>CM062819.1:415172931-416496769 GCA_031772625.1 Pinus tabuliformis | reverse complement strand
TGTAGAGTAGATTGGTTGTGTTTTAGTTCTCTTCCATTTGTGCCTTCTTTCAGTTAGCAGGTTAGAAAGGATAAAAATAGCACCATAAGATTGTCATCAGGAGTCTCAGCCTCACCTCCTCCCTCAAGGACCATGACTTGAGGAAGAGACCCTTCAGTAACCCCAAAAACATAGATTTCTAGTTTATACATGAGCTTTGGAGTTTGTTGTCTTGATTCAATACTTGGTTCATTTCATCATCAACTTTCTCCATCACTCTCTTTCTATAATAAGATCTCATGCATATTCTCATTTCCTTCAGCATGAAATGCTTAAGCGAAAGATAATAAATCACGTCTTAATAGGATTATACCCATAGATATCCTTACCGTCCGATCTGGAACAAACCTGACCAATCACCGTTAAACCGCGTGTCGCATAGCCGATGTATTCATTTCAACGTTTGAATTTATGCACTCCAAATCTCCACCGTCAATCTGCCTCACTTGATCCAATGGCTATCACATCACCCACTCTCCAAATAGCTTAGTAAATATCCGTCGTCGATTTATCTTGCTCGATCCAACGTCTATCACGCAATCTCACGTGGATTCTTGCACGATCGATATCAGGTCGAGAGCGTGCGAGAAAAGTGGTTTTCTCGTGCTACGTGTCACCCACTTAGGCTAATCGTGCAAAATTTAGGAATTTCGCTTACAGCTTTGAGGGCACACGAGAAACTTCTTACCACCTACAAATATCGCTCCATCATTCCGCACGTTTTCCACCCTTCTGCCAACACGTGACTTGATGTGATCCATCCATCTATTCACTTAATCTCCACAATAAGATCTCCATTGCTCATCTTCCGTTAATCTTGTTCGTTGATGTGCTCCATCCATCTATTAACTTAATTTCCATCATAAGATCTTCGCTGCTCATCTTCCGTTAATCATGTTCATTGATGTGATCCATCCATCTATTCACTTAATCTCCACGATAAGATCTCTGTCACACATCTTCTGTTAATCCTATCCGTTGATGTGATCCATCCATCTATTCACTTAATCTCCGCAATAAGATCTCCACTGCTCATCTTCCATTAGTCCTATTCATTGATCCGACTGATCCAACGGTTCCTATGCACTTTTGCTTCATTACATCTCCCTTCCACTAATTTCGATCTTTGATTGCTCTTCCGCTTGACTCCTTCCTGAACTTTGTTCTGTGTATCATTTAAATGCTGCCACTCCTGAGCTTTGATTTGGTTATTCAATCAAATTCCAACGCTGTCCGATCATCGCAAATAGCAAAACACCAAAAAGGTGAAAACATATTTAGTTTAGTTTCCTTGCTTAGACATTAGTATGGTTTGATGCTCTTTACTTTGGTAATTTAGGTCGCAAAATTAGGTTAGTGTTGATTTAACAATTCTACTTAGCAGAGTTGTTTAAATGATTAATTAGGATATGGTGTGATTTAGCATTACATGTTGTTTTCTTCATTACTGTAGTAGATTAGCTCTCTTAGAATAGATTTTCTCTTCTTCCATCAAAGACTTAAGCTTCTTCTGACTCTATAGAAGTTTAGCTTGGAACCCTTGGAGTCTCTTGCCAGGTGAATGGTGACAACAGGCAGGACCTTCACTTTTAGTTGTGCATATAGCATTGTCACCTACAAGTTTGTATGAACCTGGGTTGATAAGTGAAGATGGTAGCCTAGGAGTTGCAGCATCCTTGCTGCAATACTAGAGCTCATCACCATACTGGTCATGTTAGAGAATCTATCAACAACCACGATAACAAATTCATTGCCATGCTTAGTAGAAGGGAGGCCCAAAATGTAATCCATCGAGATGGATGCCCAAGGTCGACTACGACTAAGTAGAGGAGTATATAGGCCTTGCTTCTTGATGGTCGATTTGGCAATGGTGTAGGCAGTGCAGGATCTAATGTACTTCCCAACATCATGTCGAAGGTTTGGCCAATAAAAATACTCCTGCAGCACTGCCACTATTTTCTCTACTCTGAAGTGTCTAGGGACCCGACTATAGTGCGCCTACTGAATCATATTGGCATGCTCGCTTGAAAGAACACAGAGGTGTCTTAGGTGATATGTATCCTGGAGGTGAAATTTTGGAACTTTATTTCCTTCCAGGAGCTTCCGGTATGTGTTAATGAATTCTGGATCGCTCTTGTATAGATGTGGCCACCCCAAAGTCTCATGCCCACAAGATTCGAGCAAAGTGGTTGGTGCCATGATCGGAGGTCAACTAAGGAAGTCTAAAACATTATTGGTGTTTCCCTTATTGTACTTAATGTTCAACTAGAACTTTTGCAGGTATGTGGACCATTTCTCATGGCAATCATTCTACAAGTTCCCTTGTGTTTGTATGAACTGTAGAGGTCTGTGATTTGTGTGGGTGATCATTTCCTTCTCAAGAATTTAATGCTTCAATTGTTGGTGGGCTTGCACCATGGAATACATCTCTTTGTCATAGGTGGGATACTTTCATACTATGTCTGAAAGTGTCTCACTATGATATGCCACTGGATGCCCCTATTGAGTAAGAATTGCACCAATAACATAGTCAGAGGCATATGTCCCAATCTCAAATGGTTGTTATAGGTATGTAATGCGGGCATTGGTGCAGATAAGAGGTGATGCTTCAACTCAAAAAATTCCTTTTGTTGGGATTCAGACCAAAATAATTTCTCTTTTTCTCTACTCTTGATGACTTGACTCAAGGTCCAAGGGATATGAGAGAACCCCAACACAAACCTGTGATAGAAATTGGAAAGACCCAGAAAGTTGCGAAGCTCCATTAGAGTGGTTGGGGCTAGCCAATCCCAAATGACTTGTATCTTGGTTTGGTCCACATGCACACCTTGCTCATCAATAGTGTACCCTAGATATTGAACCTGGGTCATATCAAAAGTGAATTTTTCTAAATTGGCACACAACTTTTGTTGCCGTAGACTTTGGGGGACCTGTCGAATATGGTGGAGGTTCTCTTCCCAACTTTGGTTGAAGATCGGGATGTCATCTAAATACACCACCACAAATGAGTTGATGAAGGGTCACAAGATGTTGTCCATCATCCTCATGAAGGTTGTGGGGGCATTTGTTAAATCGAAAGGCATGACTAGCCATTCGAAAAGGCCCTCGTTGGATTTGAAGGCAGTCTTCCACACATTAGAGGGTTTGATTGGTACCTGGTGATACCTAGATTTCAAGTCAATCTTGTTGAAATATCCCCCCCTTGAGCTAGTCTAGAAGGTCATAAATCCATGGGATTGGATACCTATTATGAACAGTGATATTTTTCAACACCCAATAGTTAATACAGAGTCTTCAAGTCCCATCCTTCTTCTGTACCAACATGATCGAGTTCCCATAGCATGATGAACTTGGCCTGATGTGCCATTTCTGCCATAAATCCTGAATCTGCCTCTTGATTTCATCGTTCTCCAGAAAAAAATGTCAATATATTGGTCCATTGGGCAACATCACACCTAGGGTTAGATCAATGGAGTGCTTGACCTGACAGTGTAGAATTACCACTATGGGTGAGGTGAATCTGTCCCTGTACTCCTCCACGACCTTGTCCATCTGATTCTACTATGTGTAGGAGCCCTATTTGGAGGTCGTGGCTACAATATTCTTCTTTCCCTGAGGGTGAATCATAAGGAAAACAATTTTCCTAGTCTGGGAAATGATCTTACTGCATTGATTCACAGTGATCAAAGAGATGGTGGTAGGCAGTGCTACCTCCGGTATCCTGTACAAAGTATTACCCAAAATAATAATAACATTGCGGGGCCTAGACTCATACACAACATGTTGCTTCCATAAGTATGGTTTTCCTAATAATACTTTAAAAACTTGAAGAGGAGCAACATCACAGAGTACCTCATCTGAAAAGGGCCTCATGTTGTAGGGAAGACAACATTGCTGGCTGACATAGAGATCCTTCCCTTGGTGAAGCCACCTGATGGTGTACAGCTGCAGGTGTGTAGTGGTTGGTAGGCCCATCCACTTCATGACCTCTACTGAAATGAGGATCTTTTGGCTCCCTCCATTGACAATGAACTGCAGTGGAGAACCCTTCACCCACAAATGGAAGTGGAAGAGGCGCCCCCCCTCCTTTGGATCTTTGGGCTCATTCTTCTAGATGTTAGTGGTAGAAATGGTGGCGCTTGGATCCACGTCAATAATATCCTTCCCTTTGTCATTCCTGTTATTGGGTTCTTACTCAGAGTCAAAACATGCATATGATTCAGAAGCCTTCAACTCAGCCACTAGAGACTAGTTGGCCAGACACTCACTTGTGTTGTGAGTTGGGGTTCTTATGGAACTCACTCCATTTTCCCATGTCCTTTTCCTTTGTGGTGTTTTTCTTTTCTTGCAGCCTTAGTGGGTTGTCTTGGGTCACTCTACCTTGGATTTGTCCTTTGTTCTATGGATTGGGGATGCCTTTCCCTTGCTTCATATTCACAAATCCAAAGTCTCACTTATTTTGTTTAAATTTCTTCTTGATCTTGACAGTGTATCGATAGGTAGCGCCAAGCGAAGAGATGTCTAGGAATTATGTCTCATGCTAGATTTAATTCTTTAGATAGTTGCAGAACTTGAGTACCCAATGTGCTCAGAATGCTTGATACCCAACTTCATGTCAATGGTATGAAAAATATTTATGAACTCTGGAACATCTTAGTCCATTCCCTGCCACAACATGGTTCACTTTATGTATTTATCTTCATAGCTCCCGGTAGGGTAATACTTCTCCTTGATGACATCTCGAAAATAATTCCAAGTGGGTGCATGTGAAAATAGTGAGGGTTCACTCTCGTCCCTCTTTTCACAGAGGTTTCCCACTAGTCCTTGATGTGGCGGGTAACTTTTAGGAGTGAAAAAGTAATATTTTCCCGGTTGGAAAATTCATGAACTAAGAAATATCCTTCTAGAAGATTTAAACATTTATCTACAACATTTGCATCTAACTGGCCTTCAAATGTGGGATGTCAAAGTTAACTTGTACCTTAAACGGAGTGGTTCTCCCAGAGTGGATGTCAGAAGAAGATGTGTCGCCTATGGGTAGTCGCTGAAGGATCTGGGTAGAGTTGCCCATCATCACATTCCTTTGTCTCTCAAGGGATTCTTCAAGCAATATTTTGAAAGTATCTCTTGCTCCCTTGTCTTTTATTGTCTTCCGCCATGGGAGGCCATCAGGGTTTGTGAGGTTGGTCTTGCAAGGGTTCAACTAATTCGAGCCCTAACTCCTTATACCCCTACCTCATTAGGGACATGAAAAGAAAAATAGAGAAAGAGCATGTTGTTATGATACCACTAATCCAAACGTAAACAGGAACACAAAAAATACAGATATAACCAGAAACATAGAGATGCAGCAGAAATAACACTTCATTTCATTAATATGAGAGAATTGAAATATGCTTACAAACAGAATGGAAATAAATTAGCTCGGGCGATGGTAGCTTATCTATGAGAAGAGATGTGGCAGCTACATGCCTCTAAACTATTTTACAATGATGCTTGAAGGCCTGTTTATTATTGAGAAACAATGGAAAACCCTAAACATCCAAAAACATAAGCCTAGCAAATGAAACACTAAAATTATGGGCCCCACTTGGGTAAATTGGTATATCAACTTCCCGAGGTTGTAACTTTTGAATACGATCTCCCTTTGATGTGCACAATACCTCACTAGAAAGATCTATCCGAGGACAACAAATTTCAACTACAAATGAGTCAAAGACTCATGTTTTTTGATTTTCCAAAAATAAGCGTTGTTTAGGGCCTCAAAATGGCTCCATAAGTTTACAACCCGAAAAACTGCCAAAAATAGTAAATTGTGCTACAATTAAGGAAACTGAAAAACTAAAAGAAACTATGGTGGGGGTCCAAGTGGAATAGGCAGGTTGCTAGCAATATCCACCTGGATTAGGAAATTAGTTTGAAAATACAATGAGCAATGATTTAGTGTTGATGATGGAAAAGAGAGAGGGTAATATTGGTTAGTATGCACGAGCTCACCACCATTTTGCATATAGCCCCTGCTATTAGGATTATTTCTCCTTCCAAACCTTGGACCATGGGGGATGCTTATTGAGCAAGAAATAATAGACGTGAAACCCTGCATGAAAAATTGGATAGACTATTATAATGGAAGCTGTCAAGTTTCGAGTAACTAGAATCAAAGAGAAGTTGGCTATCTTGTGAGGAATTTGTCCAACATTTCATGTAGCACATGGAGGGGAAGGTGTAGGAAGTATCCCCTTTGACACACTTTGATAATCAACCTGAAGGATTAATTGTAGTATCGGACTAACAAGCCTAGGATGGAAAGAATATCTTCACAATTTTTGGCACTCGGGACTTCCCAGATGGATATGATAGTGAAAAGGGTAGTTTAGTCCCTCATTATTTTATCATATATGGATGTAAATGTTATAAAATAAAAAATAGTCTCTGAATTATAAGGATTTTTTGTGGATTTTATCAAAGGTTTTTGGACCATATGCATATAGAAAATATGATAGATATTCAGGATTTCAAGAGTCATTTTGAGATTACCTTTTTGGTTTGAAATACATGGGTATATGTTGATACTTATTGTTAATAAAATTATATCTTTAGAACATTATATAATTGAATTGTATTATATGAATATTATTTGTTTCAGGCGTGGCTTTGATTTACCTGTTTGTAAATATATCTATATAACTATTAAATAGTCAAAGGACAAACCTCTGCAAAATTTTGTAATTTGGCACATAAGATGATATTAAATTTTATTACATTCATAATTTGATGGAGTTAATTTCATACTAGAAACCAATATTGTTCTTAGGATAAGATATCAAATGGTGACTATCATGCTATAGGATTTTGATGTTTGGATTTGCAAATCGAGAGGACAAATAGTCCCCTTAAAAACACCCTTTTCATGATAATTGATTCCAAACATTACTCTATTTCCAGTGGTCCTATTTAGTACCCCGAAAGAGTCATTCATTGGACCTTAATATAGTTCACCTATCTCCCTTGTTTGACCTTATGTAAGTGATCCTCAGTTATGCCCTATTTAAGGAATTGGCTTTGTTAACCTTATTTTTAATTTTATGTATTTGCTTTACACTTTATGTTGGGCGAGATGGGAAGCTAACACGCTAAGTAACCCCAATTCCAATAGCATTCCTCCACTACCAGTCAAGCTTGTCCAGTGCCCTGGCGAAGTTATTGGCATACCCCATCAAAGAGATCACAACACAAGAGAGTGGGTAGGTAACGCACTAGGTAAAACCCAATACCTCTGACATCGCTCCATTGCCATCAAACTTGTTCAGTACCCTAACAAAATTTTCAGCATACCCTACTCCAAGGGGATAGGCAGCTACACTAGGCACAATGTAGTGGTATAAATCAATTCATGGAGGGGAATACAAATTCATTCACATCCCAAAATTATCATATCTTGTAGCAAGTAGCACCGAATGAGGGGTTTTAAGGTAGAACAACATTGGAACTTTCTTGGTTGACCAAGTATTGGGTTAGTATATATTTTGAATTATGTTCATCTTTGTGTAAAATTACAAATATGATAGGAAAAAATTTCCAATGACTATAATAGTTATAGAGAAAGAAAAATTAACTTTTTAATTGATATATTATTTTTCCTTATTTCTTCATTTTTGGATTTTAATTGTTATTAACACACTATAAACATTTTGGCACAATTATATCTATATATATATATATATATATATATATATATATATATATATATATATATATATATATTTGAATTGGAAAGGAATAGATAGTGCTTAAGAAATTGGCCATTCACTGAGTGATTGACTTCTTTGCCTTCAAAATTATTAAGGGAGAAAGTATTTTCTCCCAAAATACAGTCAATAAGGAAGGGGTTGAGCCATAAATTATCAAATTTGTCATGTTTTCATGGCTCTTCATTTCTCTTATCCCATTTTAATACCCTATCACCATGAAGAAGGAATTTATCCCTAACACGTTTGTCAAATAACTATTTGATTTTAGCTTGATGTCTAGCAATTTTATCATATGCTTGCTCTTTTTCTTGGTGTACATGGATCATTTTATTAATCCTACGTTGCAATCCATTAGGTTCTTCATTAATTTATTGTAATATTTTCATGATTTTCATGCTAAGGTAAAGCATGATGACAACATCTAGACCATATACTAATTGGGAGGAGGTACTAATAGATTTTGTAGTACTAACCCTATCTTCCCATACAACATATTTTAACGTAATGTGCCAATTTATCTTTTCATAATGTAAGTATTTCTTTATAATCTTTATATTTTTAATAGCATTAAACTCATCCGGGCCAAACCATTCCCTGGGGGTAATACAATGTTGAGTGTCCGAGAGTGACATCATAATTATTGTAGAAATTTTCAAATGATAAAGAGAAAAAGGGTTTAACATTGTTAATAATAATTTTATTAGGGAAACCAAAACGTGAGAAGATGTTTTCAACCAAAAATCCATCACAACCTTACCATTAATTTTCCTCAAAGGAACAACTTTGACCCACTTGGTAAAGTAGTTCGTGGCAGTTGTAATCTAGCGATGTTGACTCCTAGAAGGAGGGTGTATCTCACCAATGAAATATACCCCCCATTTTTGGAAGGGCGCTTGATTATAATAGGTTTTAGGAGAAACATGGCTAATTTTTTTTTCGCTAGCAATGATCTAGCATTGATGATAGGCCCGAACCTTTTTTCTTATATCGGAAAATAATGTGGGCCAATACAGACTACTCCTTAAAATCCTATGTGCAATGGCCTTCCAAGTGTAGTGGTCACCACATACACCTTTGTGATGTTGAGCAATAATTTAATTGGTTTGATCTAGTAGAATACAGTTAAGTAAAACACCCAATGGGCCTTTCCAATACAATTTATCATCTACTATACAATATCTTACATATTTCAATTTTAAAGAATGCTTGGATGACTTACTCAAGTGTACTCGAAACTACATCATCTAGAGGTAGGTTATAATATCCACATACCATTCATAGGATAAAAATCTTTAACTGATTTGAGGGGAATTTGTTTGAGGTAGTAGAAATCTTGACGATAAAGTTGGGTCCATGAGAGTATACTGGTTAATTTTGAATGCCTCGAAGTTGGCTTTCGTTAAAAGCTTTGCTAGCCCCTATTCTTTAATGATTTTACTAATTTTTAATTCAAGATCATATTATTGGATTTTGGCTATCCATTTTCCATGTCTTCCCTTTGTGTCATGCTGTAATAAAATATCCTTAATTGTCAAATGAGGGAGATAAATGATAGAATTAGACTGCAAAATATATTCCCTAAAGGCCTTTAAGGTTTTCACAAGGATGTAGGACTTCTTCTCGATGATATTATACTTAATCTCAACTGCTTGAATGCGTTCGCTAAAAAATGCAATCAATGTTTATAACCTTGTTGATTCTTTTGTAAGAGAACTGTGACAATCATGTGCTTGGAAGAGAAAGGGAATATGATGAAGACCTTGGTATAGTCTAGGATAACTAGAACTAGGGCTTCCATAATGGATGATTTAATCATATCAAAATAAAATTTAGCTTCCTCATTCCATTTAAGTTCCTTTCCTTTCTTGAGCATATTTGTTATATGTTTGACAATTTCTACAAATTTTGGAATAAACATATGAATAAAATTGATTTTACTCAGGAAGGGTTGGACCTCCTTCTTGGTGTGAGGAAGAGGAATGGTTCATATGGTTTGAACTCTCTCAGGATCGATCCTAACCCCATGTTGTGATACAATATTACCAAATAATCTTACCTTCGTTCATAGCGAAAGAGGAATATTTGGGATTCTATAACAACCCATAATTTCTACACTTTTGGAATGCCACTTCTAAATGTTTTACATGAAATTAATCAATATATGATAATATAGTCATGCCATCCAAATAGATGAAAATGAAATGATATTTTTCATCTGGAAAGGAAATATTCATAGCCCTTTGAAAGGTAGCTCTGGCATTCATAAGCCCAAAGGGAATTTTTTGGTACATAAAGGTTGCCCAAGGGGTAGTGAAAGTGGTTTTAAACATATCTTCTCTATGTATTACAATCTAGGTATACCTAGAGAAGTCATCCATCATAGAGATATGCGTTGCTCCCACTACTCTTTGGAGGATGAAATCCATCTTTGATAACAGATAGTTGTCCTTACGTGAAACATGGTTTAAATTTCTAAGATCTACGCACAGTCTGATTTTGCCATTCTTCTTTCTAACTAGGACTAGATTAGTGACCTAGTTAGAATATCATAGAGGGACAATTATTTTAGCATCTAAAATCTTTCTGATTTCGTTTTCTATAGGTGGCAACATGAGGGGATTACTTTGTCTCGAGAGAGAGCCTAAAAGGATTAATGCCTTCCTTAAAGGGTATCCAGTGCTCTATAATGCCTTGATTGTATGTCTTTAAATCATCATATCTCCAGGAAAATATGTCAGGGTATTTGGAAAGGATATCTATATATTTATTTTTCACTTCTTGAGGTAGAATCCGAGACAAATTAATTAACTTTATTTGTCCATCATTAGCAACACTTACTTGTTCAACTTCTAAATTTATAGGCCTGAGGGTGGGGTATGTAACCGCATCATTTCAATAAAAAATGTTCTCTACAGGAATAAATACTCTCAGAATATAGTTGTTTTTTAACTGAACTATATCATGATTTCCTATCCTAGTTTTGTACTAAGAGGTATTGATATCTATCTGGCTATCCTCGGGTTCTTCATCTATACACTACTCAGAAAACTTGCCCATAACTTCAGTGAACCTTTTAATTTCAAACACCTGCCAATGCTTAACATTGTTGAGTGTTGAAGGGCGATGCAAGATCTAATTTCATCGTCATAATATTCTAAGATGTTGGTGTTATTTCTCAATGGAGGCTAGATTGAGGATTCATCTCCTCGTTGTCCCCTCTATAAAATATGAGGGTTGAAAGGGTGATGGTAGGGAGCTTGGTTTCTTAAGGAAAAATTAGGGTTTCCATTAGGAAAATTTTGGGTATTAGGACAAAATTTTTGCTACACTAATTGATTTTGGGGAGTAGGGGCAGGTGCTCTACTCCTAATTTCTAATTTTTGAATTTTATTTTTTAAATATTTAATAAGTTTTTCCATCTCTTCAATCTTCTGTCCTTGAGAAGATGAAGAGCTAGGGAGATGAGGGGTAGTTTCGGTAACATTTTTCTTTCTCTCAACTTTACTCTCCTTGACGTCAGATGGGGTGGGAGGCTCTCTTTCTCTCAACATAAATGAGAGGTCATCCTCAAGGGCAGAGGAGTAGGTGACTACTACTGTGGTGTCAAACAGGCTCATATCGACTGAAAATTGATTATAACACTTGATAAAAGTCTTGTTAAAGTCACTAACATATTTTTCTGGTCTAATATTCAAGGCTTCAAACTTAATCAACCATAACTGGTTGATTTTCATTACTCTAAATTGCTTGAGAAATAGTTCTACTAACCTTTCCATATAATTAATGGTGGTAGGACCTAAGGTTTGGAACCACTTCTGAGAATATCCTTTGAGACCTTGCACAAAAATTCTCATATAAATGTTGTCATACTCCACACTGAGGTTTTCACAATAGTATAAATTTTACAACATGTTCCTTTGTTGTACGCTCGCCTTCATTATCAAACCTAGGCATATTATTATCATCTTTTTATGGAATATTGCATAGTGGCCCCTCAAAATTAAGCGGTCAATAATGTACGTTCAGTCATGCATTCATGGTGGGAGGAGAAGGTGGGATTCACTGGTTAGGATAAGTAAGCGTACTAACTTTGGGAGAAAATAAAGAAGCAAGAATAAAGTTTCAGTTTGAGAATTTCACGGTCTAGTTATAGCTTCAGAATCCTGAGTGGAGGTTATAGGTGTTAGACTCTCCATTTTTTGATGATTAGAATATTTTGGGTGAGTCTGTCTAAATTCCTTGAGTCATTTTCTTATGTTCGTGATGGTTACTAGAATTTTTGGGTCATCTAAAACTGGATGAGTTTAATTATAGGTTGGCATAGTGTTATGTTTTGGGGTATCCAATTTGGAGTCACCTAGAGGTTTTATATATCATATCATTATTCAAAATACATACAAGGAATTCATGATGAGAGCACCTGATCGTATCGAGAATATGAACCTTCATCAATAAGATTAGGTCTTCAACCTTTCTTATTGTCACAGGGCGTTGGGATTCAGTTGTGCATGCTTGTCTTCCTGGGCTAGGACCTCCCAATTCCTTCAAATTTCATCAGGAGTATGAGATAACTATAGAGCCAAATTATAGAGACTGTTTAGAATTTTTCATTGGTTAGCGAACCCAAAAATAATGTGAGGCTGCAATGGATCAGGAATAGTCATGAAATAAAGATTTAAAAAATGACTCCCTAACAACGATGCCAGAAGAATGTTGGTTCTCGGATTGTTCCCTTACAAAAAAAATCAAGAATACATTCACTGAGGATTCCAAGAATCCTCCCAATTTAGGTGATAGGCTTGGTCTCACACGCACCATAAGGGGTATTCCCTACTTTCAATTATACAAATTTTCAATAGACAAATAGAATAAGACCAGTTACTGATAATGATGGAATGTCGTAACAATAAAATGCCATAGATAGAAGGAATTATAATTCATTAAAGTTAATATATCATCGATCAAACGACACAATTTATAAATCTGAAATGAATATCTGAGACGGATCAATAATTTAAAAGAAAAATGAAGACATACATAAATTTAAAAGAAAATGAACACATAGAGTATGTGCTTAGGCCTCAAGTAAATATATTAATTATATAATGATTGTAGAAAACACTACAACAATTGCATTTTTTCCCAATATAAAAATAAATCAGTTGATAAAAACTATGTCAATAGTATAGATATTGAAATAGGAAATATCATTAACATACTTATGAATTATATTGATAAAGTCAAGATAATTTGACACAAAACTTGATTCATAAACACAAGAAATTAGTAGAATTATAAAAAAAAACAATCATGTAACAATTGGATATTGGCCTATTCGATGACTAGGGTAAAGTTAAAGAGGCATGCTCGTGAAGCTTCAACCTATAAATCATGAACTAAACACCTAACTTTCAATAGTATAATATTAAAGAGGAAGGTAATTAAGTAAATGAGATGTTATTTGAATCACGAATCAAGTTCAAAATTCATAACATTGCATACTGCATTTGTATACACAATGCTAAAAGAGCACAGGGTATTCATTAAAGTTGTATAAAATGAATCATTCAATCAAATGATAGATGTGTATCAGGGACATTCAAATATTTTAATATCAAAATTTGGTCCTTATGTCACCAAAACCCTCAAAGTAAGAAACAGGGTCATTTATAGGAGTTTTGAAAATAATGGTTCAAAGTAATTGTGTTGTAATTAACCAACTTTAAAACTTAAATAAATCAAATAAAAGAAGTCTTCATGAGTGCCTCCTTATTTTAATGGGAAACTTGGTTGCCTTGCATTGTTTCGACGTGGAAATCAGTGACAAGCCTTGTGCTCCCCGCATCTTATTTTTAAGTAATTAATAAATATCAAATTCTGAGTTTTCCCATTCTTCGAGTTAATTGGTGACTAACTTTATCGGCGGCAGACCTACTAGCGTAGTCGATGAGACATGGTCTAAGACCACATTCTGATTTAAATGATTCCCAACTTTGGTAATCTTGTCACAATCTGTAGGTGATAATTATGGTACATTCTTGTATTTAGTCACTACTGCCATTAACTAAGACTTAAGTTGGTAGCAGGTTATGGGGAGGCTTTGTATCACTTTATATACCATGGATAATATATTTAAATCTCTGCATAAAGCATTGATTACCTGGTGGGAAAAAAAGTCTCTTCACTAACAATAACGAGGCAATCGAGATCCTGCTAAGTAGCTTTCATTTATCCTGAAATTGTACATTCGAGATCAACCAATTATCATTTCCCCGAAAAAGGGACCCAAAATCTACCCAGATAATTCCACTCAGCCCTGAATTTATCAATATCCTTCTTGTCTTTCTTGAATTCTTTCTTCATCAACAACTTACACTTTTGTTTTTCTTTTTATCATATAAAGAATAGACGCAATCATTTCTATTAGGTAAATACATGTCTGCAAGTTTTTCATCTTCAAGAGTGTTAATAAATTCTACGAGTTGGTTAACATCTTGAAGCCTCCCTATTAGCACAGGGGAGATATGTTTGGCATCTAAATTAATATTTTACATTATTACCCTGTCATAACTTGTCAAGATCATAACATAAGAGTGTATTATAGAAAATATTTTGATTGATCTCCCTCTATATCTCTTCTTTGGCTTGGATGGGGACATGTCTACTAGTCAATGTTACCTTAATGACCTGTGTAGGGACATGATTTCACTTTGTTTATCCTTAGGGTGTTTTGTATTTGCTCAATCATTTCATTTTTGAGTTCTACCTAGCGGATCCTTCTTTTTTCAACTTGTTGTTTTTCAAGCCTCGGTCTACTTAGTTCTTGTTCTAAATGTGAGGACTTCAGTTGAAATAACTTTAGGATTTCTATATTCAAGGTCTATGGGGCAATGATATTTTTGTCAATTGTCACCTTATATTCTCTGATTGTATTAAGATATTGCTTCTCTTTAATTTCAAATTCTTCCCTAACTTTTTCATGTGCCTTTCTTGATCCTTAAGCTATTTGTATTTTGTTTCAAGGGATTTCCACATTAATTGCAATTGAATTTCAATTTCTTCTCGCCTTTCAAATGCTTCTATCACGACATTAGCATCGTAATCTAAGATTTTGGCTCTTGCCTTAAGGATTATTATCTCCTTTTTTTCTTCTAATAATTTCTTAAAGGATGTGTTACTATTCTACCTGTGCAATGTATAGATGTTCAGAGACTTTTTCAAGCATGGGCTACATTCTCATGACATTAGGAGTAGAGTCTAATAACTTCCTGGTCACAATCTCGCCAATTTTCTTATCTTAATTCAACATATCTGAATTACACAAATTGGCTAGGTTGATGGCCATGGAGGATGCTATGGAACCAACCAATTGTTGATTCTCATTAATTTATGGTTGTACCATAGTTAGATTGAAGGTATTAGTTTCAAAATTGGTAGATGAAATAAATATTGGCCCAGCAATGGCATCCATCTCATCTAATCATCACCCTTTCTACCATTTGGGCCAATTGAGGCAGTAGCATCATCTCATTTCCCAAAGCTTCTACTCAATTTTCTTTAATGATGTTTTGCTTGACATCCAAAGCTTTTCCCCCTAGATCATTTGGTTGAGCTTCGTTAATGGTTTGTTGTGTCTCTTGGGTTAATTGTTCTGGTACCATTTCAAAGGCTTCGATGTCAATATCTTGGCCTTCTTTGAACTTAACAATGTGCCTAGTTTCTTCTAATTGAAATGAGCATGGATTCCTTTTCATAATAGGGGAAAGTGTCATTGTGAAAGGTTGAACAAATTAAACATTAGAGGCTTCAGCAGTTATCGATATAAGAACTTCATTTCCCTTCTCATTTATTTATGCTTTTGTTTGATTCTACTCCATATTCACCTGCATAACCACCTAAATTTGACCACTTTGAGGTGGAGAAAGAACACTCACTATTTTTTCAACCTCTTTCTTGGTTTCATGGGTGTAAGTAGAAAGACCTTCTTGTTTTCTCAAACCATAAATTATTCCATGGGGATCATATCACCAATAATTATCATGTACTAAATCAAATAAAAGAATCCATTTCTCAATAATGTCTATTGCATTTTTGTTTCTCAAAATAAGATAAAGAACTAAATATTTATAGTTAAAAATTTTCTTTTTTAAGAAGAAAAATGAAGCTTGTTTGCAATGATTCTCTACCTTAAAATTCATATGTGAATATTAAGGGAGTGACAAATTTAGGAAATCGATAGGGAACCTTTTCAAATCCATAATCCTAATTACATAATAGTTGGGATAAAAGAACTAACTCTCAGTGCTTTCCTCTTCAATCAGCCTCAATATCCTTCTTTTCTCCTCACATATCCTATCCTAGGCTTTCCCAAGTAATTTGATTCTCAAATAAAAGGAAAAATGATCAATGAACTGAACGTAACCATGTGTGACCTGTGTTGGATATATGACATATGTCCATTGATATAATTTCGTTTCCCTTTCATATTTTTCTTTAATTATTTGTAATAACTTCGTAGACAAGAAATAGATAGGATAATTAAGCAAGATGAGGTGTACCAAATAAGTGCAGTGACGATGGGCCTTAATTGGACATGTGGTGGTAACATCAACAACCATAGCTCTTCCTAAATTTCCGAGGTATTTAGGGAAATTAATGACTATCTTGTTAGGGTTAGGATTTATAAGTCGAATAGCTAAAAATATGGTTTCTTTCATTTTAGAGTCATCATCTAAGCCGAAGACTACAACAAGAAGTGATGTTAGGGTAGGGAAGAAGGGTTTCAATAGACTAGAAAGCAAGAGAAAGTCTAATTTTTTGTTGGTTGAAACCTTAATCTGTAATAGCAACTTCGAAGGCAGGTAGATTTAGCATTTTGAAAATGATGGCCTCATCAATCTCTAAAATTTTGACTATCAATTGGTGAGATAATTGTTTGAGATTTTGAGTTGAAGTATTTGGTAAGAAGTTGTCATCATCTAAGCCGAAGACTACAACAAGAAGTGATGTTAGGGTAGGGAAGAAGGGTTTCAATAGACTAGAAAACAAGAGAAAGTCTAATTTTTTGTTGGTTGAAACCTTAATCTGTAATAGCAACTCCGAAGGCGGGTAGATTTAGCATTTTGAAAATGATGGTCTCATTAATCTCTAAAATTTTGACTATCAATTGGTGAGATAATTGTTTGAGATTTTGAGTTGAAGTATTTGGTAAGAAGTAGAATAGAATCCATGTCAAAGTGAATGGGGGGCAAGGCGACAACTAAAACCCTAGAATAAGACAATCATTATCCTGGAGTTTATGGGGAGAGATTTAACCTCCATTTTAAAGTATCTCTAAACCCAGCTAGCTTGTTGATATAAACCTCTTTCAAGAGTTCCTCATACATTCTTATGGATTTAAGATAAACTGCCTTAAGAAATGAGGTAAGAAAACTAAGAAACAAGAAGGTACTCACTTGGTAATGAGAGAGCTATTGGTCCAGTCTCAATTTCAAGCTTTGCGTAGGAACTACTGTGTATATGGCAGAATCGTTACAAAAGAAGCACGTAACAAACTAACTCACGTCGAAGAAAAAATGAGCTGAAGTTGGCGGAGGAGGGAATTAAATTAAAAATGTTGTGTTTGATGTACTCTGCACACTTGTCATAAGCATATTAAATGAAATTAATAGCACTTGAAAATCAAAGCATCGTCCCATCTGGCGGGTGGCTTAACCTCCTCACATATACACACCCGACGTTCCCCAAGGATTGTTGATCGGATAGATGATGGGAAGTTAGATAGTATCAGGTTGGGAAAGGTGCATTAACGCACACGTTATTCCCCATCCAACGAGAATGATAACCAGTAGATTAGAAGGGATTGAACGACCACAAGTCATCGGGAATTGTTGAGCCATTTAAAAGATGAGTAGGTTGGCGCCCGATGGCGCACTGCATCCATAAATTTAAAACCAACAGCTAGATCTTCGAGGGTTGAGATGACAACTCACCAGGAATATATGATTTGGTTAAACAAGTCGCAACTAAAAAGCCCGATGAAAGAATACGAGTCGTCGATTGATACTATCGGTCACTTGATTATTCGTGGAAGCACCCTAGTGATTCACTTAATGGCCTTACAAATTGTTAGGTCAAGTCATTACCTTCATATATATCAAAGGTGTAAGATAAATATTTACCCACGAACATTGGATAAAAATATTATATAATGACAAGGGTGCATAAAGATATAACACAAAGTTTACATCATTTTTACAATTTCAGGTTGTCCATCCTCATAGCCTCTAAAGGCATATAACACATATATATATCTGGGTACGCAGCCCCAAAATATACCTTGGCTCAATAGCCTATTAATCACATGTATCTAGCTCGCCAAATATCACATGTACATATATTTACAACATGTACATATATTTACATCATCGAGGTCAGGTAGGGGTATTACAGGTACGAAAGGAGATGGTATATTTGTAATTTCTTTAAAGAAAGAGGACTTAAAAGTTAGGACTCACTTAAAGGGATTTATTGATCAAATCATATATCACTAAGTACAACAAACAAATGGCCACTATAAGAAAGAAGGAGCCAGTTTATAGTGGCACATTTAACTCACTCACTCATTTAGATAAAAAAAAATCATAGGTCCATTGGATACCAGTGGTATTTGAACTTGTCTTCAAATAAGAAGAAAAGTAACAAGATTTGGACTATCGAACTAGAAAACATTGCATGTATCCTTAAAATTGTTGATTTCAAAGAAATAATTTATTGTGCATGCGTCATTTTGATCCAAAAACTAAAACTATCAATCTTGGAGTCAAGAAGAACATGGTCCCTCTAACTCCAAAAGCATTCAGAAAGCCCCATAAGCTATTAAAACCTATGAAATTATTCAAGTTATCAAAAGATGATACTTTCTTAGACTCGTAGGCTAATGAAAGGAAAATTATTCATGAGTTTATGTTACCTTCTGTACAAGTTCCTTCTGACATTTCTTTCCTAGATATTTCAATATCTTTCGAGCCATTTAGATATATTTTATGGATTTTTTCCCAAAAAATGGGACAAGAAGCTACTTCAAATGTCCCTAAGTTTGTTCTTTATGCATTATATTATTATTTCAAAATAGATTTTCTTTTTGACTCAAAAAATCTCATTTATAGTGAATTGTCCTTCTAGCTCACTAATCCATCCAAAACTCACAACTTTTTCATGATGGACTATTTAATCATATCCCTAGTCTCATGTCATAGCATCCAAGGTCTACCTAATAAGAATAATTTGAATCTAGATATAGAATTATATATTTCTAATACCCAATGTTATGGAAGTATAAGATCCCATTTCATTTTTATCAAGTACAAGATTCTCTTGTTAAAGAACTTAGTTATCTCGTGACTATGAAAGAACCCAATAGAATTTGAAATTAATAACAAAATTTCCTCTAGGGAAAAGGCATACATCAAAAGAGAGAGGAAAACAACCCTCATTTGTAGTTACAGATTATAGGTCAAACCCCCATTGCATCCCAAGTTTGTACTAAACAGGTAATTCATTGTTGAAGTATGCAGACAATATCATGAGTGGCTCATTTTGTTTAAAAGAAAGAAAAAAAAGTAGTTTATTTATTTTCCTTTTACTATGGGATAAGTAACTATAAAAAAAACAGCTCACCTAGCAAAATTTTCCAAATAATTAAAACCTTTCAATTTAATTGAAGCAGGGGAAATTCAATTATATAACCTAGAGGTATTTTTTCAAGACACATCAACATAGTCATATATGGATATTTGTTTACAAGAATTACTGGAGAAAGCAGAGAAAATCACATCATCGCATCAAAATAAAGAGAAACACCTACCCCTACTGAAGAAATTGTTGAAGAATGAAACATTACTTCAGGGGGGACAAAATAGACAAAGAGATGGAAAGCCTACAAACCACCCTCCATATTCAACACCTCAGGCTCACCCAATTTTATCATTAAGGCATAGAAGGAAGGACTCCAATTTGCCTAGAAGAATGAGTAATGATAGGTTGTCTGGTGGAGGAAATGGAGAGGATCCACCTCTCAATGTGAACTTAGAAAGATCACACAACACTGAATCATCGAAGAGTAAAATTTATAAAGAGGATCAACTTGTGGAAGAGCCAACTAATATGGAACTTGATAATATTATGCTAATTGATTGGGTTGCAATTTGCATGGATAAAACCCAAAGAATGATTGAAGAGATAACAGAGGAATTACTTATCTTTGATGACCATCCATGTACTATACAAGAGGTACATTACGATCAAAGTAATAAGAAGATAAGGGTAGAAAGAGTAAAATTTCAAAATAAAAGGGTCATTAATCATTCAAGAATAAAAGTGGATGCCTCTGAAGTAGGAGCAAGTAGATTCCTAAAGCTACACCAAAATACTAGTGAAGGTCTAGGACACTTTATTATGAAACAAGAGGCACAAAATATGAGGCTAAAGAGAATAAATGAGCTTGAACAAGCTTTCAATCCAATGCCTATGTTCATGACCCCTTTGGCTATCAAAGCACCCAAGTCTATGGAAAATACACTTGACGCACCCCATCAAATAAGAAAATAAACACACCTACTAACAGGAATTAGGTCTCACATTATAACTAATATCAATCAAAGAATATAAATTATTGATGAGTTATGGGAAATTGCTTTTCATTTAAGAAATTTGGGATAAATAATTCATTCATTTATTGATTATCTTATAAAGGACCTTGAAAATGATCAACATTTTTTTATTAATGAATTATCAACCTTTGACATACATGTTAGACATGACATAATGGTTCCTCCGATGAAAGAATATATTGAAGAGTGGTTGGAGAAATAACTGCAATATATTATTAAAAGTCAATAAATATCAAACAATTATATTAATGACATCCTTCCAACCATATAAATGAGCATCTTCTTCAACAAAAAAAGGGGGAGAGGTCCTTCTGCATCATTTTTGTGAGTATTCAAAATTCCTTGGATCAATTCACCCTTTTCTTCCTAGCCTTTTGTCACCCAACTTTCCTGGTTGTTCTACATCATTTAAGTCGATCTCTTATTGTAGTTCTTTCTTTATTCCAAGTACCTTTATATTTACTAGTCCATAGGAGCCAAATCCCAATGCCATTATGGGACAAATTCATTTACTTTTACAAGTTTAAAGGTTAGGATTTGCTTTAGGCACCTGAATTTACAAAAATTTTGAATTTGTGAAATTATTCTTATTAAACTCTCACAGAGAGCTCCCTTTCAGGAAAGTGATTCATTTATGATTCTAATACTTATTTTAAAGCAGTATGAATCTCATGAATGTTTTCCTATGCTCTTTATGAATTCCATGAATGAAATTATTCTATAACTCTTAGAATCTTTGGACCATCATTCATTTATCTTTATCTATTGTCTTGCTTCAATTATTCTTACCTCACAATGATGAATGGAATGGACATGATCAATTAAAATTTCTATATTTACCTCTCTTATGATTTATTTTATCACACTTGGTCCACTCACATATGCATGCTATGACTGTATATTTACTTCTCATAATATATTGAGTGTGTGTTGAAAAAGTACCACCTCTCTAAAAAATGGAGGGATAGTATGAAGGCCCTAGAAGGTTGATAATCATCAAAACACTTACACCATGGTACATGTCACATTGCCCAATTTAAATTAAAGAAAAAAAAATGTATACACTTATTTTAAATTATTATTATTATTATTAATTACAAAAAGAATTAATATATGAGGTGGATCATAGGATTTAACTTCCATATAATATTCTAGAATATTCTTAGTAGTATATACAAATCAAAGGTTGATATTTATTTTTCAAATATGTCTTTTTTTCATTTTAATTGAATTCATTAATAAAAAAATGTCAAATAAACAAGTATCATATGAAATGCATTATGGGTTTTTGGGCATGTGGCATTGCTAAGCCATGGTATTGTAATAAAACCTATTCATAGATTAATAATATCTATGTTAAAGAGGGGGTGAATCTCCATGGTTAAGAATCTTGTTACATGTTTTTTTAAATGTGCGCATGTTTAATATGTGTAATAATTCTCTTTTTTTTTGTAAGTTTAAGTTGTATTACCTCAAAATATCAAGAAAACCATCTACATCTATCAAGCATCATCATCTACCCAATAGGAAACCAACTATTTTTTACCATCGAACTATAGAATAATTAGTCCAAAATCCAAGAAGTATCAGTGTTTCTAGCATAGTTAGACTATTTATGAATGTACTATAAAAATAAAAATTAGAGATGATCATGCATATTCAAGTGTTTGTAGAAGTGACTGGAGTTGGATCTCTAACACTTGTACTAGGAGGAATATGTGAAGTCAATCCACACTCGAAGCGTAGCTCAATGTGTGCTAGCCTCTCCTAAATTCTCCCTAAGTGAAAATTCTAATTGTGTTATGCCCTCTTGACATCCTCCAAATTGGCAAAGATGTTATACCTATATGCTTGCTTATCCATTAAGATCTTTCCAAGTAAGGTATTCATATTCCAATACAAGGTCAATGGTCCATAATAATGCTTCCTTCATCACCGAGTATGCCTCAGGTTAGGAATCTAAGTGGAAACATCTTATAGAATCTCAGACTCAAAGAAAACTTGTTTTCCATGGAAAACATAGGACTCCAAATTATTGATTTCCTCCTAGGTGTCATGGGAAAATGCCACTTGGAAAGTGTCAATAGTTTCTTGGTCATGTTGTTGAGCTCTATTACATCCCTGGGGGCTACGACCTCCTCCTCCACACCTGTTGCACATGCGTTGGTGTTGCATTTCAGTTAGTAACAAAAAACCCCATGATTTTGATTCTCAATATGTTGTACCAAGATAAAGGGATCATGGACTTTAGGCCTAGGTTGCTTGGAGACCCAAACTAACATCTGATTACAAGAGAATCAACTCGAGCTACAAGTATGGCAAGGCCAAACCCATGACATATTTTCTCCACCTATAGTAATTCTCCACACAATGTTGACTGCCAAAGATAGTCTAAGAGGGTTGCTACTATTAAGATCACATAGACACAAGATCTTTTCTATCATCCGACCTAGAACAAGTAAAAATAAGTGAGGACAAGAAGGGTAT
This sequence comes from Pinus tabuliformis, assembly GCA_031772625.1. NCBI lineage: Eukaryota > Viridiplantae > Streptophyta > Pinopsida > Pinales > Pinaceae > Pinus > Pinus tabuliformis. Next base: position 416,473,821 of record CM062819.1, on the reverse strand, counting down.
TGAGCTCAATTCAAATGACAACAATGAGTAATAAACCAATATTAAGGGCAGGAAATATCAATTATGCTAGAAACAACACTATAGCGATGTCACTGAGATCCACTCAATTTTACAAGAAGATTATAGTGAACCCATATTCCCATAAAAACCTTTCCTGAGATATACCAGAAAAAATTCAGAGAGTGGTCTTGAAGATTGAGAGGTTCTCAAAAAAGATGAAGAGATAACCATTCATTACATATTGAGATAGCCGACGCACTCCATCTTGAAGTAATTGTGCCAAAGTCCCCAAGAATGACCACGCAAGGGAACCCAACACTTGCTCCTGTTTGTGAGTGTCTTCTACACTAGTCTGTAATAACTTCCACAACTCAGATTGTCATGCAACCCACAACACATTAGCCTCGGTGCCTCTTGTAACAATTACCATGAAAGGGTGCCATCCAAACCAAAACCAGTGCTTTTCTAACAGACTCTGCTTGAGGTTACCTCATTTTTTTCTCTCTTGATACAGGGAAACATTCCAATGCCACCTTGTGTGTCTTGGTACCCAAATATCATCCCTCACCAACTTTGAGTATTTGAGAGGCATCCTCACTTTAAGAGCAAAAAAGCCACATACATTATGCATGTGAGGGGGAAGCCACGCTACCCCTAGAATTAAATCTCTTCTCTAACCCAGGGTGGTAGGCATGACCCCCTATTCGTTTGTTTCTCTCGAGAGTCACCCCCATTGGGGGATATATTATTTTTTTTATCATTAAAAAATAATTATTATTATTTTAAATAAAGTTATACTAGTTAATTTTTATGAACTTTTTAATTTTAGCAATTTACGATGATGTGAGGTTTTTAATGCTTATTATGGATTGATGCCTATCTACTAGCCATTTAATTTATATAGTTGTGTTAGTTAAAAATATTATAAGAAAAAATGTTTTTTAATTTCAATCTTTTCATGTCATTTGAAAATGAAAAACTCTTTTAATCCAAATAATTTGAGGAATTGTCCAATGCTTTATTTCATTATAAAATCATAAATAATTATCTCTCTCTCTCTCTCTCTCTCTCTCTCTCTCTATATATATATATATATATATATATATAGATGAAATCGGATTTTGTTTTTACTTTCACTTATTTTATCTCTTTCTTAAATATTATTTTTTATACTAGTTCATTTTTATGGTTTTTTTAATTTTAGCAATATATGATGAATTGATTTTTTTAATGCTTATTATGAATTGATGCCTATCTACTAACCATTTAATTTATATGGTTGTGTTAGGTAAATATTCTAAGAAAAAATGTTTTTTAATTTCAATCTTTTCATGTCATTTGAAGATGGAAAACTCTTTTAATCCACGTAATTCTAAGAATTGTCTAATACTTCATTTCATTATAAAATTATAAATAATTATATAATTAAAGAAGAAATCGTATTTCCCCGATGGGGGTGAGGCTCTAGTGCTACATGTGGCAACAGGGTGTCATATGGAGCCCGCCTAGCCTCCACACGCCCCTTAATGTTTTTGACATGGCTACGGCCATAATTAAGGCTATGCAAGTTGGCAGAATGCCCAGGTTATATGCATGTTACAGCGAGTGAAGAGCTTCATTCTGGTGTGTTGGGCGATGAGGAGGGAGACTCTTGAGAATTGTGGGTCTGAGCGGAGGTCTGCCCAGCAATGGCTATGGCTCTGGGCGAAGGGGGGATGTAGGTTCTGTCTTAGTCTGTGACGTGGAGAGTGTCTAGCCCGAGAGTGCCGTGGGATCCAGGTACCACGACGGAGGTCTCGGTGTTGCAATTCACATTGGGTTTTTTGGTTTGGTATGTTGAGCTTCTGCATTCGATCTTAGAGGCCAAGGCTAGCTTCCTTTACTAGGCCTCATCGACTTGGGATGGTCTTTGCTAGTTGCATGGTTGTCCTCTTTGTTCGCGGTCAGACTTTGGAGTGGAAGAGCACGACGAATTCGCTCCATGAGGCACTCAGGGAGGTGGCAAGGCTGGTGTGGCGCCAATGTCTTCGTGCTCCTCCAAATACTTTGTGATCTCTATTATCTATGTTGACAGTGGTAATACATAGCAAGAGTTTAGTGGGACAGTGTCAGAGTCCGTCTGCAGAAGCATCAACTTGCCTCTCACGTGGGTTCCATCTGGCCCATTAATATTTTTATAGCCCCCTGGGGATTCAACTTCGCGGCCACAGTCACCTCCACTTGGTTCCATCTGGTCTCTATGTCGTGCCAGTGGGGTCATCTGAGGTGGGGGGGAGTCGTTCCTTTCCACAAAGGGCAGTAGCAGCAGGGTGAGTGTAGTCATTCATCCTCTGACCATTCAGAAAGTCGAGACATGGAAGAGGTACCAACATTATCTCCCGCTCGTTCATTGGGCCAAATCGAAGCTCCCGCCACTTTGGACTCAATTGTAGACCAGTTGCAAAATATCCAGCTAAACATTGACACCCTGAGGGACCAGCGCTATGAGGACCATAACAAATTAGTCGCCTACATCAATGACATCCAGCACATCCAGAACGAGATCCTAGACACGATGGAAAGTCTCTAGTGACAACATTGACGCACAAATGACCACCTTCGCACCTTAGAGGCGAGGGTGGAGCATATCGACTTCCACATGCATGAGCATGTTGGCCTCATCACTGCCCCTCTTGTCTTCCTGCCTAATTCACCCCCCTAATGAGGATGTCTATTGTTTGGAGTTTTGCTCTTTTTTGGCGATGTATGTTATGGCTAATAGGCCACCTAGAAATAACTGTTGGCACGGGTTGTCATTCCACCAAGGCTTATATTCCTCTAGCCTACTCTGCATGAAAAAAATAAGCCTTTGGAAATGATTTTTGATGATTTTTATATTAAGTCTTTTTCTGATAATATAATGAAAACTTCTTGAACTACAAGAAAAATAAAGATATAATCAATTTTTTTTTTTACTTTAATTTACTTTATCATATTCTTAAATATTTTATTGTTTGTTATTAATATTTTTCAATTAATATAAATACTATTTTATTATTTTTTAACCTTTTTCTCAAATATTTTATTATTTGTTATTAATATTTTTAAATTAATATAAATATTACTTTTAATGTAACTTTATAAAATAAATGATAAAATTGATTATAATTTTTTTATTTAATTAAAACAATAATTAATAATTTCAAACCTGAACCAATACAAATAGACACCCTGGTCTTTTGCAGTATAGTTGACTACGTTGGAAGCAAGCATATTGTGTTATTACTTTTTAAAATAAATTTGAAACATTAAATTATCACAATGCCCGTCAACAGAAGTGAGCTTCACAGATCACATGTTTGCAGTGATGGCATAAAGTCGCACCATTGTCATTTCTGTAGAAAATCTAAATATGGAAGTTATCACAGCAACGTCCATCTATTCATGGAAGTGTACTTCTTAACTTAGTTTTGATATTATAATAATATTAATTTAGATTTATTTTAATTTTAGATTTATTATAATTTTTTTAGAGGAATTAAATATTTTGAGGTGTAGTTTTTTTTAAATAAAATAAATTTGTTTTTTTGTTTTTTATATTTAGTAGATGCGAAGTTACTATCAAATTAGTGTATGAGTTTATATTTATTTATGGAATAAAAAGTTTTTTTTAGTGATTTCACTGAAATTTTTTTACTTGTAATATAAATGATCTAACCTACCTATCTTCTTATAAGGGTGTGACAACTTAAATATACAAAAATATACATATTCTACACTTTCACTTGTTATTAAAAAACATATGGTCTTAACCATTAAACCTCTCAAACACCGCAAAAGGCAAATGAAGCCCTAAGCAGCTCACAGTACACAGGAAGGAAACTGGCCAGTAAAACATAGCTATTATTGCAGTTTCTTTAAGTTAAAATTCTGGCAAAATCCATCTATCCAGCGAAGGTAACTTCCCAAATCCAGTAAGGAACGAACGTGAAATAAAAGGAGCATGCAATATTGTCCACAGTCAGACTGCTCCTACCAGAACGAACGTGAAATAAAACGAACATGCAACAACTACAGGGACCGAAACTTACTGTTATTGTGTTTTGATCAAAGCCCGGCCGTTGTGGGTACGCACTGGTCTCTTTCTAACTTTGCTCCAGTCCAAAAAAAGGCCGCTCATGCGATCTGCCACGATTTCAATATTCATGAATAATTTTTATGAACTTCATTGTGTCATATTCATGCTGCTATTCTCTTGGATAGATTGTTGCATAATACCCTTAATTTATTTGCAAATTTATTCCAAACATCAAAATTTTAAATAATGGATTTGCTTTCATTATTTGTATATTTTATTCAGACATATTGATATCATATAGGTATTTGAATATACTGATTGTGAATTTTGAAATATTTCTATAAATTTAAAAATTAAAAAAAAAAATTGTTTGACCCTTTCTTAAATCTCAAATTAAGAAATATTTTAAATCTACAATTTACATAAATTTAATGGCTACATTAATAACATCACATGTAAACCCATCATTTAAGTTCAAATGTAAACACATCATTTAAGTTCAAGTTGAGGCACTTAACCTTTCTATAGATTTATTTGCAGTTAAAACAAATTTATTTCATGAATTTAAAAAATATATATTTATTGATAAATAAATATGAATTTACTTTGTTTCAATATATAATATTTAATATTTTTTTATAAATTTAGAATTGAAATAGGTTTATTAATAAAGAGATATTAACTTAATTTTTTATACAAAAATAAATTTAATCATATAAATTTATTTTGTTGAATTGAGGCTTCTGTGATCTATATCAATTTAATGAGAAATTTTTCGGCCTAAATCACATGAAATCTATTTTTTAATATGCAAAATTGGCTCTAATTTTTTAACTTGGTCTGACCATGAACCACTCTTGTTGGTTAGAAACAGATCATCAAATGAAATTTCATGTGATTTATGCCAAAAAATTTCTCATTAAATTCATTTTATTTGAAATTTTATTTAAATGTGATTAAAATTTTTATATACTAAAAAATTATTATATATTTTTATTTGAATTGAATGAGGGTTGCTACCAGGTACCAAGATTTGAAATTCACTGTCCCTCTATTTCCCAACAGCACAAATGACTTTGGCAGATGCATACCATTGTTTGTGTGTGTCTTGCAGCACTGGCCCCATTTCCACGCCAATTGCAAAAGAAGATTTTGTTTGGAATGAAGAGCGCGCAAGGCCTCTGGTGGGTGGAAACGACGCTGCTGCTAGATTTTGCACGCGATGAATCTAGTCTCCCGCCACGCTTCCTGATAAATCTCCTCCTTTTCTTTCTCTCGCTCGATTTTAAAGATTGGACAATGGCCAAATTTCTCCAATCGAATAGACTTCGATAAGATCAAATTTTGTATTAGTTTAAGGACTGCAAATGGTTTACAGAGAAACAACATAAGGTCAGAGTTTTCTCATTTAGATCCATAATACTTCTTTGTCGAGTAGTTCTTTGCAGTTAACTGCCCCCTGTGGTGGAAGTTTAGCAGCCTCCATGGCTGGGAGACTGTTGAAGTTGGAGCTCATCTACAGCGATGTGGGCAAGAAGTTCATGGTCTGGATTCTCTTCTTCGTAATTGCTCAGAAGTTCATGGTCTGGATTCTCTTCTTCGTAATTGCTCTGATTGTTGTGTTCGTTCTCTACATCGTATACTACACCGCGTCATGTACCAATCTGTCAGAATTCTCAGATGATATGGTCGATTTCGCCCGTCCCAGATGGCCTTTAATCTGCACAATCTCATTACAAAGTTTCCGAGATCAGGTGCAACCCGAGATATATGGACCCAAGGTCAGGCCATCCCGAGGTCTAGGGATCGAATCTTCACCCCAAATCAAGATCTGGGCGAAGAAGACATGGAGAGAGAAGGTAGAATTATATTTAACGATCTTTCACGATCTAATAGTGCAAGGGCTCCTATGCTACATCTTCAAATCCCTCTACGTCGGTGCCTCCTCGGGTATCTCCATAGAGGCACTGTGGGAAAACAGTTTGTTGGACAACACTACAGTGGACGAAAGTCACTCGTTAGCACCGATGAAGGCGGGCAACCAGCGCCTTCCCTTCGCAAACAATTCCTTCGATTTTGTTTTCTCAGGGTCATTTGATCGAGCCACAATGCCAGTTTTGCTTGCCTCCGAGATCGAGTGCACGCTTAAGCCAAACGGTGCTGCAGTGATGTTGGTCTCCCCACGGCGTCCAAACATGGGAAAGCCCTCCAACCTCATGCATTCCCTGAGCCTCGTGGTGGCCCTGTTCAAATGCTCTTATGTCATTCATGTGAACATGTATGGGTCTCCTAATTCTCAGAAAACCACATGTCCAGAGCTTATAGAAGGGCGTAGGCAGCATCCATATTACAGAGACTCAAGCTAGCACTGGCAGCATTTCAAGTTATCCAAAAAATTTCAAGACAATTGTAACCAATTTTAGACATCCCAAAGACGATTGTAACTATCTGTGAGACACAAAAGAGCTCCATGAATTGCTTGTCCAGTGCACATTAATTACAAAATACAGGGGAGCGATGTTTACCGTTTTGGTGTGGTTCTGCTGGAGCTTATTACTGGCAGGTGGCCCATTGAATCCGAATTTGGGGAGAGAAAGAATATTGTTTCTTGGACTTCAGGCAAAATCCTTAAGAATTTGACATCTACTGTTTGTATGTTTCTGCAAGAAATAAATTCTCTCAGCAAGATTAAACATCCCAATATTATACGGTACTATGACAGTAAAATTGTGAGCGTTGTATTGCATACCAATTCTTCTTCAATTTTGTTTTTCACTCTGCAATGACATATCCTGGCTGGTTCTATGCTCGATTTTTAGTATTGGTTGATGTTAAGATAACCTAAAATTTGTTTGAAATTTGAAGTTGAAGGACTCATTTTATATATTTCTAGAATATGTTCCTAGAGGGTCAGTCTCTACCTTAGTTAAAGTTTATGGGCCACTCGAAGCGCCTGTTGTAAGGATTTACACATACCAAATTCTTTCGGGGTTGGCCTACCTACACGACAAGAACATAGTTCACAGGTTCTTTCCCTATCTCTTTCTCTCTAAGTGAAATTCAAAGTTCTCTCCCTTCCCTACTATGGGGTCTCTGGGTTTGAACATATTAGCAAATGCAACCAGAACTATTTAGGCATGAAACAACTATGCATGTTGACAATTTCATTAGAAATGATGAGTTGAATCCTTCAATGTAGATGTAAATGTTAGAAACTATTGGATGGCAGACTTGTAGATCATATTAGAAACTGTTTGATAGCATACTTGTAGATCATATTAGAAACTGTTTGATAGCATACTTGTAGATCATGTGTGGAAACTGGGATACTAATTCGTAGATCAAGGCTAAATAGAAAGAAAAATTTCTAGATGCTTCATCTAAAGAAGTCATAGAAATATGGGTGACAAAGAATGGATATTTATAGGTGCTTCTGTGAAAAGATACAAGCCCCAACAACCAATGTTGATCCCAACATCATGAAACCACCCCACTGTTAGATATCGAGCCAAGTCACTGGACTTGTTTTTATCTATTTTCACATTGGGCCCCATTGTTCAAAGAGAATTATCTTAGATTTTCGTGTGATATATATATATATATATATATATATATATATATATATATATATATATAGTGAATGAATAACAATTATCTTGTATATAGTGTCATTCGTTAAGCGATAATGTATTTTTTTGTTCATTTGTATTTTTATTCATGTGTTAATACAACTTTAATCATTAGTATTTTGTAACAAAAATGGTTTAGTGGAGATTGATGAATTTTTTAAGTTAGAAAAGGAGTTTCACATTATGCTTGTGTGCTTCATTCTGATGAGATGTTGTAGCGTTTTGTTAGGTTCTGAAAAAATCAAACCTATGTATGTTGATGTTGTTGATGAGGTAGATCAGTGTCCAGGTTTACATTTTGCAAGTTTTTATCATTCTCATAAATGTGTTGATCTTCTTCTGAAGAAGGGGGGAAATACTTCTCTCTTGGCATTCAAGGATGCCTCTAGAAGAAGCTTTATGGAGTCCAAGCCTTGATGTTGACTGAGACCTTTCCACTGATGCATCTGAAATTGTTAAAAGAATTGGGGAAAATGATCTAAATGTCTTTAAACAGATTGGGATCAAGTGAAATTGCAAGAATACTCTTGTCGCTCTTGCACTAAAACTTGCCAAAGTTCTAGGATTTGTTCCATTAGTTTCCCTTAACCATGTTAAGAGGTCTATCATAAATGTTGTGATTAGAGGGTCAAAATATGATATACAGTCTAGAGAAACAAGAGTTGATTATATGTTAGGAAGAGTCTTTTGATCGAGCCACAGTGTTAGTGTTTCTTGCCTCCAAGATTGAGTGCACGCTTAATCCAAATGGCATCGCAGTGATGTTGGTCTCCCCACCAAATCCAAACATGGGAAATCCCTCCGACATCATGCATTCCCTAAACCTCGTGGTGGCCCTCTTCAAATGCTCTAATGTCATTCATGTGAACATGTCTCGATCGCCTAATTCCCAGAAAACCATATTTCCAGAGCTTATAGAAGGGGGTAGGCGACATCCATATTACAAAGACTCAAGCTAGCACTGCAAGCATTTCAAGTTATCCAGAATGGTCAAGACAATTGTAACCAATTTCAGACATCCCAAAGAGAATTGTAACCATCTATGAGACACAAAACAGCTCCATGAATTACATGTCCAGTGCACAATAATTACAAAATACAGGGGAGTGATGTTTACAGTTTTGGTGCGGTTCTGCTAGAGCTTATTACTGGCAGGCGACCCATAGAACTGGAATTTGGGGAGAGCAAGAATATTTTTTCTTGGACTTTAAAAAAAATCCTTAAGAATTTGACATCTACTATTTGTATGTTTATACAAGAAATAAATTCTCTCAGTAGGATTAAACATCCCAATATTATACGATACTATGACAGTAAAATTGTGAGTTTTGTATTGCATACCAATTCTTCTTTTCCTATTCGATTTTTTTTTTTCACTCTGCAATGACATATCATGGCTAGTTCTATGCTCAATTTTTAGTATTGGTTGATGTTAAGATAACCTAAAAAATAGAAATTTGCAGTTGAAGGACTCATTTTATATATTTCTAGAATATGTTCCCGGAGGGTTAGTCTATACCTTTGTTAAAGTTTATTGGCTACTCTAAGCCCTTGTTGTAAGTATCTACACACCAAATTATTTGGGGGTTTGCCTACCTACACAGTACGAACATAGTTCACATGTTCTTTCCCTATCTCTCTCTCTCTATGTGAAATTCAAACCATTATGGGGTCTTTGGGTTTGAAAATATTAGCGAATGAAACTAGAACTATTTAGGCATGAAACAACTATGCATGTTGACAATTTCATTATAAATAATGAGTTGATTCCTTCAATGTAGATGTAAATGTTAAAAATTGTTGGAAGGAAGACTTGTAGATCATATTAAAAACTGTTTGATAACATATTTGTAGATCATGTGTAGAGACTACGATACTAATTCGCAGATCAAGGTTAAATAGAAAGTAGAACTTCTAGATGCTTCATCTAAAGAAGTCATAGAAATATGGGTGATAGTCTACATGGAAAATTTTAGGGGCTAATGTTCGCCCAATGGGCTAATTTTCCATGATTTTTCCACAAAAAAGATTCACCAATTTCCATTCTTTATAAAAGATGATTCGCCCAAATTTTAGAATATAAAATTATTTTACCTTAAAAATCGCCAACATTATATAGATACTATATATAAAATCATTATAAATTTGAATAATTTTACAAACATATCAATAAACATTTTATAGTTTGCATATTAGGGATTATTGAGACTTGCCAATGTTTTTAAACTTCAAGAAAATTTTCCATCCTTAAAATTTTCCTTGGTGACAGAGACTGGATATTTATAGGTGCTTCTGTGAAAAGATACAAGCCCCAACAACCAATGTTGACCCGAACATCATGAAAATCCCCCGCTATTAGATATCGAGCCAAGTCACTGGCCTTGTTTTTATCTCTTTCCACATGGGCCCTAGTGTTCAAAGAGAATTATCTTAGATTTCCATGTGAAAAATTATATATATATTGTGAATCAATAACAATTATCTTGTACATAATGTCATTGGTTAAGGAGTAACGTATTTTTCTGTTCATTTGTATCTTTATTCATGTGTTAATACAACTTTAATCATTAGTATTTTGTAACAAAAATGGTTCAATGGAGACTGATGAATTTTTGAAGTTAGAAAAAGGAGTTTTACATTATGCTTGTGTGCTTGATTATGATGAGATGTTGTGGCCTTTTGTTAGGTTCTAAAAAATTCACACCTTTGGATGTTGATGTTGTTGATGAGGTAGATCAGTGTTTAGGTTTACATTTTGCAAGTTTTTATCATTCTCATAAATGTGTTGATCTTCTTTTGAAGAAGGGGGAAATCCTTCTCTCTTGGAATTCAAGGATGCCTCTAGAGGAAGCTTTATGGAGTCCAAGCCTTGATGTTGATTGAGACTTATCCACTGATGCATCTGAAATTGTTAAAAGAATTGGGGAAAATGATCTAAAAGTCTTGAAATAGATTGGGATCAAGTGCAATTTCAAGAATACTCTTGCCGCCCTTGCACTCAAACTTTCCAACGGTCTAGTATTAGTTCCATTACTTTCCCTTAACCATGTTAGGAGGTCTATCATAAATGTTGTGATTAGAGGTTTAGAATCTGATATACAGTCTAGAGAAACAATAGTTGGTTATATGTTAGGAAGAGTACTAGCCTCTTCACGTCATATGAGCTTGGATGAAATATCTCAAAAGTTTATGAAATGTAAAAACAATTAATTTAGAGGAAAATGGCATGTCAGATATAATGAAGTCTAGAAACATTTGGGGTCCCTGGGATAATGATAATCTTGAAATAAAATCTAGGAAAGATATTTCTGAGTGGGAAGAAATAAATTCAAAATATTGTACAAATTCAAGTCAAACATAAACAACTTGAAAGAATGGTAGTATAGCAAGGGACTGTGATAAGGTATCTAGTAAAAGCAAGGACAATTATGATCCATAGAGTAACTGTAGACTTACAAGAAAAATCATAGAATGTATTCTCTAGTTTTTCCAGAGCTGGAATGATCATTCAAAAAATTATTTGCCTCCTTCGATTCAAGTTGTCTAGGAAAATGATGATGCACTTCTAGATGTTTTGTTAGCATATGTTGCTCCACTCAGTGACACATATGAATATGGAAATAAAGCTCTGCATTGGGATTTGAAATAGGACACTCTTCTCAACGGATGCAGTGTAAATTGTTTGATTGTGGAAAAAATTTTAGATGTTGATGCAACCGTAACATCCAATACAGGACCAACTCATGTTCACACAATTGTAGGTCATGGCCACCTTGAAGCACTCCTATTAATAATAATAGAAATGGTGGAAGTATAAAAATGCTCATAAGAACAAGAGAGACAGCTCTACATTATGTTGTGAACAATAACCATATTGCATGTGTTTCTCTCTTGCTTAGACATGGAGCCAATAGAGATGTAAAAGGTTTGAGAAATCAAAAGCCTATTTAGCTTGGACATTCATCTGAGATGGGTGCGTTGTTGAGTCTACATGATAAAGAATTCCTTGATGAATCATGTGATAATATTATTGGTGGGCTCCAGTATTGTAGCAATAATGCTACAACTCCTGGAGCTTCCTATCTCTAATTTTATCAACCCGGTAGTTCGTAACAAACTTGGAAGCGACGGTGCTGTATGCACAAGTACTAGCTCTTGTCGCAGCTGTCACTTGGTCAGCTGGCACAAGTCCGCTAGGGCTCAAGCCAACTTCTATATGCTCTCAGAAGAAGCTTTCTAAATGATGGACTAAGACTATCTCAAAGGAAATTGACCTACTTTGCAATAATGAACTGAAAGCCAACAAAACAGGGAAACCCTAGTAAACCCTAATCTGACTAGTCTAATCTCTATGATGCAATGGTGGGAATGCAAACTTCTAGAAATGATGCCATTACTTCTAGTGATATGAGATGCATGAAACTAAGCTACTTCTACTGGAAAGAACATTGTTTTTGTATTTTTGCTTAAGCGGTTGGAGTTATTACGATTTTGTTTCTTATTAGGGTTTGACTGTGCAGGGGTAGTTCGAAGGAAAGAAAGCTTGGGAAAGGTCAGGAGGGCTAGGAAAGGTTCCAGAGGATCCAAAACATCATTCCACAGAAGTCCACAACGTTTAGGTGCTTGGCAACCGAGGTTACAGGTTTCTACAGGATGTCTGCAGGGGATCCTACAGGAAGCTTGGGATTTCTACAGGAAGTCTGCTAACTTCTACAGGATGTTCTGTGGTTGGAGTTTTGGGTGATGGAGGAGTGGAGGAGTTGTATGGGTGGATAGGTAGGATGGAAAGGGAGCTTATGATGGCTCAGGGACAGAGATATGAGATGAGGAAAGAGTGGGTACAGTTGGTTGGTGGATAGAAGAGTGGAAGCAATGAAAAGTCCGAAAAGATGGAGCTACGTGAACAGTAGAAGTGTTGGAAGGCAAATGAGCTGAACAGAGGTTGGGTAGGTGACTTTAGGCGTGGTTGAGAAGAAGAAGAAGCTAACAGCGTGATGCAACGCAGTGTAAAGGAAACAAATCTGCACACAACCAAGAATTCATCAACCTATCTAACTGTGTTATTAAATCAACGAACAGCAAGGTAAACTTCAGAGAAAAATCGTGCATGGAGTTGGAATGAAGAACTACTGCTCAAGATCAGAATGCATGGATGGATCTACGATTGAAATGACTGTGTTGCAGCTTGAATGAAAGTGTATGACTGCGTTTTTTGGTGGCTGGTACGGTCTACACCTCCAATCTCTAAACAGAGATGGCAGTGAGTGCACTGTCAGCCTTTTCTTGGAGCTCTAATGAATGCTGATCCTCCTACTCTAATCTAAACAACTAAAAGCACTTGAACCATAAACTAATCCTACTCAATCACATAAAAGAAATCAAATCAGCAGACTGTAATTTCTAAATGCATGTCAAAACAGAGGAATAAAGTGCTGAAAGGAAAGAAAAGTAACAATACAAGGAAGAGGAGGTCTATTGCTCTCACGTTGGGCCCTAACCTGAGAGCTATAGCTCCCTTAAAAGCTCAGAATTGAATCAAAAGCTATCTGTCTTTATTGAATAATCATGAGTCTAATGACATGCCAAAACTGGCTTACAAAGAGCAAAAACCGAGCTGTAGCTCGTGCTTAGAAATTGCAACCGTAGTTCAAAAGTTCAAAAAGCTCCTATCAAAGGCCACGGCCTTAATATTTATACATGATGAGGATCCAGCTGGCTGCCTCAATACGTGGAGCTTGGCTGTCCAACTGCAAGTTAAACTGCTGTAAACTGTTGTTCCTGTAGAACCCATTGGCTGCCTTTAAGCTCGGTGGGGAGAGCTGTTGGAGCTCGGAGTTAGGGTGGAGATCACGAGGGAGGTCATTTAAGGCTGTAGACAACCTCCCTATAAGCAATGCCACCTTTTCTGTCTCCTTGTCTCCTTCTGCGTGGTCTTTGCTCCCTTTAATGCCAAAAAACCTGAAATCATCATGTATTAGCCACATAGATATAATGCATGCCCTTCTTCCTACAAATAACATGAATATACCAAGAAATGAATGCATAAGTGATAAAAGATGAAGGGTTGAGCAAGGTAAGTAGGCCAAATGAGCCCAATTTGTTACAAAAAATTGGGGCTCATCATCACCCCCCAGCTAAAATATTTGCTCATTCTTGAGCAACTTAGTCCAAATCTTCATCCTTCATTGCTTTTACTGCTTCCCTTACATCCCAAGCCTCTGTGGTAGTGTCCTCCTTGCTGATATGAAACCCAGCTTTCCTGTTCACCTCTTCCCATTGTTCACTGTCATCCTCCTCTGTGTGGCCTTCAGTCAATCCGAGCAGCAGTGGTGGGCTGAGTTTAAGGCCAATCCAGCTGGCCTGGAGGCTTTGCATGGATTTCTTGTAAAGGTCTACCCTTACCAAAGCTTCCCTCATCCAAGTTGGGGTATGGTACTGTCGGATTTTCAAACTGTGTGCCAATGTATTCCATCTGCGTGCACATGCTTGGGTAGCATCTTCTCCTAACAGTCTTTCCATGTCTTCAAAATGAGCTATGGCTTGGGCCTGTTGGTCCATAAATCTCAAGGAAGCTGTGGGATCAGTAGACAAGTGTTGGTGTGCTGAGATGAGTGCAACTGGATCTTTTGGTTCTGCTCGAATGAACAATGGCTCGTTCAATTCTCGGTTCATGACCGATTTTGCTTCAGTTGCTCTTTGATCCTCATGGTTCAACCATGAAGCAAATGCCATCAATTGCATATCACCCAATGCAGTATTGGGATCCCAGGAAACTTCATTAGGCAAGGCCAAATTGTGGAGGTAGAACTCTGCTAATTTGGCTTTATCTTCTGACGAACTAGTACTGCACAACTCAGAAAATTGTTGTGGGTCTTGGATCTGAGAAATACCTCTTTGTGCCAGGGTATTTATTTGGAACTGCAGCCATTGGTCTTTCAAGTACAACCCATAGGATTTTGCAGGTTGTCTGCACTGTATTGCCTCCATGGCCCAACTGGCCATGCAAGCCAATTGTGCTTCCTTTTGCTGCAACTGTTCTTTTAGAGCTTGCACTTCAATTTGTGCTTGCTGTTCTGCTTCCTGTAGAAGTGTCATTGGCTCCTCAAGACCGGTGGTCAGCTCCTTTTTGCCTTCTTGTTCTTCTGTGGTGTCTTTGAAGGATGTACCTGCCCCTGTCCTCAGCTCCTGTAGCTGCAATCTTAGCTTCTGGTTTTCTTCCTGTAGGTACACTCTTTGGCAATTAGCCACATGTTTAGCCATGGCGAATTCACTCCTGACCTCCTTGAGTTGCTCTTGTAAGGGACCTATGTCCGCCACACCCTTTGACTTGGCGATCTTCATCCATGTGTGGGTACGGACTCTTTCTTCCTCTAATGCAAAAAACAGGGGTACAGTAAATTTCTGCGGTATGATTTTGCCCGCCTCTAAAAAGGTGTAGTATGAACTCAGACTAGGCTGAGGGCTGGGCTCTGGTATATGTTATTTTTCTGCCTCTTTAGGTGGCTCTACCTCACCCTCCCTTGGTGGCGATGAGGGTCCTTCTCCTTCCCTCTTCTCTGTTTCCTGTAGCCGGGCCAGAGTGTCCTGTAGAACATTTTCAGCCTCTTGTAGCCAAGCTTTTTCAGTCAACAGGTCTAACCTTTCTTGCCACGTATTTTTCTTTGGGCTTCCCTTCTCATAGGTGGCTATTATCCTTGAGGGGGACTTTTCCTTGGGAGAAGCAGGGGTATCTTCAATGACAATTGGGCTGCTGGACGAAGGTTGTGGCTTGCCCGTCTTTATCCTAACACTTCTTCGAGCCTTAAAGTATAGAGGGGTCTCCCTCTTTCTCTTTTCTTTTGGCTTAGGTGGCGTGCTGAGGCCAGCTAGTACAGTTGCTGCCTCCCTGGCTAGAATGTCCGCCTTCTTCTCCTTGGGTTTCACCTTTTCAGGGCTTCCTGTAGAAGACCCTGTTTTAGCCAATTTCGGGCTTCCTGTAGAAGCCCCTGTTTTGGTAATTTTCAGGCTTCCTGTAGAAGCCCCTTTTTCAATAATTTTCAGGCTTCCTGTAGAAGCCTGTTTCTGCTTTCCTGTAGACACAGGTGTTGCCACCTTGGCTTGCTTTGCTGCATGGGTTTTGCTTTTTGGTTTGGTTGCGGGTGCTGATGAGGTACTTGTGCTGATGTGGACCTTCTCAGCTTTGTCCGTTCTGCTCTGCAACCTTTTCTCTCTTGCTGACAAAATGGGTGTGTCACCTTTTTCCTCAGCATCCTTTTTCTCGTGCTTCCTCCTTTGTTCTTTCTTCTGCACTGTGGTCGGGGTCTTCTGGCCTGTTTCTTTCTTTTCTGCGGCCACTGCTTCTTTTTCCTCACTGCTGGAGGAACCACTTTCCTCGGTCAGCATCCTTATGTCTCCATCTCTTGTCAAATTTCTAAATGATTCCCATGAGAGGGGAACCTTATATGAATGAAGCGCATCCTCCACAAGAAGTTTGATCAATCCATGGTGGGCTACCTGATCTAGTATGCCTTCTTTTAACTTTGTGGCACACTCAATTAGAGACTGTAGCAAGAAATAAGGAATGCTCAGTTTGTTTTCTACAGGAAGATCAATCTGGTGTCTCAATTCAGTGAGCAACCTAAAGTGATACCCGTACACGATGCTGAAACGGCCTTCACAGGTTATATACTTCATGATTTGTAGGCTAACTTCATTCCATGGTGGCAGCAAACTGGTTCTACGCACCCCATTTTTGTCCTCCGTGAATTCCTCCTCAGGTGGAAAGAATTCTTTCTTTGCCTGCTGGCTCAACTTCCTTTCTTCCTTATCCCATGGCAAACCCATTGGAAGTTCAGTAATTCGACTGATATATTGCGGGGTGACCTTGAGGCTTAGGCCCCTGAAGTTCACGGTGGCCAATGTTTTGGATTTCGGCCTCAAAGCTTGTAAAAATTCTTCTGCCACTTCGTCGTCATAACCCTGCAACTTATCACAAAAGGATATCCATTGTGCCCGTGTGAAGAGCTCCACCACCTCCTGGTTTTCTCTTAATTTTGATGAATCAGTGGGTTCCCGTCTAATAAACCCACCCGGCATGATAAAAACTGTTGCTAGAGGTGGCGAATGCGGAGGAAGTTTAGCTGAGTGGGACAGAGCGTAGAATTACGCTTCCGTCGTGCAAATAATCCACAAAACTTATTCCTGAGGACCTTGACACAGTTTAATTCACTGACATCCTGTAGAACGACAGTCTATGCACAGCAGACAACAATTTCAACCATTTCCTACAACCAGACTGTAGACGACGATCCTGCCACCTTTAAAAACCAATTGCATGGAGAGTTCAGGGTTACCTTTTTATCTGCCACCTTTTTTTACGTGAGGAACCCGCCTTCCTGTAGAAACAGCTTTCCTGTAGGAGCAGCTTTCCTGTAGAAGCAGCGCGTGATGCCTGGGGAAGACTGCAGTTGGTCTGCGCTCTCAGTGGTGCTTCTCAGATGTTCTGATAGCCAAAGGCTCGGAGTTTCGAACTGCAGAGAGATCTGAATGTTCACTCGAGGTTCAAACGGCGAATGATAAATGCATGCGGCCAATCTAGCCAATTAGATTTGAATCGGCGGAATCCGTGGCGCGGAGGTGAGTTGTCCCCACCGGACCGTTGGATGACGTCGTCCCATCATTTGTCTGCGAGTTCACTTACTATCGCATCACCCCTCCAGTAGATCCGCCGTCGTTTCTTCTGCTAAATCCGTTTTCTCCGACGGGGATTGTTCTCACGTGTGTGCTGATCATTCCTTTTGTCACGACCGCCACCCAAATATCTGACTGGACCATTAACCGGTCGACGTGGCCAGTCAACTGGCCATACAGCCGCTCAACCCATTCACTTTACACTTTGCAAACAATTCAAAGTAAAATTCATGCGATCTGACGGAAGAAAGGGTCGAGACACTTACCTACGCGGCTGCAACACGATTTTTTTCGGGTTTTGGATGATGATGAATGGATCTATCTGCTGCTGGTGAATTTGCATAGGTCCGGAGGTTCACGTTTACAGGCTGCCGACGATGGAGTTGATGCTTGGCTGCATGCGTCCGCGTTCATTGCATATGGCCAGCGCTGTGAATAGTATACACTCTAGCGGGCTTAACTGTTACAGGACTCCCGCGGGATGTCTTGTAACAGTTCTTCCTCCTTGGGTGCATGCTGCACGATGAAGGATATGGCCTCCCGATCACGCTCCCAGGGCTTCTGGATGACTGGGCTGGAGGTGGTATGAGATCTCAGTTTTTTTTTCGTTTAAAAATTGCTTTTTCTTGAGAACTCATCGATCTGCTTTGCTGGTGCAGGTAACTTCGTTGCATGTCGACAAGGATGGCAGGACGAGGTGACAACAATGTGCAAGGGAGATAACAATAGCTTGCATGCGTCCAAACCTCATAAGATGGATTCTGGGCCGTCCTGAACTTCTACAGGAAGCTTCCTGTAGAAATACAGAGCTTCCTGTAGAAAGGTTGCGTTTCCTGTAGAGAGTCTGCACCTTCCTGTAGAAAATCTGCATCTTCCTGTAGAAAATCTGCGTCTTCCTGTAGAAGATCTGCGTCTTCCTGTAGAAAAATCTGTGTCTTCCTGTAGAAGACTCAAGCTGTAATAAAATTGCACATACCTTGGAGAAAATGAGTATTCTTGGAGGAGGTGCTGGTAAGGTCTCCTGACTGCATGATAAGGATCCTGAGCTTTGAGTTGAGAGGCTTCCTCTCCTCCATAGAACACCTGCAACTTGCATGCAATTTTACATTATGAATTTGCTAACCTTGTTTTTTCTTTTTCTTCTTTTTTCTCTCTTTTTTTGAAAGATAACAGGGGCGCCTCAATGAGGTTTTCACCCTTGCCATCTGCCCTGAGCGCCTCAAAGAGGTTTTCACTCAAGGATCTTTTTCCAATCTTTTTTTTTTTTTTTTTTTGAAAGACAATAGGGGCGCCTCAATGAGGTTTTCACCCCTACCACCTGCCTTGGGCGCCTCAGAGAGGTTTTCACCCAAGGATCTTTATTATATATATATATATTTTAGATCTTTCAGGGTATGCCCAAAGGAGAGGCAGAACCCTTCTCTATGACCAATACTGATTTCTCCATAGTTTTGATGAACTCTTGTCTTGAGAGAGGCTTCCTGTAGATCTTCAATCGATGCCCATTGACAAGCATGGGGATGGCTTCCTCATCAATGGTCCAAATAAGAACAGATCCATTGTCATGACATTTTTCCACTGCGTATGGTCCTAGCCATCTGGTTCTCAGCTTTCCCTTGAAATCTTTGTATCTGGAGTCATACAACAAGGCCCAATCTCCCGGCTGAAATTGCTTGTCATGGAGATGTTGGTCATGTCACACCTTTCTCTGAAGTTGAACTACTTCCGAGTGTAGGAGGGCCTACATTCGGTGCTCATCCAGTCCATTCAGCTGCAATAACCTTTCTTGTTGTGCATGGCTGAGATCTAGATCTAGCTGAGCTGCCATCCTCAAAGTGTTGTATTCAAACTCAATGGACAGCAAAGATTTCTTCCCATAGACCAGCTCATAAGGTGTGAAGCCGGTGGTGGTCTTCCAGGTGGTGTTGTAAGCCCATGTGGCCTCAACCAGGCGATCTGCCCAGTCTTTTCTGCTACTGCTCACCACCTTAGTCAAGATCCCTTCTAATGCTCTATTGGTGACTTCCACCTGCCCATTTGCTTGAGGGTGATAGGGGGTGGAAGTCCTATGCTTGATCTTGTGATGAGCTAGTAGATCTTCAACTAGGTTGGATGTGAACTGGCTCCCTTGATCGGTGACCAGCTCTCTTGGGTAGCCAAACTTATAGAAGATGTTTTCTCTTAAGAACTCGGCCACCTTTTCTTCTGTTGCTGCTTTGATTGCTTTAGTCTCTGCCCACTTTGTCAGGTAGTCAATACACACAATGATGTAAGACCTTTGCCTCGAAGGAGGGTTGATTGGACCCACAAAGTCCATGCCCCACTTCTCAAATGGCTCAAGAGTCACTTGAGGTTGGAGAGGCATCTCATCCCTTTGAGTCGGTTTCCCCATTCTTTGGCATTGGTCACATTGGCTGATATATCTTCTGACATCTTGATGAAGTGTGGGCCAATAGTAGCCTGCCTGCAGGATCTTGAAGGCAGTCCTCTTTGCTGCAAAATGTCCTCCACAAGGCCCATCATGATAGGTGAGGAGGATGTCAAGGACTTCCTTCTCCCTTACACAACGCCTTAAGATCTGATCAGGGCCAAGCTTGAATAGATTGCCCCCGATCCAAGTAAATAAGGCACTTTTTCTGATGATTCTGCTCTTCTCTCTTGAAGATAGGTGCGGAGGGAACTGTGCTGAAGCAAGGTAGTTTGCTATATCAGCAAACCATGGAGAGAGTGCTGAGATAGCAAACAGATGTTCATCGGGCATTTGGTCATCCACTGTTCCATCCTCATCTGCAGACAAATCCAATCTAGATAAAAAGTCAGCAACAACATTTTCTTTACCTGGTTTGTCAACAATGGCCAAATCAAACTGCTGCAACAAAAGTAACCATCTAATAATACGAGCATTCACATCTGGTTTATTCATTAAATATCTAATTGCAGCATGGTCTGTATGTACAAATGTTTGATAGCTAGTGATATAGTGTCGGAACTTGTTCAGTGCATGGACCACAGCCAAAAACTCTTTCTCAGTTACAGTGTAATTCAGCTCAGCTTTGGACAAGTTTTTACTAACAAAGTAAATGGCATATGGAAGTTTTTGTTCGACTTGTCCTAAATCTGCACCTATGGCTTTGTTCGAGGCATCAGTGTGGATGTGGAAAGGTAGGACCCAGTTTGGACCTCTCAGGATTGGGGCTGACACCAACTTGTCCTTTAATTCATTTAAAGCCCTCTGACAATCATCAGTCCACTTAAACTCCACATCTTTTGCCAACAGGCCAAACAATGGCGAGGTTAGCTTGCTGAAGTCCTTAATGAATCTCCTGTAATACCCTACTAATCCTAAGAAACTCCGAACATCCCTTACCTTTTGAGGAGGTGGAACCTTCCTGATGAGAGCAATTTTGTTAGGATCCACCTGTAACCCTTGGCAAGAAATGGTATGGCCTAGCACGGTCCCTTCAGTCATCAGGAATTCACATTTTTCAGGACTAAGGGACAGGTTCATCTCAATGCATTTGGTTAGGACTTTTCCCAAATTGGACAATGCTTCTTGGAAGTTGGCCCCATAGGGAGTGAAGTCATCCATATAGATTTCCACTGCATCATGGACCAGCTCCGAGAAGATGCTCAAGACAACTCTCTGGAAGGTAGCAGGAGCATTGCATAGCCCAAAGGGAAGAACTCGGTAGGCAAAGGTACCCCAAGGACAAGTGAAGGTGGTCTTATCTTGGTCTTCCGGGCTGATTTGGATCTGGTTGTACCCGCTAAACCCATCCAGGAAAGAGAAGAACTTCTTTCCTGCCAGTCCATCCAACACTTGATCTATGAAAGGTAGAGGGAAATGGTCTTTCTTGGTAGCTTTGTTCAGTTCTCGGTAGTCCACACAGATTCTCCATTTCCCATTCTTCTTGGGAACCAACACCAGAGGGGACACCCATTCACTATCTGAGATGGGGTAAATGAATCCGACATCCAACAGTTTTTGCAATTCTTCCTTGACAATGTCATTAAGGGCTGGATTCATTCTCCTCTGAGGTTGCCTAACCGGTTTACAGCCCTCTTTGATGTATATATGATGGGTACAGACCGAGGGATGGACTCCTTTCATCTCCTTATAGCTCCAAGCGAAAGCATCTAGATGACTGGCCAACAGGCTACACAGCTCCTTTTCCTGGGAAGGAGATAGGGAGGAGCTGATCTTTAATGTTCTCTTAGGGACGAACTCCACATTCTTGACTCTGGGAGTGACAGGGTTGGTCGTACAAAGATCCACTAAGGTGCTGGCTTGGGCATCCTCCACCAATTTCTCTAAGGATAGTGCACTGGAAGGTGGATTCTGGATCAAGGTCTCAATCAAGTCATCCTCAGTTGGGGGGTCTCTTCTAGTGGTTTCTAGGGTGCACAAAGGTGCTGAGTACACTTCATCCTCTTCTCCTTCCTCCAACCAAAGTGGTAAGTCATGCTCTAAGGAAGGTTGGGCAGGAGGATATAGGACTAGCTGCTTGGACATAGGACCATTTTTGATGGTCATGTTTCCTGCACGACAATTTATGTAAGCATTTGCAGTGGCTAACCAAGGCCTTCCCAAAATAAGAGGATATCCAGTAAGCTTTGCCTTGGGTTGCAGAACCAAGAAATCTGCAGGGTATTCCCAAGAGTCGATAGAGACCAAGACATCCTCCACAATCCCTTCGGGAGTCACAGTGGAGCGATCTGCAAGTTGCAGAACTGTCGAGGTCTTCCTCAAGGAACCCTGAAGATTGAGTTTGAGCATGGTATCCCTGGTCATCACATTAATGGCAGCCCCCAAATCAATCAAAGTGTGAGGTACGATGATGCCATTGATGGGGACATCTACTACAGGACTCCCAGGATCTAGATACTTTGGGCAGATGACTTGTCCTAACATAAGGTCAGACAGTTGTCCTAAGACATTGATGGTTGAAGCATCTCTCTTTCGCCTGCCTGGGTGTTTGAAACACTTTTCCTTAACCAGTTTGTTGTATATTGGCACATCCTTGATGGCTTGGAGAAGTGGTATTTTTACGCACAACTGCTTGAACTCACCCAGAAACTCATCCTCCTCTGGGTTGGGTTGTGTGGTGGCTGTTAGTCTCTCAGGAAAGGGTGGAATAGCCTTTGGTTCACTTTCCTGTTTATCTTCCTCATCCTCTGGGGGAGGAGGTTGGCGATCTGGAAGAGTCTTGCCAGATCGAAGATTGATCTCCTAGATCTCCACAGCATAAGTAGGGCATGATGTTTCCCCAGTGTATACCTGTTGGGCCTGTCTATTGTTGGGGTTCGGGTTCGGTTGAGCAGGTATTTGAGGTTGCCTTGGAGGAGCAGGAGGTAATGGTTGAGGTTGAACTGGTGGTGGAGGCAAAATGGCAGGAGGATTGTTGTATTGGGGCCTCCACCCCGACTGAGGTGCATTCCACTGAGGCTGTGGCTGGGTATGTGACTGATAAGAATGAGTAGTGGGTTGAGTAGGGTACTGAGGTGGATAAGGCCATGGAGGAGGCATAGACTAGGAAGGATGAGCAGGGGGACCCCAGGAAGGCATAGGAGTCGATTGGTTGGGGCTGTAATAAGCTTGAGGTGCCCCTTGCATCCCCTGCTGGTAAGGTCTAGGTCCTTGTGGCCTCCTTTGGTTGAGGTAATAGAGAGGTTCAGTGGGAGCTTCTGTCCCTTGGTACATGGCTTTAAATCCAGGTAAGGTTGGACATTGGTTTGTGGGATGGTCCTCCTCACAAACGAAACACACTTCAACCGAATGCAATGGACATTCGTTCTTAGGGTGTCTCCTGGTACATCTAGGGCAGAAGATACCCAAGGCTCTCTCAGCTTCTTCCATCTTCTGCTGGATCCTGAATGTGTCCAGCTGCATGGAAATGGTTTGTCTCACCTCGCTCTTAAGATCTTCCAATTGATTTGCAAACTCATGTTTGGAGAAAGGGACACCAGTTGAGAGGAGGTTTCCTCTACCTCGTTTCCGAGCTGCCCTGGAGTGGTTTCTAAACACAGTCTTGATGTCCTCATAAGGCAGTTGGTAAATGTCCCCCCCAGCTAACATGTGAAGGGTATCTAAGAGGTCTTCAGGGACTCCTCGGAGCAGGACCAACTTGAGGGATTCCGGGTCAAGTGTGCACCTGGCCCGCTTATAGCTAAGTTGGAACCTCTCCTCATAATCCTCTAAGGACTCATCATTTCCCATGGTCATCCGAAAGATTTCTCCCTTGGTTTCCTTGGACCTACAGTAGTCCCGGTACTTGGTATTGAAAGCTTGCTGCATCTGAGCCCAAGTAGTGATACTATTCCCAGGTAAGCCCATGAACCAGCGTAATGCTGCATCCTTAAGAGTGGAAGGGAAGAGTTTCAGATTCTGCTCATCTTCAGTATAGTCATAGGTTCTACAAAGGACAGCAAACTCAAACAGGAAGGTATCAGGATCTTCAGTAGTCAGTCCATGGAAGTGAGGTAAAGCGGAGGGGCTAATGTTCTTCATTTTCATCTCTCCATTGGTCTCTCGGATGGGGAAGGCACCTTCTATTCTCTCATCTTCTCTTCTATTGTCAGCCATAGCTTCAGATGGGATGGTCTCTAATTCTTCTTCTGCTATAGGATCTTCGTATATCTCTGGAGGTTCACCTATAGGTTCTTCTGGATCACTGTCACCGAAGAAGAGAGAAGGGTGACTCAGTGATGTGGTGGGGGTGTTGGGTAAGAATTTGCCTATTTTATCTCGATTCCTATGAGGCATGAAATGGAAAGACTTTTTTGATTGCTTTTGTTTTTTTTTTTTCTGTGGTACCTACAAAACTGAAACAGATTGATCTACAACTAACTATAAAGATTCAGAATTAAACTGAAATCAAGAAGAAACTAATCTACTTTGCTCAAATGAAATTGCTGGAATGGAAATGCTAGTCTACGCTTGCAGAATTGAAACACTAATCTACGCTTGCAGAAATGAAATGGTAGAATTGAAATGTTAATCTATGAAAGCGGGAAATTCTAATCTATGAAAGCAGGAAATGCTAATCTATGAAAGCAGGAAATGTCTATGCTACTTTTGCAGAATGGAAATGAAATAAACTACTTAGCAGAAGGCAAGAGTAAGAAAATAGAAGAAAAGCAACAATTACTAATACTCTGACGCTTCCCCGGCAACGGCGCAAAAAAGATGGTGGGCTCCAGTATTGTAGCAATAATGCTACAACTCCTAGAGCTTCCTATCTCTAATTTTATCAACCCGGTAGTTCGTAACAAACTTGGAAGCGACGGTGCTGTATGCACAAGTACTAGCTCTTGTCGCAGCTGTCACTTGGTCAGCTGGCACAAGTCCGCTAGGGCTCAAGCCAACTTCTATATGCTCTCAGAAGAAGCTTTCTAAATGATGGACGAAGACTATCTCAAAGGAAATTGACCTACTTTGCAATAATGAACTGAAAGCCAACAAAACAGGGAAACCCTAGTAAACCCTAATCTGACTAGTCTAATCTCTATGATGCAATGGTGGGAGTGCAAACTTCTAGAAATGATGCCATTACTTCTAGTGATATGAGATGCATGAAACTAAGCTACTTCTACTGAAAAGAACATTGTTTTTGTATTTTTGCTTAAGTGGTTGGAGTTATTACGATTTTGTTTCTTATTAGGGTTTGACTGTGCAGGGGTAGTTCGAAGGAAAGAAAGCTTGGGAAAGGTCAGGAGGGCTAGGAAAGGTTCCAGAGGATCCAAAACATCATTCCACAGAAGTCCACAACGTTCAGGTGCTCGGCAACCGAGGTTACAGGTTTCTACAGGATGTTTGCAGGGGATCCTACAGGAAGCTTGTGATTTCTACAGGAAGTCTGCTAACTTCTACAGGATGTTCTGTGGTTGGAGTTTTGGGTGATGGAGGAGTGGAGGAGTTGTATGGGTGGATAGGTAGGATGGAAAGGGAGCTTATGATGGCTCAGGGACATAGATATGAGATGAGGAAAGAGTGGGTACGGTTGGTTGGTGGATAGAAGAGTGGAAGCAATGAAAAGTCCGAAAAGATGGAGCTACGTGAACAGTAGAAGTGTTGGAAGGCAAATGAGCTGAACAAAGGTTGGTTAGGTGACTTTAGGCGTGGTTGAGAAGAATAAGAATCTAACAGCGTGATGCAACGCAGTGTAAAGGAAACAAATCTACACACAACCAAGAATTCATCAACCTATCTAACTGTGTTATTAAATCAACGAACGGCAAGGTAAACTTCAGAGAAAAATCGTGCATGGAGTTGGAATGAAGAACTACTGCTCAAGATCAGAATGCATGGATGGATCTACGATTGAAATGACTGTGTTGTAGCTTGAATGAAAGTGTATGACTGCGTTTTTTGGTGGCAGGTACGGTCTACACCTCCAATCTCTAAATAGAGATGGCAGTGAGTGCACTGTCAGCTTTTTCTTGGAGCTCTAATGAATGATGATCCTCCTACTCTAATCTAAACAACTAAAAGCACTTGAACCATAAACTAATCCTACTCAATCACATAAAAGAAATCAAATCAGCAGACTGTAATTACTAAATGCATGTCAAAACAGAGGAATAAAGTGCTGAAAGGAAAGACAAGTAACAATACAAGGAAGAGGAGGTCTATTGCTCTCAGGTTGGGCCCTAACCTGTGAGCTATAGCTCCCTTAAAAACTCAGAATTGAATCAAAAGCTGTCTTTCTTTATTGAATAATCATGAGTCTAATGACATGCCAAAACTGGCTTACAAAGAGCAAAAACCGAGCTGTAGCTCGTGCTTAGAAATTGCAACCGTAGTTCAAAAGTTCAAAAAGCTCCTATCAAAGGCCACAGCCTTAATATTTATACATGATGAGGATCTAGCTGGCTGCCTCAATACGTGGAGCTTGGCTGTCCAACTGCAAGTTAAACTGCTGTAAACTGCTGTTCCTGTAGAACCCGTTGGCTGCCTTTAAGCTCAGTGGGGAGAGCTGTTGGAGCTCGGAGTTAGGGTGGAGATCACGAGGGAGGTCATTTAAGGCTGTAGACAACCTCCCTATAAACCTGCAATGCCACCTTTGTTGTCTCCTTGTCTCCTTCTGCGTGGTCTTTGCTCCCTTTAATGCCAAAAAACCTGAAATCATCATGTATTAGCCACATAGATATAATGCCTGCCCTTCTTCCTACAAATAACACGAATATACCAAGAAATGAATGCATAAGTGATAAAAGATGAAGGGTTGAGCAAGGTAAGTAGGCCAAATGAGCCCAATTTGTTACCAAAAATTTGGGCTCATCAATTATAACATCTCAAAGTTGCATTTTTTCTTCCATTAAGAAATCTTTAACAAGGTTCAAATATTCACATCCCTAGAAATCATGCGGGACTCATTCAATGCTTCCAGGTAGTTTGTCTACTTCCAAACATGTATCTTCTTTGCAACCTATTGCTCATCCTAGAAATCCTCCAATGGCTAAATATTTCTCACAAATTGTTGCAGAGGCTCCACAAAAGTTCTAGGTAGAGTCTTCCTCACAATTCCCTTCTTCCAATGGACAAGAATCTGAGCATGCCATAAATTCGACTTAGGAAATGGTCTAGAAAAAGTCCCACAAGCATATAAATAGTTCAAATTTAGCTTCGAATGTGAAGGAGATACATGTTACTAAGATAGTTATACTGCCTCCTTACAACTTTATTTCTGTTCATTTGTATCTTTATTCATGTGTTAATAACTTAATACAACTTTAATTTTTAGTATTTTGTAAAAGAAATGGTTCAAAGGAGACTGGTGACTTTTTGAAGTTAGAAAAAGGAGTTTTACATTATGCTTGTGTGCTTGATTCTAATGAGATGTTGCGACACTTTTGTTAGGTTCTGTAAAATTCACACATGTGGATGTTGATGTTGTTGATGAGGCAGATGAGTGTTCAGGTTTACATTTTGCAATTTTTTATCATTATCATAAATGTGTTGATCTTCTTCTGAAGAAGGGGGCAAATCCTTCTCTCTTTGCATTCAAGGATGCCTCTAGAGGAAGATTTATGGAGTCCAAGCCTTGATGTTGACTGGGACTTCTCCATTGATGCATCTGAAATTGTTAAAAGAATTGGGGAAAATGATCTAATAGTCTTGAAACATATTGGTTTTGTTGTATTTGAAAAGCAGAAAGATATAAATGAAGTTGTACAGAGGCACTACATTCCATTCCTAGGAAAAAGAGTGGAACTTAAGAAAGTAATGACTCGTATTGCATTGGCTGCAGGAGATGAGGTGGGAAGGAAAAATTATTATCTTTGGGGTTATCATCACCAACTACTACTCAGCCTTCTCCATCTTACAGTTTTCATATGCTTGATGGTGGATTACATTCACCAGGTTCAGATGCAGTAGGTTACCATTAGCATTTGACACAACCATCTTCATTTGTTGAGCTCCCATAGTCATTGGTTGGGGATGATATTTAATCCTTGCAACCCTTTTCCTGTTGGCATTACAATCTAGGTGTTGTCCTTGATGGAAACTCACTCACAGGTCAGTTCAGATAAAGGGAAACTCACATTGTAATAGGTCAATTCAGAGGTAACATGGCATTATTATAGAAGAATAGGAAGTTGGAACAAAGGTCTACTGATCAAAATCAAGAGATTGAAGGAAAAGGATGTTGTAAGGTAGTTTAAGTTGTATACGTAGGTTCACCTTGTCAAAGCAGTGTATACATGTGGGTTCACAGAACAAAAAGAGGATATACATATGCATGCACTTTCACAATAGGAAAAGCGCGTATGGGTTGGAAAATCAAGGAAATACAATATTAAAGAATACCAAGGGTCAATACCATGGTATTAGCCCACAATATTGAGCAGAGTAACAACTATTTGATCCCGTTAAGAATACCACAGGTTCTAAGTGTTGTTTTGGTCTGAGGTATTGAGAAAGGACAAAAACATATAAGGAGGAGAAGATCAAAGGGCCAAGTGTGCAAGCGAATGGGTTTTTCATGAATACTTCTATCTGAAGTATATTTTATGTTGTAAGGGCTATGGTAATGATATGATCTAAAATATCACGTGCACCTTTGGATACAATGTTGGATCAAGATCATGAAACCTGAAATGACTTATCATTGTATGATCTGATAATGGATGGGCTAGATCTGAATTCTAACGCATGTTTTATTTTGTAAATGTTATGATTTGGGTATGATTGAATTCTGGAATAGCTGTGAAATTTTAAGTTAGTATTTGCAGATCTATACGCTGGTTCGCCTTGGTGAAGGTGTGTATACACGCTGGTTCGACACTTATAAGTAGCATATACATTATGTAATATGATGTTTGAAGTTGCAGTTGGTTCTGGTTGTTGATGTAGAGTTTTGGGTTCTACTCTGTGTTCTGGTGACAGTGTTCTGAATGTTCAAATTGATTGATTGTGATTTGCTTCAGTGTTGATGGGTTTTCAATGATTGGTTGTATTACAGTGGTGATTGATTTTGAGCTTCAATGTTGCTGATGGGTCCAATATGAAAATTGGATGAAACGTGTCCTTCATATTGTGTTGTTGTTGTTGGCTTGTATGGGCCTGACCCAGACTCAAAGATGATTTAGCCAAACAAATCCCAGTACTACTGGCCCTTTTGGCAACAGTCCGCGGAGCGCGAACTGAGGTCTCACCTGAAGTAGTATGGGAGGGTGCTAGAACCAGGTTTCCACACCCCAGAGATGTTTGATGGTTTTCCAGTGGCCCGTGGTTTGACCTTGCATGCACGTTGCTACGCACATCTATCAGTACCTCGCATCTTGCAATACTACCTTTGCGTAGCCCTACTCGAGGCGCGATCCGTGTTATTACCCAAATTCCTTACTATTAACCTGATATTTTCTGATTACTTGACTTATATGTATGAGCCCAATTATACTTAACAGTCTTCAGTATTCATATAAGTGCACGCGATAAACAAAACAGTGTAAATGCATAGAAAGTAATACAAAGTAGATACACAGTATTTGGAATCAAACTTCTCTTTATTATTCTTCTTTTTGGGTTACAGACTCAACTCCTCCCTGCGCACTTAGCTGCAGGGGTCCGCATACTCAACTACGGACTCTACTAGGCCTCTACGCACTCAGCTATAGAGCCTCTTCCTACTACTATGACCCAAGACACTTAGACTTCTTCTCTATCCGCTACTAGATCATTTGTTCTTATTTATCTCTACTTCTCTTTACAACTTAGAGCCTCGCTCTATTTATACAATCCCATGGTCTGCGGACCATGGGTAGGCCAACATGACATTTCATTACATTACAAAACCTAGGGTGGACAACCCTATGACTCAACATACATTTCGTGCTCTGCACCCACAATTCGCGGAGTCTTACAACATTATTTGACCAAAACTTGGGCTTTGAGCCCCAAAACATGCTGTGGGGGGATTCCATGCCCAACAGGCCCCCAACACAAACATCGTGACTCACCCTCAAGTCACTCTGTCGGTGCGGCGATCTTGGCGTGGAGTCCATCCAACTGGTCCCAAACTACTCGGAGGTCCACAACACACTGCTCAGCAGTTTGTTGGACCTGCTTCATGCACTCTTCCGAAGCCTCTTTGTCAGGAGAAAATCCCTACCTTAGCACGTACATCCCCTGCATATGTGCGAGCTTGCTTTCGATATCTACCGTGATGGTGAAGGCCTCGTCAGTCCATGGTTGGACACATGCTTTGAGAACTACCTCTTTCTGTCGCACCGCATCCACTTGCTCCTCCAATGCCTTAGCTTGCTGCATCTTCGCAAGCCGTTGAATGAGGACTACTGTCAGCGCAGTTCCTTAGACACTGTCGTACTGCACCTGAAGTTCGCCCTCCTCTATTTCTAGGCATTGTATGTTGGGGTCCTCCTGCAAAGATGTGAGGACCGCAAATGCTTGTTCCAACATACCGGTATAGTCTTGTACTACACGGTCAATTTCTTCCAACCCTGTTTGGATAGTGCTAGCGCATTGTTCTCTAACTTCTGAGGGAGTGGAAGACTGCGCCTTCAACCACAGCTCAGAGTTTTGAAGATTTAGCTCCAGTTGAACCTTTTTTGTTTCTACTCTGGCTTCGCGGATGCCGGTCACCAACCTATGGATCCACTCTGCTACTGGTAGATCTGCCGAGATGGCCAGCTCCAGGACACATTTGCAAGCATCATCTACCACCTGTTCCAACCGCTGAGTCTATGATACCAGTTCATTGTACTGCAGGCTGAGTTGTTTGATGTTTAGCTTTTTCTCACTCAGAACCTATATCGTGTGGCCCTCCCTCGCGTAGATTTCTGCTGTTATTCCATCCTGCATTTGGTACAGTGTTTCTCGTGGAAGGGCAGTGAAATTGAGGCCAATTCCTTTGATCCTGCCAACCGCAGCTCTATCGATCTCATTTGTTGCTGCTAGCGCTCGTTCCACTAACACTATGGTATTGGCTATCCTTGCGCGTAGCATCTGTTCTGTTGCTGATGTACCTACTGCGATGTAGGTGGACAAGGTACATTCCTGTGGGGGCTGCACCTGTAGTTCCTGTAGCTGCACCCTTAGGGCCCCCAACACAGTCTGCTGCTCCGTCATAACTTCTTGGAGCGCTTCCTTGGTGACATCGCGAGCCATTTTACCTATGTGGTAGAGGTCTCCTTCAGTTAATGTGATCAGGTCGATGGCCAGCTTTGAGGCCTTGACCTTTTTTCATGGACCCGATCTCTCTGTGACGCGTGGCCATTTGAGTTGGGTCGAAGTGGTTCCTGGGTCCACGCCCTCTTCTGCAAGGTCTTTGTCCTTTGCCTCATGTCCTACAGACACTTCCTGGCCCTCCTCTGCTTGTGCTACTATGACCTTTGATGTTTGCGCTACTGCTGCTACTTTGGTTGCCTTCTTTTACTCTACGTCTTCCTGTGCCACTTCACAGACTGCCTTTACCTTGGCTGTTGCTTTTTCGTTGTGCCTTTTCTCAGCTAGCTGTGTGACATGCAACTTGGCCTCATCCTTCCTTTTCCGTGCTGTCACCTTTTCCAACTCTATCAAATCCGGGGCGCGCCACTTGGGAGGCCATGTCTCTAACATTGTAAAGATCGTGTTGTCAGTGGCTATGAATTGGGAGCTTTGTCCACCACTGCGCTAGATCCTTTTGCACCCTGATGTAAATATTGTGCATGTCTTCCTTAAAGTCTAAAAAACTCCACAGACTGTTGTGTAATGTGGGGGATAGGCATGGTATCCTATTAATCCACATTCGGATGATTGCCTCCATGAGCACCCATAAGATCTTTGTATCGTGAATCCACTTCGCGTCCTTGGTAGCCCAGAGCGAAGCGTACTTCGCTGCCTCTGATATGTCATGCTCAATGCCCAGAACTGACTGTCCTCCGACAGTTCTCCTGCTACCAGCAAGATGGATAAGAAAAACCATGCGTGGTGGAAGGTCTTACCTTGCTCCTGGGCCTCCTTGCAGTTGAGCTAAAATTCTTCGCAGAGGAACTCATCCTAGTTGAACTGGACCCCTTCTGCACACTGTTTGGCCAATGCAACTACTGGCACTGGTACTTCATCACCGCGTTATTTTCTCATTACTTTATTGGTCAGGAGTTGGGTGGCTACGCACACCCCTTTATCCTTAATATTGCTGATGGCATAGCCCCTCTTTTTCTTCTCGAGCTTATATTTTTTCTTCATGGCTTCCACGACAGCCAAATCACAACTTTTTCTTGCTATCATCACGGGGTCCTTTCCCTTACAAGGAAGCTGATAAATTCTATGGATGAGATCCGCCATGATGGGAATAGGCTCCTCCAGCCATAAGTACCCGTCATGCACCAGGCAAAGCAGCTGCCTGATGATGAAAATGGTGAAGCGCACGCAGTGAAAGTGTGGTATCCACAGCAGATGAAGCAACTTGGCCTTCTCCACACCGTGCAACCATTTTCGTAGTTGTAATGTGATAATCGACCCCTTCATATTCTGTTTCATTAAGCTCTCCATCTCTAAGTGTGGGAACTTCTCGCTATCCACGAGGTCCCAGTCTTCAAATTTCAGTGTAGGCACACGTCCTAGGAGTAGACCCCCAAAGGTAATTTCATTGGGGAGGAGCGAGGTCTAGAGGGAGCTCTTTTTTGCATCTAGATCCTTTGGTACCTTAGATTTCCCTTTTCGTGGAGGGACATACTGGGCAATTTTGTTGCAGAGTGCAATAGTTGGATGTCTGCCTCCACATCTTCTTCTTCCTATACCTCGAAAATCAAAGCCTGTAAGTCCTCCTCCTCTTCGTCTGTTGCAATGGTGATAGCCTTGCCCTTTTCCTCCATTGATAGCTTACCAAACTATAGATTCCTCGGGTACATGCAGACTGGTCCCATTGCCTGCTTATCTTTTTTCAGTCTCGATTTCCGAGGTGATTTTGAGATTTCTGGTGCAACCCGAGTACCTTCGGGAACATCGTGTACCATATGGGTCGGCGCGGCCTTGCCGGCGGTTCCTTCTTCAAAGCCTAAACCTCCCCTGGTATCTTTCATCTTGACTGTACTGTATGTGGTCTTTCGCGAACTTAGGGGCTCGAATATTGCTTAGCGCTCAACACTTTGTGCTCTATTCAGCCGCTCAAGTCTTAAGTGAACAAGTGTTGTCTCATGGCTAGCCCCTAGACTTTTATAGTGCTTTTTGAATTCAAATTCATCCGTTCCCCCCAATTCTGGGCCATCAATGCTTTCTTGGCAGCAGATTTTCTGAAATATTGCCCATAGTTGTTGTCTTAAATGTCCGTCGCCTGCTCTACTTGGTCTTAAACCGGACATCCTGTCATGAACAATGACACCAATGGTCACTTCCCAGCCTACCCGTGCGGCAGCGCAACCCTCCATGCATGGGCACGAACCTTGTGACATGCTGACTCTGTGTGCACCTCCCTTATCACGTAGCTCCCAAGCAGATTCTTTTATAGTCTTGTGCTCCCTTTCAACTACCTAGAGCGCTGAGACTGTTATTCCTACAGCTAGTCAGGTGGCTGCCACTTGTGCGAGCCTCCATCTCGCCTCCCAATATAGTCCGTGGAAAATCCTCAATTGCCCTCGCAATAGTTGACATTGCACACTCTTCTGTATGCAATGCGTTCCCCTAGTTATTGTATTTGGTGATATGTCATCCTAGCCATTACAGTAGACTAATCAATTCTTGGCGATAGTCTTCTAATTCATAGGTATGATCATCTGCACCTTGCCTTGCCATCCTTGGTTTATCAACAATACATGCTTACTTGATCTTGTTTTCTAGCCTCTTAACCTCTACATCCATCAAAATTATTTTCTTCCTTCTTCATACCTGGTCCTTTTCGAGTTCACGAAGTCTAAGGTTCCCTTGCCAAATGGCTTCCTAAAGCCTTATGTGTTCTACTTCACATAGCTGTCTAATTTCTTCATCCTGGGCTTCACGTACTGTGACACCTGTGGGTGCTCTTATGTGTGGATTCATCGTTGCATGCCCCTCAAAAATTACGGTCCCTACCCTGTTCCTCAACCTTAGAATTGTTTTCATGGTCAAGGTTTTGTACATGGTCCTATAGGCCCATCAAACTGCTGGTACACGTAGGTCCCAGTTAGTGCATTTCACCTGGTGAACCCTATTCAACACTTCGCACACCCTATTGAATGATTCTCTATGGATAGTCCTTGGTGCACTTTGCCTTTCCTGCTGCTATGTTTTGTTCCGATTCTCTATTCTAGGAGTGGTGTACGCTTGTGCGGGCTACATGTCATATTTCTGTACCCATCAGGAAAGGTGGGCGCGCAAGTTTTTCTACCCTTGGTAACCGGATCTCATCCTTAGCTAGGGTTTTCCGAATCATAGGTGCATCATCCTCTTGCATCCATGCTAGTCCTCAAAACTTCTCTGATGTGTACCCCACCATCTTGCAGGCGTCGCACGCAGTGCCCATTTCAAAGCATCGAACCGCTGTTGTTTTGGTACTATGCTTTCAAATTTGTTCAGGAAGTCATCCACCACTATCAACCCGTCATACATAGGCAGGTCCCTTACCTATGTTTTCACACAGTGCAGCGATCTAACCATCATGTTGGAATTAAGCGTTGTTACTTCGTGCAGTCGATTCTACCATCGCTCTATCTCTTCATCGGAATCCGAAGTGTAGGAGCTTTCGCGCTCCCACAAAATCCTACCAACTGCAGTCAGGTTCACCCAATTCTATTATCGTGTGGTTATCTTGTAGATGCAATTAAGATCGTCATCACTATCCTCGTCACACACTGTTCAGTGTATCGTGCTCCTTCAGCCAGATCTAGCGGTACTACTACGCGTAGTGACTTTTTCTCAAAAATCATTTTGCGCTTCTTCAGATTTATGATTCTGTTCATACCAGTGGCCCAGTCTATTCCTAGTAGCATGGGATAGGGATTGTTTTCATCGATGATCTCTATCACTACAAAATTCACCTATGCACTCACACCTTCAATATTCACCGTTACCCCTTGCAATCTTCCCATGGGCAAGATCTTCTGTTCGTTCGCCATTCGCAACTAAATGGGAGACCATTGTAGTGCGGGTCTTCCCATGCATTCCCATGTTTGTTTCGATAGTACATTCACATCCAATCCGAGATCCAGGATTACCTGATCCATTTCATACTCGCCGATTTGCGTAGTCAACCTCATTTCCATTCCTATGCGCAATGCATGCTTTCCCAGTTTCCAGACCACACACGGTTCTCCTGACCCTGCGCACCTAGTGATAAGTTCCTGTAGTCCTTTCACTGCCTTATTGTCGCGTAGCAGTTTCATGCATGTCTCCAGAAAGGTAGTGAGCATTGAAGGATCCATCCCTGCTTCTAATTGATACTTACTACCTAAAGTGGAGGCCTCCGTGAAGCTCTTCTTAGCTTCCATGAATGTCTCCTTCGCGCATTCTAAATCAAATTTGGGTTCCTTTGTAGGAGCCTTGCGAACCCACACACCTTCTTTTGACTGCTTACCTTTATCCTTGCCAGTGGTCATACCGCTCCTGAGCACTATGTCTACATTCGGGTCTTCTTCTCTCGGCTCAGACCTCATCATCTACAAATTCTGAGTCGGAGGAGGATGGGGTACCCCTTTTTCAGGCAGCCTCACTATCAATGTAGGGTAGTCTTCTGCCTCATGTTCAAACTGAGTATAGTACAAGCATGATGTCCTTGTCAGGTTTGTACAATCGC
The DNA here is from genome assembly GCA_031772625.1 of Pinus tabuliformis. Lineage (NCBI taxonomy): Eukaryota > Viridiplantae > Streptophyta > Pinopsida > Pinales > Pinaceae > Pinus > Pinus tabuliformis. Next base: position 416,438,257 of record CM062819.1, on the reverse strand, counting down.
GGGCATAGTGTCATAGCCCTCTGCAATTGTAACAAGTTAGTTATTCGTGACCCCTTCCTGATCCCATTCCACCTCGACCTCGTCTGCGCCCCTGAAATCTAACACACGCCATTCCTATATTTGGGTCGAGGGCTTGCATTTCGATTTGCACCTTTTAGGCAGGAGTCTGATCCATCATTAGTTCGTAGCTTCTGCAAGTGTGTTCATCATGGCCTACTCACCTATAAAAATTACAAAACAATTGTTGGGATGTCTATGTATACTTCTGCAATAGATGACAATTGTCCATAGTGTGTTTTCCTCCTATCTAAAATATCACACACCATAGTGCAGGTACCGTGCTTGGTCCTGCTTGTGCCTCGGGTCTTAACGACATCGACCCTCCTCCCACCAAGTAATTTGTGAACACTGGACAGTGGTCCTTGTCATGCCCCTGGTCTTTGCATTTTATGCACCATACCTCCTCACGCGCCTCTGGCCGAGGTGTCCAGTCCTGTTTCTAACTCTGCATCTCCAGACAAAGATTTTGCAGTTGCATGTGGGTTTGTTGGACTCATATACTAGGGTTTTGTATAGGGGTCTCATGCAATCTCATTGCCATCTCCAAAGCTTTCATTTGGGTGGAAAGCTTCTGTTGTGACAGCGATTTCCTTAAATGTAGTGTTAGTGATGCTACAAACCATGCGCAGTGTTGTCCATCCATCAAAGTCATGTTCGCTTCGTGAATCATACTCTTCAGTCTTTGGTCTAGATCCCAGGGGGTCTCGCTTAGGAGCATCGCAAACTCCTTAAACCCAATAATTGATTGTGTTTCCGACTTTGGCTTGCTAAATTCCCTGTTTAGTGTAGTCTGGATTTCTGTGATTCCTACGTTTGGATGGTCATTAGAATGCTTAATGTACCATGTTAATGCGCAATCCTGCAACACGCTTACCAATGTAGCCTTTTTGATATTGTCATCCACGACTCCTTGTGCTTCCCATATCGCCTTTACCAAGAACTATTATTGGTCCAGATCTTCATTCCCTACTCCTTTGAATACCAGTAGTTGGATCGCACTCGCCATACTGAACTGTGGTGGTGGAGGAGGTGGGGTGGGTGGAGATGGAGGTGAGGAGGGTGAGACAGGTGGCAGTGTAGGTGGAGGTGGTAAGCGCGAAATTCTCTACCTTATCAAACTGACCGCACTTCTCGGAGAAACTCTCGCGATCTTTTCCTCGCTTTCCCACGAGGGTGAAATTAAGGGACTAGTTTCTAATTCTTCACTACCTCTACTTCTGTAGATCTTCCCACTTTGCGTAGTCCCAAACATTAATTTATTTGCATAACCCACTTTTCACACAATAGCATCTTAATCCAAGTATTCAAAGATTTAATATACTTACCTCATGGTCCTTTGAGGAAGCGTCACTCTGCCTCACTGTAGCTGATGGTCGTATCTACCACGAACTCAGTGATAAATCCTCCTATAATTCGATCGAGCCAATGGTCCACAGCTCTTGTGATATTATCTCCTGATGCTTCTAGTATGCGCACTAATTTTGTATTCCACACAATTCATTTTTCGAGCCTACACCTTGCTTGATTGTCTGCTAAGTTCACGATCCACTCATACAACTCAGAGGGAAAGGATGCAAAGAGAATTTCATGGATTTTCGTGTATAAGTAGTCCTCTAACCATTGTTCCTTAGATACTCGTGGATTTTTATTTTCCTGTGCCGTGAGCTCATGAATCTTCTTGTCCAACCACCCTTTCATATCCATCTTTGTTGGATTCTAGTGACAAGACATCAGACATCCCTTATGCAGATCCCGTCCTGGCAACATAACCATTTGTTGGTGTTTAGTTAGTTTAGTGTTCTAAATTGCTTTGCATGAATTATCAACCGAGGTTTGTAAGCTGATGAAGTGTAGTGCACTGTATATGCTTAGTTAACCCTTCTTACTTCATTTTTTGTATTTTATATTGTTTTGGGGGTTTCTGTTCTTTGATTCCTAATGTTGTACAATTTGAGCTATGAGAAACTAAATCTAAACTTCCTAAAGGTGAACCCAAGAGCTTAAAACTAGTCAAAATCTAAGTTAAAAGAAGAAAAAAACAAAGCATCTATCCTATCTTGTCATCTAATCCTAATTCATGAATCTAATTCTTAAAACCAAAAGGTAAAGTTGTAAGTCATGTTGAAATAAATACAGGGAATGAAATTAAATGAAGTACTTCTAGTTACTCTAACCTTCAATTTTGAAAGATAACCTCCTTAAGATGGAATTCAAGCAACTTTTGTACTTCATGATCTAGAAAAAAACTAAATAAAAACATGCAGAAGGTAACTAATTGGTTTCAACCCTTATGTAAAGTGAATGTTTAACCATTTAGTTTAGGATAGATATCAGCTTGAAATGGTGACCAAAAACATTCACTAATACAATGCATTGACAACCTGAACTAGGAAATAAATAACAAAAACAATGAGTAAACTAATCAACAATGCATCCTAATTACTTTCAATCTTACTCTATTTAGAAACAAAGTCATTTCCTTTATGAAATGGATTGGAGAAACAAGATTGCACAATTGAATTCTAACATTATGCTACTGATCAGAACTAAAAGAAATCAAACTACAAGAAATCAACCTAAGTTACACACACTACTAAAAGAAAATGATGAAATTAAGACTGAACAGATAAAAAACAAATGAAAAGAAAACCTCCTTCAGTGCAGGGGCCCTCTGCAACTAACTGGGTTGAGTTGCTAACGTAATTCAAAATGCTCCTTCAAATGATCATCAATCAACACACGACTTTGTATTATAAAACAGGAACAAAAGTCCAAAATTACAGAGCTAATAAGTCTAAACTTAATACATCAAAAACTTCGAACCCCTTCCGGTTCTGTACAACTGGTATTTAAAAGAAAATATTCATAACTGTCTTTTGAGGAAAATTAGCTATAGGTGGTCTACACGTATCACAATCGGACTGCGTAAATGTTTGATTAGCTACAAGTGACTTGAATTCGAACAAGGTGGTTGCACAGAACTGTTGACATAGGTGGCTGATCTGAGTTAATGCTTCAACAGAACTGTTGGATTTATTAATTAACCACGAAAGGGTAGACAAAGAGTCCTATTTCTTCCGAGTTTCATATGTTTGACTCCACTTTTGACTGTGGTCTTGAGTTGGCTTTTTTATCAATCTGGGCTGGGTGACTAGGATAAGATCCATGTTGAGACAATTTTAGAGATGCCCATGTGGCCGGTTTCTTTGCTTGACACCTGTAACCTGCTAAACCATGGAAGTAGCTATGGAACACACTGTTAGCTGCAGAATAGGTTGCGTTCCGTAGCTGATTTGCAAAAACTTATTCAAATAGAAAAAACATAAAAGTATAACATGTCAATCATTTAATGTCCTCCTTGAGACAAAATCTATCATTTATCATTGATGGGGATCTGTCTTTTTATGGAAAACAAGGGAAAGAAGTGAGAAAAGTTGTCAATGAGAGGGTAATTCTGAGGTTCAACATACCCCCACTACAAAATCATTGCATGTCCCCATACAATTTTTCCAAAAATGTGAACTCTTCTTTCCTATTGCATCTGCTCAGACACCTCTACTAGTACATCTAACTTTCTTATCTTGCTCCTCTTTGAAGTAACTACCATCCTATGTTTCTTCATGAGAAGTCTGTATTTTAAGTTGATGATTGTTCTATTCAAGTTATTCTTCCTCTTCAACTTCCTATTCTTCCTGTACCATAGCCCTAGGTGCAGTATTGTATTATCATGAATGGCTTTATCCAATTTTCTTTGTTCCTTCAGGGTTTCATTTTCTTTCTTGATATGCATGTTCAATATCTCTAACTCATATATTTCCTATTTGAGAGAGTCAGTTAGAGGTTCTTGTGGATTGACATGTTGTTCTAGATTGGTTGAGGATTCTGGATCCATTGAGGCACTTTTCTTCTCCAGTGACTCTATGTAATCATAAATTTGTTGCTACACTGGGTCTATGCCTAGAGATCCTCTACTAGGGCTACCTTCGAAATACTGTTTAGGAGAGTTTTGAGGACTATGTGTAAATGGAACATTATCAAGAGATGGTACTGAGGTTTCTTCTTCTAGATTTATGAACTCTATTCCCTTTGATGATACCTTCTTTACCATACCTTGGAGTCTAGAGCTCCTTCTAAGTTGTAGGTCGCTTATGTTCTCCTCCTTTGTACCCTTCTTCTCCTTTCCTATCCTTTCCTTTCTCTTGATTTGTTTCCTAATCTCTATCATTTTTTCAGAGATTAATTGTTCATCATCTTGTTGTAATGAAGATTCAGGTTTGTTTCCAGTAATTCCACCAGCTTTCTTTATTATCTTCCTTTTTTTCTTGATCTTCTCCCTGATCTCTGTCTCAGAGACTGGCTCTTCATCGTTTTTATGTGTACAGGACTTAGGTTTGCTTTGAATGGTCATACTGGTCTTTTTCCACATTACCCTCTTTAGGTGATTCTAGTGCCTCTTGGAAATACTTTCCTATCAAGAAGTTTTCCCAAGTATCTCCTATTCTTTTCAAATGAAACTCAACCAGTATTTTTACCAACCCATGATAGTACATAGTTGTGTCTATGAATTCTATTTTCTTATGTACATTTGAAACTATCCTCCTTAAACTGTTTAGAAGGAAGAAAGGGAGGTTGATGTTTCCATTTTCTAGAAAGTTCATCAATAAATGTATATGATAGACATACATGCATCTGAATCTCCCCTCACAGGTAATAAATTTTTGTAATATCAAAAGCATGCTTCTCCATTTATTTTTAAGTGCTGAAATAGGAATTCCTTTTCTAAACATAGTGATATCCATACCTGGGTTCTTGAGGATTACCTTCCATGATTCACTGTGAAATTCTTTATTTTTGAACCATCTCTCACCAAGTCTTAGCAGTTTTGTAGCCTCTGCTATGTAAGATTTTGTTACTGCAAACTTAATGTCTCCAATTTCTACTTTTGTACCATCGAATGATCTAGCAAAAGATTTTGTGATCTCTTTGTGATAGCCATCAAATTTTTCAATGAAATTGAGCCATCCAACCTTCTGCAGCATCTCCTTGAGTTGTGGGTATCCTTCCATATATTTTTCCCCTATGGGCTCTATCCTGACAATGAGTCCCATGGCCTCTGTTTCGTAGAATTTTCTAACCTTCAGAATTACTCTCCTGGTCTATGAAATGGACTAACTATGGGTATGGTGAAAAAGAACGATGGGTTTGTGTGGAATAAGTAGACAGTGAGGGTTTGGAGAGATGTGAATATGTTGGTCACATTGTAGTTTTGACCGTTAACAGATGGAGTTATTAGAGATTGTTTAAGTACAAAGTTTGGAGAACTTAGCGGAGGTGTGGTATGATGAAATTATTATAGACCATTTGGAAGATGTGGCGGAGATGTGGTATCATGAAGTGGTAGTCAAATCAAATGATGAATTGTTAAGGAGACATATGATCATTCATATTATACATGACTTATGTTTATAGCTTTCTATTTGAAATAATTTTTCATTTGATCTTTAGAACTTAACCTTTTTCTTGATAATTCTTTTGGTGCTGATCCGTAGGTACTTTGAGCATGGTTGATCTCCAAAACTTGATTCTTCAATTTCCCTGCATTCATGATTTATTTGTGAGCTGTACAATTGTGCCAGAGTTGATAAGTAAGTTGTAGCTGCAGAATCAGATTAGTTGTGGAATGGAATCAGCTACAGAATGTGAAAAGAAGGAAAAGTGAAATATGACAGTGAGATGAAGTGGAACTATAAAAAAATGAAAACAGAATGATATGGAATGATATGATGAATTTGCAGACTCTAAACTACAAATGAATGTATCTTTTTATCACTACTTATTATAGAAAGGAAATGGAAAATATAGGATGTCAGAAATCTCTAATTTTCACCCTATATTTTCTGTATAAGTATGCCAATCAATGATTGGTTTTCAACCTCATACGATTTATTTATTTATTTTTCATTGATCATTTTTTAGGAAAAATAAAGACTAAGTTAGTGGAGAAGAAGAATTCTTCTTCACTAGCTTCATTTCATAGTTATTTTGGAAAATCTTAATGAAATCCTCCCTTGAAATTGGTTTCTGATATATCTTCAACCGATGACCATTCACAAGAATAGGTATTTTTCTTCCATCTATCGTCCGTATCTTTACTGCTCCATTATTAAAGACTTCTTCAATCTCATATGGCCCAAGCCAATGAGTTTGAAACTTCCCTTGAAAATCTTTGAACTTTGAATCAAATGCCCAATCTCCTACTTGAAACTTGTTCTCCTTAATATATTTATCATGCCATTTAGCCCTCTGCTATTAGACTATACTGGTTCTTTGAACTGCATCTTGCCTGATTTCATCAAGTTCATTGAGTTACTCCAATCTATGTTTCTGTGCCTCTGATAAATCCAATCCCAATTGCACTGCCATCTTGAAGGTTCTGATTTGAAACTCTATAGGGAACATGACTTGTTTCCCAAAAACAAGTTCATAGGGTGTATGTCCCGTTGTGTCCCTCCATGTAGTTCTATAGGCCCATAAGGCTTTAGGAAGCCTTTCTGCCCAATTTCTTTTATGTAGATGCACAGTGTCAGTGAGAATTCCTTCAATCACCTTATTTGTAGATTCAACTTGACCATTTGCTTGTGGATGATAGGGAGTAGATTTCCTATGTTTGATCTTGTAATCTTCCACAAGGCCCTTCACCATTTTAGATGTAAATTGAGATCCCTGATCTATCACAATTTCTCTTGGAACACCAAAACGAGTGAAGATGTTCTCAAAAATAAAATTAACTACAGATTTTTCATTAGCAAAAGGTATTGCTTTGGCCTCTACCCATTTAGTGACATAATTAGTGCATACCAATATATACTTCTTTTGTTTGGATGGAGGATTAATTGGTCCAACAAAATCCAAGGCCCATTTTTCAAAATGTTCAATGAGTACCTGAATTTGTAGTGGCATTTCATTTGAAGGAGCAGGTTTCCCTACCCTCTAGAAGCTGCCACACCTCCTGACATATTCTTTGGCATCTTTGAAGATGGATGGCTAATAATATCCTAAAGAAAGGATTTTATAGGCTATCCTCTTCTCCGCAAAGTGTCCACCACGTGGCTCATCATGACATGCCTTAAGAATCTCAGGCATTTCATCTTCCCTAACACATCTTCTGATCATAAGATCTGTGATTGTTTTATACAATTCATTAGTGATCCATGAGTATCTTTAACTTATCTGAATGATTTTTCTTTTCTCCCTAGGAAACAAATGTGAAGGCAATTTCCCTGTGACTAAGTAATTAGCAATATCTGCGAAACAAGAAGTTTGAGTAGTCACTGCAAAAATATATTCATCAGGAAACTTATCCTCAACCGGAGTGTCATCTTTGATATTTTGAATTCTGGACAAGAAATCAACAACTATGTTTTGTTTTCCAGGTCTATCTAGCACAGTAATATTGAATTCTTGCAAGAGTAAAAGCCATCTTGTAACTATACCATTAGTAATAGGTTTATTCATTAAGTATCTAATTGCAGAGTGATCTATATGAACAAAGGTTTCATAGCCTATTATATAATGTTTGAACTTGTTGATTGCATGAACAACAACTAAAATTTCCTTTTTAGTGACAGTATAATTCAACTCAGTGGGAGTCAAATTCTTACTTGTATAGTAGATGGCGTAGGGAATCAAATATTTTTGTCCTAATACAACTCCTAGAGCTGTATCTGAAGCATCTATTGAAATGTGAAAAGGTAGTTTCCAATTAGGACCTCTCAAGATGGGTGCTTCAGAATTTTTTTTTTTTAAAGTCTCAAATGCTAACTGGCAATTAGGATTCCAATTGAATTCACAATCCTTGGTGAGTAATTTGAAGAGTGGGAATGCTATTTTAGTGAAATTTTCTATAAATCGTCTATAGTATCCTGTAAATCCTAGAAAACGTCGAACATCCTTTTGGTAATTTGGAATTGATAATTTAGAGATGACTTCAACATTAGATTTATTAACTTTAATCCCATCTCCTAAAATGTGATGCCCTAAGACAATACCTTCTGTAAACATCATAAAACATTTTTCATGGCTTAGTGAAGGGTTTGCTTCCTTACATCTTTTAAAAACTTTTTCCAAATTTTCCAAAGCTTCTTCAAATGTATTCCCATAGACTGTAAAGTCATCCATATATACCTCTACACAATCATGTATTAGATCAGAAAAAATTCTGAGTACTTCTCTTTGGAATGTTGCAGGTGCATTACATAACCTAAATGGAAGTACTCGGTAGGCATAGGTTCCCCATGGACAAGTACAGTGGTTTTATCTTGATCTTCATGTGCCACCTGAATCTGATTATAACCACTAAAACCATCCAAGAATGAGAAATACTTCTTACCTGCTAATGTATCTAACACTTGATCTATAAAGGGAAAATGAAAATGATCTTTAAGGGTAGTTTTATTTAATTCTCAATAATCAATGCACACCCTCCATTTACCATTCTTTGTAGACACAATCGCTAAAGGGGAGACTGATTGGCTGTTTGAAATTGGGTAAATGAAGTTTACATTCAACAGTTTTTGCAGCTCTTCTTTCACAATCTCCCTAAGATTTGGATTCATCCTTCTCTGAGGTTGTCTGATAGGTCTACAATTTTCCTCAATGTAGATGTGATGTATACAAGTCTTAGTACTAATTCCTTTCATGTCAATATATTCCCATGCATATGCAGTAGAATGTTGTTGTAATGTCTTGATTAGCTTTTCCCATTGTAATTTCTCCAAGTTATTGTTTATGTTCAATGTTCTCCCTGGAAAGATTTCAATTGTAGAGCTACCAAATTCTTCCATAGAATAAAGAGACATCTTCCTAGATGACAAATATTCCATATTAGATTTTTCTTGAAATTGATCTTGTTCATATTCTCGAGATGATTCAAAATTTTCCATTGTATTTAAGATTTTTCTATCTTCACTAGTATCTGAAATAGTAAAGAGAGGCTAAATGTCATTTTCATCATCAATCCATTATTTGTCATCTATTTCTGTGATTGTTCTTGTTGGAAGATATAGAGTGAATTTCTTTGTTGAATTCCCATCAGAAATATACATATTACCAGATCTACAACTAATGAAAGCATCAACTGTGGCCAGCCAAGGTCTTCCTAATATGAGTGGATGTCCTCCTAGAATGTTCTTGGGGGTTGAGATCGTAAAATCAACAGGATATTCCCAAGAACCTAAGGATACTGAAATATCTTCTAACACTCCATATAGTTTGATTACAGATCTGTCTGCTAATTGCAGTAATGTAGGTGTGTAAATAAGATTAGGAAGCTTGAGTTGTTCCATGGTTTGTTTTCTCATGATGTTTATTTATGCTCCTAAATCAATCAATGTATTTGGAATTTCAACTCCATTGATATGTGTTTTCACAATTGGACTTCCTGGATCTACATATTTTTGTATGGAAATTTTTCCCATCATTATATCTGTTATTTTTCCTACTAGGTGAATTCTTTTTGTTTCCTTTGCTTTTCTTCCTGGTTTCTTTATGCTCAACTCCTTTATTGTTTTAGCTAGGATTGGAATCTCCTTAATGGCTTGTAAAAAAGGGATTTTGATACAGACATTTTTTAATTCATCTAGAAAATCATAATTAGGCAACATGATCTGCTTTTCTACTCCTATATCAACTTGTAATATTTTAGGAAAAGGAGGTGTAGAAGTAGATATTGGTTGCTCAATGATGGGAGTTGAGTGCACTAGTTCTTTCTGTTTTTCATTTTCAGTATTTTGGTTTTAGAGAGATGTTCTCTCAAAACTTTTGTTGGGTTGTAGAGAATCTTCCTCAGAATTGTCTTGTTCCTAAATAACTATAGAAGGCCTTTCCTTTTCTAATATCCTACCAGATCTTAGTTGAACATCATTGAGATCTGGAGGAGTGATCATATAGGTTGGAAATTGTTGTCCTTCCACCATGTAAGTATTCTGAGGATTTTTATTGTTGGGTTTGGTAATGGTTGGGCAGGCTAATTTGGTCTCTGCTAAAATTCCAGTAAGAGTTGAGGATTTTGGTTTTGTTGTGGAATTTGCTGTGGATTTTGTTGTGGAAATGGTAATGAAAGTTGAGGGTTATGATTTTGAATTTGTATCTGCTAATTTTGTTGTGGAATGTGTGGGGGAGGATAATTCTGATATGATGGAGGATATTGATAATATTGAGAAAATATCCCATAAGGATTTTGTATTCCTTGAACCCAAGGTTGAGATTGAGATTGAGGTTGAGGCCAAGGTTGCTGCCAAACATTCCAATTTGGTGGGGGCTGAAGATACATTTGATTGTTAAATACCTAATTTTATGGCCCCTGCCAAGGTCTTATAGAGACAAAACAAAGAGGTTTTGCTGAATTTGGAACTGTTTCTTCTTGAAAAACAGCGTTAATACCTGGAATCGAAGGACAACCCTTGGTCTCATGGTTTTCTGAGAGAATCATACAAGTCTCTATAATTTTTGCATCCAAAGGGCACTCCCTTATAGCATTATTTTATTTTATTTTATTTTATTTTATTTTATTTATTTATTTATTTATTTTATTTTATTTTATTTTATTTTATTTTTTTATTTTATATATATATATATATATATATATATTTTATTTATTTATTTTTTTTTTTTCTGAATTTTGGACAGAAAATAGCTAAAGCATCAGCCTTAGTTTTCTACTTGTTTTGCAACTTAAGGGTATCTATTTGCTCAGTAAGGCTCCCTAGAATATCTGTTTTGAATTCATCAAGCATATTACCAATTTCTACCCTACTCACTGATCCAGTTGCAAATTTATTTACTCTAACAAGAGAAGGATCTCTTGGACCTTTCCCAGTTTTGGCTTTCCCTCTTGAGAGATGAACACATAATTCTCTTATGTCATTTAATGGGAGTTGAGAGATATATCCCTACCCCATCATGTTAAGGATATCTATCCACTCATCTCTAATGGATTTTAATAAAAGAGCTTTTAAGGTATCTTCGTCTAAATTGTCCATCTTTGCCCTTTTCAAATTATAGTTGAATCTCTCAATTAAATCCTCTAAATTTTCATCCTCTCTTTGCATCATTTTGAGCACTTCATATTTGTGATTGGTAGGCATGCAGTAATCCAAATACCTATCCAAAAGCACGTTTTTCATGTCATTCCATGTTCTAATGGACTGAGTGACTAACCCCATGAACCACTTCAAAGCATCTCCTTTCAGTGTTGAAGGGAACAACTTAAGTTTTTGAGAGTCTTCTAAATAATCATAGGTTCTGCACAAGACTTCAAACTCAAATAAAAATGTTTCGGGATCCTCACTTTTTAACCCATGGAAATTTGGGAGGACAGAAGGTGAGATATTTTTCATTGTGGCATTTGTTTCTTCATCCACTATAGGGAATCCAAAAGAATTATCTATTTTTCTATTTCCTCTACCTCCTCCATTATTTCCTCTACCTCTTCCTCTACCCCATTCTCCAAACAGTGTGAATTATCCATCCTCTCCTTATTCTGCGATTATAGTTTCTTTAGAGTCAGTATAAGTTTCAACCTGCAAGGTTACTTTCTCTTCCTCTAGTTCTTCTATTAATGGGATATGGGAGAGAGGTTCTACTTCTTCTTCCTCACCAGGTATTCATAATTCTTCAACTAAAATGTTCTCCCCTGTGGAGGTGAAAAAGGCTACTCCTATTGTTGGAGACCCAAGATTTTTCACCTCTAGGACTGTCTTGGTAGATGAAGTAGGAGATTCTTTTGATTGGATTTATAACCTTAGAATTTTAGGAGTTCTATGGCTGGGAGTATGAGCTTGAGATGGAGGTGTATCTCTTCTTGTTCTTGGTGGAGTAGGTGGTGTTGTAGGAATTGAACTCCTGCCTCTAGCTATAAATCTACCCCTAGAGTCTCTTTCTCTATGCTTATCAATTTATTTATTTTTGAATGTAAGAGAATTGGTTACCTAATTACACTTCCTCGGCAATGGCACCAAAATGTTTAGTCAATTTAGTGTCCTAAATTACTTTTCATAAATTATCAACAGAGGTTCGTAAGTTGATGAAGTGTAGTGCATTGTATATGCTTAGTTAACCCTTCTTACTTCGTTGTTTTGTATTTTATATTGTTTTGGGGGTTTCTGTTCTTTGATTCCTAATGATGTACAATTTTAACTATGAGAAACTGAATCTAAAATTCCTAAAGGTGAACCCAAGAGCTTAAAACTAGTCAAAATCTAAGTTAAAAGAAGGAAAAAAACAGAGCATCTGTCCTCTCTTGTCATCTAATCCTAATTCATGAATCTAATTCTTAAAACCAAAAGGTAAAGTTGTAAGTCATGTTGAAATAAATACAGGGAATGAAATTAACTGAAGTACTTCTAGTTACTCTAACCTTCAATTTTGAAAGATAAACTCCTTAAGATGGAATTCAAGCAACTTTTGTACTTCATGATCTAGAAAAAAACTAAATAAAAACATGCAGAAGGTAACTGATTAGTTTCAACCCTTATGTAAAGTGAATGTTTAGAAATTTAGTTTAGTATGGATATCAGCTTGAAATGGTGACGAAAAACATAGACTAATACAATGCATTGACAACCTGAACTAGGAAATAAATAACAAAAACAGTGAGTAAACTAATCAACAATGCATCCTAATTACTTTCAATTTTACTCTGTTTAGAAACAAAGTTGTTTCCTTTATGAAATGGATTGGAGAAAAAAGATTACACAATTGAATTCTAACATTATGCTACTGATCAAAACTAAAAGAAATCAAACTATAAGAAATCAACCTAAGTTACAAACACTGCTAAAAGAAAATAAGACTGAATAGAAAAAAACAAATGAAAAGAAAACCTCCTTCAGTCCAAGGGCCCTCTACAACTAATTGGGTTGATCTGCTAACTTAATTCAAAATCCTCCTTCAAATGATCATTAGTCAACACATGACTTTGTATTATAAAACAGGAACACAAGTGAAAAATTACAGAGCTAATAAGTCTAAACTTAGTACATCAAAAACTTCGAACCCCTTCCAGTTCTGTAAAACTAGTATTTAAAAGAAAATATTCATAACTGTCTATTGAGGAAAGTTAGCTATAGGTGGTATACACGTATCACAACTGGACCGTGTAAATGTTTGATCAGCTACAAGTGACTTGAATTCGAACAAGGTGGTTGCACAGACCCGTTGACACAGGTGGCTGATCCGAGTTAATGCTTGAACATAACTGTTGGATTTATTAATTAACCATGAAAGGGTAGACAAAGAGTCCTATTGCTTCTGGGTTTCATATGTTTGACTCCACTTTTGACTGTGGTCTTGAGCTAGATTTTTTATCGATCTGGGTTGGTTTACTAGGATAGGATCTATGTTGAGACGATTCCAGAGAGGCCCATAGGCTGCGTTTCTTAGTTAATTTGCAAAAAATTATTCAAATAGAAAAAACATAAAAGTATAACATGTCAATCATTTAATTTCCTCCTTGAGACAAAATCTATCATTTATCATTAACAGGGATCTGTATTTTTATGGAAAATAAGGGAAAGAAGTGAGAAAAGTTGTTAAGGAGAGGGTAATTCTGAGGTTCAACAGTTGGCTTGTATGGGCCTGACTCAAGTTCAGAGATGATTTAGCCAAACAAATCTCTGTACTACTGGCCCTTTCAGCAACAGTCCGCGGAGTGCGAACTAAGGTCTCATGCGAGGTAGTATGGGAGGGTGCTAGAACCAGGTTTTCGCACCCTAGAGATGTCTGATGGTTTTCCGGTGGTCTGCAGTTTGACCCAACACGCATGTCACTATGCGCATCTATCAATACCTCGTAGCAGGGAATGCTTCCTTCGTCCAACCCTGCTCGAGGCACAATCCATGTTATTACCCAATTTCCTTACTATTAACCTGATATTTTCTGATTACTTGACTTATCTGTATGAGCCCAAATATACTTAACAGTGTTCAATATTCATATAAGTGTGCGTGATAAACAAAACAATATAAATGCATAGAAAGTAATACAAAGAAGATACACAGTTTTTGGAATCAAACTTCTCTTTATTATTCTTCTTTTTGGGTTAGAGACTCAACTCCGCCCTGTGCACTCAGCTGTAGGGGTCCGCGCACTCAGTCACGGACTCTACTAGGCCTCTATGCACTTAGCTATTGAGCCTCTTCCTACTACGACGACCCAAGACACTTAGACTTCTTCTCTATCCCATACTAGATCATTCATTCTTATTTATCTCTCCTTCTCTTTACAACTTAGAGCCTCACTCTATTAATACAATCCCATGGTCCCCGGACCATGGGTAGGCTGACATGACATTTCATTACATTACAAAACTTAGGGCGGACAACCCTATGACTCAACATACATTTCTCGCTCTGCGCAAGCAATTCGCAGAGCTTTACAACATTATTTGACCAAAACTTGGACTTTGAGCCCTAAAACATGTTGTGGGGGGATTCCATGCCCAACAGTTGTGTACTAGGAGTATCCATTTTGAAAATTTGTGAAACGTGGTCCTTGGAGGAAGAGAGAAGGTCATAGCCTTCTGTAGGTCGACGCCTACATAGTGGTAAACATATTGGTCAGTACAAGATCCAGGGGGTTGGAGCTCCCTTCTAGTAGCAGCTCGAGAATGAGTGAATGTTGGAGCCTTCCATAGGCTGGAACCTACGTACTAGTAAACATATCGGCTAGTACAAGAGCTAGGGGGTTGTAGCTCCCTTCTAGTAGAAGATGTAGAACAAGAGAAGGATGTATCCTTCTGTAGGTGGGTGCCTATGTACTGGTATGAGTCTGCACCATTACAAGATTGTAAACATGTTTTTTTTATATTAAAAGAAGACAGAGATGACAAATGCAAGTGGTTTTTCTCCTGCATTGGGTTTCCACCTTAAATCTTGGTGTTCATGTGTGTTGCTTATGTGTGATTGCTTATTCTGTTGTTACTACACATGGTTACTATTTAACGGTTAATTAAGTATTGATTCACTAATTAAAGATCAACAAATGATGAATTAACCAAATCATAAGTTCACTGGATATACGTTGGTTGCCTTAAGAACAATTGCATGCACATGTGAGTTCCCTTCACTGAAGTAGCATATATAAATATGATTATGAAAAGAAAAATTTAGTGATTTGATAATATTGATTCAACCCCAAACACCCACCCCCCCCCCTTCTCAGTATTATTCCCAACATTTCTTGCCAATGTACATGTTATTTGCTGGACAATAACAAGTTGATTCCAAAAAGTGAACAAATAAAATATTTTCAAATAATTCAGACATTTTCCCTGTCATTCATGAAAATTGTATTTTGGAAAATTGTCTGAGCTCTATTAGTAATGAAAAATATCCATTTTCCTAGAAAATTGAACACTCATTGAAGGTATATGATGCCCTTTATAGTTATTTACTTCATTCTTTTGATCTTTCCTCTTCACCATCTCCCAATACTATGCCTTCAATATTGTTTACTCCATTTCAAATGCTAATAAATGCAGGAGTCTCTCAAGCAGTAAACCATTTACTTCCTTTAGCAATGGTGCATCTGATGGCTTTTTTAGCATTATTCTTGAACTCAGTGGTTCAAGTCAAATTAATGGTGCTAATGATCATAAGGATCTCTCATGGATGCTTGAATTTCTAAGGGTGATCCCTATGCCAGAGCCAACACAGCCAAAATATTTTGCATGTAAAACACTGGCTTTTAACTGTGGTGTTAGTCTAGCTATACCCATAATTTCTTTTCACAATGTTTGGGAAGGAGATACCTTAGCTAGTCGCCAAAATTGAGATTCTTAGTTTTCGTATGGTGAAAATTGGTATGGTTATGCTCGACAAAAAACAAAATATGATTCTCAAATTTCAGGTGGTTCAAGTTGTTATTATATGCCTGAAAAGGCAGGACCCAACAATTTCTCAGGTGATTTTTTCTATAATGGTTTGTTACCCGAAGGTTTTAGATATGGTGGGGATTATCAAATTTGAGTTGGGTCACAAGGACCTCCAAAAGTTTCTCCATTATTGAATGAATTGTCACTTCAGAGATATGTCACTCATATTGGACACTTTCAAGGATTTAACAGCTCACATGAAACTGTTTCTTATGATTTAAGACAGTTGAATAACATTTTTTTTACTAACTTTTATATTCAATGATTTTTTATATGTCACGATGCTTCTCTAATTTATGCCTTGTGACTTTTCTTTTGCAACATATGGTGCAATTGCTAGTTATATAAATGAAAGAAATCCCCCACGAAGGGTGCATGAGCTTGAATCCTATTGATGTCATAGCGACAGGCTTGGGCATCATGGTGGACAAAGGCCATTTATCAAGGCCTCCTATAAGTTTTCGTCAACTACTTTGGGACGTCCAGAGCTCTGTTTGGTGGGATACTATTGTTTGAGGTTCGTGGGTTATTGTTGTTAGTGGTCTATTAGTTGGGTTTTTTTAGCTTTCTTCAATTTTGCTGCACTATTTGTGGAATCTTCAGGTTAATGTTCTACTTCATGTCTTAACTCCATATGGTGGTCTCCTTTTGTTATGGTTTTGTTTGTATAGCTCTGTAGAACAAAGCCTCTAACTCCATGTCAATTTTGGTAACTTTTTCTTTCTATCTGTTAGATTGATTAAACAAGATATATATAATCTCAAGCTTGTTAATCTGTGTTGTTGGGATGGTTTCCCAAAAGGCAGACCAGTAGTATAGATATCTATCATTAGTAATACTTTATTTAGCTAATAAAATGTTGAACTTTAAACAAACAGAGGAAAAAAAAATGAAAGAAAATTAACAATGTAAAACATATTTTGAAATTTAAATTAAATATAAAAAATGTTCTAAAAGAAAATGATTTTTTTTTAAATTACATAAGAATAACAATTTCTTTTATCCTATAATTTTTTTAGAAATCTTCCAATCCCTATGTTATTAGGGAGTTTTTTATTTTTATTTTAACAGTGTTATTTTTCTTATTTATGTTAACGTTAACCCAAAAAAATCAAAAACATATCAGAGCTACTCATCTCTTTCTAGTTTCACATTTTTATATTTTCCTTTTTTTTTGTTATTGTATCACAAATTATCTCTTGATTCTTTATAGATTTAGTCAAAACTTAACATCTTAGCCAACTCCTCTTAAACGACATAGATTTCACTAGAGTTTAAACTAATTTTTAGAAACCTCTTATTTTTATATCAAAGTTATATCATCATAGTCATACTCTTGATGAAAGAAAGACAAGCATAACCAAAGGATATGATATGATAGGGCATATTGTTTTCATTTTAAAATCACAACGATAAAAAAATTTGTGGATTTTCTTAGAGCTTACTTACATGTTGCATTCCTAAACATCACATTGATTATAAAATAAAAAGTGTAACGAAGAGTTTTTATTTTCCCCACAAACAGAAACCCATAGGATTCTAATTGTTTTCTTAATAGTATAGTTCCACATTATTATTATTATTGTTGGTGTTGTTGTTATTATACACAACACTATTAAGAATAATTTTAAATTTGATTATTGTAATCCTTATTTTGTGTACTTATTGAAACACAAAAGCACTTGATGATAAGAAAAAATAGATAATAAAATCATTAAAAGATTTAATTAATTTTAATTTGGAATTTTCTATATTTGTAAAATAATTATTAATTTTTTGTTTGTTTAAATATTTAATGAATTTAGAGTCTTTTTTCTTAATTTTAATAAAATTTGGAATTAAAATTTAAAAAATTGCAAGAAAAATAAAATCTTATTTCCATTTCAACTTAAAATTGAAAGTACATTCTATATACACATAGCATATACTTATCATCCTATTTTAGTAGGGAACCCTATCCATCATTAAAGCAAAAAAAATCTTCTTCTTGGACCAAAGAGTGTCTAAAAAAATATACATCTTATATTCCATTTCAACTTAAAATTGAAAGTACATTCCATAGACACATAGCACAAACTTGTCATCCTATTTTAGTAGGGGATCATATCCATCATTATGTTATAAAACAAAACAAAAAATCATCTTCTACTTGGGCCAAAAAGTGTCTAAAACAATACACATAAACCAGAAGCAAGAGAGATAGAAAAAATAGCTTTAACATTGACCATACTAGTTGTTTACAACTTTTTTGCCAAAAAAAAACCTTAGACTATTTTAACTAAATAAGGACTAGACTTTCAATTTTGATAACCAGTTGGCCATCTTTAACATTTTCCATGATAAAATATTTAGGATTAGATTTGAGACCAATCTTTAAGAGGGGATCTACTTGGGAATTATCCTCCCAATATGAGTGAAAAATAATTCTTAAAATGCCTCATTGCCTCTTTCATTAATTGAACCAATGGTAGAACACCTAAATTGTTAACTTGGTTTTGATCAATCATCCAACTTATCACCATCTTTGCGTCATTATAAACCTACAATTCTTTGGTATGCTTATTAAAAGAAATTTTCAAAAGATCCACAATGGAAGAGAGCTCATATTTATTGTTTGTTCCTTGTTCAAAATTTGATTTTCCAAAAAAGTAGTGTGTATTGGATAGGTATAAGACAAAAACTAAGGCACTAAAAGTATTTCCACCTTTGATTACACCATCATAGAACCTCCATGCCTTTTTTTTATCAATGACAAAAGAGGCTATAGTTGTAGGAGACATCTTGCTTAAAGTTGGTTCATAGAAATAAAGGAGTCCCAAAACCATCTGAGGTACTTAAAGGATGGGATAAAATCCTCAAAATTGCATCAATTTTGAGCCAACCAAATACTACAAGTCATCAGGATGGGAAGCACTATAAGTATTTTCAATTCATTGTTTGTGAAAAGCTTCTTCAAGTTGTCCTCCACCAAGTCTCTAGTTCATTAATGACTCTCAAATGTCTCTCAAGCTCACCCCAAACTTGGGTGGTTAATGAACATTTTAAGAAGAAATGTTAATTTATCACTTTATTATTCATGTATATGTAAACAAAAGTAGAGCCCACTTTATTCCTTATCTGTAATCAATCCCAAATAGGAACCTCACCTTTGATTATAAGACAAAAGGAAATCATACTTATAGGTGGGCCTTGGATTTTCCATATCTTTTCATTCCACCAAAAAAAATTAGCTTTCCCATTTTCACCCAATTTTCCACCAAAGATTTGTATCCAAGTTTGTCAAATATTGACCTCATGTCGAATTATAAGCCCATACCAACTCATCTTTAGCATTCCTTACTTTTATATGCACATTGGATGGTTTAGCTACATAATTCTAATAACAACCATGCCATTTAATGTCCAAACAAAAATATTTGCCCTATAGCAAATATTTTTCCCACAACATAGAAGTTATCAAGATCCTAACTTTATTGAGAGTAATCTTGTCTAATTCCCAAAGATTTTGAGTTAATTCCTCTAGAAAGAGAATGTTGTGATCACATCCCACAATGGAGTCCAATCCAGTTCTAATATCAAAGCCTAATCCTACTTTCCATACCATAAAATTTCCAACTATAGGGAAGGAAAGTGTGAGGAATATCCATTAATTGAATGAGTTAGTCATGTTTTTTTGTCTTAATCATATCAATTCCATCACATTTTTGGGCCAACTAGTTTTCTATAAAAATGTGATTCCACAAGCTATCATTAGTCAAGAAGATCATAATGATTTTTTTTCAAGATCTTTGTCTAATAGATGAATTTTCTTGATTCCCCATACACCCCAACATTTTGGAAGAACTATGGATTTCCAATTTTCCAAATGTGATCCCAAATACTTTGGACTCCCTTTCCATAGACAATTAAAATAAAGCTTCCTAGAATCCCTTTTTAGATAGATGCAAACAAGTGTTAGTAAAATAGGATTTCCTCAATGACTAATTTAATAATATGTAGAATGCCCCCTCAAGAGATTCACCTATTGCACTAGAAATTGATTCTCTTATTATTTTTTTAAAAGGGCCACTTCCAATCTTGTATCCATGGCTTTAGGTTTGAGGTGGAACCTAATATATTTGAACTCTGCTTCTAGGTCCAGACAAGAAATGAAAATCATTCCATCATCCTTCACCTAAATTCGATTTCCATAGGGAGAATATACATGGGTGATTTTTCAAGATTTATAACCATCCTCAATGCTTAAAAAAATTAGACTAATACATCCTTAATACATATACCTTTCTCCTTGAAATAATAACAAAAAATAAAAACATGATCAACAAAAATAAAATGTGTCAGATGTTCATACCTTCCATATCAAATCCCTTATACTTTCTTTCCTTCTTGTTTCCACTATTTCTATACTAAGGCCTTTTTCTACCATCAAGAACAAGTATAGAGACAAGGGGAAACCTCATTGCAAGCCTTGTGAGGGCTTGAAAAAAATTGGACTTGGTCCATTTACAAGAGAAACAAAGGAAGATGATGTAATGTATCCCATTATCCAATGAACTAACCCAACGATACGTCAATGATAATTGGTCATAGGCTTTTGAAAGGTCAAGTTTGAGGAATGTTATCAAAATGTGAGATGTATTAATTTAATTAAAACCTTCCTATGTTGATCCAATGGCCTTATGAATGATATTTCCTTTAAGTAAGCCAAATTATTCCATGCTAATGGCCTTAGCCAAGATAAGCTTGATTCTTATTGTGATGACATTGGATATTATTTTATACAATCTATTACAGAGTGAGCTGGGATGAAATTCATCGAAACAGGATGGGAAATATATTTTGGGAATGAGTGCAATGAATATTGAATTAAAACTCCCCAACATTTGGCCTAAAATACAGACCTCCTCTACCATCATTATGATATCCTCTCCCACCACCTCAGAAAGGTATACCTAGAACACAATGTCCATATGTTATGTCCCAAGCTCTTGTATTCATTAAATGAGCTTATCACCATTATTGGTTTATCCTTGGTGATGTTGATAGTCAATAAAATCCCTCTATCAACTCAATAAAATCCACCTGATGAAAGGTCCCAATTAGACCTACTCTCATTTGGTATGGTATTTTTCAACAGACATGTGGGTTTGGTTGGCCATTGAAAGAAATATGAATGAATTTTTCTCCATATGGGATAATTTCTAATTCAATTTATTACTTAAAATATCCCAAATTAACTATTTGTATAAGTAGGTATAAACAAAAAAGATAGATTATTAAGACAATGAAACAAATTCGTAACATAAATAACCTTGTAAACATGCATGCATAATTTGTTAATTTCATAAAGAATTATTTAGATATCAGAGATTCATTCTCATATCCATCTTAAAAGAAATTGATGAATCTAATCAAACTATAGAAATGAATTTCCAATAAAGTTGAATAAGGGAGAAGCCATACAACTCATAGAAATGTTATCATATAACCAATCATATACACAGGTCTAGATTCATCAAAAATATATTGTTCTTCTTAAATTATATTGAAACTAATAGTAGTGTAAAGTTTTGAGTACAAAATTTTCCAACCCATCAAATTAATGAAAAGTCCCATTATATAATAATTACAACTAAAACTAAGGTTTGCTTCCTATTTATCTATAACTGACATTCAAAAATAGAAAAATGACTCTCCCGTGCTAATTCAGAATAAGAATCTATGTTGATTCTGATGAATTCTGTAATGACTAATTTCTTCATGCATAATTGAAATAGAGAAAATTTGTTTACTAAATGAGAAATGAGAGAGGTATTGGAATTATCATATTCTGGTCACATTGTTATATTCTAGAAGAAACATTTAGATGTTCTTTTCTCAGAGTTTTCATGAAAGAGGTAATTGACTTTGAGCATTTTTTGTGTTTCGAGATAAGTTTTCAAACTAATTCACTATCACATGTATCAAATTGAGTAATTTCCCCCATTCTTGTATCTCTTTACATATTTATATGATCAAGAGAAGTTGGAAATGGTACTAATGGTATTGTTTGTCCCAAGAACTGAAATTTGGGCATATCATATTATTCAATGATGTCTAAAGCTTTCATATTATTCAATGATGTCTAAAGCTTTCTCCCACAATTATATACAATTCTTATTTGTCTCTTTGATTATCTCTAGAAAATATTCATGGTTGTCAAACCATGTGTCTAAGGATACCTAGAAATTAAAGTGAACTTCATTTGATGTATTTGCAATTCTTTTAGGTGCATTTCTATTTTTAACTCCCATAAATTCATTTTGTCAAAAGAAGCTTGAGCATTTTTATGATATTTTAGTTGACATTGAACTTGATTAGAGAATTCAAGCAACTTATCACGTTGTTGTTCTATCTCATTTAGAATTTTATAAAACATCTCCTCTAAATCAAAGAATTTAGAATTGGTTGTTATGGCTTAATATTTAAGAAATTTTTCACTATCCTATTTTTCCTTTAGCTCTTCTACCTATGACCTGAAGATTATTTTCTTCTGATACTTTCCATTAAGTTCTTTCAACTATAAATTTTGTTTCTCTTGAAGAACAATCACATGTTTTAAGTTTTCTTCCTTAATAGATTCTATCTCCTTTTTATGAAGCTCCTATGCCATTGTCACATCTATGTTGTGTTTTTTAATAAGCAGATTCACTTGCTATTGATGTCTCTCAAGTAATACATTTTTTTTTTTGTTTTTTCAACTAACTCTATAAAACTTTCATTATTTCTCTTTATTCTGTTGAGTAGTGAGTTTAGTTACTGACCATTTTTTTGCATCAGGAAAAGGTCCTAATGCATCATTAATCACCTTATCAAAATCCTCATCATTTATATGTGTATTGTTCCACAAAAGCATTGATTCCTTAGAAGTTCCCTCAAATTGTCTCGTTTTTCTATTTTTACTTCTTGTTTAACAATAGTTTTCTTTCGACTATTAAAAATATAACTGCTCAAAGACACCACAGTATCCTCAATAGGTTCCAAACTTTCAAGGTTTAGTATTGTAGATAATGATTGACTTAGGAGAGAACTAATTGCGGTGGTATCAATTCTAGAAGGTATAATTAGAGTTGATGAAAATATAGGCACCATGCCTTGAGTGGAATACTTGTAGTCATTGTTTCATTGGTTTTATAAGAAGTTTGTAGACCTGAATCGTTCTTACCATTAGTAGATATATCCTCATTCTCTTGATCTTGTCTATCTTGATTAACATTTTATGTGACTTTATCTAGTCTCTTTTCTTCCTATTCTTTTCACTTATGTTGTTTCTTTTCCTATTCCTCCACTTATTTAATGTGTTCCTCAATATATTTACTTGTACTCTTTGTTTTTCTCATCAGTTACATGTTAATCAACCTATGTGATTTGTGAAGAAGTATATATATATATATATTTATCTTTGATTCTATTCGATCAATAACAAAACTCATAGTAACATATATCCTTGTATTTTTCTTTCCTATTTTAGAAAATTAGTTCTTCTATCAAATCAAAAATCTAGAAATTTATAAGACTTTAAAAGACCTTTGATGTCTTCAAACATTTTATTAATGTCTTTGTAAATTTTTTCCCTTTGGAAAATCATATTAAAATCAAAATGCTTATGGAGATAAGCTTTATATTTTACTATGGAACAATGTCTTTTAACCACTCCTTTGGATCATGCCTTTTGAGTCTTTCCTATGTGTTGATGGTGTTGGATCCTCCCAGCATAGAGGGGATCTCCCCAATATGAACTCCCAACTAGTCCTCACACCGTTTGGTGTAGGAGTCCCATCTAGAATATGGTTTGACTTCCTTTTAATTAAAGATTTTCCTTGGTTTGAGAAATTAGCATAAGAGAGTAGTGTGCATGTACTTTTGAATGAGCAAGCAAATGTGCCTTGTGAAATGTTCAATTGCAAATGTATCAAGGTTCTTTCACTACAAGGAAACAAAAGTGAGTCTCTAAAATAAAAGTAATAGTACTATTCTAGTAAAGACACACACACACATATATATGAGGAATAATCGTTAATCATCAATCGAAATAGTTCACATAGATGCAACGATCATTATAACCATCACAACACACTTTCAATGAGATAAGCACCAAAGCCACTGAATTAGTTCAATTTCTCTAATGCATAAGAACGCCAACATAAATCGCAAACATTCAAAGAATAGTCTTAAAACATCCATGATCTATGCATGAAAATGTGTTGGCCCAATAGGCTTCAAGTATTAAGAAAAAGTTCCAAGATACATGAGTATAATGAACACCACTAGCTCCAATAGTGGAGTGTTTGAGCCACTACTTTCTCTCCAAAAGAACTATCTCTATCTCTCTAATGCCTTGTGGGAGAAGCCAAGGTGAAAAGTCCTCTCTTTGAGTAATGAGGCTTCTTTTATAACTAGAGGCATGACTCTTCATATCCCCATGAATCTTGAGCTTCCCAAATGACTTTTCAACTTCTAATGACCTTTGGACTTCTAAATAACCTTTAGACTTCCAAATGAATTTTGAACTTCAACATGACTTTTGGACTTCTTTGTGTATTTTGGACTTATTTGTGTCTTTTAGACTTCTATATGTGACTCTTTTGTTCATATATGACTCTTGGACTTCCACATATTCATATTCACAAAATTACATAATTATTTCCAGAACTTTATGTGATGACAACACGACAAGCCACTAACATTGATGACTTAGGCCCACAGTGACTTGGGACATGGAATTTCTTGGAAGGTGACAATGATGCCACCTATGTCTTCAATACTTGATGTAGATTTATCTTTGTTGTTTCCATCTACCATCCAAAGGGTCTCAAGATCATATGGATTATTTATGGATCGACTTTGATCACTGGAATCTGATGTTCTTTCACTTGTCACAATCATGCGATATTTCGTCTTTGAATTCCTCCTTGGGTTGCTTCCTTTAAAAAATATCCTCATACATCCTTTTCATGTTGTTATAGTAACACATGCAAGTAATATCAATCATGGAAAGAAAATATCAATCCAAAAATCTCTTATTCTATCATGAGTCATGCTAACCTTCTAACTGTGAATCAACTGTGTGCTCAAAAAGGGAAGAGGAAGTTTTTGGGCACAAAAAACATTGAAAAGAGACAAGGGGTTGTGTTTTGGCCACTGAGGATGAATTGTGCACTTTGTTGAAAAGAGGAGGCCTAATGGAGGGTGCAGGTCGCAGTCACAAGAGACAAGGGAGTTCACCGCGAATTGTTTATGTGAGGTGCACTCAACTAGGAAGGCCTGGGCATAAGGATGGTGAAAAGAACATTGAAAAGGCTCAAGGGAGGCTTGACTGATCACTATTGGTGCATTTTATGCTCACCTTGGAGAGAGGGTACAAGGAGGGTGTAGTTCAAAAGAACAAGGGGGTATTAGTGCTTGAGAGTGCGTTGTGCACTTGGAAGGGAGGCAGAGCTAGTCTTAGGAACAAGGTGTGGTCTCAAAAAATAAGGAGGGTCCGACTAAGACTTGAAAGTGTTCAATTCACTCTCCTAGGCTTGGTGGGAAACCTTTTGAAAACCAAAATGTGTCTAAGTCTGGAAGATAAGGCATGGGAAATCACATTGAGTTCGAAGTAAAAACAAGCACGACACATACTAACTCATCAGTAAAACTTAGATAGGACAAAATATTGAGAAGTATACATTAGAACAAAATCTTATAAGCACTCTCCAATTACAACAGACAAAGTGTGCACATTTAGGACCAAAAATGTTGTTTTGTGACTAGAAAGTGTATTAAGATTGCGAAGTGCCTTATACATGTTCGTAATGATGCGACTAAACCTAGGAAAGGAAAATAACACTTGAAACATATAAAATAACATGAGATGACCCTTGGTGACCAAAAGAAATACTTGAAATGATAGTAGGTAGGATCCAAGATTTGAATGTAGAAAATTTTTTGAGGTTGTTGTAGCAGCAACAACACTTGGCGACACACTAGGAAAATTTCAGCTTCTTTGCCTAGGAATAGATTTTAGTAAAGGTTTATCCCTTCAGGAAGTATTGATTCATCAATTGGATTACCTTGAATTTCCCACTTAACCCAGTTATAGATGTAGTATCCACCATTCCTTACATTGATCCAACACACAAGAGATTATGCCATATCACAATTGTTTCAATCTAGGAAAGGGTAATATATAATTGCGAGTTTAAGATATCTAGAGTATGAGTTTCATATTTGGTGTTGCTTCGCTGCCAGGAAGCCTAGACAATACCTCGATGGAGTCACTATAGGAGCACAAGCATTGATTCATTGCCAACAAGCTTGAATAGTACCCTGGAAAAGTTACTTGCATCACCTCCCTGTGTAGGAATCCTTTCTCTTCTTTCACCCTTTATTTATTTTATTTAGTAGAAATGTGCTTATGGACTTATTATTTCAATGGGGTTGAAGAGGGATCTCGACTTATTGAGAGCAAAAGAGGTTACCCATTTAGAGAAGTATGTGTATATATATATATATATATATATATATATATATATATATATATATATATATATCTATATATATATATATATATATATATATATATATATATATATATATATAACTTATGATATAGGTTTTCTCACTATATATTTTCCCATTATCCTTTCTCTACTTGATTACATAAGCAAGTAAAACACCAAGTTTAAGGAGTGGAGATGCTAAAATATTGAGTACAGGTATCATAGGTTCACTCAAGGTTCTCGTCTTGGATGTATCATATTTTTCATTTGGACCTTACTTGACTTAAGGCATTCTCCCAAACAAAGAAGGAGAACTATCAGGTAGCCAAGTGTTACCGTTGTCACATAGTCCTTCAAAGCCATATGAACTTTCACACAAAGGTCTTATTTATGTACAGTGTCCAATAGAGGTAAATAAGAGAGGACAATGACTCGACATAACAAACATAAAGGAGACAATAAATGAAAAACAAAGAACATTGTACATAGGAACATAGCTTAGAGATGCTACTGAAAGTGGTGTTTGAGACCTTCGCCATTAACAAGAAGAGGGTCAATTCTCCCATCCAAATATTTCATCTTGAAAGCATTATGACCAAGATTTTCTTTGATGTTATAGGGGCCAATCCACAGAGATTGAAATTTCGTTTGTTTTCATTTCTCTTTATGGGCTTTATCCCACTTCAATACTAAGTCACCCACATCGAAATTCTTAGTCCCCGTGGATTTCTTATCAAACCAATGCTTGATATGGTTTTGGTACATGGAAAATATCTCTTTGTCTTTGAGCCTTTCTTCCTCATTTTAAGCAAGGTATCTATCTTACTTTGAACCAAGATACATGGTTTTCCTTGAGACTCTTAGGAAAGTTGCAAGGTCAGGAGATACACATTTGGTGGGAGGACAACTTTTTTTACCATATACAAGGAAGTATGATGAGGCTTTAAGAGAGGATTTGGGAGTTAAATGGTCAATCCATAATGCATTCACCAAAGCATTGCATCATCTCCTTTGTTCAAAGAAGTCAGTGTTCTTGATTATGTAAATAATAATTTTATTTGTTGATTCTGCTAAATCGTTCCCTTGTGGGTAATAATTGGATGCATGCTTTAAAACAATATTGTTTTCTAATGCAAACTCATAAATTTTCAACGAGGAAAAGGGTCCCTATAATACTAGTGATTACCCCATTACTATTGTAGTTGTACCCCTTATTAATATTGTTATGCCCCTATTATCCCCATATTTTTATTACTGTGCCCCATAGAATCCCTCTATTGTTATTTTTGTGGCTTTATATTATTATTGTTAGGTCGGCTAGGTTATATTGTGACTCCTTAGACTCCTATATATAGAAAGGAGGTTTTGTCATTTGAATCATCCAAGAATTTTTCACTTATGTAATGTAAAGGAGGTTTCCCCCTCGAAGATGCTGAATTCTAAGGTGTTGATCTATCTTTTCTATCTTTTTCTTGAGCTGGTTTCATAACATTTGGTATCAGAGCTTTGGATTCTAGGGTTTCGCTGCTCCAAACAGGTCATCGTGGAATTTTTGCTATAACTTTGTTTCTGTGATGTTTCAGAAGTTGCAAAAAAAACCCATTTGAGAAGTAATCGCGCTAAAACCCAGGTCCAAATTTCAGAGCTGTTAGCGCTATATTTGCAGAGATATGATCTGAGGAAGTTGGCCTTTTTGCAAACTCCTGAATTACATTCCAAACAGGTTACCTGGGGAAAAGAGTCATAAATTTCTCTCTGGGGATTAGATTGAAATTTCGTAAGAAGGTACAGAAAGAGGACAGACTGTAGTTGCTTGTATGCATTTTTCAGATCCAAAGGTCGAAACAGTGACTCGTGGCACGTCGTACAAGTTCACTCTACTGAACTAGTCTATAATCAAGTCACTGTGGGAGATTTCGCATAACTCTTTCTTGGAGAATCCAATTTGGGTCAGACTTGTGGCATTGGAAAGAGGACGCAGAGGGCTACTGTAGATCACAAATTCAGATCTAGATGATTGGAAAGTACAGAGATACATCAGAGGAAATATCAAGCTCCTACAAAGTGAAAAAAGGTGTGTAGATTTTCTTAAATTTTTGCTTAAGCTTGGTTTGAAAATTTATTTTGAAGGAATTCAAAGGGCATAGTAGAGCATTATTATCGATAACTGATGCCCTGAGGAAAGAAAATGCAAACACCTAGTAAGGGACCTGAAATCTCTAGCATGACTCATGAATAAGAGGAAGAAATGCAACATGATATATCAAAATTACAAGGCCAAATGCAACAACTGTCCCTTGCATGAAAAGGAACAAAATCTAAGATGGATGGTTTAAAGAAAGGCGTAGAAGCTAAGATGGATTTTTTAAAGAAAGGTGTAGAAGCTAAGATGAATGACGTGGAAGCTAAGATGGATGATTTGAAGATAGATTTGAAGACAGACATGGAAGAATTGAAGATAAATATGAATAAGTTGCTACAAGAAAGGGTCACTAATGGTGAAAGGGTAGTAAAGGAAACTCATGATGAGAACAAAAGAAATTTTAATCATGATTCCATAGACTCTAATGTTGGATCAAACACCCACCATATTCCAAAAATCAATATGAGGAAGTTTGATGGCAAGGATCCCGCAACATAGATATTACAGATGGAGTAATTTTTCGATCTCAATAATGTGTAAAACACACAAAAGATACGTATTGCAACTTTATATTTGGAACCAAATCAGTTTGTATGGTATCAATGGCTTTGCTCTTGTAAACAATTTATCACTTGGGCAATTTTTATGGAAGAATTGATAGCACATTATGAGGATACAAAAAGCAACACTTTTTTAGCCAATTGATAAGTCTCAAACAAAAGGGTTCAATAATGGAGCACATTGAGGAGTTCCAAAAATTGAACATAAGGGTAAAAGATATTCCAGAGGAGCATAGGATTGATGTGTTCATAGGGTCTTTAAAGGATAATATCCAACATGATGTTTGCCTTTGGGAACCTGATTCATTAGAGAAGGCATTCAGGTTAGCAAGAAAAATGGAAAGAAAAATTATGGCAACCAGGAAGCATACCACTCACAACTATAAAGACGGAAGTGTTGTTGCCGCTAGTCTTCCACAACCTATACGGTTGACACCACAAAAATTGGAAGAAAAAAGAGAAAAATGGCTTTGTTACAGTTGTGATAGCAAATACACTAAAGGTCATAAGTGTGCTAAGAAGAAATTATTCTACATAGATTGTGAAGAGGAAGAAAAAAAGGAGCAAGAAAGGTCAAAAGAAGATGATATACTCCAGGAACAAAGCCTAGATAAAGAAGAAATGAATCCAACCATATCTTGTAATGCATTGGTGGGAATTACCACTCCTCAAACCATCAAGATAGAAGGACAAATCAAGAAGAAAAAGGTAATAGTGTTGATTGATTCAGGAAGTACCCACAATTTTATTCATTGTAAGGTAGCAAAAGAATTGAATTGCTTCTTATATCCAACACCAGAGTGTCAAGTGATGGTTGCAAATGGAGGAATAATAAATTGCTTAGGAAAGTACCATAATATCAAGCTATCCATGGGAGAATATGTATTGACTAGCCCAATGCTTTCCATTCCAATGGGAGGTGCTGATGTTGTACTAGGAGTCCAATGGCTACAATCCTTGGGTACAATAGCTTTTAATTTTCAAGAACTTTTCATGAAATTTTTTGTGGAAGGAAAGGAAGTTGAATTAAGGGGTATTGCAAGGAAACCAGGAAAGATAATCAGCTCTAACGATATGACAAAGCTTCTAAAAAAGGAAAAAAGAGGTGTAATTGCACAATTATGTTCGCTAGATGTGTCCACAGTGGAATCATCTATTTCTCCAGATCTCCAAAAAGTCTTGGACAATCATTCCAAGGTATTTGAGACTCCCAAAGGTCTCCCACCTATTCATGATCATGATCATGCTATTCATCTAATTCCAGGAAGTGTTCCTCCAAACATCAGGCCGTACAGATATCCCTATGCCCAAAAGAGTGAAATTGAACGTATGGTTGCAGAAATGCTAGAGGCTGGTATAATTCAACCAAGTCAAAGTTCTTTCTTTGCTCCAGTAGTATTGGTGCACAAGAAGGATGGATCATGGTGCATGTGTCCGAATTATAGGGAGCTCAACAAGCTCACTATTAAAGATAAGTTTTCCATTCCTGTCATTGATGAATTACTGGATGAATTGCATGGATCAATTTACTTCACCAAGTTGGATCTTCGTTCAGGATATCATCAAATCAGAATGAAGATTGAAGACATTCCGAAAACAGCATTTAGAACTCATGAAGGTCATTATAAATTTTTGGTCGTGCCTTTTGGCCTTACCAATGCACCTTCAACATTTCAAGGTTTGATGAATTCAATTTTCAAACCATTCCTTAGAAAATTTGTGTTAGTATTTTTTGATGATATACTAATCTACATCAAGTCTTGGAAGGATCATGTTGAACATGTTGACGGGGTGCTACAACTATTGGAGGAGAAACAATTATATGCAAAAAGATCCAAATGTTTCTTTGGAGTACAAGAGGTGGAATATCTGGGTCATATTGTATCTCATGAAGGAGTTAAGGTAGACCCTAGAAAAATTAAAGCCATTAAGGAATGGAAAATTCCAACATCCATAAAACATCTACGAGGATTTCTCGGGTTGATAGGGTATTATCGCAAGTTTGTTAAGAATTATGGGAGAATAGCAGCACCTCTAAAAACATTATTGAAGAAAGATGCATTTTCATGGACTCCAGAAGCAACAAAGGCATTCAAACATCTTAAAGAGGCAATGTGCGAAGCACCGATCTTAGCTACACCAGAATTCACAAAAACCTTAGCATGGAATGTGATGCTTCAGGAAATGGAATTGGTGTTGTTTTAATGCAAGATGAAAGACCCATTGCTTTTGAAAGTCATCCAATCAAGGGAAAGTTTTTACACAAAGCTATTTATGAGAAGGAAATGTTGGCAATACTCCATGCACTTAAGAAATGGCGACCCTACCTAATGGGAAGACACTTCAAGGTAAAAACGGATCATGATAGCCTTAAATACTTTTTAGAACAAAGATTATCCTCTGAAGAGCAACAAAAGTGGGTCACAAAGATGTTGGGTTATGACTTTGAAATCATCTACAAAAAAGGGAAGCAAAATGTGGTGGCAGATGCACTCTCAAGAAAGGATGAGGATATGGAAGCATTGTTGTGCGCCATTTCTATTATCCAACCAGATTGGATAAACGAAGCAAGGGAGGAATGGAAGAATGACGAAGAAGTGTGGGCACTTATTCGAAAGTTACAACAAGATTCCAGTATGTCTGATACATTTAGCTGGCAAAATGATTTGTTATGGTACAAAGATCGCTTATACCTCTGTAAGAATTCCCAGCTAAAACAAAAGATTCTTATGGAATTGCACACTTCTCCCTTAGGAGGGCACTCAAGATTTTTAAAAACTTACCACAGGGTTAAGAAGGAATTTTTTTGGGATGGCCTTAATTTAGATATTCAAAAGTTTGTGGCGGAATGTTTGGTTTGCCAGCAAAATAAAGTTGAAACAATTAAGACACCGGGTCTATTACAACCTTTATCCATTCCAAGCCAACGTTGGGAGGAGGTTTCAATGAATTTTATCACAGGTTTACCCAAGTCTGAGGGAAAGAGTGTCATCATGGTGGTAGTTGATAGACTTACCAAGTATGCACACTTTTGTGCATTATCACATCCATTTAAAGCCAGTATAGTTTCTACTGCATTTATGGAAACAATTCAAAAGCTACATGGAAACCCAAAGATTATTGTAAGTGACAAAGATCCCATTTTCACTGGAAATTTTTGGACAAAATTATTTTCTTGTCTTGGTACTCAGTTAGCTCATAGCTCATCCTATCATCCTCAATCTGATGGGCAAACTGAGATAGTAAACAAATGTTTGGAAGGATATCTTCGTTGCTTTGTATATGATAAACAAACAGAATGGGTCAAATGGTTGCCTCTAGCTGAATGGTGGTATAACACTTCCTTCCATACAACAACAAAAATGACCCCATTTATGGAACTTTATGGGTATCAGCCACCATCCATCACATCATATTTAAGAGAAAATTCTAAGGTTCAAGCAGTGGAACATCACATTGAACATCAACAACAAGTCCTCCAACTCTTAAAGGATAACCTCGTGTTGGCACATAATAGAATGAAACAATAGGCAGATCAACATAGTAGTGAAAGAAGTTTTGATGTAGGTGATTGGGTATTCCTATGGCTACAATCATATAAGAAAATGTCCCTCAAGCAAGCTAAGAAGGATAATAAATTATCACCAAAGTATTATTGTCCATACAAGGTGTTGCAAAAGATTGGTACTATGGCATAAAAATTGGAGCTTCCTGTAGCTTCTCGATTGTACCCAGTTTTCCATGTTTCATGTTTAAAGAAGGTTATAGGCAACAAGCTCCCAGTTCAAACAATATTGACAGAACTTGACGAGGAAGGAAAAATTATATTGGAACCGGAAGCAGTCACAGAAACAAGAACTTGACAGCTACGAAATCGATCAATTTCAGAGTATCTTATCAAGTGGAAGAACTTATCCGCTGAAGATTCCACATGGGAGGATGAGAATTTTATACAAAAGCATCTAGAACTTCTCAAGCATTGAGGACAACACTTTTTTGAAGGAGAGGGGCATGTTGGGTCCCTATAATACTAGTGATTACCCCATTACTATTGTAGTTGCACCCCTTATTAATATTGTTGTGCCCCTATTATCCCCATATTGTTATTACTGTGCCCCATAGAATCCCTCTATTGTTATTTTTGTGGCTTTATATTATTATTGTTAGGTCGGCTGGGTTATATTGTGACTCCTTAGACTCATATATATAGAAAGGAGGTTTTGTCATTTGAATCATCCAAGAATTGTTCACTTATGTAATGCAAAGGAGGTTGCCCCCTCGAAGAGGCTGAATTCTAAGGCATTGATCTATATTTTCTATCTTTTTCTTGAGATGGTTTCATAACAAAAAGTAAGTTGCATTATTAAAGATGAGAGTTGTTGGAACGCCAAACTTAGTTAAGATATTTTTCTCCAGAAATTGGATGACTTATTGGTCATTGACTTTCTTTAAAGGAACCACTTTAGCCCATAGTGTGAAATAATCTGTTGTTTTTGAAATGTATCGGTGTTTCTTTAATGAATGTGAAAATATATCACTAACAATACCTAGTCCCCACTATTGGAAAGGTTCCTCTACTAATATTGGTGGAAATGGGGTGGCTGAATTTGGGTCTTGACCAACACATATCTGGCATGCTAGGAACTTTTGAGCATAAGAATGGGCATATTTAAATAAAGTAGGCCAATAATAACCAACCATCATTACTTTATGCGTAGTTTCATCACCCGTGAAGTGTCCACATGTTGGTCCATCATGTAAATATGTTAAAACCCTTTTTGTATCTTGAGGCTCTAGAAATATTAGTAGGACACCATTATGGTGCTTTCGGAAAATCACTCCATGTACAAGATGATAAGATGGAGCTTTTAGGCAAATTGTTGTTTTCTATTTATTCAATAAATGCATGTGAAAGGTTTCATTCTCTACATATTTTTCTATATCTAAATACCAAGGCGTGGTTGACTTGTTGGATGAACTTGGTCAAGTTTGTGCATTTCTATTTTGTACTCCCATCTTGAAATATCTTCTCATGGAGAATCTCATGATTCTGTTGCGAGTTGTATTGATAAGTGTAGCAAGAGATTCTCAATTTGACTTTTCCTTAGTCAAATTGAGAAAATTTGAATTTACACATGTTAAACACATACATGGCAAAGGCAAGAGTATGAAATATAAGCATTTAATGCATATATTATTCACATGATAATTTTGATGACCCTTGGCTTCCATTTACCAAGCAGTCTCTTGGACTCCCTTTGAATATTTACATTCCACACCAACCCTTAGAGGATTAGGTGTCCAATATTCCCCCCCTTAATCTAAAGGGGTATGTATGAGTCTAAGAAAAGATATGTAATACAAAGTGTGCAAAAAATGCATGGCAACACAAGGTTGAATGCTCTCTGAAATGTTGGCATAAGATGGTGGTTTAAGGATGACCACCAACCCTGGAACTCTTAGTCCAGTTCCCAGAACTCTTCCAAATCTGGCATGAAGCTTAAGTCTTCTGCTAGAGAAGTGCTCCTAATGTTTTGAAGAGGGATATCTTCAACCTGGAAAGGGAGGTCTCATTCTACATAAAAAGGGAGAACCTCAACCTAAAAAGGGAGGTCTCAAACTGTGGTGGTTTAAGGATGACCACCAACTCTGGAATGCTTGATTCAATTTTTGGAACTCTTCTAGAACTAGCAAGAAGCTAAAGTATTCTTCTAGAGGAAGTGTCCCCAATTCTTTGAAGGGAGGTCTCAACTCCACATGGATGGTTTAAGGTTGACCACCAATTGAAGGCATGCCCAGGGGCATCTTTTTCTCTGGCTACAACTCTGAATCTGGTATGGCAAGTTGTGGCTCAGGCTCACTTATGTGGCTTTGAAGCTTGTATATGGCCATCACTTCCCCCATTGTCAAATACAAGGTGAGAAGATGAAGAGATCTCAACTGCAAGAATTTTCAATATCTAAGAACAAATCCTATTGTATGAGTGAAATATCTTCTTGGTTGTTGAAGCCCATTGTTAAGAAGAGCTCCATCAAATATGAATATGTGTTCTTGCAGGAGGTTTATTTTTGAAGCATCTGTGTGAAGAATGAGTATGTTGACCACAATTCTTGCATGGATGAAGATCAAAACAATGATTTTTCAAATGGCCAACTCTGTCACAATGTTGGCATTTCACGATCTATTGTTGTTGTGGATGAGGAGCAAAATATGGAACAACTAAAGGTGAACTGTCATGAAGGAATCTAGCACTCTGAAACTGGATGGGATTTGAGTAATTTGGAATATGAAAGGGCAAATCCTTGTCATATCCAAGAGCAGTTATGTGCTTGTTATGGACAAGCTCTTCCCAAGGTTTAATGATTTGCATGGGAAGTGTAGGCTGAATTTATGCTTCTACATGCAATTTTGTTGTTTCATTGGGTACTGGATATGAATCAACTGTAACGATATTGACTCGCTGCTTATGGGAGTCTATTTCAATGTTTTGAATAGAAACAAGTTTAGAATGATGACTCCTCTATTTTAATTCCATTTTTTTAAGCTAAGATTCAAGCTCCAAAAATTATACCTTCTCCTGTGTATGCTGCATACATGTTTTAATATCACAAAGAGTGTTCTTGTTGACTATTAGTGTGCCTTTAGTAGTATACACAATTATATTTCTCAATAACTCTAATAACTTGCCAATTTGAGCTATAACAAGTGCACCAAATCAATAATCAATTTGCAATAGTTCTTAAGGAAGGTTATATAAATAACTAAAGAATGCTTTTAAATTCCCAATCAATACAACTTTACCTTTAGCATAGATCTACTTATCTCTTAGCGTTGGCTTATCCTTGTTGACTGTTATAGCCTAAATCTACCTTAGGCTGAGAAAGGCAGGTCTAGGGTAACATCAAACCACGCTTAACCTTGTAGCTAGCCCTACCAGGTCAGGAGAGGGCTCTCTCCTTGTCAATCTCAGGAAAATATGGCAATATAGTTTGAGATGACTGATATAAAGACTAATTTTAGGCTAGATATATGCTCAGACAAGTTTGATTGAGTTTTATGGTGGTTTGTTGGATTAGATGTGAAAGGCAGTTTTGGGTCTCGGGAATGAGATCAGTTTTGCAGTGTTTTCTATGGGATGAAGTAGGCAAGTGCTTTAGTACCTTGAATTAAGTGAAATGGAGAGTCTTAAGACTAGTGAGGAGTTGGAGAGGGCATGGAAATGTCATGAGTCCTCTTGAAATAGTAGAAAACATGTAAAGCTAAACAAACCCTAAGGTAGAGCACTACAACATCAATGATTTCCACCTTTATACTTGATTCATTTAGTTAATCTGAAAAGAGAGAGATAATGGCACACATAAACACATGATAACTTGAATCACAGAAGGAAAAGCAATACTAAGTCACCTTGCCACAAGAATCCCACAAAATGCTGCAAACCCTGGTTTATTTCCTTGCCCAACTGCAGAGATGATGTACAATAGTGCTCAAAGCATTCACAAGAGTCCAACCTTGACAAATGACTAAGAAAGTACTAGATATAAGCAAAAAACCACCCATGCTAGGCTTTAGGGGTCGAATCCATGAGTCTAGGAGCTGTTTCAACTAGATCTAAACTAGGAACTGAAAAATAGGCAGTGGAACAGCTTGCCTCTAAAACTATGGAAACTTATTCATTTAGCTCAAAACCACCTATACATGATGTATCTACCTCCTTGAGTCAATTTTCATCATTTTTACCTCAAATTACATCAATTTACATTATGATTTTGACCATGAGAGAGAAAAAGTCAAACTGAGAAAAAACTAAGTGAAAATTTTGAGTTTTGAGCAAAATTGAGCAAATTGTGCCTGATGCGCAACACCTTTTCCAAGCTGAATTTGGAGGCCTTCCTCTTCACCAAATTTTCTCCAGGTTGGCTTTTTGGAAAGCTCCGTCTGTCTACCTTCTAGGACAAGTGGAATTTTTTGAATTTCGTGTCCATTTTCCCATCCAAAAATCAGTTCTCTCAACACTGCTTCCTGTGGGTCCAAAAAGTGGCAGAAAGGGCAATTTTGTGGTGTTTTTTGCCCTTTTGGTGACCAAAAACTCCAAAATTCATGAAATTTTCTAGGTTTTCATAATTTTTCATGAAAAATTCAAAAATGTAATCCATTCCTCAAAATTCATTACCAGCTCAATGCGCAGCACCAGTGGCATTGTGCATCAGAGGAAAATCCCTATGTATTGCAATTAAAAATTTGAAAATGACAAAAAGTTCTCAAAACTTCTTCAAAATTGGGATGAGGCAAGCTGATCAACTACTTTTCTAAGCCAAGGAAGCTTCAGCCAAGATTCTAAGTTTTTCTTGCTCCTTTTTGGCCTTTAAGGCTCTCCCTAGCTTGTCTTTTAGTCTCCTTATCCGTGCCTTACAAATTTTATTCCGGGCCAAATAGTGATAGGCCATGTGTCACAACATTTTCTTCTCCTTATTAGCCTTGTCAAGAAGCTTCACAAGGTGGAAATTCACTCTTTCCAACCATGATTCTCGGTCAGCTTCTATTTTTTGCTCTAGTGAAGTCAGCTTGACTTTCCTCCTTTTTGCCATCTGTCGGTTGCCATCTGTTGGTTTTCCCTGATAGTTTGCAGCTCCATGGTCATCTGTTTATCCTCTAATTTCTTGTTTTATTGCTCAAGGTATTTACTAATCCACCTAGCCCTCTCAAGGTTGATGGATAGGGTATTGATATCAGCTTCTTGTTCTCTAATGACCTCCTTGAGCCTTGAGTTTTGAGAGATCAAATCAGTATCCTCCTCTTGAATCAAAATAAAGTGTCTCTCTTGACCTTCTAAAGGCCCTTCATCATGCAATGGTTTCTTTCCTCTATCTTGTACCTGCTCTACTGAAGAAGAAGGCAAAGCTCCTTTCACCCCGGGTGTAGATAACATTTGCCTGTTGTCCGGTGAAGAGAACAAGACCCCTTCCACCCATGGCGGAGATGATACTCGTTTTGCAGCTGCAAAAGTATTCTTGTACCCTTTTCATAAGTGATAAAAATGAGAATGTGAGCGTCTTTAGTTTTTCTTTCATGTTCTCTTTGTTGCCAGAAGGTCTAGCTTCCTCTTGAGGTTCTGCAAACATTTGAGGTCCCTTGAAAATATCATGGGCAATGAAGGTTTCCCATGGCACTCCCAACTGAGTCAACTGGTGCAAAACAACAATTTTGATGACAGCAAAGTGATATATGCTATTGAGTTGCTGTGGGTAGGGTTTCCTCTTTGCAATTACAGTCATCCTCTCTATGTTTTTGGACATGAAGTATGGTATGCTCATCATTCTGACCCTACTAAAATGCATAAGCAACCTGGTATGATAAGCATAGAGTCGAGAGAACCTTCCCTCACATGTGAAGTATTTAATGATGATTTTCATTAATGGCACATACCGGTCATCCAAAAACTTGAAAGGAAACACCCTGCCCAATTGGTTATGATATCTAGCTTTAATGTAGGGTTCATAGTTCAGTTTGCTGATATTTTGTCTCTTATTCCATCTTTCCCCCACATCTGGCATCTTAGTTGCTTCTGCAATAATGGCTGGTGAAAGAGTGAAGTTGATGCCAGCAAGCTGTACCATATTGTCCTCCATGTTGATGACAAATTGCCTAGCCAATTCATGATGATACCTAACCCTCTCTACCATCTCACAAAACTCAAAGCAAGATTGGTATCTGAAACAAGTGGTGGCAAGAGGACAAGCAAGAAGTTCAGCAATACTAATAGGCTCCTCTCTGATGATCTTCCCACCCTTGTGAGGTCTCCTAGGTTGCAAATTTCTATCTCCTGAACTGTCACTTTGTGTTTCTTGCTCATAGCTTGAGTCACTATTTCTTGCCATTGTGCTTGTTTTAGGGAAAATGATGAAATGAAGGTATGATGAAAAATGGTGATGAAAGAGGACAATAGTGATGAGTATGAAGAGATTTTACTCTTGGGAGATGAAATTGGGGAGTGAAAGGAATGATTTTAGGAAATTAGGGTTTAGTGAGGGATTTAGGGTTTGGTGAGGGAAATTCTTGCTTTAGGGGAGTGGGGTATGAGAAAATGAGATGAATGAAGTGTATTAGGGTAAATAAAGAGTGAAAATGGGTTTGATGAAGTTTTTGTGAGGGTGAGTTGAAAATTGCAGAATTGGATGGCAAATAATGAAGAGAAACTAGGGTTTCATTCTTCACATGCAAGATCTATGGAAAACACCAATGTGACTTCAATTTCAACCTTAGGAGGATGAGTATTTACTTGTAGAAGGAAAATGCAGCAAATTTGAGGTTTCTTGAGCAATTTGGCACGATTTGGGATGATTTGGAGCAAGTTGGACTAATTCACAGCGCACTGGGCCCAATGCACAATGCCCTCCTGATGCGCAGCACCAGTTCAATTTTACACTGCAGTTCTACATCTAATGCATAGTGCTTGCCTGATGCGTAGTGCACTGCCTCTGATGCGCAACACTAGGCCAAGTTGCCTTGAAAACATGGTTTTTTGCTTCTTTGACTCCCGAATCGCGATTTTGGTACTCCAAGAGTAAATTTGCATAATGAAATGGCTAAGAGGACTTTTTTCACTTTAAATATGAATGACTTTAGTTTTTCACTCATCTCAAACCCACTTTTCTAATGTTAAAGTCACTTTTGGTTTTGAACTCTGTTTTTCCGTTGAAATTGACTTTTTTTAATCATTTGAAAAACTGATGCTTTGATGCTTGGTTTTTTCTTGGAGTGGCTGGAGTTGGCAAGGTGACCAAGGGTAGCAATCTGAACTTATTACATATAGGAAAAGTAAAATTACATGAAATTTTTATACATAGAACATAAAAAACTATGTTTTGCCTCAAAATAGGGTTTTGAGGAAAAATTAATTATTGAGTATATCATTATTGAAATTTTGATCTTGAGACCTTATTAGACCTCCTCATGTGCCTGCTGACTATTATTGAGCTTTTACATGACTATGGTGGAAAACCCTAGACCTAATGAGACCTAAAACCCTAAAAATGGCTTATGCAAATGTAATGACAAATGATGACTGTAAATGACCAGAATTTGTGAAAATAGGCCAGCAGGTAAAGACCACGAGGGAAATTTGATAATGAACCACTAACATCAGATGATCCATGATCCTAATGGAATGCAGTTGATCGGATGAGACACCTAGAATGCATGCAAAAAAGAGAATTTTGATCACTGATGGAGGGATGAAGATACTGACACTAACATTGGCTCCAATGGGGATGGTAGCTCCTAGGAGGTGCCAAGAACTACAGATCTCTGGAAAGCAGACAGTGCCTCTTCCATTGGGCTAAATGGAGTCAATAACTTCAGCAAACCAAAACCAATATGTTGACTCAAAACTGACTCAGTTACAAGATTGGAAACTGACTCAAAACTGACTTAAATAACCCACACTAAAATAACCAAAAACTAACATCAACCCTTTGATTTTATAGCCTTCACTTCGGGCCCCAAACTGAATGAATGATGATAGTACACACTTTACAATGAAGGAAATAAAATGGTATGTATAGTGATATATGTGATAGCAGAAAATTTCTCAAAGATAATACCGTTTAAGTAGCCGGCCATTGACCGGTCCTCCTGGACAATCTTCCCTGTTCATTTATTTTAGCAAGAAAGCATTTTGACCCCGATATGCAACAATTCTGAATGGTCCCTTCCATAGATTCTCGAACTTGCCATGCTTGCCTTTGTCCTCGTTTCTAGCATCCCATTTTAGCACTATGTCTTCAATCTGAAATTTGTCCGCCTTTGCCTTCCGATCATAGATTTTCTTGATTCTCTCTTGTAGCCTGAAGGTATTATGAAAAACTTCCTCTCTCGTCTGCTGTAAATGGATCATTTGGTTTATTCTTTGTTGTAAATGATCTTCCTCGCTATCAGCTTCTTGTAGAAGTTTAACAACCGGGACTGCGAGAGATGTCGGGAACACCATGTCAACACCATATACGATCTTGAAAGGAGACATGCCTATTGATTTCTTCTGACTTACTCTATTTTCCCATAGTGCATTAACCAATTTCTTATGCCAGCTCTTTTTGTTTGTTTCCAACAGCTTTTTAATGATGTTGACCAATGATTTGTTTGAAGATTCCGCCAATCCATTACCTTGTGGATAGTATGCAGTAGAATGCCCCAAGGTAATTTGATATTTGTTACAAAAATCAATCATCTTTTTAGATTTGAAAGCTGCTGCATTATCTGTAATCAACTTGTTAGGATAGCCAAAACGTGACAAAATATTGTTTTCAAGAAACTGAATTATTACCAAGTCAGTGGCCTGCCAAGTGGGAATCACCTCAATCCATTTTGTGAAATAATCTGTCGCTGTGAGGATCCACTTGTGCTAAGCTGAAGATGTAGGATGAATCTCACCAATAAAATCTAGACCCCACTGCTGAAATGGAGCACTAACTTCCACTGGCTTGAGAGGTAAAGGCTGCAACTTTCTCCTTCCCTGAAAAATCTGGCATTCGTGATAGCTTGTAACAGTTTTATACACATCAGCGAAAAGGGTAGGCCAATAATACCCCGCTCTCAAAATTTTGTTCACTATCATCTTCCAAAATAGGTGACCTCTACAGTCTCCCTTGTGAAAATCATCCATGACCTATTTTGCTTCCTCCTCAACCAAATAATTCAGCAAAATACCATCGGGATCTTTCCAATAAAGTGCATTATTCATAATACAAAATTTGGCAGCCTTTAATTTCAGAGTTGTACTTTTATTTCTAGCCATCCCCAGTGGCGGTGAAAGATGCTGGAGCACATATACAACATTTGAATACCAAGGAGAATGAAGAAAAATTTCAAATACCTGAACCAGTGAGTTGTCTTCATCTTCTTCAGACATAGCAACAATCAAGTTTATGTCCAAGGCATGTAAATTAGACTCCGCCATCAGTTTTTCTAGCCCCTGCCCCTGATGAGCTTTGTTGGCTTTATCTCCACGTCAGATTCTAGCAAAGCTACAATCCATTTACCTCGTCTCCCTTCCGGATCTGTTTGTACTAAGACATCTTTAATAGGTGTGTTAGGGACATAAGCAAGAATATGAGAATGCAGAATATATACTCAGAAATCTTTGAAAGCTTTTACCAAGGCAAGAGCTTGCTTTTCAATAATATTATACTTTAAGGCTGCATCTCCGATTGTTCTACTGAAAAAAGTGTTTGGCTTTTCAAGCTGGTCTCTTTTCTGCATTAGCACTACTGCCATAGTATGATCTGAAGCGAATGAAAATAAAATGAAATCTTGGGAATAATCTGGGTTGATTAAAATCGAAGCTGAAGAAAGAGCCAACTTTACCAAATTGAAAGACTTGATAGCTTCTTCAATCCACTTTACTACACTATCTTTCTTTAACATGTTTGTGATTTCCCTCAAATGTTCAGCTGGATTTGGCACAAAACGACAAAAGAAGTTCATCTTACCATTGAATGCTTGGATCTTCTTTTTACTATGTGGAAAATCAATTTTCTGAATGGCTTCCACTCGAGCAGGATCAATGTGGATGCTCGCCTTGGATATGATGTGACCGAGAAGCTTCCCTTCATCCATGGCAAACAAGCTCTTTTTTGGATTAAGAGATATGCCATACTTTCTACACTGTTGAAAAACAATCTTCAAATGGTAAATATGCTCCTCATCTAAATTGGAAAAAACTGTCAAATCATCAAGATAAACTACTAAAAATACATCTTTCTCATTTGCAAAGGCAATATCCATAACCCACTGAAAAGTTGCACTAGCATTCTTTAATCCGAATGGCATCTTGGCATAATGGAAAGTCCCCCATGGAGTCGTGAATGTTGTTTTGTCCCTTTTGTCCTCATGGACCAGAATTTGATTATAGCCGAAATACCCATCTAGTAGTGACATACGAGATGCTCCAACTACTCTTTGAAGTATGTGGTCCATTTTTGGCAATGGATAATTATCTTTCAAGGACACCTTATTTAGATTTCTGAAATCAATATATAATCTAATCTCACCTGTCTTCTTCCACACGGGCACCAAATTGGAAATCCAATCTGAAAATCTTATTGGAACGATTATACCAGCCTTGTACAATCAATTCACCTCTTTCTTTATTGATAACAACAACTTTGGATTTATCCTTCTTAACTTTTGTCGAAATGGTTTTTGGTTTGGCTTGATTGGAATGATGTGCTGAATTATACTTTTATCGTACTCCAAATCTGAATAGTCCCATGCAAATACATCAGTAAATGAAGATAATAAACTAATGTATTTTCCCTTTACCTGCAATGCCTTTGACAACTTCACCATCTTTGGATTTTCTGTTGTTCCAATATTCACATCCTCAACTCCCTTCTCGGTCAGAACCACACTTGGTTTCCGGGCTACATCATCTTGATCAAATAACTCCTCTAAAGGTATTGGCCTTTAGGAATGACATTGTCCTTCAGCTGCAAAACTTCCATGTGATTTACCTCTATGTCTGATTCACCATCATCTTGCTCTCCATCGATAGAAGTATCTTTGTATTTGCCTTCATTTTGCAGAAATTCTTCAATCATTTTGTCATCTTGAAACACTTGCCAATATCGTTGATTATC
Organism: Pinus tabuliformis; assembly: GCA_031772625.1. NCBI lineage: Eukaryota > Viridiplantae > Streptophyta > Pinopsida > Pinales > Pinaceae > Pinus > Pinus tabuliformis. Next base: position 416,394,407 of record CM062819.1, on the reverse strand, counting down.
AGGGACAGCTAGGCGATGTTTCACATGAATTTCAAACTTATTGTTTGAATTCATTAGTATTTTCAAGTACTTGCAGCTGTAGCAAGGGAATTTTCAATAACATTTTGTACACGAGGGACACATGTCAAAGTATAATCTGGAAACAACCTCAAAATATCTAAAACCGCATTACGATAAGCCCACATTTGAGGATGTTTGGCTTGGTATTCACCCTTGACTTGCTTGATTACTAATTCGGAGTCACCATAAACTGAAATTATTTTTGCATTCAACTTCTTGAGGATTTTCAAACCAGTAATTAAAGCCTCATATTCAGCTTCATTATTGGAACAGTCAAATGCCAATTTATATGAACAAACTCTAACATTACTCGGGACTTTATTTGGTAGGAAAATAGGGCTGCATATCCAAATACCAATTCCAACACCATCCTTACCTACTGCTCCATCAAATTCCATACTCCACAAACCGGCTTCGTCCTCCAAGTGCTGAAATTCTGCCTGCTCTTCTACCTTTGCTTGTTGTCCATCAATTTTTTGCTACTGGCGAAAGGTTGATTGTTTAGCGGTACTATCAAGCCTTTGTCTTTCTTGATTAAGTACATCTCTAAAATTTTCTGTGATCTCTGTAATATCTTCAGCTTCAACTAATTGATTATTTACATCATTAAAACTATCAGAATAAAGAACAAAAGATTCTAAATATGTATGTACATAATTGATCAGATGATTCAAAGGTTTCTCCTTGCTTGTGATCATGTATTTCATCTTTTTCTCCTGATATAATTTCCTCAACTGACCAAACACGGGAATAGTCGCATAGGAGAAATCTAGCTGCAATGTCCCTTTGAGTTTTGCGCCCCACAATCTAGCTAAAAGCATGCCAAATCTAGGGGGAATGTCGGCCACAACAACATCCATAAGAACATTCTTTGCTGGAATCTGATCTAAAGTGACAACCAAATCTTGATGAGATCAATAGTTCTGACACTACTAGAATCAAAGGAATAAAGATCATGGTACTTGTGAGTGATATCTAAACCCAATTTTTCCATAATTGCCTTTGGTATCAGATTATGAGATGCTCATGAATCAAACATGGCGTTGTGCAAGACATAATCATGCAATCTAAGGTTGATGTAAAAAGGAGCTACATCACTATCCTCAGATTGACCTTCTAATGCCGGACCAAAGATAAGCTTGGGCTAGTCATCTTCCACATTAACCATATCAGATAATGGATCTAAATTCAAAATCTTTGACACGTGACCTTTATAGCTACTATTCTTCATTAATTTAGTCAAAGGTATCGACACTTTTAACTTAGCAATCTCATTCTCTAAGCTAAAGGCTGTAGTTTTTTCTACCTCTTTGAGTGGAGCATCTTTCTTTTCAGTCTTCTCCTTTGATGCACTTGGTTGATTTGACTTTTCATTTGCTGATTGTGTTTTGCTGGTGGTAGGATTTGTTGCCTCCTTTCCCTTTTTCTGCACATTTGGAGAATCATTCTTTGGTGGTGTTGCTTCCTTCCTCTTTTGAATTGGATTGATGGGTACCTCTCTACTCTTGAGTGAATATTGTCATTGTTGTACTATCAAGGCATTCATGTATCCCCTCTGGTATTCATCAGATTCTTCTTCTAGGACTGTTTCATTTGCTAAGATAAAATCTTCATCCTTTTGTACAACGGGGCTTTCTGAATACTCTTCATTTTCCGTGATATAGATTGGCAAACCATCAGGTGTAAAGAAGTGATTCTCTTTTCCTATTATATTCTCATCATCATTTGATTTCGGACCATGTACAAATTTCTATTGCAATGGTGTTTTAACTCGCTATTGTGCTGCTTGGTCTTGTGCTCTTTGTTCCCGTTGTTTGATTCTGAACTGTGGTTGCTGTTGATCACAGAAATTTGGATTTCTGATTTGTGTCTCAGGCTTATCTGAAATACTGAGTCTATCAAACATCTTTTCAATCTTGCGAAGCAAGTGATCTGAGGAAGAAGCTTCCTCCTTTATGGTCACTTTCTTCTCGGTCTTCATTCTAGCTCTCTTAGCTAGTAGATTTGCCTCCACACTCACTACAATTTTCTGCATATCCTCCAATATAGCCGAGTCTCTTTCTCTCAATTAATATGCCATGTCGCAATCAAAGCCATCAGGGAATTTAATCAAAGCCAGCCCCATTGGTGGCTTTATATTAGCTGGAATTGCATTATAAACAGTATTGAATCTAACACAGTAATCCTAGACACTTTCACCAACATTCCTCTTTATGTTTTCATATTCAGAAAGAATTTGAAGTGGAATTTTCTTTACCTCCCAACGATCCAGAAATTGTCTATGAAGAACTGCCAATGTATTGATAGTCCCAGCTGGCAATGCTCTGAACCACTTTCACACTTTGCCTCCAAAAGTTTGTACAAATAATCTCATGGTCACATTTTCTTCATCTATCTCATGAAGGTCAAAGAAATCGTTCATCTTATCAACATGTTGTTGCACTATGAGACCTTGGGTACCATCAAAAAATGGAAATTTTCTTTAGTAATCAGCAAGGATAGCATCCAAGTTTTGTGGCAAAACGAGAGGTGCATATCGGGCAGGCATTGCTCTAGGTGGATTTGAAACTGGCCTTGGGGATGTAGGAGGAGTCAGAACAACAATAGTAGTCGATGTAATGGGTGTATGAGGTGTAGAAGGAGGGGATGAAATATGAGATGCTTGAGGTGTTGAAGGGGTTGATGGGGGAGAAGAGATAGGGGGTTTTTAATCAGATATGGTGGGCTGCACGGGAATGGTGGGAATAAAAGGAGTTTCAGTAGGAATCTCTGAACTAGATAGAACATCAGATGAACCAAGAGTCGCGGATGCAAATTTTAAGAACTCGGGAATGTTTGTAGCCACAATGGAAGTTTGAGGCTTTCTTAGGGGTTGATCATGACTTGGTTGTTGCAATGAGCTCCTTGTTTTCTTGGTGTTTAGCTTTTACAATCATGACCATATTCCATTACTGGTCACAATAAAGTGATATGGCACCTTCAGTGGCCACATCACCACACATTTCACATTTGATCACATGTGTTGCTTAGCTCTCTTCAACTACATGACTTAATACATGCATTGATAAAAATGACTAATCATTACTTAGTCATTTTTGTAAATAGATTTTAACACAAATTGTATATATATATATATATATATATATATATAGCAAATAAATATAATTATTAATTAATTTAGTTTTATAAATATAATATAATTTAATTAGTTGAGAATATTATAATACATTGTAAATAAACACTGGTTGAAAATAAAATGGATAATAAACAATATTATTGTACATAATGTGATTAGTAATAAATTGATTAAAAAATTGATCTATTAGCCTTTTCAGTTTCAATATCTTTGACAAACTCCAGATTTAGAACAATAGAACCAACTGCACTTTCAGATTTAGTTTCAAACAACAATAGATCAAAATGTTCATCAAACTTAAGAACTTCAAGGTATTCAAAAACAACTGGACATGAATGAGATCTGAAAACGGGAATCACAAAACTTTCTTGTCAGAGAATTCTTGGAATGAGATTTGGGTTTTCATACATAGGAGGAGGATCAAGATCAGGATTGGCCCTGGTGTATCGTCTAGAAGCCAATGTGTTGAATTATTCCCAAAAACCAAATGGACATTATCAATTTTTCAACCTATCAAATTTTAAACTCATCATCCAAAGTCTAGAATTACTTTAAGATACTGGGGTAATATTTTTTAGTTTAGGTGTTCAGTTCATAAACTAAACTGGAGATTGACTAAAGCAGCATTCATCTACTTATGCACTTGCAAAGCAAGAGCAGTTCGAAGTCCACCTGGCTAACTTCAGGCTCCGTCTATAGTTTACAAAGCAAACAACAATAACATGCAAACTTTGCATCCCTAGTGGAGTCGCAAATATGTTATAGCCTAAATCTACCTCAGGCTGAGAAAGGCAGGTCTAGGGTAACATCAAACCACACTTAACTTGGTAGCTAGCTCTACCAGGCCGGGAGAGGGCTCTCTCCTTGTTAATATCAGGAAAATATGGCCAATAAATCTTGAGATGACTGATATAAAGACTAATTTTAGGCTAGGTATATGCTCAAAGGAGTTTGATTGAGTTTTATGGTGGTTTGTTGGATCAGATGTGAAAGGCAGTTTTGGGTCTGGGGAATGAGCTCAGTTTTGCAGAGTTTTCTGTGGGGCGAGGTAGGAAAGTGCTTTAGTACCTTGAATTAAGTGAAATGGAGAGTCTTAAGACTGGTGAGAAGTTGTATATGGCATGGAAATTTCATGAGTCCTCTTCAAACAGTAGAAAACATGCAAAGCTAAACAAACCCTAAGGTAGAGCACTACAACATCAATGATTTCCACCTTTATACTTGATTCATTTAGTTAACCTGATAAGAGAGAGATAATGGCACACATAAACACATGATAACTTGAACCACAGAAGGAAAAGCAATACTAAGTCACCTTGCCACAAGAATCCCACAAAATGTTGCAAACCCTGGTTTATTTCCTTGCCCAACTGCAGAGATGATGTACAATAGTGCTCAAAGAATTCACAAGAGTCCAACCTTGACAAATGACTAATAAAGTACTAGATATAAGTAACAAACCACCCATGCTAGGCTTTAGGTGTCGAATCCATGAGTCTAGGAGCTATTTGAACTAGATCTAAACTAGGAACTGAAAAATAGGCAGTGGAACAGCTTGCCTCTAAAACTATGGAAACTGATTCATTCAATTCAAAACCACCTATACATGATGTGTCTACCTCCTTGAGTCAATTTTCATCATTTTTACCTCAAATTACATCAATTTACATTATGAGTTTGACCATGAGAGAGAAAAAGTCAAACTGAGAAAAAACTAGGCGAAAATTTTGAGTTTTGAGCAAAATTGAGCAAATTGTGCCTGATGAGCAATGCCATCTACCTGATGCACAACGTCTTTTTCTAGCTGAATTTGGAGGCCTTCCCCTTCACCAAATTTGCTCCAAGTTGGCTTGTTGGAAGGACTATCTATCTATTTTCTAGGAGAAGTGGAAGTTTTGAATTTGGTGTCCATTTTCCCATCCAAAAATTAGTTCTCCCAACACTACTTCCTGTGGGTCCAAAAAGTGTCAGAAAGCGCAATTTTGAGGTGCTTTTTGCCCTTTTGGTGACCCAAAACTCCTCCAAAATTCATGAAATTTTCCGGGTTTTCATATTTTTCATGAAAAATTCAAAAATGTAAGCCATTCCTCAAAATTCCTTACTTGCTCAATGCAGAGGAAAATCCCTGTGTATTGCAATTAAAAATTTGAAAATGAAAAAGTTCTCCAAACTTCTTCAAAATTGGCATGAGGCAAGCTGATCAACTACTTTGTTGAGCCAAGAAAGCTTCAGCCAAGATTCTAAGTTTATCTTGCTCCTTTTTGGCCTTTAAGGCTCTCCCTAGCTTGGCTTTTAGTCTCCTTATCTGTGCCTTACAAATTTTGTTCCGGGCCAAATAGTGATAGGCCAAGTGTCACAAAATTTTCTTCTCCTTATTAGCCTTGTCAAGAAGCTTCTCAAGGTGTACATTCACTCTTTCCAACCATGATTCTCGGTCAGCTTCTATTTCTTGATCTAGTGAAGTTAGCTTGACTTTCGTCCTTTTTTCCATCTGTCGGTTTTCCTTGATAGTTTGCAGCTCCATGATCATCTATTTATCCTCCAATTGCTTGTTTTGTTGCTCAAGGTATTTAATAATCCACTTAGCCCTCTCAAGGTTGATGGATAAGGTATTGATATCAGCTTCTTGTTCTCTAATGACCTCCTTGAGCCTTGAGTTTTGAGAGATCAAATTATTATCCTCCTCCTGAATCAAAATAAAGTCTCTCTCCTAACCTTCTGAAGACCCTTCATCATGCAAATGGTTTCTTTCCTCTATCTTGTACCTGCTCTGCTGAAGAAGAAGGCAAAGCCCCTTTCACCCCCCTGAAGATAACATTTTCCCGTTTTCCGGTGAAGAGAAAAAGACCCCTTCCACCCCTGGTGGAGATAATACTCATTTTGCAGCTGCAAAAAGTCTTGTTGTCCCCTTTTCATAAGTGATAAAAACAGGAATGTGAGCCTCTTCAGTTTTGCTTTCATGTTCAATTTGTTGCCCAGAAGGTCCAGCTTCCTCTTGAGTTTCTGCAAACATTTGAGGTCCCTAGAAAATCTCATGGGCAATGAAGGTTTCCCATGGCACTCCCAACTGAGTCAACTAGTGCAAAACAACAATTTTGATGACAACAAAGTGATATATGCTATTGCGCTACTGTGGGTAGGGTTTCCTCTTTGCAATTACAGTCACCTTCTCTATGTTTTTGCAAATGAAGTGTGGTATGCTCATCATTTTGACCCTAGTAAAATGCATAAGAAACCTGATATGATAAGCATAGAGTCAGTACCTTCCCTCACATGTGAAGTATTTAATGATGAGTTTCATTAATTGCACATACTGGTCCTCCAAAAACTTGAAAGGAAACACCCTGCCCAATTGGCTATGATATCTAGATTTAATGTAGGGTTCATAGTTCTATTTGCTAATATTTTGTCTCTTATTCCATCTTTCCCCCACATTAGGCATCTTAGTTTCTTATGAAATAATGGCTGGTGAAAGAGTGAAGTTGATGCCAGCAAGCTGTACCATATTGTCCTCCATGTTGATGACAAATTTCCTAGCCAATTCATGGTGATACCTAACCTTCTCTACCATCTCACTAAACTCAAAGAAAGATTGGTATCTGAAACAAGTGGTGGTGAGAGGACAAGTAAGAAGTTCAACAATACTAATAGGCTCCTCTCTGATGATCTTCCCACCCTTGTGAGGTCTCCTAGGCTGCACATTTCTGTCTCCTGAACTATCACTTTGTGTTTCTTGCTCATAGCTTGAGTCACTATTTCTTTCCATTGTGCTTGTTTTAGGGAAAATAATGAAATGAAGGTGTGATGAAAAATGGTGATGAAAGAGGACAATAGTGATGATTATGAAGAGATTTTACTCTTGGGAGACGAAATTGGGGAGTGAAAGGAATGATTTTAGGAAATTAGGGTTTAGTGAGGGATTTAGGGTTTGGTGAGGCAAATTCTTGCTTTAGGGGAGTGGGGTACGAGAAAATGAGATGAATGAAGTGTATTAGGGTAAATAAAGAGTTAAAATGGGTTTGATGAAGTTTTTGTGACGATGAGATGAAAACATCACAAGTGGATGGCAAATAATGAAGAGAAACTAGGGTTTCATTCTTCACATGCAATATCTATGGAAAACACCAATGTGACTTCAATTTCAACCTTAGGAGGATGAGTACTTACTTGTAGAGGGAAAATGCAGCAAATTTGAGGTTTGCTGAGCAATTTGGCATGATTTGGGATGATTTGGAGCAAGTTGGACTGATGCACAGTGCACTGGGCCCAATGCGCAACACACTCCTGATGCACAACGCTAGTTCAATTGCACACTGCAGTTTTGCCTCTGAGGCGCAGCGTGCACGTGATGCACAACACACTACCTCTGATGCATAGCGCCAGGCCAAGTTGCCTTGAAAACATGGTTTTTTGCTTCTTTGACTCCCAAATCGCGATTTTGGTACTCCGAGAGTAAATTTGCACAATGAAATTACCAAGAGGACTTTTTTCACTTTAAATATGAATGAATTTAATTTTTCACTCATCTCAAACCCATTCTTCTAATGTTAAAGTAACTTTTGGTTTTGAACTCTGTTTTTCCATTGAAATTGTCTTTTTTTAATCATTTGACAAACTGATGCTTTGATGCTTGTGTTTTTGCTTGCAGTGTCTGGAGTTGGCAAGGTGACCAAGGGTAGCAATTCTGAACTTATTACATATAGGAAAACTAAAATTACATGAAATTTTTATACATAGAACATAAAAACTCTGTTTTGCCTCAAAACAGGGTTTTGAGGAAAAAATAAATTATTGAGTATATCATTATTGAAATTTTGATCTTGAGACCTTATTAGACCTCCTCATGTGCCCGCTGACTGTTATTGAGATTTTACATGACTATGGTGGCAAACCCTAGACCTAATGAGACCTAAAACCCTAAAAATGGTTTATGCAAATGTAATGACAAAAGATTGCTATAAATGACCAGAATTTGTGAAAATAGGCTAGCAGGTGAAGACCATGAGGGAAATTTGATAATGAACCACTACCATCAGATGATCCATGACCCTAATGGAATGCAACTGATTGGATGAGACACCTAGAATGCATGCAAAAAATAGAATTTTGATCACTGATGGAGGGATGAAGATACCGACACTAACATCGACAATAAGCACACAAGGAGTTTTATCAACTTTTATTTTCTGCCTTCAGTTTATTGGGTCCAAAGTCTGCTGATAATAATTTTGAATATCAAACAATAATTCAATTATAAAATAATCAACTTAGATTGTGTGAGCCTCTTCACATCTGAGTGAACCTTTCAAATATGTGCCTTACAATAACATTAACCTTGGATTTAACGCAGGCAACTTCAACTGACTTTATAAGTTGTGCATTATGTGTGCTTGAAAAACTAGAGATTAATGCAAAATTGAAATTGTCTATGAATTCACTCACAACTAGCATTCCTTCACTCTGGATGCAAGTCTGATCATGGGATCGAGTCTCAACAAACTTGAAGAATCTCAAATTCTTGCAGAACATTCATGGTGACTGTTTCCATAGCATCTACGACTACGCCTTTGTTAGTAGAAGAAAACATAGGCAATAGCAGTGGAGTATTAAGTTCTCCGGCTAGTCAAAAACATCACATTGGGGTTTCAAATGCCAGGGCCCACTCACGGGTTTCGGTCTTGGCTTCGAGCTTCTTGGGAAGTCACCTTGATCGACCTTTTGTTGGAAAATTCAAGTGATATCGGGGTTATCAGCCAACTTTGTGGAAATCACCTGTGGACGAGCAAGTCACAGTCCATAGATCCTCTAATGTTGCATCAATTCCTGCTGCTCAAGGTGACAATGAGCACGATCTCTAAGAGCTCTCTGATGGCGATGATGCCATGAATGTTCTTCAAGTATTCTCAGGGGGTCTCGAATTTGAATTCCCCCGAGGCAAAGATGTGGCAGAGGTGTTGTACCCCTTAATGATGGGGCTCGAGTTCAAATCTCTTGGTGACTCTATGGAGGACAATTGATTATTTCTAGGAAATTGACCCTCTCCCAACTCGGAAAGACGATTGTGACATCCTTCTAGAATTTGAGGAGGGGTAAGAGGTCTGAGGTTAAATATTGATGCCTTCATCTTTTTATACATGCTTTCCAGCTCTAGGTCGAGGTCATGACATGAAAAATATTATATAAAAGGTTCATCACCCAAAGAATGTGATGCCATGAACTTTGGAAGGTAGTCTCTAGACAAAGAAGTTCTTCTGTAAGAGCTAGTGTGAATTATCAGAACTTCAAGATAATATTCCATTAATGTGTGGTAAGTCCAATAGAAACCCATAAATCATTGTGGTGAGTAATCTAACTCCAATCAAATAGACCATGATGCAGTTAAGCCCAATATTCAATCCTTTTTCCTCAGCTCTTGTTGAATTGGTGTCCCTCTTTTCTCCCTGTCATCTAGTAGTCCATAGCAATGTCACTCTCCAAACCCTTGTCGCAATGACCCACTTCAAGTATTGTTCTTTATGGATCTCTAGAAAGTGATCTTACAACGTTAGGATCACCCTCTCAGTATCCTATTATGAATCGACCTTCCTCGCAAATTTACAAAGAAAGTGCAGTGAAATTTCATCGAAGTGAAACTTTTCTTTCACTGTCATATATAGATTTGGGCCCTACATTATCGATCCATCATGCACTAGAACAAAGTTGTCTTTCAACCATCGATTGGAGATTTGAATCACAGTCCCTAATTTCTAATGTTCTAAGATCTATAGACCATGGATGCTCTCAAACTCAATGAAAAGGCTCTTTGTTGATTTACTTAAATCATCCTCCACACAGTGCAGATTGAATTGTTTTGGGTCTAAAATCGATTAGAAATTGGTTGGATTTTTTTCGTGTTTTTTTTTGTTTTGTTTTATGAGGGAGATCAAAATTCACGAGCAGAGGGGAAAGAGAGACAAAGAGGTGAGCATTAGGTATGTAGTGAAAATGTCATGATACAGGTTTAGGTGTAAGTAACATGCGCCATAATGGGAGACATATATGGAAAATGTTAGAATTGGATACAGATCTTGACAACGCCAGAATAGGAGACAGGCTGACTAAAATGCTACTTTCAGAAGGTAGGTATAGAATGGAATAGATAGATCTGAGAGAAAGGTAGGGTTGGTAGAGCAATTCCTATTGTGGTTGAACTAATACGAAGATCGACAGAGCACACCAAAATTAGGACAGTGCAACCATAATTGGTAATATTTCTTTCTACAATCTCAATGTAGGTCTGCGAGCAATAGAGAAATGGCAGAGCTGAGAAATGTTACCTTTGTCCTAACGAATTCTCAGAAATACATAAACCCACAAGCTTCATTCAGATAGATAAGTGCAGGTTTACACAGGCCACAACAGTAAGTGGCTCACACAAGATTGAGCAGGTTATGAACGTATCAGCTCCGATACCATGTTAAACACATACATGGCGAAGACAAGAGTGTGAAAGATAAGCATTGAATGAGTCTGTTATTCACATGATATTCATTTATAATACATTCTAAAGACCCTTTGTTTCCATAAACCAAGTTGTCTCTTGGACTCCACTTGAATGTCTACGTTCCACACCAACCCTTAGAGGATTAGGTGTCCAACACCACATCAATAGACAACTTGGAGGTAGTTGACTGAGTTGACATGGCCCTTGTCACTCAATTAGCTCTGTAAATTCGAGTTAATGGATTGGAGATTAGTTAAGCATGTGTGATTACTAATTTGTAGCAATCTAATTCAGTTATTTGTAGTTGTATTCAGTTAAACTAGCTCTAATGGTTGATAGAACTAGTTGGAGGCTAGTTGTGCAGTGGGATAGTAGTCTAACTAAGTGATCATCTAGTCAACTGATCAATCAACCAAAAATAGCTGGTGCATGTAGAAAATTTGACTTCCCTAGTTGTGGTGGAGATTCTAAAGCAGTGTAATACCAAGTGTAGACTAGTCTTGAGTGTACAAGTGTTGCATGCAATCAAATATACAACCTTGGGAATTGTGTAATCAATTAGAGGAAAATTCCTAAAAATTAGGGGGTCGATCTAATTCCTCAGAATTTTCGCAAGGAAATAGGGGCTCAAGCAAAGGAAAAAATTGACTAAGTCTGGGTCGGAGCTTCTCATTGAATAGAGAAATAGGTTATTCGCTTGCGAGTTGTGCTCATAGTGGGCAAGGACTTGTAATACATTCTATATTCATATTATTAATGCAAGCAGGTTTAAGGGGTAAAACCTTCAGATAAATCTATGTTCTTATGTATGTGATTGATGCATGCTTGTGAATGTTGTTCTAAATTTTGAATTAATTTCCACATAGCAATAGAGTATAGTGGTGTGCCTTGATTTAGATTAAATTTCTTAAGTAGTTGCAATTATATCACCATATTTCTAGATGGTATTAGAGTGGTATTCACACTAGAACAAGAATTTCAAATTTGTTTCTCAAGAGGTTTGAATTTTCATCTTTAGTGTAACAAAATCTCTTCAAAGTTGGGATAATGACCTTCAACGAATTGAGATTAGAGTATGCCTTGGAAGGATGATCAAATTTCATTTCCTGGAAGAATTGCATGGAGGAAGTGCTTGATGACAATGGATTGTTGGAATATGTCAAGATAGACATTCCAAAACTAGGACCAATCGATGCCCATAACCTATCCCAATGGAAGAAATATGTAGCCAAGGTAAGGAGAATAATTTGGAGGGAGTGTGAGACCACACTGTCTCAAATATCCATGGGAAATAAACTCCTTTCATAATGTGGAAGGCACTGACAGAGCTATTTGAGAATAGAAGTGACCATAGAAAATTGGCCCTCAAACACAAACTTTGAAACATCAATATGTAGAAGAATGATATTATTCCGCAATATCTCACCATATTTACACAAGTTCAAGATGAGCTTGGAGGGGTTACTATGAATGTTAAAGAAGATGACTAGATGAGCCTATATCTTCTAGTCCTTCCCAAATGCTGACATAGCTACCAGGACTTAGTGAATGAGAGGGAGAAATTACTGAATTGGGAATGATTATGATCTAATTTGGTATAAGAAGATATTAGGAGGAATACCAGAGATGGAATTTCATCCAAGGGAGAGGATGAAGAAAAATTTTGATTGGTTGGAAAGGGAAATAAGTTCAAAGGGAAGAAGTCTCATACCAAACCTAAATCCAGCCAAGGGGGCAAGAAGAAAGACTTTTCCAAAATAAAATGCTTCAATTGTCATGCATTTGGGCATTATGCTACAATGTGTCCACACAAAAGGTCTAGCAAGAAGAACTCAGGAGGAACAACAGGTGAAGCATTAGCTTCATAGTTGGAGCTAGACTTCACCTTTATTGCATGCATGGATGGTACCATGATGGGGAATGTGTGGTACTTGGACTCAGGTGCCCTATTCCATATGACAGGTTGCAGATATTTTTTCAATGACCTAGAGGAGAAAGATCTCCATATGCATATTGAGCTTGGGGATGACAGAAGGTATTGTGCTACCGAGATTGGTATAGTAACCCTTAAGAGGGATTCAAGATCTCCTATTCACCTCAAATATGTCATGTTTGTACCAGGCCTAAAGAATAACCTCATCTTTGTAGAAGTTTTAGAATACCATGGCTATGATGTGATATTCAATAAAGTTAAGGGCTTTGTGAGGCACATAACTACTAGGAAAGTGAAGCAGATCAGGGTTCATGTCAAGAACATGTATAAACTTGATGTGTAATATTATGTTGCATTAAGCAGTAAGGAAGAGAAAGTATAGAGTCATGATGTTGGTGAGATTTGACACAGGAGATTGGGACATTTGCATCATTGCACCTTAAATACTATGCAACAAATAACCACTAATCTCCCTAAAGGATCACTTGAGTAGCAAGATGTCTGCATGAGTTGTACCTTGGAGAAGTATGTAAAATACACATTCCATGATTGAGACAGCAAATCACATGCAGTATTGGAAGGAGTCCACTTTAATGTTTGTGGACTTTTCTCGATATCTCCACTGCCAGACAGAAGTAATATGTTATTTTTATTAATGATTTATCAAGGAAGTGTTGGATCTTCTTCATGTGGAAGAAGGATGAGACATTCTCAAATTTTGTAGAATTCAAGGCATTAGATGAGAAAGAGACTGGAAAAAAGGTGAAGGCTCTCAAGGGAAACGATGGAGGTGAGTATGTTTTGAATGAATTCAAGGACTTTTGTGCTAAAGAAGGAATTTGAAGGGAGCTTAAAGCACCCCATAACCGAAAGCAGAATGGGGTAGATGAGAGGAAGATCCAGAGAATGATTTGAAAGAGCTATGCTACTTGACTAAGGCCTACTCTGCATTTGTGGGTAGAGGCATGTAATACAACAAACTACTTGTAGAACTAGAGTCCTCATCGGATTCTTTGTATGATTATACTAGAGGAGGATTTCTCAGGGAGAAATTTGGATGTGTCTCACTTCAAAATTTTTGGAGCCTTTGTTTACTACCATGTCTCCAAAGATTCAAGGAAGAAGATTGAGCTGAAAATTGAGTTGGGATATTTTGTGTGCTACACCAAAAATCCACACAATTACCATGTGCACTTACCTTCCCTCATAATGATATTTGTGCAAAGGGATGTAAATTTTGATGAGGATAAAGCGATATGGTTCTCTCTTGAGCGGGAGCTTAAAATATCACCAGAAGAGGAGCCTCAGGAAGTTGTGGCAAAGCCACAAATAGAGGGGTAGAGAGGAGGCGGAGTGGAGAGATCCACTCAAGCAAAACTATCCAAAGGATGTAGAAAAAGAATGAGGGAATTTGATAGATTGATGCAGGATGCGAGAGAGAATGTGGGAGCTCCTTCAAATTTGCTCAGGTAAAGGAGGTCACCTGAGAGGTGCGCTAGCTACATGGCTCTAATGACTGATCTTGTAGAGATTGAGCCATCCTCTTTTGAGGAAGCAGTTGAGAAATTAGTTTGGGTTGATGCAATGGTGTGAGAATATGAATCCATCATGAAGAATAGTGTTTGGGAAGTGGTCCCAAGACTGGCATATAAATTAGTTGTGAGTTTGAGATGGATCTTCAAAGTTCAACATGTAGGAGATAAAATAATAGAGAAGTATAAGGCCATATTTGTGGCCAAAGGATTCTCTCAAGTTGATGAATTGACTATGATGAAACCTTTTCTCCCATAGCAAGGTATTCATCCATTAGATCAATTCTTTCACTAGTTGCGCAGATGGGTTGGAAGATCCACCAGATGGATGTAAAATCAACATTTATCAATGGTGTTATTGTGGAGGAAGTGTACATCAATCAGCCATAAGGTTTTGAGACGTTTGATCGGGAGTCTCATGTGTGCATACTCAAGCGAGTGTTGTACAGTCTCAAACAGGTACCCCAATCTTGGTACACAAGGATCGATAGTTATCTCGCTGGTTTGGGCTTCACCAGAAGTGAAGAAAATTCGAAACTCAATCATATTTCTGTAGAAGTTAAATTTATTATCATTGTTTTATATGTTGATGATTTAATATTAACATATGATGAGTAGTTGATCAACTCTTTCAAGGAGAACCTTGTAAGGGAATTTGATATGAAGGACATGGGTCTCATGCACTACTTCATTGGGCTGGAAGAATGGAAAGGTGATGGGGAATTGTTTGTGTCTCAAGGAAAGTATCCCAATGAGATACTACAGAGATTTCACATGGAGAGTTGTAAACCCATGGAGACACCTCTAGCAACCAACTGGATGAAGGAGGATGTCGCTTTAGGTGAAGAGGTTGATGCTACCATTTACCAACATCTAATGTGTTCACTAATGTCCTGCCACCTTTTGTCTCCTCCACCACTCATCTCTTGCCACATACCCATTACCCCCACCACTTCGTTTCTGCCATCTGTCCAGCCATGTCACTCCCCTCCATGTCATATATTCGTTTAACGTTCAAAAAATTGCAGCGAAATCTACCATGAACATTATATATTTAACTCCAACCATATATCTATTTTTCTAATAAATCTCTCCTAATCCATGGAAGTTAATTTTGCTGTTACATAACCAATTGAATTGTTATAAAAACCTAGGAAGGCCAGCATTCCTTCCTTTCAGCACAACATTGATCCTACATATCAAAAGAAGGAATTGCAACCAATTTCCAGCCCTCTACAACAGCTTCCCCCCACCCAATCGACAAATTTCTATGGGTAACCCTATTCTTCAGAATTTTTTCTATCAAGATTTTCTCTAGTAGTATCCTTTTTCTAGTTGTTTTTGTTTTCACGATATAGAGTCAAATCCCCTCATTCCCCCAGTCTTATATTTTGACAAATCTCCCCTAATAAACACTCGTTATAAGATTGTCTAGACCCAGTCTGAATTTGACCTATATGAGCTCCACAACTGGGAAAAACAAAAGTTCATGGATAAAAGTGATGATCTTAACATTTTAGAATCCCTTCTCCCTCAATTCATTTTCCCCCAAACTCACTTTTTCCCTAAATTCTCTATCTGGTGCCATCTCTGATATTTTTCAAGTCAAAAGGCTATCATTTTCTCCATTTCCCTTGAAAGTACCTACTAGGACACGCAAATTGAATATCAGGGCTCCCATCATCCTTATTGTGCTGATGTCTTAATGGAATTGTATAAAAAACTGACATTCCCTTAGAGAAATTAAATTTTTTAGTGTTTTCTTCCAAAAAATGTTGAATTACCCCAGACCACCCCCCATATCTAGTCTTAATCTTCCTAGAAATGTACAAACATGTGATTTCAATAGTAACCTGACTGCTTGGGTATCCTAATGACCGGTGGGTAGGTAAGATAATGTTAGGATTTTTATCAAGTTTTTCAGTAGACAAACAACCATCAATTCTTTTCAACTACAGTCAATTTTTTTCCAATTCAATTCATTACCAATTTGTAAATTTCAAAGCAGAAGGTGTCTTTAAGTATCAACCAGTGTTGGTTTACCTTATGTTATTTTATCAATCAGACAGGTTTAGGTTTCCTCTACAGAAGACAAATAACGAAGGCAACCCTTGGTCAGTGATTCGTTGGACTTCTCTAGTTAGAAATAACTTAGAGGAGTATTCTTATACTGATTTTATTGACAAATTTCTACATACCTCACTATATTTTCTTAGCATTGATCTGATCCCAAGGATTTCACTAGACATAAAAAAAATTGTACACTTTTCGGAACAAGCTAAAGTTGGAGACTGGTATTTATACCAGAACTACACTGAGATTAGATTATATGGATCAGAATTACATCCTTACAAGTTGCCAGTGTTTGTACCATTTAGAATATCTAAATTCAAATACACTAGGCAAATGTTAAACATGGATGAGCTGCATTTTTTCTCTTACAAAAAGAAAGTACAATTCAAGTTTAAGGCCCATATAGGTCCCTATATCATCAACACCAGAGCTGTAGCAAAGGAGGTAGAAGCTATATCGAGTCAAATGAAATTCAAGCTTAGTTTCTCTTGGTACTATGATCCCCTACGCATCGTTTCAAAGCTCAGATTGGAACAGAAAAGTACCTCCTATGCACATACACCAAGGCCTGAAAGTGAACAATATGTGAACCAGGAGGAATGGACAGAGGCCACTTTACAGGAAGTTAAAGAATAACTGGTTATTAAATCATTCATGTAGACACCTCTTCCCAAGGAAAAAGAGGGAAGCAGGAAAGGAGAAGCCATGTCCCCTATTGATTCTAAAAATCAAAATGAAAAATTTATTATTTTTAAAAGGAAAAAGAAGGACCCAAACACAACTCAAAAATCAGATCCTTAGGCTAATCCTCAGTTTAAGCCTCAGGATATTACTATCCAAGATGAAACTACAGAGGAAAGGGACACATAGCAGCCAACCACTGTGATTTTTTTAGGGACTCCTAACACTTCTTCTACTCAAATAGAAGAAACACTAGAGTCACCTATTGTAGAAACAACAATTCAGTCTCCAGTGTCCTCTAGTTCACAAATTTCAACTCAACAGAGCATATTTTCAAGATACAGGGAGACAAAGTTGAAAAATTAAGCTTTGAAGGCTTCCACCTACTTTGAATTTTGGAAGAAAACAACTAAAACCCAACACAAATTACTCTCTTCATTCGATTAAGAGAAAGGACAGTCCCAAATGGCCTTCATGGAAACTTTAGTACCAACTCCCAGGAGAGTTGAAAACTACAAAGCCTTCATTTTCTTAATTGATACCAAGAAGATACATTAAATCGATCAAATCGATTTACACAAGAAAACAAGGGAGATGATCTTATCAAAACTTACCGCTTTAGCCATGATTGCTTTAAAATTATACGCATCTTTAAACAACATGCATTCTCAGCTAAAGATTGAGAAAATTTCATAATTTTCTAAGGATACCAAGATCAAATCTAGAGAAGATTTGATAGTAAAACTAGGACATGACCCTATTGATGTCAAAGTAGCATAAGAGCTCATAAAGAGAAAAGAGGCAGACATTCAAGCATTGAGGAAGCAACTGAAGATACCCTACATAGAACATCCTCAAGCTAAAGAGGTTTCTAATATAGAAATTGAGAAAGAAAAATTATTTACCATGGTGGTTGAGAAGAATGCACAAAAATGGAGTAGGGCATGGAAGCATCTACATCAAGCACGAGTACAACAACAGAAACTTCAACAAAGGAAACATCTTCAGAGTCTGCAGAAGATCTTACTAGAGCTCTGGATGAATTGTCATCAGTTCAAGCAGAGAAAGAGAAATTGTCAACAACATTAACTCGGATGGAGGGGAATAAGATTAAAACTGAAAATGCATATTTGATACAAATTTAGAAAAACTACAAGCTCATCCAGCAAACACAAGAATATGAGGATCATTCCTTTGTCATTCAGATGTTAGCAGAGGCTAAGAACACCATTTGGAAGAATATAAATTCTAGCATAATATATATGTGGCCTTCAATCAAAGTACTTTTGAGAAAGAGGAACTTATGCACAAAGTCAAGACAACAATATAGAACACAAAGGCAGACTTGGAGCATAGACTAGAAGAGGCAAAAAAGATTATCAAGTTGTTGAATTCCATGACCAAGGAGGAACTAGAAGACCTAAACATTCCAGACAAGATAGCAATAGTCATGGAGGTTAAGAGGGTCTTAACAAAAAAATAATTTGATGATACAGTTGGAGCCACCATTTTGGCAACCATACTGGGGACAGCCTGATACAAAATACTTTATTTCCCTGAAAAATATTCCTTTCAATGCTTAAATCTATTTCCAATGTTTGAATGTGAAATAAATGTTATTAAGATTCTTTTTCCACCCAGATTGTCTACATACATCCATTTGTAAATAATCTATTGAATATTTGGCTCCCAAAAAGATCTACACTAGATCCCATCCAGATCCTAACCCACCTAAAATTGTAAATAATCCTGAGAAACTTATTAGGAAGAAGAGTTTCACTGAGAGCCAAGCAAGCAATAATCCATTGCCTAGAGTTAATTCTCTCCCTGAAAGTTTCATAACTGTAGAGGATATTGAATTTGATTTACCTTTTGAGCACAGTCTTTTCTGAACCAAGTCATAAATTTTTGTTCCTAAGATAGTTTTTGATGAAAATATTTTGAAACCTTATATCTCAAAACGTCAACTTGTCAATCCAGATTCTGATGAAGATGTTATAAATAAGTTTAACAAGATTGAATTTTTGGTGACTGAATTAAATCAAGTTGTTCAGAAAACTTTTACTAATCAATCAACTATCTCTTATTCATCTACCTCATCACCAACCCCTCCAATGGTTCTCCTATACTACTACCCCTCCAGTAATATCTTCCATTACCACTGCCCCCATTTCATCTACCATCCCTACTACTATTACGCCAACTCAACAATAAATTATAATCACACCCCCTTTGCAACCCTCAATATCCACATCAATTATAGTTTCATCTTCTTCCCATTCCTATTTACCATTCATGGCAGCTCATTATGCCCTCCTTATCTTTCCTGCACAACTTAATTCCATGCCACAGGATTATCAGAGCCGAATACCTCAATTTGATGGAACCGGGCCAATCACAACACAACATCACATTGACAGAATGAATGATTATTCATATTTGTAAGAAGTTGATGAATATGATGTGAAATGAGACTCTTTGCAACAAATTTTGATAGGATAAGTTAATAAATCGTTCAGGCCATTCCTAGTAGCTAGTATTGTATATCTCCCACAATTTCATCGAATTTTTCTCACATGGTGAGAAGTAAAGAAGAATCCTCTCCAAATATTTCCTAAATATGAGAGTATAAAGAGAGCTCCTGGTGAAATAGTTCAAGATTATTGCACTAGGTTCAATAATGTTTACAATTATATTCCAGTTGCAATACAACCTCCACCAAGACTAGCTTTGATTAAATTTCCAGATGATTTTCATGCAGATATGTCTTATCAACTAAGGGAGAGAAATCCTGCTACCTTAGAGGAAATGCAAAGGAATGTTGTTAGTGTGGAAGCCAATTTATTGGAAAAGAGAGAAAGGTTAAAGGCTGAGAGAAGAGTCACAATCAAAGAAGAACCTTCTTCTTCTTCATCAGATGCAAAGTTAGACACCTTAGTTAAAACCATGGAAAGAATGATGGAAAGGATAATTTTAACTGATAGGGCTCCACCAAGAGAAACTCAAGGGGCTCCTCAAATTATAAATCCTAATTTTAGGAAGAATCCACCCCAAATTAAACAGAGAGAGAAAAGAGGCCCAACTGATCAGCAGCAAATTAGACCTCCATTCCAAGAGAATTATGTAGATGAAGAAGTTGAGATAGCTAAGGACCTTGAAGAAAATTAGATAAATCTATTTGGGGAAGGAGAAATTGACAATATTTTCTTAACTAAGGAAGAAAAGATCTATTCTTGTTATCACAGCCAGAAGTCATCCCTGCAGAGTCAGATGATTATAAAAAAGGATACCAAAATGCTATCATGGAGGTACACAAATAGTACAATTTGAGAAGTAAGAAGACTACTGCAAATCCTCCCAAGAAGATTCTAAGTGATGCCCCTTCCACCAGCCAGGTAAAGGATGATTCTCAAAGGGATACTTCTCAAAAATAGGATGTAAGTATCAAGGAAGTTGATAAACCTCAAACATCTTTTAGTATTGAAAATGAATTAGCCAAGGTCAAAATTTATATTCCTCTGACATAATTAATTAACAAGAACGCATATATATCTCAAGTCATGAAGGCACTAAATATAGGGGAGGGAACAAACACAGTCAACTTAACTGATGACCAACCTAAATTATTGTTTGGACCTGAAGTTGAAGGAAAGTCTCAAGATGGTAGTGTGCCACCCTTCTATGTCAGTTTGAACATCCATGACTACATTCTACACAATGCCATGCTTGATTTTGGTGCCTCGCACAATCTTATGCCTAGAGTCATTATGGAAAAGCTAGGATTATATATACCAAGACCCTACAAAGATTTATATTATTTTGATTCTAGCAAAGTAATATGCTTATGTCTCATCAAGGATTTATGTGTGACTCTTTCTCAAATCTCAGCAAAGAGTTTAGTAATGGACATTATAGTGGCAGACATACCTCCCAAATATGGAATGTTGCTATCAAGATCATGGGAGAAAAATTACAGGGTACCTTGCAGATGGACATGACATATGCTACAATTCTTGTTTTTGGTCAACAAAGAAGGTTGTACAGGGAAGCATTAATGAAGTATATGGTAAGAAGCAAAGACAAACCAAATAATTATCCCCTATATTATGTGCATTCAGATATGGATTCCTTCATCCTATATAATGACATATGTGCAAAAGAGGAAGTGTCAGACTTGAAAACTAAATTGAACAAAATAGAGGAGATGAAATTAGATGTTGGGAAGGAAGATGAAGAGGGTGAAGCCCTTTGGAATATGGATTTTGATGGGGCAATGAGTAAGGAAGGAGCAGGGGTAGGTGTTTGGGTCTTAAATTCACAAACAGGTATAGCAAAGGGATATTCTTACAAGCTCAATTTCCAATGCACAAATAATATAGTTGAGTATGAAGCACTGATTTTAGGACTGCAACTTTTGAAAAGGTTGGGAGCTAAAAGAATTTTTGTACATGGTGATTCTGAGCTCATAATTAGTCAAATAAATGGTGAGCACTTGGCTAAAAACCCTAGACTAAGGGCCTATAGAAATGTTGTCTTAAAATTTTTGCAATGTTTTCCAGAATATCAATTATCTTTGATTCCTAGGGGTCAAAATATCTTAGCTGATGCATTGGCTACTTCAGCCAGCACTTGTAAGATATAGTTTCTTCCTAATAGAAAAATTGAGGTGGAGTTTAAGCATAGGCAATTTTTTCCAGATAACATTACATATTTCCAGGTTTTTGGTAGTGATAAGAAGATAGAAAGTTTTTTCCAGTTAAAAGAAGAGTTTGAGAATGTACAAATTGATGTAAATGAAATAGTGTTAAATGAGATTAATGACATTCTAGAAGAACTTGAGGTTCTACAATTGAAAGACAATGTGTTACCAAGAGGTTTGGTGCCATTAGAAGAGTTGTTTTATTTTAATGATGTAGCCAAAAAGCCAAATATAGAACATGTGGGAGCTGAAGTTGAAGACTATCATATAGATACTAAGGAAAATCCTAATATTGTAAAGTTTTCCAAGTCCTTACCTCCCAAATAAAAATATAGTTACATTTATCTATTAAAAGAATTTTCTGATGTGTTTTCTTGGAGTTATGAAGATCTAAAATCATATGATACCAGTATCATACAACATACCATTCCCATCAAAGAAGACCAAAAACCCTTCAAGTAGAAATTAAGGAGGGTAAATCCAGTTTTTCTACCCTTGAAATAAAAGAAGGTTAAAAAAAATTTTGATGCCAAAATCATTATGCCTTTAATATTTTCAAAATGGGTGTCAAATCTAGTGCCAACTAGGAGAAATATAGGAGAAATAAGTCTCTGTGTGGATTTCAGGAATCTAAACAAAGTTTGTCTCAAGGATAACTACCCTCTACCTAAAATGGATCATATTTTACATAAAGTAGTTGGTTCCAGTAGAATTTCTTTGCTGGATGGTTTCTCAGGATATAACCAAATTCTAGTACATCCTGATGATCAGCATACAACAATGTTCACAATACATTGGGGGGTCTTTATGTATGTCAATATGCCCTTTGGCCTTATGAATGCAGGGGCCACTTTCCAGAGAGAAATGGATATTTCTTTCGCAGATGACAAGGATAGATTTATTGTGATTTATTTGGATGACATTACTCTATTTTCCAAAACCGGTGAAGATCATATGTTGCACTTAAGGAAGGTTTTTGAAAAATGCAGGAAATATGTTATTTCCTTGAACCCCAAAAATTCTCATTTTGGTTTGAAGGAAGGAAAGCTACTTGGTCATATTATTTCAAATGATGGTATCAGAATAGACCCCAGCAGAGTTGAAGCCATAATGAAGATTGATCCTCCCATGGCCAAGAAAGAAATTCAGTCTTCCATTGGTAGGATCAACTTCCTGAGAATATTTATCCCAAACTTAACTGAGATTTTGAGAGAAATTACAAATATGATGAAAGAAAGGATACTGAGATAAAATGGAATAGTGAGGCTAAAAAATATTTTAGAGAAGTAAAGGTATCTTTGACATGTACTCCTGTTTTAATTAGCCCTGATTTTACTAAAGATTTCATGATTTTCTCTTTTGCATCAGAACATATTATTGTAGCAGTATCATCGCAGAAAAATAAGGAGGGATATGAACAACCTATCGCATTATTCAACATAGCTTTAAGAGATTCCTCCTTAAAGTACAATATCATGGAAAAACAAGCCTTTTCTTTAGTAAAGGCACTGAAATACTTCAGAGTGTACATTCTACATTCCCACATAATTGCATTTGTTCCAAGTGCTATATTGAAAGATATCCTCAATCAAACTGATCCAGATGGGAAAAGACACAAATGGATTGCAGTAATTTTAGAATATGACATTGAGATAAGGCCTACTAAACTCATCAAAGGTCAAGGATTAGCCAAACTCATGGCTGAGTCAAATTTCCATGCACTCGACATAAATCTTATAGCTACACTTGATGAACAAGAAAAGTTTTTGACTCCACAGGTATCAAAAGCATTTGCTACCTCTCCTTGGTATACATATATTGTCTATGGTTTAAAAAATTAACAAGCTCCTCCTCGTTTAACAAAAACCAAATATAGGTTCCTTAAGTTAAAAGCTATGAAGTTCTGCATTTTAGATTAGGTTGTGTATTGGAAATATACTTGAGGTATTTTTTTGAATTGTTTATTGAAGAACGAAGTAGACAAAGTCATGGAAGAATTTCATCAAGGGGACTGTGAACGACATTTATACTGGAAAACCACAGCCAACACAATCCTAAGGGTTGGTTTTTACTAGCCTACCTTGTATGCAGATGTTCATAAGAGAGTTTCAACATGCCATCAATGCAAAATATTTGAAAGCAAGAGAAAAAAATTTCCCTTACCTTTAAAGCCCATTCCAACGGAGGTTCCTTTTCAACAATGGGGTTTAGTTTTTTTTTGGAGAAATCCATCCAAGCTGTTCAGCTCAACATAAATGGATCCTCGCAACGATTTACTACTTCGCCAAATGGACTGAAGCCATTCCAACCAGACAAGCTATAGATTTTGTCATCATTTAGTTCTTATAAGGTAATATTCTTTCCAAATTTGGGTGTCAACATCAGATCATTATTGACAATGTTATTGCTTTCAAATCAAAGAAAATGATTGATTTCTATCACAAGTATCACATAAATTTAGGACATTTTACTACCTATTATCCTTAGGGGAATGGGTTAGTTGAATCTTCTAATAAGATTTTAGTCAACATTATAAAGAAATTGTTGCAAGAAAATAAGAAATCTTGGCACAAGAAGTTGATTAATGCTCTATGGGCTGACATGATTAGCACTAAAAAATATATTGGAATGTCTCCTTCCCAATTAGTATATGGAGTGGATGCAATTTTTCCCACCTCCCTAGGAATTCCAATGCTAAAGTTATTGTAGGAAACATAAGTGGAGCCAAATGATGTACAAAGAAGGATAAATCAAATGATACAATTGTAGAAAACTAGGGAGGAAGTCTACAACAAAACTTAGATAATTCAAGACAAAATCAAGAAAATTCATGATAGAAGGACAAAATTAGATGATTTCCAACTAGATGATCTCGTTCTAATATGGGACTCCAAAAATGAGGAGAAAGGTAAGCATGGAAAGTTTGACAGTCTATGGAAAGGACCTTATAAAATTGAAGCTTTTCGAGGTAATAATGCATTCTTTCTGAAAGATTTGACTGGAGAAGGATTTCCAGGAGGACATGACATTGGAAGACTACTCAAGCACTTTTTCACTCAAGGATAGATAAGTTTCATATATGCCATTGTAAATATCATTTTACTTTTTATTGCAAGTGAGGGTGGCAAACATCAGAAATTGAAGCCCATAGAGAAGGACCTAAGATTTTGATGAGTTGTTTCCAATATTTACAATAACAACAGCTAATCAAATTAGTTACAGAATAAGAACAAAGGACCATTATTGAATGGACAAAGGCTATCGATCTACAAAGTTATTGACACCTCAAAAGGAGGATGCCATCCCCATTGGAGTCACTGTTAGGGTCCTATAATTTATAAGATAAATTAATGATTATCTGTTGATTTTCTCCCATGAGATGTTGTAAATAATGATTTCATTCTACAAATTATTTTCAAAAGTTCAAAAGAAAAAAACTGTATAGAAGAAAAGTAAAAAAAATAAATAGGGGATCATATGTGTGTGTGTGTGTGTGTGTGTTTGTATGAAAAGACAAAAGAAAAGACAAAAAAATTATAAAAATAAAGAAAAATTGGGCCCCTGTAGCGAGCAAATAAAAATGTTGCTTTTAAATTTCAAAAATGTCTAATTTCTAAAGTTTTAAACCTTGGTTATGATGTTTGATTTGATTATTATGTATTTGATATAAAATAATACGACAAATGGATATTTGTCATTTTGTGGATAAATGTTGCGCTAGAGTCAACAACTATGATCAAATCCACCCAGATCTATGGCGGAGGGTTGTTTTCGTCCCCCCAGCGCTCCCAACAGTTAACACGAGGGGGGGGGGAAGTGGTTTCCAACAAAACTCCCTGAGGCCAACGTGCCAATGCATGGGGCATTTCGGGGGATCCCCTCCCAATACCAATGACTCCTTACACACCCCCCTTGAAATACTACGCCCATCTCCTGCCAAGAGGGCCATTCCCCTCTGTCATTCATCTCTCGCCACCTGTCGTCTCCTCCACCACTCATCTCTCGCCACATACTTGTTACCCCCCACCACTCTGCTGCCACCATATGTCCAGCAGCGTCACTCCCCTCCACGTCATATATTCGTTTAACATTTGAAAAATTGTCGCAAAATATACCATGAACGTTATATCATTAAATCCTACCATATATCTGTTTTACTAATAAATTTGTCTCGCTCCCTAGGTGTTAAGTTTACCGTTACATAACCAATTGTGTTGTTATAAAAACCCAAGAAGGCCAACATTCATTCCTTTTAGCATAACATTGATCCTACAGATCAAAAGAACAAACTGCAACCAACTGTGAGCCCTCTACAACAACCTTCCCTCCGCCTAGTCGACAAATTTCCACAGGTAACCCTGTTCTTCAAACTTTTTCTATCAAGCTTTTCTCTACTATTTTTCTTTTGCTAGCTTTTTTCCTTTTCACGATGTCAAACCGTAAAGGGAGGGGAAAAGTTACAAAGTCAAATCCCCTCATTTCCCCAGTCCCAAATTTTGACAAATCTCCCCTAATAGACACCCAATATAATATTGTCGAGATCCAGTATAAATTCGACTTGTACGAACTCAACAACTGGTAAAATCAAATGTTCATGGATAAAAGTGATGATATTAACATTTGGGAATCCATTCTTCCTCAATTCATTTTCCTCCAAACTCACTTTTTCCTTGAATTCTTTGTCTGGTGCCATCTCTGATATTTGCCAAGTCAAAAGGTTGTCATTTCCCATAATAATGAAGTCATTTTGTCCATTTCCCCTAAAAGTATCTACCAGACCATACAAATTGAATATTAGGCCTCCCATCATCCTTTTTCTGCCGATGTATTAATGGAAATGTATAAAAAGCTAACATTCCCTCAAAGAACCCAAATTTTTGAGTGTTTTCTTCCAGAAAATGTTGAATTACCCCAAACCAATCCCCCATATCTAGTCTCAATCTTCCCATAAATGTCCAAACAAGTGATTTATATGGTAACCCGACTGCTTGGGTATCCTAATGACTAGTGGTTAGATGAGATAGTGTTAGGATTTTTATCAATTTTTGCAGTAGGAAAACAACCATCAATTCTTTTCAACTACAACCAGTTTTTATCCAATTCAATTCATGACCAGTTTGTAAATTTCAAAGAAGAAGGTGTCTTTAAGTATCTGTCAATGTTGTTTTACCTTATGCTATTTTATCAATTAGACAGGTTCATGTTTCCTCTACAGAAGACAGATAA
Organism: Pinus tabuliformis; assembly: GCA_031772625.1. Classification (NCBI taxonomy): domain Eukaryota; kingdom Viridiplantae; phylum Streptophyta; class Pinopsida; order Pinales; family Pinaceae; genus Pinus; species Pinus tabuliformis. Next base: position 416,367,584 of record CM062819.1, on the reverse strand, counting down.
CGAAGGACACCCCTAGTCAGTGATTCACTGGACTTCTATGGTTAGAAATAACTCATAGGAGTATTCTTATATTGATTTGTTTGTAAAATTTATACATACCTCACTATGTTTACTTAGCAATGATCTAATCCGAAAGATTTCATTAGAGATAAAACAAATTTTACACTTGTCAGAACAAGATAAAGTTGGAGACTGGTATTTATAACAAAACTAAACTAAGATTATAGTATATGGATCACAATTACCTCCTTACAGGTTGCCAATGTTTGTACCAGTTATAATAGTTGCATTGGAATACACTAGGAAAATGCTAAACATGGATGAGTTGCATTTTGTCTCTTACAAAAGGAAAGCATGGTTCAAGTTGAAGGTTCATATAGGTCCCTATATCATCAACGCCAAAGCTGCACTAAAGGAGGTAGAAGCTATATTTAGTTAAATGAAATTCAAGCTTAGTTTCTCTTGGTCCTATGTTCCCCTTGACATCATTTCAAAGCTTAGATTGGAACAAAAGTGTACCTCCTATGCACATACACCAAGTCCTGAAATTGAAAAATATGATAACCAATTAGAATGGGCAAAGGGCACTTCACATGAAGCTAAAGAACAATTGGTTAGTCAATCATCCATGTAGACACCTCTTCCCAAGGAAAAATAGGGCAAAAGGGAAAGAAAAGCCATATCCCCTACTGATTCAGAAAATCAAGATGTAGAATTTATTACTTTTAAAAGGAAAAATAAGGACCTAAACACTACTCAAAAATCATATCCTCAGCTTAATCCTCAGTTTAAGCCTCAGGTAATTACTATCCAATATGAAACTAAAGAGGAAAGGGACACACAACAACCAGCCACAGTGATTTTTCAGGGACTCCTGTCACTTCTCCTACTCAAATAGAAGAAACAATAAAGTCACCTACTGTATAAACAACAATTCAGTCTCCGGTGTCCTCTAGTTCACAAATTTCAACTTAGCATAGCATATTTTCAAGATATAGGGTGATAAAGTTGAAAAATGAAGCTTTGAAGGCTTCCACCTACTCTGGATTTAGGAAGTAAACAACTAAAACCCATAAAATATTACTCTCTGCATTTGATTAAGAGAAAGGGAATTTCCAAATAGCCTTCATGGAACCTTTAGTACTAGCTCCCAAGAGTGATGAAGACTACAAAGGCTCTATTTTCTCAATTGATACCAAGAAGATACATGAAATCGATCAAATCGATTTACACAAACAAACAAGGGAGTTTATCTTCTCAAAACTTACAAGTTCAACCATGACTGCTTCAAAATTACATTGATATTTAAACAACATGCATTCTCAGCTGAATATTGAGAAAATGTCTTTATTTGATAAGGACAACAGGATCAAATATCTAGAAGATTTTATAGAAAAACTAGGACATGACCCTATTGATATCAAAGTCGCAGAAGAGCTCATAAAGAGAAAAGAGGTAGACATTCAAGAATTGAGGAAGCAACTAAAGCTATCCTCCATAGAACATCCTCAAGCTAAAGAGGTTGCTAATATAGAAATGGAGAAAGAAAATTTATTTAGCATAGTGGTTGAGCAGAATGCATAGATACAAAAAATGGAGTAGGGCATGGAAGCATTGTTGAAAGAAAAAGAACAATGGGAAGCAGTGAGAGCATCTACATCAGGCATAGGTACAACAATAGAAACTTCAACAAATGCAACATATTTAGAGTCTATAGAAGAGCTTACCAGAGCTCTAGATGAATTGTCATTATTTCAGGCCAAGAAAGAGAAATTGTCAACAACATTAATTCAAATGGAGGAGAATAAGATTAAAACTGACAATGCATCTTTGAAAAAATGCAGAAAAACTACAAGATCATCCAACAAATATAGAAATATGAGGACCAATAATTTGTCATTCATATGTTGGCAGATGCTAAGAACAACTTTTGGCAGAATATAAATGCCAACATAACATATATGTGGCCTTCAATTCAAATTACTTTTAATCAAGAGGAACTTGTGCACATATTCAAGACAACAATACAGAATACGAAGGAAAATTTGGAGCATTGACCATAAGAGGCATAAAATATTATCAAGTTGTTGAATTCCAAGACTAAGGAGGAACTAGAAGACCTGAACATTCCAGACCGGACAGTGACAGTCATGGAGGTTAATAGGGTCTTAACAAAAAATAATTTGATGATATAGTTGGAGAACAAATGTGAAGACCTTGAATTATAGGTCAAGAGGTTCAACAGAAAATTCACACTACTGTAGGAAAAGGGTTTACCTACTCTGAGGAATTCTAATGGAAAATTGATCCCATTAGAAAACTACCAAGAACAGTTGTGCAACATAGGTGTTGATGCTTCCAAGTTTGTAAAGGCTGACAAAGTTATTAGTGGAGAAGAATTCATACAGGGAATACAGTTTGATTTAAATATTTAGCATGAAATCGATTACCTTTTTTTCAATAATCCAACTTTTGACACTTACACCGAAGTGGATGAAAGGTTCAAAAATATGGTTAACTTTTCTATCCCAAGTGAAGAAAGGTGGGACCGGTTGCTAGAGTTGATTGAGTGAAGTGTAACTGAAGCACAAAATTTTCAACATCAGAGGAACAAAATTTGCAGTGAAATAGCTATAGTCATCATCAAATTCCTACATAGCCTCAACAGTGTAACAAATTTTAGCAGATTTTCATTATTTTTCTTCTTCTATATATTAAATATATGTGCCTTTAATAGATATTATTTTGTAAATATATTTTATTTTGAAGTCCGATCTAATATGTAATAGTGCTCTATAAATATTTAGAAATAGGACTTAGAAAAGGTTGGAATTTGTATGAAGAAAGAAGACATTTTGATGTAAGTTGTGCATGTATTGAATTGATCAATTTCAATAATACAAAGAGTTTATTCCAAGATTCCTGTGTCAAGCAATTGGTGATGTTCCTTCTCATGTGAAATTTTTATTTTCTCAAGTTTCCATATGTTTTTCTGTCTCTATTGTTTCAAGAAGATAAAAGGGCCAAATTTGTTTAAGTACACTTTTCTCTGGCTTGTAAACAATATTAATGTTTTCAATTTGATGTTAAGTATAGAATTCATCTTAACATTCTCTATATCTGATTGAATCTAAACCATATTTCACGCTTTTCACTCCACCAAATACTTTTAAAGATCCAAATGCTTGCCTATCATGCCCTATTACAGTTGCTCTATCATTTTTCTATTTTATCAACCAAAGACCCATGACTCCATGCCCAATGGAATTTCCCTTCAGTTTTCAACCAAATATTTGAAAAACCAACCTTAGAACTCAATAACTAGCCTAATACCCTAAGACATAATTTAAAACAGATAGAGAGATCCCTCTCTGAAGTTGGAAGGGATAGATCCCAGCTTTACAAGTGGTTTTATGGTTACCTCTAGGTTTCTCTCCACAGCATAGTGAAATTACGGAGTGATAACATGACCAAAAGAGTACGTCATGTATAATTTGTAGTGTTGGGTCCATAGTATGAATCCTTCAGGTTGTTCAATATAAACTTCTTCTTTTAGGTCCCCATTTAAAAAAGAAAAATTAACATCCATTTGATATACCTTAAATTTATTAAAGATGGAAAGTGCACGAAACATTCTTATGGCTTCAAGTCTAGCTACAAGCACAAATGTTTCTTCAAACTCTATCCCTTCCTGTTGAGCATAGCCTTTGCATACAATTATTGCTTTCTTTTGAATTACTTCTCCATTTTCATTCATTTTGTTCTTAAATGCCCACTTTGTCCCAATTACATTTTTATTATGAGGCCTTGATATAAGTTCCCATGTATGGTTCTTTTCTATTTGATCAAATTATCCATGCATTTCATTAACCCAACATTCATCTTTGCTTTCTTGATTCACATTTTTAGGTTCAAATGTGAATAGTAAGGCTAAGTGAATAGATGATCCAACAAAATTTCTTCTAGCTTGTATTCATGCTTCCTTATCACCTATAATTTGATATTCAAGATGATTTTTCTAAACATACCTTAATGGAGTCTTTTCTGACATACCTATATTTTCATTTCCTTCCTCTAATGCTTCTCTTTCTTCTTCTCCTACAACTTCTTGGATTTTAGTAGGGAGAGGTTTGTCATCTGAATTTGATTTACTTTTTATAACTGTGGATGTTTTATCAATCACAACATCTCTACTTTCAACAATCTTCTAGAGCCTTTTATTATAAAATTTGTATCCTTTACTTCTAGAAGAGTATCTGAGAAGGATTCCTTCATCAGCTCTAGATTCAAATTTTCCAAGCTTATCATCATTTTTCTTTATGAAACATTTTCTTCCAAATATTCTAAAGTGTTTGACATTTGCAGGCTTACCATACCAGAGTTCATATGGAGTTTTATCATTGTTTACTCGAACATGGGCTTTGTTAACTATATCCAAGGTTGTATGTACTTGTTACACAAAAATATCGTCACCATGATTATTTGTAGTCAGTATGGATCTATCATCACTTGTACTGTCCTCCTAAGCAAGTCTCAGACCTCAACTCTTCAAATCAAGCTTTGGAAATGAGAGAAAGACATTAAAAATCAATGTAACTCTGGTTCCGCACTTTCTCTCATGGTCACCTGCGGTCCCGCACCTTCTGTGTACAAAAACTGCGGACCTGCCCGCTCTGTCCCTAACGGTGTAGGTGCGGACCCCTGTGAAAGTCAAAAGGCGCAAGTTTTATCTTAAAAAACTCACTTTGGGTTAATTCTAGAGGTTTCTAGAAGGAATTTTGACGTGGATTGTTCGCTTTGAGGTGGTTCATGCATCCCAAAAGAGAAGGAGCTAATCCCTTGATGAGAGGAGCTATCCCTTTGAAGGAGGGCTTTATCCCTTTGAAGGAGGACCTAGTAACCTCCCTCCATTGCACTATAAATACAGGCATTGGGCTGGTTGCTGGAGAGGTTAGAAGCTGAACATTTTTGAGGGTAAATGCTGGTGAAATCAAGACTTCCTAGTTGAGCTTAAGAAAAGAGATCACACATCTTTTTGGCTTCATTTGGGAGTGAGTGAAACTTGTCAAAGTAGAGGAGACTTCTTGCTGGACCCTGGGAGGAGCTTGTACAACGTCAAGGCAAAGGTTGTAAAGTTCTTCTTCTTTTGAATTAATACAATCAAACTCATTTTTCTCAACAAGTATCTTATGTTATTTGTTTCATGGACTCCTTGACTTTCATGTTAAATATGTTTTATGCAATTGGCTTTTCAGGTGCTATTTAATTTGTTTGCCTTGTTTGTGTTTTCAGATTCGCGAAAAGGAGCTCATTTGGATCAAAGGAGCGAGGGCATCCACAAGCTTGCGTTGGACCTAAGGTAGGCCCTAAAAACACTTGTTTGCTATTGTTTATCAAAGCATATTTAGAGAAAGATAGTGTCTGGTTGGTTTGCTTGTCATTAGGTCTTCTTTAGATTCTAGGAAGGTCTATCTTGTCCGCAAGATCGACTTATTCTGTGTGACAGTACTTCTTCTCTCCAGAAAGTGTGAGGTGTTCCTCACTGATCAAGCATGGAATGTACTATTTTTTGAACTAGTATTCATTATTTCTGCCACTCCATTTTGTTTTGGAGTTTTAGCTATGGAAAAATTCCTTTTGATACCATGTTGCTCATAAAAATTGAAAAATTCATATGATATAAATTCTCATCCTCTATCAGATCTAAGACATTTGATTTTTAGTGCCAATTCATTTTCCACCATAGCCTTGAATACTTTAAACTTTTCAAATGCCTCATCTTTATACTTTAGTAAACCAACCCAACACATTCTTGTAAAGTAATCAATCAATATAATGAAGTGTTTTTCACTGCAAGGAGACTTCTTTCTCATAAGTCCACATAAATTAGTGTGAACAAGTTAAAGGGGTTTATCTAAAGTTTATTCTTTAGTTTTAAACTGAACTTTGGATTGCTTACCAAATTTACATGATTTGTAAATACTATTTTCAGGTGGAGAAATGTTGGGAAAGTCTTTTTTTTCTAAAGCAAGAGTTAGACCTTCTATTGACTTGTGAAAGAGAATAAGTTACATAATTTACAACATGCATTAAGATGACTCTGTTCCTCCAACAAAGGGAAGAATTAAATCAACCCTTAGTGCCCTTATAGAAAATATGCCACAAACATACAAATGGCAACTCAAAGAAGGGAATAGAGAATAAATCTGAAAGAAAATAGGTCCGAAGAGGTTAACTCAGATCCATTAACAAGCCTTATGAACTTGGTCTGTGGATCTACCACTTCCTGAACCAACAGTAGAAGACTGTATCTCTACCCGAAACAATACTAGCCAAAAGGCAAACTTAAGAGAGAAATAAAACCAAAATCCAAAAGAACTTGGATCCTCTGACTTTCCTTTGGACCCACAAAACTGCTCGACTTTCAAAAGCCATTGATTTGCTCCCTCCTAATTTGATGGTCAAAATCCATATCATGCGGAGCAGTAACCCAAGGAATACCCACCCAATGAGGGCGGTATTCTCTCTCCTCCCCATGCGACGTGTAGATGATCAATTGGCATCGCGTGCACCTGATAAGGGTGGTAAACTGGAAGCAGATTTGACTCCCAGACCCACTAACCTTCTCGACAGTCTGTAGCCGTCGATCTTCTCCTGCCTGATCAAATGGTCAATATTCATATCACGTGGAGTAAAATCCTGAGGAATACCCACGTAATGAGGGAGGTATTCTCTCTCCTCCCCCAGCCATGTGTAGACAACTAAGTGGCATCGCTTGCATCCATAAAAGCCACTTTTGGATTTGAGGGCACCCAAAAAGGGTGGTTTAGCAAAAGATGTTTCGACTGCCGCTACCTTTTTCCCGGACCCACTAACTTGCTTGACTACCTATAGCCATCGATCTACTTCCTTATGATCGAACGGCCCATGGCCATATCACGTGGATTTGTGGCCTGAGGAATACCCACCTGATGAGGGTAGTATTCCTTCTCCTCCCAAAGCCATGTGTGGATAGTTGAGTGGCATTGCAAGCAATCCATGAAAACCCCTATCAGAATTGAGGGCGCCCGATAAAGGTGGTAAACTAGGAGCTGTTTTGCCTCCCAATGTCTTCCTTCTGAATTCACAATCTAGCTAAATAGCCTATCACCACCGATATTTTTCCTCATTAGCAAATTGCCAATGGCATGAGGACTTTCTCTAGCTAGGCTTCTAGTAGCTCCAGTGCCAATACAAACTATGTTGGTCTCCTGCAAGACCCTTAAGTTCCCATACTCTGTGCATCCTTCTAATATACTCCTAATCTTCATTGAAGAACGTTGATATTTTGTGGCCCTGTCTATTATGGTATTGCTCCCTATCTATGAGGGGCTGAGATGAACAGCCTTCGCACATTTGGTTGTCTGCTACCTCCTCCCACCTACAACACATGCTAGTTCGTGTGCATCTAACGTCTTCATTGGCTATCCAGTCCGCAACTCTGTTGGCTTCCCTACGTACATGCACAAACCTGAGAGTTCTTAGAATTCTTAGGTGTGATTGAATTCCGTTATAGACCTATAGAAGCCTCTAGTGTCTTGAGATTTTCTCTGGTGCTGATCCTAAGCCTATCCGCCTAACCAAATTGTTGACTAATTCCAAGTCAGGCTTGATGATAACATTATGCGTGTCATGCTCCATCGGTGTTTCCAAGAATTGCTCCGTAGCCACAAGTTTAGCCATATTGTTGGTATCTTTTCCCATATGACTGTGAAAGATTACTTTTATGTTTCCCTCCTCATCTCTCATGACTCCACCATAACCAGCATCTCCAGGATTACCTTTAGAGGCTCCATCTATGTTGAATTTTAAAAAGCCCTATGAAGGGGGTTGCCAGAAAGCCTTTCCCTCTGAAGTATGCTTTATGGTAAGATGTGGACTCTGAGGGATATGTGTCTGAAACTCCAACCTTTCCAGAATGCATGCCTCTCTATATCATGTATGCTTTCCTATGGAAAATCCCCCAAGGGTGTTGACAGTCTCCTTTAGTTATTTAAGGATTATCGTTATGATGCTACTCATTGGTCCATTTTTTTCTCTGAAAATCCTGTTGTTGTGCTCTTTCCATACATTCCAGATCAAGAACCCTGGAGTCAAAGCCCAGGCTGTGTTTATTGTCTCATTGTCCGAGAAATCTCTTCTCCAATTTTTCAGTGTAACAATGATACTATTTTCATTCCTGTCTTTCTGCTTGAAGACATTTTCAACCCATTTCCATAGTGTGGGGGTAAAGGAGCAGAGATTGAGAATATGATTTGTGGTTTCTTCTTGCTCGCCGCATAGGTGACATCTTGAGGGGCCAAAACAAACCTCTCTTTATGAGATTCTCCCACGTTAGAATCTTGTCTCTTGTTGAACCAGCCACCTGAATAGTTTAATCTTCATCCAATGTGGGTTATTCCAAAGGTCTTTCCATGTCTTATCAGTGTTCAAAAAGTTAATACCTGTAACTATTCTTTTTTCTTCTTTGAGGTTGAAGTCACCCTCATTATTTCTTCCCCATCTTAATTAGTCATCTGAGGTTGAGGTCAAGATTTTCCTTTTTTCCAGAATAGCTTCCAGGGCTTTAGCTTGAGTTCACAACATTATCAGCTCATTGTAATTTGGAAGTTTCCAAATTCTCCATTTGCCATTGTTCCTTGTCTGATCCCAATAGTCACTTACCCTCTTTAATCCTTTGTTAATGGTATCAGTTTGGATGTTTTCTAATTTATCACTACTGAGGTTACTTTCCTACTGCCAATTGTCCTCCTAGAACGAGGCCAAATTTCCACTTCTGATCTCCCAAAAACTATGATTTTGTACTAAGGCTCTGTTCTCCCAGGCCCTGTTCCAAATTTGGAAACCTTTTACTTGTCGTGTCATTCTTATGAGGTTCGTTTCTTGCTAGTTCATTGCATACTTTTGTTTCAAAAGTTTCACCGAGGGGTTTCACATTTCCTTTAGCCATCTCCACCACACTTTTGCTCCCAAAACTTTGTTTAGAATGCTTGGGTCATGTAGACCCAAAACACCATGAGATTTGGGTTTGCATATCCTGTTCCAAGCCACCAAAGCCCATTTCTTTTTCTCTTCCCCTTTCCCCCAGAGAAAGTCTCTTTGAATGTTTCTGATTTGTTGAATGACTCCTGTTGGTGTCGGAAGGGATAATAGCACGTAGATTGGGATGGTTTGGAGGACTGCCTTAGTGAGGACCAGCCTTCCTACTAGGTTCAGGGCTCTGTTTGTCCACTTGCTGATCTTGTCTTTCAATTTGTTTATTACAGACTCCTAGATGTCCTTGTTCAGCGGTTTGTCTGTGAGGGGAACTCCCAGATACTTCGAGGGCAGTGAATCTCTTTGAAAGCCTAAAATTCTGGAGAGGTTTCTCTGGATAGAAATATCAGTATTGAAAAAGAAGATCTTTGATTTTGAGAGGCTTGCCTCAGTACCAGCTGCCATTGCAAACTCATACAGAATTTGCTTGAAAGCTTTGGCTTCCTTGACTGTAGGTATGCCCTGCAACATAGTATCATCCACAAATTGCTGGTGTGTCACAGTGTCTCCATCTCGAGTGAGTTTCAGTCCCTGTATTCTTCCTTCCTCCTTGGCAGCCGTGATCGCTCTGCCTAACCCTTCCATCATGAGAATGAAGAGGAATGGGGAAAGAGGATCACCTTGTCTGAGACCTCTTGTAGGCTTGAAGGTTCTGGAAGGAGAGCCATTGAGAAGAATTGAACAACTGGTAGTGGTGACGAGAGCCATGACCCACCTTATCCAATTATGGTCAAAGCCATATGATTTTAGAACATCTCTTATGTAAGCCCAGCTTAGTTTATCATAAGCTTTTGCTATGTCCAGCTGAATTATCATCCCTGCTTTCTTGTTGATTTTGAGGGAATGTACCACTTCATGAGCTTGAATTATATTATTGAGAATTTGTCTCCCTTCCACATAACCTGTTTGCTCCGTTGACACCAGAGTTGGGAGGAGGGGCTTAAGTCTATTGACAATGACTTTGGAAATTATTTTGTACACCACATTGCATAATGCTATGGGTTTGAACCTATCAGGAGAGTTGGATTTTTCCTGTTTGGGGATTAAGGCAATAAAGGATTCATTGAGTGCCCTCAAAACTGATTTAGAGTTTCTCGAGTCCTCCACTACCTCTAGAATATCTTGTTTGACTATCTTCCAGCATATTTTGAAGAAGTCCACATTGAAACCATCTAGGCCTGGAGCTTTCCCATTATGCATCTCTTTGATAACTTCCTCAACCTCTTCCTCCATTACTGGTCTATTGAGATTATAATTGTCTTCCCTGGAAACTAGTTTAGGAATATACTGAGTAAATATTCTTGTGAATTGGGATCTGTTTGCTATGGTTTCCTCAGCAATGCTCTAAAAATGTTGGACTAGTACATCCTCCATTTCCTCATGAGTATTTTTTTCTATTCCTTGAGGATCTGTGAGTTTCAAAATCCTATTATTATTTCTGTGTTGGGATCACGATTGTCGTTACACCAAAACCTGCAGGTGTTAGTAAACGGACGCATCGCCAAAGTTAACGGATCCTTGAGAGGCGAGGCGGTTAGTCCATGTCACGAAACACACGGGGAGTGCTGGATTATCCAATGCCCAACAATCTCCCCCCAGTGTGAGCCGGGTGTTATTCGAACTCGAGACCTTTGGCTCTGATACCACTTGTTGGGATCACGATTGCCGTTACACCAAAACCCGCAGGTGTTAGTAAACGGACGCATCGCCAGAGTTAACGGATCCTTGAGAGGCGAGGCGGTTAGTCCATGTCACGAAACACACGGGGAGTGCTGGATTATCCAATGCCCAACATTCTGTGTGCTATGGTGGATTTGTGAAAGAATTTGGTGTTTCTCTCCCCTTCCTTAATCCATTGTACTCTATATTTTTGTCTCCAAAAGATTTCCTCTTGTAGACATCTATTGTCCCATTCATGCTGAAGCGAGTTTGCTAGCTTTTTTCTTTCCTCTGTAAAGCCTTCTGTGATGAGAATTTGGTTTATTTCCTATAATTTCTTTCCCACTTCTCCTTTAGCTTTGAAGATGTTTCCAAACTCATTTTTATTCCATTCTTTGAGTCTTCCTTTGATGTGCTTGAGCCTGAGATGTAGAAGTAACATCTCCGTGCCTTGAAAGTGAAGCTCTTATTTCCACCATTTCTCAACATTTGTGAGGAAATCAAAGTGGGTGAACTAGACATTCTCAAACCTGGAGGGTCTATTTCTTGGTTTTCTAGTTGAGGAAGCTTCCAGTTGGACGGGCCAGTGGTCTGAACCTCCAAAAGGTAGGATGAACGCTGCCAGGCTTCGTCCAGTGAGCATAAGTTCTTCTGAGATTATGAATCTATCTAATCTTGAGGCTACTTGGGTAGAACCCCCTCTTTTATTATTCCAAGTGAAAATTCCATTGCTTCTGTCCATATCCACCAATTTCATATTGGTGAGGAAGTTCTGGAAGGCAACTGAATCTCCACCAAGTATTCTGTTTCCCCTTTTTTTTTTTCTGTTAGGGATCTGATCATATTAAAAGTTCCTCCCAGAATCCAGGGTAATGTTGGATGTCTTTTTTTCATTTCCTCCAGAGAGGTGAGGAGCCCGAATTATCTTCCAGTGGTTAAGGGCCATAGACACTGGTGATCATATAACAGTCCCTGTCACCCACAGGTTGCATAATCAAAGTAAGGTGGTGCCTGGATACCTCCGCATCAAGAATACCAAATTTCTGAGGATTCCATAGAGTGAGAATACCTCCAGCTGATTTAGTTGCTTTGACCTCAAGATACTCATATTTATTTAACCATTTGCTATGCTTTTCTCTGATCTTCTCTACAGAGCATTTTGTTTCCTGTATGAACACTATGTTCGATTTTTCCTCTTTGATTCTATTACTTAGATTTCTTTGTTTTCTTTTGTTCCCTACTCCTCTAATGTTCCAGGTTGTGAGCTTCATTGAGGGGTTTTTGTGAAGGAGTAACTAGAGAGATCTTTCATCCTACCTGAGTCAATCATGAGTTTTCCACATTCTAGTAGCAATTCTTTCTGTCTCTTTCTTCCTCTTTTATTGCCTAGGTTTTTAGCTAATTTTCTTATTGTTAATCCCATTGAGGTAACCCCTCTATTTTCCTGATTGTCATGTACTCTTTTGAATCCTAGGGCTTTTTAATGTGACCTGTTATGGAATCATTGTTGCACCCTATCAACTTCCTCATGTGGTAGAGTGTTAATTCCTTTGTTGCCTCCTTGTTCTAGACACTTTTCTAGTTCAAGGTTCTCCCTCTCAAGGATCTCCTATAAGTCTTGGTCCCCTGTACCACTTTCACTTTGGGTCATATCATGGTCCCTTTCTATTTCCATGGTGCTCAATGGGTCTATTTTGTGTTCATTCTATTCTTGAATGATCTCCATGCTAGTCTCTTTTCCTTTCCCCCTTTTTTCCCTCGTCCTCTAGTTTCATTTGAGTTCCCTCCTCTTCTTCTGCTTCTTCTAAGATCTCAAAACTGTTGTGAATTCTTGTCTCGCTTGCATTAGGGTTATTTTGGGTCTTCTTTACCCCTCCTTTCCCTTCTCCTCCCACTTTAATAAAACCTGTGAGGTCTTTCCCTTTGTTGGTTTTCTGGTGTTCTTCCCTTTTATTAAGAGGGCAGTCTCTGAATAGGTGTCCATGTTCATGACATTTGCGACATTTAAATGGTATGTGTTCATAGTCAACTGCCTGAACCCATTCATCATCATAGACTTCTAGGATGACTTCATCTGGGAGTGCTCCTGATAAGTCCATCTCAACACATATGCAGGCAAAGGAGGTATACTTTCCTTGGAGAGTTGCCTCTGAAATCTTTAAAAAATGACCTAATTTGTTACCTATAGCTTTTAAAGATTCTGGCATCCAATAATCTAAAGGTAAGGAGTATAGTCTAATCCATACCGGGACCGATGTGAATGTTTCTCACTCTGGAACAAAGTTCATCATCCAAGGTCACATATAGAGACCAGCAGCCACATAGAAGTATGGTCCTCCTTCAAAAATTTTGTCCCTATCTTCCAAGTTCGTGAATACCACAGTAAAAAAACCTTTAGATCCAAGATGTATATTTAACTCTCCTTTTGTTTTCTAGGTGTATTTTATCCAAGTGTACAGAGCATTTTCTATCGGCCAGATTCCCATAAACTTGCATATTATTCTCAGATCCCTGACCTTTGTCTTCTCCTTTCTCCTCCCGTCAGACTTTCTTGTGGATCCCTTCTTCTTCATGGGGTTTGCTACCTTCTGCCTTCTGAGCGTCAGAAAAATTTTTCTTGTTCTTTGAGGAGTTTTGAGGCTTGTTTCTATTCACTGCTCTGCCTTTGTTTGAAACCACATTACTGTATGAGGGAGTGGAGCTCCCTCCTCCTTTCTCTTCCATAGTTACCCACTTACTTCCTTCGCTTCCTATGTTGAACCCTAGCTTTTCCTCTCAAGTTCTGGCATCCCGGTTAAACAAAGCATTTTCACTTTCAATTTGTTTTTAATTTAGTCGAGAAATGTTGGGAAAGTCACAACTTGATACCATCTTCATTTATTTGTATAGTTGAGAAAAGATTAGGTGTCCCAATATTTTGTGCCAGAGCTAGCTTTCTTCAAATTTTCTCAAAAAATAGTGCTCTTTTCGCCTTCTAGGATATAGACATTGCATGGAGTACTGGTTCCCTTGATTATGGTCTTACCTATATCCAAATTTATTGCCACACAATTATTTGATCTAAAAATAACTTCATGCACCTAAGTGAACATTTTACTAACACATAAAAATTTATGTCTTATCCCATGAACAAATAATATAGTCTTAGCCTTGACCTTTTCTTTTGAAAACACAGATCCTTTTCCTTTAATAGTAGCAGGTGAGTTATTACCAAAAGTCAAATTCTTTTCTTTCTTAATTTAATTAAAAGAAGCAAAATTATATTTGTCATATGTCATATGCTTTGAACAACCACTATCAATGTACCATAGATTCTCTTGATCTCTACATACAATGATAGGTCGCAATTTTCAGAGGAAGTAATTTTCCTTTTCCATACCTTGGGAGGTTTTGTCTTCTGTTCATTTTGATAAGATGAATTCATCTTGCTTCTACATTTAGTTTCTTCATGACCAAAGTTATTGCAAATAGAACCTTCAATTTCATTCTTAAGAGGGGACAAATCATTATAAGAAGACTTATTTGGCCTATTTGCATTATGTTTTTTTCTTGCTTCTCTAGTCATAATCGTTTTATAAGAAAAAAAATGAACTGCTTTGTGACCAATGTTGTGACAAGTGAAGCATTGACCATTGAAGTAAGAATTCCTAGGAGTCTAATAAATTTTTTAGTAGCTTCCCCTTTATTCATGGAAAGGTTGTTTTGCCTATGAAAAGTTTGATCCTTCATTCTTTTGTTGAGTCCTATAATTTTGATGATTACTTCCTTTTACTGCATTGACGTATATTTTTGTACCTGTTTCAGAATATTTCATAGGTTCTGATGTTTCACCATTTTGATTTGGATTGTATCCAAGACCTGTCTTGATTAGTGGAGAACGTTGCACTTTAATGATTTCCTCTAAAGTTTCAAATCCTTTAGCAAATCTAATATTTAAAGCCTTTTTTTTCTCAAGTTCCTTTCTTAGACCCACAATTTCAAATTCTAAGTTTTCACAATTCCTTTCCCTTTCTTGGACTTGTTTCTTCAAATATTATTCTACTAATTTAGCTTCTTCTAGATAGATCTTTAGTTGAGTTATTTCTTCAACAAGGGTGTTTTCTTTATACATATTGATTTCCTTTTCTTGATTCTTGTTTATGACCCTGAGTCTATCAATTTATTCTAGAGCATCCATAAAGACATCATCAGATTCATCTACACATTTTTCTTCAAATTCCATAAGTAATTGACAATCTTGGTCTGATTCATCATCCTCATTATTGGAAGAATATTCACTATCTTCATGAGTATAAAAACTTTTCTTGCTAGCAAAACTTCTTTTAACATTCTTCTTTGGAAAATTCTTTCCTTTTTCATGATTTTCTTTATAAGGACACTTAGCAGCATAGTGACCTACTCTTCCACAGGAAAAACATTTAAAAGGAATCTTACCTTTGAACCTGCCAGTTCCTACTTGGAGCTTCTTCACAAAATTTGCTTCTTCTTCATCTGAAATGTAACATGTTTCCTTAGGCTCTTCTTTTTCTTTCCCTTTGTTTGTGGCTTTGAATGTTGCTTCTCTAATACCTTATGTATCCCTTTTTCTCATCTCATAAGTTTTCAATATCCCATGGAGTTGTTCAATAGTGAGATTATTCAAATCCTGCATTTCTTCAATGGTGGAGACTTTGGACTTGAACTTTGGGGTTCATTAGGGGAATTTTGAGGTATAAAATGGGCCTCCTAAGAAAAATGTACAACCAAAATCAAATTTATAAGAACCAATAGGATTCAAGATGATGATGTTAACCATGGGGGATGATTCACCATTTTTGGAGTAAAGGATTAAAAATATTAAAAAATAATAAAATAATAAAACTATCTTTTCAACTCTTATTTTCAACTTATCTCCCTAAGGTTTTACCCAAATTTTGAGTGGGAGTACTTGTTGGATGAAAAATTGAATTCCTCATCCAAGGAGTACCCATGTTGCATAATTTCGATGGACCCTACTACATGAAAAATGAGAAATACATGAAAAACGTGATTGCAATAAAAAAATTTCATGTATTTCTCATTTTTGTGTAGAAGGGCCCATCAAAAGTATGCAACATGGGTACTCCTTGGATGAGGAATCATATTCTACATCCAATGACTATTTCCACTCGAAATTTAAGTAAACCCATAGGGAGATAAGTTGAAAATATGAGTTTAGAAAATAGTTTTTTTTATTTTTTCCCTCTAAAATTTGATTATGTAATCAAATCCTATTTTATTATTTCCACTATTGTTTTACAATTTTCTTAGGAGGCCCGTTTTAGACTTAAAAATTCCCCTAATGAGTGATCTTAAAATCTTTTCAACAATAGTAGTATTTTTTATTTCATCACTAAGATTTTTTAGTGAGTTGACAATCTCATCTACTCTAAGGAAAAAGCTTGCAATTCTTTCATAATCATGCATTCTAAGAGTCTCATAATGAATTCTATATGTTTGAATCTTAGCACTTTTTATCTTAGTGTCACCCTCATAGATTTGGACAAGCTTATCCCACATTTCCTTTGCAATATTCGGCTACATGACTTTCACAAACTCATATTTAGCCAAACTTCCCAAGATAGTATTTACATCCTTTGCATTGATCTCATATTGTTTCTTCCCTGCATCATTTGTGGGAATGGAGGTTGGGCATTTATATCCATCCTCAACAATTTTCCATACATTAGCTCCTAGTTCCTGCAAATATGCTCTCATTCTAAATTTTGAAAATATAAAGTTAGTTCCATTAAAAAAAGGTGGCTTAATAAAAGATACTCCCTCTTGACTTCTCATATTGATATATCTATATTTAAGTGATCGAGCTTCTTCTGAGGGACTTGCTTTGATACCAATTGTTAGGAAAAATATTGGGGCAAGTGGTGAATCAATATTTTTAATTCACTTTAAACTTTCAATTCCATATTTAGAATTTTGTCTTGTTGGGCATAATAAATAGCCTAACATTTAATTGTCAATCAGGGAGTTCATAAACTTAGAGGCACAACACTGGATATGCCAAAGAAGGACTTCAGCAACCTTCACTAATTAATACAATGTCACCACACCATTTGAGAAATTGGATTCATTCAAGAAAAATACTTGTCACAAACTTTGATAGAAAATATAAATCATGCCTTGAAAATAATGCTAGAAAATGAAATATGTTCCTGTAATCAATATTCTAGTGCTTTAAAAAGAATAGAAGGGATGATCTTTTATTATAGTTATAAATTTGTGTCCTTTGCTAAACATATCTCATTCTTGTCCTAGAGTAACCATGTGCCTATACCAAAATGAGTCTCGTTCCTGCAATAGAACTTAATGAAAGGAACTTGAATCAGCATAAACAATTCTTGTAAATAAAGAAAATAAAGAAAATCTTTTGTGACTAAGTATTAGTGCAATTATGAGATAGAAAAAATAATTAAACTTTTAGGTATATTTGTCTCTAGTACAAATTTTCCTTCCTGGACTGAATATGTGTTCCTACACTGCAACAATGTTCCTGTGCTAAAACAGATTTCCTGCACTGGGATGATATTCATGTACTAAAATGATGTTCCTATACTAGAAGTGTGTTCTATTCCTGCACTGATTATTTTGGCTTTCATACAAGAATTATGGGTTCTTGTACCCAAGTACTCCCCTGTACCAGGGTATCGATTCCTGTACCGAAATAGAGATTCTTGCACTAAGAAGTCTGTATTCCTGTACTGAGCTTCCAAACCACTTACATGAAATGTAAAGTGTGCTAACTAGAAATGAACTTGCAAAGCAAGCTAGAGTAGAGAAGTAAATGGATCTAATCGAAAGATTCCTTTTCTAATCATTCATTCGAAAGTGAAAAGTACTTTGAAAGCCAAAGGAAATCATTACTGCAACAGAAACTTATTCACGTGAAATTAATCATTTACTCTAAATACAAAGCATCCCTTCTTTCTTAGATGATTGTCATGAAATTAACCAAATCTGCACTTTTATCGAAAAGAGGTTTCAGTCTGAAGGTCCCTTCACCAAATTCTAGCCTTGAAATGAACTATTGCCACAAGAGACTAAGCATAAACACATATCCTTATTATATAAAAAACATTTCATTAACGCTTAATAAGATGCAAGTAAATCAACCCTAATTTAAAGGAAACGCACTTACATAAAACACATTTTAATACTAAGGAATGAAACACATTTGCATAAGAAGAATAAATCCACTGGAAGAAATAAACGCACTGGCAGAAGCAACCCTCACTTGCAAAAATAAAGCACACTGGTGCAAGCGAAATGAAACAAACTTTTTGCATAAAAGAGACAACTCATCAAAGAAAATAAATTTTATTCAATCTTCGGTAAATGAACACACCCACACCTTCACACCCCAGATCTGAGTCACACAATTTATGAAGAAAGTGAAGATCTATTAGCTACATAAAAGAAATGAAATACTTCTTGCTCAAACCTTGCACACAAAAAATAAATCTAACACACCTTATGAAAGAGGGAGAATGAGTTGAGTTGGTTGGGCCCTATCCAATCAGTTCGTTTCCCTTTACAAAATTTGGGAAATCAAATACGCAAAGAACTCATTCACATAAGATTTAAACTCATAAATTGATAAACCGACATAGCTCCTTAGGTTAGCTTGAAGGTTTGCTGCAATTATACATCAAAGCTTCGAATATAGCATCCAACTAATCATAGGGAAGGGGGAAGAGCCCCCTAAACTAGATCCAACAACATGGAAGTGCAATAACTAGTTTTCTCCCCCCTCCTCTACAGAGCCATGATTTGGCTTTTATATCATTTACAGTTACATGATATGCTTTGAACATGCCAAACCTTTGCAAACAAGGCGAGGGATTGAATCCCAACTACTTCCCATTGAGAAAATGTAGATCTGATACGAATTTTCCATTTCTGGGCATATTCTAGAATTCTGGAAAAATTGGTATTTTTAACAAAATTCTTCCAAAGAACACTTCGTATCTTCTTAACCATTACGAATATGGGGAAGTTTTTTGGAGGAAACCTAGTTTGTTATGTTTAAAACAATAACCTTTCCCATAACTTTCTTCTTCATCTCCATTACCTTGGAAATCATGCCAAAAGTTAATTGCTTGGATACTTGTGAAACCTGATATCCTAAAATTCTGGAAAAACAATTTTTTTTAAAACTGCCTCAAACACCCTTATGTAACTTTTAGACCATTGTGAATCTTGGGAAATGGTTTTGGTTCTCGATAATTTGTTATACTGGAAAACAAAACCATTTGCTCAAATTTTCTAGATTCACCTCTAGATGTACGCAAATCGAGGTCAAAATTGGCAGTTTGGAAACTGTGCGAATTTTGAGCATATTTGTTGATTTTCTTCTAGAGACCCACACGTACGACCTGGGTGCAATCCAACTTATGGGAAGGTGTTATAACATCATTGTTAACAAAAAGCTTCTTCGGTTTTCCCCAGAAGCATGCTGAGATGTTGAAGCTCCAAATTGGTGGCTTTCTAGTGTAGGAATGTTGCGCTTTAGTGCAGCAACAGGTCAATGAAAGATATGTGCACCTCTGACTGTCAAAAATGATCCAAGATAATTCCATATGTGTGTTTAAACTAACAGCTAGCATTTTCCTCCATGGAAATCTTGAATGATGAAGTAGCCGACATATACCTCCATTTTGGTGCAGGATCTCTATGGAGTGCAAGACCTGCATTAACAACATTAACGAACATCAAACCTAAGAAATGCATATAGAGAAGGTATAAAATGCAAACCAAATTTAAATCTTCGCTATTGCATCAAAATAATATATAAGTGCAACATAAAGGTTCATAAACTAGTAAAACAAGGGAATAAGTGAGGCATCAAATGGGAAAAAAATATGCATTAGATACAAAAATTTCAGGGCCTAACATCCCCCCATGCCGATAATCTTGAATTTCCTCATGCAAGTGAATCAAATGTTATACTTATGTTCCCTTGCAAAAACTAGAATTTAAATATAAATGTTCTTGCATTCATAATATTGTTCCTTGCTAGATTTGATTGTTCTGATAGAAAAATGCTTGTTGGTCCATCTTTATTAATTAAGACTTATCAAAAGAAAACAAAATTCCAAGGATACCATAGGAAGGCTAATAATGTCATTACTATAAGAATAGTGTTATCATGAAATAGTCAACAATCAAAACTTCCTCAAAGCATCTCAAGAGCAACCTTAATCAACGAGCCTTCACTTTCAATAGCCTCATTATTATAAATAAAAGTGATGTTATTTGGAAGCCAAGGCATTAAAATGGATGGAAAGAGGGAAAAATAAATATGAAAAAATGATACCTTCCCACGATGATCATCTTACTGTTACCCAAGTGTATAGCTGAAGCTCTTCTTGTTCAAGCAAAGTGAATCACCTTCATTAAGGATCCCACATCCATGAAAACCTTCATATTTCTGAAAGATAGAAATCCAAAGCACATTACCAAAAAGGATCTTAAATACATTATCATAGTGTAAAATTAACTTTAATACCATAGGAATGGCCCTGCTTCTAGCAAGCGTCTATAGCCTCGACAAGGATACCTTTTAACCCCATGACATACCTCTGTCCCAACTATTAGATACAAATTTAGAGTCAATTAAAAGCATTCACATTTGTTTAGAAATTAATTGAAGGTCAATATCCTGGCTTGGTAACCAGTTAACGACAGTGCCATTCACAAGAACTAAAAAGAATGAACAAGTCGGCTCGTGATGAGACCTCTTGTCTTCCATATTTTCAGCTGAAAGCCATTACACTGGCTTGGTGACCAGTAGTGGTAATTCCATTCGTGTGAGGACCCATGATCATGGTAGGTCGGCTCGTAATGAGAACTCCTATCACTCAATTAATATGTTTTTAAAAGAAACTTTGATTATAATTAACCTTAAATAGGTTACTTAATAGGTGGGGAGGCAAATCTGCTCCTTAAGAGCACGAGATGGTGTGAAAAGTTTTTAATTACTAATCTTTATTGATTGTTCCTTCTACCCTAAAGACGCATTTTAAATAAAACATCTCAGGTAATGACTCAAATATTCTTTAACTTGATTATGCTAGGGTTCTCATGAGAGCTCATTAGGGTTTTATAGGAGTGGTCCACCATAGGAGGATTTTCATCAATACCTTCAAAGAGAAACTTGAAATGATTTCTTGGATGATAGTTTGTTATAATGAATATGTCAAGAGTAAGTTTTTATGCTTATGAATGGAAAGTATTAAATATGGCAATAACAATCCCCATAACTGGCCTAATGATTAATCTCAACCAATAATTAAAGTCACTTTATAGGATATGAGGCATTAAGAGTGAATTGCTTCTGGCAAGTCTTACCACAAGAGTGATTAATGATAGAAATCCTAAAAGTTGTGCCTTAAGAATTTCACTTTCAAGAGTGTTGTTTTAACAATTTTATTTCAAATGACATTTTTATTCATTTCTCTTATACTACCCTACCCTAATTTAAAGAAAGGAAGGTCTCCTTCAAGTGTAGGAGTACTTCCAATGTAGCCATGTGCATAACATAATGCTAAATATACTCAGACTCAATTTTAAAGAATAAACTTCAACACATACCAGAGTATGAGAAACCAGTTTCTTTAATTGAGATGGTACCAAGAGTTATTGAATGATGGAGGAGCACTATGTACCGACAATTGTTTGGAACCAATTTTCAATGGAGTTTGCATATTCCTGGTCTTATGATTCATTAGTAACTGGTGGCATCTCCTCTTATGTCATATCATGTTGGACTTCCTAGGAGTTTTGATTTTTTTCTTGAGTACAAGTTGGATCTTGTGATAGAAATGTCAAGAAATCTTCAATCTCTGTTTCCAATGGCTCTTCCTCCTCATCAGGTCTGATCCATGATTCTTTAATTTCCTCATTAGATGGACAAAAATATTCAAATCAAGATTTTCATCCTTCTTGAAGGGATCATTCATGGATATTTTGTTCCTTTATCACATTTGAAAAGATGGATTTTCTCTTGACTTCTACCAAGATCTATTCCTCCTGGGAAGTAGAGACACCAGTTGCTACCAAGATTTGAGAAAGCTCCTAGAGTGCATCTCTTGTCAAGAATTTGATCATTTTTCTTCTTCTAGCTGGAAGATCCTATTAACACATGGATTAGTACATAGGGGGGGTTCTTATAGCACCCAGAAAACCTAAAAAATAATTTGCAGGAAAGGAAACAAACCAGGCTTGTGAGCTCTCTCGCAATACTATCCAGTATGCTTTAGCAAGCAAGAAAACCACTAAAAAATTCATTTGCAGGAAAGAAAACAAACCAATCTTGTGAGCTCTCTGGAAATACCATACAGTATGCTTCAACAAGCAAGAAAGCCACACTAAAAATTCATTTGCAAAAAAGGAAACAAACCTTGCAAGAAAAAGTAGGTGAAAAAGAAAACCAAATGCAACAAGTCACCAAGGTCAATCCCCTGAGCGCCTCCCCGGAAATGACGCCAAAATGTTGGGCGTAATAAACAACCTAACATTTAATTGTCAATCCGGGAGTTTGTAAACTTAGAGGTGCAACACTGGAAATGCCAGAGAAGGACTTCAGAAACCTGCTCTAATTAATACAATAACACCACACCATTCTAGAATCTAGATTCACTCAAGAAAAATACTTGTCACAAACTTTGACAGAAAAAAATAAATCATGCCTTGAAAATAATGTCAGAAAAATGAAATATGTTCCTGTAATCAATATTCCAGTGCTTTAAAAAGAACAGAAGGGATAATCTTCTATTATAGTTATAAATATGTGTCCTTTACTAAAGATATCTCATTCTTGTACTATAGCAACCATGTGCCTGTATTGAAATGAGTCTCGTTCTTGCAATAGAACTTAATGAAAGGAACTTGAATCAGCATAAATAATTCTGGTAAATAAGGAAAATAAAGCAAATCTTTTGTGACTGAGTATCAGTGCAGTTATGAAATAGAAAAAGTAATCAAACTTTTAGGTACATTTGTCTTTAGTACAAATTTTCCTTCCTGGACAGAATCTGTGTTCCTGCATTGCAACAATGTTCCTATACTATAACAGGGTTCCTGCACTGGAAAAATATTCCTGTACTAAAATGATATTCCTGTACTGGAAGTATGTTCTGTTCTTACACTAATATTTTGTGTTTCATACAAGAATTCTAGGTTCATGTACTAGAGTACTCTATTCATGTACCAGGGTATCGATTCTTGTACCAAAAAAGAGATTCTTGTACTAAGAAGTTTGTATTCTTGTACTGAGATTCCAAACCACTTGCATAAAATGTAAAGTGTGCTAACTAGAAATGAACTTGCAAAGCAAAACCAAAATATAGAAATAAACACATGTAATCAAAAGATTCCTTATCTAATCATTCATTCGAAAGTGAAAAGTACTTTGAAAGCCAAAGGAAATCATTACTGTAGCAAAAACTTCTTCATGTGAAAGTAATCATTTACTCTAAATACAAAGAATCCCTTATTTCTTAGATGACTGTCATGAAATTAACCAAATCTGCCCTTTTATTGAATAGAGGTTTCAGTCTAAAGGTCCCTTCACCAAATTCCAGTCTTGAACTGAACTATTCCCACAAGAGACTAAGCATAAACACATATCCTTATTATATAAATAGAATTTCATTAAAGCTTAGGAAGATGCAAGTAAATAAACCCTAAGATAAAGGAAACACACTTTCATAAAATGCACTTTCCTACTAAGGAATCAAACACATTTGCATAAGAAGAATAAATCCACTTGCAGAAATAAACAAGCTGGCATAATAGAAATAAAGCACACTGGTGTAATCAAACTGAAACATAGTTTTTTCATAAAATAGACCACTAAAGAAAATAAATGATATTAAATCTTATGTAAATGAACACACCCACACCTTCACACCCCGGATCTGAGTCACACAATTTATGAAGAAAGCGAAGATCTATTAGCCACATAAAAGAAATGAAATACTTCTTGCTCAAACATTGCACACAAAAAATACATCTAACACACCTTACGAAAGAGGGAGAACGAGTTGGGTTGGTTGGGCCGTAGCCAACCAGCTTGTTTCCCTTTACGAAATATGGGAAATCAAATACACAAACAACTCATTCACATAAGATTTAAACTCATAAATTGGTAAATCAGCATAGCTCCTTATATTAGCTTGAATGTTTGCTGCAATTATGCATCAGAGCTTCGAATCCAGCTTCCAACTGATCATAGGGAAGGGGGAAGAGCCCCCTCAACTTGATCCAACAGCATGGAAGAGCAATAACTGGTTGTCTCCCCCTTCCTCTATAGAGCCATCATTTGGCTTTTATATAATTTACAATTACATGATAGGCTTTCAACATGCCAAACCTTTGCAAACAAGGTGAGGGATTGAATCCCAACTACTTCCCATCAATAGGAGATCGGTACAACCATTTTCCCATTGAGAAAATGTAGATTTGATACGAATTTTCCATTTCTGGGCATATTCTAGAATTATGGAAAAACTGGTATTTTTAACAAACTGCCTCCAAAGAACACTTCGTATCTTCTTAACCATTACAAATTTGGAAAATTTGTTTGATGAAACCTAGTTTGTTATGTTGACAACAAATAACCTTTCTCAGAATTTTCTGCTTCATCTCCATTTCCTAGGAAATCGTGCCGGAAGCTGACTATTTGGATACTTATGAAATCTGAGATCCTAAAATTCAGGAAAAATAGTATTTTTTATAAAACAACCTCAAAGAGACATATGTAACTTTTTTTACCACTACGAATCTTGCGAAATGGTTTTCTTCTAAATACTTTTTATACTAGCAAAACAACCCATTTGCTTGATTTTTGAGATTCACCTCCAGCTGCATGAAAATCGAGGCCAAACTTGGCAGTTTGGAAACTGTGCGGATTTTGAGAAGAATTGTTGATTTTCTTCTAGAGACCCACATGTGTGACCTGGGTGCAATCCAAATCATGAGAAGGTGTTAGAACATCATTGTTAACAAAAACCTTCCTCGTTTTTCCCCAGAAGTGTGCCGAGATGTTGAAGTTCCAAATTGGTGGCTCTCTAGTGCACGAATGCTACTCTTTAGTGTAAGAACAGGTCAATGAAAGATACATGCACCTATGACTGTCCAAAAGGATCCAAGATAATTCTAGATGCGTGTTTAGACTACCAGCTATCATTTTCCTCCATGGAAATATTGAAAGATGAAGTAGCCAACATATACCTCCATTTTGGTGCAGGATCTCTATGGAGTACAGGACCTACATTAACAACATTAATGAACATAAAACCTAATAAATGCATATAGAGAAGGTATAAAATGCAAACCAAATGTAAATCTTCACTATTACATCAAAATAATATATAAGTGCAACATAAAGGGTCATAAACTAGTAAAACAAGGGAATAAATGAGGCATCAAATGGGAAAAAAAGATGCATTAGATACAAAAATTTCGGGGCCTAACAGCACTATTTTTCTTCATGCAACCCGCAATATGTATGTGACTCTAGTGAATGCAAAATGTGTACATCCAGATAACTTAATTTGACATAAATTCCATCAGTGAGTTAATTTAACCATTGCATTATTAATTCATTAATATTTCTATATGCAGTAAAGGACATATAAATCACTACACATAAGCAACACACACAGAACACTAGGATTTTAGGTGGAAACCCAATGTGGGATAAAACCATTGTTGTTTTTGTCTATGTCTTCTTTCTTATTATATAAATAAAATATTCCTTACATTTTGTATTGGTTCAGACTCTTACCATCATGTAGGCACCCACCTACAGGAGGATACAACCTCCTCTCATTCTTCAGCACCCATTGGAAGGAAGCTACAACCCCCAAATCTCATTTACCGGCTCCTACTAGAAGGGAGCTCCTACCCTCTCTCTAAAGGTTGCAGCCTTCAACACATTGTGGACCACATTTTAGAATGTTTCACTCTGGGTCCACCTATGAAACAATCAACAAACAACATGTAGGACACCTTTCATCATATTTTCATACTAGACCCATGTCAACAATAATCCCAATTATCTAATTTCGGTTGAATACCAAATAAATCACTGAAGCATCATCCCACTGAATACTAAAGAAAACTAATCATTGAATTGAATCCTAACTAACCATTACAACTATATCAATCCACAACTAATCCACAACAAATATAAACCATTCAAATCAAGACATCATTGACATGCAATAGCAAATATATCAAAACTCATCAACAATTATCATCAAGCAACACTGCAAACTAGACCTAACTAGAATATGTACGCAGTTCTTATAAACCAGACCTATGTATATAAGTTCTTATCATGTGCAACACCCATGTATAGTTCTCAACATACTGAAAAATATATCTCATAATATATATGTGACTCAATAGAAACAGATCTGTGTATGTATGCGACTATCCAGAAACAAACTTATGTACAGATCTAAAACCTTCTGCCGCAAACACAACTCACATTCTACAACCTTTACTATCAAAACTACAGACTTCTGAAAATTCATTTAGATCACAACATTACTATAATCACAAATCCATCATTATTAGGTACTTAGACATTTGCAACAAGTAAATCAATCAAGCATATATATTAAAATATCTTTAGATCTTTTAGATCTGAGTCTTCTCCTTGCTCCTTTGGGCATGCCTGTTTCAGATCAGATCACACATGAATAACTATTGGCTTGCACACACAACACATTGATCTCTATCTCCTTATATAGCTTTTATCTTAGCCAATATCCTGGGTAATCCTTTAGTAATGTCTTTGTTATTTGTTGACGGGACAAAATAGATGTTGTTGCCACAATTACTATGGGAAAATACTATGGTAATGACCCCTAGTATCCAGGTATCCAAATTTCCATGGTTTGGATTATGTACACGACTTTTACTCACAAAACCTGTGTATGTATGTGACCCTTCTTCACAGGAACCGTGTATACTTTCTCAAACTTCACTTTTGTCATTCATCTATAATTGAATTGCCATTTCTTTGTCCATATCATTTGTAACATATGTACATGTTATCTTCTTTAGTTCCACAATCATATTATCACACTGTTGACATCAAGTACATATTTATCAAGAAGGTTTCCATCAAGGACAACACATTATCCATAATTCCAACTTCTTCTTCATCAAGCAATTATCAAAACTGAAGATCACAAGAACACAAAGAACATAATATATAGGCTCCAAGCCAAGGAAAAACCCCTTCAAGGGGAAAACCCAGAAAGAATACTTATCTTCTTATAGAATCAAATCAAAGTGAGACCTCCAAGACCCAAATACCAAAGTTAATATTCCTTCTAAACACCAAGTCAGCCCTCCAACAATTCCTTCCTCAAACAAGCTCAGGTCAACGAAAGTCAAACTTCAAAATTTCTAGTCAAATCATATTTCTGGCTTTTTATTTCAAATCTACAACTCAAACCTACAATTCCCAGCCTCCTGCATTTATCCAAAAACCATAATTTTTCACACGTGAGAGAATCCAAGCATAAAAATCATATTTTCTTTCTTACCTTTGAATTTCTCTTGTCTTCTTTAACCTCCACTCTTCTTCCTTCATTTTTTTGTTTTAGATCGAACTTGTGAAGTGTCTCCAAGCTATTCAAAATCCCTTCCTATATATATGCTTCTTAAGAGGTCAAGCAAGCCTCTCCTAGGAAAATTTGTCCTTGGCAGGGCTGACTTGGTGTCGGAGGACAAAATGACTTTCTAGACTCAAAAATAATAATTTTATTTTGTTACAAAGAGTCCAAATGGGACTATAATACATGAAAAATGTTCTTCTTTGACTCAACAAGCCCTAGAAGCATGGAGAACATGCTTTGACCTAGAATTGAGCTTGAAACCCATGTTTCAACAAATAAAAATTACTTTTCTTTATACAAATTCATGATTACAAATGAAATTATGAATACTAAATCTAGTTACATTCTCCAACATGCAGGAGGTTGCTATCAATTCCAAAGGGGGATATTGTTGGAATTATGGCAGGTTGGCATGTTGGCATTGATGTCAACCTAGTGATGGATCATGGTACTTTATTTTTTTATATTATTCTAGTATTAATAGGCATTCATATGTTGCTTACAAGTTCTTAAAGTGTAAAGAAGAAGGTGGTTGCAGATCTGGATGAGGAGAAATATATTTTTCCCTAAAATAGAGTACGAATGTTGTTAATGGTTAGAAAAATAGTTTTTACAATTATCACTGCATATATTACAAGATTAGAACTTGCATTTTTTTCCTATATTAAGAAGGAAGAACTTGATTTCGGGTCTATATGTGAAGAAAAGGAATCCCACAAGCATTACCAATGACTTTGCCCAAGGTAAAGTATGGAATCGAAGTTTCTTTATTGATATTCAATGTGTAGTTTGATTTGGTCTCAAGATGAAAGCGTTATGGTTGAGTTTGCATGTTCAATTAGGTCCATAATGAATTGATCTAGTCATGGTTCGATGGTTTGAATTGGTCTCTTAATAGTATGAACACGTTTAACAATTTGTTGTGGTGTTAGTGTTGTGATCAAGTCAATCTGGTTAATTTGATTAAGGCAAAGTGTAAGGCATTGATTGGTTTATTCAAAGTGTGATTACTGAATTCTTTCAGCGCCATTCATTTGGTTGTAGTTAACATCTCATTGATCTGTTCTTCGAGTGTAGTGGATCAAGTGTATATAGTAGGTGCACATTGTTGAGGTTGATAGTCAGTATGTTAGTGTAAGGATGCTCATTAAGAAGAGTAAAAAGTGTTAAATCATTGTGTTGTGCATGATCGATATGTTATGACTGTTAGAGCCTAGATTTGCCTCAGGCTGAAAAGGCAAGGTTCTAGGTCCACATCAACCCACGCTCAGCCTCGTAGCTAGCCCTACGAGGATAGGAGAGGGCTCTCTCCGAGTCGATCTCGGCAAAAGACAAGCAATGGGGCTCGAGATGACTGAAATAAAAGCTAATTTTAGGCTAGGTATGAAGTACAAGGGTTTGATTTGAGTTTTTGGGGGTTTTGTGCTGGAAACAGGGAAAGGAAAATTGGGCTCGGGGATGAGGCACAGTTTCTGCAGAGTTCTGATTGGGGCAAGGAAGGAAATTGTTTTGATGCTTTAAAGTGAGTGAATGGATAGATCATACTGGTGAGGAGCTAAGGAGAGTAAGAGAGTCTCAAGAATTCTACTTAAATAGATGAAAACATGGAAATTTAAAAAAATTCAAAGGCAGAGCATAGCAGTTAATGGATTCTACCTTAATCACTCATTTGTTCAAATTCAGAAGAAGAGACAGGAAAATGATACACATAACACTAATGAACTTACAATTACTTAGAGAAGAACACCGTCAAAACATAAAGCCACATGGATCCCAAACAATGCTGCAAAACCCTGGTCTTTCCTTAGCTAAAAATGCAGAGATAGAATGTACAATGATATGCCAAAGCAATCCCCAGTGTCCAACCCTGAAAATGACTTAGGAATTACATGATATAGACTAGCCCAACCCATTCCCTTGCCTCTAGGGGTCGAGCTCATCATTCTAGGAGCTATTTCAACCAATTCTAAACAAAGCACTAAAATCTAGGAAATCAAAACAACTTGCCTCTATAAGGTAGGAAACTGATTCATTCATTAAATTTTCACTTTTTAGTGAATGAATCCTCTAGAACAAGTAAATAAGTTCCAAAATTACATCATTTTTATCCAATTACATCAAGATAGATCAAAATTTACACCAAGAAGCAAAACTAGTCAAAACTGGGCGAATTGCTGAGCTGAACAGTGAAAAACAAGCCAAAATTCCCTATGCGCCGCGCCAAAATTTGTATGCATCGCGCCACTTTGGAGCTGACTTTTAGGCACTTCCTGAAGTCCAAATTGAGACCAAGTGTACTTGTTGGAAAGCCCTACCCGTCTGATTTACAATCCAAGTAAAATTTCAGAATTTGGTTCTCATTTTCCCCTCCAAAACTTCAATCTCCCAAGACGGCTTCCTGTGTGTCAAAATAGGGGTAGTGAGGTCATTTTTTGAGTGTTTTTGACCTCCTGGGGACTCAAAACTTGCCCAAACTTCTTGGCCACGCACCAAAAGTCATTAGTTTTCATGCCAAATCCAATGATGTAAACTTTTTGCAATTTGGAGCTCCCTAGAAAAAGTGAGCGCCATGTGGCGCGGTGCATAGGGAGGAAAACCCTGTGTTAAGAATTTCTGTGCATAGCTCCGTTTTGCAGACCAATTTTAAGGGTCTTCTCGGTGTCAAAATTGGGTTCCCGATAGCGTGTTGGAAAGGTATTTGAGTCTACTTTCCAACCCAATTTGAAGTTTTCAATTTAGAGTTTATTTATCCTATCACAAGTCAAATCTCCCAAGACCAGTCAAAATGTGCCAAATGAGGCTGCCTTAGGGCAGAGTGTTGTTGTAGTCAACCTTTGAAGGTGTTTCTCAACTCCAAATTGAGCTCATTATAGCTAATTGGAAAGATATTTGTGTCTAGTTATCATTTGACTCATCAAGAAAGCCATTTGGCCAACCACGCTAGGAGAAACCTTGATTTTCACAAGGTCACTTCAGAGGTGCATCAATTCTCTCGAGGCAACTTTATTTTTGACATTTCTCTAAAACCATGATAGTTGTCTAAAAACTGAAAGAGGATTTTATTATTGGGTCATTTAAGGGCAAAACCCTCTCTCACTTTTTCCAAATTCATCGTTTCTGGCTCAGAAACACAATTTGAAGAAAAACCACCCCTTTTGTGTGATGAATGGCTTGCTCCTTGGAATGACTTCTCGACAAATGATGGAGATTTGATGTTCGATGATATGAAATGACCTCATACCTTCTGATATCCCTTACGCCTCCTCTACTCAGCTATCTCTGATCCCATAGCCAACCCTAGCTCAGTGGGGGAGTAAATTAGGGTTTGGGGATTTATGGTTAGGATTTGGGAAAATTGGGAAAGGGAATTTTGGGAGAAGGAATTAATGAGCTTAGGGGGAGAGGGAAACTTAGGGAAAGATGAAAGCAAGGGAGAAATGGGATGGAGGAGTGAATTTGGTGATAAAACAATGATTTTGACACCCTAGCAGCAAGTTTCCTTGAGGTAATTTTAAAGGCTGGGGTTTGATCGCTTCACACAAGCACCATGAAACATACACCATCAAACCATCATCGAAATTGTATGGAAAAGAGCTTTGAAGACTCTACCTACTTGTATCAAGACCGATTGATGGAATTTGGAGTGATTGGAGCAAGTTTGGAAGTTTGTCGGGCTCTTTGGCTGTGTGCGCCGCATAGGTCGCCCAATGTGCCACGCCTTCCCAATGTGCTGCACCCGTGTTATTTTGCACTGGGTAATGCGGCCCAATGCACCGCGCCTGGTGGGTTCGCCACACCTCCTGCCTAGTGCGCCGCGCCAGCCAAGTTTCTTCTAAATTCACCCAAATTGCGCACTAACTCACCAAAATCGTTTTTTCTTGCTTCTCTTTGCTCTTGGAATATGAATGAACTTCAAACACTTGGATAGATGTTTTATACATGAAGCCTTTAAATTCATTTTGCCTAAACCCACTTTCATAATGTGGTAGACTTTGGCACTTTCATTTCAACCTTTGTTTTGGACTTTTTCACCTTTTGGCTTTGTTGATGAACTGAATGAGCTGAACTTTTCTTGTTTTTGCAGGTGTAGGAGCTTCTTAGTCTAAGGAAAGAAACCAGGGTGCAAGTGAAGGAATGTAGAATGAATAGAACAAAATATACATGATTTTGTATAAAAAAAGGCTAAATACTCTGTTTTTTTCGTCAAAACAGAGTTTTGAGGAAAAACACATTTTCGGATACTTATTAACAAAATTTATTAGCGATAGAACCTCTTCATGGCCTTCTGGTGATTATCAGACACTCTGAAGCATTTATTGACAAAACCCTAATGAAACCCTAGACCTACTTGACACTAAAACCCTAAAGACAACTTTCGCAAATTTTAATGAAAAGAAGACTATATATGCCTTTTTAATGAACAAACATGAACTAGCAGGTAAATGACATGAGGGACATGAGGAAAACCACTCTCATCAGATAATCCATGCGCCTAATGGAACGCAGATGACTGGGCGAGACTCCTAATATGAAATGCAACAAAGAGATTTTTATCTCTGACGGAGGGCTGAACAAACCAACTCTAACATTGGCTCCAATGGGGATGGTAGCTCATTAGAGGTGCCAAGAACTACAAATCTTTGGGTGAGTAGATAGTGCCTTCGTCCATTGGGCTATGGAGTCGATGACTTGACAAAACCACACGAGATTGGTTGACTCATTTATTGACTGAAAATTGGACTCAAAACTAAAATTGAAAACCATAAAAAAACCAAACATGACTAAAACATAACTAACAAACCTACTCTAAGTGTTCTTTTCACCTTCGATCAAGTGAAATGGAACAGCCAATGTAGCCATGTAAGCATTGTGGCTGCTAGTTGAGTTCTTCGCAAGTGCTCGTTTAGGAATAACAAGAGAAAACTATTGAACGACAACTCCCATGGAAAGTCAGAATCAAGTTGACTGCTGATAAACTTGCAAAGCATGAATTGACTGGATGACTTTAAGAATACTGCGAAAGGATCTTCACAAGCATCGCTATTGATTTCCATTAACACATTACTGCTCTGGTCCAAGTAATCTTCATAGCAGGATCTAAAATTTTCCTCACATCTACACTGTGTTTCTTTGGTGATTGCAGCAAGCTGCAAAAAGGATCCTGAATTTCGTGAATAACCAAACTCTGTTGTTGTTTCCAAACAGAACAAAAATCTCCTTTATCAATCTCCTCATATGACTGCAAACCTTGGTATGGTTATGCAATGAACAATCTATTAAACAAGACAATGAAGGTGGCCTTTGAATCAGATTATTATCAACATTCTCTTCTATCACATGGTTAGCTGATGGGGAAGAAATTTTACAGAAAACATCATCCAACACACGAGAAATAGGATCATCAAAAATTTGAGAAGACTGCTATGATGTATCCATTAAAATTTTCTGACATCCTACTCTCTATTCATCTTTTTCTTTAGAGATATCACGAAGATTCTGCCTTATAAACTGAAATGCTTCGAAAAAAAAGGGTACAGAATCCTCTTGCATCATTAGATCATGTATTTCGCTTTCCATGCCTTCATCAATAATCTGACCTTCATACTCAACATTAAAGCTGAGAGATTGTTGATTTCCTACAGGCTGCCCATTCGAAGATTTACTGTGCAATTTACCCTTCAAAAACTGAAATGATTCAAAATAGAAAGGTAGGGAATCATCCTGTATCGTTTGATCATCTATGCCAGCTTCCATGTCTTCATGTGCAACTTGACAATCAATGGAATTTGGGGCTGGAAATCTGAATATGAGAAGTTTTGAACAAGGTTTTCATTGCCCTCTAGATGGTCCAAATCAGGACTTGTTGACAGCTGATTTTTGATTGCATGAATGTTGTCTCTAATGAACTGAAATGAAGCAAAACAAAAAGGAAAAGATCCTTCACTTACTTCAAAATTTGCTGCACTTTCCTCATCATTGTCATAGCTGATATGCATCATTTGATCATTGTACTCGAGCTGTTGTAAGTGAACTTCCTCCTCCCACAAACTAGCTGTTGATTTGTCTGCAAGATTAGCTTCTATTTGGAGAACATAATCATCATCATCATACTGATCAAACTGAGGCAAATTGTCAGTATAAAACACATCATCAAGCATACATGTCATATCAACAGATCTCTCTTCTCCAAGATGATCTATAAAACAATCATTATCAGATCTATGTTTTGGATCAGCAACTTGTTCTTCTTCAATCAGCGAGCCATGGGCTTGAACATTATTCTCATTCCTTGCGGTGATCATTTGCATCATCTCTTCTACTGCAATTACCAAAATGTCAAGCTTTACTTCTAGAGATGTCGATTTCTCTGTATCTATGTTTTTCATCTCTTCTTCTTTCAACCTTGCCCTTTGGATCAGTAGATGAGACTCTACATTTACTGCATTTTTCTGCATCTCTTCAAGTGTTGCAACATTCTTTCTCTTAGCTGAAACTCCATTCCTGGATCAAAGGCACCCGGATAGTGCAAGAGATCAGATCTAGGAGGAGGTCTTATATCAACCGACATTGAATAATAAACTTGATTAAATCTGGGAGAAATTGTTGTACTGTCTCCCCTGGCATTCTTTTCAGTTGGTTATACTCTTCTATAATCAAGAAAAGGTTCTGTCCGATCATCCACCTGTCGAGAAAAACTTTGACGAACTGCTGGAAATCTGAGATGCTCGCATTAGGCAAGGTTTTAAACCAACTCTTGACTTTGCCTTGCAAAGAAAGAGCAAAAAGCCTAATATTGACATCCTCTTCATCAACCTCAAACAAGTCTAGAAAAGACTCAAAATTCTACACATGTTGCTCAGCGTTGACATTATTACATTCACCGTCAAACCTCGGCAAGTATAGATCATAGTTTTTGGGGAAAGCATGAAGAATAGAAGGTAAAACAAGAGGTTTATACCTACTGGGATTATAAAAGGTGTAGGAGTATACACAAGAGCTACAGGATCAGGTTTGTTTTCTTTAGGCTCATCACGCTGAAGAGAGTCATCACCAAATTCAAAAGAAAGGTCTTGATCAAGCTCAAAGGCATGCAAATATTTGGTATTCACAATCTTCAAAGGGAAAGAATCAACTGCAGGCCTGGGATCTTTTCTCAAGCATAGTATACTTTGCAAAGCCTTCTTTACATTCTCGGTAAAAGAGAAGAAATAATTTAGAACAAAGAACAAAATGTCTTGGATGCAATTCCAACTTGAATACCTAAACTTTATGTAAGAACCTTCCATTTTCTCAGAGCAAGAGTCAGTCCTCCAGTGGAGTCTCTACAGGAGTCACCAGGTGAATGATTTCAGCCTTCTTATGTCTGATCGTTGTCCACCATCAACCATCAGATCTGAACTTGATACATGTACTGGGGTGATCATTTAGATCAGATATTCATCTTATAAGACTAGACCAGAGATTGACTGAAGTAGCTTTTATCTACTTGCGCTAATGCAAAGCAAAAGCGTTTCAAAGGCTACCTGGTTAACTTCAGGCTCCATCTGTAGTCTACAAAGCCAAACAATGAAAATAAACTTTCTTCCCTAGTTCGGTCACTACTATGTTAGAGCCAAGATTTGCCTAAGGTTGAAAAGGCAAGGTTCTAGGTCCACATCAACCCACGCTCAGCCTCGTAGCTAGCCCTACGAGGACAGGAGAGGGCTCTCTCCAGGTCAATCTCGGCAAAAGACAAGCGATGGGGCTCGAGATGACTGAAATAAAAGCTAATTTTAGGCTAGGTATGAAGTACAAGGGTTTGATTTGAGTTTTTGGGGGTTTTGTGCTGGAAACAGGGAAAGGAAAATTGGGCTCAGGGATGAGGCACAGTTTCTGCAGAGTTCTGGTTAGGGCAAGGAAGGCAATCATTTTGATGCTTTAAAGTGAGTGAATGGATAGATCAGACTGGTGAGGAGCTAAGGAGAGCAAGAGAGTCTCAAGAATTCTCCTTAAACAGATGAAAACATGGAAATTTAAACAAATTCAAAGGCAGATCATAGCAGTTAATGGATTCTACCTTAATCATTCATTTGTTAAAATTCAGAAGAAGAGACAGGAAAATGATACACATAACACTAATGAACTTAAAATTACTTAGAGAAGGACACCATCAAAACATAAAGCCACATGGATCCCAAACAGTGCTACAAAACCCTGGTCTTTCCTTAGCTAAAAATGCAGAGATAGAATGTACAATGATATGCCAAAGCAATCCACAGTGTCCAACCCTAAAAATGACTTAGGAATTACATGATATAGACTAGCCCAACCCATTCCCTTGCCTCTAGGGGTCGATCTCATCATTCGAGGAGCTGTTTCAACCAATTCTAAGAAAATCACTAAAATCTAGGCAATCAAAACAACTTGCCTCTATAAGGTAGGAAACTGATTCATTCATTAAATTTTCACTTTTTAGTGAATGAATCCTCTAGAACAAGTAAATAACTGCCAAAATTACATCATGTTTACCCAATTACATCAAGATAGATCAAAAATTATGCCAAGAAGCAAAACTAGTCAAAACTGGGCGAATTGTTGAGCTGAACAGTGAAAAACAAGCCAAAATTCTCTATGCACTACGCCAAAATCTGTATGCGTCGTGCCACTTTGGAGCTGATTTTGAGGCACTTTCTGAAGTCCAAATTGAGCCCAAGTGTGCTTGTTAGAAAGCCCTACCTGTCTACTATCCAACCCAAGTATAATTTCTAAATTTGGTGCCCATTTTCCCCTCCAAAACTTCAATCTCCCAAGATTGCTTCCTGTGTGTCAAAATAGGTGCAGTGAGGTCATTTTTTGAGTGTTTTTGACCTCCTGGGGACTCAAAACTTGCCCAAACTTCTTGGCCATGCACCAGAAGTCATGATTTTTCATGCCAAATCCACTGATGTAAATGTTTTTCAATTTGGAGCTCCCTAGCAAAAGCGAGCGCCACGTGGCACGGCGCATAGGGAGGAAAACCCTATGTTAAGGATTTCTGTGCGTAGTGCCTTTTTGAAGACCAGTTTTGAGGGCCTTTCCGGTGTCCAAATTGGATGCAGGATAGCTTGTTGAAAATTTGTTTGAGTCTACTTTCCAACTAAACTATAATTTTTCACTTTGGAGTTCATTTACCCTATCAAAAGTCAAATCTCCCAAGACTGGTCAAAATGTGCCAAATGAGGCTACCTCAGGGCAGAGTGCTGTTGCTGTCAACTTTTGAAGGTGTTTCTCAACTCCAAATTGAGCTCATGATAGCTCATTGGAAATATCTTTGTTTCTAGTTATCATTTGACTCATCAATCAAGCCATTTGGTTAACCATGCTAGGAGAAAACTTGATTTTCCCAAGGTCACTTCAAAGGTGCATCAATTCTCTCGAGGCAACTATATTTTTGAAATTTCTCTAAAACCATGATATCTGTGTAAAAAATGAAAGAGGTTTTTCTTCTTGGGTCATTGAAGGACAAAAGCCTCTCTCACCTATTCCGAGTTCATCCTTTCTAGCTCAGAAACACAATTTGAAGAAAAACCACCCCTTTTGTGTGATGAATGGCTTGCTCCTTGGAATGACTTCTCGACAAATGATGGAGATCTGATGTTCGATGATATGAAATGACCTAATACCTTCTGATATCCCTTAGGCCTCCTCTACTCAGCTATCTTTGATCCCATAGCCAACCCTAGTGTTGTGGGGAAAAGTATCCGATGCGGATGACCCTATCCCTACTCTAAAGGTGACAGTCTTTAGCAACAACTGAAAGTAAAGCTTTGATGTTTTCCTTTATGAAAGTACAGAGAGGGGGAAGAAATGATCAACCAACCTGGTATCCTTCGCTTAGTCGATCTTGATCCTCTCTCTTTGTCTCTTGTTCCCAGCTCCTTGCTCTCTTTGCCGGTCCAGCTACACACAAGCCCTGCACAAAACGAGAGAGGAATCTACAAGATACAAGTACTCATAACTGATGCATGGATTAGAGTGAATCAAATATACATGTAAATACAATACATCAATGCAATACAAGTATATAGGAGAACATGCAAAACTTTATTGATAGAAGTAACAGGGTTCTGAGAAGGTTACAACCAATGATGGCTCCAATCCAGCAGCACCTCCCCAGCAGCAAGAACTCTCCTCTTCACCTCTAGTAAAACAATCACCCAATAGCTCTAACTGTAATCCAACAGCACCTCCTTGCTTTACACAAAATTCCAGCCTCCTTAGACCTCATAGAAGAGCTCTATATATAGGAGAGAAGAAGAGAGGATGAGTCAGCTTGAGGCTGGCATAGAGCTGACTAGTGTCCTCTCCCTCTTCAGTTAATCTTCAGTTCTTGAGTCCACTTGGAGATCCTTGCTTACACATGGTGATCAAGTACCTCTTACTCATCACAGGGCGAATCTCATGAACCAAGTGTCAGTTTGGAAGCTTCCTGGGCAGTTGACACCTTGCAGAATGACTGTGCCACTTGGCCAATCTCGCCCAGCGCAGGTAGCCTTCATTAATCTTGACTTCCAGCGCAGGTACAAGGAGGGACAGTTGCATTCCAGCGCAGAAGCTCAGTGGAGCAGCTGACATGATCCAAAATAAGCCTGTTTTGAAGTGTTTTCAGGTGGAGAACTGATTGGAAGTGCTGTTGTTTGATGACCTTGTTCTTTTAGGGGTAAGAACAACATGTTTAGGGACTGAGGATCCCTGTGATTATTGACATTTCATGCTCCATGATGCAAGGCACAAAAATGTCTATAACAGTTGCCCCCTAAAGTATGAGGCCGTTTATCGGGTGAAATGCTTTATCTAGAGGGTCCGAAGTTCATTCCAGTGCTGAGGAGGCGCCCTGTAATACAATACAATACAATACATTATTTTTCATTCTATTTTCATGATCTAGCTGAGGCGGGCATTCCCATGCTCAGCTTTTATAAATACATTTTGGTACATATGACAGACGATCGTCTGAAGGTAGACTGATAATTTTCTGCTGAAATTATCATCCTTTGAATAGGATGATCATCTGTTGCAATGATGTACATGACAAATGCTTTTATATTTCCTGAATATATATCGCAGCCCGGATGGATGAAACTAGATCCGGGGTCTTCAAACTCGTTCGATCTTCACTCTAAGTACAAGTCGATCCATGTGAGAATTGCGCTGAAGTCGAACATGGAAAGACATCGCTTGATTACCGGTCAATAATGAAAACCGTTAACAAGCGCGAGAAGAATCACCAATAATGACGATGACCCTCAAGGTACTGCAGTACAATTCACGTGGCGTGAATAAAGGACTTGGCGTCGAACGCCACGCAAAATCTTCTGGTCGAAGGTCATTGATGTATACCTGTCGCCGGAAGTGAGAAACTTGCCATTGAGGCATGCAAGCTTCAAAGTACTGATGGGGGTGTTCCTAGATCAACTTCTTGGATAATGAGCTGAAGTCGACAAGAAGCGATCCGTCAAAGGAGGGCCTTAATGAATCCCACATCAATGACACGGAACGAAGCTAATGATTTTAGTGGAGGTGAAAACAAACTGTGACATATGATTCAGGGTGGCGATCATGAATGGATGAAGGATAATGTATGGCAGTGGATGGGACACGGTTGACACTTTCAGAGTGACCCCTCTTGAACATATAACGACACTGATGCGATGGATCGGTAGCATTACCCCAAATGTGGATGGTTTGGCGAGGACCATGGTGATGAGACCGGTGAATGAAACAACCCAACCCGATGTGGTACGGAGGAAAAGTGTCATGTTCAAGAGTGACTTGCTACCATCAAACTTTGATGTTCTCCCAATTTTTCCCCAGTCATTTCTGACCAGTACCTCTTTATTTTTGTCAAGCTTGAGGAGGATAACATATGCTTGTTCTATAACTTGCCCTTCGGGCAAGCCCATCGCTATGATTTAACGAGCCTAGCGATAGGGAAACTCGTTCTCGTCTAAAGACAAGTTTGTCGCTATTTAATCATTTTAACGAGTCTAACGACAAGGAAAACTCGGTCCTTTTCATTTTTAGAGAGTCTGAAAAGGTACAGAAAGTCAACTCCATAACTCCTTTTTCGTCAGCAAATCCCTTAAGTCCGAAAAAGTATAAAACAATACATAAGGGATGGCTGTTTGGTACTTTTAACGAGCCGAACAAGACAAGCGCTCGATCCTTTTGTGCAATAATCCCTCAGGTCCAAAAAGATTAAAATTTAGAGGAGGGATAGCGTTCCGGTCATTTAACGAGCTGGAAGGCCAAAACTCGGCAAACTTTTCATATTTTACGAGTCAGTGAAAAGAGTTGAAAGAAGACTCGTCTTTTGAGGAACGAGTGATAAACAGGGATAGCTACAGATTCCAGGTACAGGTTGGAATTTTCCAATCACGGCAGCGTCACAAGGATGGCTAGGTGAAATCACTCTTCGCAGCTGTTCCTCAAAAGGGGTAAACACACAAATGGAAGTGAATGATCGGCCAAATGAACAGTGGAGGTGATGGATGAAAACACGATCAAGGTTCTTATGGCGGATGAATTTACAATCTCAAAAGGTCATTTACCGATTCATTTTTTCTGGATGAGCTTGAACTCTAAGGGAAAGCCTGCTCACAATCTTATGTTTATTTTTTAACGAGCATGAACTATGTGCTAAAATTGCTCGGTGATTTTGCATGCCCCCAGCATCATAATGACGCATGTCAAAGGAGGGTGCTCCCCAAGCTTCATTGCATTCAACTTTGTTGATTGGAATGAAGGTTTTCCATTGAGATCTGGAAAGGGGATTGTTTCATTTTTTAATGAGGTTGACATAGTAAAAGAACTATCCTCATGGTTTTTCATTTTTTAACGAGGTTGACCTGAGATAGGAACTATCCTCGAAGCCGACCAAATATCTAGGAATCTTCCGAATCCAACCAGAAGATTGGATTAGATTTCATTTTGTAGGTTTCCACTGTGGCCACTCCCGCCGGATTAATTGGAGGCGGTAGGGCGAAAGTACCCATTAAGGCAGGGTCTTTTAGGAGACCTACTCCGATATTTTGAAACGAATGGTCGCTTCCATGGATCAGAGGAACGCTTCCTGTAACTTGTGAACCATTAGGGAGGAAATTTTGTTGGTCAATGATCGTAATCCCTCCTTGAAAGGGGAATGCGATTTTCCTAAAATAGGTCGACACAACAGCTTCCATGGCATAAATCCATGGTCTTCCCAGTAGGATGTTATAGTCAAGATTGCCATCGATGACTTCAACATCTATTTCTACTGTTTTGCCCCCTAGTTCAACTCTCAAGTTACTAAGGATACCGTAAGGGGTATATGTCCTTCCGTCGAATGCTTTTAATGTTGTTGATGATCGCGTCAAGGTTGGAGATCCTAAAGTTTTCCAGCAACTCATCGACATAATACATGTCGATGCCCCCTCATCAATAATTGTTCGATGAACAGTTTTGTTGAGGGCTTTCACTTGGATGAGGAAAGCTAGTTGAGCTGGTAACTGAGGATCATATCCTTTGTGATCAAAGGATACAAGATTGGAATCTATAGGATCCACCCCACCAATTGCTGATAACAATGTCTGCCTTTGGGATGGGCAATGTTGTA
The DNA here is from genome assembly GCA_031772625.1 of Pinus tabuliformis. NCBI lineage: Eukaryota > Viridiplantae > Streptophyta > Pinopsida > Pinales > Pinaceae > Pinus > Pinus tabuliformis. The sequence goes on along the minus strand of CM062819.1, from coordinate 416,326,565 downwards.
GTACCTCAAGAGTCGACATAGCAGATGGCGATTGCGCCAAATCTTCCACTATATTATAATGTTGTGCCGTTCTGGCACGAGGATTAAATGTCGACTTGTGTACTACTCCCTTTGGCGGTTTTATTGTTAATTCATGTGTGATGGGGGGTACAACTTCTGCCGAAGTTGTTGTCGAACTGCTAGGTTGATCTTTACCTTTATCATTCGACACCTGTGGATTCCCGTAATCTTTGTTCCTTGTCGAAATTAAAGCATCATCCTGTTGCTTCGATATCGATAACATAAGCACTTGCAACGGTGAAGCATTTCCACTACCAACCAGATTTTTTCCTCGATCGGGAAACGGATCAGTTAACACAGCTGGAGTTTGCGAACTCTTTAAGAATCTTTTTAGATTAGCTTTGTATGGACATTCTCTCGTCCAGTGATCCTCATCACATATCTGACACCCATAAGGTGGTTTCCTATCTCGAGGAGGGCTTGAAGAAGTTTTTCGAGGAGATGACTCTCCTTGTTTCTTCTTCTTCCCTTTGTTTTGATTTTTCTTGCTTCCTGGTTGATTGGTTTCTTTGCCCTTATCTGCTGATACGGCATTTACTTCCGAAGCAAGAATCTCTTCTTGAGCATTTTGATTCGAATCTTTACGGGCCTTCTTGGGATTGGCCTTTCTCGGATTCGCGTTTGCCGTGCCAATCACGCCATCGCCGGCATGAGAGTCACTATTCGATTTAGGAGGAGGAGGAATTGAAAACTCTGGTCTAGGGGCGTCTGGTATCTTGTCATAGAGCGTGCCGGACTGAGTATACACTAAATCCAAATATTGCGCACGAGCAATAACCTGCTCTTCCGTTACGACTCCTCCCTTCGCCACATCTTCTGTTATGGCCGGAAGTAACGACTTTATAAACCACTCAGCTAAAAGCTGATCAGGAACGTATGTTTTAACCATTCTTCGTCGACGTCGCCACTCATGTATATGATCTGATATATGAGTTGCGGTTGTCTGTTTGAAGTTGGTCAATATCTCTGTTCCCATTTCATACCTTATTGGTAATTGAAAGTGGGTTAAGAATGTCGTGGCAAGGGAGCTAAAATTGTCGAACGAAGCTCTTGGCAATTCTATATACCATTTTGCCGCTGGACCTGTCAATGTCCTCTGAAAGAGGCGAAGCCTTATCGAATCATCATTTAGAGTGTTCGACGAACACCACAGATGAAATGTCATCACATGATTCGACGGGTCTTCACTTGGATTTCCATTGAATTTAGGAATGTCGGATGGAAGTTTGTGTGGGATCACTGGCCACCATGGGGCGTAAGCAATTGGATCATTTGTTAACCGATGTAAATCAGGCAACTCTAAAGTTGCCACGAATGGTAACTGTTGATTCAAGTTAGGTGAAGCGTAACCAGGGTACGATGGAATCGCCTGAACAGTTGGTCTTTGCATACCAGCGTAATGGAGTTGATGCTGGTATGACTGATACGGTTGATGGACTTGACCACTATAAAGTGGTTGATTTTGACCATTTTGGATATATGGTTGTCCAGTATTCGCAAAGATTTGCTGTTCAGAACCTTGGTACACTTGCTGGAATTGTGGCTGTTGGTATTGCACTATCCATGGTTGCGATACCATGGGTTGTTGTGCTATACTAACCATTGGACCAAGATGTGGGGTACTTGTACCCGATTGTACTTGTGTTGCCCCACCAGTAGGCGATTGTGGTTGGGTCGCAGGGTCAAGGGGCTGTTGCATGAGAACCTGAGAAATCTGAGGTTGACATACAATAGGCATCGTTTGAACTTGCGACACGGTTACAATAGCCGGTGTAGTTGGGATGTTCGTCACAGGTACACACTGTTGCATAGAATATACAACTCTTGGTGGCTGGGATAGCATAGGTGCCCAACTACTCGTTGCAATTCCACCATAACTTGAGTAAGGTTGAGAACTCCCGTATGGGTACCCTCCCGGAGGGGGTAATGAAAAGGCATACTGCCCCCCATACGGTGGTAATCCAGAACTCAAGGCAATTGATTGTCCTGGAGGACTGGATGGCCTAAATTGATTCCCAAAAGGGTCAATTTGATGAGTCTCACCATAAGAGTTACCAGACATTACTCCGGAACAGACAGGAACAGACCATACTGTCGATATAGTCCCTGGGCGGACTCCTTCTAGCTGTTGAGAGCTAGTCGGGACAGCTGGTATGCCGGCAAACATCGTCGGAGTGACGGCAGGAGCTTCTGCTGTCGCTGTGTCATTTGGCACAGTCCTAGATGTCGACGGTTGCTCAGACATTTTAGGTCTATCCAATAAACTGCCTAACGATTCTACAGGAACTTCCACTGGCAATGGACAAACTTCTGATGCAGAAGGAAAAAGAGTGATGCCTACTCCAAAATGAGTTGGAGTATTTGCTTGCTGGTCCTCTACGATTTCCTCTATTGCAATCAGACCAGGAGGAAGAGGAAGACCGTCAGGTCCGTAAAAGATTTCTGGTGCCGAAGAAGGGGTTGCTTCGACAGCGACAGTTGTTTGAGCAACAAGACTCTGTGGACCGGTTTCAGATGGAACTGGTTCAGTTATGCAAGTACTTGTTCTCAGACTAGGATCAGTACAACTGTCCCTCTGTCGCTGTTGAACTTCTTCAATAGAGGCAGGGATTCCAGAAATATTAGGAGTGACCAGAATCTCAGATGTAGTTGGAACTGTTGTTCTAACTTTAAAGGGAGATTTTGACCCGGTCAAGCGAGTTTGCTTCGTCCGTACTACTCTCGATTCCGGAGACAAAGACGGTTGACTCGCGAGTCTCCTCGAACGACGGAGTTCTAATTGACTTTCCTCCACGGTTGCGGATTACTCGATCAACTAAAATACAAAAAGGGGAATTATGTTTCCGTATTGAATGAATTTTATTAGACGCTTTTAGACACAACTTTGCTTTTTCATGTTTTAAGAGTCGAGAAAAAGCTAAAGATGACTCTAGTCGCCTTCGATGTATTAACGAGCCGGAAGTGACAAATGCTCGGTTGGACCTTTTCAGTTATAGAGTTTGAAAAGGGCCAAAAGAAACTGCTCTGGAGATCTAGGCAGAGGGTGTGCCAAACCTTTCGCGAAACCACAGAATACGTTTTACGGTACGGGTGGTCGATCTTCGTGAATGCTGTGTTCACTGCATCGCGATCAGTAGGGCGGTCGACACGGCTTCCTAAGGATAAAGGATAATTGCCTATAGGGGTCTCCCAATATACGCGACGGTACGCGGGAGCACAAGTCCGTATTAGTGCTATCGTCCCTCAGGAGGAATCACCCACCTTCGTAGAGATCGACAGTCACTACGTTTAACGACGCCGGAACACGTCTCTACCTAGACCTCTATTGTGAGCGTTATGTTACAATGCGTTTTTAGATTCATTCAATATATTTTAAGTTGATCTTGTTTATCAGTTTGTCTTTCAGGATCACCACGAGATGTATTGGTACAAATTCCTAAATGCAGCTAAAATGATAAGCAAGCTTTTACAATCTTTTTAGCTTTGAAAATCCTAACTACTGAGGGGAGAGAAAAACAATATCTTTCCACACAGAGCACAAAGCACAAACTAATGCACTTTCTCCTAGATCAGACACACAAACTTATCAAAAATGCAAATGCAAGATGCATGTATTTCTTTTCTTTTCCCTTAATGTTGATGTAGACAAAAGGAAATTGTTGTATAATTTTCGAATTCAATTTGAAGCGTAAACAAACAAGTTTCGTCTAAAATGAAAAGACACCTTACAGGTACTTGTTTCAACACTAAAAATATATGAATTCAAACCATAATATGAAAAACAAACAAACTCAAACAGCCATGAACAGTAATAAAACTAGCTCTTAAGATCACAAAGACACTTTTACAGTTCAGGATCTAAGAGGTCACAACTATACTGGTTCACTTTTCACAATGGGAAACTGTAACTGAAACAAGAAATACTGAAAGAACATTCACAGTTTCATCACACAACTGAGGCGGAATAATGTCAAGGAGAATGGTTTACAGCAAATACAATGACCAGCAAGCAATCAGCAAAAAATCAGTGAAAACAGGGCCAAGACACAATGGGAAAACTGAGCAAGACAAAGGCTAACTGGACCAGCGTAGGCTCTGGTCTGTCAGTTTGACTCTCAGCGCAGTTCCCGAAGGGAGTACCTGCGCTGTAATGCAGACTGCCTGTGGACAGCCTGCTCTGGGACACGAGAGTTACGTCTACAAAGTTTTCCGGGTCATAAAAAGCTCAAAAATGCACTGTTTTTGCTGAAATAAAAAGCTATAGGTCAAGTACAGGCTAAGGGATGATCAAGAGGATGAAGATCTATCACAAAGAGTAAAGAGTCTTTTGTAGATAAGCTCTTCAAATCTTGAATTTGCTCAGCAAATGAGCAAGAGTAGCAGACCCTCTACTTCGCTTTTGATATAGTCAAAAGCTTTTCGATTTGGTACTCTTTTCTTCAAGAAATGAATAGCAAAATACTACAAACACCAACAAGATACTAGGTTCCCCAGTGGAGTCGCCAGTTTGTTGTGGGGAAAAGTATCCGATGCGGATGACCCTATCCCTACTCTAAAGGTGACAGTCTTTAGCAACAACTGAAAGTAAAGCTTTGATGTTTTCCTTTATGAAAGTACAGAGAGGGGGAAGAAATGATCAACCAACCTAGTATCCTTCGCTTAGTCGATCTTGATCCTCTCTCTTTGTCTCTTATTCCCAGCTCCTTGCTCTCTTTGCCGGTCCAGCTACACACAAGCCCTGCACAAAACGAGAGAGGAATCTACAAGATACAAGTACTCATAACTGATGCATGGATTAGAGTGAATCAAATATACATGTAAATACAATACATCAATGCAATACAAGTATATAGGAGAACATGCAAAACTTTATTGATAGAAGTAACAGGGTTCTGAGAAGGTTACAACCAATGATGGCTCCAATCCAGCAGCACCTCCCCAACAGCAAGAAATCTCCTCTTCACCTCTAGTAAAACAATCACCCAATAGCTCTAACTGTAATCCAACAGCACCTCCTTGCTTTACACAAAATTCCAGCCTCCTTAGACCTCATAGAAGAGCTCTATATATAGGAGAGAAGAAGAGAGGATGAGTCAGCTTGAGGCTGGCATAGAGCTGACTAGTGTCCTCTCCCTCTTCAGTTAATCTTCAGTTCTTGAGTCCACTTGGAGATCCTTGCTTACACATGGTGATCAAGTACCTCTTACTCATCACAGGGCGAATCTCATGAACCAAGTGTCAGTTTGGAAGCTTCCTGGGCAGTTGACACCTTGCAGAATGACTGTGCCACTTGGCCAATCTCGCCCAGCGCAGGTAGCCTTCATTAATCTTGACTTCCAGCGCAGGTACAAGGAGGGACAGTTGCATTCCAGCGCAAAAGCTCAGTGGAGCAGCTGACATGATCCAAAATAAGCCTGTTTTGAAGTGTTTTCAGGTGGAGAACTGATTGGAAGTGCTGTTGTTTGATGACCTTGTTCTTTTAGGGGTAAGAACAACATGTTTAGGGACTGAGGATCCCTGTGATTATTGACATTTCATGCTCCATGATGCGAGGCACAAAAATGTCTATAACACCTAGCTCAGTGGGAGATGAAATTAGGGTTTGGGGATTTATGGTTAGGATTTGGGAAAAATGGGAAAGGGAATTTTGGGAGAAGGAATTAATGAGCTTAGGGGGAGAGGGAAACTTAGAGAAAGATGAAAGCAAGGGAGAAATGGGATGGAGGAGTGAATTTGGTGACAAAACAATGATTTTGACACCCTAGCAGCAAGTTTCCTTGAGGTAATTTTAAAGGCTAGGGTTTGATCGCTTCACACAAGCACCATGAAACATACACCATCAAACCATCATCGAAATTGTATGGGAAAGAGCTTTGAAGACTCTACCTACTTGTATCAAGACTTATTCATGCAATTTGGAGTGATTGGAGCGAGTTTGGAAGTTTGTCGGGCTCTTTGGCTGTGTGCACCACGCAGGTCACCCAATGCGCCGCACCTTCCCAATGCGCCGCGCCCGTGTTATTTTTCACTGGGTAATGCGGCCCAATGCGTCGCGCCTGGTGGGTGCACCGTGCCGGCCAATTTTCTTCTAAATTCACCCAAATTGCGCACTAACTCACCAAAATCGTTTTTTCTTGCTTCTCTTTGCTCTTGGAATATGAATGAACTTCAAACACTTGGATAGATGTTTTATACATGAAGACTTTAAATTCATTTTGCCTAAACACACTTTCATAATGTTGCAGACTTTGGCACTTTCATTTCAACCTTTGTTTTGGACTTTTTCACCTTTTGGCTTTGTTGATGAATTGAATGAGCTGAACTTTGCTTGTTTTTGCAAGTGTAGGAGCTCCTTAGGCTAAGGAAAGAAACCAGGGTGCAGGTGAAGGAATGTAGAATGAAGAGAACAAAATATACATGATTTTGTACAAAAAAGGCTAAATACTCTGTTTTTTTCCTCAAAACAAAGTTTTTAGGAAAAACACATTTTCAGATACTTATTAACAAAATTTATTGCAATAGAACCTCTTCATGGCCTGTTGGTGATTATCAGACACTCTGAAGCATTTATTGACAAAACCCTAATGAAACCCTAGACCTACTTGACACTAAAACCCTAAAGACAACTTTTGCAAATTTTAATGAAATGAAGACGGTATATGCCTTTTTAATGAACATACATGAACCAGTAGATAAATGACATGAGGGACATGAGGAAAACCACTCTCGTCAGATAATCCATGTGCCTGACGGAACGCAGATGACTGGGCGAGACTCCTAATATGAAATGCAACAAAGACATTTTGATCTCTGACAGAGGGCTGAACAGACCAACTCTAACAATGACCATTGTGGTTGTTTGAGTAATGGTTTGATTGGGGCGAATCACCAAACATAATGTTTTAGATTTAATTTGGCTAATATAAGGCATGCACGCAATCTTAAGGAGAAGGGTGATTATGTGTGCAAGGAATTATTGGAAGAGTGAATGGAAGCTATAGAAAAGTGGAATAAGAACTTAATGTCTTCATTTTCATAGAGATTTGATGTTGATTTCAGTAAAAAAATATATGGGAGTAGTGTGATGGTGCGTATGCTCTAAAGTAAGAGAGTAGTGTGATTGTGAGTATGCTCTAGAATAAGAGAATAGTGTGATGTAGATTTTATAATTGGTTACTTGTTCCAAGAATAAGTGCATTGGGCATCATCAACACAACATTGATTTCCTTTTTGGATTAATCATGTGAGAGTATCGCGAAGATAATTTTCAATTCACTCCGAATCAATGCGATTGGACAAAACTTGAGATACTTGTGCATGGAAATGGTGCAGAGCTCAATAGCAGAATGCATTTAGCAGAGTCTTCACATTCACAGTGTGCACAGACCTAAGGTAAATTGTTGATTTTAGATTGATGTGTTGTTATATATTCATGTTTCTAACATTTTGTAATTCCAGGTAAAGTACAACAGATATTTCATTAATGTCATTGAGTCGTAGTGTGTGTTTTGATACCATTGTGTATATTTGGTTGAATTGAGAGAGGTTCCTATTATGTATTGAAGTCACAAGCATTGTAATATTAATGTATGTTGTTATTGATGTATGAACTGAGTGAGAGGGTTTTATATGTTTTTGTCTAGTGAGTTGATGTGTTAGTGTTTGATGAGAAGAGTTTGGTTATGTTGATACAAAGTATTGTTGAGTTGATTGTGTGTTATAGAGAAAGGTTGTATTTATTTTGAGTGAGAGTAGTATTACATTAGTGTTGTATGTTGAGAAGATTGTATTAAGGTCCAATTTGAAAATTAATGAAAGGGTGACCCATGGTGATTGAGGAGGTTGGGGCATCTAACATGTGGTGGCTTTCCAAGATAGGAAGTTAGGGTTTCCTAGCTAGTAGTGGTTAGAAAATAGTTGATAGGGATTTGGGGCTTCCTAGCTGGTAGTGGCCAAAATTTTTTTATAGGGGTGGTGGCTCCTTGTTTTTAGTGGCTAGCAGAATTCATATAGAGGAATAGTGGCTCCTAGCTATTTAGGGCTAGTGTTTGAATGTAAAATATTTTGATTGATAATAAGAGAAGAAAGCAGTAGGGTAGTAGGGTAGTTTTTCTCCCCTTGATGGTTTCCACTGTAAATACTTGTGTTCTATGTGTTTCATTATTGTTCTGTTCATGTATTGATTCCCATTTTGTATTTATATATTTTGATCCATTAATATATGTTGTGTATTGGTTGTGTAGAAAATGAGCAAAATGGTTTAAAATTGTTTAATATTTATCACCATTGATTCACCCCACCCCTCTCAATAGTGATTTGGTTCCAACAAAATATTTGTAGCTAAATGTGTGGTTTTCCAACATAATAAAGGAAATACAATCAAGAACGTAGTTTTTCTACAATCATTAGCCATATCAAGTAAACATTGGGAAGATGTTTCAATGGTTTTTATTAAGGATTTACCCAAATCTAAAGGAAAAGATGTCATTATGGTAGTAATATATTTTTCTAACAAAGCATGCCCATTTTTGTAATTTTTATCATCCTTTTAATAAATTATAGTGGCAATAACATTCATGGAAACAATCCAATAGCTATATAGGAACCTGAACATTATTGTAAGTGACATAGAATCAATTTAAACCAGAAATATTTGGACTACATTATTTTATTTTTTGGGTACTCAATTGATTCATAGCTCATCTGAGCATCCTCAATCTAGTGGGAAAATTGGTATTTTTCCTAAATTTTTAGATATCATCAAAAATGTCCCTATTTATGTTACCTTATGGATATCATCCTCCATCCATCACATCACCCTTGAGAGGGACTATAAAGGTTCAAGAATTGGAGTACCACATAAGGCACTAACAAGAGGCTCTAAAACTATTGAAGGACAAGTCGGTTATAACATAAAATAGAATGAAATAAGAAGCAAACGAACATCACAATGAAAGGGAATTTGAAGTGGGGGATTGGATATTTTTGTGGCTACAATCGTATAAACAAATATCCTCAAGCAACAAAAGGAGGACAATAAATTAGCACCTGCTTATTATGGCCCCTATAAGGTGTTACAAAGGATTGGAAGTATTTGTTACAATTCGAGTTTTCCCCATCTTCACATGTACATCCAATCTTCCATATTTATTTCTTAAAGAAGGTAATCAGTGACAAGATTCCAGTCCAAATTATTTTACCAGATATTAATAAAGAAGGGAAAATCATACTGTAACTAGAAATAAGCCTTGAAACAAGGATTATGCAGCTACAAAATCAAGCAATTACTAAGTAACTCATCAGATGGAAGAACCTACCAGTGGAAGAGTCAACACGGGAAGATGAGGTATTCATGCATAAATGCATGTACCTAGTCAATTGTTGAGGACAACACTTGTTCAATAGGTAAGGGCGTGTTAAGAATAAAACCTATCCCTGGATATTGAGTTATTACATTTCTATTGTTATATTAGAAAGTTGGCCAGAACTATTCATTGTACCTTTTCATTATATTTGTACCCTTTGTCTCCTATATATATACTAAAGAGACCTAGTCTTATGATCATGTCATCTTTTCTTTTGTATTGGATTAATTATAAAAGGAGGTTTCCCCCTCAAAGTGGATTGTATTCATTCATTTTTAATCATTTTTAAGGTTCTTGGATCATTACAAGGCCCTCTAATTCAAGTTAGGTATACTATCTGCAAAGAACCATATAGATCAAGTAGATCCGCAATAGTTAAACCATAGGATAAACTAGGACATGGCTCTAACTCATCAACATGATGGACTTGGTAACATTATTCTTTATATTGATTCATGTAGACTTTGCACTCTCTTACTATTGCTCATTCAAAAGAAACAAAGTTCAACCAAATATAGGATTTGTTGGAGAGTTTTGAAACTTAAACATATGAGTGGTTTCTCAACCACTAGTATAGGGGGTTTAGATATAAAAATTTATAAGGCGAGACAAAAAAAATATATATATGTGTGTACTAAAAAACAAAAAGACCTTGTTGACCTAAATTTGGGTGTGAAGGCTAGGCTAAATTGCATTATGGAATTAGAATAACAATGCTTCTAGGTTGGTTTATAGTTAGAAGGATGAGCAAAAAATGTTTAATGGATTGGACCAAATCCAATTCAAACCCATGATTAGATACATTACATGCATCATGACTCTAGCAAACGATGGTTGGTATGTGTCTTGAGAGTGGTGGTAGAGGTTGATAAAATCCTTTATAAATGATAGAAGTTGGTATCTAAAACTCTTTTTTATGAAGAAATGGCATGTTGACTTTGATTCCATATTTACTCGATTAGATATCCTCCCCATATAAGTTATAAGTTTTGGAATCCTAGTCCTCAAGTTAGAGGAAGTATTTGAGGAAATAGGAAATGTTATTAGATACTAAAATGAAGTTGATTAGTCTTTCCATCAAAAGTACTATTTTGGAATGGCTTAGATTCTTATGGATTTGGAGACTAGTAAAGGATTAGAAAATACTATGAACGTAAAAAGAGAAGTAGACCTTTCCATCTAACCCAAATACCCTTCATGTGTGGGTGTTGCCACAGTTATGTGCACCTTGCAGTTGGTTGTAATAATCCAAAATCAAAGGAAGCTTTAGGATCATAGTAAGCTAATGATGTTTTGAGGAGAAATGGATAGGGACTTCTCATAATCCACTCATAATCTAAGCTAGAATGATAAATTTGAGGATAAGGAATTTTTTTTCTTGATATAAACCTTTGGATGTAGAACATTAACCTTCAATCACAATCTAGCATAAGGATCTGAGCCTTAATGTTATTAATAACAATAAGGATTACTTCTTACATTTAAGTAAGTAATTATAGTTTCTTTTTTCAAATAAATGGAAATTCTCTAAACTTATATGAAATTTTAATTTTCAAACTTGGGGATTAGAGGCATAATCCAAATAATTGTAAATGATGAGTGAATTTTTGTGCAACCTTTCAAGAATAAAAAACTCAAATCCTCCAACCATTATACATATATATGGAATAAAAGATTCAATAGCAAATGAAAATTCCCAAGTAGGGAACCTTGAAATTCCAAGCATGGATACAGAGGTCCAAGAAACATTACAATATACAAATCCCTTGTAATCCACGAAACACAATCTAACCTAAGATTAAATGTACCATTGACTTTCTTATGAAGGTGGTTTGGGGGCTAGGTTTCTTTTAAGAGAAAGGAAAAAATATATATCAAAGAGGAAGGAATTCATACATGTCCATAGCATAAAAACATGATTATTAGAAAATCAGATGCGGGAAATAGTTTTCCTTAGTAGAACCCCTTAGAGAAAATTCCCTTGTTGAAGGTATAAAATGATTTTTATAACCATAAATTGTTGATTACTTTCCAAACACTCAAAAAATTGAACATAAAAAGGATAATAGAGACTATAAAAACATCTATATCCTTTTATAAGAAATAATGGTTGATGGGGAGAAAATCACTTGGTAAATTTCAAAAATGATGGGTAGGTGGTAATTTAGTTTTATAGATTCCATTAGGATATAAAGAGGAAACATTATTGAGTGGTAAAATTGTCATATACTCTTAATAATTCGTGGGATTTTCCTGTAGGTCTATGGATTTCCCTTTTCTCTTTGGCTTTAGGGAAAGAGATCACTATATTGAAACTATATGGACCTTACTTGGACAGGGTGGAGTATTGGGATAAGTTCTTCAAAAATGTGATATTCATGGTGGGGGAGGCTTAAAGTTTTATCTAGTAAATTGAAGAGTATGGGTACCAATAGCAAAAACAATTTTATTTTAGGATACCTTATAAGGAAATGGAAGCACAAGGCTCGTTGGATATTGAACTAGCTAAATTGATTCCCTCCTAGAGGAATAAGGGAATCAATGATGATAGAATTACCAAGAGGCTTGATTGGATCTTTATCTTTAAAGAGTTATTAGATTAATTCATTAGGGTAAACAATGGTTTTCTTAGGAGTGAAGTCTAATCATAATCTAGTAGTTTGGAAGTAGCACCTTCACAAGAGAAACCTAGTTCCTTTAATATGAACCCATAATGGTTGAAGATGGAGGAGTTTGTAAACAAGATCAAAGATGGATGGAAACCTTTTGATGACCACTCAATGGAATATGTATCTCTTCAATTTCACCAATGGGCAATAGATAAAATTATAAAGATGATAGGATCCTTAAGGAAGTGGAAGAAGCCTTGGAAATACTTTACAATAGTGATGGGTTTGGCTATTTGAAAAAGGACTAGAAACTGGAGGTAAAGCTAGTCAAAGATAATAAGAGGAACATACTTTCGTAAAAGAGAAATAATGAAGGCTCAGGAGTAATGCAATATGGTTACAAGTAGATGATGACCATTTTTTTTCATAGATAGAAAATTGTAGGAAAAAAAGTTAAACTTATCTTGGAAAATTGACAAAGGAGATTGTAGGTTCGAAATAGATTTCAAGGATATTGTATATGGAGTCACCAATTAATTATCAACCCTTTTCAAAGAGGACTCTTAGGCTATAATTCTTGAAGTAATAAGGATATCAAACTCCTTCCCTATATTTGTTAATCATGAGGACAAGTAGCAGCTAATGAAAGAGGTTGGAAAAGAAGAATTGCAAAAAAAGGTACAATTCTTTCAAAAGGAAAAAATTACAAGGTTATATGGCCTTCTGTTGGATTGAGGGAGCTTGGATCCAAGTTTAGAGTTAGTTGCGCTAAGCAACAAAACCCTACACTACCGGCCCTTTTGGAAACAACCCGTGTAGCGCAAGTTCTAGTCTCACCCGAGGAAGTATTGAGTGATGTTAGAACCAGGTTTCTACATCCAAAAGGCTATGTGATGTGGGGTTAGGGAATTTCTTCAGTTTCAGGCCTGATCTTACCTTTTTGAACCCTTATCCATGAAATTTCCAAAATTACAGTGATTTTCAGTTAAACAGACTCATTAACTTCACGTAAACATCTAATTATCATATATACTAGTAGATCTAGATCTTCGAGGAGCAATAAATATGAAAATACAGATAAATATCATTCAAGTATGTGTAAATACAGAAAGCATTTAAGTATACAAATTGAACACAGAGTTGCTTCAAATATTCTTTATTACTTCAGATCTTCCTTATACAAACTTTCCAGACCCTACACACAAAGCTACAGGGGCCCGCGCACTCAACTGCAGACTTACCAAGGTCTCCACACACTTAGTTGCTGGAGCCTTCCCCTTCGCCAAAAATACAGAAAGATCATATAGACTTAGAACATATCAAAATCCCATCCCATTGATTTATTTGTTAGACTCGCTAAGACACCCTTTTATATACTTATTCCCATTACAATAACATGGTTTTCAAACCATGTGTGGATCTCAAAACAATACAAAAACTAAGGGGCTTTGACCTTCCTAAGCTCCTTGAACCCTACTGACCTGTGCTACTTGCGCTTCACTCCTCAAAATGTGGAGACTTACAATATTTTAACAAAACTTGACCCAGGGGATCCTGTCCCAATAGGCCCCCAAAACAAATATGTGATTCATCCTCGATTCACTCCACTGGTACACTCTAAATATTTTCTTTCATGCTGGTAAAAGAAGACTTCACTAGATGAAGTGCCTCTGTGCATTATACTGCTCCCTGTCAAAGTTCTTCGACCAACTTTTCTGTAGTCAGTCCTTATGTTGTTAGGCTGATGGTCCATTTTGTTTGATGCATACGGTTGAGCATACCTTCCATAGTCTGTGAGAGTTTCCATGCTTCTTCTTCCCACGACTGCATCTGTGCAGTGATAATCTACATATTCTTCCACAGCTCCTCGATCTGTCCTTGCAGGGATGTCCCCTCTTTCAACCGGGCGAACCGTTGCACAGGGGCTAAGGTGCACGTCATTGCCTTTATCTCATCATACTGCAGTTGCTTATCCCAGATGGTGACTTCAATATTTTTCACCTGTGGGTCCTCCTGCAGCGAGGCTCACAGTTCTAAAGTCTCTTCAAACAACTAGCTACAATCCTTGACTGTAGCGTTGCTCTTCCCTATCAGTTCTGATGGTAGCCTCACAATACTCTCGGATCTCTGGTGACGTGGTGGGCTACAGCTTCAATTGAAGCTCAGTGATTTGCATCTACAGGTCGAAGCAAACTTTATCCACTTGTGCCTTTGATTCTCTAAATGCATCTGCAATCTACTGTATTTTTTATTCAGAAGAGGCCTCAGACTAAATTTGGAGCTTGGGAAGCTCAGTGCATACTCTAGAAATGGGTTTCTCTAGCACATCTATTAACAAATGATCTGTGCATCCTTGATCACCATGAGAGCCCATTGCTCCCGCACCTTAAGCTCATCTGCTACACCCTAGTGTAGCTCATGCAATGTGTATAGGGGTAGCGTCGCGAGGTTAATACACATGTTCTTAGGCAGCTAGGTGCTCTCCCGCTCTGTGGCATCATTCAGGTGTAAGGATCCATCAGGAAAGGCTACAACACGGAGACCTGAAGTGAGTACCGACTGCACACTGCCCGATGTCATTAGTTTCTCGCTCACTTGAGACCGTCTTGCTTGAACCACACTCACTTGAACCTGGGTCGCCTAAACTTGCAATTATTTGAGGCCCTCCTGGACCTTTGTCAAAACGAATTGGTATTGTTCTTCAATATGGCCCTAGATATCTTTCGTCGCAGACCTGATAACATCTCCAATTTCATCAAGGTCCCCCTTGGTGAGGACCATGGCCTTCGTGCCGGTGAACTTATCAGATTTGTGCTTCTTATGTGCGCCTCCCGCACTTGACTTCTATCATCGTTTGATAATAAAGGGAGAATCAACATCCTTCAGGTCTACATAGGGGTCTTCGGTACCCTGATCAAGCTCCTCTATATGCTTCTCTTCTTCTTTCTCGTGCTTTGGTTCCTGCACAGTATTCTTTTCTAGGTCAATGGTCACTATTTTCTTTTCCTTCTATGCCTCTTTACTAGTCCCCACTGCACCTTCTTTACTATTCCCTGTTATACCTTATACAATATCTATCGAAAGGAGCTAGTCAGTTGGCCACTAAAGGACTAGCTACATGATATCGTCTTCAATGACCAGAAACAGAAACACCATCCATTTCTTCATCAAATCACGCCTCACGTGGATGTATACATAAATCGGCCTTCAAATCAACAACGCACCAATATTTTGTGAACAGACTTGTTAACAACTGGAAATCCATTTCAAACATTACCCAGAACATCTTTTTTCAATGACACAGATAGGGTCCTTTGTTGGCTTGAGGGGGCTTGGACCCAGGTTCAGAGTTAGCTACATTAACCAATGAAACCCTACACTATCGGCCCTTTCAACAACAACCCGTGTAGCGCATGCTACAGTCTCAGCCGAGGTAGTATTGAGGGATGCTAGAACAAGGTTTTTACATCCAGAAGGCTATGTAATGTGGGGTTAGAGCATTTCTTCCATTTTAGGCCTGGTATTAACTTTGCGAACTCTTATACATGAAATTTCCAAACTTAAAGTGATTTTCAATTAAACAGAGTTATTAACTTCATGTAAACATCTAATTATGCATAAAACCACATATAATAGTAGATCCATATCTTTGTGGAGTAATGAATACGAAAATACAGATAAATATCATTCAAGTGTGCATAAATACTGAAAAAAATTTAAGTAAACAAATTGAACACAAAGTTGATTCAAATATTATTTATTACGTTAGATCTTCCTTATACAAACTTTCCAAACTCAGTGCACACAGCTGCAGGGGCCCATGCACTTAGATGTGGACTTATCAAGGCCTCCGCGCACTCAGGTGCAGAAGCCTTCCCCTTCACCAAAAATATAGAAAGATCGTACAGACTTAGAACATATCAAAATCCCATCCTATTGATTGATTTCTTAGACTCGCTAAGACACCCTTTTATATATTTTTTTCCATTACAATACCATGGTCTGCAAACCATGGGCGGATCTCAAAACAATACAAAAAATAAGGGGCTTTGACCTTCCTAAGCCCCTTGACTCCTAGTGACCTGCGCTAATTGCGCTTCACTCCTCAAAATGTGGAGAATTATAGTATTTTAACAAAACTTGACCCAAGGGACCTCGTCCCAACACCTTCCTATGGAATTCCTTTTAGGTTGTCATGAATTATTAGAAGAATACTTAAGAAGGGTGGAAAATTCCACTAGAGACACAAGAAAAATAGTTGGATATTATAAGACAACCTCTATAGAATTGATCCCTAAAGAGAAATAATTCAACAATATTAAAAAAAAATAGGTTAGTATCCTTATGCGATTGCATATATAAAATTATCTTAAAGGTTATTGTTCAGATATTGAACAAAAAAAATCTTGAGAACATTTTAGATTTTTAGAGGGAAGACAAATCTGTGGGTCAGTTGGAATAGTGCAAGTAATCCTTCACTCAATGAGGGGTAGGAATCAAATACTGGTGGAAATTTAACTGGACCACTCCAAGGTATATGATAGGGTAAGCTAGCTTTGCCTAGACATATTCTCATACTCCTGAGTTTTTGTCATCAGTTTTTTGTTTGGGTGATGAGTTGCATTACATTAGTATCATTTGTTATCTTAATCAATAGGGTAACATCCCCTTTATTCATATCATGAAAGGGTATTAGATATGGGTTCCCCCTATTCCCTCTGCTTTTCATTTTAATTGTTGAGGGGTTAAGTAGGAATAAAAGAGGCTCAAGAAAAATGGTAGTTTCAAAGGGGTAAACATTGAAATAATCTATCATATTACATACCTATTGTTTGTGGATGACATCCTAATTTTCTATGAGGACATAAGAAGGATAATTGGGAATTTTAAAGCCTCATATTATAGTTTGTAAAGCAACAAGTATGATTATAAACGTTGAAAAAATATATTTTAGTGTATAACTAAGTATGAAAATGTCTATTTTATTTAATTATTTCCTTACTATAACTAGATCATGGTTTGAAGTACTTAAGTTTCTATTTGAAGCTAAAATTATACAAGAAAAATGTTTCTAACAATAGTTGATTACCAAAGTGCAGAAGAATTTAAATACATGGTGTAATTGGTGGCTTTGTAGAGGGGTATGTCTGGTACTAGTAGAATTTGTACTAGAGGCAATTCTAGTATTTACTTTGGTAATGAAGGTGTTTTGGAATTCATCAAAATACTATGCTACAAATTTATCTATCTAGTTGATAAAAAAATAAAGGGTTTATTCTCACTTCATGGAAAAAATTGGCTTCACCAAAAGAAAATGGAGGTTAGGGTGTAAAAATACCTTTCTCTTCTCCAAGGAAATTGCAACAAAAAATGTTTGGAAATTAATTCAAGGAAGAGGGATGTGGGTTCAAGTAATAAGAGCCAAGTACATTGCTCTTGCTTGTGTAGAGGGTTGGGTAAGGAATCCAATAGGAAAAAGTTCATGATGTCTCAATAATATGGAAAGATATTAACTCAAGTTTTCTTTTGGTTGGCAACTGGTTGATTAGGAAAAATAGCAAAGGAGATAAAGTACAAATGGATATAGACCCATGGATAGGAACTATGGGATTCCATAAACTACTTTCTCATATATTCAAGAGATAATTAGAGGATATTATATGTAAGACATACACAGACACATTGAAAGAAAGTAATTCAAAATAAGAGAAAATGATGACCAACTTTCATGGTCACTCAATACAATTGGAAACTATTTGCTCATAATAGGTTACAAAACTCTTGCTAAGGAAGGAAGGAAGGGACATAAGGTATGGTGGTGAAGAACCATATGAAAACTAAGACGCACTTTAAAAACCAAAAATTTCATGAGGTTAATTTTAAACAAACCTTTCTCACCTAGGAGGTACAAAAGAAAATTTTCACTGGAATAAGGTGGTGCAACTTATGTCAACAAGAAGAAGAAATCTTTGCATTTAATTATGGTATGTCGATCATGGTATGCAAAAAAAGATATGAAGAAGGTCATATCCCTTCTACTTAATATAGCTTAGGGACTATGGCAAGCCATGAATCCAAAGCTACTTGAAGGAAAATAAATTTTAACTTTTAAATGTGTGTCCATGCACTAAACATATTAAATGCTTACTCAAAAGTTCATCACAAATAAAATAATCATGAGATGGGAGAAGAGGTAATCAATGGGGATATCCCATGGGCAAACTTTGATAGTGACTCATAATAAAAACCTCATAAGGGGGGGATCAAAGGGAATTCAATATTTATCTCCAAATCATATCATTTCTTCCAATGTTGGAATCAATTAGGAAACTAACAATTTTTGTGAATTGATGACTCTCAAAGTAGTTTTGAGGTTGGCTCAAGAACTTAGTGTATTACAAATTCAAATCATTGGTGACTCACTCTTGGTCATTCAATGATTCTTAATTGAAACAACTTTACAACCACTCTATGATAGTGTGCAACTAATAACTACAACCTTTTCTCATATCTTTGTCTCACATATACATGGACATGGATGGGATAGGAGATGCCCTATCAAAATATTGATTAGTATTGGATCAAAGAACTTAAATTATATCCATACTTTCTCACATATTTCTTTGTCTCACATATTCAAGGACATAAATAAGATGGGAGATGGACTATCAGAAAATAAATTGGAATTAGATAAAAAAAAAAACCTTATATTATATCCCTACACTAATATGAGCACATAAACTAATATACTAGTGAATCTTAACTCTAATTATATATTTTTACATAATTTTGTTTAAATGGTACAAAGTCAAAGTTTTTAGTTTGAATAAAATGATTTATGTTTAATTTAACTAAAATATATTATATTTTTCTTTGTAACATAAAATCAACCTAATATTATTATTAATTTTTTAATACTAAAAATATAAATATAAGAGTTATTTCTATCACTTATCTAATTTTTAAATATGAATATATTATTTTGTATATACTTGATATATATATATATATATATATATAATTTCCTTTCCTTTACCGAAGCTATGATTCTCGCAGCCAAGTAGTATTCATCCTGATACATGACAATCTCTCTGGGGGACTTCCAGTTCCATACTAAACAACTCTAGCTAGCTTGGTTACTGCCTTCATTTCAGAAAAAATAATGTTTCAAGTCCTGTCAGTAGTCCATTGTCATGACTATGCAGGAAACCAGAAGATGAACACTGTCAGTCTCAGTACTGTTTCAACAAACAACGTTGTAACCATGCACATGATATTCAACCTTCAAAAAAAAATTGGAACTATCTGGAAAGCCAGTTGAGATTTGTTCCTCAACTCAACGCAACGCAACGCAATATCAATGGTGATGACGCTGGCTGAGTATTCACGGGTCATTGAAGTATCACATAATAGTATCTTCTACGCTATATTATTTCAAACTTGCCACAGTGAATCCCGCTGAACATGAATTTAATACTCAAGTAT
Source organism: Pinus tabuliformis (assembly GCA_031772625.1). Classification (NCBI taxonomy): domain Eukaryota; kingdom Viridiplantae; phylum Streptophyta; class Pinopsida; order Pinales; family Pinaceae; genus Pinus; species Pinus tabuliformis. The sequence continues at coordinate 416,307,046 of CM062819.1, read as the reverse complement.
TTGGAGGATTGTATTAAGGTTTACTGATGCTTTAAGTTTGGAAAAATAAATCTAATTTCAAAGACCTTCATTACAGTAACAATGACCTGACATCCGCCCAAGTTTAAATTTGAATTGATTGCATGACAGTCCACGGTCACAACCACTTAACTACAGGAAAAAGTACCAATCAAAACTGCAGAAAACTTTGCTTCGATGTGAATCACAAGTACTGATCTGACCAAGAGCTTCAGAAGTAGTGTTGTTGTAGTTGTTGAAATTAATGTCAAGTAGTAACGAAATTGCTTCTCATAATAGTAATTTCGAAATATTTGTTACCAAGATTATATTATATTTTAAGGTCACGTGGGATAAACTGCAGTACAGGGAATTTCAACGTCCTGGCATTTGCTCTATTTGCAGGAAACATAATGAGGAGATTGACCATCTTTTTATAGGTTGTCCATTTGCTATGGAGGTCTGGGCTTTGTATTGGATTTTCTACGGCTAAAACATTTGGGGCCACAGCATACTTTGAGATCATGTTTTAGTATGGCTCATTACTTTTTTTTAAGGTTATATGGTCTATTTGGCGTGGTACAATTGCTTGGATATTTGATCATAAATTGCCAGTGATTCCGTAGGCGGTTCAAAAAACTATTTGATGTTTTGCAGAGATTGAGCCCAAGAAGGTTTTGTGCCATAAGAAGGTGGTCAAAATTAAGGACATGAAGGGGATATATTATAGAGGATTTTTTGATGGGGCAGGCCAACAGAGAAGGTGTGGATATAGGTGTTGTCATTATTTTATTTTAAGGTGTGGATGAGGTGTGGATGCGGGGTTGTCATTATTTTATTTTAGAGTGGGGCCGTTATTATCACTTGTGGTGGAAGGGTGGACAGTGAGCCAACAATAAAACTGAAATCATGGCACTTTGAGGTGTCCTTACATTTGCCAAATGGCTCAGATTGGAGCAAATATTCATAAATGGAAATGCTAAAAACATCATAAACAAAGTCACAGATTACACTCTCTTCAACCCCTATATTATCCAAATGGATGAGGCTTATTAGAATTTTGGGAAACAATTTTCAGAATATTACATTCTCTTCAACCCCCTGTACTATCTAACTTGATGAGGCGTATTAAAATTCTGTGAAACAATTTTCAGAACGGAGAATCCACAGTATGGACCATTTTTCTGTTAACGTTTCAAATCCCAACTGGGATCCATCATCAGGACTGATGAATGATAATATAAGAAGAGCTAATTTGAATGAATAAATAGTTATGAGGAAATAGATTTAAGGATCCGCTGAATATCGGCTTGATTTTTAATCTTTAATTATAGATTTTTGAATAAATTATTTTTTATTTTTACATTACTTTCACACATATACAGAGAACAGGTTGCAAATCTTTCAAAGAGAGGTATCCACTGAGAGCAAGATAAGTATCACTTTGTTGCATATGTACAAGACGCACTTATGAAATGTTAGATCTATTAATTCCAAATAGGGAATCTCTTACCCATTTTTTATGATTTTTTATGTTAGGTCTCACTTATGAATGTTGGATCCATCAAATTATTGATGGCTTTATATGGTATTGTAGAACTAAAATGAAGATTACACAAATCTTTGTCTTAGATGTAATGTAAAGAAGAGATAAAGATGTAATGTAAAGAAAAGTAGAAACATACTAATAGTTACTAATAGAAAAAACCACCAAAACTATTCTGTTTGAAAAAACTAAGAAATGTATTTTTTTTTATTAAAAAAAATGTTATGTAAAAAACAAAAACTATTTCATAAATATAATAAATTGTCAATTACAACATATGTATTTGAGATGTTTTGGTTAATAATTTATTTTTAAAATTATATGGGTCTTTTAAGACTTGAACCTCACTACTAACCAACGTCCTTTTACATTATTTTAACTTAAAGCAATTAAATTAAAAAATAATAATAAACAAATTATTCACTAAAATCATTCTAACGAACGTCCTTTTACATTATTTTAACTTAAAGCAATTAAATTAAAAAATAATAATTTTTGTAAAATATTTTGCACGAGATTAAAAATTGTGTGCACACATTAATGAACCGTATATCCATCTTCAAAATGTGAGTGCCCACCATTCACCAGGCGTATAACCATCTTCAAAATGTGAGTGCCCAGCGTGACAGCCCACCATTCACCCGGCGTTGTTACTTTAATACATAATAATCAATTTATTTATACCAGGTGTGCATGACGAACCAGATAGAGTAAAAAAAATCGACCTTGATGTGCATTACAAACAAGATTACAGGAAAAACTTGGACGATGGGATAAACGTGATGTGGACTGAATGGAAAGTTATAATATAAAAAAGTTAAATAATTGACGTAACTGTTAAATTTGGCGAGTTTGTTAGGTAAAGGATATGTACGGTAATAACAATATGGCTGATAATTGTTTGATTTTTTAAAATTTTTTCCTAAATTGGAATGATAATTTTTTAGGGTTATTATAATTTTTTTAATAATAAAAAATAAGGATTTTAAAATTTTTGAAAATTATAAAATATTTATAATTTATAATTTATAATTAAAAATATTTGTCTACAAATTTTAAATAAATGATGATTAAATATTTTGTTAAAGTATTTTTTAATGTGAAATTATTGGTTTAATATTTTGTCTTGAGCCAAATAATATATCAACTATAATAAAAATATAGTCTTACTAAATTTACAAAAAAATATAAAATAATTAAAATTTACAAGTAAAAATTTAAACTTATTATTCCTTATTATCAAATTTCAAATAAAATTACTTATTAATTTAAATAATAAATAATATTTAATAAGACCATACTTTTATAGTAAACATAAACACATTAATAGAAAATAAAATTATTTATATAACTAATTAAGTCTGCCCTCTAAATAAGTAGCCAGCCAGTTATATAAGGAATAATTCGAGGATGCAGCAAAACCAATAAGACATGAGAAATTGTTGTTGATATTTGTTGTATGCTTGTATCAAACTATGTTTGAAAATATGAAAATTAATTAAATTTGCTAAATTAAAATATAAAAATTTTAAAAATTTATATGATTGGTTAAATATGTATAATAATGATAATATATTAGTGTAGGTATTTGGATTTTTATATTATTTCTGTCCAAATTTATATTTCTACAACATTTCTATTTTAATTTTGGTTTTTTTTTTAAGTATTTGTATTTCTACAACATTTTTATTTTAATTTTGGTTTTTTTTTTTTAAGTATATATTTGATTAACTGTAGATATGTATATGTAGATATGTATATGTATATATATATATATATATATATATATATATATATATAATTAAACTGTTGAGATTTTAAGTAATAGTTAATTTATTTAAGTTTTGGAATTTTTTAACATATTTATTTTTGTTAATTTTATTAGAATAATTGTATATATTTATAAAATTATAAGTTTTAGTTGTGTAATTTAAATAAATGGGGTGTTTCAAAGTATTTGTCATTTCTTTTTCAAGAGAATTATTTTTGTGATTGAATCTGAATGAGGAAAATTTTTGGATATTACTGGTTAAGTTGATTGTCTATTTCGAAAATATTTGAAAATCTGATAAATAAAAGTAAAAATAAAAAATTGATTTTACTTCTGTCTATCTCATTTCTAAATATTCCCAAAATTAACAATCTATATTAAAATAACTAAATTTTTAAAAATACTAAATTCATTTATACACTCGATAACACATTTTATACCACTAAAAACTCTAATCTCAATCTCATTGAGAATTATATAGCTGAATTCAAGTTTAAAAAATACACGGAAAAAACTAAAACTGCAACTTAAAATAAAACAACTGAAACAATTCAAGGAGGAAAATTTCAAAATCCGTTTATATAACATTGGTGGATATCAGCATTTTAACCATTAAGTGTAAAGACGAACATGATCAATCCAGAGAACAGCTTTATCGTTATGATTTCTGTCAGAATAGGCATAAACAAAATACATCAGAGAAGAGTCTTATTGTTATGATTCTCTCAGAATCCGTATAAACAAAATAGTAATTATTTCAAGTAATCTCTCTTAATGGGTCTTCGGAAAAAATAAAATTGCATCATAACTGCCCTGCAATCATCAATCTGGCGGTTTCAGGCCAAGCCGAAGCTCCAGGTCCACCTTACTCTCTTCCGCCCCTCCCTTATTAATCTGCCTTTCAGGGTCCATCGGATCTTGAAAATTATGCCGGGCGCCTTGACCTTCAACGGCACAAGGAAAAAGCTGAATGAGGGGAACTTCTTTAACATGGCGCGCCCGCGAGGGCCGAGACTGGGCGCAAGCACGAGAGATCGGAATAAGCCTGGACTGACGATCGCCGGAAATGGGGGCATAACAAGCGGATGCCGTCTGATCTTCGGCCACGCGAGCGCCGGGTAAATTGCTGGCATGATGATTCTGGGAGCTTCGCTGCCGAAGGAGCGCGCGGTCACGCCGGTGCACATTCATGTGACCGCCCAGTGCTTGGGCAGATGTAAACCCTCTCTGGCAGAACATGCATGGATAGGCCCTCTGAGGCCAAGTGGATCCTGAGTCTTCTGATTCTTCCATGGTCACAATAGTATAATTTTTTTTGGAAGATGAATCACATTGGTTGGTTTGAAATTTCCAATGAAAAGATAAAAATTCGAAATGTCCAATAAAAAATTTTCAACCTAAAAAAATTCGGAAAATAAAACCCAAAGCAACTTGCGCCTTCTCTCTGATTCAAATACTCAAGTCTAGCCTGGCATGAGTAAACTAAGAGCAGCAGATATTATTAATCTCCTGGAACTGCATTAAAGAGCAGTCCACATTAAGAGCAAACAACTATCAGTTTCTCGGTCGTCATCTTGTAGATGGTAACAGGCAGAACTGAAGAGGGGAAAGTAAGAAATTAGGATTGAAGAAATGGTACCGACAAACTACAAAAACGACTTCTTCAACGATATCTCCGTCACAGGAACCACCATTGGTGTTTTTCAAGCGATTATTCTTCCACTTTTGCTATCAAATCCCCTATCTTTCTTGCCTTCCTCTTTCACCCTCCACAACAACACTTCCACTTTTGCTATCAAATCCCTCCCACTTGATTCCTTGCTCTCTGTGTTTGATGCGCCACCCTCTACAACCGCACTTCCATGCATTTTCATTATAACAACCCTCGACACAAATTTCATATCAAACTAACCACTCGGACGGGAAGCGACAGCTAGAATTATCTTGTCAAACAACCAACCTTTTTTCTTATGTTAAAGACGAAGAGATATTTGCAGATTTTATTCCATGGATGAGCATAAAATTTCAGGCGGTGAGTAAGACCTTAATGGAGGAGTGGGATAAGTATTTGTTTTAATTGAATAATCATTTTCTTTTGAAGGGGACAGTTGCACTATCAACCATTGAAATTTTAAAAATTCTTAAAAAATTCACAAATTTTGTGATGGTTCATTGAATGAAATTTGAGGGATGGGAATAAATATAGGGTTATGCTTTTGTCAGGTGAGGATGACATGAAAAGCTCAAGCTCTTTTTGGAAGGGAAGAAGTATTGATGTAAATTTAGGAATTTTTGTAAAAAGAAGTTTCTAATAATTAAAAACATAAAAACACAATATAGGTAAAAAGTGAATATTAATAAAATAAAGGTAAAAAGTGAATATTAATAAAGATAAAGTAAAGATTAAATATAAGTAAAAAGTGAGTATTAATGAAGATAAAGTAGAGGTTGAGGTTGTTGTTATGTTTAAATCTCTAACACATTGGTTGAAAATAATTTTTATTATCAAATTTTTAATTAGGAAAGTAATAATAAGATGATAGTTTACTATGATATGATGCAATTTTATCTTTAAATATAATTTACTTATTAAAAACAATTAGCTTATTTCATAAATAAAAAAACAATTTAAAGCATTATATGGGTTCATGGATTTATTAAAAAAAATAAAAATTCTAGAGTTAGATATGGTTGTTGTATGAACTCACATGGTATTTGTTCAGCTATTAAGATAACTCCTAGTATGTAAGGGTAAGAGAAGACAAATTTGGCATACACTTTAAAGTTAATGTTGTACCATAAAGCAATATATGTGTTCATGGATTTATAAAAAACATTTTGATTTCTAGAGTTAGATATGGTTGTTTTATGAACTCACATGGTATTTGTTCAGCTACTAGGATGACTCCTAGTGTGTAAGGGTAAAAGAAGACAACTTTAGCATAAAATTTAAAGTTAATGTTGTACTATAAAGCAATAAATGTGTTCATGGATTTATAAAAATCATTTTTATTTCTAGAGTTAGATATGGTTGTTGTATGAACTCGTATGGTATTAATTTGTTCATTTTCTTGTTATTGACATATACTCTAAAGTTAATGGTGTGCTTGCAAAATTAGTGTCTATTATCCTATCAATGGAGGGTAAGTATAAAGTGCTTACTATGATGTGGATGGAATGAATGGCAACAATGTGTTAGTTGAAAGAATTGTAGCAATCTAGGTAGAGAGAAAACCTAGTACAATGTCAAATGAGAAGGAAATCCATATTGAGAATGAAGCATGGAACCTTATTAAGGTTGCTACACTAAACTACTACATGAGCCTTACTGGAACCATTATTGTAAAGGATTACAATGTATAATTTTATGCCTTCATGAGCGGTATTTCTACTACAAGGAGAGGATGACATCATCAAAAATTTCATCCTTCATCCTTTTATGGTTACATAGACATGAGATCAAAGAATGGTTATAGAATAACATCTTATTTGTACTTGTTCCCACGCCTGGTTAGTGAAGAAAGTTTCCCTTCAGGGAATATTAGCAAGGTGTTTCACATTATATGCGTAGCTTCTCACAAATGGTAAGTTCAAAGTAGAAAGTAAGTTGTGGTCCTTGGTCATTAATGAGGCCATGTTGTTAAAGAGCACGTGGCCTCAAAAGCATGGTGATGAGACTCAACGAACATCAAATTGTTTCACAAAAACCATGTTGAAAAATTATATAATGAAATTCATCAACTATGATTTGTTCTTGAAGAGAGATTTTATATTTTGGTGAGGCCTTCAATTGGGATGATGATATCTGTGCAAAGGAAACTACGGATTTTGTTGGATTGCATTATTTCTATTAAGTGGTTATTAGCAAACAATTAAATGAAGATTGTACGTTCTGTAAATATGACATTATTTATAATTCAACTATGAACATAGTTCTTTGTTTTCATGCAGTCTTAAGAAGTGTAGTATACCTACAGGGTAATATAAGAACATGTAGGAACCACATGAAGAAGAGGTTATAGAAGAACATGAAGGAAAGCCCATAGACGAAAAATCTAATGGCCCACATGACTCAAAGGAATGCCATATTGAAGAGGTCCAAGCCAAAAAAACAAGAGTTAAGGTTGATGTAGATCACCACCAACACCACTTGGAAAATAATTGTTATCAAGGCAAGGGTGTGAGAATTAAAAAACTTATTATGGACCAACATGGCACTAGAAAGGAAACCAATTGAGATTCACATTGATGCATGACAACAACACATGGAGATATCATAGTAGCATAGAAAGCAGTAATTAGATTCCAAATAAAGGTATCTAAGAAGCAGTTGGGCCCCATGTTCATATTTCACTAGGATGGATGGATGCTCGTGCTTGGTACCAAATGGCTACATTTCTTAACCTATCATGTCGTATGGTTTTTTTTTCCATGTTTCAAGGATGAAATATGCAAAGTGGGATGGAATGTAGTATGTAGTATGTAGTATGGGATACCTAGGGAGGTACCCAAGGGGAATAATAATAGTTATGTGCTTATGTATTGTTATGTAAGGAGGCCATTTATAGTAAATAAGTCCCATGTATTAATGTCAAAGATCTTAATTTAAGAAGGATTACTAGAAGGTTCCACGAAAATTCCTTCTCTACAATGTCCTTAAGAGATAGAAAACACTATATATATATATATATATATATATATATATATATATATATATATATATATATATATATATATATATATATATATATAATATCAATTGGATTTAGCTTAGGTGATTGGGATAAATGTTGTTATTCTCCTCACTTGGGGATTCAATTCCCACACATGATGTGTTTGAGCTCATAAGGGGTATATCCTTATAATGGCTTCGAGCCTTGACATATCAGAGTCCTCAAGAATTGAAACATGTATATTTCTCATGTGGAATATAAAGATATTTCTTCAAAAAAAAAAAGTATAAATAATTTAATAAGGTATGGTAATTTTATTGAAATTGTAGCAACCATTCATTGCTTGTGGAGTGATTTCCTTCCCAAGGGAATGATATATAGTATTAGTAAACTCTCTTGTGCATAAGAGTGTATTCTCCTGGAAAAACCCAATATTAAAGACAAATTGGGTATTGGAAACAATGATATTTCAATCTAGATCTAAGTTATTCATTCAATTTATGTTATGATGATAGGAGAATAGACCTTAACTTATTAAAATAGTTTTCCTCACATAACCCTAGGTGATGCAACCCCAATAATCCAATCTCAACTCTAGTGTTTAATAACATTCACATAAGAGACAAAAATATCTATCTCAAACTCATTTGGCATGAAAGAATATAAATAACAACTAGATATAATATGCTTTCATACCAAATGTGTTTGAGATAGGTAGGCTTTGTCTCTTAATTTGCTAGTAATTCCTCTATAAAAATGGGCCAATATATAACATAATCATTTTTCCTTTCACAAAGTCATTGATACCATACATGTTGATATTATTCTAAAAACACAAATACAATATTTACCTTTTTTATGGATGACACATGGCGTAGATCGAAGTATTTCTCAATCTTGAATATCCATGTTATAGGATCATTACCATCAAACTTCCTCATATCAATCTTCAGAATGTAGTTCCTTGGTGTTGACTTAAATCCATGATGATGTAGATATTGTATTGAAATCCTTGATTATGGTTTTTTGACTCAATATGTGTGCTCTCCAATTGTGATAAAACATTTCCTGTAGATGATTTATTTCTAGTACAATAGCTCTCCTTACTTTCATGATTTCCTTTGGATCTTTATATCCCTTTTAGGAAGTGTATCTAAGAGAATATTCTCCATGGTATTTACGGATTTTTTTTAGTTCTTCCTTATTTTCACTTATTTTCCATTTTATGCATATTTTCTTGAAAACCTGATAAGTCCACATTTTTCAACATACAACCATCCATTTTATGAAATTTATTCTCTAATTGGGAGAACCTAGTTTCTAAGTCTTCACTTTCTTTATAAGTCCTAGATGAGCCTTCAAGAGGTTTAATTGGTGTAATATATTTTAGATCTTTATTTGGAGCCAGGTGAGAAAATAATAATAGTACTCTTCTTTATCACTAATTTCAGTCACCAAAAAGTTTGATCTTTTAATCAAAATTTTGGTCATTCTTAAGTTATTAGAACAACCCTAGTTAAAAACTCATGTAAAAATATATAAGACCATGGTTGATGGGACATGTATTCCAAGCTGAATGGTGGGAAGAACATCATAGTGGGTGTTCATTCAACTTATTATGGCTAAGGAAATTGGAAAAGAAAATGGCAAAGGATTTGTAAAGGAATGATACATTTATTGGCATTTTATTTATGAAAATAATGGAAATTAGGAGAAAATGGAGGTAAAAGGTCATAGGTTGCACGTGAGGAAAATTAAGGAAAATAATGGAAATTCAAGAAAATAGAGGCCTCATTGATAAAAAGACTTATGAGGATTAGTTGGCAATATTGTTCTCAAGTTTTGCATTAGATCAAGAAAGTAAAAGAAGGCAAGAGGAAGGAAGGAGAAAGCAAGGAAGAGTAGGATCAAGCAGCTACAACAGGATTCTTTGCAGGTATTGATTTTCATGTGTGTTTTCCTTGATATATTTGGCATGCATGGTATTGCATGTGGTTATTTTGTTTTTATGGCATGGGTTTTGTCAAGTGTGACAGTGTTTTCAGCCTAGCCTTACCATTTCTAGATAGCCATGGTGTGATGGGGTTCTCATGTTTTGGTTGAGCTAGATTATCGGATGGATTCAAAGTTGAGTCAGGTGGATCTCCGAATGATAGAACACGTGGCCTAGTGGTCCCTGAACCGGACTATGGATCATGGTAAGACCACTGGCCTAGCAACCCCTGAGCTAGACTGTGGGTTATGGTAAAGTCAGGATTGTGTTACCTCAGTGGGCCTATGAATCATTTCTGGTGAATGGAAAGATATACGATAAATCAAAGAGGTGGATTTCTCTCTTTTGGGCCTGGTAATATCTGGTCGGGATATGCGGTAAATCCTGGAGAATGCGTCTTGGTTTAGGGCCTAGTGATCTAGTGTGGGTTGCGGTAAATCCTGAGAGACTAGGAGACATGAAAATTCCGCACAGTGTAGGTGAAGAAATTCGATGGAATCCATGGTTGTTTGGCCTAGTGATCAGGTGGAGATCATGGTAAAGCCTATTATTACATGTTTATTAAGTTGACCTAGTGATCTGAGATGGATTACAGTAATTCTCGATTTCTATTGATGAGGGTAAGGTGGTTTAGCCTCAGGATTCCCTAGTTGGTTCTTTCGGTTTGAGTCCCACATTCATGCTTGGAATATGGAATAGGGTTGAATGGATGAAGAGAGATTTGGCTTAGCCATTCTATGGTCAGGTGGAACATGGTAGTCCCATCTTGGGTTTGGATTTTACATCATCAATATGAGGTTATTTCTTCTTGTATTTCTATGAGTATTATACCGGTTTATATGTGGATCATATGGTTGTGATTTCCTTGGTATTTTTTTTGCTATTATGTCGGTTATGTACATATTTTATGCCAACAATGGATATGTATGGTTGTCACCATGTTTTTCCTTGTAAATGAATGAAAAAAGTATTTATGACCTAATAGGTCTCGATAATGCGGAAAATGATATAAGGGAAAAATTCTTCATAGAAATTCTTAAATAAGTATGAGACCCCTATGATTAAATCCTTTTTTTACACCTGTATATTACATATTTTTGATATGTTTGATGAAATTCCTATCATGGCTAGTGGGGGTTTGGTTAAGGGCTTGTTCAAGTATTTGGAGTTACATTATTGTTTCCTTGTTATCTTTATGTTCTGAAGGTGTCATTTAATTCTAGGTAGTGACCTGATCTTTGGGCCTAAAAAAGTGCCTCAAATCATAGGGACACTAGCATAGCACTAGGGAAAATAGTCCCTGGACACTAGCATGCCTTGGCATAGGAGCATCCAGAGCCTCCTGGATGCTGTCAAGTCCATATCATGGGAGTGTCTGAGGGTCAAGTGGTCTAAAACCTCAGTGGGACCCAGGGGCTAGCTACTTGAGTGGTTGGGATGGTTTCTGGGAGTCTTGTCGCTAATGTGGAAGGTATGTATGTTGTGTTTCCATCGATCCCACTTCCTTAAGGTCACATAGGAAGTTGAATCTAATCATAGTAGCCTCATCACATGTTTACCCCGATTGGTCGACTACTTGGGTAGATGTGGGAGGAGGGTGTTACAGAGTGGTAAACAATGTAAACTTTGAAATGGGAACTATAAACTCAAAACAGGAACTCTGGCCAAAAAACCCCGAAAAAACATCAAAAACAGTGCTAAAAACGAAAAGTGTTGATGCTGGAATAACACCTTTTTTTTTCCAAGCTAAATTTTCAACATGTTTTAAAAATGACGGTGAAAACCAAATTTTGGTGCAAAAATTGTCCAAAAAACGTCTTCAAAACGAAGTGTTGATGTTTGAATAACATTTTTTTTTCTCAATGGTAAATTTTGTGCAAAAAACACCCTCAAAACCAAAAGTGTTGATGCTTGGATAACAATTTTTTTTCAAGGGTGAAATTTCAACATTTCAAAATAATAGCATAAATATTTTATCATGACCCCGAAAAACATTAAAATTTCAAAAAATAAAAAATAAAAATTAAAACAATGAAAAAACACAAAACAAAAAAAATAAAAAATAAAAATAACAAAACATAAATAAAAATATATACTAAAAACAAAACATAAAATAAAAAACACAAAACAAAAAAAATCAAACATCAAAAATAAAATCAATCATAAAAATGTAAAATGTAAAAAAAAAAAAAACAACAAAACAAAATTAACCTATAAAAAATGAGAATTAAAAAACTAGAAAAAATTACAAACTATAAACAAATAAATAGTAAAAAAAACATATCTAAAAAAAATTGGGGAAAAAAACAAATATGTAAACCATAAAAAAATTTGGGAAAAAAAGAAAAAAACACATTTAAAAAACTCTAAAATTAAATAGGTAACAATAGAAAAATTAAAAAAAAAAAAAACATTAACAAAAAACTAAAAAAAATTCAAATTAAAAACAAACTAGATTTTTTTAAAAAAAAAGGAAAATTAAACAAAAATAAAAAATAAAAATTAGTGAAATTAAGATTAAAATGATGATTACTTAAAAAATAAATGTAAAAATACATATATATGAGACAAAATATAAATAAAAAATATTAAAAAAAAAATTGTTTAATCATGAAAGAATTTGGAAAAAAAAAAATATATATATATATATATATATATATATATATATATATATATAAGTGAGTAAAAATATAAAGATTAAAAAAATCATTAACAAAAACTAGCCCCCCCCTCCCAAAAAAAAAAAACAAACTAGATTAAACAAAAATAGAAAATTAACAAAAAAATAAAATTAAAAAATAGTAAAATTAATATTAAAAACATGTAGAAAAAAATAAAAAGACAAAAATAAGCTCAAATTATTAAAAAAAAAAACCTAAAAAAATATCGAAATTTTAAAAATATAGGTATTTTTCAATAAAAAAAATTAAAGAACATTTTCAACTTACAAAAAAAAGTCCTTTTGATTTAAGAATAAATAAATAAATAAAATTTTTTATTAAATTTTCATTATTTATTTAAAAACAAACAAAAAAAATTAAAGATAATTTTTTTTTTAAATGTCATTTTTTTTTTTTTTTAAATTTGAAAGAAAAAATTCATTAAACCGTAGCAATAAAAATTATTAAATTTTAATTTATTAAAAAAAAATAATAAAAACAAAATTAATTAAAAAAAATTATTAAAATATTTTAATCAAAATTAAATTTTAGTTTTTTTTATAACTTTTGTTTCAAAACAATATTTTATGTAATTTTTTTAAAACAAATTTTTAATTTTTAATTTAAAATTTAAAAAATTAATAATTTTTTTTTAAATTAATATTTTAAAAAAATTAATTATAATTATGTGTTGTATAAAAAGATTAAAAAATATTATTAAAGTTTTTTTATTTTTTATTTATTAAAACAAAATTTTTAAAACATATTAAATTTTTTTAATTAATATTAACGTTTTATTTAAAAAAAAAAAAAAAAAAAAAAGGACCGCCCTCCCCCTGCCCCCTCTGCCCCCCGGTCCCCCCGCGCCCACCCCACCCCCCCCCCCCCCCCCCCCCGCCCTCCTCCCGCCCCCTTCGCCCACCCCTCCCTCCCCGCACCCCCCCCCCCACCCCTCGCCCCCTCCCCGGCCTCCTCCACCCACGCAGGGCCACCCCCAGGCCGCCCCACCCCGCCCGACGAGCGGGGCAGCCCGGGGGGGTGCGGGGAGGAGGCCGGGGGGAGGGGGGAGGGCGGGGTGGGCGGTCGTTTTTTTTTTTTTTAATTATTTTTTAAATAAAACATTAATATTAATTAAAAAAATTTAATATGTTTTAAAAATTTTGTTTTAATAAATAAAAAATAAAAAAACTTTAATAATATTTTAAATTTTTTTTATACAACACATAATTATAATTATTTTTTTAATATATTAATTTTAAAAAAAAATTATTAATTTTTTAAATTTTAAATTAAAAAATTAAAATTGGTTTTAATTTTTTTTTTTTTTTTTTTTATGATTTATATTTTGACATAAATAACATATTGTTTAAAAAAACATTATAATTTTTTTTTAATTAAAAAAATATCGTTTAAAAAAAATTGTAAATTAAATTTTTTTTTCCTTTAAACATAAAATGTAGGTTTAATTTTTTTTTTTTTTTTTAAATATAAAATGTAGTTTTAATAATTTGAATTTTTAAATTAAAAAATAATAATAATAAAAATTGTTTAATTTTTTTTTTTTAATAAAAGACAAGATTGTTTAAAAAAAAAATTATTTATTTAGTTTTAAATAAAATAGGTATATTTAATAAAAGATAATTGTATTTTTGTTTTTTTAATAAAAAATAACCAGTTTTTTGGTTTATTTTTTTTATAATTTAATTTAATTTTTGTTTTTTTAATATTAATTTTACTAGTTTTTTTTATTTTTTCGTTAATTTTCTATTTTTTTTTTAAACTAGTTTGTTTTTATTTTTATTTTTATTTTTTTTCCTAGTTTTTTCTAATGTTTTTTTAAATTTCTCTATTTCTACTTATGTATATATATATATATATTTTAATTTTGTTTCTTTTTTCCAAATTCTTTATGGTTTGTGAGATTTTATTTTTTTTTACATTTTTTGTTTTTTTTTTTTAAATATTAATTTCACTAGTTTTTTAAATTTTTTTTCGTTATTTTTCTATTTTTTTCTTTAAACTAGTTTGTTTCTATTTTTTTTTCCTAGTTTTTGTTTATATATATATATATATATATATATATATATATATATATATATATATATATATTTCTCAATATTTACTTACTTAATTTTATATATATATATATATATATATATATATATATTATTTATAATTGTTTTTTTTTTTTTTTTCCAAATTCTTTTATGGTTTATGATATAAATTTTTTTAACATTTTTTGTTTTTTGTTTTTGTCTTTTTATATATATATTTTTATAATTGTTTTTTAGAGACAATTATTTCATGTGGATTGAAAATTTAATTAATGATATATAAATATGTAGAATATCGAAAATGTAAAATATCAACCTTCTTCTTTAAATATGCAAATCAATAAAAACCCCACTACAAAAATAAAAATAAAAAAAATAAAAACTAGAAAATATGAAGAAGAAGATCACTTCCAAAATTATTAAATTTAAGAAATAATTATGTACATTTCATACATTAGAAAATTTAAAGTCAAAAAATAGGTCTTTTAAAAAAAGGGTTACGAAATAATTATTTACATTTCACACACTAGAAAATTTAAAGTCAACAAATAGGTCTTTTAAAAAAAGGGTGTGATGCAGAATACTCACTTTTTAAAATCAACATGAAAATCACTACCATTCTAAAACTTAATGCACATGAAAAAAATTAAAGTTCCAAAAACCATGTTCTAAAAAAAACATGTGTATTCTGCATCACCACTTTTGAAAATCAGGTCATTTTTTGCTATCTCTACGAAACGGGTAACAGTATCAGTTCCCGTTTCAAAGTTTACATTGTTGGTACCAAAGCATCATTCATCCCTCAGACTAGATGGGCGGTGTGTTGGTCATGCATTCATATCGGTTTCATATGAGTTCCTTAGTACTTGTTGCATTTGCATGGTGTTGATCATGGTTGTAGTGATGTTGCGATGTGAAGGTTGATGTTGTTGTTGTGGAATGTGTCGTCATGAGTGTATGGTTGTATATGCATTTGTTATGCATGCATTATCATGGTTATGGTTATGCATGTATGGTAGGTTAGACATACATTTTGAAGTCATTGTATGCAATCAGGTCATCATGATGATAATGGTATGTTATAATGCTAATGTGTTGGTTGAGATAGAGTAGGATATGTAGACCATCAAAGTGAATTTGAAGCATTTGACCTCAAGGAAAGAGTGTGTCGTCATACAGGTTTGTATGTTGGGCTTGAAGGTATGTAATTTAAGGGTTGTTATATGCATTATGGTTATGTGTATGCCTTTAATTCTATTGATGTTGTGGTTACATACATGATAGATACTAGTTGATTAGTGTAGTCATATTCTCATGTGTCAGATAGTCATGAATTATAGTAAGTTGTGGTTGTATTCATATTTTTCTTTTTCTTTTATGTTAGATAACTTGATGATTACGTTATATGTTGTTGATGAGCATGATATATCTCTTGTTGTTGTTATATGCTAGTAGCTTAATGATTAGGGTTATTACATTAAGATCTTAATGTTATATGTATCATACTAATTTGGATTGGTCTATGCAAATGGTTAGGGTTATAACGTTCATGTATGAGTTAATATATTATGATATTATGTCATACTAATCTAGACCGACTACACAGATGTGATTATTATGTATGAATGATAATTGTTTATGAGTTTATGATGTGAACATGTTAGCTAGTGACTATTATGGATATCATGACCTTATTTATTTTTGAGTTAATATGTCATGAAGTTATATCATGCTAATCTAGATTGATTGTGGACAATATAACCTCCCTTGAGATACTTTAATGTATGAGTTTTCTTATGTCGTTTATATGGTCTTTGAATGTTTGAATATATTGTTTATTTGGTTTTTGAGTGTTTGGTATCTATTATGTCATCTATATGTTGTCTGAATGTTTGATTACTTGAATGTTATGAGTATGTGTCTATATTATTTCTTGCCAAAATGATCTTGTTTTAAGATGGTTATACTAACACATATGTGTTGAGACATTTGATATCTACTTGAGTGTAATAGGTGACACTTGTAGCCTTAAGTCTAATGACTATGAGTTGAATATGAATTATGACATTATTTCTAGTCTTGGCAAAGGTTGATTTCAAATTGATAGATATGATTGTCTTGATATTTGGAACATGTGTTTGACATGTGTAAATAGTGTAGGAAACATGCTTGGTATTAGCATGACAAGGTAATACTTGATGTTTTCATATAACTAACAATTGGGTGATGTGACAATGCATAATAACACTCAATTGCAACAAGGAAAAGGTCAAAGAAAGGAATTGGGCAAGAATTATTTAATTATGTTTGGAAACCTTAATTCCAAACAAATGAATTTTTTGCATACAGGAAGCCTTATTAACTTTGATTTTGTCTGACATGATGTGGATATGTGTTATGATTATGAACATGTATTTGATAGGTACATCAACTAGTTGCTATTTATAGTTGGATCTCTCAAAGGATTGGAGTCCCTTGAGATATGGCTTGGATGTGTTCAATTGCAAGCAATGTGCTTGGCACAACAAGGTAAGATAACTAGTATATTGATATATTTATTTATACACTGAAAATTATGTGTTTATGGTACTGTGATGTAGGGACTTGCATGGCAAGGGAGGTTGCCATGAAATATTGAAGAAGGCTTGGGCTAAGATTTCCTTGGGAACCATGGGGATTGATTCATGGTGTGTTTTGTTAGTCTCGTGCTTTTGGTCTGTTGTGAATTGTTGGGCTTAATTTCAATTTTGTTTGTGTCTGGTGCAAGGCCTTGCCACTTTGTTTGTGATGTTGTATTGCTATTGGATTTCACGGTTTTCTTCTTGTTTGCATTTTTTCTTTCCTTTTATGTTTGAGAGTCTTGGGAATTGGTTGGGAAAAGAGGAAAGTTAGTGGATCTTGGGGAGAGCTGAATGAAATCCAACAGGTAAGGTAAGACTTGGATGAAGCTCGATGCATATATAAGGGGAGTTGAAGGCGAGAGTATGAAATATAGTTGGACTAGTTGGTCCCATTGGTGTAAATGAATAATGGCAGGACATTCATTTCAAAGGTAATCAAGGAAGGGTAAGGTGAATGAATTTGAGGTGTCATATTCCTGGGCTATGTTAGGAGCGGTTTTTCTCAATGTTGTGCATGGTGTGCATGGATAAAGGAAGTTCTCTTAACCTTGACCTTATGATATTTGGCAATTATGTTGTGATCATGATTGTGTCAATGTATATATATGTATACATGTATGTATGTAGGTATGTCATTTTCTGACGAGATCATGATTGTTTTGTGTTAATGTTATATATGTGTATGTATCTATGTACCTATGTCACTATCTGACAGGGTCATTAGGAATCGTTCTTGTGGAGGATTGATTTCTTAGGCAGAGGAATGGCATGAAGATATTATTGGTTTGTGAGGAATCAAGTGGGAAGAGTATCCTAATATATCTCTGAGGTTAGTATCATGTGGATATGAATTTATATTATGTGAATATACTATGTCTATGTTTATGTTATGGATAGGCTAATGCTAAGAGATACATCAGTGAAATGAAAACAACATGATGCATGACATGCTAGGATAAGCATGGATAGTGGATAAGACACTGGAAGCAAGGTTGCTTGGTAGAGACAATGTGGTTTTGGATGTGTGGTACTACTGTTGTGCATATGTTGTATATGTTCTACATGTTGGAGATGCGACATTGTATCATATGGTGCTATGTACATGTTGCATATGTAGTGTTGTGTATAGATGATGTTATGTATATGTTGGATATCCAGTGTTATGTACATGTGGTGTTGCGTGCATGTTGTATATGTGGTGCTATGTACATATCGTGTTTTTTGCATGATTGCACAAGTGGTGTTGTGTACATGTTGTACATATGGTGTTGTGTGTAGGTGGTGATGTGTACATATCGTGCATATGGTATTGTGTACATGTGGTATTGTGTACATGTCATGCATGTGGTGTTGTGTACATCTAGCATTGTGTACACATTGTACAGGTGGTACAATGTACATATGGAATAGTGTACACGTTGTACAATTGGTGTCATGTACATGTGATTTTGAGTACATGTTATGCATGAGGTGTTGTGTATAGGTGATATTGTGTACATGTTGCACATATGGTACTAGTGTACAGGTGCTATTGTGTGCATGTCACACATGTTGTGTTGCAGGTATGCGGTACTATGTCTGTGCATTGTGTAGTCATGGTATCGTGACATGTGTATTCATTGTGTTGTACTTTGTGTATGTATATGTATTGTGTTTTATGTCAGGTGTAGGTGCATGTATTGCATGGTGTTGTATGTCTTGTGTGGTTGTATGTGTGTGATCTACACTATTTGTATGTTCAGATGGTTGAGGAGAAGGAATTGGGTGTTTTTCAGGTGTGGAAACTGTTATCACCCTAAAAAAAAAATTAAACTTTGGAAAGTTTTCCTTGTTTCTAGTCATGGTTCTATAATAAGTTTTGAGTCATCGCATGCTTAAAGGGATAAGTGATAGGATTAGAAGTCTTTAAGGTCATATTTCATTTCCAAACTAATTTTGACAACCTTATTCCATGTCTTAGAAGTCTCACCTTGTGTTTAGAAGTCATATCTAAAGTCATTTTGAAAAAACTTTGAAATTAGCTACGAAATGGCTGAAGCAGCCTTTTTCAGCAAAAAAAACTTTGTTTTCTGTTTTAAGTAGTCAACTTCCAAGGGGTTTCTTGAGTAACTGAAAGCATATTTTGGAAAACTGAAAGAGGTTCTTCTTCCTAACATACCTATCTACGAAAAATTCTTTCAGTTTCTTCAAATTCGTTATGAGATGGGAGAAATTGAAGACTCAACTTGCGCTACGAAATGGCTGAAAGTCATTGAGAGAAACATTCTACTTTCTGGTTTTAGTAGTCTTTTTCAAGATCCGTTTCTGAATACATTAAAAATTATTTTAGAATTATGAAGGAGGTTTCTCTTCATAAAATCTCCATCTCCAATAACCTATCTCACTTTTCTCATACATGTTACCAATTGTGAGATACAAGGCTTTCTTTGAAGCCATATTTTCATAAATCAGAATTTTCCAGTCTACACCTGATATTCAAACACAATTTCTGGGCCGTAGGAGAGGTATTGCAAAAAAGCCAAGAGAGGTTGTTGTTTAGAATAGAGTGGTCTCCAAAAGCCTCCTTCAATTTTGAAAAATACATTTTTTATGAGGAGACAAAAGCTCTGTCCCAACACCTATTTTTCAGCTAGAACAGAACAGTAAGTTACAATTTCTTGATGTAGTTTTGTTGAGGAGAAGGATTTTATTTCTTGAAAGTATTTCAAAGATGATCTATGTTGATTATTAAAGCCTGTAGATATCATGGAAAAAGTGAAAGAAGTTTTGAAGACTGAAATTTTTGAAAAGAGCTGTGTAAAAGACATACACAGTAGTTTCATAGCGCACTACGAAACTGCTGTAGGTGCAGTTTTGACATTTTGCAAGGCTTTCAAGAGGTGACAACAGTTGATTTCTAAATTTTAATGTTACTGGAGGATGTAAAAAGTTCAAAAATGAAGATCCAAGGGTTAAGGTAGAAGAAATTAAAGGTTTAAGAAGATGTTTACAATGATAAGATTCTGTGCTACGAAAACAACAGACAGTTTCATAGTGCAGCTAGATCAGCTTTCATTATACTCCTTCAAGGGCTTGATTTTCATATAGGTGGAAGAGAAAAGTTCTATGGAAGTGATAACACATATCACCTATCTCAAAAGGTCAATTTGGTTAGCAAATGTATTCGAAAAGCATAAATGGAGGTTCAAGCTTGAATGCAGGAAATAGGTTCCTGGTTTTTAGGATAGATAAGGGATGAGTCAACAGAATCTAACAACAAGGTTGAAGGCTTCATCAAATTCGAATTCATGGAGTTATAGGTGTCAAAGAGAATTTTTAATTCCTAGATAAGGTTGTTTTAGTCATAATAAGGAGTTTTTCTCCTAATTGTATTAGGACTCTAGAAGAGATAGTTAACTGTCAAATGCATTTAAGGATTTGTTTTATGGTTAGAATAGGTGTCAATCATAGAAATTCGAATTCTCTTGATGAAGGATCAGGGAATCCATATTGTAAAAGCTATATATGAAGCAAGAGGTTGAATTAGGAAGAGGTGGAAGACTTTTTGGCCCAGCTACTGCTTTATGCTATGAACTATAATCAGTAATGTAGAGAGGTTTTCCTGAACATATTTGAGTTCTCATAGGGTTAATCTTTTCTTGATTTATATGTTACTTTGAATCATTTGAAGTAGATCTTATAGATATTACTCAAAATTCGTAATCTTATGCTCTGACTTCCTTTAGTAATGGGATGGCTGTGTTTTTTTCTCTGTATCTTGTGAGTAAACTACCTTTGAAACACTAGCAATAAATTTCATTGCTATTATTCAGAATTCACAACCATGTGCTCTGACTTCCTTTAATAATGGAATTATTGTGTTTAGCAGTAGATCTCATTGCTATTACTCAGAATTCACAACCATGTGCTCTGACTTCCTTTAGAAATGAGATGACTGTGTTTTTCTACATTTTGTGAGTAAACTATCTTTAAACAACTAACAATAAGTTTCATTACTATTACTCAGAATTCATAACCCTATGCTCTGACTTCCTTTAGTAATAGAATTACTGTGTTGACCTATTTTCTTGAGTGAATTATCTTGGTTTGAAAACCCCATTTGCCTAAGCTTCTATGTCTAGAAACTTTGCCACTGAATCTATTAACTCGTTTACTCCATAACCCAATGGTAGCAAGCCTTCATCTTTCAACCTATAAACATACAAAACCACAAACCAAAGAGTTAGCCATCTATCTATAACTTATATCATTAACCCTTTATAGATACCTCTTAGGGTCAGGAGGCTAAGCCTCAGCTAAAAGATTGGTTTGAAATAGTTACATTGACGTAGTCTGATCAGTAGCCTATCAGGGTCCTATTTTGGTGATAGCATTTTGGTGTGATTGCCGGGAGCCTGAAGATTACTCATTCCTGAAATCAAGAAGCTGAACTTCTAAAGGTAGCAGGAGCTCAAGAATTTATTTGAGGTTGCATCTACCTTGGCGACTCCACACATCAAATAACAAATTGGAAGGTGACTCCACTGCTAGAAGATCAGTAGCTTGATGAAGTTTCAAGATGAGTTCCATTACAAGAATGAATGCTAGGTATGCCCCTATGAATTGGTATCATATCCCTGGTTTTCCAAATCCTATGCCAAAGGTTGAATGGTTAGATGATCTTCCAATATTCAAAGATGAAAAGAAAGACAATGCTACCCTTCATTTGGTTAGGTTCCATATGCATTTACACAGCCTTAAGGTTCAATTCCCTAAAGATTGTCTCATGAAGATGTTTATGACCATACACTCTTTTTGAATTTAAGTAGGGGGTTTACGCAGTGCATTATATATCATTTTTGGGATTCAACTGCGTTAAGTAAGTCATTCACGTATGACCATTTCCATGAGAGGTAGTCGTAAGTGACTAATTTCTCATGATTTGAATAGTTCACTTAGCACTCATTGCATCGGGTGATGCTCACAGGGGTGAAGAAGTGGGATTGAAACTGGTGAAATAAATCACATAGCGTCAATCCTACTTCTTCACCCCTGTGAGCATCACCCGATGCAATGAGTGCTAAGTGAACTATTCAAATCATGAGAAATTAGTCACTTACAACTACCTCTCATGGAAATGGTCATACGTGAATGAATTACTTAACGCAGTTGAATCCCAAAAATGATATATAATGCACTGTGTAAACCCCTTACTTAAATTCAAAAAGAGTGAAGGGATCTCTACTTGAATGGTTCATGAGGCACAATACTTGCTAAGGTTTTGCAAATGGGGTAGCAAGCTAAGTGGGCTTGATTGTGGGGAAAACTCCACAATTAAGCGCGCTTGAGACAGAGGAGATCTGGGATGGGTGACCTCCCGGGAAGTCCTGGTTACCGGGTGCAAGCCCCGGAAGTGATGATTGACGCTATGTGATTTATTTCACCAGTTTCAATCCCACTTCTTCACCCCTGTGAGCATCACCCGATGCAATGAGTGCTAAGTGAACTATTCAAATCATGAGAAATTAGTCACTTACGACTACCTTTCATGGAAATGGTCATACGTGAATGACTTACTTAACGCAGTTGAATCCAAAAAATGATATGTTTATGACCACTTTAGAAGGAAAAGCATGGTCTTGGTATAAAGGCTTGGAAAATGGTTCATTATATTCACTTGCTAATTTCCATGATGTATTCTATGAGATGTATGAAGAATCTCATCCTTCCTTATTGCTAGTCAAAGATTGTTGTAAACCTTTTGTGAGTCTTATTCAGTATTTAGAGGATTGTTATGATGATGATGAATTTATGGATGAAGAAATTTTAGAGGCTCTTCATAAAAATACATTTCAACAACTAGAAGAAAGGATAACATCCCATGACATGCAACATAGAAATCAGCAAGAGTATACTTATGAAAATCATATTACATCCTCCGAGATTGATGTAGAGATGCAGCAAACTTATCAGTATTCAGAACATAATGAAGATGAAAATAATTGCAAACACCAAGATGAAATACTGGAAGAAATTTTTTATAACCCTCAGGTAGAGGAAAAGGATAATCATTTCTATAATTCCTTTCAGCTGATTACTTCCAATAATGATCATAATAGTGAGGAAAATTACATTGTTTATGGGAATCCTACAGAAAAGCAGTTGGATAACTTATTAAATAAATGTTGTGTGACTAAAGATCAGTTGTTAGAAGTAACAGGATGTTTTGAGGATCATCAAGCTGATCATGTATTCTGGGATCCTATAGCTAAATACATGGAAGAGTTTTACTCTCCAGTGTTTTAGTTTTTCTATGAAGATCAGAGGCAATTTCAGTGGCAATGGTCACCACAATATCATAGCTTCTTTGAACTCCGATGCAATCAAAAAACTAAAATATCAAATAAAACAAATGATTGGCTACATTGGAAATTTCACATTGATTGAGCTAAAAGGAGTTTACAATTGATAGAGTAGGTAGGTAGGAAAATGCAAATAAGCTCAAGGTTGACTGAGCACTTTTTACTAGGTAGAATTTGAAGCAGATTGGGCAGAATTTCAGAGTTTTTATTTTTAAAGGAATGGATTGCAGCACTGGAGCTACTAGTTCTTAGCATATCACAGGGGGCATACTATCCCTAGTGGAGCCATTTTTATCACCCTAATTTTTTTTTAGACTTTGGAAATTTTGCCTTCTTTCTAGTCATGGTTTTATAATAAGTTTTGAGTCATCGTATGTTTAAAGGGATAAGTGATAGGATTAGAAGTCTTTAAGGTAATATTTCATTTCCAAAGAAAGTTTGACAAACTTATTCCATGTCTTAGAAGTCTCACCTTGTGTTTAGAAGTCATATCTCAAGTCATTTTGAAAAAACTTTGAAATTAGCAATGAAATGGATGAAGCAGTGTTTTTCAGCAAACGATGAACCACACTGGTTGGTTCGAAACGCGTTGACAAATGGTTTCTCATGTGATTTTCGCCGAAAAATCTCTCGCAAAAAAAACTTTGTTTTTTGTTTTAAGTAGTCAACTTCCAAGAGGTTTCTTGAGCAACTGAAAGCATATTTTCAAAAAATGAAAGAGGTTCCTTTTCCTAATATACCTATCTACAAAAAACTCTTTCAGTTTCTTGAAATTCATTATGATATGGGAGAAATTGATGACTCAACTTGCTCTATGAAATGGTTGAAAGTCATTGAGAGAAACATTCTGCTTTTTGGTTTTAGTAGTCGTTTTAAAGATCCATTTCTAGATACATGAAAAAGTATTTTGGAATTCTGAAGGAGGTTCTCTTCATAAACTCTCTAGCTAGAATAATGTATCTTAATTTTTTCATAAGTGCTACTAGTTGGGGGATACAAGGCTTTCTTTTTAAGCCATTTTTCAGAAATTAGAATTTTCCAGTTTACACCTCATATTCAAAGACAGTTTCTGGGCAGTAGGAGAGGTATTGAAAAAAACCAAGAGATTTTTGTTCAACACAAAGTGGTATCAAAAATATTCCTTTAGTTTTGCAAAATACATTTTTGATGAGGAGACAAAAGCTCTGTCCCAACACCTATTTTCAGCTAGAACAAAACAGTAAGTTACAATTTCTTGATGCAGTTTTGTTGAGTAGAAGGATTTTATTTCTTGAAAGTATTTCAAAGATGATCTATGTTGATTATTAAAGCCTGTAGATATCATGGAAAAAGTGAAAGAAGTTTTGAAGACTAAATTTTTTGAAAAGAGCTGTGTAAAAGACATACACAGTAGTTTCATGGCGCACTACGAAACTGCTGTAGGTGCAGTTTTGACATTTTGCAAGGCCTTTAAGAGGTGACAACAGTTGATTTCTAAATATTAATGTTACTGGAGGATCTAAAAAGTTCAAAAATGAAGATCCAAGGGTTAAGGCAGGAGAAATTAAATGTTTAAGAAGATGTTTACAATGATAAGATTCTGTGCTACAAAAATAGCAGACAGTTTCGTAGCGCAGCCAAATTAGCTTTCATTATACTCCTTCAAGGGCTTGATTTTCGTACAAGTGGAAGAGAAAAGTTATATGGAAGTGATAACACATATCAATTGTCTCAAAAGGTCAATTTGGTCAGTAAATGGATTTGAAAAGAATCAATGAAGGTTAAAGCTTAAATGCAGGAAACAGGTTCCTAGTTTTTAGGATAGATAAGGGATGAGTCAACAAAATCTAACAACAAGGTTAAAGGCTTCATAAAATTCGAATTCATGGAGTTATAGGTGTCAAATAGAATGTTTAATTCCTATATAAGGTTATTTTAGTCATAATAAGGAGTTTTTCTCCTAATTGTATTAGGACTCTAGAAGAGACAGTTAATTGTCAAATGCATTTAAGGATCTGTTTTATGGTTAGAATAGGTGTCAATGATAGAAATTCGAATTCTGTTGATGAAGGGTCAGGGAATCCATATTGTAAAAGCTATATATGAAGTAAGAGGTTGAATTAGGAAGAGGTGGAAGACTTTTTGGCCCACCTGCTACTTTATGTTATGAACTATAATCAGTAATGCAGAGAGGTTTTCCTGAACATATCTGAGTTCTGATGGGGTTAATCTTTTCTTGATTTATATGTTACTTTGAATCATTTGCAGTAGATCTTATTGTTATTACTCAGAATTCGTAATCTTATGCTCTAACTTCCTTTAGTAATGGGATGGATTTTTTTTTTGTGTGTATCTTGTGAGTAAACTACCTTTGAAACACTAGCAGTAAATTTCATTGCTATTATTTAGAATTCACAAACATGTGCTCTGACTTCCTTTAGTAATGGAATTGTTGTGTTTAACAGTAGATCTCATTGCTATTACTCAGAATTCACAACCATGTGCTCTGACTTCCTTTAGAAATGAGATGACTATGTTTTTCTGCATTTTGTGAGTAAACTATCTTTGAACCACTAACAGTAAGTTTCATTACTATTACTCAAAATTCATAACCCTATGCTCTGACTTTCTTTAGTAATAGAATTACTGTGTTGACCTATTTTCTTGAGTGAATTATCTTGGTTTGAAAACCCCATTTGCCTCAACTTCCATGTCTAGAAACTCTGCCACTGAATCTATTAACTTGTTGACTCCATAACCCAATGGTAGCAAGCCTTCATCTTTCAATCTATAAACATACAAAACCACAAACCAAAGAGTTAGCCATCTATCTATAACTTATATCATTAACCTTTGAGAGATCCCTCTCAGGTTGAGGAGGCTAAGCCTCAGCTAAAAGATTGGTTTGAAATAGTTACACTGAGGTAATCTGATCAGCAACCTATCAAGGTCCTATTTTGGTGATAATGGAAACCAATTCAGTGTGTGTACAGAATAAGGACAAAGGTAGAAGTTAAGGATTGATTAAAGGATAAGTATCGGTATTTTATTTCAGTTTTATTATGACATGTCATCTATGATTGTGGTTTATGATGGTTACATGTGATTTATGATTTTGATCTATGATGGTTGTGTTTTGAGATAACCTAATGCGATATGTTTATACATGATGATTTGGTCAAAGATGATAGTTTGACTTGTTGTGACAGGAAACAAATAGGATTGCAAGTGTACCTTATTGAGAGCTACCAATGAGGTATGATGTGAATTTCTTTCAATTCATTTTAAATATAATGGAAGTTGTGTGCTTGGTGCAGGAAGCGCAGAAATTCTTGGTTAGGTGGTTAAAACCGACTGCAATAATTAGTAGCATAAGTGAAATAATTTGGAATAAGTAGCAGTATGTTGGCAAAGCACTTCAAGAGCAGGGCCATTATGGGACACTAGTACCCAATAGTTTCCATTGATTGCCATGAGCATGCTATTCCTAGTATTATGGTTTCATGTCAGATATATGCCTTGGTTGTTTGACCTTCTGATGTGAGGAAGCCTTGCCAAGGGATGGATCGCTCGGGATAAGGGATGCCTAGAATGTCAAGGAACTTAGAAGTTGAGTGACTGCATGGAAGGGGGTGACTAGATTACTTGAGGGACTGTGTAGCAGAGAAGGGATGGCCAGGGATGGATTTGTTTTGGTCATTAGAGTTGCCAGATGGAATCAAATGCACATTGGGAGTGTGCCCTAGAATAATGAGTCGATAACTGTTCACTGAGGGGACATGTATCACAGGATTGTAGCACTAGACATTAGATGTAGCTTTGACTGTGACAATGGATTCTTGACTTCCTAGGAAGGAGATGAATCTTGGTACTACTTTTGAGGGTGGAGG
Source organism: Pinus tabuliformis (assembly GCA_031772625.1). NCBI lineage: Eukaryota > Viridiplantae > Streptophyta > Pinopsida > Pinales > Pinaceae > Pinus > Pinus tabuliformis. The sequence continues at coordinate 416,279,521 of CM062819.1, read as the reverse complement.
TGTAAGCCTTTTCATTCCCTTGCTTTGGATTCATACATTGTATCAGTTTATTTTTTGATTGAGAAAATGTGCATATGTGTATATGTGTGTATTATTGTAAATATTGTATCGACCTAGATTTATAAAGTTCCATAGATGGTATGGTTATTTTATGGTTGAAGAAAATGTGTATAAGTATATGTGGAATGTACATATCATAATGAGTTGTGTTATAAAGCTCTAGTAAACAGTATGATTTTCATGTTTTAGTAATGGTCATTGTAAATACTGCAACAAGTTGTGTTATAAAGCTCCATGGGCGGTATGTTTTGTTTTTGAAGGGCTTACTGGTTGTAGGTGTCCTTCAACACCAAGGACGGTGTTCCCCTGGGGGGGGGGGGGGTTTCTATAACAACCCTAGTTAAAACCTCATGTAAAATTATATAAGACCATAGTTGATGGGACACATATTCCAAGTTGAATAGTGGGCAAACCATCTTAGTGGGTGTTCATTCAGTTTATTATGGCAAAGTAAATTGGAAAAGACAATGGAAAAGGCTTTGAAAAGGCATGAGGTATTTATTGGCATTTTATTTATGAAAATAATGGAAATTAGGAGAAAAGGGAGGTGAAAGGTCATAGGTTGAAAGTGAGGAGGAAAATAATGGAAATTGAAGAAAATAGAGGCCTCATTGATAAAAAGACTTATGAGGATCAGTTGGAAAGCTTTTTCTCAAGTTTTGCATTGGATTAAGAAAGGAAAAGAAGGCAAGAGGAAGGTGGGAGTAAGCAAGGAAGAGTAGGATCAAGCAACTACAACTAGATTCTTTGTAGGTATCAATTTGCATGTGTGTTTTCCTTGCTAGATTTGGTATGCATGGTTTTGCATGTGGTTATTTTTGGCTACTTAGGGCTTGACCCAGGTTCAGCAGTGAGTTTAGCCAAGTAAATCCCAGTACTACCAGCCCTTTCAGCAACAGTCCGCGGTGCGAAAACTGAGGTCTCACCCGAGGTAGTATGGGAGGAGGCTGGAACCAGGTTTCTGCACCCTAAGGATGTTTGGATGAAGTCTGGGAAGTTCACAAACCAATCTGCACGCTTGCGCTATTATGTGCAGTTGTCTGTCCCTCGCGCCTTATGTAACTGTTCCGCGTAACTCTGTAAAGGGCGCGAAGAGATGTTGTCTAGGTCCTTTATCCTTACTATGCCTTTATTATAGATCTTACTTAATTATGTGGGCCCAATATTATTATTAATCATTCAATAGTTATAACCAGTGCGCACAACCATAAACTATAAAGAGATGCATAAATATCACAGAAACAATAACACATAGTATTCCAGATTCAACTTATCTTTTATTAATATTCTATTCAAGTACAATCCCAACTCTGCCCTACGCACTCAGCTGTAGGGGTCCACGCACATAGCTGTGGACTCTACCAAGCCTCTGTGCACTAAGCTGCAGAGCCTCTTACTACCACTACTTCCCAAGACTCAGACTTACAGACTCAGAGTAAATTCCTTATTCAAAAACCCATAATACTTCTCAAAGATAAAACTAAGACTGACTTTCCACTTAGAGGCTCACTCTATTTATACAATCCCATGGTCTGTAGACAATGGGTAGGTCAACTCATTCTATATTAATTTACATTATTTTAAGGCGGGCAACCCTAGACTTTCGCGCTCTGTGCCCGCATTTTGCGGGGTATTTACATTACATTGACCAAAACTCTGGCTTTAAGCCCCAAAACATGCTATGGGGGGATCCATTTCCCAACAAGCCCCCAACACAATCATCATGACTCGTCCTGAGTCACTTGGCTGGTGTGTTGATCTTTGCACAAATTTCATCCAACAACTTCTACGCTTCGCTTACGTCTACAACGCACTCATCTGTTGTCCGTTGTATCAGTTGTGTGCAAATTTCTGATGCATCATTATCAGGGGCACCTTCTTGCCTTGGCACATATGTACTCTGCATCTGTTCCAGCTTTTCCTCGATCATGGTGGTGACCATGAATGCTTCCTCGAGCCAAGGCTGGATGCGTGCTTTAAGCACTGCTTCTTTTTGGGGCATGGTGTCCACCTGTTCCTTTAGAGCCTGGGCCTCCTTTAGTACCCTGATATTGTCATATGCCTACTATAACTACCATGCTTTTGCCTCCAGACGCTATATGGTTGGATCTTCTTGCAACGAGGTGAGTGTGAAGAGGGACTGTTCCAACAATCTCGTGCAGTCCTTTACAGCATGCTCTATCGCTTCCAACCCCTATTGAATGGCACAGTGGTAATGTTCTCTGACTTCCTTAAACTCTGTCGCGCCCTGTAAGTTGTTATGGACTGTAGGGGACAACCGCGACCTGCGATTGATCCATTTTCGTATGCTTGCCTCTATGAACACCCAAAACACCTTTAGATCATGAATCCTTGTCACATATTTCATTGCCCAGAGTGAGGTGTACCTCACGGCTTTGAGTAGGTCACCCTCAACTGTGCGAAACTGGTTCTCCTTTAGCAGTTCTGTTGTAACCAACAGGATGGATAAGAGAAACCACACTTAGTGGAAAGTCTTACCCTACTCCTGGGCCTCCCTGCAGTTTGTCAAGAACTCGTTACAGAGGAACTGCACCCAGTTGAACTGGACCCCCTCTGTGCATTGTTCTTCCAATGCAATTACAATCACTGGCACTTTGTCTGTGCAACATTTCCTCATCAGCTTGCCAGCAAGGAAAATTTTAAGAACCACCCTAAATTTATATGTATAATATATGGGCTAATCCCCATGATACATAGGAAAAATGGGAGGCAATTTTATCAATAATATAATATGTATATATAATTTTTTGGCGAATCTCTCACCAGATTATATTATCTTATACAATGATGGAGAATCTTTCACTGAATTATAAAATCTTGTAAGATTTTGGAAAATCTTTTACTGAATAATAAAACATTGTGAAGTCTTGGCAAATGTTTTGTTAAAATATGAAACCATATATGATAATAAGAAAACATATTCATTAAACTGTAATATACTAACATACATGTTTGAAAAAAAGAAACATAATTTTCTCTTCCTACAAACAATGTTCCAAGTTTCAGTGGTCGTTGATGAGCCCCAAATTTTGGTAACAAATTGGGCTCATTTGGCCTACTTACCTTGCTCAACCCTTCATCTTTTATCACTTATGCATTCATTTCTTGGTATATTCGTGTTATTTGTAGGAAGAAGGGCAAGCATTATATCTATGTGGCTAATACATGATGATTTCAGGTTTTTTGGCATTAAAGGGAGCAAAGACCACGCAGAAGGAGACAAGGAGACAGCAAAGGTGGCATTGCAGGTTTATAGGGAGGTTGTCTACAGCCTTAAATGACCTCCCTCGTGATCTCCACCCTAACTCCGAGCTCCAACAGCTTTCCCCACCGAGCTTAAAGGCAGCCAACGGATTCTACAGGAACAGCAGTCTACAGCAGTTTACTTTTAGTTGGACAGCCGAGCTCCATTAATTGAGGAAGCCAGCTTGATCCTCATCATGTATAAATATTAAGGCCGTGGCCTTTGATAGGAGCTTTTTGAACTTTTGAACTACTGTTGCAATTTCTAAGCACGAGCTACAGCTCGGTTTTTGCTCTTTGTAAGCCAGTTTTGGCATGTTATTAGACTCATGATTATTCAATAAAGGCAGGCAGCTTTGGATTCAATTCTGAGTTTTTAAGGGAGCTATAGCTCTCAGGTTAGGGCCCAACCTGAGAGCAATAGACCTCCTCTTCCTTGTATTGTTACTTGTCTTTCTTTTCAGCACTTTATTCCTCTGCTTTGACATGCATTTAGAAATTACAGTCTGCTGATTTGATTTCCTTTATGTGATTGAATAGGATTAGTTTGCAGTTCAAGTGCTTTTAGTTGCTTAGATTGGAGTAGGAGGATCAGCATTCATTAGAGCTCCAAGAAAAAGGCTGACAGTGCACTCACTGCCATCTCTGTTTAGAGATTGGGGGTGTAGACCGTACCAGCCACCAAAAAACGCAGTCATACACTTTCATTCGAGCTGCAACACAGTCATTTCAATTGTAGATCCATCCATGCATTCTGATCTTGAGCAGTACTTCTTCATTCCAACTCCATGCACGGTTTTTCTCTGAAGTATACATTGCTGTTCGTTGATTTAATAACACAGTTAGGATAGGTTGATGAATTCTCGGTTTTGTGCAGATTTGTTTCCTTTACACTGCGTTGCATCACTCTATTATCTTCTTCTTCTTCTCAACCGCGTCTAAAGCCACCTACCCAACCTCTGTTCAGATCGTTTTCCCTCCAACACTTCTACTATTCACGTAGCTCCATCTTTTTGGACTTTTCATTGCTTCCACCCTTCCATTCACCAACCAGCTGCAAGCACTCTTTCCTCATCTCATATCTCTGTCCCTGAGCCATCATAAGCTCCCTTTCCATCCTACCTATCCACCCATACAACTCCTCCACTCCTCCATCACCCAAAACTCCAACCACAAAACATCCTGTAGAAGTTAGCAGACTTCCTGTAGAAATCCCAAGCTTCCTGTAGGATCCCCTGCAGACATCCTGTAGAAACCTATAACCTCGGTTGCCGAGCACCTAAATGTTGTGGACTTCTGTGGAATGATGTTTTGGATCCTCTGGAACCTCTCCTAGCCCTCCTAACCTTTCCCAAGCCTTCTTTCCCTTCGAACTACCCCTGCACGGTCAAACCCTAATAAGAAACAAAATCATAATAACTCCAACCACTTAAGCAAAAATACAAAAACAATGTTCTTTTCAGTAGAAGTAGCTTAAATCCATGCATCTCATATCACTAGAAGTAATGGCATCATTTCTAGAAGTTTGCACTCCCACCATTGCATCATAGAGATTAGACTAGTCAGATTAGGGTTTACTAGGGTTTCCCTGTTTTGTTGGCTTTCAGTTCATTATTGCAAAGTAGGTCAATTTCCTTTGAGATAGACTTCATCCATCATTTAGAAAGCTTCTTCTGAGAACATATAGAAGTTGGCTTGAGCCCTAGCGGACTTGTGCTAGCTGACCAAGTGACAGCTGCGACAAGTGCTAGTACTTGTGCATACAGCACCGTCGCTTCCAAGTTTGTTACGAACTACCGGGTTGATAAAATTAGAGATAGGAAGCTCCAGGAGTTGTAGCATTATTGCTACAATACTGGAGCCCACCATCTTTTTGGCGCCGTTGCCGAGGAAGCATCAGAGTATTAGTAATTGTTGCTTTTCTTCTATTTTCTTACTCTTGCCTTCTGCTAAGTAGTTTATTTCATTTCCATTCTGCAAAAGTAGCATAGACATTTCCTGCTTTCATAGATTAGCATTTCCTGCTTTCATAGATTAGCATTTCCCGCTTTCATAGATTAGCATTTCAATTCTGCCATTTCATTTCTGCAAGCGTAGATTAGTGTTTCAATTCTGCAAGCGTAGACTAGCATTTCCATTCCAGCAATTTCATTTGAGCAAAGTAGATTAGTTCTTTCCTGCTTTCAATTTAATTCTGCATCTTTATAGTTAGTTGTAGATCAATCTGTTTTAGTTTTGCAGGTACCACAGAAAAAAACAAAAGCAATCAAAAAAAGTCTTCCATTTCATGCCTCGTAGGAATCGAGATAAAACAGGCAAATTCTTACCCAACGCCCCCACCACATCACTGAGTCACCCTTCTCTCTTCTTCGGTGACAGTGATCCAGAAGAACCTATAGGTGAACCTCCTGAGATATACGAAGATCCTATAGCAGAAGAAGAATTAGAGACCATCCCATCTGAAGCTATGGCTGACAATATAAGAGAAGATGAGAGAATAGAAGGTGCCTTCCCCATCCGAGAGACCAATGGAGAGATGAAAATGAAGAACATTAGCCCCTCCGCTTTACCTCACTTCCATGGACTGACTACTGAAGATCCTGATACCTTCCTGTTTGAGTTTTCTGTCCTTTGTAGAACCTATGACTATACTGAAGATGAGCAGAAGTTGAAACTCTTCCCTTCAACTCTTAAGGATGCAGCATTACGCTGGTTCATGGGCTTACCTGGGAATAGTATCACCACTTGGGCTCAGATGCAGCAAGCTTTCAATACCAAGTACAGGGATTACTGTAGGTCCAAGGAAACCAAGGGAGAAATCTTTCGGATGACCATGGGAAATGATGAGTCCTTAGAGGATTATGAGGAGAGGTTCCAACTTAGCTATAAGCGGGCCAGGTGCACACTTGACCCTGAATCCCTCAAGTTGGCCCTACTCCGAGGAGTCCCTGAAGACCTCTTAGATACCCTTCACATGTTAGCTGGGGGGGACATTTACCAACTGCCTTATGAGGACATCAAGACTGTGTTTAGAAACCACTCCAGGGCAGCTCAGAAACGAGGTAGAGGAAACCTCCTCTCAACTGGTGTCCCTTTCTCCAAACATGAGTTTGCAAATCAATTGGAAGATCTTAAGAGTGAGGTGAGACAGACCATTGCCATGCAGCTGGACACATTCAAGATCCATCAGAAGAAGGAAGAAGCTGAGAGAGCCTTGGCTATCTTCTGCCCTAGATGTACCAGGAGACACCCTAAGAACGAATGTCCATTGCATTCGGTTGAAGTGTGTTTCGTTTGTGAGGAGGACCATCCCACAAACCAATGTCCAACCTTACCTGGATTTAAAGCCATGTACCAAGGGACAAAAGCTCCCACTGAACCTCTCTATTACCTCAACCAAAGGAGGCCACAAGGACCTAGACCTTACCAGCAGGGGATGCAAGGGGCACCTCAAGCTTATTACAGCCCCAACCAATCGACTCCTATGCCTTCCTGGGGTCCCCCTGCTCATCCTTCTTGGTCCATGCCTCCTCCATGGTCTTACCCACCTCAGTACCCTACTCAACCCACTACTCATTCCTATCATTCACATGCCCAGCCACAACCTCAGTGGAATGCACCTCAGTCGGGGTGGAGGCCCCAATACAACACTCCTCCTGCCATTTTGCCTCCACCACCAGTTCAACCTCAACCATTACCTCCTGCTCCTCCAAAGCAACCTCAAATACCTACTCAACCGAACCCGAACCCCAACAATAGACAGGCCCAGCAAGTATACACTGGGGAAACATCATGCCCTACTTATGCTGTGGAGATCCAGGAGATCAATCTTCGATCTGGAAAGACTCTTCCAGATCGCCAACCTCCTCCCCCAGAGGATGAGGAAGATAAACAGGAAAGTGAACCAAAGGCTATTCCACCCTTTCTTGAGAGACTAACAGCCACCACACAACCCAACCCAGAGGAGGATGAGCTTCTAGGTGAGCTCAAGCAGTTGTGTGTAAAAATACCACTTCTCCAAGCCATCAAGGATGTGCCAATATAAAACAAACTGGTTAAGGAAAAGTGTTTCAAACACCCAGGCAGGCGAAAGAGAGATGCTTCAACCATCAATGTCTTAGGACAACTGTCTGACCTTATGTTAGGACAAGTCATCTGCCCAAAGTATCTAGATCCTGGGAGTCCTGTAGTAGATGTCCACATCAATGGCATCATCATACCCCACACTTTGATTGATTTGGGGGCTTCCATTAATGTGATGACCAGGGATACCATGCTCAAACTCAATCTTCAAGGTTCCTTGAGGAAGACCTCGACAGTTCTGCAACTTGCAGATCGCTCCACTGTGACTCCCGAAGGGATTGTGGAGGATGTCTTGGTCTCTGTCGACTCTTGGGAATACCCTGCAGATTTCTTGGTTCTGCAACCCAAGGCAAAGCTTACTGGATATCCTCTTATTTTGGGAAGGCCTTGGTTAGCCACTGCAGATGCTTACATAAGTTGTCGTGCAGGAAATATGACCATCAAAAATGGTCCTATGTCCAAGCAGCTAGTCCTATATCCTCCTGCCCAACCTTCCTTAGAGCATGACTTACCACTTTGGTTGGAGGAAGGAGAAGAGGATGAAGTGTACTCAGCACCTTTGTGCACCCTAGATACCACTAGAAGAGACCCCCCAACCGAGGATGACTTGATTGAGACCTTGATCCAGAATCCACCTTCCAGTGCACTATCCTTAGAAAAATTGGTGGAGGATGACCAAGCCAGCACCTTAGTGGACCTTTGTACAACCAACCCTGTCACTCCCAGAGTCAAGAATGTGGAGTTCGGCCCTGAGAGAACGTTAAAGATCAGCTCCTCCCTATCTCCTTCCTAGGAAAAGGAGCTGTGTAGCCTGTTGGCCAGTCACCTAGATGCTTTTGCTTGGAGCTATAAGGAGATGAAAGGAGTCCATTCCTCGGTCTGTACCCATCACATATACATCAAAGAGGGTTGCAAACCGGTTAGGCAACCTCAGAGGAGAATGAATCCAGCCCTTAAGGACATTGTCAAGGAAGAATTGCAAAAACTGTTGGATGCCGGATTCATTTACCCCATCTCAGATAGTGAATGGGTGTCCCCTCTGGTGTTGGTTCCCAAGAAGAATGGGAAGTGGAGAATCTGTGTGGACTACCGAGAACTGAACAAAGCTACCAAGAAAGACCATTTCCCTCTACCTTTCATAGATCAAGTGTTGGATGGACTGGCAGGAAAGAAGTTCTTCTCTTTCCTGGATGGGTTTAGCGGGTACAACCAGATTCAAATCAGCCCGGAAGACCAAGATAAGACCACCTTCACTTGTCCTTGGGGTACCTTTGCCTACCGAGTTCTTCCCTTTGGGCTATGCAATGCTCCTGCTACCTTCCAGAGAGCTGTCTTGAGCATCTTCTCGGAGCTGGTCCATGATGCAGTGGAAATCTATATGGATGACTTCACTCCTTATGGGGCCAATTTCCAGGAAGCATTGTCCAGTCTGGGAAAAGTCCTAACCAAATGCATTGAGATGAACCTGTCCCTTAGTCCTGAAAAATGTGAATTCCTGATGACTGAAGGGACCGTGTTAGGCCATACCATTTCTTGCCAAGGGTTACAGGTGGATCCTAACAAAATTGCTCTCATCAAGAAGGTTCCACCTCCTCAAAAGGTAAGGGATGTTCGGAGTTTCTTAGGATTAGCAGGGTATTACAGGAGATTCATTAAGGACTTCAGCAAGCTAGCCTCGCCATTGTTTGGCATGTTGGCAAAAGATGTGGAGTTTAAGTGGACTGATGATTGTCAGAGGGCTTTGAATGAATTAAAGGACAAGTTGGTGTCAACCCCAATCCTGAGAGATCCAAACTGGGCCCTACCTTTCCACATCCACACTGATGCCTCGAACAAAACCATAGGTGCAGCTTTAGGACAAGTTGAACAAAAACTTCCATATGCCATTTACTTTGTTAGTAAAAACTTGTCCAAAGCTGAACTGAATTACACTGTGACTGAGAAATAATTTTTGGCTGTGGTCCATGCACTGAACAAGTTCCGACATTATATCACTGGCTATCAAACATTTGTACATACTGACCATGCTGCAATTAGATATTTAATGAATAAACCAGATGTGAATGCTCGTATTATTAGATGGTTACTTTTGTTGCAGCAGTTTGATTTGACCATTGTTGACAAACCAGGTAAAGAAATGTTGTTGCTGACTTTTTATCTAGATTGGATTTGTCTGCAGATGAGGATGGAACAGTGGATGACCAGATGCCTGATGAAAATCTGTTTGCTATCTCAGCACTCTCTCCATGGTTTGCTGATATAGCAAACTAACTTGTTTCAACACAGTTCCCTCCGCACCTATCTTCAGGAGAGAAGAGCAGAATCATCAGAAAAAGTGCCTCATTTACTTGCATTGGGGGCAATCTGTTCAAGCTTGGCCCCGATCAGATCTTAAGGCGTTGTGTAAGGGAGGAGGAAGTCTTTGATATCCTCCTCACCTGTCATGATGGGCCTTGTGGAGGACATTTTGCAGCAAAGAGAACTGCCTTCAAGATCCTACAAGCAGGCTACTATTGGCCCACACTTCATCAAGATGTCAGAAGATATATCAGCCAATGTGACCAATGCCAAAGAATGGGGAAACCGACTCAAAGGGATGAGATGCCTCTCCAACCTCAAGTGACTCTTGAGCCATTTGAGAAGTGGGGTATGGACTTTGTGGCTCCAATCAACCCTCCTTCGAGGCAAAGGTCCTACATCATTGTGTGTACTGACTACCTGACAAAGTGGGCAGAGACTAAAGCAATCAAAGCAGCAACAGAAGAAAAGGTGGCCGAGTTCTTAAGAGAAAACATCTTCTACAAGTTTGGATACCCAAGAGAGCTGGTCACCGATCAAGGGAGCCAGTTCACATCCAACCTGGTTGAAGACTTACTAGCTCACCACAAGATCAAGCATAGGACTTCCACCCCCTATCACCCTCAAGCAAATGGGCAGGTGGAAGTCACCAATAGAGCATTAGAAGGGATCTTGACTAAGGTGGTGAGCAGCAGCAGAAAAGACTGGGCAGATCGCCTGGTTGAGGCCACATGGGCTTACAAAACAACCTGGAAGACCACCACTGGCTTCACACCTTATGAGCTGGTCTATGGGAAGAAAGCTTTGTTGTCCATTGAGTTCAAGTACAACACTTTGAGGATGGCAGCTCAGCTAGATCTAGATCTCATCCATGCACAACAAGAAAGGTTATTGCAGCTGAATGGACTGGATGAGCACCGAATGCAGGCCCTCCTTCACTCAGAATTGGTTCAACTTCAGAGAAAGGTGTGGCATGACCAACATCTCCATGACAAGCAATTCCAACCGGGAGATTGAGCTTTGTTGTATGACTCCAGATACAAAGATTTCAAGGGAAAGCTGAGAACCAGATGGCTAGGACCATATGCAGTGGAAAAATGTCATGACAATGGATCTGTTCTTATTCGGACCATTGATGAGGAAGCCATCCCCATGCTTGTCAATGGGCATCGATTGAAGATCTACAGGAAGCCTCTCTCAAGACAAGAGTTCATCAAAACTATGGAGAAATCAGTGTTGGTCATAGAGAAGGGTTCTGCCTCTCCTTTGGGCATACCCTGAAAGATCTAAAAAATAATAATAATAATAATAATAATAATAATAAAGATCCTTGGGTGAAAACCTCTCTAAGGCACCCAAGGCAGGTGGTAGGGGTGAAAACCTCATTGAGTCGCCCCTATTGTCTTTCAAAAAAAAATGAGATTGGAAAAAGATCCTTGAGTGAAAACCTCTTTGAGGCGCTCAGGGCAAATGGCAAGGGTGAAAACCTCATTGAGGCACCCCTGTTATCTTTTTAAAAAAAAGAGAGAAAAAAGAAAAAAAACATTAAAAAAAAAAAAAAAAACAAGGTTAGCAAATTCATAATGTAAAATTGCATGCAAGTTGCAGGTGTTCTATGGAGGAGAGGAAGCCTCTCAACTCAAAGACAAGGATCCTTATCATGCTGTCAGGAGACCTCACCAGCACCTCCTCCAAGAATACTCATTTTCTCCAAGGTATGTGCAATTTTATCACAGCTTGAGTCTTCTACAGGAAGACGCAGATTTTCTACAGGAAGACGCAGATTTTCTACAGGAAGGTGCAGACTCTCTACAGGAAACGCAACCTTTCTACAGGAAGCTCTGCATTTCTACAGGAAACTTCCTGTAGAAGTTCAGGACGGCCCAGAATCCATCTTATGAGGAGATCTAACGACTAAGGATCGGTTTGGACACATGCAAGCTATTCTTATCCCCCTTGCACATTGTTGTCACCTCGTCCTGCCATCCTTGTCGACATGCAACGAAGTTACCTGCACCAACAAAGCAGATCGATGAGTTATCAAGAAAAAACAATTTTTAAATGAAAAAACACTAAGATCTCATACCATATCCATCCTAGTCATCCAGAAGCCCTGGGAGCGTGATCGGGAGGCCAGATCCTTCGTCGTGCAGCATGCACCCAAGGAGGAAGAACTGTTACAAGACATCCCGCGGGAGTCCTGTAACAGTTAAGCCCGCTAGAGTGTATACTATTCACAGCGCTGGCCATATGCAATGAACGCGGATGCATGCAGCCAAGCATCAACTCCATCGTCGGCAGCCTGTAAACGTGAACCTTCGGGCCTGTGCAAATTCACCAGTAGCAGATAGATCCATTCATCATCGTCCAAAACCCGAAACAATCGTGTTGCAGCCGCGCAAGTAAGTGTCTCGACCCTTTCTTCCATCAGATCGCATGAATTTTACTTTGAATTGTTTGCAAAGTGTAAAGTGAATGGGTTGAGCGGCTGTATGGCCAGTTGACTGGCCACGTCGACCGGTTAATGGTCCAGTCAGATGTTTGGGTGGCAGCCGTGACAAAAGGAATGATCAGCACACACGTGAGAACAATCCCCGTCGGAAAAAAACGGATTTAGCAGAAGAAACGGCGGTGGATCTGCTGGAGGGATGATGCGGTAGTAAGTGAACTCGTAGACAAATGATGGAACGACGTCATCCAACGGTCCGGCGGGGACAGCTCACCCCCACGCCACGGATTCCGCCGATTCAAATCTAATCGGCTAGATTGGCCGCATGCATTTATCATTCTCCGTTTGAACCTAGAGTGAACATTCGGATCCCTCTGCAGTTCGAAACTCCAAGCCTTTGGCTATCAGAACGGCTGTGAAGCACCACCGAGAGTGCAGACCAACTGCAGTCTTCCCCAGGAATCACGCGCTGCTCCTACAGGAAAGTTGCTCCTACAGGAAAGTTGTTTCTACAGGAAGGCGGGTTCCTCACGTAAAAAGGTGGCAGATAAAAAGGTAACCCTGAACTCTCCATGCAATTGGTTTTTAAAGGTGGCAGGATCGTCGTCTACAGTCTGGTCGTAGAAAGTTGTTGCAAGTGTTGTCTGTTGTGCATAGACTGTCGTTCTACAGGATGTCAGTGAATTAAACTGTGTTAAGGTCCTCAGGGATAAGTTTTGTGGATTATTTGCACGACGAAAGCGTAATTCTACACTCTGTCCCAATAAGCTAAACTTCTTTCGCATTCGCCACCTGTAGCAACAGTTTTTATCATGCCGGGTGGGTTTATTAGACGGGAACCCACTGATTCATCAAAATTAAGAGAAAACCAGGAGGTGGTGGAGCTCTTCACACGGGCACAATGGATATCCTTTTGTGACAAGTTGCAGGGTCATGACGACGAAGTGGCAGAATAATTTTTACAAGCCTTGAGGCCGAAATCCAAAACACTGGCCACCGTGAACTTCAGGGGCCTAAGCCTCAAGCTCACCCCACAATATATCAGTCGAATTACTGAACTTCCAATGGGTTTGCCATGGGATAAGGAAGAAAGGAAGTTGAGCCAGCAGGCAAAGAAAGAATTCTTTCCACCTGAGGAGGAATTCACGGAGGACAAAAATGGGGTGCGAAGAACCAGCTTGCTGCCACCATGGAATGAAGTTAGCCTACAAATCATGAAGTATATAACCTGTGAAGGCCATTTTAGCATCGTGTACGTTTATCACTTCAGGTTGCTCACTGAATTGAGACACCATATTGATCTTCCTGTAGAAAACAAACTGAGCATTCCTTATTTCTTGCTACAGTCTCTAATTGAGTGTGCTACAAAGTTAAAAGAAGGAATACCAGATCAGGTAGCCCACCATGGATTGATCAAACTTCTCGTGGAGGATGCGCTTCATTCATATAAGGTTCCCCTCTCATGGGAAGCATTCAGAAATTTGACAAGAGATGGAGACATAAGGATGTTGACTAAAGAAACTGGTTCCTCCAGCGGTGAGGAAAAAGAAGCAGTGGCCGCGGGAAAGAAAGAAATAGGCCAGAAGACCCCGACCACAGTGCAGAAGAAAGAACAAAGGAGGAAGCACGAGAAAAAGGATGCTGAGGAAAAAGGTGACACACCCATCTTTTCAGCAAGAGAGAAAAGGTTGCAGGGCAGAACGGACAAAGCTGAGAAGGTCCACATCAGCACAAGTACCTCATCAGCACCCGCAACCAAACCAAAAAGCAAAACCCATGCAGCAAAGCAAGCCAAGGTGGCGACACCTGTGTCTATAGGAAAGCAAAAACAGGCTTCTACAGGAAGCCCGAAAACAGAAAAAGGGTCTTCTATAGGAAGCCCGAAAATTACCAAAACAGGGTCTTCTACAGGAAGCCCGAAATTGGCTAAAACAGAGTCTTCTACAGGAAGCCCCGGAAAAGTGAAACCCAAGGAGAAGAAGGCGGACATTCTAGCAAGGGAGGCAGCAGCTGTACTGGTTGGCCTCAACACGCCACCTAAGCCAAAAGAAAAGAGAAAGAGGGAGACCCCTCTATACTTTAAAGCTCGAAGAAGTGTTAGGATAAAAACGGGCAAGCCATAGCCTTCGTCCAGCAGCCCGATTGTCATTGAGGATACCCCTACTTCTCCCAAGGAAAAGTCTCCCTCAAGGATAACAGTCACCTATGAGAAGGGGGGCCCAAAGAAAAATACGTGGCAAGAAAGGTTAGACCTGTTGACTGAAAAAGCTCAGCTACAGGAGGCTGAAAATGTTCTACAGGACACTTTGGCCCGGCTACAGGAAACAGAGAAGAGGGAAGGAGAAGGACCCTCATCACCACCAAGGGAGGGCGAGGTAGAGCCACCTAAAGAGGCAGAAAAAGAACATATACCAGAGCCCAGCCCTCAGCCTAGTCTGAGTTCATACTACACCTTTTTAGAGGCAGGCAAAATCATACCGCAGAAATTTACTGTACCCCTGTTTTTTGCATTAGAGGAAGAAAGAGTACGTACCCACACATGGATGAAGATCACCAAGTCAAAGGGTGTGGCAGACATAGGTCCCTTACAAGAGCAACTCAAGGAGGCCAGGAGTGAATTCGCCATGGCTAAACATGTGGCTAATTGCCAAAGAGTGTACCTACAGGAAGAAAACCAGAAGCTAAGATTGCAGCTACAGGAGCTGAGGACAGGGGCAGGTACATCCTCCAAAGACACCACAGAAGAACAACAAGGCAAAAAGGAGCTGACCACCGGTCTTGAGGAGCCAATGACACTTCTACAGGAAGCAGAACAGCAAGCACAAATTGAAGTGCAAGCTCTAAAATAACAGCTACAGCAAAAGGAAGCACAACTGGCCTGCATGGCCAGTTGGGCCATGGAGGCAATACAGTGCAGACAACCTGCAAAATCCTATGGTTTGTACTTGAAAGACCAATGGCTGCAGTTCCAAATAAATACCTTGGCACAAAGAGGTATTTCTCAGATCCAAGACCCACAGCAATTTTCTGAGTTGTGCAGTACTAGTTCGTCAGAAGATAAAGCCAAATTAGCAGAGTTCTACCTCCACAATTTGGCCTTGCCTAATGAAGTTTCATGGGATCCCAATACTGCCTTGGGTGATATGCAATTGATGGCGTTCACTTCATGGTTGAACCATGAGGATCAAAGAGCAGCGGAAGCAAAATCGGTCATGAACCGAGAATTGAACGAGCCATTGTTCATTCGAGCAGAACCAGAGGATCCAGTTGCACTCATCTCAGCACACCAACACTTGTCTACTGATCCCACAGCTTCCTTGAGATTTATGGACCAACAGGCCCAAGCCATAGCTCATTTTGAAGACATGGAAAGACTATTAGGAGAAAATGCTGCCCAAGCATGCACACGCAGATGGAATACCTTGGCACACAGTTTGAAAATCCGAGAGTACCATACCCCAACTCGGATGAGGGAAGCTTTGGTAAGGGTAGACCTTTACAAGAAATCCATGCAAAGCCTCCAGGCCAGCTGGATTGGCCTTAAACTCAGCCCACCACTGCTACTAGGATTGACTGAAGGCAGCACAGAGGAGGATAATAGTGAACAATGGGAAGAGGTGAACAGGAAAGCTGGGTTTCATATCAGCAAGGAGGACACTACCACAGAGGCTTGGGATGTAAGGGAAGTAGTAAAAGCAATGAAGGATGAAGATTTGGACTAAGTTGCTCAAGGATGAGCAAATATTTTAGCTGGGGGGTGATGATGAGCCCCAATTTTTGGTAACAAATTGGGCTCATTTGGCCTACTTACCTTGCTCAACCCTTCATCTTTTATCACTTATGCATTCATTTCTTGGTATATTCGTGTTATTTGTAGGAAGAAGGGCAGGCATTATATCTATGTGGCTAATACATGATGATTTCAGGTTTTTTGGCATTAAAGGGAGCAAAGACCACACAGAAGGAGACAAGGAGACAGCAAAGGTGGCATTGCAGGTTTATAGGGAGGTTGTCTACAGCCTTAAATGACCTCCCTCGTGATCTCCACCCTAACTCCGAGCTCCAACAGCTTTCCCCACCGAGCTTAAAGGCAGCCAACGGATTCTATAGGAACAACAGTCTACAACAGTTTACTTTT
Source organism: Pinus tabuliformis (assembly GCA_031772625.1). Lineage (NCBI taxonomy): Eukaryota > Viridiplantae > Streptophyta > Pinopsida > Pinales > Pinaceae > Pinus > Pinus tabuliformis. Next base: position 416,263,229 of record CM062819.1, on the reverse strand, counting down.
AGTTGGACAACCGAGCTCCATTAATTGAGGAATCCAGCTTGATCCTCATCATGTATAAATATTAAGGCCGTGGCCTTTGATAGGAGCTTTTTGAACTTTTGAACTACTGTTGCAATTTCTAAGCATGAGCTACAGCTCGGTTTTTGCTCTTTGTAAGCCAGTTTTGGCATGTTATTAGACTCATGATTATTCAATAAAGGCAGGCAGCTTTGGATTCAATTCTGAGTTTTTAAGGGAGCTATAGCTCTCAGGTTAGGGCCCAACCTGAGAGCAATAGACTTCCTCTTCCTTGTATTGTTACTTGTCTTTCTTTTCAACACTTTATTCCTCTGCTTTGACATGCATTTAGAAATTACAGTCTGCTGATTTGATTTCCTTTATGTGATTGAATAGGATTAGTTTACAGTTCAAGTGCTTTTAGTTGCTTAGATTGGAGTAGGAGGATCAACATTCATTAGAGCTCCAAGAAAAAGGCTGACAGTGCACTCAATGCCATCTCTGTTTAGAGATTGGGGGTGTAGACCGTACCAACCACCAAAAAACGCAGTCATACACTTTCATTCGAGCTGCAACACAGTCATTTCAATTGTAGATCCATCCATGCATTCTGATCTTGAGCAGTACTTCTTCATTCCAACTCCATGCACGGTTTTTCTCTGAAGTATACATTGTTGTTCGTTGATTTAATAACACAGTTAGGATAGGTTGATGAATTCTCGGTTTTGTGCAGATTTGTTTCCTTTACACTGCGTTGCATCACTCTGTTATCTTCTTCTTCTTCTCAACCGCGTCTAAAGCCACCTACCCAACCTCTGTTCAGATCGTTTGCCCTCCAACACTTCTACTGTTCACGTAGCTCCATCTTTTTGGACTTTTCATTGCTTCCACCCTTCCATTCACCAACCAGCTGCAAGCACTCTTTCCTCATCTCATATCTCTATCCCTAAGCCATCATAAGCTCCCTTTCCATCCTACCTATCCACCCATACAACTCCTCCACTCCTCCATCACCCAAAACTCCAACCACAGAACATCCTGTAGAAGTTAGCAGACTTCCTGTAGAAATCCCAAGCTTCTTGTAGGATCCCCTGCAGACATCCTGTAGAAACTTGTAACCTCGGTTGCCGAGCACCTGAACATTGTGGACTTCTGTGGAATGATGTTTTGGATCCTCTGGAACCTCTCCTAGCCCTCTTGACCTTTCCCAAGCTTTCTTTCCCTTCGAACTACCCCTGCACGGTCAAACCCTAATAAGAAACAAAATCATAATAACCCCAACCACTTAAGCAAAAATACAAAAACAATGTTCTTTTCAGTAGAAGTAGCTTAAATCCATGCATCTCATATCACTAGAAGTAATGGCATCATTTCTAGAAGTTTGCACTCCCACCATTGCATCATAGAGATTAGACTAGTCAAATTAGGGTTTACTAGGGTTTCCCTGTTTTGTTGGCTTTCAGTTCATTATTGCAAAGTAGGTCAATTTCCTTTGAGATAGCCTTCGTCCATCATTTAGAAAGCTTCTTCTGAGAACATATAGAAGTTGGCTTGAGCCCTAGCGGACTTGTGCCAGCTGACCAAGTGACAGTTGCGACAAGAGCTAGTACTTGTGCATACAGCACCGTCGCTTCCAAGTTTGTTACGAACTACCGGGTTGATAAAATTAGAGATAGGAAGCTCCAGGAGTTGTAGCATTATTGCTACAATACTGGAGCCCACTAGTCGTGTTTGTCAAGGTTCTTACAATACACTCTTTCATATCCTTCTATTAATTTTGATAATATTCCACAACAAATTTCTTGTAGGTGTTGATATTGACAACGAGTTCTATCAAGGTAGGAGAGATTAATCTTTTCTCTACAACTTTTGTCAAGCTACCACTTTTTTCAAGGGGATCTAATTGAAATAAGTGACCATTTTGAGAATCCTTCCAATCAATATATGAATATATAAATGTAGATTTATTATTATTTTAATTGGAAATCTTCAAATAAATAATAAAATTTAATTATGTCTCTCCCAATATAAATTGCTTATTAGCATAAGTCACTACCCTCATAGGTCTCACATTTTTTAACAACGTTGTAACATGTAGATTAATTTCCTTTTTGGTGAACAATCTCCACCTTTTAGGAAAATATGGTGCAGTGGCTCCAACCCTTATACATCGTTAGAACAAACTAATAATAGCACAGAAGATGAAAGGTTGTACAAACCAGCTTATTTTTCAAACAAATAATCCAACATCAGTACTTAAACTTTTTCATGAAGATATCATATTGAGAATGTTTGAAAAATGGTCAGAAATCTTCTGTGAGGGTGATGCGGAAAGAGTGATAAGGTTTCACTGTTTTGAATTTCTTTTGTTAAATTAAAAAAAAATAAAAACCAATATCAATGGATATATTGGTATTTTTTACTAAATTTTTTGAAGTGACTAAATGTAGCTTTAACCATTCACCTTAAGATGTTTTTACAATATAATTTCCTAAGTCTATTTAATATCTTCATTATCATAAAAACCAACCTATATCCATCTTAACTCCACATCTACCACTCTTAGGGGCATGATATCTATTTATCCCTCTGAGAACTTGGTAGACCTAGAATTTAGATGGATCTAAGATGATAGAATTTCCCCTTTAAATAGTCTATTCTCACATGAATACCATGGTATTACCATGGGTTATCATAAACCTGGAGCTTAAAAATTACTATTATTAATTTATAAAAATTAATAATTGATTTTTATTTGAACCAAGTTAAAATGTTTAACATACATTAAATTACAACATCCATTTTTACTCTTGATCCACCAAGCCCCAAGAGGGATCAAATATTTTTTCACTCTATGCTAGTTTGCATATCACGATATTTGATGCCTCTGGAGGCTTAGTAGATCCAGAGTAAAGATGGATCTATGCTGGTTTAATTCCCCCATTTAAATAGGCTACATTCCACGTGAATACCATGGGTCAATAAAATGTGCCATTTTTATTTTTCCTAATACTAATATTAGGGTTAATAATGTTTTTTTGCATGGTATTAATAATAATCTAGCCCATGGTAATTGGCCCATAGTATTTTGCCCATAAGTGTAAGAGCCCTATCCCAAGGGCTGGTAATGGATCTAATTTTTCTGAATTAAATACGACAAGAGGTGATAACTTACTTACTTACAGGGCTTTTAAACAATTAAAATTTTGTCATTTACATTATAATCAACAAAAATTATGGTGTGCATTCCATTGATATCAACTTAACAAGAGTAGTCCATGGAAAAATACCTATTCCGGCGGTTGATGACGATACCTTTATCTGATAGCTCCAGCTGAACGCTCCTTCTGGCTGACCCAACCGGATTTACCTCCCAGCCAACTAGGAAATAAATTCCTAGCCCAGGAAACCTCCACAGGTTCCCTAGCCCTCCGTGCCCAAGTCCAACCAGATATAGTGTGTCCTCAAGAAGAATGTGCAAAACTAGATAATGATACTTTCCTCCTCTCAAACCCAAGAAACCTCCACAGGTTTCCAAGGTCTCCCAAAAATCATAACAAGGCCAAACAATCACAACCAACCCCCACAATCCTAAGCAAAACTCCAACCCCCTCTTCTTCCTTCCCCCTTCCCTTTTATACCCTCTTTCCTCAACCACCTCTCATTAATGTCATTAACTCTCACCCATCCTTGGTTGACTTCTCTTCCAAGCTAGAGTACATTTGGAATTGTGATATGAATTTAAAATTGAGAATTTAATGGGGAAGTACATTTGGGAATGTGAAGTGTAATTACATGGGGAGGACCATGTCTCCTCCTTAGTAAATGTGAGGGTACATTGGGGAATGTGAAATGAATAAATATATATTGATGATAAGATGGAGAGGACTTTGTCTTCTCCTTATTAAATGTGAGGGTACATTGGGGAATGTGAAATGAATAAATATATATATTGATGATAAGATGGAGAGGACTTTGTCTTCTCCTTATTAAATGTGAGGGTACATTTGGGTGTGTGAATGAATAAATATATTTTGAATTAATGGAAGGAGACCATATCCTACACAATATTCAAATTGAGAAGGTAAGTGGGGAATTTGAATAATGGAAATCATAAATTCATTTTAGACCAATATTTCTCAATATTTTCAGATAATGTAAATATTAACACAATTTGTAGGATAAGATTTAAGTGGGGCATTACATACACCCCTCCTTCAGAAAACTTCGTCCCGAAGTTAGAATGAAAAGATACAAGGAGTTTGAAAGCATAGCAAACCAGAGAGAGTTATAGCATTAAAATTTGATAAGTCAGACAATGACATTACTTCCCATCAAGAGTCTCCAACTGATTTATTTCCTCCTATCCATCTTGACCTACTTCCGTTCCCACCCTATCCATCCTCTGCTACTCTATCAGTGGAAACGACCATACTAACCACTGATAAAACCGACATGGTGGAAGCGTCGAATACATCGACCGAACTTTCCCCAGCAGGCATCTGGCAATCGTCATCACACGTCTAGGGGGAGCGTTCAGCTGTCCTCCCCACGATTCCAGGTTTCGGAGGATACACGGTGGGAAACACCTCCACCCCTCCTTCAGAGCATGGAGCACACTACAGAGCTGGTTGGACTTGTCATCGAATAATCCAGTCAGGTCATCTTGCCACCTGTCATTTGCATTTTACTCATGTCATAAGAGTGCACATCAAGTGGATACTAAATGTAATAGAACAATGTACATCGTACCTTTCCTCATTGGTCGTCTCGACCTTCCTCAATGGAATAGTAGATCTTGGTTATCATATGGTTCTTTCCAACCTGTAGTTTAGTTCTCATCCATGCATATATATACAACCACAAAATGGATATAGATACATGATCTTAAACATCATGTTTATTAAGCCCAGTGTCCACGTGTCAATTTTTGTTGTTCATACTGGAAATAAATCTTACATCAGATAGATCATAATTTCACTAAGTCATTGATTAGATAAATCATATCTATATAAGCCTATACAATGCAACAATAACTCTGACAAGTCATGCATTAGATAAATTGTAACCAAGTAAGTCACACATCTGGTCATACATCCAACATTTCCATCATCAATACCAAATCCATCAATTGATTTTCACGTGTCCAACCAAATGTGTATAATGTTCATAAACAACAACATGGAACTGCAAAATAGAATCTTAACATAGGTGGCTATCTACGTTAAAAGGGGCATCATAAATGCTCATGTGACATCCTTGTGGAACCCTTCAATAACAATTAGAGTTGAAATAGATTCAACTATCTATCATGGAAAATAGCATTTGAACCCAGATATCCTATAAGGTGGTACCAAACCAAAATAATGGCAAGCAACAGATTAGTGCACTATCAATTTCACTAGAAGGTGTTAGTATAAGTTTTATGCATATAATTTCTTTAAAACCTTAGTGAGTATAAAAGTCCCACTCTTCCAATTTGATGGTTTTTCATCTTCCAAACCCATTTAGTTAATCTTGGAAATAAACGACTCAAAACTTCAGAAACTATTTCCAACATGATTTTCATACTTTATTTTTTTTTGTAAATTGAGAGAAATGTCCTCTAAATGCCAAAAGGTTCAAATTTATTATATATTTAATCATTGTTTACTAGTACTAATACAATTTCATGATATATAATGCAGCTCACAATATGACCAGACAATGAGAAATAATTAAATGAATGGAATAATTGCCTTCGCCCTGCTGCTATTAGTACTTCCCTTCCAAATGGCACTGTATCTCTAAAGGTGCCTACTCCTTTCACAAGTGGCCAGTGACCACAAAAGTTGTGAAGAAAGTTGAGGGTCCTTTTATCCAAAACTAGAGACACATTATTTTTCACGGCTTCTTATTTATTTATTTATTTAGGGTAAGAGTGTGTTCTAATATTTTCACTGGTCCTTTATTGACTAAATAAGCTTCCATTTTAAAATCCCAAATCTTTAGACGGTTCCTCAAATCAGCATTTGTTTCCAACTATCATAAAACTGTGATTTCCCAACAATATGGCACAATTGGATGGGTCTTTGAAAGAGTTTTAATCATTTGCAAGCTGAGGAAAGCTTTCTTTATCTTGCTTCCAGTGTTACCTAGGAGTTGCTTTTGCACTCCCACATTTTATTCACAGGGCATGTATCATTTTGTGGACATTAATTTACTTATCTTATCTTATCTGCAATCTGGCCAAATATAATACAAAGACAAAATCCTGACAAACTAGAAGAGTTTTACAATCATACCTTAGGGCACTTTCATTGCTGCTGTATATGTGTGTTGCAGACAGCAAGGAAAACAGATAAGTCTTGGCCCATGAAAGCTCTTATATTAAATATATGAAACATATCTGTGTTGAACAACCACTGAGATAATCATACAAATTCTAACCTTTAGTATAATGCATATGTGCCATAATATGCAATTAAACTATGGAAACAGAGTGTTTGCGTCTCAACCACAAAGAATGTCAAAACAAGTGGCTATCATCAGTCATTGGTTGTGGTAGCAGTGAAAAACAATTAGTGTTGTAAATTGATTGTGCATGCACTGATTGCTTCACAGTTGGACAGTTGTCGTAAACACGGAAACAACTTGCTAATTCAGGGTAATTAAGGGTTAGACCCACTCCACATGCAACCCCCTTGAGAAAATGAATATTCAATATACGTTCACACTCTCCTGGAATTTCATACTTGCAAGTATACCTTTCTTCATGTCAGGACTCATCACGAACCACCATTACTTTATACTATGTATCCATAAAATTCTGCCATTTTATTATTGCTTTTAGTGGCAACTAAAGACATAGCTAATATAGCGAAACCAGCATAAATATTAAAAATGCAAATATCAATTAACTACATAATTAATTTCATCAGAAACACTCAATTAGTGAAGCATAATAATGGAACAACGTATCTAATGTCATAGCAAGAATTGCATGTATATAGTAGGGAAGGAGGAGCTTTCCAAAATTTTCAATCTGGCACTAAAATTCTTGGGTCTGTCAACAATAACTTATGTTCTTGCTCATCTTCCATAAGTTATGACGATTTGGATGCCATGAAGTGAACAGATCATGCCAATGTCGATTAATTTTATAGTCTCAGGGAAGTTGTTTGACATTGAGCCAATAACATGTTCAGATCAAGACATAATGGGTGGTCAGGCCAATTAGTGGTCCATGGAGTCATGGCTCTGCTCATTTAATCAATGTACATCGTTCCTTCCATCACTGATTACACTAAGAGCTATTAAAGTGTTACCTGGCAAATGGTTTGGAAGTTTGAAATAATATCTCTTCTAGTCCAACTAGAAACCCAAATTTACCTGCAGCTCAGGTCATCAATATGGAAAAAGTATCCTGTTTTTTTTTTTTTTTTTTGGTGAAGTGTCACCATCCTCCTTGACTATAAGTGAAAGACTATGTCTAATTCCATTCTATGAGGAAATTAAGCAGAGTCGAATTGATTCTAAATATGATTCGATCCTAAGTCAAACTCATGAATTTGAGTTGCAATGAGGACTCAAACTCCCAAGTCAAACATGAGTTAGGTTGACTTGACAATTCTAATTCAAATCGACTTATTATGTCCAAAATCCATATTGTTCTGTAGTATGTACCATCATATGTACTTTGAAATGCATTAGAATTGAAAACTTGCATTATATGTTAAATGGGAACCTCAACAGCTAAGGATGCACAAGTTCTCGTTGCATCCCTTCGATCTGCATACTCTGCAACTCCTACCAAGTTGAAGATCATTGATCTGTATGTGGTCTATGCAGTTCTCACGGCAGTTGTGCAGGTTGTCTACATGGCAATAGTTGGATCATTTCCTTTCAATGCTTTTCTTTCAGGAGTTCTATCCTGCACGGGGTCAGCTGTGCTTGTAGTTTGTTTGCAGATGCAAGTCAACGAAGAAAACAAGGGATTCAAGGATCTTCCTCCAGAAAGAGCATTTGCAGATTTTGTTTTGTGCAATTTTTCACTTCACTTGGTGATAATGAACTTCCTAGATTAGTGGATAAGGACATGCAGAATTGGAATGAGAGGGTACCCATCACAAAGCAACAACATTATAGGGGCCTGATTCCTATTTTTCTGTTATTATAGCTACTGTTCTATATTGTTTTATGAAGTTTCTTTGTCAATATGATCTAATAATTATGCATATGTGAAAATTATTTATGTAGGGTCTGCGTGTCACTCATTTTCTTTTCCCAATTTTCTCAAGCTGCAACATGATACACTGGCGTTTATGCAGGTTGATAACCTAGCTGTAATCCTACCTCGATACAGTGATATTATAAGATTTATAACCTAGATCAATTTAGTGTGGAATTGTCATTTTGTTCTTGATACATGTTTACATGTCTGTTGTTAAATTTTTTTTTCTAACAGTTTCCGTTTTACTGCTTCTTTGTAACTGCAGGTTCTTTCCACGCCTCTGATCAAGTGGTTTAGTGTTTCTGTGCATGCAGAGGTATCAAGTGACATGAGCCACCAAAGGCTGATGCTAGAAAAGATTTGGCACCCAATCCTGACTCTCTACAGAATTGCTACCCACTGATATCATTTGATTCAAGTCTTGTAAACCAACAATCACCTTTGTTAGTTTCAGCTAATGTGAATGGGTGCCCAATATTTCTGCTTGCAGAAATTGGGGCTTATGTGATAACCAAAAGAAATATGGATACTGTTAATTTATGTGGTTCCTCTGACCTTAGTGAGGCTCCACGATTTCCTCTTGTAGCGATACAAATTAACATGATGACATCAAGACAGTTATATCAATGCAATAATTTAGATTTTCCCAATGTCAAATTTAGCTCTTCAAGCAACCGAAATCAAAATTCTGTAGCAATTTCAAGCATTTCATACATGGATAGTGAATATTCAACTTCAACTCAGTGAAAATGGATGAAAGATGAGAAGAATGAAAATGGATGAAAGATGAGAAGAACAAAATATTTGTCCCCTATTTATGTTAATAAGAATGCTTATGTTCTAAAAGTTTGGTGGTTATTCACATATTCTGAATCATATGACATCAAGTGTGCCATTTGCTATAATATACGCATTTTAGGAAAAAAAAAAAAATTTACATATGAGCAAATGACATAAAGGCCTCTTATGTAAATGTCATGTTGTGCTTTCTTATAGAAATGACATCTTACTTTGAGGGGTGACTCACTGAAAACTAAGGATTTCTAGTCATTAAAAAAATATAAAATCAAGGATGGCAGGTCAGGGAGGGATCCTCTATGATCCTGGAGGAAAAAGAGTAGCCACCTTAGATTTTAGGGTCTTGGCCAAGTCTCAAACAATCAGGCTCATGCATATGCACTATTGCATGACATTCTTCTAGCCAAGGAAGCAAATGTTAAGTCATTGGAATTTGGAAATCATTGAGAATTCCATGATGATAAATCTTATGCTAGGTAAAATCACTCCATCTAACAATAAAATTCCAGTCACCATTGGTTGAACAAATAAGAGGTAAGCTGTCTCAACAAAGCTGTATCTCCCCATGTGAAATGTGGTCTAAATTCTGAAGTTGATCACTGTGCTAACAAGGCCGTGGAACTTAGTAAAGGGGTGTACATAAAAAAAAATGGGGGTCATTATAATTATCTAATCCCATAAGGAATTCATATGGAAGGGCACATAAAACATTTAGCATTCAACTCTCACAAGCATCACAAATCAGTGCATTATTTCTCTTGTATCAATATGGGAGCTCCAAGGATGCCCCTAAGTACCAACAGAACACGCAGTAACAGCTCGGCTTCAGAAGATGAAGGGCTCAGTATGAAATCTCATAGGTCCTATGGGGCAACAGAGAATCAAACCTTCGGAATTGAATGTTTAGGCAATTTGGGCATGATGGTGGTAGCTCCTCTATTAAATACCATCCCTGTACTTGGAATGTTTGATGGTTTTGGCAGCATTTTTCCAAATTGTCATTGGAATGTGGCATCAGTGGAAGGTCTGGAATATTGAGGTGGTGGAACTGGTTACTATTCTGGGAACCTTTCTCTGATTCTTAAGCCTATCCTCCTCATTCAACTAGTTCTCTTTCAGTATCCATCTATTTCTTGGTTCATCCCCTCTAGGAGTTATGGTAAAGATTGCTAGGGATTTGGTCTGTCTTTGGCTCTCTGTTATTTCTGGTTGCATATATGGGAACATTGTTTGTAGGTATGAATTCTGGTAAATTTGTTCCATATATTTCAACTGTGAATAAATTGAACTTCCTTATTTTTGGTACAACTATATATCTGTCTATTCTTCTATTTATATCTCTGATCTCAAGATATATTATTTCCTACAATAAAACCATCTTCACGTAAGGTGATGCTTGAGAAGTTACTCACTGACATTTCCCACAGCATTACATCTCCTAATTTAAAGTGAAAACAAAGTGGCTGTTTGATAATTAATTCTGCACAGAGAGTGAAAAATCATCGAATCATTGCCACTGGAATATTTTTTTTTTTTTTTTTTTTTGTTACTTTAGTCATGGACTTACAAAGTCGTATTATTGGATGAAGAAAGAAATTAAGATGTGTTCTTGAATGGTCCATCAGAGGATTTTGGAAAAAAATAAATAAAAACAAATTGAAAACTCTTGGTGTCAACTGAGGTCTTAGATGCCCATATTGAAACTTATATTGAGGACCTCAACTAAAATTTCCCAACATGTCAAAGCTGCAAATGAAATCCTAATTCATGAAAAATCTTACAGAGGTCACCTAAATCTATATTGCCACTTGTAAGGCATATCTAAGCAAGCTGACCATGAGATATTAAAGAGCCATCAATGGTGATGAGCTGAAAATGGGATCTATCTTTTAGTGATGAAAGCTTTAAAGTGGGTTTATATTCAACTATAAGGAGAGATGAAAAGTTATTTTTCCCATCTTATTTACATTGGGCTGGAAGGTTCAATTTTGTAAGTATAGATATTCAGTTTTAGCAAGAGACCCACAACATGGCTCAGATGCATCCTATAGCAAAGAATTTGAAAATTTGAAAAATGAAAATTCATCATTCCAATTTACACGATCTTGTGACACTATTTGTGGGAAGTGCTAGGGCCTTTTATTATTCACATTTATCTTGAGACTCATTTTTAAATCTGAGAATAAATTTTACTAGTGCCGAGTAAAAGAAACAATGTTGAGATAAACCTTTCAATTCTTCTTTTAAATTAATCACAAACCATTGCACAAACGTTACAGAAGCTCTCCTTCCCAGACATACTTGTCCTTTTGAATGGTTTCAAAATTTGTCAACAAAATTTGTACATCGCCATCCTCTAGAAATACGCAAACTGGTCACAGAAATGAAACATTTGGAAAGAGAATAGAGGAATTCCTTTTACAAAATCTAAGAACAAAAATTCAATTACTTTGCTTCTATGGATCCTTGACATACTCGTGGATGAATACTCAGTCCCTTGTTATAACGGTGGGTGATTTGTGATTCGCTGACTTTCAAAAAGCTAGATTTAATTCCCAATTCTCATGGATCAAAAAAAAACCAAATCTTTGATTTCTCAGATTCAAAAATTAATCTATGGTAATAACAACAATATTGATGTGTGTGGTTCTGTTCTAATTACTATTGATGAGCTGATCATTCAAGTGGGATGTACGATAATGAAATTGACACCCAGAAATTGAATCTTTGATTTCTTGGATTAAAAAAATTATTCAATAGGTAACAACAGCAATATTGATGTGAATATTTTAAAGCAGGTTTTGTTCTGACTACTGTTCATGGTAATAGCATCAATATTGATGTGGGTAGTTCAAAGCATGTTCTATTCTGACTGTTGTTAATGAGCTGAGCTTTCAAGTGGGAAATTCAACATGCACACCCTAAACCCTAAACCCTAAAACATTGGTAGTTTGAAATTCAACAGAAACTAGAGAGACTGAAGGAAGATTCTGAAAATGAGTTGACAACAAAGAAGTTGGAAATTTTATATATCGCAGATAAAGTGGAAGAAAATGAAATTTATAATGGATTGCAAACTTCTGTTATTGTTGGTATACTAGAAACATTTATTCAGGAGTTTGAGTATCAAATGTCATAGTTTAGGCAGGACTTGGATTTTAAGAATGGACATATAGATTCATTGGCTACTAAGCTTGATTGCCTGGGGTTAGAGTGTGAGAGATTGCAGGCCAAAATATCTAGCAATCATGTAATTGAGGCAGAGATAGAAAACAATCTTAGTACCCTGAAGGCAACAATGGAAATTCAATGCTCTAAAATGAAGGAGGAATTAAAGGAAGAAAGAGCTACAATAACAGATAATATGCCAAGGATAACAAAGCTTCAAACAACCAATGATAGTCTGGCTGAAACGTTGAGAGAATATAAACTAAACTTAGAACGGTTGGAGGAAAAGTTGTTGGAACAGCAATGGCAACAAGAAACCGAATACCAGTTGGTTAACCAAGTCTATGAAAACAAACTGATTGAAGACCTGCAACTTATTTCAGACTTACGGTCAAAATTAGGAAAGAAGGATATGGATTAGCTGTTTATTTCAAAACTGCTCTTGCATTAGGGACAGCCCAAAATGCCGAGAGGCTAGAAGTGTTGAGATTACAAGAAAGGCCGGAAGGCTTTGAATCTCAGATTGGCTGCCTTCACAGGGTAGATTCTACGTTTGACTATATTAACTCCTTCATGGCTTGGACTGCTTCAGAATTCCCTTACGATTATTGTGTTGTACGCTTAGTGTTTTAAGGTTTAGTTTTTTTTTTTTTTTTTTTCTTTAAAGGATTAAGATCTGCAAATGAAGCCTTCAGATATTGCAGATTGCAGATGATTGGGTGGACTCTTCTACTTATGTTTCGCTCTTGCAGGGTTGCATTCGCAAGAAATTGTTACCCTATGGAAAATTGGTCCGTGCCCACTTCAATCAGGCTGGATTTACAGCTGGTATACTCTTGGAAAACACGCTTATCATCATGTATTTCAGTGTGGGAGTTTGGTGGATGCTCGAAGAGTTTTCGACCAAATGGTTGAATGGAAAATGTGTTCTCATGGACTGTGCTGATTGCAGCTTATGCCAAGCATGGGTTTGGGAGGGATTCATTGGCTTTGTTTCGGGAAATGAAAGAAGGAACAACACGCATCCAAGCCAGTCGCTTCACCTTTGCTAGCGTTCTGTCGACATGTGCCAATCTCGGAGATTTGCAAGAGGGTATGTGGACTCATAATGAAATTATCAAGTGTGGAATCGAGTTTGATATATTTGTGGCGAATGCTCTTATAGACATGTATGTGAAATGTGGAAGCATAGAGAATGGGCGCGATGCATTTGATAAAATGCCTCAACGAGATGTGGTCTCATGGACATCAATTGGGTATGCACGTAATGGGGATTATGTTGAAGCACTGAAGCTTTTTCGGCAAATTCTAGTAGGTGTGGTGCCGGATGCAAAAACCTTGTCCACTGTTCTCCCTGCGATTGCCGACATGGCAGCACTGGAACAAGGTATGTGGATTCATCGAGAAGTAATAAAGCGAGGATTTTAAGCTGATGTGTTTGTGCAGAGTGCCCTTGTGGGCATGTATGCGAAGTGCAGGAATATGGAAAATGCTCACAATTTGTTTGTGAATATGTCTCAACGCAATGTTGTCACATGGAATTCTATGATTTTAGGATATGCACAGCACGGGAATCTTAACAAATCTGTGAAGCTATTTCAGCAAATGCCTGAATCGAGACTCGGTGTCATGGTTATCAATGGTTGCAGGATATGCACAAAATGGATCGGGTGAGGATGATTTGAAGCTCTTCTGGCAGATGTATTTGGCTGGTGTGATGCGAGACTCAACGAAGAGGTTGCTAAACCCTCCCTTAAATCTCAACTCGATTCCTTTCGCGGGGACAGAACCATGAGCGACGGACTGAACGAGCGATCAGTCAAGCACAGCGTCACATGATCACTTCTCTGAAAGGTTTGCTACAAATTTCTGAGATTTTTTTTTTACCAAACATAGCAGGAGAAAAACATGAGAGAAAAGCTATATATGGCACGAATTAGATCTATATACCCTGTAAAAATTTATCAGAATACCCTAACGAGAGTCATTTCCTCGCATTTTTCGGCACTTCCATACCCTATTTCGATGAGCCAACAAGTAATTTTCCTTCAGAGAATTCGAGGGGATCAAAACACAAAGACCAACATGCGAAAAGATCGCAGAAGGACGTCATTAATGCGCTTTTGAATGAGACCAGGGTTACTGAAGCCAAGCGAATGTATGACAAAATGGTACGTAGTAATTTCATCCCAGATACTTCTAACCACAACACAGTGATTAATGGGTTTGCAAAGGTTGGAAGGTCAAGCCCTCCTTCTAACGGTATTTTGGGTTTAGTGGGCTTTGGGTCCAGATTTTGAACTAAAGCTCTGATACCATGTGTAAGAGCCCTATCCCAAGGGCTGGTAATGGATCTAATTTTTCTGAATTAAATACGACAAGAGGTGATAACTTACTTACTTACAGGGCTTTTAAACAAATAAAATTTTGTCATTTACATTATAATCAACAAAAATTATGGTGTGCATTCCATTGATATCAACTTAACAAGAGTAGTCCATGGAAAAATACCTGTTCCGGCGGTTGATGACGATACCTTTGTCTGATAGCTCCATCTGAACGCTCCTTCTGGCTGACCCAACCGGATTTACCTCCCAGCCAACTAGGAAATAAATTCCTAGCCCAGGAAACCTCCACAGGTTCCCTAGCCTTCCGTGCCCAAGTCTAACCAGATATAGTGTGTCCTCAAGAAGAATGTGCAAAACTAGATAATGATACTTTCCTCCTCTCAAACCCAAGAAACCTCCACAGGTTTCCAAGGTCTCCCAAAAATCATAACAAGGCCAAACAATCACAACCAACCCCCACAATCCTAAGCAAAACTCCAACCCCCTCTTCTTCCTTCCCCCTTCCCTTTTATACCCTCTTTCCTCAACCACCTCTCATTAATGTCATTAACTCTCACCCATCCTTGGTTGACTTCTCTTCCAAGCTAGAGTACATTTGGAATTGTGATATGAATTTAAAATTGAGAATTTAATGGGGAAGTACATTTGGGAATGTGAAGTGTAATTACATGGGGAGGACCATGTCTCCTCCTTAGTAAATGTGAGGGTACATTGGGGAATGTGAAATGAATAAATATATATTGATGATAAGATGGAGAGGACTTTGTCTTCTCCTTATTAAATGTGAGGGTACATTGGGGAATGTGAAATGAATAAATATATATATATTGATGATAAGATGGAGAGGACTTTGTCTTCTCCTTATTAAATGTGAGGGTACATTTGGGTGTGTGAATGAATAAATATATTTTGAATTAATGGAAGGAGACCATATCCTACACAATATTCAAATTGAGAAGGTAAGTGGGGAATTTGAATAATGGAAATCATAAATTCATTTTAGACCAATATTTCTCAATATTTTCAGATAATGTAAATATTAACACAATTTGTAGGATAAGATTTAAGTGGGGCATTACAATAAGTTTCACCTAAATATAACACATTTTTTGAGTGTTCCTAAATCTAAGGTGACTTATGGAGTAAATATAAAAAAATGTTTTATTTGTTTACCATACCTCTCGTTTATTTATATTTTTATTAATTTACCATACCTCTTTTACAAATATGGTATTTGGCCCATAGGATTCACTTACATAAAACCTCTTTTTTGAGCCTTCATAAATAGAAAGAGGGTTATGGACTAAATATAAAAAGAGGTTTTATTTATTTACCATACGCCTAGTTTATTTATATTTTTATTTATTTACCATACCTTTTGAGTAAGTATAAAAATAGGTTTTATTTATTTACCATACCTCCACTTTATTTATATTTTTATTTGTTTACACTCTTGCATGTATATAAGGTGACTTATGGAGTAAATATAAAAAAATGTTTTATTTATTTACCATACCTCAAATTTATTTATATTTTTATTAATTTACCATCCCTATTTTATAAATATGGTATTTGGCCCATAGGATTCACTTCAATAAAACCTATTCTTGAAAATTAGGGCGAATGGAAGGCTGTAACTCCTAATTTCAAGGGCTAAGTTTACCTTTTTTACCCTCTCCCTTAAAATAAGGTGGGCTATTTGAGGTGATTTGTAAAAATTTACTATGATACAAAATATTCGCCGGCTAAAAATTTAAAACCCCTTAATTTCGCCTAAGGGCGAAAATTTGCCCCTAAAATTTTCCATGTTTGCTAGCTAGTAGTTGGGTGGCTATGAGCACCCCTTGGTCCTTGATGTTGGCAATTGCATACCCTCGCTTCCTCTTTTGCAGCTTATATTTGGCCTTCATAGCTTCTGTGAGGGCCAAGTCACTCCTCTTTGTTGTTATGGCTGCGGGATCATTTCCTTTGATGGGCAGCTAAGAAATCCAGTGGATTAGATTGGCTGTGATGGGAATTGGCTCCTCCAGTGAGAGATACCCATCATGTACTAGGCACAGTAGCTACTGGATGACAAA
Source organism: Pinus tabuliformis (assembly GCA_031772625.1). Taxonomy (NCBI): domain Eukaryota; kingdom Viridiplantae; phylum Streptophyta; class Pinopsida; order Pinales; family Pinaceae; genus Pinus; species Pinus tabuliformis. The sequence continues at coordinate 416,246,628 of CM062819.1, read as the reverse complement.
AATAGTGACGGGAGCACAGTGGTAGTGGGGTATCCATCGTATATGTAGTAGCCTAGCCTTCTCTACACCGCGTAGCCATTTCTGCTTCAGTAATTTCTTCGCGGCCAACTATGGGAACTTCTCGCCATCTGCGAGGTCCCAGTATTCGAACTTCATAGTAGGTACCCATCTCAACGACATGCCTTCAAACCTTATTTCATCAAGAAGGAGTGGGGTCTGGAGCGCACTCTTCATGGCCTCCAGGTGCTTTGGTATCTTAGCTTTCCCCTTCCACGGGGGGATGTAGGGGGGTAAATTTGTCGCCGAAGGTACTTGGGAGAAACTCTCTGCCTCATCGTCCTATGCTTCAATTTTAGCAATCAGGGCTTGCAAATCTTCCTCCTCCTCCTCTAGTTCAAGGGTGACGGCTTTGCCCTTCTCTGCCATTGATAATTTACTAAACCATGGGTTCCGCAGTGATACCTGGATTGGCCCCATTGTTTGCTTGTCTTTCTATGGTCGCGACATGCATGGTGACTTTGGAACCCCTGGTGTAGCTTCCACCTCTCCAGGCTCCTCTTGGATCATATAGGGCTCTGAGGTAACTTCCGTTAATCGCACTCTAGTTCTCGCAGCCATCATCGTGGTTCCACTAGATCCGTTTGGTCGAGTACTCAAGGGTGGAAAGAGTGCTTGGTACTCAATTCTCTATACTGGCTCAAATCTTAAACAACCAAGTGTTACCTTGAGGCTAGCCCAAGGAAATTTATAGTATCGTTTGAATTTGAATTCGCCCATTCCCTCCACTTCCAAGTCATTAATACCTTCTTGGCGGAAGATCGTCTCGAATCTAGCTCTTAATTCCTATCTTAATTGCCCACCACCCGCTCCTTTCTGCCTTAAGTTGGACCTCTTGTCATGAAAAGTGACATCAATGGTCACCTTCCAGCCTACCTACGTACCAATGTAACCCCTTATGCGCGACCGTGACCCCTGTGACATACTGTCCCTGCGCTTAACCTCCCTCCCGTGCAGCTCTCCTATAGACTTGCTTATAGTCCCACACTCTCCAACTACCTGGCGCACTGAGACTGTGCTTTCTATGGATATTTAGGTGGGAACACCACTTGTGCAAAGCTTCCCTACACCTTCCATCCTAGTCTGCCGACACCCCTCAATTACCCTTGCATCAGTTAGTGTCTCACATTCTTCTTTATACAGTGCACTCCCTTGGTTACTTTATCTGATAAGGTGTGGTCACAGCGATGGTAGTATAGCCAAAAACTCTCAGTGACACCCTTCAAGTGTGGTGATATGGCTACTTGTACGTGGCCCTGTCCTTATATCGACAAGTAATGCTTGCGCGATTTTGGTTTCCAATTTTCTGATATCCTCGTCCATTAATATGTTTTTCTGCTTCATCCGTACATGATCTCCTTCAAGTTCATGAAGCTCAAGGTTCCCTTGCTAAATGGCTTCCTGAATCTACATATATTCGTCCTCGCGCCACTACAAAATCTCTTCACTCTGGTCCTCGCATGTTGTCGCACTTATGGGATTCGTTGCGTGAGGATTTCTTTTCCAAAGCTACGGCCTCGACTCTGATTGTCATCTTTGTAATAATTTTCGTGCTCAGGTTTTTGTATATGGCCTTATAGGCCCATCAGATTGTTGGCACACGTAGGTCGCAATCAATTCATCCTGCCTGGTAAACTCTGTTCATGATTCTACATAGCATTGTGAATGCTATGACATGGAATATTTGTGATGCACAGTTCTTTTCCTACTGCTACATCTAGTTCTGCGTGTCGATTCTTAGTCTGGGATGTGCTTGCACAACACACGTCTACACCCATCGACCCAGGTGGGCACGCACGCTGCTTCATCTTGGCTGCCTGGCTCTCTTTCGACACTAGGGAGTTCCAAACCGTAAGTGCATCTGTCTTCTACATTCGTGCCAGTTTCCAATAGTCTTCTGATGTGCACTCCATCGTGTGGGTGTCGCTCGCAATGCCCATGCCAATGCACCGTACTGCTGCTGTTCTGATACTGCACTTTCAAATTTGTCTAAGAATCCATCCACCATTGTTACTCCATCATATGTTGGTAGTTCCCTTGCTTATGTTGTCACACACCATAATGATCTAATCATCATGTTGCAATTCAGCATTGTCACCTCGTGCAACCGGTTCTGCCAGCATTCTACTTCTTCATTTGAATCTGAAGTACAGGAACTATCGCATTCCCATGAGATTCTCCAATTTGCATTTGGGTTCACCCAGTCCTAGTCTTGCATCGTTATCTGGTAAATGAAATCTGGCTCATCATCGTTGTCATCATCGCGCACAATTTCAGTGTAGCGCGCTCCTTCAGCTGGATCTAGTGGAACTACTACGCGTAGGGACTTTTTCTCAAATATCATCTTCTGCTTCTTCAGGTTGATAACTCCATTCATATCAGTGGCCCAGCCTATCCCTAGCAATGCAGGATAAAGATTGTTGTCATCAACAATCTCTATTACTTCAAAGTCCGTCTGTGTGCTCGCATCTTTGATATCAACTGCTACCCCTTGCAACCTCCCCACAGGCAAAAATTTTGTTGGTTCACCATTCGTAATTGAATAGGAGACCATTGCAATGTGGGCCTGCCCATGCGTTCCCATGCCTGCTTTGGTAACGCATTCACGTCTGAACCCAGGTCTAGGATTCCCTGATCCATCTCATATTCGCCAATCTACAATGTCAATTTCATTTCCCTCACAGTGCGCAATGCATGCTTGCCCAATTTCCAGACTACGCATGGCTCCCCTGACCCTGCGCACCTAGTGATTAACTCCTACAGTCCCTTGACTTCCTTATTATCGCGCAACAGCTTCATGCATGTCTCTTAAAAGGCAATCAGCATAGAAGGATCCATTCCTAGCTTTGGTTGATCCTTACTACCTAAAGTAGAGGCCTCCACAAAGCTCTTCTTAGCTTCCATAAACATCTCTTTTGCATGTTCTAAGTCAAACTCAGGTTCCTTTGAAGGAGCCTTACGAACCCATGTATCTTCCTTGGGATTCTTTCCCTTATCTTCCCCTATGGTCGTGCCACTTCTAAGCATCATGTTCATGTTGGGGTCTTCTTTGCAAGGTTCAGATCTCATCATTTGGATGTTCTGAGTTGGAGGAGGTTGGAGTACCCCTTTTTTACACATCTGTTTGATCAACATAGGACAATCCATTGGTTCATGATCAAACTGAGCACAGTATGCACAAGATATTCTTGTTGGGTTGGTATAATCACGGGCGTAGTGCCCTGGTCCTCCGCAGTTGTAACAAATTAACTGTCTGTAGCCCCTTCCTAGTCCCATTTCTCCTCGTCCTCGACCTTGTCCCTGAAACCCAGCACACGCCATCCCCGCGGCTGGGTCGAGGCCTCACATTTCTGTTTGCATTCTATAGGTTGGGGTTTGTTCCATCATCAACTCATAGTTGTGACAAGTACACTCGTAGTGACCCATCGACCTACAAAAATTACAAAACAGCTACTACGGAGTCTATGTATACTTCTGCAACATATTAAAATTGTTCGTCATGTGTTTTCCTCCTATCTGACAGATTGTGCACCATAGCACGGGTACTACATCTGGCCCTGCCTGCGCCTCTGGTCTCAATGGCATTGGTCCCCCTCCTACCAAGTAATTCGTGAATACTAGAAAGTGATCTTTGTCGTGTCCCTATCCTTTGCATTTTATGCACCACACTTCCTCGTGTGCCTCTAGCCGTGATTCCCTATCCTACTTCAAGATCTACATCTCCATGCATAGATTCTGTAGTTGCACGCGTATTTGTTGGAATGCCAACCCTAGATCCCGTATCGGTGTTTCATGCAACCTCATTGCCATTTCCAATGCTTCTTCCTAGGTTGAAAGTTTCTGCTATGACAACGCTGTCCTCAGGTGTGGTGTCAAAGATGCCAAAAACCACACATGGTGTTGCGCATCTGTTAGCGTCATATTAGCCTCGCGGATAGTACTCTTCAGCCACTGATCCAGATTCCATGGGCTCTCACCTGGAAGCATCGTGATCTCTTTAAATTCGATGATTGACTGCGTCTCTGATTTCGGCTAGCCAAATTCTCTGTTCAACGCATTCTAGATCTTTGTTATTCCTAGATTTAGGTGATCATTAGAGTGCTTGATATACCATCTAAGCACATGATCCTACAGCACGCTCACCAATGTGGCCTTCTTAATGTTTTCGTCCATGACCCCTTGTGCTTCCCACACTGCTCTTACCATGAACCAGAACTGGCCTAGATCCTCATTCCCTACTCCTCTGAATATGGGTAGCTTGATTGTGCTCGCCATGCTGAACTCTTGGGGTGGTGGAGGTGGGGTGGGTGAAGATGGAGGTGAAGGAGGTGGTGGCATAAGTGGAGGTGGTAACTACATAATGCGCTCCCTTATCAAACTGACTACACTTCTCGGAGAAACCCGAGCGTGCTCTTCATCTCTCTCCTATGAAGGTGAAATTAAGGGACTGTTTCCTAATCCATCGGTACCTTTGTAGATCTTTCCACTCTATGTCATTCCAAATGTTAATGTATTCGCATCACCCATTTTTCACATAATAGCATCTTAATGCAGGTATTCATGGATTTAATGTACCTACCTCATAGTCCCTTGAGAAAACGTCATTCTGCTTCGCTATAGCTCACAGTCGTGTCTATCACAAACTCAGTGATAAACCCCACTATTATCCGATCGAGCCAATGGTCCAAAGCTCGTGCAAAATTATCGTTTGAAGCCTCTAGTCTACGTACTAACTCTGGAGTCCACACTATCGGTTGATTGAGCTTGTACCTTCCCTGGTTGTCGGCTAATGTCACGATCCACCCATACAGTTAAGAAGAGAAAGACGGGAAGAAGATCTCATGGATTTCCATATATATATGTTGTGATCCAACCACCTCTTCTCAGATATCTATGCAGTTTTGTTTTCCTGTGTCACGAACTCGTGAAGCTTCTTGTCCAACCACTCTTCAATTTCCTCCTTTGTAGGGTTCCAATGGCACGACATTAGACATCCCTTAGGCAGATCTTGATCTTGGCAACAAAACCATTTGTTGGCTACTTGGGGCCCGACCCAAGTTCAGCAGTGAGTTTAGCCACGAAAGTCCCAGTACTACTGACCCTTTCAGCAACAGTCTGTCATGCACGGACTATGGTCTCACCCGAGGTAGTACGGGAGGGTGTTGGAACCAGGTTTCCTCACCCTAGGGATGTCTGGATGAAGTCTGGGAAGTTCGCAAACCGATCTGCGCACTTGCACTACTTCGCGTAGCCATCTATCCCCCGCGCCTTATGTAATTGTTTTGTGTAGTTCTATAAAGGGCGCAAAGAGATGTTGTCTAGATCCTTTATCCTTATTGTGCATTTATTATATATCTTACTTAATTATGTGGGCCCAATATTCCTTTTAATCATTCAATATTTATAACCAGTGTGCGAAATCATAAACTATAAATAGATGCATAAATATCATAGAAACAATAACACATAGTATTCCAGAATCAACTTATCTTTTATTAATCCTCTGTTCTAGTACAATCCTAACTCTTCCCTATGCACTCAGCTACAGGGGTCCGCGCACACAGTTGCAGACTCTACTAGGCCTCTGCGCATTCAGCTACAAAGCCTCTTACTACCACTACAACCCAAGACTCAGACTTACAAACTCAGAGCGAATTCCTTATTCAAAAACCCATAATACTTCTCAAAGCTAAAACTATCGCTAACTTTCCACTTAGAGCCTCGCTCTATTTTTACAATCCCATGGTTCGTGGACCATGGGTGGGTCGACCCATTCTATATTAATTTACATTATTTTAGGGCGGAAAACCCTAGACTTTTGCACTCCATACCCACATTTTTCCAGGTATTTACATTACATTGACCAAAACTCAAGCTTTAACCCCCAAAACATGCTATGGGGGGGATCCGTTGCCCAACAGTTATTTTGTTTTTATGGCATGGGGTTTTTCTAGGTGTGATAGTGTTTTCAGCCTAGCGTTGCCATTTTTGGATAGCCATGGTTTGATTGGGTTCTCATGTTTCAAATGAACTGTATTGCTAGATGGATTCGAAGTTGAGTGAGGTGGATCTCCGAATGATAGAACACATGGTCTCGTGGCCCCTAAAACAGACTCTGGATCATGCATTAAGGGATTTTTGAGGTCTAAAATGGGCCTCCTAAGGAAATTATAAAATAACAGTGGAAATAATAAAAAAATACTAGATTACATCATCAAATTTTAAAGGGAAAAAAGAAAAAACTATTTTTCCAACTCGTATTTTCAACTTATCTCCTATGGGTTTACTGAAATTTTGAGTAGAAATGCTCGTTGGATGCAAAATTTGGTTCCTCATCCAAGGAGTGCCCATCTTTCATACTTTCTATGGACCCTGCTGCATGAAAAATGAGAAGTAAATGAAAAATGCGATTGCAATTACATTTTTTCATGTATTTCTCATTTTTCATGTAGGAGGGTCCATCGAATCACGTTTTTTAATGTATTTCTCATTTTTCTCATAGAAAGATCCATCGAAAGTATGCAACATGGGTAATCCTTGGATGCGGAATTAAATTTTGCATCTAACAAGTACTCCTACTCGAAATTTGAGTAAAACCTTATGGAGATAAGTTGAAAATACAAGTTGAAAAAGTAGTTTTATTATTTTATTATTTTTATTCGTTTTACTTTTTTACTCTAAAAATGGTGAATCATCCCCCATGGTTAACATCATCATATTGAATCCTATTGGTTCTTATAAGGTTTATTTTTTTGGTAGCTTGCAATAAAGTTAAGATTGTGTTGCCTCGGTGGGCCTAGGAATCCTTGCTGATGAATGGAAATATATACGGTAATATAAGAGATGATTTCTCTTCATTGGGCCTAGTAGTCCCAGGTTGGGATATGCGGTAAATCTTGAAGAGTGGGTCTCGGTTTAGGGCCCTGTGATCTGGTGTGGATTGCAGTAAAGCATGAGAGGCTAGGAGACAGGAAAATTTGAAATGGTGTAGGTGGAGAAATTTTGTGGAATCCATTCTTGTTTTTCCTAGTGATCAGGTGGAGATCATGGTAAATCATGTTATTACATGTTTATAGTGTTGGCCTAGTGATCCAGGATGGATTATGGTAAATCTTGGTTTCTATTGATGAGGGTGTGGTTTAGCCTGAAGATGCCCTGGTTGTTTCTTTTGGTTTGAGTCCCACATTCATGTTTGGAATATGGCACAGGGGTGAATGATTGAAGAGAGATTTGGCTCAACCATTCTATGGTCGAGTGGAATGTGGTAACCCCATCCTGGGTTCGAATTTTGCAGCATCACTATGAGGTTATTTCTCCTTGTATTTCTGTGAGTATTATATTGGTTTATATGTAGATCATATGGTTGTGATTTCCTTGGTATTTATGTTGCTATTATGTTGGTTATGTATATGTTTTATGACAGTGGCTATGTATGGATTTCATCATGTTTTTACTTGTAAATGAATGAACAATGTATCTATGACCTAATAGATAATAATACAACAACTGATATAAGGGAGCGATGCTTCATAGTGTTTCTCAGATAAGTATGAGACCCCTATGCTTAAATCTGTTGTTTAGACCTGTAGATTATATATTTGTGATATGTTTAACGAAATTATTGCCATGGCTAGTGGGGGTCCGGTTAAGGTCTTGTTCAAGTATTTGAAATTTCATCATTGTTTACTTTTTACCTTTATGTTCTAAAGGTGCCATTCAATTTTGGGCAGTGACTTGGGCTCTAGGCTTGAAAAAGTGGCTCAAATCTTAGGGACGCTAGCACAACACTAGGAAAAATAGCCCCTAGATGCTGGCATGCCTTGGCATGATAGTGTCCAAAGCCTCGTGGACGTTGTCAAGCCCATATCATGGGAGTGTCCGAGGGTAAAGTGGTTGAAAACCTAATTCGGACCCAGTGGCTAGCTACCTGAGTGGTTGGGATGGTTCCTGGAAGTCTTATAGCTGATGTGGAAGGTTTGTATGTTGTGTTTCTATTGTTTCCACTTCCTTAAGGTCACATAGGAGGTTGAATCTAATCATAGTAGCTTCTTGTCACATGTTTACCCTGGTTGGCCAGTTACTTAGGTAGATGCGGGAGGAGGGTGTTACAATTACTAATCTTTAAAACCTTAATTTGGAGAATATTTAAATGGTTGAAATTTTCTTAATGTATCTCTAAGATATGATCCATTCTTAATCAAAAGATTTTGTTCATAATAATCTCATATGTCTTCTCTACAATTCCACTATTATGACTAGAATTTGATGTGCCAACTGAAAGTCATCGTTACTTTTCCAAAAATCGTTGATGTTTGGAATTTTCCCATGCATAAACTTGTATAGTGTGCCATGTATTTAATTCTTCAAATATAATTCTAATATTTTTACATAAGTTACTTCTGTATTTTTCTTAATATTCTTGCCAATATTTTACAAATTGAAAAGTCCCAAAAAAGAAGTTATAGAAAAAATACCAAGATAACCTATTTGAAGGATATTTTAGGATCCTTCACAAACCCTAACTTCCACAGAGTATAACTTTGAAATCATAGAAAACCAATTCTAGAATCTGAACCAGATGTTCCTTGATATTTCTCCTTAAATATGGTACAAGTTGAGCCATTTGAAACTTTTCATAAAAAGGTTATACTGAAAATTCCAAGATTACTTGTTTGAAACTTAGTTTAGGAGCATTCAATAACCTAAATTCCTTAGAGAATATCTCCAAAAGTATATCAAACCAACATATAAAATGTGAAATACATGTTCGTTGAGACTTATCCTAAATATGGACCAAGTCTCACCATTTAAAACCTCCAAAAAAGTAAAAAGGTCATAGAAAAAACGTAAAATTGACATGTCATTCAATAACCATAATTTCCTTAGAACATATCTCTAAAAATATAGATCATCAAGATCTTGAACCATATTTTCCTCAATATTTCCCCTCAAAATGGTCCAATTTTCACCATCTAAAATCTTCTAGAGAAAAATATGCATCGAAAATGTCAAGATTGTTGAAAAGTGTAACTAGGTTCAGTCTTCATAATGACAAATGTAATTGTGATTTTATGTAATTGATGAAAAGAAGAAAATAAACTTATGATTGTAATGCTTGTCTCATGTATTTCATGAGCAATGTATTTTATTTTTAGTAAGGGCTCTCATTCCAAGCCTTTAGGATTTGTCATCTAGTCATAAAAGTCTAATTGAGTCAATGTCATGTATGAAGGACCCTTCTTGGGCATGTTACAAATTTGTATAATTCAATAAAAGAGTCAAAAGACCCTCCAAGACAAGCACAAGCATCTCTTAGAAAGTCAACCTTAAAATAAGAAATTGAACCACTCCAAAAAAACGTTTCGGCTCACCCTCTCTCAAGTCAACTAATTATCATGGGAAATGACTATAAATAGGTATCTCGACCTCATTTCAGTGGAAAGAAATTCGGTCATGATCTGCATTTGGAAGGGACGCGAAAAAGTCAAGAAATCAACCTAATATCGAACCGAGGAAGAAGGGAAGTCTTCCGAGATATTTATGATCTATTTCAGGGCTAATCTATCCCACACATGTGAGATTGTAGGTTTATTCTTTGTAGAAATAGTCAAAGTATTTTAATTATCATGAGAAGGAATATTTGGGAAAAGATCTAGTAAAATCCTCAAGCTGATTTGAGGAAGGATAGTCTCCACCTTAAAAGAAGATTATTGAAATTATAAATCTCTTAAGTATCAAATCTAGGGCTTCCAAATGAGGACTAAAAAGTGTAGATCTTATTCAAGGACCAAAATCTGAAGGTTAGCTAAAGTAGTGGAAGAAACAAGGAATTTTATTGTCAGAAGAAGATGAAGCTTTGGTCTTGGTTTTGGAGTGGAAAATAGGTAAATGGTCTTGGTCTTGGTATTTGTTAATTGGGATCTCTATAAGAAGAAGAATTTGTTCAAGTTTTCCTCTCAAGTGAGATGTTTTGGACGTAATTAGTAGCCTATATTTTGTGTCTCTTGTCTCTTTATGGTTTAGGCTTGGTAGTTGTTTTATGAAGAATAATATTATACTATCATAAGAAAAATAAGATCCTGATCAAGCAGTAAAAATCATTCACAAGAAGTTATCTATCTAAGACAAATCACCTAATCGTGATGCCCTAGATTTCTCAACATGATATCAGAGCTAAGGTGACTAAGTCAAGGAAGGGTATCTTATCAAGGGACACTCAAGGATAAAATCTCAAGGAAGGTATCAAAGAAAAGATAATATTGAAATCAAGATCTACAAATTAAGCATCAAAAACCTAGATCAAAGAACTCTACAAAGAAGTATCGAGGTCCTCATCAAGAAAAGAAGGTCAAAACTCTACATCTACTCAAGTTGAAAAGATCTACGAATCAAGTTGAAGTGTTTTGAAGACTATTCATCCAAAGGAAGCTAGATCATAAGGAATTGTCATCAAGACTCTAAGGAGTTCTCTCTCTCAAGAAATATCCCTACCATTGAACAATCATCATCATAAAAAGATCCAAGGGATATCCCTCTCTCTAGGATCAAGGATCATTATTGAAGAAAACTATATTCATCAAGGAGAAGTTTTTTATCCTCTATATCATCATCAACATCATGGAAGCAGGAAGAAGAACGAGAATTCTATGAAGTAAGTATATTCATGTCCACATATTTATCTGTCAAAATGAATTTTTGCAAGGAAAGCAATAAATTGGTTGGGGCTTCAAACTATCTTGCATGGAAGAAAAGGAGAAATATGAATCTCATTGAAAATGAGGTTATGGAACATTTCAAAGGATATATCACTAAAAAAATAAAGGAATATTCTCAAGCTCTTGAAAAGTATATGAAAGGGGAAGTTAGGGCTCAAAGGATTCTCATAGAATCTATCAAGGATCCCCTCATCCCATATGTATCCAAACTCGAAACTTCAAAAGAAATCTGTGACGAATTGATAGAGTTGTATTCGTAAGCACTAATGGAGAAGTTATATCATTAAGGTATAACTCTACAAGGTGAATATGTCAAGGGAATATTAAATAGCCTCATAATTTATGAGGATATCTGAAATCTGAGATCAACTACAAGAGCTGGGAGAATTCATGTCTGATAGAGAAATGACCACAGTTATATTAAATGCACTACTAGAGGTGTGGGGTAACTTTACTTCAAGTATTTATGTGAAGAAATAATCTAGTCCATTCTAGGATCTATGGTCATTGTGCAATATTGAATAATCTAAACTAAAGTCCAAATATGATATGGGAGCAGGTGAGCAAATCCAATATTATGCTACAATGACAAGAAGAAAGGGAAAATTTGAAAAGTTTGGTTCTTGGAAAACAAAAAGGGACATGTATAAGATTCAATGCTATGGGTGTCAAGAATATGGGCACTACAAAATATTATTTCCTAAGATCAATAAGGGCAATAATAAAAGAGGAAGAGAAGAAGCCCATATCAATGAAGAAGTAGAGGAATTTGAAAACAAGAAATTCAAGAATGAGGAAGTAAGAGATCTCTATTATGATTGAGATATTCTTCCTCACATAAGTTCTTTTCAAGTTCCTAAGTATTTTGTTGTAAGATATGACTATCATGATTCACTAATAAAATGATGGGGTGCCTCAAGGCATCATAAAAGAATTAAAATCACGAGTTTGTGACATCAACTTAGAAAAGCAGGAAATATGGTCGAAGCAGGGCAGTAATCTATGAAGGATATAGCTCTTGGGAAGCTCATTGGAAACATAAGTGGCACTTATGAAAAGAAAAAGGTCATCTAGTACAAAGCTCATCATACATTTGTCAAAAGGAAACATATGATGTATGGGGATACTCTAGATCCTCAAGATTCTTTGATGGAGTCTTCGTCAAAAGTTTCATTGATCAAGATAGGAAGAAAGTGTTTCATCAAGAGTTCCAAACTTGTGGAATTCATTGGCATGGTAAATTTAAGGGGCGAATTTTAGCTCAAGGGCAAAATTTAAGGGGTTTTTCATTTTAGAGGAGAAATTTTTTTATAAAACACCCATTTCATATATGTAACCCAACTTTTATTTAAAAATTAATTATTTTTTTGATTTTAGGCCCCAAAAAAAGGGGGCGATGAACTCAGAAAAGGTTCACTTAACCTGATTCCCCTAGTTTGGGAGGTTATATTCCATTACAATTGCGCGATTTTCTACTTTGCAATGTTAAATTTTTTTGCAATCGCCCATTTTCTGGTTTGGGAGGTGGTTTGGGAGGTTGTATTTGGTCTCAATAAATAAAAATATAAATAAAGTGGAGGTATGGTAAATAAATAAAACCTCCTTTTATACTTACTCCAAAGGTATGGTAAATAAATAAAAATATAAATAAACTAGAGGTATGGTAAATAAATAAAACATCTTTTTATTTTTAGTCCATAACCCTCTTTGGCTCAAAAAAGAGATTTTGGTAAATAAATAAAAATATAAATAAACAAGAGGTATGGTAAATAAATAAAACATTTTTTTGGTGTAAATAAATAAATATAAATAAAGTGGAGGTATGGTAAATACATAAAAACTCTTTTTATACTTACTCCAAAAGTATGGTAAATAAATAAAAATATAAATAAACTAGAGGTATGGTAAATAAATAAAACCTCTTTTTATATTTAGTCCATAACCCTCTTTCTATTTAAGAAGGCTCAAAAAACTGGTTTTATTTAAGTGAATCCTATGGGCCAAATACCATATTTTTAAAAGAGGTACGGTAAATTAATAAAAATATAAATAAACGAGAGGTATGGTAAATAAATAAAACATCTTTTTATATTTACTCCATAAGTCACCTTATATTTATGAATGTTCAAAAAATGTGTTATATTTAGGTGAAGCTTATGAGCCAAATACTATGGGCCAAATACCATCGGCCAAATTATTATTAATACCATGCAAAAAAACATTATTAATCCTAATATTAGTATTAATAAAAATATAGATGGCACATGGTATTGACCCATGGTAATACCATGGATCCAGGTTTATGATAACCCATGGTATTGATCCATGGAAATACCATGCTATTCATGTGAGCATAGACTATTTAAATGGGAAATTCCATCAGCTTAGATCCATCTTAATTTCGGGTCTACCAAGTGCTGAGATGGATAAATAGATCTCATCCCTCTAAGAGTGATAGATGTGGAGTTAAGATGTATATAAGTTGGTTTTTATGATAATGAAGATATTAAATAGACTTAGCAAATTATATTGTAAAAATCATCTTAAGGTGAATGGTTAAAGCTACATTTAGCCACTTCACAAAATTTAGTAAAAAATATCAATATCTCCATTAATATTTGTTTTTTTTATTTAACAAAAAAAAATCTAAACAATGAAATCTTATCACTCTTTCTGCATCACCCTCTCAGAAGAGATATAATCGCTGCCCAGATTTCCCATCTTTTTTCAAACTTCTCAATATGATATCTTCATGAAAAAGTTAAGGTACTGATGTTGGATTAGTTGTTTGAAAAATATGTTGGTTTGTACAACCTTTCATCTTCTCTGTTATTCTTAGTGTGTCCTAATGATCTGCAAGGGTTGGGCCACTACACCATATTGTCCTAAAAGGCAGAGATTGTGCACCAAAAAAGAAATTTATCCACATGTTATAACATTGTTAAAAAATGCAAGACGTATGAAGGTAGTGAATTATGATAATAAACAATTTATATTGGGATGCTAATAAGAAATTTATATTGGGAGAGACGTAATTAAATTTTATTATTTAATCGAATATTTCCAATTAAAATAATAATAAATCTACATTTATATATTTATATACTGATTGGAAGGCTTCTGACGACTGTCATTTTCATTAGATTCCCTTCAGGATTTTGGGATACCTACTACTTTATTATATTATATAGTTGGGGCTTGCTACTTTTTGGGCATGTTGGGGTAAACAAACTTGATGTGTTTTTTTTTTATCTAGCAGTTGGAGTCTATTGGATAAGAAAGAAATTTGATAGCTTGACAAAAGTGGTAGAGAAAAGATTAATCTCTCCTACCTTGACAAAATTGGTGGTCAAGATCAACACCTACAAGAACTTTGTTATGGAATATTATCAAAACTAATAGAAGGATATGAAAGAGTGTACAGTAAGAACCTTGACAAACATGGCCACTGAGACTTGCAACATTGTTTGTAGGAAGAGAAAATTATGTTTATTTTTTCCAAACATATATGTTAGTATATTATAGTTTAATGAATATGTTTTCCTGTTATCATATATGGTTTCATACTTTAACAAAACATTCGCCAAAAATTCACAATGTTTTATTATTCAGTGAATGATTTGCCAAGATCTTACAAGATTTTATAATTCAGTGAAAGATTCTCCATCACTAATCGAGTTTAGGCTTCTGTGATCCATATCAAGTTAGAGAAAGATTTCGGCGAAAATCACATGGAATCTCATTTGTCGACGCGTTTCGAACCAACTAGTGTGGTTCATCGTCAGGACAAGTTGAAGAAACAGATCTAGCTCATCATGCTAAATAGTCTGAGCAGAGCCTCCAACAGCTAGCATATCTAACGGCTAGTTTGACTTAAGGACAAGGGTCAAAATTATTATAATATTTTAATTCGTAAAAATAAATAAATTAAGGTAAATGGTACGAGACCTAATAATTAAAACTATAAGTTAATTAATAATTAGTTACAAAAAAGGCCTAAAAATATAAATAATTTTAATTTAAAAGTATTAAGAATAAAAGGTAATAAGGAAATCAAAGTTAATAATTAAAAATTATAATTTAATTAATAATTAAAAGGAAAATTAGTTAATTAAATGACCTAATGGATGAATAAAAAATTATATGAGACCTAATAAATAAAATTTTTATAAGTAACTTATAAAAATTATTAATTAACTTATAAAAATTTTATTTATTAGGTCTCATATAATTTTTTGTTCATCCATTAGGTCATTTAATTAACTAATTTTCCTTTTAATTATTAATTAAATTATAATTTTTAATTATTAACTTTGATTTCCTTATTACCTTTTATTCTTAATACTTTTAAATTAAAATTATTTATATTTTTAGGCCTTTTTTGTAACTAATTATTAATTAACTTATAGTTTTTAATTATTAGGTCTCGTACCATTTACCTTAATTTATTTATTTTTACGAATTAAAATATTATAATAATTTTGACCCTTGTCCTTAAGTCAAACTAGCCGTTAGATATGCTCGCTGTTGGAGGCTCTGCTCAGACTATTTAGCATGATGAGCTAGATCTGTTTCTTCAACTTGTCCTGACGATGAACCACACTAGTTGGTTCGAAACGCGTCGACAAATGAGATTCCATGTGATTTTCGCCGAAATCTTTCTCTAATTCTCCATCTCTGTATAAGATAATATAATTTGGTGAGAGATTCACCAAAATATATATATACACATATTATATTATTGATAAAATCACCTCCCATTTTTCCTATGTGTCATGGGGATTCACCCATTTATTATACATATAAGTTTAGGGTGGTTCTTAACATTTTCTCTATTCATTAGATGATGGTGTGATTACATAAAAGAAGCAAAGCAAGGGATTGAAGCTTTTTCAATCAAGGGAGTTGCTACAAGAAGTCTGTATAACCCAAAGGAAAATTGAGGTATGTATGCTTACATTCAATATTGTAGAAGTCACCTCAATGGTTGCAGGTAACATGGATCAATGCTCTATCTTGAGAGCATAATCAAAAGGAAGGATCTCCTCCCTCAAAGGGACGCGGGAATGCATGGGTCACACATTCACTAGAAAATGTCAACATAATATGTCCTTATATGAAATATGAGGTAGTTTACATTAATTGGAGGAACTCTAATTGGAATTTCCTATGGATGAAATGTGTGAAGAAAGGGAGGAAGAGATCATGGATATGAAACCATGAAAATAGGCAATCAACATCCAAGAACTAAGAGATCTGACTAGGATATATCCAAGAAAGATATGTAGACTCTGATGAAGTCTAAAAAAGAAAGATACCTTTAACTATATATATATATATATATATATATATATATATATATATATATATATATATATATATATATATATATATATATATAGAGAGAGAGAGAGAGAGCTTTGGGAGATGGGTTGTTATGTATGTAGGATGTTGATGCAAAATTGAAAATGTCATGATGAAATTCCATCACAAAGGTAATTTCGACTTAAGTGTTCATTTATTTATTTTGGAACAATATCTTGATGGGCTTATGCAGGGTTGTCGAGGGAAGATATATGGATGTCTTCCATCACTGTTGACAATGTAGCAGGAAGGAAGGTCCTTCAGGAATGATGGCATGGATGTAGGTAGCATGGCATGAAAGGAGGCTAGATATGGATTGATGGATCACTCTCCAATGATGACATGACTAACTCAAGCATGAAAGTGATGGATGGTTTGTGCCCTATGAAGAAGTCCCAAACATGAAGACTCCAAATTAACGAAAATAAGTTCATGACATCATGAGGATTAGTTCATCAAGCAGTTGGTTGTGCTATCATCTCCACTTGAGGAGCTAACGTAATTCCCTACTTAAGAGGGAGCATGGGAAACAAGTTTCTTACTTGGAAGGAACTTGGAAGAAAAATTCATAAGCCAAGAGGGAGCTTTGGTGCATTCCTTTATTTGAATAGATATCTCCTCCCTAATTAAGAGGGAGAG
This sequence comes from Pinus tabuliformis, assembly GCA_031772625.1. NCBI lineage: Eukaryota > Viridiplantae > Streptophyta > Pinopsida > Pinales > Pinaceae > Pinus > Pinus tabuliformis. The sequence continues at coordinate 416,229,853 of CM062819.1, read as the reverse complement.
ATAGATGCGTCATTCATGTCTTCACTTGGGAAGACAGAATGGAGGATTGGGTAAACATCTGGAATACGATGCTCTTTGAGGATGATTTAGGGAATCCAAGATAAGAGTAGTCACAGAGGACCGATATTATTTAAGGACTAAGAGTCCAAGATAATAATATTCTTGGTGGAACAAACCCTAAGAACCCAGGTGGGGTATGTTCCAAGAGAGATAATGATGAGGGTGTCTATACATCATTGGTCTCACCAGCATTGTGCTTAGATCTCATGGAGAGATAGAGTTGTTAGTCAAGGCCTTGCTATGTGACAATGTTGGTTGATATGATGCTAAACATATGGGTTACCAATCTAAACCTTCTTATGAGAAATTCTTCAGACTACGAATGACCAAGTACCATTATGAATACCTACCTAGTTAAGAGGGAGTGTTGAAAAGTGTAACTAGGTTCAGTCTTCATAATGACATGTGTAATTGTGATTTTATGTAATTAATGAAAAGAAGAAAAACAAAATAATCATTTTAATGTTTATCTCATGGGTTTCATCAACAAGGTATTTTATTTTTAGTAATGGCTCCCACTGTGAGCTTTTAGGGTTTATCTAGTCATAAAATTCAAATTGATTAAATGACATGCATGAGGTACCCTTCTTGGGCATGTTACATATTTGTATAAGTCAATAAAAGAGTCAAAAGACCCTTCAAAACAAGCACAAGCATCTCCTAGCAAGTTGGCCTTAAAAGAAGAAATTGAACCACTCCAAAAAGACATTTTGTCTCACCCTCTCTCAAGTCATCTAATTATCATGGGAAATGACTATAAATAGGCAACTCAACCAAATTTCAATGGCAAGAAATTCGGTCACGATCTGCAATTGGAAGGGATGTGAAAAAATCAAGAAAGGAGCCTAATCACAAAGCCAGGAAGAGGAGAATTTTTCTGAGATATTTCTGATCTATTTCAGGCTAATCTATCCCACACATGTGAGATTGCATGTTTTTTCATTGCAAAAATAGTTGAAGTATTTCGATTATCATGAGAAGGAATATTTTGGAAAATATCTAGTAAAATCCTCTAGTCGAGTTGAGGAAGGATAGTCTCCACCTTAAGAGAAGAAGATTGAAATTCTAAGTCTCATAAGTACCAAATCTAGGGCTTCCAAAGGAGGAATAAAAAGTGTAGATATGATTCAAGGACCAAAATCTAAAGGTTAGCTAAACCAGTGGAAGAAACAAGGAATTTTACTATTGGAAGAAGAGGAAGCATTATGTCTTGGTCTTGGAGTCGAAAACAGGTCAAGGGTCTTGGTCTTGGTATTTGTTAATTGGAATATCTATAAGAAGAATAATTTGTTCGGGTTTTATTCTCAAGTGTAAGAGGTTTTGGCCCTAGCTAGTAGTCTATATTCTATGTCTCTTGTCTCTTTATGGTTTATGCTTGGTAGTTGTTTTATGAATAATAACATTATAATAACATAAGGAAAATAAGATTCTAATAAAGAAGTAAAAAACATTCACAATCATTTATCTATCTAAGAGAAATCACCTAATCTCAATGCCCTATATTTCTCAACAATGACGACTTGTTTGAAGTAGAAAAACCTAGGATCATGACCTATAATAAAAAATGTTATGAACCTTTTTCTTTAAAAATAATAAGGAAAAAAAATATATAGGAGACAAAGGGTAAAATTGTAATCATAAATGGGACCATGAAGGGTTCTAGCCCATATAACAATATAACAATATTAATGTAATCACTCAATATCTAGGGTTTAATAAGGGGTTTTAGGGTTAACATGGCGCTTGTATAGGGATAAACAAGGGAATTCGCTATTTTTACCTTAAATGCACAAGAAAGCACCCTCACATTGAGTTTACACTTAATATTGTAGAAATATGTGCACTTTGTGAAGAAACTCACCCAACTAATAAGTGTTCTTCATTTCCAAGACTCAAGGCCATATACCAAGGAGAAAAAGGAAGTATGGATTAAATTTTCTTCATTAATCAAAATAAAATATCATCACCCAAGCCATTCCAATAAGGTATCAACTATAACCCTCCATGGTATTTTAATATCTATAATACACAATTTCAATCCTAGCCTTGGTTTCAACCTAGTCCACCTTGGACTATGCCTAATCATTGGCAGTATCCAAATCAACCCATTACCCCTCCTTATTATAAATTTTAAAACCAAAACTCCTAATAGAACAAATTTTCATAAGGATAGAGGCCTCTAGTGACTCAACCACTAGATTTTATGCCTCATCCCCTCCTCAACAACCTTATACACCTCAAAACCACTCCTCCAAAAAGACTTCAACTTCCTACTCAAAGTACTCTTAATCCTAATAACAAACATGCTCAACATGTTTAAATAATGATATGTTATACCAAACATATTCCCTAGAATTTCAATAGATTAACCTTATATAAAGGAAGGTGATAGAAGATAATCCTACCCTCTCACCAATAGAAGTTCTAAAAGAAGAAAGGAATGAACCAATTTCCCAGCAAATTACACAAGCTCTACCCTATCCTGGAAGATTATTCAACAAGAGAAATTGCACAGCTAAATAAAATAAGCTTTTAAGAGAACTTAAGAAGTTGTGTGTCAAAATTCCTCCCTTACAAGCCATTAAGGATGTCCCCATATATAACAAGTACAATAAGGAAGAATGTCTTAGGAGACCTAGGAGAAAAGGAAGGATGCCCCTACCATAAATGTCGTAAGACAACTAGAAAGCCTTATGTTTTGGAGGTTGATATTCCCTTAGTATTTGCATATATGTAGCTCTATAGTAAATGTCCATATCAACCAAGTCTCAATTTAGAATACCCTGATTGACCTAAGTTCTTCCATTAATGTCATGACTAGGGAGATAATGTTGGAGCTCAATCTTCAATATTCTCTAAGGAAAATAATTATAGTAACTTAGGTTTTTGATAGATCAATAGTGGAAGCTTAAGGTATGATATAGGATATCATAATATCCATTGATTCCAGGGAATATCCCACCCAATTTCTAGTCTTGCAACCAAAAATTAGGTTCAATGGGAATCCACTCATTCTAGGGAGACCTTGGTTGGAAATAATAGGTTCCTATAGGATCTATAGAGTAACATTGGTGGTATGAAAATAACCAATGGTTTGTCCCAAAAACAACTTATAATTTACCCCTTTGCTCGGTCATTAGTTGAAAAATAATTTCCCACTTGGGTGGAGGAAGACGATCAAGACCTTATTTACACATCCCCAAATCCCATTTGTATAATTTAATATAAAGACCTTGTTTACACATCCCCCTATCCCATTTGCATCACTAGAAACTCTTAATGACATTCATTTGTTCTAAAAGTTTTATTTTGGATGTCTATATCTTTCATTCTAATTTAGTGGTATCCTGAATGTAGATCAAGCTTAGTGAAAAATTTTGCTCCATGAAATTTATCTAAGGGATTACTAATAAATAGGATTGGAAATTTATCCTTGATTTTCAACTTATTGAGAACCCTAAAAGCAAGACACATGTTCTAAGTACCATCCTTCTTTAATACCATGATCACCAGCAATGAATTAGGGATTGTAGTAGGATATATGACCCCTACCTCCAATATTTCCTTAATGATATTTCCTATTTCATTTTTTCTACAGAAGGGTGTCAATAATGACATACTTTTGGTGGTTGAATACTTGGAATTAGGGGAATGCCATGGTCATACTCTCCCCGAGAAGGGGGTAAACCCTTTGGTGTGTCAAAGGCCTAATGTTGTTTATGAAGAATCAACTATGAATCTAGGTGGATCTCTTGTGTCATATTGTCAATGACTTGTATAAAATTAAATTAGGAACTAATTCCAGAGTTTCATTTCTCTAACAAGTTCTCCATACAATGGGATTTGAATATTTCACTTGTCCACAACCCTTGAAGGGTGTGTACATGTCCCTTTTTAGTGAAACTGATATACATTTCTTTAAAATTTACTTTAATTAGTGTCGGTGTGCTTAATTATTCTAACCCAAATATTATATCATAACCACCCATGGAAACTAAATGGGTTTTGAGTTGATAGTCTCCCTTCTGGAGTTTGAAACTTTCATATCTACCCCTAGATTTGATGCTACCTCCATTGGTGATAATAATTTGGAAGTTTTTCATTGAGTGTACTAAACAGTGGGTTTCTTCTACAACTCTCTTATGAATTAACTTGTACGTACTACCACTATCAACTAGGACTATAACTTTCTAGTGTTTGATGTATCCTATGAGTTTCCATGTTCCTGGAGTTGAAATGCCTGATAATGCATGTAGGAAGATTACGAATTCTTCAGGTGGAAATGATGGTTCAATATATTCCTAAATATGAGTGTTGGTGTCTTCAACTTGTAGTTCTGAATTATCTTTAACGGTCATGTCTTCCATCAGGGCCTAAGGATTTATATTAATTTGAAACACTTTATATTCCTTACACCCATACCTAGAGCATGTTTTTAACCACAATTGTAGAAAATCAGATGTCTTTGGTGATCTGGAATTTATGTTGGAGACAACCTTTGTACCTTTAAGTGATGAGTATGAGTTGTGGTTGGTGAATCACCCAAGGGTGGATGAGTCTTAGAAATAAATGTTTCCTCCTTTATTTGTGCCTTGATCACCATTTTGGCTGCTAAGGCCCTCTATGTTGCTTTTAACCATGTATTAAGATGTTTCACTCTTACTTTTTCTTGAACCTTATCCTTGAGGCCACTAATGAAATGTTATTTATAGAAGGAATATGTTAAGTTCTTTGTACATATCGATATTTACTAAAAGGTTTCTCTAAAGTTAGTGACTAAACCAGTTTGGTGTAACTTGGTAAGTTGTCCCAAATAATGAGTATCCCTCTTGAAGCGTGCATAGAAAAATTTAACAAATTAACTCCATGTAATGTAGCTCAAATATGTTTTTTTATGCCATTCCCACCATCTACAATGTTCCAAATAAAAGACCCCCACCTTGAGTTTCATCATGCCATCAATAATACCTTAGAGCATGAAGTAATGTTCTATCTCAATGATCCATATTGATGGATTTGTCCCATCTTGATGGATTATAACAAAAAATTGTTCAATTATACCTTAGGAGAATGATACCATATGTTTTTATCCATTGATATATTATTGTGTAGGCATGTCCCATATTGTGGGTAGCTAAACATTTCTAAGTTAGAATTTTCTTCTTGGTGTGGCTCAATTTTTCATGTGGTTTTCACCTAGTACAATTTGAGCTAACATATTCAGTAATTTTTCCATCAAAATATTTTCAAAGTGATCAAAACCCTCATTAAACTTATCTTCCAACCCATTTATAGTTTCATGACATTTTTAAGTTAACATTCCATTGACTCCAACTTAATTATAGTAGACCAAGTATTACTATCATTTAGGAAAGTATGAGGATGTTTATAAGCAATCTCCTTCATGGATGAGCTTAATACAAAAACTATTGGCATAGTATCTATGTTATTTAAAGACGTAGAAAAATGGTTTACTAGATTGGCTATTATGAACCTCATTGTGAAATTCCACCACTTCATTGGATCTTATAAAACTTGATTGAAATCTGCACTCTCAATCAAAAGATATCCAATCTACAAAATTTGGAGTCGTCGCCATAAAAACCCTAACAAATGTTGACCTTAAATTGTTGATACTCATCACTTCCCAGACTCAATTTTGGGATTTTTTTTTAAGAAATTGGCTAATGTCACTATAGGAAATCAATTCTCAAATCAAATTCTTCTAATTATGTACAAAATGTATTATAAATTTACCTAAATTATGCTAACAAAATTTGATCTTGCAAAAACCCTAAAAAATTGTTGATTTTCAATTGTTGATAACTTCACTTCCTGGAGTCTAGTTTGGATGATTTTTTTTTGAAATTGGGTACTTTTCAAGAGGAATTTAACCATTAGATTGGATTCTTTAAATTATGGAAATAAAATTTTAGAATTCAATTGGAATTTTGTGTTTCTCTTTTTCATATTAAAATACATCAACAAAAATAAAAATATAAAAATTCCCACTTTGTGCCCAAAAATTATCATATTGTGTGCCAAAAAAGAAAATATTTGATGCCACTTGTAGTTTAATTCACATGAAATATAATGCAAAACCCAATAACACAAAAAAATGTTAGAATATTGAGAAACTTAAGAGTTAGTTAAGTTCAACTTCGTCTAATGTGTCTCAGGTAAAAATGTGTTACTTAGTGTGTTATTTTAGTTATATTTGTTATTTGTATCATAATCAATGGTCGTGATATGTTTTAGACATAGAATGATATGACGACTCATATTCTCCTTGATATTAACAGTTATTTATTCATGGCTTAACACTTGATTGGTCCATGACCTCTACTTTAAAGGCATGGAGGGTCATGGTTGATGATTAATTATGAGAACTCTCTTATGTAAAATATTTTCTTTTGCATTAATAAAATTACCTCCAGTGGTTGCATTAATTGGGGTCATGGATTTTTTCCCTCTCAGAGGATTTTAGCCACGTAAAAATATTGGCATTGTGATTTTGATTTGGTTTTGTGAGTGGCTATTGAAGTTGTTAATCATGTATGGAATAATCTATTTGTTGAGTGATAAAAGGTGTCTTTTTAACCCCTATTTATCCTATATTAATTATCAATCCAGGTACGACTTTTTATCTCAAGAGTATACTCAGTTTGAGGCGGTCACTTGATTCAAGAGTAATGTTTTCTAGTTTGCAGTGTAGTGCTAAATACAAGAGTAAATGGATGCTGGAAATAGAATCTACTTGTAATTAAAAGAAACCTTAATGCTCTGAAACTCAAATCATTCATTCAAAAAAACTATAGCAATTTATCAGCCAAGGATGCAGTAGTGATAACTCTTTCCTTTGTAAACTGGTAAAAATGAAATCAATCATAAACATGACCTCTAATCTGAGAACTTAGACAATGATAGTCAATGTTCTTTATAGTTGTAGATATTTCAAACCACACTAAAGAAAATAATAACAATTCGATTCGAAATGCTTACTAAAACACCCTTGCTGCACTATCAATTAAAATGTGAAAGAAAATCCTTGCAGAAAAGGAACAACAACTAAGTCTGTTGAAAATATTGAACATCAAAGCTTAATCTACAGAAATGAATCGAAAAACAATCTTTACTGAAATGAACCAAACAAAATTTTTTAACTGAAATGAACTGAACAACAATGTTCAAATAATAAAGGAACAACAAATCTCATTAAGTGTAAACTAATAGAATCAATAATCCTATTCTGGCAGAGTGAACATTAATCGTAGGTATAAAGGAAAGACAATCGTGACTATAATTGAACAACAATTAAATGAACAATGGTTGTTGTTGTGAGTGAACAACAAAATTTAGACTAGACAGCGCAATATTGTTTCAAAAGGAATAGCACGACATTGAGTTATGAATAACAATCATGTTACCATTGCAGTCTAATTACGATCTTGATGTAACAGAGTAATTTAGTGAGATGTTAAGAAATAGAAGATTACCGAATAAAGTGAATTAAGGAAATGCAAAGGAAATCAAACCACACACGACTGTAATTGTAAAATAGTGATACAAGAAGCAAGTGGATCCACCAAGGCCAGGCCCTTAGCCACCAGGGAAGCACTGCTGCATTTACTCTAGGATTAGATAATCGAACAGCAACTGAGTTATATATTAATCATATATGGTAGAGTTATAGCTATCGCTCCTCAAAGAGAGTTGATGATCAAAGTTGAAATTACAACAGTAATTCTAAAAAATCAATCCTCCCCTTGTCTTACAATTGCTGCCCTATTTATAATGGGCAGGTGGATACATCAAGGTTATAGATAACTTTTAAAGTAGTGATCCCTTAGGATCAAAAGATCCTGAGGGCTTCGCTTAATTTTCCATCTTCAGTTGTCTTCTTGTCCTCTTGCACAACCACACTGTTTTCTCTGTATTTTCCTGAGCTGCATGCTCCAGTCTCATTCTTCTTGTCTAGACACAGTTTCCTAATGGAGGAACAACAATTTCCTTACTTTTGTCTTTACCTTCCAAATAATGATTTTCTATTCCCTTCACTTCCTGTATAGAAAAGGACAATAATTAGTTATTTTGTATTAATCACAGATCTCCTTAATTCTATAATAATTCTTTAACATATTACCATTTTAGAATGTAAAGGAGTTATGTTCCAAAGAAAAATATAAAGAAATAAATGGCGAATGCATGCCTTTTCCATCGCTCAACTCACCCCCTGCTTACCCTTTTTCATGTCCTCATGAAAACCATGTAATTTACATGCAAGGGAGTTAGGGAATAGGCTAGAGAGGGATTTTCATGAAGTGGTCTAAAACCATGATTTGTAGCTAAAACTTCAAAAATGGCTCTTGTCTGCCCCTCAGGCAATTCGTATATAGCCTTATATCCTGCTACAGGATACCAGATAATGGGGCTTCGAAATCTACAACCTAGCCAAAGTGGACCTTCTCTCAAGATGAGGTTACTATATGTAACCAAGTGATCGACAACTAATTTAAAATTGAATGGTTCTATGTCCTGGATATTTCGATTGGAAGTCTTTCATCGGAGTTTAGCTGCTACTATGGCAGGGTCTTTGATGGATAGGAAGTATTCTACCCCTTGTTGGACAATTGCTTTATGAATGGGTCCCAATGTCTGGATCACACCCTTCTTTCTCATTAAGCTTCTATGCTTATCCCACAACTGTAATGGGTTTTCCGGTTCACCCCTTACCCAAAGGTCTATCCCATTTTATTGTCTCCGAAAGGTGTCATGGGCCTTGAGCCATTTTAACTGGTTAACAACAAATGAAATGAATGCTTGAAACTGGATATCACCCACAAAGGGACTGGGATTCTTTTCCATTTCCTCCTCCAACACAAAATTATGCAAAAAAAATTCACATAAAAATCGTTGGACTTTCACTCCATAATGTTTACAGCAGTTTATGAAATCATTAATAGTTTTTAACTCTATAGGTACCCCTGCCTTGATAGCCTTAATTTTTAACTGTAAATACCTTTCTAACAAAAACAAAGCATAATTTTTCGCAGGTGCCCTACAGGTTAGAACATCAGTATATAGAGAACAGAGGGTATCCATTCGACTTATGACTGAATTTATCTTATTTGTTACCTTTTCAATCCTCTGCCTTTTGACATTTATCAAAGGCCTCACTCTCTGATGCATTGATGTTCTTAAATTGCTGCTGTAACTTTTGGTATTTCTCCAGAGGAACAGTCTCTTTTGTGAGTTTTCCTATCTTCTGCTGAGCCTATGCTAGATCCTCTTGGAGTTTCACTATCCTAGGATCATTGCCCGTCGAAACACTTTTGGCCTGAAGATCTACCTGGATCTTCTTATTATGACATTTGGTTCCTACAGTCTGTGTCCCTTTTGTCTAGTTAGTCATGATGCTAGAGGATAGTGCCTCTATTTGGACATCCTTATTACAGACTAGTGTATCTTCTGTTTGGGTCGCTGCATCTGTAATAGTTGCATGTTGTTCCTTGCTATCCTGAATGGATATTGGCTCTATTTAAGTCCCCGTGGCCTTTATTTTATGGGGTTTCATTCAAGTGGCTGCATTTCTTGTTCTTGTGGTTCTTTTTGAGATTTTCCCCATTTTTAGGGCCCTTATCTGTTGTCTGAGTTGTTTTATTACATTCAGTAGCCTTTGTTGTTCCTTTTGCAGCCTCTTGATTTCATTCGTCTTCTTCTTCAAAGGAACAATTGTTTCTTTTCTTTTACCTGGGCTTTGTTCTTTAGGGATTGTACCCTTTCCCTGGCTTATTTCCATATTTTCTGTTTGGAACACTTCTTCAATGTCCTTGTCCTCCTGATTAGGTTTCTCATGGGAGGTAACCCTAGTTTGATCTGCTATTTCTTGAGTGGCTTATTCTTCTACTTCTTCTTCGTTATTCATCTTCTCAGATGCACTCTTGCTGTGAGCAGAGTGTTCCGGTGATTTCCCTTCTTCTTCTTCCTCATCATTCATCTCGACAGATGTACTCTTGTGAGCAGAGTGTTCCTGTGATTGTGCTTCTTCTTCTTCCTCATCATTCATCTCCTCGAATGCACTCTCACTATGAGAAGAGTGTTCTTGTGATTGTGCTGCCTCAATATTGAGGTTGAGCGAGCTCTGTGGTTGAATATACTCACCCATATTGGCCAAAATTTGGGCCAATTCATCTTCTTGCAATGGAATTTGTAGTGGACTTGCACCAGAGCACTCCGTTTCTTCCTCCAATTCTTCTTCCAATTCTTCTTCCCATTCTTCTTCCACATTTTCCCCTCCTTCGAGTTGTGGGGGTTGCTCATCCTCGAAGTCCAGTATTTCTAAGGGTTGGCTATTGTTATCTTGGAGATTTCCCAACATTCCCCTACTTTTCCTCGATCTAAGGGACTATCTGTGTTTCTGTGGTCTAGTTGATGTGTTGGTGGTTCTTTTTCTTTTCGGGGCTGGTAAGGCCAATCCCACGTCTATTGAAAATACCAATTCTTCCCAACTAGACTGTTGCTAAGTAAGACTTGACTATTAATTGAATTAAACCATGATGACTTACTACCATTTCTATATGACGTGATTTCCTTATACTCCGAGCGATGTCATGCAATAAAGAAATTAAGTATGTAGGAAAATTTACAACACATTTCTGTCTTAATACTGCTAATAGTTTGAGATGGCATGGTCTTACCACATCCTTTCTCCCATCGTATGTGATGTAGCTTTGCACTATTTTGGCTAATTCTACCCATGGTTCTCCCAGGGTTGTAGGCAGGAATCCTTTTCCTTTGATGGTAAGATTCTGTCCTTTGTCCCAGAAGATGGCTATGGCATCTCAAAGTCTTACTTTTTTCTTGGTCCATACTGGTCTGACTACCGGTAGTCCAGATATTTCAGCAATCACCACCTCTGTTACCATTATTCACCTTCCCCTCACCATGGAATAATCTTCCTGCAAATTCTGCAGAAATTCAATGGCCACAGTTTCATGGGACTGTTGTAGTAGTGTAAGGTAATTGATCCATCCTACTCTTTCCAGAATTGCTTGTGTAGCGTCGGAAATTATCAGCATTTGTGGTTCACTGCGTATTTCTCTACCTCCCATTTTGTTCAAGCTTAGCACACTGTTAATTTTTACAGAGCAAAAACAAACACAAAATTGACAATGGAACAACAAGATGTGCATATTGGAAAATGTTAATATCGTTAAACTTTCTATTTCCGATATATGATGGAGTCTTAGTACCTCCAAATAAGGAATTGACATGTTTGCCAATGTATTTTGGAGATCACCCATGCCCCCCTGAAATGTTATAAGTCATCCTCGACCGGCAAATGGAGGAACGACGTAATGGACGACAACCATACAGAAAGAAAGGAACGACGTATATATTCATGGCATGATTACAAAAGTAGTGAATTACTAAAATCAAGGTTTATGATGAAAATCACAAATAGATATCAAAATGCTATGAAATGATGTGAAAAATAGGGGAGAGGACAGCTGACATAAGTAAAAATGCTTATGCGGTCATTATCCACTTTAACCATTATGATTGATTTATAACTGATATTTCATGTGTAAAAGGTTCGAAAGGGTTATATAACATAATCTCATTTGAAATCAAGATAAATATATAAGAAAATGGTTTATAATGACTATTGGTGTATGAAAAGTATGACTTCAATACCATCAACAGAGCTCTGTTTCCCACAGGTGTTCATAACCTTGACAAAGTTGCTTGTTTCACCCTTGGAACCATAATCCTTTATGTATGCCTAGGAAAGTATTGTGTCATGTCAGAATGGAGGCCATTGTGTTGGCTTGTAAACCAGATGAATCACAATGCCATTCACCATGAAGGAGTGAAAGGTGGGCAGGATAGCTCATGATGAGACCTCTTGTTCCAAGGACATTTTTTTTATTTTTCTGATATGCCTCTTGGATCATATCACTGGTGTGGTGGCCATAGTGGGAATGCCACTTCACTGCTTCCTTATGATCATGGTAGGCTGGCTCTTGATGAGACCCCCTATCCTTCATCTGACAAATCATGTTAGTAATCATATAGATATATATTTTTCTCTCTTTTTTCTTTTCTTTTCTTTCATATAGCACTTTCCTATTTATATACAGAGGATGACTCAACACTCCTTAAGAGTAGGGATGGTGGAAGAAGTCTAAACATCTCAATAGAGGAAAAATATGCCCTTATTCTTATTCAATAATAATGATCAAAGAGAATTATGAATATTAAGGAGGAACCAACATGATAAAAATAATCAATCAAATTAGTTTTATTGAAAATAAAGACAACAAAGTGATATAAATAGTTGTGTCATTTCCTCTTTTTTCTTATCAATACAAAGAAATTTCTCTAAAGATAATGATTTTTCTTTGGTTTGCTGATTTCAGTATCCTCTAGTTTTTGTGTTATTGCATGAATGTATGCCTGTCCCTTAAAGAGATCATGAACAATGAACCATCATTCACAAAAATCCTCTAAATGATGTTCTTTAAGAAACACACACACAAAAAAAATGGACTCAAAAAGTGTTGTTCCTTAGATGGGAACAGTTGTTTTTCATTAAAAGGGACAACAAAAAGAATATCTGCACACAACACTGTGGTTCCATTAAGAGGAACAGTAAACAAAAGATAAAAATACACTCAAAACTATTCTTCCTTAAGAGGGACAATAGTTGTTCCTTAAACGAAACAACAAATAAAGAAAGCGTGAAATAAAATACCGATCCCTTGGCAGTTTAGCCTACGATCATCCGAAATCGAAACTATTGTTCCTTCGGAAAGAACGACAGAGAGGGCTATTCCTTTAAAAGGAATGGTAAAACAATTTGGCGAAAGTGCGGTTTGTTTAAGAGGAACAGAAAAAGTAATCAGGCGGAAGTGTTGTTCCTTTAAGAGGAATAACAAAAATGAAATCTATCGGAAATGTTGTTCCTTTGAAAAGGAGAAACAAAATGTGAAAGTGTTGTCCCTTCAGAAAGGAACAACAAAAATGTGAAAGTGTTGTTCCTTTAGAAAGCAACAACAAAAATGCGAAAATTATGTTCCTTCGGAAAGGAACAGAAAAAATGCGGAAGTGTTGTTCCTTCGGAAAGGAACAACAGAAATGCGAGAGTGTTGTTCCTTCAGAAAGGAACAATAGAAATGCATAAATGTTGTTCCTTTAGAAAGGAACAATAAAAATGCGAAAGTGTTGTTACTTCGGAAAGGAACAGCGAAAATGTGAAAGCTCTATTCCTTCAGAAAGGAACAATAAAAATGTGAAAGTGTTGTTCCTTCGGAAAGGAACAAAAAAAATGCGAAAGTGTTGTTCCTTCGTAAAGGAATAGCAAAAATGTGAAAGTGTTGTTCCCTCAGAAAGGAACAACAAAAATGTGAAAGTGTTGTTCCTACGGAAAGGAACAACAAAGATGTAGAAATGTTGTTCCTTCGAAAAGGAACAACAAAAAACAAAAAATGAAGAAACGTAAAAGTCTGTACAGAAAGTAGTTTATACAAGTAGAAAAGAAAAAATTATGTACAAAGTTTGAGAACAACGGGATTATTTAGTGAACCAATGCCGAGGAAGGATTATTTTCCTCAACAAGAATTTTCATATTAGAATCTTCCCATAGCTGCTAGTAAAAGGATTCTCGAGTAAGTGGTTTATGGTACAGTCACACTCGGTGACCATTTGCTTTAAAGTCATGTCCAGATCCATCAATAGTAGTTAAAGTAATGGTGCCATTGTCATGCACTTTATGTATTTCATATGGTCCAAGCCATCGAGTCTAGAGTTTTCCCGAAAAATCCTGAAACCTAAAATCATATAGGAGTGCCCAATCTCCTTCGTGGAAGATTTTTGTTTTGATCAGGGTGTCATGCCATTTTTCTCTCTGCTATTGAATTAATGCAGTGTGTTGAAGAGCTGAGAGCCTGATTTCATCTAGTTCATTAATTTGCTGTAATCTGTTAGTCTAGGCCTCATTTAAATTCAGACCGATCTCCTATGCTGTTCTTAATGTTTGTATTTCAAACTCTATGGTGAATGGCTGGTAGTATTTCTCCACGTTGTTCGGTATGCCCACAAGGCTCCGGGCAATCTTGAAGCCCAATCGCGTCTTTTCTATGCAACTGTTTTTGTAAGTATTGCCTCTTCACCTTATTCATGCTCTCTACTTGGCCATTTGCCTGTGGTTAATAAGGAGTGGTAATTTTGTGTTGAATGTGATAATTTTTTAATGTAGCAGTGATTTTATTAGCTACAAACTGTGGTCCTCTATCCGTGATGATGTCCCTCAAGAGGCCATATCGCACAAATATTTGGAAAAGAAAAGGTATTACAGAATCCTCTGTAGCTCTTGGAAGTTCCTCTGCTTCAACCCATTTGGTAACATACTCTATTGCTACTAGAATATATGTTTTCTGATTTGATGATGGGTTGATCAGACCAACAAAATCGAGTGCCCAATGCTCAAATGGTTCGATTACTAACTATGGGTTTAAAGTCATTTCGTCAGATTGTCTAGGGTGTCTTGTTCTTTAGCAACTGTCACAGGCTTGAACAAACTTCTTAGCGTCTTTGAAGATTGTGGGCCAGTAATAGCCTGTTTGCAAAACCTTTTGACCAGTCCTGCGATCTGCGAAATTTTTGCCACATGGTTCATCATGACAATCTTTCAGAATGTCAAATATTTCATCTTCACGGACGCATCTTCTGATGTGCATATTTTCCCCTGTATGAAATAGGTAGCCCCTAATCCAAGAAAATCGGGTACTTCGTTACACAATCTGTTTTCGTTCATTGGGGGTTAGATGATTTGGTAATTTACCTATCGCTAAATAATTTGCTACATCAGCATACCAATGTGTCTTGACAGTAACAGAAAACAAATGTTCATCTGGGAATTGATCTTCAACTGCTACTAAATTTGCTGGCTTCGACGTTCATGAGAGAAAATCAGCTATAGGATTCTCCTTCCCAGGTTGATCTTTTATTGTGATGTCAAATTCCTACAATAAAATCAACCATCTTCTTACTCTACCATTTCTAACAGGATTATTTGTTAAGTATTTTATGGCAGAGTGTTATGTATATAAAACAATACGATATCTAGCGATGTAATGCCTAAATTTATTTACAGCATGTATTACAGCTAAAAACTCTTTTTCAGTTACAGTATAGTTTAGTTCAGCAGGAGATAAATTCTTGCTAATATAATAAATTGCATATGGCTTTTTATATTCTTCCTGTCCAAGGACTGCTCTAATAGCTGTGTCTAAAGCATCAGATGAAATTTAAAATTGCAGATCCCAATTTGGGCCTCTGAGCACTGGGGCCGTTGACAAAAAAACAGATCCTCAAAAGCATGGTCACATTTATCTATCCAAATAAAATCAATATTCCGTGTCAGTGCATATAGAGGTGCAACTATTTGAGAAAAATGCACTATGAATCTCCTATAATAACCAGAAAATCCTAGAAAACTACGTACCTCTATCTGTGTGGTAGGAGTAGGTATTAACAAAATTATTTGAATTTTGCCTAGATCTACCTATATTCTGGCTGCTGAGATATAATGACTTAAGATGAGTCCCTCGGTCATCATCATATGGCATTTTTCATGGCTCAAGCAGAGCCTGGTGGTAATACATCATTGTAACACCTTTTCTAATGTTTCTAGTGCTAGCTCAAAATCATCTCCATATGGTGTGAAATCATCCATATATACTTCGAGCCCTTCATTTATTAAATCTGAAAAGATGTTAAGGATGACCCTCTGAAATGTGGTAGGCGCATTGCATAGGTTAAAGGGTAAGACTCTGTAGGCAAATGGTCCCCAAGGACAGGTAAAAGTAGTTTTATCCTGGTCTTCAGGGGCAATTTGAATCTGATTGTACCCACTGAAGCCATCTAGGAAAGAAAAGAATTTCTTTCCTGCTAATGAATCTAATACCTGATCAATGAATGGAAGGGGAAAGTGATATTTTTGAGTTTCTTTGTTCAATTCTCTATAGTCTTAACAAATCCTCCATTTTCCATTCTTCTTTGGCAACACTACTAGTGGAGAGACCCACTTGCTATCGGAGATTGGATAAATAAAGTTTACATCTAAAAGTTTTTGTAACTCAGCTTTCACAATATCTTTCAGGTGAGGGTTGAGTCTCTATTGGGGTTGGCGAACGAGTCTAGCATCGTTTTCTGTATAAATGTGGTGTGTACACAGCTGGGGATCAATTCCCTTCATGTTCGAATAATCCTAGGCAAAAGCTTCCTTGTATTTTCTCAGTAGTTGGACCAGCTTTTCTTCTTTTTCAGGAGTCAAGTTTTTGTTAATCTTAAAGGTTTTTCCTGGCTGAATCTCTATAATTTTGCTATTTGAAATAGAGGTAGTGGGTATTGATTGATCATAAGTGTCTTTGAGGGGATCTTCTTCTACTTCATTGTCAAATGATGCCTCTATCATGTGACATTGTACATGAGATCTGGATTTGGATTAGTTAATGAAGTTGTTAATAATTTCATCCTCTGTTTGGTCTTTAAAATCGAGGGCAACTTCTATGGTTAATGGGGACCTAATGTTTTCTGTGAGATATGATACAGGTTGTTTGTTAGTTTTCATTATTGTTAAACTTGGTTGGCCTAGAGGGTATAGAGTTAGATTCTTGATATTACTCCCTCTAGTTATAGTCATACTGCCTTGCCGGCATCCAATGTAAGCATCAACAGTCGCTAGCCAAGGTCTACCTAAGATTAAAGGGTGTCCATCGTGTTGGTTTTGGGGGTTAATTATCAGAAAGTCGGCAGGGTATTCCCAGGAATATGCAGATACCATGACATCGTGTAGTGTACCTTCTGGCCTGACTACCAATTGGTCAGCTAGTTCCAATAGGGTGGTAGTTGGTTCTACTGATGTAATGCCAAGTTTTTGACAAGTGATGGTTATTAAAATATTAATTGTAGCCCCTAAATCAACTAGGGCATTTGCAAAGGTTTGTCCATTGATTTGCACCATCACTATAGGATTCCCTGGGTCTTCATATTTGACAGGTGCTTCTCTTCCTGATAGTAGATCAGATATGGTGCTGACTACTTGGATGGTTAGATTAGTTGTTATTCTCCTCTTTGGCTTTTTTATACATAGCTCTTTGATGGTTTTTGCATAAATCGGGATATCTTGGATAACCTGGAGGAGTGGAATCTTTATACACAAATTTCATAGTTCTCTTAGAAGATCAAAGTCAGGATGTTCTATTGGGCGCAATATGATTAGTCGTTCTAGGAATGGGGGAGAAGATGTGGTTGCCTGGTTGTGAGTTTGTTGTCTGACCACATCCTCTTCTTGTAGTAGTTGTTCTATAGGTAACAGATTTTCAACTTGAGCATTTTTATCTCCCTTAGTTTCTATTATGCGCCTAGACCTTAATTGAAGGTCGTTGCACTCCCTTACATCAGTTTCAAGTTCTTGTGTTTCAATTATTTGAACAGATTGAACCGGTCTATTATTAGGGTTCGGGTTGGGTTAGGCTGGGAGTTGCGGTCTTAAGTTGGATTGGTGATTTTGTTGTAGTGTATATGGCGCTGATAGTGTGGGTTGAGGGAGGGGGATGGTTCCAGCTGGCTGATTCATTTTTATTTGCCAATTTGACTGCCATGATTGACTCTGCGAAGTGGAAGGGGACCATTGTGTTGGATATGCATTGTTTTGCCAACATGGTGGAGAGTAGGGAAAGTTTGGCCAACTAGTTTGTGTAGAAATTTTGAATAATATGACACTTATTCAACAGATATTATCCCGATTATACACTATTGTAGAAAACATGCATAATACATAACCTCCTCTATGTTGATCATCAATTTACAAAAGCAGAAACAATAACATGTGCACATAGAAGCATCAATCACACATATCAACACAGTATTTTCCTGGGGAAAGCATCTCGCTAAAAACCCCAACTATCTATATATTATATTGATTGAGAACATGTAACATTACATAGTCAATACTTTTCACAAGTATCCAAAACTATCTCCACCTGTTACACACAAACGAGCTCAGATCTGATCTCCAAATCTCCTCCGCTGCTTGCCTGCCTCCACTGCACAATACTTGCTGAGAATGAATTAGAATGGCTAGTCCAAACTCCTATTTACCTTGTCAAAATCACCCACACTATAAATCACATGAGCACAAGCTATATTTCACTTGGTATTGGCCCACACTACGCAGAGATCATTGGCATAACTCAATCCCATGCATGTGCACAATCTCATGCACAACTGATAACAATCTCAACCTCTAACACCTGTCTCCACTGAACTGTATATGCACTGAGTTAACTGATGTATTCTTCAGTTGCATTATGATTTAATAATTCGTGAATTAATTAATAACTAATTCACACAACTCATCACTTATTCTGTTGATCAGTTAGACTAAATACAACTAGTTTAACCAAGTCAAACTGAACACAACTCCATCAACTCCACCAAACTCAACTGCTTGAGTTCTAACTGAAGTCATGCATGCAACAACTCAACTGACTCATAAAGAAAGCATATTTCCTTCTGACAGCTGCATGTGCCACATCTATAGCTCAAACTGAAGTGCTCCAAGAGGATAAGATAAAGTTTATAGTCTAAATATTATTATGAGACAATAATATTTGACTTTTCTATTTTTGACTAGCAGTCTAAAAATAGAATCTGATCACTCCTGCTGTGATCACTCCTGCTGTGATCCAAAAATAGACTTTGCGCCATAATTTTCCTACGGGCCCACTTAGTGAAGGCGACTCCTTTCCACTAAGCTCCATCATCTTGTTGCATCCTCAACAAGCATTTCTTGTTGCACACTTTTCAACACTCCCTCTCAACAAGAAAGGCTTCCTCTCAAACCCGATCCTGTAACTCTGGAATGTTCTGCATGCAACACATTTGCTCGGTCCACTTTTCTCCAACAACACTTGGAACAAAAACAGTCCCAACTGACCACTCTATTGGGCTAGGAACATACTCTGATGCTGAAGCTCTACCTGCTGCTGATAAGTGCTCCCTCTCTGACATCTGCACTACTGCAACATCTCCATGCATCTCGCACCATTGCACACCTCTCTGTGCCACCTAGCACTGTGCAAAACACTTGTGCCTCTCGCATTGCTGCAGCCTGCATGCTATGCACTGTCCTGGGATTCCCTGCACTGTCGCTCTCTCTGCTGCTCCATCCGCATCTGTCTCTACCCAATCAATTAGTTCCTGCTACTCCACATCGGGGCTCCTGTAGCAAGGTCTCATCCAAGAGGTTGGGTACCTCAAGGATCTTGCCCCTCCTCCTTGGGATGATCAATCCACATCACCCCAGCTCCTACTTGGAGGTATGGCTGCATGCGATCCCTCTGCCCACCTGGCTCGAAGTTTCCCCCTACTGGAGGTCTCTGCATGAGTAGATGCCTCTACTCGATCTCCACTTAGCTTCCCTTGTTGTGGCTGCTCCACAACCTCCTGAAGCTGTTGCACCAATCGTGGCTCCTCCACAATCGTCTGAGACTTCTTCTAGCTCTGCATATTGAGAGGTAATATACACTCCCTCTCAACCACCAAGTCTCCATCAGTTTCCTCGCCGCTCAACGCTTTGCATGCATCTTGAACCTCAAGAGAATACAGGTTCTTGATCCGTGAACCAATCTGCTTCACCTGTCTTGTGATGATGTGTCTAAGGAAAACCTTTCCCTTACTGAAGACTACATCATAGCCTATATCTTCCAGCATCACAATCGACACCAAGTTTCTCTTCAGTCCTGGCACATACTTGACATCGGTCAAGGTAAGGCGAGCTCCATGCTCCCTCTGAAAAATAACCATGCCTACACCTGAGACACTATACTTCTCATCATTACCCATCGCTATGAGTATCTAGAGATCTTTCTCCTCCAAATTACTGAACAAACTCTTATCACCGGTCATGTGGAAAGAAGCTCCACTGTCAAGAAACCAACCACTTCCCACCATGGATGAAACCATGCATGCGAAGATTGTGAAGTCCAACTCAAACTGTGAAGCAAGTGAGGCTACCTCACCTTCAGATCCTTCCCCGGATCCCTTCTTGGACTTCTTCTTTGGGCAATTAGTAGCATAATGGCCCAACTCATGACAACGAAAGCATCGCACCTTCGACTTTTCAACCTTCTTCCCATCATTGGAAGAACTGGATTTGGAAAGAGAAACCTTCCCCTTCCCCTTCTTCACCTTACTCGCTAAGGCACAGTTCTCCTCATCATGCATAGATGAAGAACTGTCTCTGGTGCACCGTCTAATCTCCTCTTGCACAAGATCCGACCAAAGTCTCTCCCATCCTGGCAATTTCTCCCTTCCATTCACCGAGTCCTAGTAGCTATGCCAACTCTTAGGAAGGCCAAGGAGTGCTAGACTCACCATATCCTCATCCTCAATAGTTACCCCCACACTTCCCAGCTCAACCCGACATTGGGTGAACTTCGTGAGGTACTGGGGCATACTGTCTCCATTCTCACACCTAATGTTTCTGAGTTTATCCTTGAGCACCATTCCACAGCTCAAAAAACTCAACCGCTTCTGATCTAAAATTCGTGAGAACAAAGTATTTCTCGTACAGAGATTGACTGTGTGGGCATTCACCTGATATCTCACCTTCCAAAAGAAGGATGAATCTAGAGGCTACCTGGCCCGATTACAGACTCTGCCTGAAGAAATAAAATGTAAACACTTTCTGAATAGTAGATCTGATGATCAACAACTCTGATACCATGTAGAACTTCTTCTACAAATCAACTCGCTCTGATACCATGTAGAAATTTTGAATAATATGACACTTATTCAACAAATATTATCCCAATTATACACTATTTCGGAAAACATGAATAATACATAACCTCCTCTACGTTGATCATCAATTTACAGAAGCAAAAACAATAACATGCACACATAGAAGCATCAATCACACATATCAACACAGTATTTTCCCGGGGAAAGCATCTCACTAAAAACCCCAACTATCTGTATATTATATTGATTGAGAACATGTAACATTACATAGTAAATACTTCTCACAAGTATCCACCACTATCTCCACCTGTTACACACAAACGAGCTCAGATCTGATCTCCAAATCTCCTCCGCTGCTTGCCTGCCTCCACTGCACAATACCTGCTGAGAATGAATTAGAATGGCTGATCCAAACTCCTATTTACCTTGTGAAAATCACCCACACTATAAATCACGTGAGCACAAGCTATATTTCACTTGGTATTTGCCCACACTATGCAAAGATCATTGGAATAACTCAATCCCATGCATGTGCACAATCTCATGCACAACTGATAACAATCTCAACCTCTAACACCTGTCTCCACTGAATTGTACATGCACTGAGTTAACTAATGTATTCTTCAGTTGCATTATGAGTCAATAATTAGTGAATTAATTAATAACTAATTCACACAACTCATAACTTAGTCTATTGATCAGTTAGACTAAATACAACTAGTTTAACCAAGTCAAACTGAACACAACTCCATCAACTACACAATCAACTCCACCAATCTCAACTGCTTGAGTTCTAACTGAAGTCATGCATGCAACAACTCAACTGACTCATAAAGAAAGCATATTTCCTTCTGACATCTGCATGTGCCACATCTGTAGCTCAAACTGAAGTGCTCCAAGAGGATAAGATAAAGTTTATAGTCTAAATATTATTATGAGAAAATAATATTTGACTTTTCTAATTTTGACTAGCAGTCTAAAAATAGACTCTGATCACTCCTGCTGTGATCACTCCTGCTGTAATCACTCCTGCTGTGATCACTCCTACTGTGATCCAAAAATAGACTTTGTGCCATAATTTTCCTGTGGGCCCACTTAGTTAAGGCGACTCCTTTCCACTAAGTTCCATAATCTTGTTGCATTCTCAACAAGCATTTCTTGTTGCACACTTTTCAATAGTTTGGCTTGTTTGATTTGGCCATGGTGATGATTGTGACCAGCTTGGGAAGGGTGGTTGATTTTGCCACATTGTATTATATTGTTGAGCATGATATTGCAGAGGTTGGAAAGAAGAATATGGATCGGAGGGCATACCTGGTTGTCGTGGCTGCCATTGACGACACTGATTGAGTGGGTACACCAGTTTTGATTCTTTCACTTCTTTGTACACTGCTTTCAAACTCGGGAGTGAGGGGAAATTCTCTATGGAGTGATCTTTTGTACAAATAGTGCAGACTTGAACTGCATCTAGTGGGCACTATTTATGGTTGTGTTTCTTTCTACATCTAGCGTAGAATATTGCCAGGTTTTGCTCTACTTCTGCTTGTTTCTATTTAGCTTGCATAATATTGAGCTGCATTGTCAGAGTCCCCAATTTATCAGTTTTGAAATCCTCTAGTAAATTGTCGATTTCTGTGTGGGTTACTCCTCCACCGGAGATCTTGTTGTCCCTTGTAAGCATGTCCAATTCCACTGGTTTTAGCCTTGTACTACCACTTGAACTCCTAATACACAAATCAATAATGTCAACAAAATTTTCTTGATAGATGTCAAATTTTCCCATAATATTTAGTGCTTCAACCCTTGTTCCTTCATTCCTTTAATTAATGTAGTTTTTAACGCATTACCAGGTAAGGGTAATGATGCATAAGGAGATTTCTGAAGATTATATTGAAAGCATTCAACATACTCTTCTAGTGTCTCATTAGGTCTGGCTACCATCTGAAATACTTCATCATTTAATTCTCTAGACCTACAACAATCCTGATATTTTTTTAGAAAAGCACCTTTCATCTGATCCCAATCATTTATAACACCTCCACCTAATCCCATAAACCATCGTAATGTTTCTCCATTTAATGTGGAGGGAAATAGTTTTAGCTTTTGGGGATTAGTAGTATAGTCACACCCTCGACATAATACATTGGCTTCAAACAAAAATGCATCTGGGCCTTTTGATGTTAGGCCATGGAATGTAGGGATATGCTACACCAGTATGGCTTTCATAGGTGCATTTACTGTAGTGTCCACAATGGGATATTGCAGTGTGGAGGTCTGAGGTGTTTGCTGATTCTAGGCCATTTGATCAAATATGTGCCAATATCCTTCTAGGATTTCTAGGGAGTTATTCCTAGGCTGATTAGAAGGAGTAGGAATGGTCTTAACAGTACTTCCTTGGTCTGGGATGATGAGAGTTTCTTGTTGAACTAATATTTGGGGGGATCTTGGCTCTTCAGGTTCTTCAACTTTGTTTTGGATGATTTTGACAACACTTCCCTTATCTGGGCTGCGTAGTGGCTGAACTATTCTAAGAGGAGATCTTGGTTCTTCTATCTCCCTTGTTTCTCCTCCTCCTTCGTAGAGATTAATAAGGTTCCCTTCTTGTAAATATTTTGGGCTAGAATTCTCAATTTCTTGAAAATCTTGCTCTTCTGTTTGGCTGTGCACCTTAGCAAAGGCTACGGATGGTGATTGTATGGCTTGAAGGTAGTGAGTAGGTTGTCTAGAAGCAACTTTTCTAGGACCTACTAATGGATGAAATGATGCTTTTTTAATGATATCGTCTATAAAGGTCGATCGGCTTAGGGTCACTGGTCCCTTAGCTTTATCAGGTTTGGGTAGTGGTTTTGGATTCTTTTCAAGTTTTTTCTGCTTAGTCATGCACACAACTCAAATATTTATTTCTACCCAAAGTAATCAACAAATCTACAGGAAATTGGGCAGGGGAGCAAGGTTGTTACATGCTCAGTACACAGGTTCTTACCTTTCATTTTTAATACCCAATTCTCTCCTAGTGGGTACTTATCAAATGTACACTGCTCTTCTTAAAACAAATGGCTACACTCTCCCCGGAAACGACGCCAAAATGTTGAGTGATAAAAGGTGTCGTTTTAACCCCTATTTATCCTACATTAATTATCAATCCAGGTACGATTTTTTATCTCAAGAGTGTACTCAGTCTGAGGCAGTCACTTGATTCAAGAGTAATGTTTTCTAGTTTGCAGTATAGTGCTAAATACAAGAGTAAACGAATGTTGGAAATAGAATCTACTTGTAATTAAAAGAAACCTTAATGCTCTGAAACTTAAATCATTCATTCAGAAAAACTATAGAAATTTATCAGTCAAGGATGTAGTAGTGATAAATCTTTCCTCTGTCAACTGATATAAATGAAATCAATCACAAAAAAGACCTCCAATCTAATAAATTAGATAGCGATAGTCAATGTTCTTTATAGTTGTAGATCTTTCAATCCAAACTAAAGCAAATAATAGTAATTCGATTGGAAATGCTTACTAAAACACACTTGTTGCAATATCAATTAAAAGGTGAAAGCAAATCCTTGCAGAAAAGGAACAGCAACTAAGTCTGTTGAAAATATTGAACAACAAAGCTTAATCTATAGAAATGAATTGAATAGCAATCTTTACCAAAATGAACTGAACATCAATCTTTAACTGAAATGAACTGAACAACAATCTTCAGATAATAAAGGAATAACAAATCTCATTAAGTGTAAGCACACAACAACTATAAAGTAATAGAATCAGTAATCTTATTCTAGCAGAGTGAACATTGATCGCAGGTATAAAGGGACAGAAATTATGATTATAATTGAACAACAATTAAATGAACAACAGTTGCAGTTGTGAGTGAACAATAGAATCTAGACTAGACATCTCAGTATTATTTCAAAAGGAACAGCACGACATTGAGTTATGAATAGCAATCGTGTTACCAATGCAGTCTAATTACGATCTTGATGTAAAAGAGTAATTCAGCGAGATGTTCAGAAACAGAATATTACCAAATAAAGTGAATTAATGAAATGCGAAGGAAATCAAACCACACGCGACTATAATTGTAAAATAGTGATACAAGAAGCAAGTGGATCCATGAGGGCTGGGCTCTTAGCCACTACGGAAGCATTGCTGCGTTTACTCCAGGATTAGATAATGGAACAACAACTGAGTTATATATTAATCATATATGGAAAAGTTACAACTATCACTCCTCAAATAGAGTCAATGATCAAAGCTGAAATTACAACAGTAATTTTGAAAAATCAATCCTCCCCTTGTCTTACAATCACTTCCCCATTTATAATGGGCAGGCGGATACATCAAGGTTATAGATAAATTTTAAAGTAGCGATCCCTCAGGATCAATGATCCTGAGGGCTTCACTTAATCTTCCATCTTCAGTTGTCTTCTTGTCCTCTTGCATAGCCACTCTATTTTCTCCGTCTTTTCCTGAGCTATGTGCTCCAGTATTGTTCTTCTTATCTAGACATGGTTTCCTACGGAGGAACAATAGTTGCCTTGCTTTTGTCTTTACCTTCTGAATAGTGATTTTCTATTCCCTTCACTTTCTGTATAGAAAAAGACAATAATTAGTTATTTTGTATTAATCACAAATCTCCTTAATTCTATCATAATTGTTTAACGTATTACCATTTTAGAATGTAAAGGACTTTTGATCCAAAGGAAAAGATAAAGAAATAAATGGCAAATGCATACCTTTTCCATCACTCAACACTATTTAGCCAAACATGGTATTAGAGTTTGTTTGAAGATGAAGACCTACTTTGATTAGTTATTGAGATCTTGAAGCTCATGTTGTCACATTTTTTAGATATATTATTTATGTATTGTTTTGGCATTAACAAAATCTTTTTTTTTTTTTTTTGTTTCCAGAACATTATTTTCAACTAGGAACACTTTTTTTCATAAAAAAAGGTGTTTGTTCGCCTAAGATACAACATTGTTCGATAGATCCAGAGGTATATAGTTCAAATACATTGTTATCACCTAAAAAATGATCACCTATCCATTTCCAACTAGGTTTATCGAAGTACACCATGTAGCATGGATTTTTACACATAAACCCCACTTTCACCTTAGGAAATAATTTAGTGAACCATTTTTCTAAATCATTTCTCATTAAAACCTAAAAACCCCCATGAGAATAAATAAATAAATCATTATTTATTTATTATTCTCTCAAAACAATTATTAAATCATTATTTAATGATTATTTTTAACCATTTTTACTTAACCACTAAGTAATAATTAAATAAATCATTAGTTATTTATTACTCCATATTTATCCCCTATTTCTCTCATGAGATACTTATTAAACCATTCTCTAATAATTATTTCAAATTTATTTTGACTTTGTCCTCTTAAAGTAATTAAAATCATTTTTATTTATTAATTACTTTAACCACTTTCCAATCATGTTAGAAATTAATTAATAGAGCAATGAAATACATAAAATATTGCATAAACACAAATGCAGAAATGCATAAAACAATAAGGACACAAATATACGTGGTTCACCTAATTTTGGCTACATCCATGGAGAAACAACCATTCGTTCCATTTATATTACCCATCAAAATGAAGAGATACAACTTGCAACAGATCCTTTGTAATTTCATCTTCTCTCTCACACAATCTCCTCTCTCTTTCTCACTGAGAATAATAATACACAACCACAATACAATTCCCTCATATAAATTGAGGGTTGCCTTCTAGGGAAAAAAAACCCCTAAACTAACATAATTTCTATCATCAGATCATCCGCCTAATGAATATCCCCCTAGACCCCCTTGACGACAATCATATGGGTTGTGTTTCCACCTCATTTAGGAAGTGGGGTCCAATGAGGTTGAGACCTTTGAATCAAGAAGATAATCAAGGTCCACACCCAACAATCTCCCACTTAGAGACTGATTATATAAATTATCATTGCTTCACATGGCAGATAATGACTCCAATTGGACCTAGTTGTTTCTCATCTTCACCATCATACTTGAAGACCAATTGAAGTTGAGCCAAATCTTATTTTGTCCCCGGTTACAACTTTTTTTAACATTTTTTGTAGGATTTTGGCTAGTGTGTACCTTTTCCAGCTTCAACTATCCATCTTCCAACATTGACCATATGAAATGGTACTTGAGTTGTATATGTTTAGTCTTGGAATGAAATGTTGAGTCCTTTGCAATATGAATGGCACTCTCGTTGTCACTATATAACCTAACCCTCTCCTTCTTCTTTCCCAATTCATCCATAAACCTTTGTAACCAAATCATTTCTTTACTAACCTCTATAGTAGTGACATACTTTTCTTCTGTTGTTGAATGTGAAATAATGTATTGAAATTCTGAAACCCAACTGACAGTTCCACCTACAATAAACACATACCCTGTGGTGATCCTCATGTTATCACTATCACCTGTCATATCTACATCAACATATCCCTATAGAGCAATGTTTCAACCACCAAAGCATAATTCTTGATTTTTGGTTCCTCTAAAATACCTTATAATCCACTTCAATGCCATCCAATGCTCTTTTCCTAGAATTGCATGTGCAATATCAGGCCTTGTGCAAACCATTGCATACATTAAGCTTCCAACTATTGATGCATATGGAACTTTACACATATAATCCATCTCTATAGAAATTAATGTGTAGATTAGAAACAATGCATGAAATTTACTAAATCACAAGACTTGAAGCTAATCTATTGATATGCGGAATTTAATTCACCATCTAGAACATAAAGCATAGACATGAAAAAGGAAACATAACACATGCACAAATATTTAACTAGGGGAAAGCAATTGCTCAAAACCCCTTCCTATTTGTATTGCATTAATCAGATAATAGAGATTAAATACATATTCTTTCTTAATATTGAGCAAACCCTGCAAGTGTATAGTCTATCCCTCTACCTGTCTGACTGACTCTGGCCAAAATTTAGCCAATTTTCAAGCCCTCCAAGCTCCTATTTCCTTGTGTTGTTCCTCCAGGAAATTATCCCCTATTATTTAGGAATTTCCCACTATTGAATTGTCCAATTCCTCTACGTGCTTCCTTTGACTGCATGCATCACCTATACACATTGGATTATGCTACAACTGATAGTACACTGCCTTGGAATCTCCATATAAACTATTTATCTCGAATTATATGCATGCAACAATTATTTTAGGCTAATTGATTAGTTAACTGGTTGATCACTTAGTATGGTTGAAGTTCCACTTCCACAACTTGACCTCCACTAGCTCTTCTGAAAGTTAGTGTAACAACCCTAGTGAAAATTCCATGTAATAAAAGTTTATAAAGGAAAAAATAATAACCACAGTTGATGGGAAACTTATTCCAAGTTGAATATTGGGCAAGGCATCCTAGTGTGGGCATTCATTTGGTTTATTATGGCTAAGGAATTTAGAAAGAAAAAGTGGAATTAATTGACATTTTATTTATGAAAATAATGAAAAATAGGAGAAAAGGAAGGTGAAAGGTCACAGGTTGCAGGTGAGGAAGAAAATGAAGGAAAATAATGGAAAATGAAGAAAATAGAGGCCTAGTTGATAAAAAGGATTTTGAGGAGCAATTGGTACCTTTTTTTAGTTCAGTTTTGAAGCTCTCTCATTATTATCTCTCTCACTCACTCTTAGACACTTAGATTTTTCTTGGAGCACTTTGGCATTGGATCAAGAAAGGCAAAGAAAGCAAGAGGAAGGAAGGAGAAAGAAAGAAAGAGTGGGATCAAGTAGGTACAACAGGATTCATTTTAGGTATCGATTTGCATGTGTGTTTTCCTTGCCAGATTTGGCATGCATGGTATTTCATGTGGATCTTTTTCTGTTATGGCATGGGTTTTGCTAGGTGTGATAGTGTTTTCAGCCTAGCCTTGCCATTTCTAGATAGCCATGGTGCGATGGGGTTTTCATGTTTTAGATGAGTTGGATTTTTGGATGGATTCAAAGCTAAGTGAGGTGGATCTCTAAATAGTATAACACATGGCCTAGTAACCCCTGAACCAGACTGTGTGTTACAATAAAGCTACATTTTGTGTTGCATCGGTGGACCTAGGAATCCTCGACCGATGAATGGAAGGACATATGGTAAATCCTAGAGGTGGGTGCTCTCCATCAGTATTAGTAATCCCGTGATGGGATATGCAGTAAATCCTGGAGAGTGGGTCTCGGTTTAGGGCCTAGTGATCTGATGTGGATTGTGGTAAAGCCTGAGAGACTAGGAGATAGGAAAATTCATCACGATGTAGGTATGGAAATCTGGTGGCATCCATTCTTGTTTAACCTAGTGATCTGGTGGAGATCGCGGTAAATCTTGTTATTACATGTTTAGTTTTTGGCCTAATGATCCAAGATGGATCATGTTAAATCCTGGTTTCTATTGATGAGGGTGAGGTGGTTTAGCCTCGAGATGCCCTAGTCAATTCTTTTGGATTGAGTCCCACATTCATGTTTGGAATATGGCACGGGGGTGAATGGATGAAGAGATAATTGGCTCAGCCATTCTATGAGAAGGTGTAATGTGGTAGTCCGATCCTGGGTTGGCTTTTGCATTCATTAATAAGAGGTTCTTTTCTTTGTATCTTATGTGTAAATGTATTGGTTTATATGTGGATTCTATGGTTGATGTATCCTTGATATTTATGTTGTTATTATGCTAGTTATAAGCATGTATTATGACAATGATGATTTATGGCTTGCCTCATGTTTTTATTTTTAAATGAATGAGAAACTATATATGACCTTATAGATGATAATGAAACTAATGATATAAGGGAGAAATGCTTCTTAGTGATTCTCAGATAAGTATGAGACCCCTATGCTTAGATTTGTTGTTTAAACCTATGGATTACAAATTTGTAACATGTTTGAAAAAACCCCTGTCATAGATATTTGGTGTCCAGTCTAATCCTTGTTGATGTTTTTGAAAATTCATCATTGTTATGTTGTGTAAATTCATTTCTAAAAGTGTCATTGAGTTCTAGGTAGTGACTTGGGCTTTGGGCCTGAAAAAGTGGCACAAATCCTGGAGTCACAAACACAGGTTTGAGGATAAAATCCCCCATCCATACCCATGTTGTGGGAGTGTCTAGAACCTCCTAGACACATGCATGTCCATATCAAGAGAGCGTCCAGGGGTTTAATGGTCAAAAAACACAATGGGACCCAAGGGTTGGTTAGTTGAGTGGTTGGGATGGATCTTGGGAGTTCTATTGCCGATGTGGAAGGTATGTATGGTGCGTTTCCAATGATTCCACTTCCTTAAGGTGACATAGGAGGTTGAATCCCATTATAGTGACCTCTCATCACATATTTACCCCAATTAGTCAGTCACTTGGTTAGATGTGGGATGAGGGTGTTGCAAAGTTGTATAAGAGTGGGTTGCACTCCCTTTGGATTATATCTGATACCACAGAGTGGTATCCGAGCATGGTTCACCCCTTGGATTGGATGGGCGGTATGTGTTGGTCATGCATTCATGTCGCTTGCACATATGTTAATCATCCATGTGGTCTTGTTTCATATGCAAGGTGTCAGTCATGGTTGTAGTGATGTCACCATGTGAAATAGTATGTTTTTGTTGTGAAGTGTGTCGTCATGAGTGTATCATTGGTTACATGTTGTTTATTCTTGCATATTTTCAGTGTACATTGGTATGGTTGTTGTTCTCATGCATGAGGTCATGGTATGTGTGGTTCATATGGTCATGCATTGATGACTTGACTCTAGCTAGAATGACAGCTATATGGTTATATTATTAATTATTATATGAATATATGTTGTCATGATTATGTTATACATGTATTATGCTAATTTGGATGATCTTGCTGATGAGATATCCTATGAATTTTGCTAAGATACGTTGGTTTATTGTGATTTGGTTTAGCTGACATCGTATGTCTTGCAAGAAAGAGATCAAAATAACTAGAGAGAGGGTAGACTACAAAGATTCTCCCTATGAATCAAATTAGAAGCTTGATGTTGGGCACTCTTCTAACTTAACATACACATTGAGAAGCTTGAAGGAATAAATAAAGAGTTGCAAGGCAAATAATGACAAAATCATGCAGGCACAAGAGAAACAAGTAGAGGTTAATTAAATACTCCTTCAGAGTTTGTCAGAATTGCAATGACAGGGGCCACTTCGAATCAGCCATGAATAGGAGGATAGAACTAGTGGGGCATATGGAATTAGGTCTAATGGTGGTCATAGGTTGGATAGAGATGAGACGGTTAGAGATGGCAGGATGTTGGATACTCCGAATAGAGGAGGTGATGGAAAAAGGTATTAGTCTAGTTCTGGTTCTGATAGCCATTATGATCATCATCGTTATCATCCTTACATGAGGAGTGATAGGGGATAATTGCCATATGAGTTTACGAAAGAAAAGCCACCTACTTTTGATGGAGATGTGAAGAAGCCAAAATATGAAGAGGCTTAGATACTTGAGATGAAGAAGTTCTTTGAGTTTCATAATTACATAGATAATATGAAGGCTAGAGAAGCTATCTTCAGCCTAAGAGGTAAAGTAGATATATGGTGGGAAGATGTGAAGCAATTCAAATACATTAGGATAGAGGACTTGAGTTGGCATGAGTTCATGTTTTTCAAGAAGAAGTACTTGTCAGAAAGGTACTATGATGGTAATGCCAAAGAATTCGATGAGCTAAAGATGGGATCAATGACATATGAAGCGTACACGAGTAAGTTCCTGGAGATATTGAGGTATGTACTGTAGAGACCAATCCAGGGTTCTAGATTAGACTAAATTTAATGTCAACCAAGGTAGGTAAACTTAGAGGCACATGTCTAAATTTTATAGACCTAAAAGGATCTAATTTGTCTAAATAAGTGTTTATTGTGACAAGCTACAACACTCTTTTACAAAAGATTGAAATATGTTTCCTTCCACAATTTAAACACTTATATCATCTAATTTAATTAACTATTCTAAAAACAGAATGTTACTAGTCTGATTTCTCAATCCTCTTACAAGGATATAATTCACAAAAACTCTTTCAAAATAACACACTAAGCATACTAAAAGTCAAATTCATGAAAACAGAGTTCATAGAAATATTTTGAAATTCAATGTTCAACTAAACCTTTTACAAGGACTTATTCAATAATTTTGCAATTGAATTTTCAAGCTACTACTATGAATCATAAAATAACAATCACAAGAACTTCTAATTAAATTGATAAACTCACAAGAAATGAAATGAAATAAAATGCTATTCAGATCTAAATACTAAATTCTATGAAACAGAAAAGAAAGTGTACCAATCCTCACGTAGGGCCCTTCCACCCTTTGATGGCACACATTGAAAAACTTCAAGTGATAAGAACGTTAACTCATAAACACCATAATTGATGAAATTCTTCCTTTCATTAAGTTTTGAGAATATATTACATTAAAAACAGAGTTCTGGAATACGCTTAAAGTCTTAAGTATGCTCTTTTCAATGTCTTCACTAGCATTCTTTTTTTTAATAATAATCAAAATCCTCCTATTTATTAAAATTTACAACCAAAAAGGCTATTTTCGTTCTTCCTAATCCTAACTGATTTCTAAAACAAATTGAAATCAGTTTAGGGTCCCTAATCTTAAGCAAAATATCAAGTACATTCATTATAACTTCAGATTTTTCTGTTGAATAGGCTAGGTTTGACTAGCATTGACCATGTATTCAGGAGCTCCAAATTCGATGCTAAATAGATTTTCCACCATGTATGTACATCCTAGATCACGTCCTTATCTTATGTTTCGATTTTCCTGCCATGCCACATGTCACAACATAAACCAATTACAGGAAGTCATTACATCCCGTAATTTTGTTGAAAATTTCCAATTTTTAACATAAAAATCCATAAATTAAATTTAATGTAAAATAACAATTATAATGCTTCATTAATCAATTTCAATGGACTACGAGGAGTTTATGGAAGAAAATGGTAGATAAATGATGGATTTTTAGAAGAAAAGAATAGCAATAAAATAGTACCAACATCTCCCCCAAACTCAATGATTTAGCATGTCCTCATGCTAATCCTGATGTGCTCCCTTTATATTATGTTTCTGCTTGTGCCTCTGCTGCTTGTAGCAATACTACATTCTTCTGAACTTGGGCATTCTTCTGAACTCGGGACTCATGTTCCATATTCTTCTATTTTTCTTTGAGAACTTTTTTCTGAGTGTACCATTTTTTCACCCATTTGCATATTTCAGTTTGATCAGTCTTAAGTTCTTTGACTTTCTTCTTCAGTTTCTCATTTTTCTGTTGAATCTTCTTGCTCTGAGCTCTCAAGATTTCATTTTCCTTCTTTATGACCTTCTCTAACATGTTTTCTTCCATCAATTCCTCTTTTAGCTCTTCAATCTATTTCTCTAACCTTCTTTGTTTCTTGTTTGTAGGTGCTGGCTCTTTCCTTTCTCCCTTGTTACTCTCAGTTTCCATTTCTGCTTCCTGTTCTGGTTGTGAATTAGCACTGCTTTCAATTTCCATTGGTGCATTTGCATTCGGCTCTGGTTGATCATCTTGTGTCTGATTCCTTTTTATTCTCCTTGATCTTCTCTTATAAGCAGTGAAGATTTTATATTTTTCAATTTTCTTGGCAGTTTCTTGCCTCATCTTTCTTGTCCTTACACTACTGCTGGGTTGAGGAACATTGCTTGACTTAAGCTTAGGGATTTCCTCATCAATATCAAGCATAAACTCTGTGCTTTCATGCTTTTCCTGTTCATCTTCTCTAATTTTGATTTGATTGTCAATTAAAAATTCTTTCCATGTTTTTCCTCTCCTCTACAACTCATATTCAATTAGAACTTTGATCAAACCAAAATGATACAAACTCCTATCTTCATTACCTTTTTGTTTCTGAATCGTCTTCGACATTATAGTCAAACTTTGTAAGGGAAAATAGGGCACACTGATAGTGCATTGACCTTTTAAGTGCAACAGAATTTTTATGTGATATAGGTATACTATACTATAACGTCCTTCACATGTAACAAATTTTTGAATAATGTATACCATCTCGTCCCATGGGTGAATTAACCAACTTCTAGGAACACCCTTTTTCCAATTGATAGAGGAAACCCTTGACCTAGACATAAACTGAGTCCATGATCTTTCTCTAAATTTCTTGGTTTTGAAATACTTTTCCCCTTCTGGACTGATTTCCAATGTTTGTGCTATTGTATCCTCTAAAATTCTAAAAGAGAAATTTCCTATAAAAGCTTTCTCTCCATTGAAGGAAAATGCAAATTGCTTCATAACCTCTTCATTATTTCCATTAAATTTCTCTAGAAAAGATAAACAGTGTTTTTCCCTTAAAATCTTGACACAGTCTTCATGATATTTTGAACTATAAAATTTTTTGGGCTCTGCTCTATTGGTCATTTTAAAAATCCTCGTTCTAACCCTTTTTTTATGCTCAAAAATTCAATTCGGGTTTTCAACTTTTTACCTCTTTTCCTGCGTTCCACTGAGCTGACCTGGTTAACATCCTCAATTCTCTGATCTTACTTCTTCAATTGCCTGAGCTGACCTGGTTAATGTCCTCAAATTATGGGCGGAAGTAAAAAAAACTCTGGATAAGCCAGTCTACTATATTTTCTCCCTTTATAGCACCTACTACCTCAGCCCTCTTTAAGAAACTCAGAGTCTGAACATTAACTCCATAACTAACTTTATGAACTCAGAGTTTTATAAAATAAAAACTCAGCATCTGACCTTCATTTTGCTTGATGTCATAAGATCCAATTGCTATGATGATAACACAGAGAACAGAGTCTTACTATCATAGGTTATAAGTTTGTTTGCAAAGTCATAAGGCGCATTCAAATCATGAATACAAAGGAGCAGTACTGATTTGCAGAAGCATAATCATGATAACACAATATGCAAATCGTGTGATGATAACAGATACATTTCATACGCAGATTTGGGTCAAAAGATTGTTTTTGTAACTCCAGCAGTCAAAATGAATGAAATCATTTGAGGACAGATGGTTTAACAAATGTCTTTCCATTAAACAGAATTTTACATTGAGTATCCACTACTTGTTGGTACTTTATTGACAGAGGTTAGATTTTAAAATGATGAGTTTATGAAAGGTTTGAAGAGCGTAGTAGGAATAGAAAATAAAAATAGGCTAAGGTGTGATAGGGAAATGGAAATGATCATATAGAAATAGGCAGAGTGATAATGAGGTGAGTATTTAGGGAATATTACAAAGGTTATGGGTATAAGGATTTTTGAAATTGATAACAAGTAATAATAATTATCATTTTTAACACTAAAATAATTTAAGAATTTTAAATGTTAAAAATAAAAATTCCAACTATACATTACACTTGTTGGTTGACAAAATGCTGATTTGGCTTGCACATGTATGACTAATCTGTTTGTACAGGTATGACTGATCTTCATTTTCTAAAACAGGTCCCTTTAAAATGAAATTGAATATAACAGGTCCCTTTAAAATTTGAAGAACCATGTTTTTGAAGCTTCTTTTATCCTTGGTGTTGATGTAGCCTTGATTATAATTCTGGTGATAAGCAACCTTTGAAAACTTTGTTGAAGTAGCCTGATGTATCTTTAATGCAGTCTTTAACAGGTCCCTCTGATAGCCTTCTGAACAGGTTCCTCTAATATTGGTAATGTTGACATAGTCTTCTGAATAGGTCCCACTGCATATCTCATTGCTTGAACAGGTCCCTCTAATTAGAACAAAAACAACTCTTTTATTGAAATACTGAATTACTGAAACAAATTCCTTGAAGATTTAAAAATGAGGAGATGAGATAGGGAAAAACCACTGTTTCTTCTCCCCCACTAAGTCTTTGACTTGTCCTCAAGTCATTATTGAAATGATGAAAAATAGTAAACAAGTAGAACAAGGAATTCTTACCAGCCAAATGATTGGTTTTCTAGTAAGAATTCGGGTTTAGAATGTGCCAAAGTCTGGTTTTCACATCTAAACCATTATTATTTTTTAATTTTTTATTTTATTTTATTTTATTGTTTTTATATTTTTATTATGTTTTTTTTTTTTTAAATAATGAAATTGAATTAACTAAGGTAGAGATATCACAGTTGAAGGCTGCAATATCTCAACCTCCCTTTGCTGAGATACAATTTGAATAAAATATTCCTTGCTGATGGGCTTATGATAGAGTTTCAACCTATGTCCATTGACAATAAAGGTGTTGCCTTCTCCATCAATTGTAGTAAGCTTGATTGATCCATTTTCATATACTTGAACTATTTCATATGGGCCCATCCAATGTGTTGTAAATTTGGCTTTATGATCTCTGAATTTAGAGTCAAAGAGTAAAGCCCAATCTCCTTCTTTGAACTGTTTCTTTTTGATGTGTGCATCATGCCACTGCTTCCTTTGTTTCTGCATTAGGATTGCTCTCTCCTCTGCTTGCTGCCTCATTTCATCTAACTGGTTCAATTGCATAATTCTCTCTTTTTGTGCTTCATTGAGATCAATTCCTAAATCTGCAGCCATCTTATAAGTATGTATTTGAAATTCAATAGGAAGCATTACCTCTTTTCCATACACCAGCTGATATGGTGTAAATCCTGTAGTGTTTTTCCACGTGATTCTGTAAGCCCAGAGTGCATCTTTGAGCTTCTCTTCCCAATTCTTTATGTTCATTGCTACTGTCTTAGTGATAATTCCTTCCAATGTTTTATTTGTAGATTCCACCTGGCCATTGGCCTGTGGATGGTAAGGTGTACTTTTCTTGTCCTTGATTTGATATTTTTCTGTGATGTCTTGGACTAGATTTGAAGTAAACTGAGTACCTTGATCTGTCACTATCTCCCTTGGTTCTCCATACCTTACACAAATTTCTTCAAAAAGGAAGTTTACCACTGTTTTTTCAGTTGCCCGGACTAGCGCTTTTGCTTCAGCCCATTTTGTCACGTAATCAGTACATACTAGGATGTACTTTTTGCCTTTTGAAGTTGGATTGATGGGTCCTACAAAATATAGAGCCCATTTTTCAAATGGCTCTAAATGTACTTGAGGCTGAAGTGGCATTTCATCTGTAGCTATTGGTCTGCCCATTCTTTGACAACTGTCACAACTTTTCACATACTTCTTGGAATCCTTAAAAATAGATGGCCAATAGTATCCAAGACTGAGAATCTTGAATGTTGTCCTTTTTACTGCAAAATGCCCATCGCACGGTTTATCATGACAATATTTTAAAATATTAATTATTTCCTCATTTCTTACACACCGTCTAATAATCATATCATAACCGGTGTAAAATAAATCTCCATTAACCCATGAATATCTAGCAATTTGTTTGGTCAGCCTCTTCTTTTCCTTTGGAGTAAAATATGAAGGTGTTTTTCCTGTGGACAAATAATTAGCTAAGTCAGCATACCAAGGATTCACTATTGAAATTGCAAATAAATTTTCATCTGGAAAATAATCTTCAACCGGAACAACCTCACCTGAATTTTGCAGTCTAGAAAGAAAATCTGCCACCTGATTCTCCTTACCTGGTCTATCTAACACTGTAATATTTAATTCCTGTAATAATAACAGCCATCTAGTAACTCTGCCATTAGTGATTAGTTTTTTCATTAAATACTTAATGCCTGAGTGGTCAGTATGTACAAAAACCTCATAACCAGTTATATAATGTCGGAATTTATTCACAGCATGTATGATTGCAAGCGTTTCTTTTTCAGTGACTGTGTAGTTTAATTCTGCAGGTGTTAGATTTTTACTAATGAAACAGATGGCATAATTGAAAGACTCTTATTTTTGGCCTAATGAGGCACCTACTGCAGTATCAGATGCATCTGTAAAGACGTGAAATGGTAGGGTCCAGTTAGGTCCTTTTAAGACTGGTGTGGTTGATAACTTTTCTTTGAGTGTTTCAAAAGCTTTCTAACAATTCTCATTCCAGTTGAAAGGTGTATCTGTTGCTAGAAGCTTAAACAGAGGTAAAGCTATTTTACTAAAATGTTCAATAAACCTTTTGTAATAGCTTGCATACCCAAGAAAAATTCTTACCTCTTTCTGAGTCTTCGGAATTGGCAAATTGAAAATGATCTGGATTTTTGATGCATCAACTTTAATGCCTTGAGAAGAAATATAGTGACCTAATACTATCCCTTCATTTAACACCATAAAACACTTTTCATTGCTCAGGGACATATTAGCTTCAATACATCTCTTCAAAACTTTTTCAATAGTTTCTAATGAATGCTCAAATGAATTACCATACACTGAAAAATCATCCATGTAAACTTCAACACATTCATGAACTAAATCAGTAAAAATAGCTAATACAGCTCTCTGAAATGTAGCTAGAGCATTGAAAAGTCCAAATGGTAAAACATTATAGGCATAAGTGCCCCAGGTACAAGTAAAAGTGGTTTTGTCCTGGTCCTCTAAGCCTATCCTAATCTAGTTATAGCCACTGAAACCATCAAGAAAAGAGAATGATGATTTCCCAGCTAATGTGTCTAGCACTTGGTCAATAAATGGTAGTGGGAAATAATCTTTGAGGGTTGCTTTGTTCAATTGTCTGTAATCAACACAAATCCTCCACTTGCCATTTTTCTTGGGCACTACTACCAATGGGGATACCCACTGACTGTCAGAGATAGGATAAATAAAATTGACTTTCAATAGTTTTTGTAATTCATCTCTAACAATATCCTGAAGAATGGGATTCATTCTTCTCTGCAGTTGCCTCACTGGTTTGATATTACTATCCGTATAAATATGGTGAGTGCATGTTTTAGGGTGAATTCCATGCATATCGGTGTAGTCCCAAGCAAATGCTTTCTGATATTTTCTTAGTAATTGAATCAATTTTTCCTCCTGAGATGAGTCTAGGTGAGTGCTAATATTCAAATTTTTCCTGGACTAATCTCTATGGTCTTGCTCTATGTGTTTGTGATAGATTGAATGGGAAAAATGTTCTGAAATGTTGTTTGCAAAGAATGAATGGTGCATGTTTCCTAAAAATTTTGTGCCAAAATTTCATCTGCAGCATGGTATTGTTCATTTCTTAATTCTTCAAAAATATCAGGTTTAGAAAGGAACAATTCTACCAAATCATCATTATTATGTTCTTGAAAATCATAGATTTGATTGATGCTGAAAATAGATTGAACTTCTTCCTTATCATTGTATTTATCATCAAGCCATAAATTGTGTGCTACTACTGGTGATTATGCTGATGGGTAGAGAGTGAGTTGTTTTCTTTCAGTTCCTCGTGAAATAATCATATTACCCGATCTACATCCTATGAATGCATCAGCAATTGTTAACCATGGTCTACCAAGGATGATAGGGTTTCCTCCTAAATTATATTTTGGCTGAAGAACTAAAAAGTCCATTGGATACTCCCAAGAGTCCAGTGAAACAATTATGTCCTCCAAAATCCCTTCAGGAATTACTTTAGACCTATCAGCTAGTTCTAGAACAATTGGTGTGTACTGCAAGTTTGTAAGCTGCAATGTTTTCGTTGTTTCAAGAGTCATCACATTTATTGCGGCCCCAAGGTTAATTAAGGTGTTTGGAATATGTATGTTGTTAATGATTGTAGTGACTCTGGGAATACCAGGATCAACATACTTTTCCATTGAAATGGTCTTTGTCATAAGGCCAGCTAAATGTCCAATAGCATGAATAGTTTGTGGATCAACTCTTTTCTTGGTAGGCTTCTTGAGGCATAGTTCTTTGATTGCTTTAGTATATATCAGAATATATTTTATGGCTTGTAATAGTGGAATTTTTATATAGACATTCTTTAGCTCATCTAAAACATCAAACTGTGGTATAGACATGGGAAGTTTTGCTTGGACCAATCTTTCTGGAAAAGGTGATGGATGCAAAAGTTGTATTTGTTTATTTTTGATGTCATCATTTTGTTTCCTTTCAGTTGGAGTTTCATTTTCATTTTCTTCATTTTCTTCTTGTTTTTCAACTATTGGAGGTTCTTTTTGAAGTACCTTACCAAACCTCAACTCAATATTTTGTAAAGGTAATGTGGGATATGATTGTCCCTCATCTACATTGTAAGCTGGTCTATCTGCTCTATTATTTGGATTTGGTACAGGTTGAGCAGGAATCTGAGTGGGTCGAGGAGGTTGGTTAGATGGAAGTTGTAATTGAGGTGGATTTATTGGTGGAGGAGCAGGCAATGCTTGTTGAGTGTTTTGGGGTTGATGAACAACTTGCTGCTGAGGATATTGTTGATATGTTTGAGGATATTGTGAATATGGCTGATGATACTATTGATATGGCTGAGAATATTGTTGGTATGGTTGAGTATATGGTTGATATTATCGAGAGTATTGTTGAAATGGCTTCCATTGTTGTTGTGGGTAATTTTGGTGTTGCCATGGCATGGGTACATTCCAAGAATTCTGAACATACATCTGATATTGTGCAGGAAATTGCAAATTTTGGTTTGGAAACATACGTGGAGGTGGAGGTCTTGGTTGCCATGGTCTCTTAGCGCCCATGAAATACACATTCTCCATATCTGTGTTAGCTTCCAAATTACAATTCTGCAAAATCTTGATTTTATAGCAATGAAATATATCATGATTTTCAGTACAAAAGGCACAAACTTGAATGTTTTCTAATGGAAAGTCTTTCAAAGCATGTTTCTTCCGGCATTTTGGACAAAATACAGCCATTAATTGATCTTCCTCTTCTTGTCTTTTCTTTGCTTTCAGAGTGTCAATTTGATTTCCTAAGGTACTTAATATATCTGTTTTCAATTCTTCTAACAAGTTTCCTATTTCAGCCCTTGTGACACTTGCTGAAGCAGATTTTGTGGCTTTGGATGATATAGCTCTTTTTCCATTTCTGGCTTTGCTCCTAGAATACTTTTCACATAAATTAGCAATTTCTTCGAAAGGTAAAGTGGAAATATCACCTTTTCCCATCAAATTAAGATAATCTAAGTATTCCTCTTGAATGCCCTTCAAAAATATTGTTTGAATTAGATCAAGAGACATGGTTCTGTGTTTTGATTTTTGTAAATTGTAAACAAATCATTCCAAATACTCCTCTAAATTTTCATCCTCTCATTGATTCATTCTAAAGATATCATCTTTAGAATCTTTCGATCTACAATAAGGTTGGTATTTCTTTAGGAATATTTTTCTCATGCCATCCCAATCAGTTATTGCATGTTCACCAAGTCCCATGAACCATCTTAATGTTGATGCTTTTAATGTTGCTGGGAAGAGTCTAAGCCTATGGGCATCATCTGTGTAACCATATGTTTGGCATACTATGCCAAATTCAAACAAGAATGAATCTGGATCTTCTGAAGCCATGCCATAAAAGTTTGGTAACACAAATGGAGGTATGTTTTTCATTTTTATTTCCTCATCATGATTTTCTCCTGGTTCTTTAATAGGAAATTTAAAGGTTGACTCTTCCTCCTCTCTTCGATCTTGATCTTGTTTTTGTTTCCATTCAGCCTCTCTTTGTATTTCATATTCTCTAAGTTGTTTAGGAGTGGGTCCTGTTGCTGATCCTCCTCCTTCCTCAGCCATTTTGATAAGTTCCTCTGTTGATTTAATTTCTTATTTAGTGTCACTTGTTTCGAAGAGAAATTGTTCTAGTCATTTTTCTCCTTCTTGATATTTTTCAAAATTAGTAGATTTAAGGAGAGATTGTTGAGTTATTTTACTACTTTCTCTTTTAATAGAGGATTCAGGGAGATGTTTCTTCTTTGATTCATATGCCAATAGAATTTGTCTCTCAATGAGTGTGAGTCTTTGCCCTAATTTTTGTTTATCCTCTAATTCTTGTATGGTGACTTTCCCAGTTGGTGTTGTGTGTTCAATTTTTCCTAAAGGGTCTACTCCTAGTGGTGGATTAGTTTTTGGATGGGGGGTTTATCTAAATCTACCTTTATCATCTCGAGGTCTAGACATAACTAAACATGACTTATAAAATGATGAATTAAAATTAAATCTATGTTTTTGTTTGTTTTTGTTTATTTTTTTTTTAGAAATCCTCTAGTTGCGCCTCCCTGACAATGGCGCCAAAATGTAGAGACCAATCCAGGGTTCTAGATTAGACTAAATTTAATTTCAACCAAGGTAGGTAAACTTAGAGGCACATGTCTAAATTTTATAGACCTAAAATGATCTAATTTCTCTAAATAAGTGTCTATTGTGACAGGCTACAACACTCTTTTACAAGAGATTGAAATATGTTTCCTATCACAATTTAAACACTTATATCATCTAATTTAATTAACTATTCTAAAAATAGAATGTTACTAGTATGAGTTCTCAATCCTCTTACAAGGATATAATTCACAAAAACTCTTTCAAAATAACACACTAAGCATACTAAAAATCAAATTCATGAAAACAGAGTTCATAGAAATATTTTGAAATTCAATGTTCAATTAAACCTTTTACAAGGACTTATTCAATAATTTTGCAATTGAATTTTCAAGCTACTACTATGAATCATAAAATAACAATCACAAGAACTTCTAATTAAATTGATAAACTCACAAGCAATGAAATGAAATAAAACGCTATTCAGATCTGAATACTAAATTCTATGAAACAGAAAAGAAAGTGTACCAATCCTCACGTAGGGCCCTTCCATGCTTTGATGGCACACTTTGAAAAACTTCAAGTGATAAGAACGTTAACTCATAAACACCATAATTGATGAAATTCTGCCTTTGATTAAGTTCTGAGAATAGATTACATTAAAAACAGAGTTCTGGAATACACTTACAGTCTTAAGTCTGCTCTTTTCAATGTCTTCACTAGCATTATTTTTTTAATAATAATCAAAATCCTCCTATTTATTAAAATTTACAACCAAAAAGGCTATTTTCGTTCTTCCTAATCCTAACTGATTTCTAAAACAAATCAAAATCAGTTTAGGGTCCCTGATCTTAAGCAAAAGATCAAGTACATTCATTATAAACTCAAATTTTTCTGTCGAATAGGCTGGGTTTGACCAGCATTGATCATGTATTTAGGAGCTCCAAATTCGATGCTAAATAGATTTTCCACCATGTATGTACATCCTAGATCATGTCCTTATCTTCTGTTTCGATTTTCCTGCCATGCCACATGTCACAACATAAACCAATTACAGGAAGTCATTACATCCCGTAATTTTGTTGAAAAATTCCAATTTTTAACATAAAAATCCATAAATTAAATTTAATGTAAAATAACAGTTATAATGCTTCATTAATCAATTTCAATGGACTATGAGGAGTTTATGGAAGAAAATGGTAGATAAATGATGGATTTTTAGAAGAAAAGAATAGCAATAAAATAGTACCAACATGTACCATATCTTAAATGTGGGAAGGATAAAGTTTAATGATTTGTTAGTTGTTTTCCATTAGTATTTAGAGATTAAATTGAGTATGATGAGCCTCGATCACTTGAGGAAGTTATTAGGAAATTGAAGCATTTTTATGAGAATTTGAAGCATAAGAATGAATCTTAGCAAGGATGGAAAGGGAAAGATAAAGGTAAAGGTAAATGGAAACTGAAAAGAACAAAGACTTAGAATGCGGAAGAGAAAGAAAATGTGGCACCACAAAATAAGTGCAATGAAACTAGATAGGGACATGGGTCACAACAGTAGCATAGAGGTGATGGTACTGGATGGATGGAGTGTTGGACATGTGGTAAGGAACAACTCAAGAGAGATTTTCCATAGAATTAGGGTGGTAGGCTTTAGATATATAGTGCACAGGAGGTGCAGACTATTGGGGATGTTGGTCAGAGTGTTCCTCATATCTATGCAGCACTAAGTAATAGGTAGGCAGACCATCATGCATCTATTATTGAGATGGACTGTAAGCTTTTTTATCAAGTTCTTTCTATTTTTATTGACCCTGGATCTAATTATAGTTATGTTAGTCCTGACTTGGTGGATAAGTGTGGTTTGAATAAAGAGGTTCATGTAGGATCTTGGTTAGTGTAGTTGGATATAGGTATAGATAAAATAGTTCATCATTGGGTAATAGCTTGTGCATTTGAGTTGAATGGCATGTCTATAGCAGTGCACTTGAACAAATTGTCGTTGAGATCATATAGTATGCTATTGGGTATGGAGTGGCTATACCTTCATAGGACCAAGGTGAATTGTTATGAAAAATCCATTAAGTGCTTAAACAACAATGGGGAACCAAGAGTCATACAGGGAAAGAAGAAATCCACATCAGTTAGGATGGTAACAGCTATGTAGGAAAAGTGCAGTTGTAGAAAAGGGTGTGTGTTATTTATAGTGAATATTTCTAGCGACAAGGGTATGGAAGTTGAGGATGTAGATGTTTTGAGTAGGTACCTAGTTCTATAACATTTTTAGGATGTGTTTCCCATAGATATTTCTGAGTTGCCACCTCATAGGGAAGTAGATTTTTCTATTGAGTTTGTGCAAGGGGAAACTCCACCATCAAAAGCACCTTACAAGACGAGCACACCTAAGTTGGTAGAGTTAAAGTTGCAGCTGAAAGAGATGCTTAACAAGGGATACATTA
Source organism: Pinus tabuliformis (assembly GCA_031772625.1). NCBI lineage: Eukaryota > Viridiplantae > Streptophyta > Pinopsida > Pinales > Pinaceae > Pinus > Pinus tabuliformis. The sequence continues at coordinate 416,185,382 of CM062819.1, read as the reverse complement.
GTCCAAGTGTATCACCTTGGGGCGCACTGGTATTGTTTGTAAAGAAGAAGGATGGTACTCTCAGATTATGCATTGACTACAGGAAGTTGAACAAAGTGACCATCAAGAATAGGCATTTGTTGTTGAGGATTGATGAATTGTTTTATCATCTGAAGGGATCAACAATGTTCTCTAAGATTGATCTGAGATTTGGATATCATCAAGTACGCATTAAAGAGGAGGAAATTTACAAGACAACTTTTTGAACCAAGTGTGGGCATTATGAGTTTTTTGTAGTTCCATTTGGTTTGACTAATGCTACAACTATAATTATGTGTTTGATGAATAGTGTGTTGTGTCCCTATTTGGAAAATTTTGTTATTTTTTTCATTGATGACATATTGGTATATTCTAAAAATGCGGAAGAGCATGTCAAGCATTTGGTGGTAGTTTTGAGGTTGTTGAGAGAGCAGTAGTTGTATGCTAAACTCAGGAACTGTAGTTTATTTTTGGTGGAGGTACATTACTTGGGACATGTTGTCCCCAAGGAAGGCATAGTAGTAGATCCAGAAAAGGTGAGAGCTATCATGGAGTAGTTTAGCAGGTTATTACAAGATGTTCATCAGGAACTTTTCACAGATTGCTTATCCTATCACATCATTGCAGAGAAAAGATAAGAAGTTTGAATGGACAAAGGAGTGTGAGGCCAGTTTTGAGCAGCTTAAGTATTTGTTGACACATGCTCCAATGTTAAATATTGTAGATATGTACAAAGAGTTTGTAATATGTACAAATGCTTGCAATAAAGGACTTGGTGGAGTCCTTATGCAACATTGACAAGTGGTATCTTATGAGTCGTGGAAGATAAAGGAGCAAAAGGAAAACTATCTGACGTGTGATCTTGAGCTACCAGTGATCATACATGCATTGAATATGTGGAGTCATTATCTTCTTGGTAGGAGTTTTGTATTGATGAGTGATCAAAGTGGATTAAGGTATCTATTTGACCAGCCAAATCTGAGCACCAAGAAATCTAGATGGTTGGCCATGATTAGTGAGTTTGATTTTGAGATCAGATACATCAAAGGAAAGGAGAACAAGGTCACAAATTCTCTTAGCAAGCGACACAGGTAAATTATATAGAAGCTATGAGTTCCTATGGGAAATATTTATAGGATAGGATCTTTCAGGTAGATCAGCATGATTTGAGGTATATGGAGATTGTGCACAGATTGTGGCAGAGTGCAGGTATAGGTATTGTATAGGTAGTGGTATAGGTACAGGTGCAGGTTGTTATGAAACCAGCTCAAGAAAAGATAGAAACGATAGATCAACGCCTTAGAATTTAGCCTCTTCGAGGGGGCAACCTCCTTTACATTACATAAATGACCAATTCTTCGATGATTCAAATGACAAAACCTCCTTTCTATATATAGGAGTCTAAGGAGTCACAATATAACCCAGCCGACCTAACAATAATAATATAAAGCCACAAAAATAATAATATAGGGATTCTATGGGGCATAGTAATAATAATATGGGGATAATAGGGGCACAACAATATTAATAAGGGATGCAACTACAATAGTAATGGGGTAATTACTATTATAGGGACCCAACATGCCCCTCTCCTTCAAAAAAAGTGTTGTCCTCAACACTTGAGTAGTTCTGGATGCTTCTGTATAAAATTCTCATCCTCCTATGTGGAATCTTCAACGGATAAGTTCTTCCACTTGATAAGATACTATGAAATTGATCGATTTCGTAGCTGTCGAGTTCTTGTTTCTATGTCTGCTTCCGGTTCCAATATAATTTTTCCTTCCTCATCAAGTTTTGGCAATATTGTTTGAACTGGGAGCTTGTCACCTATAACCTTCTTTAAACATGAAACATGGAAAACTGGGTGCAATCGAGAAGCTGCAGGAAGCTCCAATTTGTATGCCATAGTACCAATCTTTTACAACACCTTGAACGAACCATAATACTTTGGTGATAATTTATTATCCTTCTTAGCTTGCTTGAGGGACATTTGCTTATATGGTTGTAGCCGTAGGAATACCCAATCACCTACATCAAAACTTCTTTCGCTGTGATGTTGATCTACCTGTTGTTTCATTCTATTCTGTGCCAACACGAGGTTATCCTTTAAGAGTTGGAGGACTTGTTGTTGATGTTCGATGTGATGTTCCACTGCTTGAACCTCAGAATTTTCTCTTAAATATGATGTGATGGATGGTGGCTGATATCCATAAAGTGCCATAAATGGGGTCATTTTTGTTGCTATATGGAAGGAAGTGTTATACCACCATTCAGCCAAAGGCAACCATTTGACCCATTGTGTCTGTTTACCAGATACAAAGCAATGAAGATATCCTTCCAAACATTTGTTTACTATCTCAGTTTTCCCATCAGATTGAGGATGATAACATGAGCTATGAGCTAACTGAGTACCAAGACAAGAAAATAATTCCGTCCAAAAATTTCCAATGAAAATGGGATCTCTATCACTTACAATAATCTTTGGGTTTCCATGTAGCTTTTGAATTGTTTCCATAAATGCAGTAGAAACCATACTAGCTTTAAATGGATGTGATAATGCACAAAAGTGTGCATACTTGGTAAGTCTATCAACTACCACCATGATGACACTCTTTCCCTCAGACTTGGGTAAACCTGTGATAAAATCCATTGAAACCTCCTCCCAACTTTGGCTTGGAATGGATAAAGGTTGTAATAGACCCATTGTCTTATTTGTTTCAACTTTATTTTGTTGGCAAACCAAACATTCCGCCACAAATTTTTGAATATCCGATTTAAGGCCATCCCAAAAAAATTCCTTCTTAACCCTGTGGTAATTTTTTAAAAATCCTAAGTTCCCTCCTAAGGGAGAAGTGTGCAATTCCATAAGAATCTTTTGTTTTAGTTGGGAATTCTTACAGAGGTATAAGCGATCTTTGTACCATAAAGAATCATTTTTCCAGCTAAATGTATTAGACGTACTGGAATCTTGTTGTAACTTTCGAATAAGTGCCCATACTTCTTCATCATTCTTCCACTCCTCCCTTACTTCGTTTATCCAATCTGGTTGGATAATAGAAATGGCACACAACAATGCTTCCACATCCTCATCCTTTCTTGAGAGTGCATCTACCACCACATTTTGCTTTCCATTTTTCTTGCTAACCTGAATTCCTTCTCTAATGAATCAGGTTCCCAAAGGCGAACATCATATTGGATATTATCCTTTAAAGTCCCTAGGAACACATCAATCCTATGCTCCTCTGGAATATCTTTTACCCTTATGTTCAATTTTTGGAACTCCTCAATGTGCTCCATTATTGAACCCTTTTGTTTGAGACTTATCAATTGGCTAAAAAAAGTGTTGCTTTTTGTATCCTCATAATGTGCTATCAATTCTTCTGTAAAAATTTCCCATGTGATAATTTGTTTACGAGAGCAAAGCCATTGATACCATACAAACTGATTTGGTTCCAAATATAAAGTTGCAATACGTACCTATTGTGTGTTTTGCACATTATTGAGATTGAAAAATTGTTCCATTTGTAATATCCATGTTGCGGGATCCTTGCCATCAAACTTCCTCATATCGATTTTTGGAATATGGTGGGTTTTCGGTCCCACATTAGAGTCTAAGAAATCATGATTAACATTTATTTTGTTCGCATCATAAGTTTCCTTTACTACCTTTTCACCATTGGTAAGTATTTCTTGTAGAAAATTTGTCAATTCTGTCTTCAAATCTGCCATGCCTGTCTTCAAATTTGTGTTCAAATCTATCTTCAAGTTGTCCATCTTAGCTTCCATGCCATTCATCTTAGCTTCCGCGCCATTTATCTTAGCTTCTGTTGGCTTTTGTGACAGTGACATTTGTTGCACTTGTTCTTGTAATTTTGATATATCATGTAGCATTTCTCCTCTTCTTCATGAGCCATGCTAGAGCTTTCAGGTTCCTTACTAGGTGTTTGCACTTTCTTTCCTCGGGGCATCAGTTACCGATAATAATGCTCTACTATGCCCTTTTAATTCCTTCAAAATAAATTTTCAAACCAACCTTAAGCAAAAATTTAAGAAAATCTACACACCTTTTTTCACTTTGTAATAGCTCGATATTGCCTCTAATGTATCTCTGTACTTTCTGATCATCTAGTTCTGAATTTGTGATCTGTAGTAGCCCTCTGTGTCCTCTTTCTAATGCCACAAGTCTGACCCAAATTGGATTCTCCAAGGAAGAGTTATGCGAAATCTCCCACAGTGACTTGATTATAGAGTAGTTCAGTAGAGCAAACTTGTACGACGTGCCACGAGTCACTGTTTCGACCTTTCGATCTGAAAAATGCATACACGAAACTATAGTCTGTTCTCTTTCTGTACCTTCTTACGAAATTTCAATCTGATCCCCAGAGAGAAAGTTATGATGCTTTTCCCCAGGTCACCTGTTTGGAATGTAATTCAGGAGTTTATAAAAGGACCAACTTCCTCAGATCATATCTCCACAAATATAGCGCGAAAAGCTCTGAAATTTGGACCCAAGGTTCAGCGCGATTTATTCTCAAATGGGTTTTTTTTGCAACTTCTAAAACTTCACAAAAAAAACGTTATAGAGAAAATTCCACGATGACCTGTTTGGAGCAACGAAACCCTAGAATCCAAAGCTCTGATACCAAATGTTATGAAACCAGCTCAAGAAAAAATAGAAAAGATAGATCAACGCCTTAGAATTTAGCCTCTTCGAGGGGGAAACCTCCTTTACATTACATAAATGAACAATTCTTCGATGATTCAAATGACGAAACCTCCTTCCTATATATAGGAGTCTAAGAAGTCACAATATAACCCAGCCGACCTAACAATAATAATATAAAGCCACAAAAATAATAATAAAGGGATTCTATGGGGCATAGTAATAATAATATGGGGATAATAGGGGCACAAAAAATTAATAAGGGATGAAACTACAATAGTAATGGGGTAATTACTAGTATTATAGGGACCCAACACAGGTGCACAAGATGTGGACTATTGTCTTATAGCAGATGGATTGGTCAAGTTTAGATACAGGATATATGTGTCAGACAACAGTGAGCTCAAGAAGGTGATATTAAGGGAGTTTCATGTGAAACCATATTCTAGTCATCCACACTATTAGAAGACATTGACTCTAGTGAAGAAGTTTTATTATTGGTCAAATTTGAAGAAGGATGTAGAAGAGTTTGTGGCTAGATGTTTTGATTATTAGTTGGTAAAGGTAGAGAGTAGGCATCCAGGTAGACTACTACAACTGATTCTGATTCCAGAATGGAAATGGGAGGTCATTTCCATGGACTTCATCATAGGTTTTCCTATGACAGTGGTAAAACATGATTCCATCATCGTTGTTTTGGATAGGTTGAAAAAGGTAGCGCACTTCATTTTAGTGAAGTCTACATTATTAGTAAGTGATGTAGCACAGGTATTCATTAAATATGTGGTCAGATTGCATGAAGTTCCAAAGAAGATTGTGTCAAACAGGGATGAAAAGTTCACTTCCATGTTTTGGAAGGATTTGTTTACAAGTTTGGGCAAGAGTTGGCCTTTAGTACAAATTATCATCCACAGATAGATGGAAAGACTGAGAGGGTCAACAGGATATTAGAGGACATGTTGAGGATGTACGTGATGCATTAACAATGAAAGTGCGAAGGGTATCTTCCAGTGGTAGAGTTCACCTACAATAATGGGTATCGGGAATATTTGAAGATGAGTCTGTTTGAGGCATTATATGGGAAGAGTTGTAATACTCCCTTCAGTTGGAGTGATTCAGTTAATGGGGTGTTGATTGGACCGAACATGTTGGTAGACATGGAGTGGGAAATGTAGGTTATCAAGAAGAATTTGAAAGAAACATAGGATAGGCAGAAGACATATGCAAATAGGAATAGGTTGTTTAAGGAGTTCTAGGTTTGGGAACAGATGTACTTGCGGATCAAACCAAGGAAGAGCTCCTTATGGATTCGATCATGTGCCAAGCTGGCAACCTGGTTTTGTGGACCTTTCGAGATTCTTGAGAGGATCAGACCAGTAGCCTATCAACTTGCACTGCCTCCAATAGTGAAAGTACATGATGTTTTCCATGTGTCATTACTTAAGAAGTATATTAAAGATGTTGATCATGTTATTGACTGGTCTATATTTCAAGTGGAGAAATCGAGCAGGTTAAAGTGCAGTGGAATCACTTTGGGCCCGATGAAGCTACATGGGAGATGATGGATGAGATGTGGGCTATGTATCCTTCCTTATTTGTCGATTGAGGAAAAGCAGTTTCGGTATGATGATTGGTATATGTTTTGTCATGTTTTTGGGTGATGTTCTAATATATGTACATATGTATATGGATGTAAATACCGCCATGAGATATGATATAAATCTCCAATAAGTGGTATGGGCATCATGTCATTCTAGTTGTCATGTTGGTTTGCTTCTTAGTAGGATGATCATTGTAAATATTGTAACGAGCTAAGTTATAAAGCTCAATGGGAAGTATGTTTGATTTTCAGCAATTTTACTGAGGTATAGGTGTGGTTGAACACTGATGATGGTGTCCCCCAAGGGGGAGGGTTCTGTAACAACCCTGGTGAAAATTAAATGTAATAAAAGTTAATAAAGGCATAAATAATAACCACAGTTGATGGGACACTTATTCCAAGTTGAATATTGGGAAATACATCCTAGTGTGGGTGTTCATTTGGTTTACTATGGCTAAGGAAATTGGCAAAGGAATTTGGAAAGGAAAAGTGGCATTAATTGGCATTTTATTTAAGTAAATAATGGAAAATAGGAGAAAAGGAAGGTGAAAGGTCACAAGTTTCGTGTGAGAAGGAAAATTAAAGAAAATAATGGAAAATGAAGAAAATAGAGGCCTAATTAATAAAAAGGCTTATGAGGATCAATTGGTACCTTTTGCCATTTCAGTTTTGGAGCTCTCTCATTATGCTCTCTCTCTCTCTCTCTCACTCTTGGACACTTAGATTTTCTTCGGAGCACTTTGGAATTGGATCAAGAAAGAAAAAGAAGGAAAGAGGAAGGAAGAAGCAATCAAGGAAGAGCAGGATCAAGCTACAACGAGATTCTTTGCAGGTATCGATTTTCATGTGTGTTTTCCTTGCTAGATTTGGCATGCATGGTATTTCATGTGTATGGGTTTTGCCAGGTGTGACAATGTTTTTAGCCTAGCCTTGCCATTTCTTGATAGCCATGGCATGATGGGGTTCTCATGTTTTGGTTGAGTTGGATTACTAAATGGATTCGAAGTTTAGTGAGGTGGATCTCTGAATAATAGAAAACATGGCCTAGTAACCCATGAACCAAACTGTGGGTTGCAATAAAGCTAGATTTAGTGTTGCCTCGGTGGACCTATGAATCCTCGACCGGTGAATGGCGGGATATATGGTAAAGCCTAGAGGTGGGTGATCTCTATTGGGCCTAATAATCTTGATATGGGATATGTTGTAAATATTTGAGAGTGGGTCTCGATTTAGGGCCTAATGATCTGCTATGGATTGTGGTAAAGCCTGAGAGACTAGGAGATAGGAAAATTCCTCACGGTGTAGGTGAAGAAATCTGGTGGAATGCATGCTTATTTAGCCTAGATATCTAGTGGAGGTAATGGTAAACCCTATTATTACATGTTTATTGTTTGGCCTAGTGATTCGAGATGGATCACCGTAAAGCCTGGTTTCTATTAATGAGGTGAGGTGGTTTAGCCTTGGGATGCCCTGGTTGGTTCTTTTGGTTTGAGTCCCACATTCATGATTAGAATATGGCAAGAGGGTGAATGGATGAAGAGAGAATTGGCTCAGTCATTCTATGGTCAGGTGGAACATGGTAGTCCCATCCCAGTTTGGCTTTTGCATTCATTAATAATAGGTTATTTCCTTGGTATCTTATGTGTAAATGTAATAGTTTATAGGTGGATTCTATGGCTGATGTATCCATGATATTTGTCTTGTTATTGTGTTAGTTACAAGAATGTATTATGACAGTGATGATGTATGGATCTCCTCAAGTTTTGATTTGTAAATGACTAAACAATGTATCTATGAACTAATAGATGGTATTGAAGCTAATGATATAAGGGAGCCATGTTTCTTAGCTATTCTCAGATAAGTATAAGACCCCAATGCTCATATATGTTGTTTAAACTTGTAGATTACATATTTTTGACATGTTTGACGAAATTCATGTCATGGATAGTAGGGGTATAGTCTAATCCTTGTTGATGTTTCTTCAAATGCATCATTCTTATGTTGTGTAAATTCATTTCCAAAAGTGTCATTGAGTTATGGGCAGTGACCTAGGCTTTGGGCGTGAAAAAATGGCACAAATCCTAGAGTCCCAGGCATAGGTCTAAGGAGAAACGTCATGAGATGCATGCATACCGATGCTTTGGGAGCATTTGGAGCCTCTTGGATGCACTCTTGTCCATATCGAAGGTGCATTAGGGGGTTTAATGGTCAATAAACCTAGTGCGACCCAGGGGCTAGTTACCTGAGTGGTTGGGATGGCTCTTGGGAGTTATGTTGCTAATGTGTAAGGTATGTATGGTGTGTTTCCGTCGATTCCACTTCCTTAAGGTAAAATAGGAGGTTTAATCCCATTATACTGTGCTCTCATCGCATATTTACCATGTTTGGTTACTTACTTGGGTAGATGTGGGATGAGGGTGTTACAGTTATAACTAGTTTAACTAAAAATAACTCAAATTAACTTAAATAGATTCCTACAAATTAGAAATAAATCATACTGAACTGAACTCAAATTTCCCCAACTCAAATTAACCAATTTAACTAAGTAACGAGTGCCATGTCACCTCATTTAACTACCTCCAATATTTTTGTTGAAATAGAAATTCGAATTTTCTCTAGTTTGACCAAGGAAAAGTCAAACTAAGATTTTCTTTCCGCATTTTCAACACTCCCTCTCACAACAAAGGGATTATCAACCACCTTTATCCTACACCTATGTAATTTGAAATTCCCTCTTAACAAGGTCTTTGTCAAAATATCAACATCTTGTTCCTCTATCGGAATGTATTGCAACAACATAATCTGCCTCTGCACACAATCCCGTCCATGGTGATATTGGATATCAATATGCTTGAGTCGATCATGAAAAAAAGTATTTTCATAGATTTTGATGCAACTTTTCTTATCACAATAAATCACAGTTGGATCCATCATGTGAAAAAACAATCCAACAAGTATCTATCTCATCCAGATCACCTCACATGTTGCTTGACTTGCAATCATGTATTTTTATTCTACTAAGTTGAGTGCGATAGATCTTCGCTTCATGTTGTACTAATAAACTATTTTGGACCCAACACTGAAGATTCCATCTAATGTACTCTTTCACTCTAATGGACATCCCACCCAATCTACATCTGTGAGCCCACACAACTTCACTCCCTCTGTCCATTTGTACCAAAGTCCAAACGGGGTAGTGCCTCTAAGGTATCATAGAACATGCTTAGATGCCCTCCAAAATAGTTTGGTTGGCCTAACCATAGCTTGGATCAGCTGGTTAACAAAAAAGCACATGTATGGTCATGTGTTCACAATATACATGAGGGAACCCACCAACTACTAGTAACTAGTAGCATCCACTTCCTCACCTGAAGTGGCATACTCTTTCCTCTAGTTGGTTGCTATAGGAGCCTCCATGGGTTTGCATTTGTTAATGTGGAACTTCTAAAGTATCTTGTTGGCATACTTTCCCTGAGAGAGAAACAATTCCCATCACCTTTCCATACTTCCAATATGAGGAAGTAGTGCATGAGGCCCATATCATGTATCTCAAACTCTCTTTCAAGGTCCTCTTTGCAAGATATGATCAACTGCTCATCACCAGTTAAAATCAAGTCATCAACAATTTATCTTCTACCAAAATATGATATAGGTTTGCATCCGCTTCACTTTTGGTGAAGCCCAAATCGGTGATATGGTTATTGATCCTAGTGTACCAAGTATGGGATCCTTGCTTGAGACTGTACAACACTCACCTTAGTCTACACACATGAGACTCTCGATCAAAATTCTTGAAGCCTTTTGGTTGCTTGATATACACTTCATCCTTAATAACTCCATTGAGGAATTTTGTTTTCACATCCATCTGGTGGATCTTCCACCCCATCTATGTAGTTAGAGCAAGGATTGATTTGATGGATACATTCCATGCTACAGAAGCAAAGGCCTCCTCATAGTCAATCCCCTCAAACTAATAGTACCCCTTAGCCACAAATTTGGCCTTGTACTTTTTTATGCTTCCGTCTGTTGCATGCTTCACCTTTAAGATCCATCTTGAACCCACAACTAATTTATCATATTGTCTTGGGACCACTTCCCAAACACTTTTTTTTATAATGGATTCACACTTCTCCACCATTGCATCAACCCATATAGGTTTCTCTACTACTTCCTTGAAAGAGGATGGCTCAATCTCTACTAGCTTAGTCATTAGATCCATGTAGCCAATCTACTAATTTGTTGATCTTCTCTTCCTGCACTAATTTGAAGGAGCACCCACATTCTCCCTCACATCCTGCATAAGTATCTCAGCTTCACGCATTCTCTTCCTTCCTACTTTGGATGGCTTTTCTTGAGTGGTTATCTATACTCTCTGATCCTCAACTTACGGCTGCTCCACAACATCCTAAGGATCCTCCTTTGGAGCTAAAATCTCCTCCTTTTGTGGGATCTAAAGCTCTCTCTAAATAGAGAAATGCATGGCTTTGTGTTCATCAAATTCTACATCCTTTCACACAACCGATGAGGCTCATCATTGAGTAAATATATGGACCTTAATACACCTCCAAGCTTACTAAAGTCAACTCGTCTACTAATTCCTTACATGTTTTAATTATATTTTGCTTAATGAGATGAGTGAAAGTAAGATGTTATGTCTAGTGGTCTAATGTGCATTGGTTGCAGGTATTGGGGATAAAATTATGGCAACTATGGCTAATTAAGGTGCAACAACTCGAATGAGACAAGAAGGAGATATTATAGGAGATTGAGCTTCCTCATTAAATCATCACTCATTCGAATATCCTCCAATCTAATCACACTAGCTCGGAGTTAAAGGTAGCCAAGTCATGAAGATCATTGGCAGTCGAGCTAGTGATAGTTAAAGAATGAGTTCATCTTGAGATTGGAAGCCAAGCCTCCCTCGATTTAAGGAAGTTGTTGGAAACTTCCTTGTATAAATAAGGAGGCCTAGAGCCTCATTAGTATTTGAATTTTTTATGCAAGATAACTAAGCACTTTCAAGTTAAAGGATTATGGAAAAACATTGTTATGTATTATTTTTTGATAGGTTAATGAAAATGAGCATTTCCTTGATCCAGAACTAAGTTGACTTAGAAGGGTGAAGCTCTTGGGTGAGGGCCCAACCCTAGTAGTAGAGGTTCCTCTTACTGTACTTGTATTCTTAGGTTATTTCATACATTAATTGTTGAATTAATTTTGGCATTGTTTCATTGCAAGTATTAGTGAATTTGATTAGTTTGCTTCCAATTCTACATAGCTATAGCAGTAGCTTTAGAGAGATAAAGGAATACCAAAAAGGTTTATAAAATGTTTTTATTGCCTCACTCCTCTGTTCAGGGACCATGGTTTGAAGGAAAAACACATTCAACCCCAAAAAGACAGAATTTTGGTTTCTTATGAAACTTAGGGTTTTCAACTAATTAGGCCATCATCTTCAGTTTTGAAGGATAGTTTGCAGTTGTTACTTCTATTATCTTGAAGCTTTGTATTAGATTTTATCATGTTTCATAATAGGCTACAAAGTATTTCCTTGCATGAACTAGGCAAATGAATCATGAAATTCTATTTTCTTATGTTGTTGGAGATCTTTCTTGTTTTGACATGATTTATAGTTAAATGCCAATGATGTGTGTATTGTAGGATTTTCAAGAGTGAAGGAAGATCTCATGTCAGCAGCCTCAACCTAACCTCATCCATCCATAATCACCAAAAGCCACTAATTCCATAAACGGAGTTATCATTTCATAAGACCAAATTGCCATACTTGTTGAGCAAATCCAACCATCCTAGAACCTTTGGTTTGAAATCTCAGGAAGTCCTTGCCACTTCCTTTCATTATTCCTTCCATCACTCACCTTCCCTAAGCCCTATACCACTACCTAAATCATTCATGCTTTCAACCTAATCCTGTAGGAATACAGGGGATTCTGTAGGTGCATTAGGACATCCTGTAGACATCCTATAGGATGACTTGTAGTGGCATGTTTTAAGGTTGATTTGTGAAAAATGCCTCAAGAAAGATAGGAGAAGACCCCTCCTTGCCTCTCAAGCCTTTTGACCCTTCACAACCACCTCTCTCCACACCTAAGCCACCTTCCATATAATCAAGAAGACTTCACATTCATGTTTTCATAAAAAAGACGAAAAGAAAAGGTTGTTGTGTTATTCATATGCACAACGGCAAAGTGTTTTGATTAGATCAAATTGCATGCTTAGGATAGCTAGGTTTCCACACGCGTTAGTTTAGACTTCTTATAAAGTGGTATCTCTTAACATATGACTAGATGAGTGGTGTTTTTTAAGCATTTCTTTCAGTCTTTCATTACTACAGTAGATAATATTTCAATTCTCTCAGTTAGGGAAAAAATCCCCTTTCTCCATTGGTAATCAAACTTCTTCTAAATCAATAGAAGGTTGGTTTGAGAAGCCCTAGTGGTCTATCTCCAGCTTAGTAGTGATAAAGAGTGGATCCATTGCATCTATTTGTGTACAGCACTATCACCTCCAAGTTTGTACGAACCCCAGGTTGATAAAATAAAGTTGGTGGCCCCAGGAGTTGCAACATTCGTGCTGCAATACTAGTTCTCCTCGCTTTTTGGCACTTTTGTTGGGGAGTTGTCTAAGTAGATGTGATTTCTTCTTTCTTTCTTCCATTTCTTATCTCTTTCATTCTGCTATTAGCTTAATTTTTGCAAAAGTAGTTGTAAGTTGGTTTACTTTCCTTTCCATTCTGCAAGTGAGTTCATTTAGCAGTTAGCTTCAATTCAGTTTGCATTTCAATTCTGCAATTCATTTTAAAGCTTGAAAAACAAAAAAAAACAAAAACACTTCTTTCATTCCTCGTAGGAATAGGGATAATGTAGAAAAATTTCTACCAAATACCCCCACCACTTCAAACATCCAACCTTCCTTCTTCTTCGGTGGTTGTGAATTAGAGGACCCCTTAGGCAAACAACTAGATATTTTTGAAGAGCCCATAGGGGAAGAAAAAGAAGAAGAAGAAGAACCCATTACAAATGACCTCATGGCTGAAAATAGAAATGATAGAGGTGATAGAGAAATAATTGAGGGTGATTTTCCCATCAGAGAAACCAATGGGGATGTCAAGATGAAAAACATAAGGCCCTCTGCTCTTCCTCACTTCCACGACCTTACCTCAGACAATCCAGATAATTTCTTGTTTGAGTTCATTGTCCTATGCATAACTTATGATTACACCACTGATGATCAGAAGTTGAAATTATTCCAATCCACTCTCAAGGATGTAGCTATGCGCTAGTTCATGGGTGTTCCTAGGGATAGTATCACCACCTGGGCTAAGATGTAACAAGATTTTAACAACAAATATAGGTACTACTATAGATCCAAAAACACTAAAGAAGAAATTTTTAGAATGACCTTGGGGCATGATGAGTCCTTAGAGGATTATTAGGAAAGATTCTAGCTTAGCCACAAAAGGGATAGATGCACACTTGAGCCTGAGTCACTTAAGATACTCCTACTCAGGGGGATTAGGGAAGATCTTTTGGACACCCTAAACCTGCTATTAGAGGGGGACATCTTCCAGCTACCCTATGAAGATATCAATATTGTCTTTAAGAACCATTCTAGGGTAACTAGGAAAAAGGGTAGGGGTAGTCAGACAGTGGCTAGTTCATCCTCTTCCAACACATCTATGAAAGGTGAAATTGGAAACATGTTGGAAGATAGTAAGAGTGAAATGCTACAAACCCTTTCCCTATAGATGGACACTATGCAAATCAAGAGAAATTAGGAGGAAGCAGAGAGATCATTAGCCATCTTCTACCCTAGATGCACAAGGAGCCACCCTAGTAATGAATGTCCATTAAACCTGATAGAAATATGCTCCGTTTGTGAAGAAAACCACTCCAAAGACAAGTACCCTTCTCTACCTGGACTAAAAGTTGTGTAACAGGGAACTAAAGGGGTGACTGAACAACTCTACTACATAAATCAAAGAAGGCCTCATGGGCCTTGACTATACTAGTAGGGCATGCAAGGTCATCCTATACATATTAGAACCCTAACAAAAACACATCCATTCCCCCTTGGGGACCCCCTACTCATCCCTCTTGGTATACACCTTCTCCCTAGCCTTTTTCACCTCAATACCATTCCCAACCGATCAACCAGCCATTTCATCCATATACTCCTCCACAGCCTCAATGGAATGCACCACCCTAGCGGTGGAGGCCCCCATACAACAATGCTCTAGCTTTATTGCCTTCACCTCCTACTCAATCAAAACTTTTACACCCTACTCCACCTAAACAACCTCAGATGCCTGCCTAACCAAATATGAACCTGAACAACAAACAGGCACAACAAGTCTACAGTGGAGAGACATTCTACCCTACTTATGTTGTGGAAATTCAAGAAATCAACCTGAGGTCTGGGAGAGTACTTCTGAACAACCAACCTCCATCTCCACCTATGGAGAGTGAGGAGGAAAGAGAGGAAAGCATGCCTAGAGTGAATCTGGCACCCTTTCCTAAAAGAATAACTCATCCAGTCCAGCCTACCCCAGAAGAGAATGAACTTCTGGGTGAATTGAAAAATCTACGTGTCAAAATTCCACTTCTCCAAGCCATTAAGGATGTAAATATTTACAACAAATTAATTAAAGAGAATAGTTTCAAACATCCAGGGAGGCGAAAAAGAGACACCCCTACCATTAATGTCATTAGACAGTTGTCTGACTTAATGTTGGGGAAAGTAATTTGCCCAAAGTATTTAGACCCTGGAAACCTTGTAGTAGATGTGCACATAAATGGCACCATTGTCCCACATACCTTGATTGATCTTAGGGCAGCCATTAATGTAATGACTAAGGACACCATGCACAAGCTGAATCTCCAGGGTTCATTAAGAAAGACCACAACGTTCTTGCATCTTGCAGACTAATCCACAATAGCCCCTGAGGGTATTTTTAAGAATGTGATCGTCTCCATTGACTCCTGGGAGTACCCTCCATACTTCTTAGTTCTCCAACCTAAGGCCAAATTTAATGGTTATCCTCTCATACTTGGGAGGCCTTGGTTAGCCATTATCGATGCCTACATCAGCTACAAGGCTTCAAAACATGACTATCAAAAATTGGCATCTATCCAAGAAGATTGTCTTATACCCTCCATCTCAACTATCTTTAGAACATGATTTACCATTATGGCTAGAAGAGGAGGAAGAAGATGAAATCTACTCTACCCAAATCTATGCCATAGAAACTGCCATGGGAGGAGGATAGCCTGATGAAGATGATTTGATTGAACACATCCTCCAAAATCCATCTACCAACACCTTGTCTCTAGAGGAAGTAGTGAAGGAAACCAAGAGAAACCATCGGATTAACTTATGTGTAGCTGAGTTGAACCCTACTCGTTTCAAGGCAATAGAATTCAGCCCTGAAAGAAATCTAAAAATCAACCCCTCTCCTTCTGTACACCAATAAAAAGAGTTATGTAACATGATAAGGGAGAATTTGGATGCCTTTGCTTGAAATTACAAAGAGATGAAGAGATTGCACCCCTCGGTGTGTACTAACCACATTCATATCAAAGAAGGTTGTAAATTAGTTTGACAACCCCAAAGGAGAATGAATCCATCTCTCAAGGATATAGTCAAAGAATAATTGCAAAAGTTATTGGATGTAGTATTCGTTTACCCTATATTGGATAGTGGGTGGGTGTCTCCTCTGGTGTTGGTCCAAATGAAAATGGAAAGTGAAGGATTTGTGTTGATTACAAAGAGTTAAACAAAGCATTGAAGAGGGGCCATTTCCCTCTACCTTTTATTGACCAAGTGTTAGATGGCCTGGCGGGGAATTTTCTTTTTCTCTTTCTTAGATGGGTTCAGTGGGTACAATCAAATTCAGATTAGCTTAGAAGATCAGGATAAATCAACATTCACCTATCGTTGGGGTACTTTCACTTATAGGGTCCTTCCTTTTGGTCCATGCAATGCCCCTACCACTTTCAAGACGACTATCCTAAGTATCTTTGCAGAGCTAGTCCATGAGGTAGTATAAATTTATATGGATGAATTTACACCCTATGGGTGTGATCTCCAGGAAGCTCTCTCTAACCTAGGTAAGGTGTTGGATAAATACATTGAAATGAACTTATCCCTTGGTCCCGAAAAATGTGAGTTCTTGATGACTGCAGGGACTGTTCTAGGTCACTCAATATCCCAGGAAGGACTGTAGGTAGACCCAAATAAGATAGCCATCATCAAAAGGGTCCTAACTCTGAAAAAATAGATAGATGTAAGAAGCTTTTTAGGTTTATCCAGATACTATAGGAGGTTTATAAAAGATTTCAGCAAGTTAGCTTCTCCTTTATTTGGGTTATTGACCAAAGACTCCGAATTTTTATGGTTAGAAAGTTGTTAAGAAGCCTTGGACACCCTAAAGGACAAGTTGACTACTAAACCTATTCTCCGAGGCCCAAATTGGGCTCTTCCTTTCCATATACATGTCAATTCCTCTTGCAAATCCATAGGAGAAACTTTAGGCTAGATAGATGACAAGCTACCTTATGCCATTTACTTCATCAGTAAGAATTTGTCAAAAGCCGAGCTAAACTACACTGTGACTAAAAAAGAGCTCCTAGTTGTTGTGCATTCATTGAATAAATTTAGGAATTACATTACTGGCTACCAAAATTTTTTACATACTAACCATGATGCAATAAATACTTGATAAATAAACCTAATGTAAATTCTTGGATTATTAGATGGTTACTTTTATTGCAATAGTTTGATTTGACAATTATTGATAAGCATGGCAAGGAGAATGTTGTTGCAGATTTTTTATCCAGGCTGACTTTGCCTGCAGGGGAGGAAGGAATGGTTGATGATCAGTTACCAGATGAACACTTATTCACCATTTCAGTTCTCTCTCCATGGTTCGCTGACATAGAAAATTACCTGGTGTCTGCAGTGTTTCCACCAAACCTATCCTCCAAGGAAAAGAGCAAGATCATAATGAAGAGTGTCCCATTCACTTGGATTGGGGGAAGTCTCTTAAAGCTAGGCTCGGAACAAATTCTAAGAAGATGTGTCAGGGAAGAGGAAGTCTTTGACATCCTTTTGACCTGTCATGATGGGCCTTGTGGAGGTCACTTTGCATCAAAAAGAACAACATCCAAGATACTACAAGCTAGTTATTACTGGCCCACTCTTCACCAAGATGTGAGGAGGTATACCAGTTAGTGTGATCGGTGCCAAAGGATGGGAAAACCTACCCCAAGGGATGAAATGCCTCTGCAACCTCAAGTGACTTTCGAACCATTTGACAAGTGGGGCATGGATTTCATTGGGCCCATTGACCCTCCATCCAGATAGAAACAGTACATCATTATGTGCACTGACTATTTAACCAAGTGGGTTGAAGCCAAGGCCATCAAAGTAGAAACAGAATAAAAGGTGGTTTAATTCTTAAGGGAAAATGTGTTTTATAAGTTTTGGTACCCTAAAGAATTGGTCACTGATCAAGGAAGTCAATTTACATCTCACATTATTGAGAATTTGTTAAGCCAGCACAAGATCAAGCACAGAGCATCCACTCCTTACCACCTACATGCTAATGGGTAAGTGGAGGTAACCAACAGAGTGCTGGAAGGAATTTTGACCAAAGTGATTTGCAACGGCATAAAGGATTGGGTTGATAGATTAGTTGAGGCCACTTGGGCCTACAATATCACTTGGAAGACAAACATTGGGTTCAGTCCTTATGAGTTGGTCTATGGGAAGAAAAACATGTTGGCCATTGAATTTAATACAACACCTTAAGAATGGCATCACAACTAGATCTAGAACTCACCAGGGCACAACAAGAAAGATTGCTCCAGCTCAATGGGTTAGATGAATTTAGGATGCATGCCCTCCTGCACACAGAGGTGACTCAAGTTCAAAGGAAAATTTGGCATGACAAGAATATAAGGGACAAATAGTTTTAAGTTCAAGGTGATTAGGCTTTTTTGTATGATTCCCGGTACAAGGATTTTAAAGGTAAGTTAAGGACTAGATGATTAGGGCCTTATGTCATAGAAACATGTCATGATAATGGTGTTGTACAAATAAGAACCATTGATGCAGAGGCCATCCCTTTACTTGTCAATGGGTATATATTAAATATCTACAAGAAGACCTTGTCAACACAATAATTCATCAATAGCATTAGCAAGACAATGATGGTGGTAGAGCAAGTCTCAACTTCCACCCCACCAAGTCCCTGAAAATAAAATAAAAAATAAAAAAATAAAGAGACTCAGGTGAAAACCTCCATGAGGCACCTGAGTCCCACTGTTGGGTTGAAAACCTCTTGAGGCGGCCCAAGGGTGTTTAAAAATATATATATATATATATATATATATATATATATATCTAGGTGAAAACTGCTTTTGACACACCCAGCCAGGAAACTAGGATGAAAACCTCCTTGGAGGTAGACTAGTTGTTTTACAAAAAAAAAAAAAAGATACAAAAAATTGGAAATTTTGTTTTGCATGTCAGAAAGAGGAGGATAAGCATGCCATCAGAAGGACAAAAGGACCTACAAGAGCCATGTTTCAATCCACAAGAATTACAGTGGCCTTGAAAATCCCAAGAAAGGTAGTCCAAGAGCAAGGGGATGCCATGCTTGTGTGTGGATAAAAAAAAAAGTCATTCACTCCACCACATCCTAGCCATTCCTTTCATCACCATGTCACTCCTGCATCCATCAAAGGAATCAATTCAAAAAAAACACAGATTACAAAAAGAAAGAAAAAACCAATAGAAGAGAGAGAGAAGAGGGAAAGAGGAACAACACCTAGAGACAAAATATCTCACCTCCCATTCCATACCACCCTTCTCCACTCATTTCAATGTCCCTCATGCTTCAGAGTTGAGAAAAAGTGTGAAACTTTAGGGGAAAGGCAGCTACAGGACAACCTTTAGGTTTCTTGTAGGAAATACTATAGCAGCCTATCCCACAAAGGAAACCTCACAGTTTGCATCCATCTTCAACATCATGATTCCAAGGATGAGGAAGCTCCTCCAGAGCTCAACAGCAACAACAAGATCACTAGCATCACTCTCCAGCACCTGCACATCAAAAGAGGAAAATACACATAAGAATATGCAGCAAAAACACAACAAAGAAGCATCACTCTCCAATATGCATCATCAAAGCATCTTACACACAAGTAAGTCATCTTACTCATGCTCTCTCGTTAATATGATATGATAAAAACTGTAGGATTATGTGAGAGTTTGTTTTATAAGTAAAGGTGGCTAGTTAACTTGGCCACCTTTAGCCAATCGACGAGAAGAAAATAGTTAGACCACTCCACATGTGTCAAAAGTCAAATCAGAATAAAAAGGGAATAAAGCCAAAAATGGTTAAGTTACAGAGGAAAGGAGTGGGAGATGATTATAAGGTGAGGTGAAAAGATGGACTGATAGTGGGACCAGTAATCCAAAAGAAGGTGCTCGTACTTAGACAGCCAACACACCACCCCACACGATCAGCTATATATGGAAATAAAACATTGATTCCCATACAAAGAGAGCATTAGAAATTTTTAGAATTCATTGAATGAAGAGGTTTCTCTCGACTTCCTAAAGCAGCACCTACAGGAGACAGTCAGCATCTACAACACAGGAGACCTTCATGAAACCTACAAGAAGCCTATAGGATACAGAGAAATCAATCTACAAGACTGTCAGTGGGCACTAACGAAGGATAAATCAAAGGTTATCCTCACTAGAATGTAAAAAGTTAGGTAGGAGCTATACCTTCCATGATTTCAATTTGAAAGGGAAAAAATCCTCAATTTTAGTATGGAAGTTGTAGTATAGGAGAGTTGTATTGCATGTCACTACAAGTTAACATTCATACCTCCCTCACCTACCAAAATTATTAAATTGTATCCTCACAATCCTCCAAAATTACCAAGGAAAGATGATAGGAGGTTTCAACAAGAGAGAACCCACAAACACAACAAGGATCCACCAGCATCCTCCTATAGTGGAAATTTTCACAAGGCACCAATGGATGGGGTTCTTTGAGAGGATGAGAGGATACAATGATGATGTGGCCAAAGAATTTTCACTCTCACTCATAACCCTTGCTGGGACCAATGCCACTGTTGTGGTGAAAGGCTTATCAGTAGTAAATACCCTTGGAGTTATAAGCAGAATCACTACACCCCCTTTAGGGTTACCATGGATAAACGAAGACAAGGGTACCAACACCCTTGCAAAGAAAAAATTATTTTTGGAAGGGGAGGAGCCAATGGAGGTCAGAAGGGAAAGCATTCCATACCCTTGGAACGAATCCAGTTACCACCTCATTAAATACATATCATGTGAAGGGAGATACAATGTGGTGTATGGATACCACTTTAGACTCCTCCAAGAACTGAGATTTGGAGAGAACACACCTCCTCAAAATAGGTTGAGTATACCCTATTTCCTTCTATAGTCAATGATAGACATGAGCATCAAGGTGTAAGAGGGAAAACATCAACAACTAGCCCATCATGGGTTGATCAAACTCATCCTTGAAGATGCTCTACAAAACCTAAGACTCCCTATTACATGGACAAACTTCAAATACATGGAGGCAGGAGGAGAAATTCAAGCTCTTGAATATGGCAAAAGCCCCACTGCTAGTGAAAATGAAGAAGAAACAAAAGAGGAAGGTGGAGACAAAGAAGAAAATGAGAAGGAGAATGGACAAGAGGGAAAAGGATAGAAGGATGAGCCAAAATCTTCATCTCAAGGTAGAGAAGGAGAAGAATCACCAAGGGCATCTCCAGAGGCCAAAAAGAAGGAGGCAACAACTTCTCTTATTGGCCTAAGTACACCTATCAAATCAAAGGGGAAGAGGCAAATGAAAACCCCATTATAATTCAGGACAAGAAAGACACTAGGATTAGACAAGGGAGACCTTAAACCCCCACCAAAACTCCAATTGTCATTGAGGATTCAACAAAGCAGCAAGAAAAGGCAACTCCTCTAGAGAAAAATCAAGGAGAAGGATCATCAGAACAAGCCTCTCCCAAATGTCCCATCACTTATGTTATAAGGCATGTCACAAGGTCAACCTCATCAAAGGGAAAAGATCTCCTACATGAGACACAAATAGACCTACAGGAAGCAGAGGCCATCCTACAGGAAACTCTATCAAACCTACAAGAAACACAGAAAAGGGACTAAGAAGGTATCACTCAAAAAGAAACAAAGAAAGATGACCAAGAACTGAGATAACCTAGTTCACAACCAAACTTCAACTCCTACTACAGGTTCATTGAAGGAGGTAGGGTAATCCCATAGAAGTTTTACATTCCCCTATTCTTTGAACTTGAAAAAGAGAGAGCAAGGACACATAGGTGGACTCAAATTTCCAAATCAAAAGGGGTGGAGGATGTAGGCCACATGGATGAGAAATTGAAGGAGATGGGTAGAGAACTGAGCAGCATAAGGGATATAGAATCAATGATGAAATCTAAGTTAGAAGTAGAGAATGCATGACTAAGGGGATAGCTACAAGAAAGGGAAAGCCAGTTGGCAACTATGGCCAGTTTATCCTTGGAGGCAATCCAGTGCAGGATGCCAACAAAGTCTTATGCCTTGTATCTCAAGGAACAATGGCTACAATTCCAAATCAAGACTCTAGCACAAAGAGGAACTATGCCCTTCCAGGACTATAGGCAATTCATTGATCTCTGTGATCAAAGAACCTTGGAAGATAGAGAAAAAAATATATGAGGTTTACCTACACAACTTGGCCTTGATAAATTTGAGTGTGTGGGACCCAAATTCAAAACTATGGGACTTGCAATTGATGGCCTTAGCATCATGGATGAATCATGAGGAGGAAAGAGCTATAGAGATAATAAAAAAAAATGTAATGGAAAAATAAGAAACATAACCCCTTATGATCAAGGCTGAACAATATAACCCAATGGCTGTCATCAACACCCACAACCTCATTGCAAATGATCCCAATCTTGCACCTAGGTACCTTGCTGCATAAGAACAAGCAATCACACACTTTGAAGACATGTTCTAATTTCTAGGAGATGACAACATGCAAGCTTGCCAAAGGAGATGGAACACCTTGCCTTACAGCCTAAAAATCAGATAATACCATCTTCCTGATAGAATGAGAGAGGCACTAAATAGAACCCCCATGTATAAGCATGCTCTCCAAAGACTCAAATTCAATTGGATTGGCTTGAGGCTCAGTCCACCATTGCTTTTAGGAATGTTGGAAGGAAGGAAAGAAGAAGAAAAAAGAAATCAGTGGGATTAGATAGAGAGGAAGATAGAATTTTATTCACAAGAAGAGGAGACTACAACAGAAGCATGGGATGTCAAGGAAGCCACCAGAGCAATGAAGGACATGGACATAGATTAAGTTGCTCAGAGGATAAGAAACACTTTCAATAGGGGGCTGATGAAGAGGCTCATCACTGGGTAAATATATGGACCTTAATACACCTCCAAGCTTACTAAAGCCAACTCTTCTCATAATTCCTTACATGTTTTAATTATATTTTGCTTAATGAGATGAGTAAAAGTAAGATGTTATGTCTAGTGGTGTAATGTGCATTGATTGTAGGTTTTTGGGAGAAAATTATGGAAACTATGGCTAATTAAGGTGTAGGAACTCGAATGAGACAAGGAGGAGACATTATAGGAGATGGATCTTCCTCATCAAATCCTCACTCATTTGAATATCCTTCAATTAAATCACACTAGCTTGGAGTTGTAGGCAGTCGATTCATGAAGATTATTGGCAGCCAAGCCAGTAATAATTAAAGAACCAATTCATCTTGACATTGGGAGACAAGCCCCCCTAGATTTAAGGAAGCTGTTGGAAACTCTAGTTCTATAAATAAGGAGACCTAAAGCCTCATTAGGATTTGGATTATTTATGCAACATAACTAAGCACTTTCGAGTTGAAGGATTATGGCAAAACACTGTTATGTATTATTTTTTGATAGGTTAATGAAAATGAGAATTTCCTTGATCTAGCACTAAGTTGACTCAGAGGGATGAAGCTCTTGGGTTAGGTCCCAACCCTAGCAACATAGGTTCATCTTATTGTAATTGTATGCTTAGGTTATTTCATAGACTACTTGTTGAATTAATTTTGGCATTGTTTCATTGCAAGTATTACTGAATTTGATTAGTTTTCTTCCATTTTTGCATAACTTTAGCAGTAGCTTTAGAGAGATAAATGAATATGAAAAAAGTTGATAACAGATAGTTCTTGCCTCACTCCTCCCTTTAGGGACCATGGTTTGAAGGAAAAACTCACATTCAGCCCCAAAAAGACAGAATTCTGATTTCTTATGAAACTTACGGTTTTCTGCTAATTAGGCTAGCGTCTTCAGTTTTCATGGAAAGTTTGCAGTTGTTATTTATATTATCTCCAAGATTTGTATTATATTTTATAATGTTTCACAATAGGCTGAAAGGTATTTCCATGCATGAACTAGGAAAATGAATGATGAAATTCTGTTTTCTTATGTTTTTGAAGATCTTTCTTGTTTTGACATGATTTATGGGTAAATGCAAGTGATGTGTGTATTAGAGGAGTTTCAAGAGTGCAGAATATATCATGTGAGTAGCCCCAGCCTATCCTCATCCATCTATAATCGCCAAAAGCCACTAATTCCATAAACCGAGTTAACATTTCATAAGACCAACTTTCCATGCTTTTTGAGCAAATCCAACCATCCTAGAAACTTTGGTTTGAGTTCTGAGGAAGTCCTAGCCACTTCCTTTCCTTATTCCTTCCATCATTCACCTTACCTAAGCCCTATACCACTACCTAAATCACTCCTTATGCTTTCAGCCTGATCCTGTAGGAATATATGGGATCCTGTAGGTGCATTAGGACATCTTGTAGACATCTTGTAGGATGACTTGTAGTGGCATGTTTTGAGGCCGATTTGTGAAAAATGCATCAAGAAAGATAGGAGAAGACCCTTGCTTGCCTCTCAAGCCTTCTGACCCTTCACAACCACCTCTCTCCACACCTAACCCACCTGCCATACAATCAAGAAGAATTAGCATTCATGTTTTCATAAAAAGGACAAAAAGAAAAGGTTGTTGTGTTCATTCATATGCACAACAATAAAGTTTTTTGATTATATCATATTGCATGCTTAGGATAGTTAGGGTTCCACATGTGTTAGTTTAGAATTCTTCTGAAACAATATCTCTTAATAGATATCTAGATGAGTGGTATATTTTAAGCATTTCTTTCAGTCTTTCAATTAGGGAAAAATTCCACTTTCTCCATTGGTAATCAAACTTCTTCTAAATCAATAGAAGGCTAGTTTGAGAAACCCTAGTGGTCTATCGCCAGCTCAGCAGTGAAAAAGAGTGGATCCATTGCATCTATTTGTGTATACATCACTGTCACCTCCAAGTTTGTATGAACCCCGGGTTGATAAAGTAAAGTTGGTAGCCCTAGGAGTTGCAACATTCTTGCTTCAATACTGGTGCTCATTACTTTTTGGCACCGTTGCCAGGGAGATGTCTAAGTATATGTGATTTATCCTTTCTTTCTTCCATTTATTATTTCTTTCATCATGTTATTACCTTCATTTTTGCAAAATTTGTAAGTTGGTTTTCTTTCCTTTCCATTCTACAAGTGAGTTCATTCAGCAGTTAACTTCATTTCAACTTGTCATTTCAATTATGCAATTAGTCTTAAAGCCTGAAAAACAAAAACACTTCTTTCATGCCTCATAGGAATAGGGATAACTTAGGAAAATTTCTACCAAATACCCCCACTACTTCAAATAGCCAACCTTCCCTCTTCTTTGGTGGTTGCGAATTGGAGGACCCCTTAAGTGAACAACTAGATATTTTTGAAGAGCCTACAGGGGAAGAAGAAGAATAAGAAGAACCCATTCCAACTGACCTCATGACTGAAAATAGAAATTATAGAGGAGATAGAGAAAGAATTGAGGGTGATTTTCCCATCAGAGAAACCAATGGGCATGCCAAGATGAGAAACATAATCCCCTCTGCTCTTCCTCACTCCCATGGCCTAACCTCAGAAGATCTAGATACCTTTTTGTTTGAGTTCGATATCATATGCAGAACTTATGATTACATCACTGATGATCAGAAGTTGAAATTATTCTCATCCACTCTCAAGGATGCAACTTTGCACTGGTTCATGGGTCTACCTAGATATAGTATCACCACATGGCTCAGATGCTGCAAGCTTTCAACAACAAGTATAGGGACTACTGCAGGTCCAAAGATATTAAAGAGGAAATTTTTAGAATGACCTTGGGGCATGATGAGTCCTTAGAGTATTATGAGGAAATATTCCAACTTAGCTACAAATGGGTTAGGTGCACACTTGATCTTGAGTCACTTAAGCTAGTCCTGCTCAGGGGGGTCAGGGAAGATATTTTGGATAGCCTAAATGTGCTATTAGGAGGGGACATCTACCAACTACCCTATGAAGATATCAAGACTGTCTTTAAGAACCATTCTAGGGTAGCTAGGAAAAAGTGTAGGGGTATTTAGACAGTGGCGAGCTCATCCTCTTCCAACACATCTATAAAAGGAGAAATTGGAAACATGTTGGAATATTTTAAGAGAGAAATGCTACAAACCCTTGCCCTACAGATGGACACTATGCAAATCAAGAGAAAGCAGGAGGAAGCAGAGATCATTAGCCATATTTTGCCCTAGATGCACAAGGAGGCACCCTAGGAATGAATGTCCATTAAACTTGATAGAAATCTGCTTGGTCTATGAAGAAAACCACTCCATAGACAAGTGCCCTTCTCTACCTAGATTAAAAGTTTTGTATCAAGGAACTAAAGAGGTGATTGAACAACTCTGCTATGTAAATCAAAGAAGGCCTCATGGGCCTTGACCGTACCAGCAGGGCATGCAAGGGTCATCCTATGCATATTAAAACCCTATCCAAAACACATCGATTCCCCCTTGGCGCCCCCTTGCTCATCTCTTATGGTCTACACCTTCTCCCTGGTCTTTTGCACCTCAATACCATTCCTAGCAGACCAACCAACCATTTCAACCATATACTCCTCCACATCCTCAGTGGAATGCACCACCCTAGGCATGGAGGTCCCCATACAATAATGCTCCAACTTTATTGCCTTCACCTCCTACTCAACCACATATTTTACACCCTACTCCACCTAAACAATCTTAGATGCCTGCCCAACCAAATCTGAACCTGAACAATAGACAAGCACAACAAGTCTATAGTGGAGAGACATACTACCCTGCTTGTGCTATGGAAATTTAGGAAATAAACCTGAGGTCTAGGAGAGTACTCACGAACAACCAACCTCCATCTCCACCTAGGGAGAGTGAGGAGGAAAGAGAGGAAAGTATGCCTAGAGTGAATCCACCACCCTTTCCTAAAAAATTAACTCATCCAATCTAGCCTACCCTAGAAGAGAATGAACTTCTGGGTGTATAGAAAAATCTATGTGTCAAAATTCCACTTCTCTAAGCCATTAAGGATGTACCTATTTTACAACAAACTGATTAAAGAGAATTGTTTCAAACATCCAGGGAGGAGAAAAAGAGACAACCCTACCATTAATGTCATTGGACAGTTGTTCGACTTATTGGTGGGGCAAGTAATTTTCCCAAAGTATTTAGACCCTGGAAGCCCTGTAGTAGATGTGCACTTCAATGGCACCATTGTCCCACATACCTTAATTTATCTTGGGGTTGCCATTAATGTAATTACTAAGGACACCATGCTCAAGCTAAATCTCCAAGGTTCATTAAGAAAGACCACGATAATCTTGCAGCTTGCAAACCGATCCATAGTAGCCCTTGAGGGGATTTTTGAGGATGTGATGGTCTCCATTGACTCTTGGGAGTACCCTGTAGAATTCCTATTTCTCCAACCTAAGGCCAAGTTTAATGGTTATCCTCTCATACTTGGGAGACCTTAGTTAGCCACTGTTGATGCTTACATCATCTACAGGGTTGGAAACATGACTATAAAAAATGGGCATCTATCAAAGTAGTTGGTCTTGCACCCTCCTACTCAGCCATCTTTAGAACATGATTTACCTTTATGGTGAGAAGAGGAGGAAGAATATGAAGTCTACTCCACCCAACATTATACCCTAGAAACTGCCATGGGAGGAGGACAACCTGATGAAGATGATTTGATTGAACACATCCTCCAAAATCCATCTCCCAAAACCTTGTCTCTAGAGGAAGTAGTGAAGGAAACCAAGAGAAACCATCGAGTTGACCTATGCTTAGCTGAGTCAAACCCTACTCATGTGAAAATAATAGAATTCGGCCCTAAAAGAACTCTAAAAAACAACCCCTTTCTCTTTGTATACCAAGAAGAAGAGTTATGTAACATGATAAGGGAGAATTTGGATGCCTATGCTTGAAATTACAAAGAGATGAAGGGAGTGCACCATTCAGTGTGTACTCACCACATTTATATCAAAGAAGATTTCAAACCAGTCCGACAACCCCAAAGGAGAATGAATCCAGCTCTCAAGGATATTGTCAAAGAAGAATTGCAAAATTTGTTGGATGCAAGATTCATTTACCCTATCTCGGACAGTGAGTGGGTGTCTGCTCTGGTGTTGATCCCAAAGAAAAATGGGAAGTGGTGGATTTGTGTTGATTACAGAGAGTTAAACAAAGAGACGAAGAAGGACCATTTCCCTCTACCTTTCATTGACAAAGTGTTAGATGGTCTAGCAAGGAATTTTTTTTTCTCCCTTTAGATGGGTTCAGTGGGTACAATCAAATCCAGATTATCCTAGAATACTTGGATAAAAACACCTTTCACCTTTCCTTGGGATACTTTCTCTTATAGGGTCCTTCACTTTGGTCTATGCAATGCCCCTACCACTTTCTAGAGGGCATTCCTAAGTATTTTTGTTGAGCTAGTCCATGATGCAATAGAAATTTATATGGATGAATTTACACTCTATGGGTGTGATTTCCAAGACACTCTCTCTATCTGGGGTAAGGTGTTGAACAAATTCATAGAAATGAACTTATCCCATAGTCCCAAAATATGTGATTTCTTGATGACTGCAAGGACTGTTCTAGGTCATTCAATATCCCAGGAAGAACTATAGGTAGATATAAATAAGATAGCCATCATCAAAAGGGTCCTGACCACCCAAAAACAGAGGGATGTTAGAAGATTTTTAGGTTTAGCCAGATATTATAGGAGGTTTATAAAATATTTCAGTAAGTTAGCTTCTCCTTTATTTGGGTTATTGACCAAAGACTCTGAATTTTTATGGTCAGAAAATTGTTAAGAAGCCTTGGCCACCGTAAAGGACAAGTTGACTAGTGCACCTATTCTTCGAGGCCCAAATTGGGCTCTTCCTTTCCATAGACATGATGATGCCTCTCACAAAGCAATAGGAGCAGCTCTATGTTAGATAGATGACAAGCTACCTTATTTCATTTACCTCATCAGTAAGAATATGTCAAAAGTCAAGCTAAACTACACAGTGACCGAAAAAAGAGCTCCTAACTATTGTGCATTCATTGAATAAATTTAGGCATTACATTATTGGTTACCAAACATTTGTACATACTGACCATGCTACAATTAGATACTTGATGAATAAACCTGATATAAATACTCGGATTATTAGATGGTTACTTTTATTGCAACAATTTGATTTAACAATTATTAATATGCCTGGATGGGAGAATGTTGTTGCAGATTTTTTATCCACATAGACTTTACCGGCAGGGAGGAAGGAATGGTTGATGATCAGTTACCATATGAATACTTATTCGCCATTTCAGTTCTCTCTCCATGGTTTGCTGACATAGAACATTGCCTGGCATCTGCACGATTTCCACCAAACTTGTCCTCCAAGGAAAAGAGCAAGATCGTAAGGAAGAGTGCCCCATTCACTTGGATTGGGAGAAATCTCTTCAAGCTAGGCCCGGATCAAATTCTAAGAAGATTTGTTATGGAGGAGGAAGTCTTTGACATCCTTCTGACCTGTCATGATGGGCCTTGTGGAGGTCACTTTGCAATTTACTAAATCTCAAGACAGAAGCTACTCTACTAATATGGAAAAGTTAATTCACCATCTAGAACACAAATCCTAGACATGCAAAAGGAAACATCACACATGCATAGGGATTTATCTAGGGGAGAGAAATTTCTCAAAACCCTTCCTATCTATATTGCATTAATCAAAGAATAGAGATGAAATACATAAGCTTTCTCAAGTGTGATGACACCCTACAAGTGTATAGACTATCCCTATGCCTAACTGACTGAATCTGGCCAACACTTAGCCAATTTTCAAGCCCCCCAAGCTCCTATTTCCTTGTGATGTTCCTCCAAGAAATTAGACCCTATTATTTAGAAATTTCCCTCTATTTAATTGTGTAATTCCTCTAAGTCCTTCCTCTAACTGCATGCACCACCTATACACATTGGAATATGATACAAGTGATAGTGCATTCCATAAAATCCCTATCTCAACTTGGTAACTTGAATTCTCTACATGCAACAACTATTTTGGGTTGATTTATCAGTTAACTATTGATCACTAAGTGTGGTTGAAGTTTCACTTCCACAACTAACCTCCACTAGTTCTTCTGACATTTAGAACTAATTTAACTGACAATAACTCAAATTAACTTAAATAGTTTTTTACAAATTAGAAATCCATGATATGAAATTGAGCTCAAGCTTCACCAGCTAAAATTAACTGAGTTAACTATGTGACAAGTGCCATGTCACCTCATTTAACTACCTCCAAGATTTATGTTGAAATAGAAATTTGAATTTTCTATAGTTTGACCAAGGAAAAGTCGAATTGATATTTTCTTACTACATTTTCAAAATCTCTTCCTGGGTCTTAGGACACGTCTCCTTACTCAGTTTGAAATGGCTAGCGAAAGCTGTACTAACTGGTTTTTCATTCTTCATATTAAATCTTTCCAACATCGTTTCTATGTACTCACTTTGAGACAATGTTAATTTGTGATTTTTCTTGTCTCTAGTTATTCTCATACAAAGGATTTGTTTTGCAGCACCCAAATCATTCATTACAAAGGAATTTTCCAATTTTCTTTTGAGAACATTTATTTCTTATATTTTAGACCCTGCAACAAGCATGTCATCTACATACAATAGAAATATAATATAGATGCCATCATTTTTCTTTTTGAGATAAACACATTGATTAGAGTGACATCTAGTATAATCTTTTTCAAACATAAACCTGTCAAATTTTAGATACCACTGCCTTGGAGCCTGTTTTAAGCCATACAAGCTCTTCTTTAATTTTCACACTAATTTCTCCCTCCCTTTAACCTCATACCCTTTTGGTTGTTGCATATATATTTCATCCTCCAAGTTCCCATGGAGAAAGGTTGTATTTACATCTAACTAATCAATATGAAAATATTTTGCTACCACTAGACTTAAAATAGTTTCGATTGAAGTCAGTTTAACAATAGGAGAAAAAAATTCATCAAAGTATATACCTTTCTTTTGTGCAAAACCCTTCACCAAAATTCTAGCCTTATACCCCTATTTTCCTCCATCTTCTTCCTTCGACTTTAAACCCATTTATTTTTCAATGTTGTTTTACCTGCAACAAACTTGAAAAAGTCCCAAGTCTGGTTATGCATCAAGGATTACATCTCTTCTTCCACGTTTTTCTACCACTTGTTCCTGGTTTATATCTACATTTCTCCTTCATATCTTCATGTTTCATCAAAATCAGTCAACAATACATAACATAATGAAGGAGATTATCATTCAGGGGGTCTATATTAAAAATATGCAACTGCGGTTAAATTCCACTTTTGATAGCTCACATGATGGATAATGATTACATCAAATTCCTCTTTTTGAGAGGACGAAAATCGAGCTAAAAAATCACTCAAATCGGATAAGGTAAGGTGTATTTACGAATAAAAACCCACTTGTGCATATTTTATAAGGTTGGCCGTAAAGGAAAGTGGACCCTCTTGGAAGGCTATAAATACAAGTGACTTCTACCTCATTTGGACACAATCATGAGACACTCTTATATCTTATTTTTTGGCTCACATAGGTCCAAGGCTCATCCGTCGAAGAAAAAGTTTTCTCTAAGGTGAAATTGGAGGGTCTAAGCCTTCATTTCAGATCTATGGTTTTGGGCTATAGTCGTAGGCACGTCTGTTGTTGGGAAAAGTATCCAATACGGAATGACCCTATCCCACTCTAAGGGTGATAGTACCTCAGCAACAACTGAATACAAAGCTATTCAAGATTACTTCTTTATGAGATGTAAGAGAGAGGAGAAAGGGATCCACTAACCGTTGTCTTCCGCTAATGGTTGATCCAATCTTCCCTCTTTGCTGCTTGCTCCCAGCTCCTTGCTCTTTCACTGGCCCAGCTACACAAAGATCCTGCAAAAGCACAAGAAAGGGAAACTACAAGAAGCATACATCCATAATTGATTCAAGGATTAGAATAAATCAAATATACAAGCATCAATACGCCACAAAGACACATGCATATAGAAGAACCTCAAATGCTTTATTAATGGAAGAAGTAAAGTTCTGAGAGTGTTACAACCATAAGAGGCCCAATCCAGCAACACCTCCCAGCTGAAAGAAATCTCCTCTTCACCTCCTTCAAAGCGATCACCCAATAATTCTATGCACAAACCAATAGAACTTCCTTACATTCACAAAATTCCAGCCTCCCTAGACCTCATGAGAGAGCTCTATATATAGGAGATTTGGAGAAAGGATGAGTCAGCTTGAGTTTGGCATGACGTTGACTAGTGTCCTCTCCCACTTCAGTTATACTTCAGTTCTTGAGTCCACTTGGAGTTTCTTGCTTCCACTTGGAGATCTAGATCCTCTTATTCATCACAAGGCGAATTCCCTGATCCAAGTGTCATTTTGGAAGCTTCCTGGGCATTTGACACCTTGCAGAATGATTGTGCCACTTGGCCAATCTCGCCCAGCGCAGGTAGCCTTCATTCCTTTTGACATTCAGCGCAGGTACAGAGTGGAGCAGCTGACATGATCCAGAAATAGCTTGTTTTTGAGTGTTTTCAGGTGGAGAACTGATTTTCAGTGTTGTGGTTTGTTGACCTTGTTCCTCTAGGGGTAGGAACAACATGTTTAGGGACTTTGGATCCCTTAGATTATCGACATTTCATGCTTCATGCTGTTAGGCACAAAAATGTCTATAACAGTTGCCCCCTAAAGTATGAGGTCGTTTATCGGGTGAAATGCTTTATCAGGAGGATCCGAAGTTCATTCAATCGCTGAGAGGTGCCCTGTAATAAAATACAATACAATACATTATTGTTCATTCTGCTTTCATGATCTAGCTGAGGCGGGCATTCCCATGCTTAGCTTTATAAATTCATTTTGGTACATAGAACAGACGATCGTCTGGTGGTAGACTGATAATTCTCTGCTGAAATTATCATCCTTTGAGTAGGATGATCATCTGCTGCAATGATGTACATAACAAATGTCTTTATATCCTGAATATATATATCACAGCCCGGATGGATGAAACTAGATCCGGGGTCTTCAAAACTCATTCGATCTTCACTCTAAGTACAAGTCGATCCATGTGAGAATTGCGCTGAAGTCGAACATGGAAAGACATCGCTTGATTACCGGTCAATAATGTAAACTGTTAACAAGCGCGAGAGGAATCACCAATAATGACAATGATCCTCAAGGTACTACAGTACAATTCACGCGGTGTGAATAAAGGACTTGGCGTCGAACACCACGCAAAATCTTCTGGTCGAAGGTCATTGATGTATACCTGTCGCCGGAAGTGAGAAACTTGCCATTGAGGCATGCAAGCTTCAAAGTACTGAGGGGGTTGTTCTTAGATCAACTTCTTGGATAATGAGCTGAAGTCGACAAGAAGCGATCCGTCAAAGGAGGGCCTTAATGAATCCCACATCAATGACACGGAACGGAGCTAATGATTTTAGTGGAGGTGAAAACAATCTGTGAAATATGATTCAGGGTGGCGATCATGGGTGGATGAAGGATAATGTATGGCAGTGGATGGGACACGGTTGACTCTTTCTGAACAACATCTCTTGAACATATAACGACACTGATGTGATGGATCGGTAGCATTACCCCAAATGTGGATGGTTTGGCGAGGACCATGGTGATGAGACCGGTGAATGAAACAACCCAACCCGAAGTGATACGGAGGACAAAGTGTCATGTTCAAGAGCGACTTGCTACCATTAAAGCTTTTGAGGTTCTCCCAATTTTTCCCCAGTCATTTCTGACTAGTACCTCTTTATTTTTATCAAGCTTGAGGAGGATAACATATGCTTGTTCTATAACTTGCCCTTTGGGCAAGCCCATCGCTATGTTTTAACGAGCTTAGCGATAGGGAAACTCGTTCTCGTCTAAAGACAAGTTTGTCGCTATTTAATCATTTTAACGAGTCTAATGACAAGGAAAACTCGGTCCTTTTCATTTTTAGAGAGTCTGAAAAGGTACAGAAAGTTAACTCCAAAATTCCTTTTTCTTCATCTAATCCCTTAAGTCTGAAAAAGTATAAAACAATACAGAAGGGATGAGTTTTCGATAATTTTAACGAGCCGAATAAAACAAGCGCTTGACCTTTTTGTGTAATAATCCCTCAGGTCCAAAAAGATTAAAATCTAGAGGAAGGATAGCTCTTCTGGTCATTTTAACGAGCTGGAAGGCCAAAACTCGGCAAACTTTTCATATTTTACGAGTCATATGAAAAGAGCTCAAAGAAGACTCGTCTTTTGAGGAACGAGTGATAAACAGGGATAGCAGCAGATTCCAGGTACAGGTTGGAATTTTCCAATCACGGCAGTGTCACAAGGATGGCTAGGTGAAATCACTCTTCGCAGCTGTTCCTCAAAATAGGTAAACAATCATATGGAGGTGAACGATTGGCCAAATGGAATGGAGGTGGCGGGTGCAAACACGACCAAGGCTTTTATGGCTAATAATCTTACGATCACAAATGGTTATTTACCGGTACTGGGTTCATTTTTTAAAGAGCTTGAATGCGCCAAAACACTGCTCAATGCTTATGTTTATTTTTTAACGAGCATGAATTCCGCGTTAAAACTGCTCGGTTATATGGTTAAATTTCGATTTTTTTACCATTACTAGCTTTTCTCTTTTCAAATATAGTACTGCTTTTTCAATTGCTGCAACAAACTTCGTTAGAAATGAATAATATTTGCATGAAAATGAGATTATAACCCTAATATTTCACTTTAAACTGTGTAAAAAGCCATTAAAAGGTGTTTTTACCTCTCATTTACCATTTCATTTGCATTTGGTTTGTTGGAGCTCTGGAGGTGCCTCTTCCCCCTTGATTTTCATCAGCTGATTCCGGGAGATTCTGCGGACGATTTTCGGCGCCGTCTGGACCAGGTAGGAGCTAAACCCTAGCTCTTTCTTTTCATGGTTTCATTTTCCTATTTTTTGCCTGTTTTCCGGTCTTTCTGAGCCCCTGGGGTTTTGCCAGGGCGCCCTAGGTTCAGCGCAGGTTCTCCATTCGAAACCTGCGCTGAAGGTCAATCTGCCTTAAGGCAGTCTGACCCTCAGCGCAGGTAGAGGACCTTCTGCCTGCGCTGGGCTCAAAAAGACTGAGTTTTAAGGTTATTTTTGATGATTTTTTCGCCAGTTTTTCATCAAATCAGGAATTCACTCTTTCTCTTGTTTGCTTTGCAGGGAGCTCTGAACAAAATGTCCCTTACATGGCGAGAACGAGAACATGAAGAAGAGGACATGATTTCCCTCCATGACCCTGTCACGGTGAACGCGCTGCGGAACTGTGGCCTGCTGAAGTTCTTCCGTATCTCTAGTATGAGAGCACAGATTTCTTTACTACAGTATATGCTTGATGCTTGGGATCCTGTTAACCAAGTGTTCCAGATTAGGGGGAAGACCATCCCCTTGACCATAGAGGACATGTACTTCTTGACTGGATTGTCAAGACGAGGTGCCCCCATTTCCTTATCAGGTACGGCCCGGGGGACTGATTCCACCAGAGATTATGTCCGCCAATATTGTAGGGAAGGTTCTCAGCCGAGCAGAGACGGCAAGATTGTTATCTGTGAGATTACTGATCGGGCTCTCAGGTCCATTCTGTTCACTATTGGTAGGATGGCCGGTAGCGCAGCTCTACATGTTGCCAACGAGTCTTATATGCAGCACGCCTTGGAGTGTCTCCAACCGAAAGTATTCAACTGGTGTGATGCAGTACTTGTTCAGATGAAAAGTCAATTGACCAAGGTAAAGGACAGGAAGCTGAAGAACTTTGGATTTGGTTCTATTCTGACTGCCTTCGCCTTGGAGAAAATCCCACTGATGCAGCCTCAGTACATCATACTTGACTTGCCTTCTCCGACCGAGCCACGCATGCAGAGGTGGGTTGACCACATGTCTAGGCATGCAGGTCAACCTCAGATTACTTTTACTGAGGCCTTCTTTAGGTGGTTCGAGCGCCAGGAGATGGCATTTTCTGAGTATCCATATGTGGGTATGGATTTCCGAGGTGATCCGGATTTGGTGCTACCAGATGGCGAGCAGTGGGGAGCCATTGGTAAACTCCTTGACCATATTACTGTTTCTTGTTCTTATTCATAATGTTGTTGTGTTTTATTCTATCAAGACTTTTAATTGTACTCCTGGGTGCATGCAGATATCGGTCTTGTTCGTCCAGCAGTTCGTCCGAGATCGCCAGTCGCTGCCTCGGCAGCGGAGCCTGCTAGGAGAGTTGTTATTCGCGACCTTGACGATACTGAGACCCTTACAGCTGTGCAGGAGCAGGTTGAGAGCCTTACTCGCGGTCTTCCTGGTGTACAGATTGACGAGTTACCTTTACAGCTGCAGCGGCATACTATCGGCGTGCCTAGACGATGGACTCGTCTCTTGCGCATGATTGCACAGGCCGTGACGTACTGTCATGAGCACCACTAGGCTAGGGTGCCCCCTAGCATCTTTTTGAGTTTTTAGGTCATATGACCAATTTTGTCTTGGTTACAGAACATTATGTATGAACTTATATAAACAGCTTATACGTATTTTGATTTTCGGGTTTTATTCTGGTTGATTTATGTGATCCATATGTACAATCTTTAATGATGTGTCCTTTTTATAAATGTTGCAAATGTCTATCTAACACATAGTTTTCTAATGAGTCAGTTAATGTGTTTAAGTTTCTTGAAATATGTTGATATTGAATCGAATCAAATCGTCTTTCCAAGATCTTAACCCTTAGGAACATGCGATAAATAGCTGGATTGCGAATAGAATATATACCATTGAGCTGTAGTATTACGAGCTGTGAGTCTAGCCTGACAATTAGTCGGCGTATGCCACGTGTGATGGCATCAGAGAGTAGTTCTATCAACGCACTATACTCAGCGATGTTATTCGTTGATCGCCCAATACATACACCTCTGAAACTTACTAACTCGCCGCTTGGATCAAAAATGGCCCAGGCTGCGGAGGACAGGTTCCGCGAACTACGACTCGCTCCGTCGGCATATCCAACACATGTCTCCAGAAGGTTTGACATCTGCAACGGAAAAAGGCGGATCACTCGACCAGAACAAACACTTTAGCAAAAACAAAATACAACAAAAGCATGCAGGTTACTATTTAAGCATAGTAACGCTTGAGGTACAACCCGTTGCGGGGCTGTGCCAGTGGAATTCCATCGTAATCCATTAACTCGTAGGCTCCTTTTGCTAACACCCTTTTAACAATATAGGGGCCCATCCATAAGGATTTGAATTTTCCTGCTCCCAATTTATCGGATTCTTGGTCATAAAGCAAGGCCAAGTCACCTTCTGAGAAGACACGGGGTTTGACATTTTTGTCGAACTGGGCCTTGACTCGTTTCTTATGGGCCTCGTTAGCCAAAGTGGCATCACGACGGGTTTCATCTAACTGGATTAATTCCAAGAAACGAGCCTCTTCTTCTGAAGTTCCGGGGAGAAGATCGATTGCGAGTTTAAGCGATGAAATTTCGCACTGGATTGGTAAGACTGCTTCCAGGCCATACACCAGTTGAAAAGGTGTGAACCCGGTTGCGTTCTTTACCGAGGTCCGGTAAGCCCACAAAGCTGAGTATAGGATTAGGTGCCATCTTCTTTTATGAACCCCGATCATCCTTTGCAACATACGCTTCAGGACTTTGTTGATTGCCTCAACTTGTCCGTTGGCTTGTGGATAATACGGGGTAGAGCTGTCGTGAGATAGCCCTAGCTTGGCAGCTAATTCGACCATCATGTGATTGCGAAAATGCGACCCATGATCTGTAACTATAGCTTGTGGTACACCGAACCTGGCGACTACATGATTGAAAAAGAAAAGGGCAGCTGTTTCACCAGTGTTATCCAATGTAGGCATCGCCTCGGCCCATTTGGTAAAATAGTCAACAGCGACTATAATATACCCATGCCCCCCGGTCGAGGTGGGGTTACATTGCATGAAATCGATGCCCCACTTGGCGAAGGGCCCAATAGCAACTATCGGCTGTAAAGGTGCGGGTGGTCGTCTGGTTTTGCTATCAAAGATTTGACAAGCATGGCAACTTCTGACTGCGGTTATGCAATCTTTGAACATGGTCGGCCAGAAGTATCCTGCTCATAAGATTCTTTGTGCTGTTGCATATCCAGACTGATGCCCCCCACACGCGCCTGAATGACAATCATTCAGGGCTTTTTCGGCCTCCTCATGGGTAAGGCACCTCCTCAGAACTGTATCGACACCACGACGATAAAGTGTATCACCGACGATCATGTAGTCTTTTGCTTGGTATCGTATACGTTTTTGTTCGGAGCGAGAGGTGTTAGGCCTGAACTTTTGGGTTTGGAGATAAACTATGATATCTCCATACCACTCATCGCTTACAGATATCAGAAACAAACTTTCGTCCACGATTGACTCTTCCGATGTTTCATCGTTGGACGATGATGGGAGATTGCATAATAATTCTGCGAAAACTAGGACCTTCTTTGATTTGGATTTTACAAATTCCAGACCAAACTCTTGAAGGATCGCTATCCATTTTGAATATTTTCCCCCCAGCAACTGTCGCGACAGTATATAAGTCATGGGGTTGCAATCTGATAAGATGGTAGTTTTCCGAAAGAGGACATAATGTTGAAACCTTTGAATCGCTTGAACAGCTGCAAGCGCTAGTTTTTCAACATAAGAATATTTACTTTCTGTATCGTTTAAGTTTTTACTTAAATAATAGATAGGATGTTTAGTTCCATCGATTTCTTGAACTAAAACCATCGCAATTGTCGTATCTGTTGCAGCCAGATACAGGTTAAAATCTCTTTGATAGTCCGGGGCGTACATTAATGATGCTTTTACTAGACAATCTTTCAGAGCATCAAAGGAAGCTTGCGCCACCTGGTCCCAGACAAAAGGTACATCCTTTTTCAAAAGACGAGTATAACCCTTAGCAAGTTCTGCGTAATTTGGAATGAACCTCCTCAGAAAGTTTGCTTTCCCTTGGAGTTTCTGAATCTGAAGCAAATTTGAAGGTGGAGGCAAATTAATGATTGCCTGAACCTTACAGGGGTCGAGACGAATCCCATCTTTAGAGACTACAAAGCCAAGTAAATGACCAGAACCGACGCAAAACACACATTTGTGCGGATTGAGTCTTATCTTGTAGTGTCGGCAATGTAGAAATATCGCTCTTAAATGCTGCGGATGATCAGTCCGCTTTCGCGAATGAGCCGGAAGATCGTCGAGATAAGGTTGAACAATGTTCTTGATGTCATGGAAGGCATAATTCATCGCCCTCTGAAACGTCGCCCCTGCGTTCTTTAAACCAAAGGGTAATTTTCGATAAGCGAATGTGCCCCACGGACAAATAAATGCAGTCTTTGACTGGTCTTGTGGGTGGATATTTATTTGATTATACCCGGAAAATCCATCCATAAATGAAAAGATTTCACATCCAGCGCATTCATCAATTATCTGGTCGATGAAGGGTGTAGGGTAGTTGTCCTTTGGACAAGCTTGGTTTACATCCCTATAATCAACACACACTCTAATCGTCCCTTGTTTCTTCATAACAGGGACAATATTCGATACCCAATCGGTTAGAGGAACCGGGTAGATGAATCCAGCATGGAGGAGTTTTTCAACTTCCGCCTTAATGGCAGCGGCTTTCTTCAGGTGCACTTGCCGAAGTTGTTGCCTTACTGGTTTGACATCAGGATACATTTTAATTTCATGTTCAACGATACTCGAGTCAATGCCTGGCATTTCATCATATGACCAAGCAAAGACATCTCTAAATTCGCGAAAAAGAGCGTTATATATTTCCAGTTCTGAAGGGGAACAACCTTTGCCGACATAAATATTCTCTACAACATCTGTTTTAGTCGAGATATTTATGGCTATAGTCTCTTCAATATTGGATAGGTTTCGCTCGGAATCCACCGTATTTACAGTATTTGTTAGGAATTCAAATACTGAAGGGTGATAAAGGTCACTTTGAGTATCTTCTTCATACTCTGGAAGAAGGGAATGATGGTGGTGATCATTCCATGGTGCCCCCTCAATCATCATTGATTGTAAGATTCCTTCGTCTGTCCCATGTACTTTCGACCAAGGATCTAATGGGGTTCCATATTCTCTAGACCTATCTACCCAAACGCTTGACGAGCGTTGATTTGGGCTCGCCTCCCATGCTTGAAACATTGATTGCTACAATATTTCTAAAGGGCTTGGGGGCAAAACCATTGAATAATCCATGTTGACCTTCGTGGAAGATATCATGTTGCAGGTTGCTACAAATGGTACATTTCCTGTATAAATAGGAGGTGGTAGTGCGAAAGTTCCCATCAATGTGGGGTCTTTCAATAATCCTACTCCGATATCTTGAATTGAATGGTTGCTTTCATGGATCATGGGAATGCTTCCTGTAACTTGTGAACCATTAGGGAGGAAATTCTGTTGGTCGACGATCGTAATCCCTCCTTCAAACGGGAATGCGATCTTCCTAAAATAAGTCGACACGACAACTGCCATGGCATAAATCCATGGTCTACCCAGTAGGATGTTATAGTCAAGATTTCCATCAATGACTTCTACATCAATTTCTACTGTCTTTCCTCCTAGTTCAACTTTCAAGTCATTAAGGATACTATATGGGGTATAAGTCCTTCCGTCGAAAGCTTTTAATGTCGTCAAAGATCGCGACAAGGTTGGAGATCCTAAAGTTTTCCAGCAACTCATTGACATAATACATGTCGAGGCTCCCTCATCAATTATTGTTCTGTGAACAGTTTTGTTGAGTGCTTTCACTTGAATAAGGAAAGCTAGCTGGGCTGGTAACTGAGGATCATATCCCTTGTGATCAAAGGACACAAGATTGGAATCCTTAGGATCAACCCCACCAATTGCTGATAATAATGCCTGCCTTTGGGTTGGACAATTTTGTAGCACTTCAAGAGTCGACATAGCAGATGGCGATTGGGCCAAATCTTCCACTATGTTATAATGCTGCGCCGCTCTGGCGCGAGGATTAAATGTCGACTTGTGTAGTACACCCTTTGGCGGTT
Organism: Pinus tabuliformis; assembly: GCA_031772625.1. Lineage (NCBI taxonomy): Eukaryota > Viridiplantae > Streptophyta > Pinopsida > Pinales > Pinaceae > Pinus > Pinus tabuliformis. The sequence goes on along the minus strand of CM062819.1, from coordinate 416,144,445 downwards.
TTATTGTTAATTCAGGGATGGTGGGTGTTACCACTTCTGTCGAAGTTGTTGTCGAACTACTTGGTTGATCTTTACCTTTTTCGTTCAACAGCTGAGGATTCCCGTAATCTTTGTTCCTTGTCGAAATCAAAGCATCATTCTGCTGTTTCGAAACCGACAACATAAGGACTTGCGACGGGGAAGCATTTCCACTATCAACCAGATTTTGACCTGGGTTGGGAAACGGATCAGTCAACACAGCTGAGGTTTGGGAACTTTTAAAGAACCTTTTAAGCTCAGCTTTGTAAGGACAATCCCTTGTCCAGTGATCTTCGTCACATATCATACATGGACTGTTTGGTTTCCCTTTTCCAGGAGGGTTTGAAGAATTTTTCCAGGGGACGACTCACCCTGTTTCTTCTTCTTCCCTTTGTTTTGTTTCTTCTTGCTTCCTGGTTGATTGGTTTCTTTGCCTTTATCTTCTGATACGGCATTTACTTCCGAAGCAAGAATTTCTTCTTTTGCATTTTGATCCAAATTCTTACGGGCTTTCTTCGACGAAGCCTTTATCGATTTCGCGTTTGTCGTGCCAATCATGCCATCACCGGCATGAGAGTCACTATTTGATTTAGGAGGGGGAGGAATTGAAAATTTCGGTCTAGGGGCGTCAGGTATTTTGTCATAGAGCGTGCCGGACTGAGTATAAACTAAGTCCAAATATTGTGCACGAGCAATCACTTGCTCCTCTGTTACGACCCCCCCTTTGGCCACATCTTCTGTAATAGCTGGAAGTAATGACTTTATAAACCATTCAGCTAATAGCTGATCGGGAACATATGTTTTCACCATCCCACGACGACGACGCCACTCATGTATATGATCAGATATATGGGTAGCAGTTGTCTGTTTGAAGTTGGTTAATATTTCTGTTCGCGTTTCATACCTTATCGGCAATTGAAAATGGGTTAGGAAAGTCGTGGCTAGGGAACTAAAATGGTCGAAAGAGGCTCTTGGCAATTCAATATACCATTTAGCCGCTGGACCTGTGTTATAGACATTTTTGTGCCTCGCATCATGGAGCATGAAATGTCAATAATCACAGGGATCCTCAGTCCCTAAACATGTTGTTCTCACCCCTAAAAGAACAAGGTCATCAAACAACAGCACTTCCAATCAGTTCTCCACCTGAAAACACTTCAAAACAGGCTTATTTTGGATCATGTCAGCTGCTCCACTGAGCTTCTGCGCTGGAATGCAACTGTCCCTCCTTGTACCTGCGCTGGAAGTCAAGATTAATGAAGGCTACCTGCGCTGGGCGAGATTGGCCAAGTGGCACAGTCATCCTGCAAGGTGTCAACTGCCCAGGAAGCTTCCAAACTGACACTTGGTTCATGAGATTCGCCCTGTGATGAGTAAGAGGTACTTGATCACCATGTGTAAGCAAGGATCTCCAAGTGGACTCAAGAACTGAAGATTAACTGAAGAGGGAGAGGACACAAGGTAGCTTCATGTCAGTCTCAAGCTAACTGATCCTTTCTTCTTCTATCCTATATATAGAGCTCTTCTATGACGTCTAAGGAGGCTGGAATTTTGTGTAAAGTAAGGAGGTGATGTTGGTTTACAGTTAGAGCTATTGGGTGATTGTTTTACTAGAGGTGAAGAGGAGAGTTCTTGCTGCTGGGGAGGTGCTGCTGGATTGGAGCCATTATTGGTTGTAACCTTCTCAGAACCCTGTTACTTCTATCAATAAAGTTTTGCATGTTCTCCTATATACTTGTATTGCATTGATGTATTGTATTTACATGTATATTTGATTCATCCTAATCCATGCTTCAGTTATGAGTACATGTATCTTGTAGTTTGCTCTCTTGTTTGTATTTACATGTATATTTGATTCATCCTAATCCATGCTTCAGTTATGAGTACATGTATCTTGTAGTTTGCTCTCTTATTTGTTTAGGGATCCTCAGTCCCTAAACATGTTGTTCTCACCCCTAAAAGAACAAGGTCATCAAACAACAGCACTTCCAATCAGTTCTCCACCTGAAAACACTTCAAAACAGGCTTATTTTGGATCATGTCAGCTGCTCCACTGAGCTTCTGCGCTGGAATGCAACTGTCCCTCCTTGTACCTGTGCTGGAAGTCAAGATTAATGAAGGCTACCTGCGCTGGGCGAGATTGGCCAAGTGGCACAGTCATCCTGCAAGGTGTCAACTGCCCAGGAAGCTTCCAAACTGACACTTGGTTCATGAGATTCGCCCTGTGATGAGTAAGAGGTACTTGATCACCATGTGTAAGCAAGGATCTCCAAGTGGACTCAAGAACTGAAGATTAACTGAAGAGGGAGAGGACACAAGGTAGCTTCATGTCAGTCTCAAGCTGACTCATCCTTTCTTCTTCTATCCTATATATAGAGCTCTTCTATGAGGTCTAAGGAGGCTGGAATTTTGTGCAAAGCAAGGAAGTGCTGTTGGTTTACAGTTAGAGCTATTGGGTGATTGCTTTTATAGAGGTGAAGAGGAGATTTCTTGCTGCTGGGGAGGTGCTGCTGGATTGGAGCCATTGATGGTTGTAATCTCCTCAAAACCCTGTTACTTCTATCAATAAAGCTTTGAATGTTCTCCTATATACTTGTATTGCATTGATGTATTGTATTTACTTGTATATTTGATTCACTCTAATCCATGCATCAGTTATGAGTACATGTATCTTGTAGTCTTCTTCTCTCTGTTGTGCAGGATCTGTGTGTAGCTAGACCGGCAAAAGGAGCTAGGAGCGGAGAACAAGAGACAAAGAGAGAGGATAAGGATCGACAAAAGCGAAAGACACCGGTTGGTTAATCTTTTCTTCCTTCTCTCTGTACTTTCATAAAGGAAAACATTAAAGCTTTACTTTCAGTTGTTGCTAAGGACTGTCACCCTTAGAGTAGGGATAGGGTCATCCGAGTCGGATACTTTTCCCCACAACAAACTGGCGACTCCGCTGGGGAACCTAGTATCTTGTTGGTGTTTGTAGTATTTTGCTATTCATTTCTTGAAGAAAAGAGTACCAAATCGAAAAGCTTTTGACTATATCAAAAGCGAAGTAGAGGGACTGCTACTCTTGCTCATTTGCTGAGCAAATTCAAGATTTAAAGAGCTAATCTACAAAAGACTCTTTACTCTTTGTGATAGATCTTCATCCTCTTGATCATCCCTTAGCCTGTACTTGACCTATAGCTTTTTATTTCAGCAAAAACAGTGCATTTTTGAGCTTTTTATGACCCGGAATTCTTTGCAGATGCAACTCTCGTGTGTCAGTGCAGGCTGTCCACAGGCAGTCTGCATTACAGCGCAGGTACTCCCTTCGGGAACTGCGCTGAGAGTCAAACTGGAAGACTAGAACCTGCGCTGGTCCAGTTAGCCATAGTCTTGCTCAGCTTTCCCTTTGTGTCTTGGCCCTGTTTTCACTGAGTTTTAGCTGATTGCTTGCTGGTCATTGTACTTGCTGTAGACCACTTCTCCGTGACATTATTCCGCCTCAGTTGTGTGATGAAACTGTGAATGTTCTTTCAGTATTTCTTGCTTCAGTTACAGTTTCCCATTGTGAAAAGCGAACCAGTATAGCTGTGACCTCTTAGATCCTGAACTGTAAAAGTGTCTTTGTGATCTTATGAGCTAGTTTTATTACTGTTCATGGCTGTTTGAGTTTGTTTGCTTTTCGTTTCATGGTTTGAATCTATACATTTCCTGTGTTTTAAACAAGTCTATCATAAGGTGTCTTTTTGATTGTGGACAAGCTTGTTTATTTCTACTTGAAATTAGATTCAAAATTATACAACAGTTTCCTTTCTGTCTAGCATCAACATTAAGGATAACGAAAAGAAATACATGCATTGTGCATTTTGCATTTGACTGTATGCTTGACGATTTAGGAAGATGTGCATTTTAGTGTGTGTTCTTTGATCTGTGGAAAAGGTTGTGTCTTTCTTTTCCCTCAAGTAGATTAAGGTTTTCAAAGTTGAAAGATTGAAAAGATTTGCTTCTCATTCTTAGATTGCATATAGGAAGTTGTATATATACATCTCGTGGCGAACCTGAAAGGCAAACTGTTAAGAAAGATCAACATTAAAATAAACTCAATTTACATAACAACGCTTTGGAATTTAACGCAAACATCTAGATGTCTAGGTAGAGACGTGTTCCGGCGTCGTTAAACATAGTGACTGTCGATCTCTACGAAGGTGGGTGATTCCTCCTGAGAGTCGGTGGCACTAACACGGACTTGAGCTCCCGCGTACCGTCGCGTATATTGGGAGACCCCTATAGGCTTTTATCCTTTATCCTTAGGAAACCGTGTCGGCCGCCCTACTGATCGCGATGCAGTGAACACAGCATTCACGAAGATCGACCACCCGTACCGTAAAACGTATTCTGTGGTTTCGCGAAAGGTTTGGCACACCCTCTGCCTAGATCTCCAGAGCAGTTTCTTTTGGCCTTTTTCAAACTCTATAACTGAAAAAGTCCAACCGAGCATTTGTCACTTCGGGCTCGTTAATACATCGAAGGTGACTAGAGTCATCTTTAGCTTTTTCTCGACTCTTAAAACATGAAAAAGCAAGTTTGTGTCTAAAAGCGTCGTTAATAAAATTTATTTTAAGCGGAACATAATCACCTGTTATTCCCACGTTGATCTTTCAGTTGAAAAAGTATGGAGCCCACCAACCAAGGAAATAACCTTGGCGGAAGTCCAAACCCCTTCTCCTCTTGGGGAGATGTTGGTGCGCCTCATATGGCTACATTGTCACTTCCAGGATTGACAATCGGCCTCCCTTTATGGCTCTTTTCAACTAATGTAGTCCAGATCGCCACTAATCCTGAGCAGTCGAATCAACAGTCAGAACAATCTAGAACTACCCACCAGCCTTCCACTTCTTATGATACTTCCTCTGATCCTTCATCTTCCCAAGGTAGAGCTGGCAAAAGTCAGCCTCCCAAGGAGAAGAAGGAAAAGAAGAAGAGAGAAAAGAAGCAGAAGGAGCCTCTGGCGAAGGCGACTGGGGGCAAGCAGAAGAAAGCTGACAAAAACCCACACACTGCACCGACCGGGCCTAAATCGCCATGTGTCATTTGCAAAGGGATCCACTTCCATCGTGATTGTCCTTGTATTCCCCGGATACTAAGGGACTGGTCCCCAAGGTTGCACAATCCGGTAGCATCAACCTCTGGTTGTCATGTTGATTGCAATCCGTCGACTAATGAGAGTGAAGGACGAAGAAGGGGACCAAGATCACCCTGTCTATTGTGTGAAGGCAATCATGCCATCCACAAATGTCCATTCTTAGATAAGGCAAAGAGAGTTTTGGAAGATCGTCCGGTATCACCGTTACGACTTCCTCCTGGATACCAAAAACTCGTGCCTAATCCCTCGATAGTTGAAAATCCAGCTGGCCCGCTCAAGTGGTCAGCTGAAGTGTCGGTCATTGAGAATGAACCTACTGAATCCAGACCAGACGAAAGTCTAAAGGTCGAAACGGCAGTTGACCCGGTTCTTCCTTCAGAGGTTCTATCGTCCAATGACTCCGTCATTGAAGACCCGTCTTCAAATGACACCGTCGCCGAAGAGTCATCTTCATGCGGCACCCTCACTGAAGAGAATAAGGATGACACCATCCAGGTTCTTTTCATCAGCACCGACTCCGATGAGCGTCAGGGCAATGCGCCCATTCCTTTATCGCAGGAAGGAACATCATCAAAGTCATATCCGGCCGTATATTCGGTCCCACCACCAAGCAACCTGGTTGTATCCTTTGATTGGAATCAACTAGGCAGACCCCGGTTACCAGCCAGTGTACCATTCAGAATCATTGTCCAGATCTATAGAATGATCATGGCTGGTACTATCATTGATGAAGGGGCGTCTGTGAGTATCCTTTCCTCTGTTGCTTGGAAAGCACTGGGTTCTCCAGTGCTTTTACCTGAGTTGAGAAATCTCTCAGGTTTTGATAAAGGAACCAGTCGACCATTAGGGATCCTCCCCAATGTACCTGTTACATTGAAAGGGAAGACCGTCGAGATGAACGTGATGGTCGTCCAAGGACCTTTGGATTATAACCTACTCCTTGGGCGGGACTATATTTATTGCATGGGAGCGATAGTCTCCTCACTCTTTAGAGTAATGTGTTTTCCACACGAAGGAAAGGTGGTCAAGCTCGTAGACCAACTTTCGTTTCCGGGATCTCGCATCGCAAATAGTCAAATACCATTCCTAAATGGTCTGTTCACTCAAGATTCGCCTCCACCCCCAGTCCTTCTTCCCGATGAGTGCGAGTGATTCAGAAAGAAAGACTGGAACCCAGGGGGCATGCACCCTGGTCTGCTTCGGGCAGAAGAAACCCCGGGTATAAGGAAGAATTTTCGCAAAAGAATATGACTAGTCCGTACCCCGTCCGTGGAAGGAAGTGGGGTTGTTCTGGAATAATATTCTTTTGTCAAAGTTATGTGAGTGAGATAATTGGCTTCTCGCTCCCCTTGTCTAGGTAATAGGGACACCGAAGATGAAGACCGTTTGCGGTAACAAGTAGTAACCGTCTTTGAATTCAAGCCTCGCCCATTAAAACGAATGTTTTGAAGGATAAGCAGGGGCAGCCTTCAAAGAGATTCTATTGCTACAACGGGTGGTCACCATCTTTAGTAACCCAACGTTAGACATCGCCGAAGAAAGAGATTGATTTGCGGCAGCAAATCGAACCGTCTTTGGAATAATAAGAAAGAGGCAAGCCTCCCTCAATAATACCAATGTTTTATCTTTGAGTAGTGTTCTTCCATTGTCACAAATAGCTGTTTGTTAAAAGTGGGCCGACGGGAAGCCTGAGTACTGCGTAAGACCCCTTAGAATAACGAGAAGACAAGTATCGTTAACATTAGATTGGCAAGATGACAAGTAACTGTGAACACCCAAAGAAAAGCAGAGGTAGGGGAGAGGAGGGGCAGCCTCGAAATTCTATCCTATACCTGGGGGCATGCAAACCTTCTGGAGTGCAAGCTAGGGGCGGTTATTTATCTGGTTTTAAGATTAGCTGTTTCCAAACTTGCATGAAAGAAGCCTGTGGGGCAAAAGTAAAATTTGCCAAAAGTGAGCATAGCTGTGGTAAGGCATAAGCTCTATAAAAATTGGTCCTTACGGGAGGCGTTCTTTTTATGACTGGTATATCGAGCAGTTTTAGCATATAGTTCATGCTCGTTAAAAAATAAACGCAAATTCGAGCAGTTTTATGACTGAATTTATGCTCGTTAAAAAATAGAAAAGTGTGAGCAAAAGTTTCCCCCAGAGTTCAAGCTCATGAAAAAATGAACCGGTAAATAACCTTTTGAGATCGTAAATTCATTAGCCATAAGAACCTTGATCGTGTTTTCATCCATCACCTCCACTGTTCATTTGGCCGATCATTCACTTCCATTTGTGTGTTTACCTCTTTTGAGAAACAGCTGCGAAGAGTGATTCCACCTAGCCATCCTCGTAACACTGCCGTGATTGGAAAATTCCAATTTGTACCTGGAATCAATTGCTATCCCTGTTTATCACTCGTTCCTCAAAAGACGAGTCTTCTTTCAGCTCTTTTCACTGACTCGTAAAATATGAAAAGTTTGCCGAGTTTTGGCCTTCCAGCTCATTAAATGACCGGAACGCTATCCCTCCTCTAAATTTTAATCTTTTTGGACCTGAGGGATTATTGCACAAAAGGATCGAGCGCTTGTCTTGTTCGGCTCGTTAAAAGTACCGAACAGCCATCCCTTCTATATTGTTTTATACTTTTTCGGACTTAAGGGATTTGCTGACGAAAAAGGAATTATGGAGTTGACTTTCCGTACCTTTTCAGATTCTCTAAAAATGAAAAGAACCGAGTTTTCTTTGTCGTTAGACTCGTTAAAATGATTAAATAACGACAAACTTGTCTTTAGACGAGAACGAGTTTCCCTATCGCTAGGCTCGTTAAATCATAGCGATGGGCTTGCCCGAAGGGCAGGTTATAGAACAAGCATATGTTATCCTCCTCAAGCTTGACAAAAATAAAGAGGTACTGGTCAGAAATGACTGGGGAAAAATTGGGAGAACATCAAAGTTTAATGGTAGCAAGTCACTCTTGAACATGACACTTTTCCTCCGTACCACATCGGGTTGGGTTGTTTCATTCACCGGTCTCATCACCATGGTCCTCGCCAAACCATCCACATTTGGGGTAATGCTACCGATCCATCGCATCAGTGTTGTTATATGTTCAAGAGGGGTCATTCTGAAAGTGTCAACCGTGTCCCATCCACTGCCATACATTATCCTTCATCCATTCATGATCGCCACCCTGAATCATATGTCACAGTTTGTTTTCACCTCAACTAAAGTCATTAGCTCCGTTCCGTGTCATTGCTGTGGGATTCATTAAGGCCCTCCTTTTACGGATCGCTTCTTGTCGACTTCAGCTCATTATCCAAGAAGTTGATCTAGGAACACCCCCATCAGTACTTTGAAGCTTGCATGCCTCAATGGCAAGTTTCTCACTTCCGGCGACAGGTATACATCAATGACCTTCGACCAGAAGATTTTGCGTGGCGTTCGACGCCAAGTCCTTTATTCACGCCACGTGAATTGTACTGCAGTACCTTGAGGGTCATCGTCATTATTGGTGATTCCTCTCGCGCTTGTTAACGGTTTTCATTATTGACCGGTAATCAAGCGATGTCTTTCCGTGTTCGACTTCAGCGCAATTCTCACATGGATCGACTTGTACTTAGAGTGAAGATCGAACGAGTTTGAAGACCCCGGATCTAGTTTCATCCATCCGGGCTGCGATATATATTCAGGAAATATAAAAGCATTTGTCATGTACATCATTGCAACAGATGATCATCCTATTCAAAGGATGATAATTTCAGCAGAAAATTATCAGTCTACCTTCAGACGATCGTCTGTCATATGTACCAAAATGTATTTATAAAAGCTGAGCATGGGAATGCCCGCCTCAGCTAGATCATGAAAATAGAATGAAAAATAATGTATTGTATTGTATTGTATTACAGGGCGCCTCCTCAGCACTGGAATGAACTTCGGACCCTCTAGATAAAGCATTTCACCCGATAAACGGCCTCATACTTTAGGGGGCAACTGTTATAGACATTTTTGTGCCTCGCATCATGGATCATGAAATGTCAATAATCACAGGGATCCTTAGTCCCTAAACATGTTGTTCTCACCCCTAAAAGAACAAGGTCATCAAACAACAGCACTTCCAATCAGTTCTCCACCTGAAAACACTTCAAAACAGGCTTATTTTGGATCATGTCAGCTGCTCCACTGAGCTTCTGCGCTGGAATGCAACTGTCCCTCCTTGTACCTGCGCTGGAAGTCAAGATTAATGAAGGCTACCTGCGCTGGGCGAGATTGGCCAAGCGGCACAGTCATCCTGCAAGGTGTCAACTGCCCAGGAAGCTTCCAAACTGACACTTGGTTCATGAGATTCGCCCTGTGATGAGTAAGAGGTACTTGATCACCATGTGTAAGCAAGGATCTCCAAGTGGACTCAAGAACTGAAGATTAACTGAAGAGGGAGAGGACACAAGGCAGCTTCATGTCAGTCTCAAGCTGACTCATCCTTTCTTCTTCTATCCTATATATAGAGCTCTTCTATGAGGTCTAAGGAGGCTGGAATTTTGTGCAAAGTAAGGAAGTGCTGTTGGTTTACAGTTAGAGCTATTGGGTGATTGCTTTTATAGAGGTGAAGAGGAGATTTCTTGCTGCTGGGGAGGTGCTGCTGGATTGGAGCCATTGATGGTTGTAATCTCCTCAGAACCTTGTTACTTCTATCAATAAAGCTTTGAATGTTCTCCTATATACTTGTATTGCATTGATGTATTGTATTTACTTGTATATTTGATTCACTCTAATCCATGCATCAGTTATGAGTACATGTATCTTGTAGTCTTCTTCTCTCTGTTGTGCAGGATCTGTGTGTAGCTGGACCGGCAAAAGGAGCTAGGAGCGGAGAACAAGAGACAAAGAGAGAGGATAAGGATCGACAAAAGCGAAAGACACCGGTTGGTTAATCTTTTCTTCCTTCTCTCTGTACTTTCATAAAGGAAAACATTAAAGCTTTACTTTCAGTTGTTGCTAAGGACTGTCACCCTTAGAGTAGGGATAGGGTCATCCGAGTCGGATACTTTTCCCCACAACAACCTGTCAATGTCCTCTGAAAAAGGTGAAGTCTTATCGAATCGTCGTTAAGGGTGTTCGACGAACACCACAGATGAAAAGTCATCACGTGATTCGATGGGTCTTCACCTGGATTTCCATTGAATTTAGGAATGTCAGACAGAAGTTTATGAGGAATCGCTGGCCACCAAGGGGCATAAGCAATCGGATCGTTCGTCAACCGGTGTAAATCGGGTAACTCTAAAGTTGCCACGAATGGTAATTGTTGATTCAGGTTAGGCGAAGCGTAACCAGGGTACGATGGAATCGCTTGAGCAGTGGGTCTTTGCACACCAGCATAATGTAATTGATGTTGGTATGACTGATACGGTTGGTGGACTTGACCACTGTAAAGTGGTTGGTTTTGACCGTTTTGGATATACGGTTGTCCACTGTTCGCAAAGATCTGCTACTCAGAACCTTGGTACACTTGCTGGAATTGCGGTTGTTGGTATTGTACAAGCCATGGTTGTGACGCCATGTTCTGTTGTGCCATGCTAACCATTGGACCAAGGTGTGGGGTAATTGTACCCGTTTGTACTTGTGTCGTCCCACCAGTTGGCGATTGTGGTTGTGACCCATGGTCAAGCGACTGTTGCATTACAACCTGAGAAATCTGAGGTTGACATGTAACAGGCATCGCTTGAACTTGCGACACGGTTACAATAGCCGGTGTGGTTGGGATGTTCGTCACAGGTACACACTGTTGCATAGAATATACAATCCTTGGTTGTTGAGGTAGCATAGGTACCCAACTACTTGATGCAATTCCAGTATAACCTGAATACTGTTGAGAACTGCCATATGGATATCCTCCCGGAAGAGGTAATGAAAGGGCATACTGCCCCCCATATGGTAGCAATCCAGAACTCAGAGGGATTATTAGTCCTTGAGGACTAGATGGCCCAAATTGACCTCCATGAGGATCAATCTGTCGAGTTTCAACATAAGAATTACCGGGTATTACTCCGGATGAACAAACTGGAACAGACCATACTGTCGAAATAGTCCCTTGGTGGACTCCTTCTAGCTGTTGAGAGCTAGTTGGGACACCTGGTATGCCGGCAAACATCGTTGGAGTGACGACAGGGGCTTCTGCTGTCGCTGTGTCATTTGACACAGTCCTAGACGATGACGGTTGTTCAGACATTTTATGTTTATCCAAAAGATTGCCTAGCGATTCTACAGGGACTTCCACTTGTGGTGGATTAACTTCTGCTGAAGGAAATAGAGTGACCCCGACTCCAAAATGAGTTGGAGTACTTGCTTGCGGATCCTCTGCAATTTCCTCTATCGCAATCAAACCCGGTGGAAGAGGAAGACCGTCAGGTCCGTAAAATATTTCTGGTGCCGAAGAAGTGATTGCTTCGACAGTAACAGTTGTTTGGGGAACAAAACTTTCTGGACCGGTTACAGATGGAACTGGTTCAGTTACACAAGTATTTGCCCCCAGACTAGGATCAGTATTACTGTCCTTCTGTGGCTGTTGAACTTCTTCTATAGAGGCAGGGTTTCCAGAAATGTAAGGAGTAACCGGAACCTCAGATGCAGTCGGAACACTTGTTCTAACTTTCAAAGGGGATTTTGAACCGGTTAAACGAGTTCGCTTTGCCCGTACTGTTTTCGATTCCGGGGACAAAGACGGTTGACTCGTAAGCCTCCGCGAACGACGGGGTTTCAATTGACTTTCTTCCACGATTGCGGATTACTCGATCAACTAAAATATTAAAAGGGGAAATTTGTGTTTCCGAATTGAATGAATTTTATTAGACGCTTTTAGACACAACTTGCTTTTTCACTTTTTAAGAGTCAAGAAAAAGATAAAGATGACTCTAGTCTCCTTCGATGTATTAACGAGCCCGAAGTGACAAATGCTCGGTTGGACTTTTTTAATTATAGAGTTTGAAAAAGGCCAAAAGAAACTGCTCTGGAGATCTAGGCAGAGGGTGTGCCAAACCTTTCGCAAAACCACAGAATACGTGTTACGGTACGAGTGGTCGATCTTCGTGAATGTTGTGTTCACTGCATTGCGATCAGTAGGGCGGCCGACACGGTTTCCTATGGATAAAGGCTTTATTCCTATAGGGGTCTCCCAATATATACGCGACGGTACGTGGGAGCACAAGTCCGTATTAGTGCCACCGACTCTCAGGAGGAATCACCCATCTTCGTCGAGATCGACAGTCACTACGTTTAACGACGCCGGAACACGTCTCTAGCTTAGACCTCTAGATATTTGCGTTATGTTTCAAAGCGTTGTTAGGTTCATTCAATATATTTTAAGTTGATCTTTTTAAAGTTTGCCTTTCAAGGTTCACCACGAGATGTATTGATACAAATTCCTAAATGCAGTCTAAGATGAGAAGCAAGCTTTTTCAATCTTTTCGACTTATGAAAATCTTAACTACTGAGGGAAAAGAGAGACAAAATATTTTCACACAGATCAAAGAGCACTCGCTAATGCACTTTTTCCCTAAATCAACATACAAACTTATATGCAAAATGCAAAAATGCAAGTATTTCTTTTCCTTTTCTTAATGTTTGTGCGACACAAAAAGAAAGCTGTTGTATAACTTTGAATTCAATTTCAAGTGAAAGCAAACAAGTTCGTCCAAAATCAAAAGACACCTTAAGATTTACTTGTTTCGACACTAGAAATATATAAACTCAAACCAAATGACGAAAGCAAAAGCTCAATCAGCTATGAACAGCAAACAAACTAACTCTTAAGATCAAAACGACACTTTATCACAGGTCTAGATCTAAGAGGTCACAGCAAGACTAGTTCACTTTTGTTATGGGAAACTGTAAATGATATAAGAAATACACAAAGAACAAACACAGTTTCTTTATACAACCGAGGCGGAATAGTGGCAAGGAAAGTTGGTTTCAGATAGGCACATTGACTGGTAACAGGCAGCAAAACAAGAGTGAAAACAGAGCAAGAAACAGCAGGAGACCCCAGTAGCACAAAGCAAGACTGGTCCAGCGCAGGTGGGACACTGTCTGTTTGACCTTCAGCGCAGGTAGCCCCTTCGGGAACTGCGTTGAAATGCAGACAGCCTTTGTACAGTCTGCACTGAAGAACGAAACTTTCGTTTCTCTTGGTTTCCGGGTCACAGATTGCTCAAAAATTCACAGTTTTTGCTCAAATCAGAAGCTATCAGTCAAGGACACACTAAGGGATGACAAGGAGGATGAAAAGCTATCACTAAGAGCTTATTAGAGTCCTTGTGGATCAGCTCTTCAAATCATAAACTTGCCCAGAAACTGAGCTAGAGTAGCTGCCCTCTACTTTGTATTTGAAGGATCCAAATACAGTTCGATTCGGTACTCCCTTTTTTTATGAAATGAATAGCAAAAAACACAAACAACCAACAAGATACGATCCCCAGTGGAGTCGCCAATTTGTTGTTGGGAAAAGTATCCAATACGGAATGACCCTATCCCACTCTAAGGGTGATAGTACCTCAGCAACAACTGAATACAAAGCTATTCAAGATTACTTCTTTATGAGATGTAAGAGAGAGGAGAAAGGGATCCACTAACCGTTTTCTTCCGCTAATGGTTGATCCAATCTTCCCTCTTTGCTGCTTGCTCCCAACTCCTTGCTCTTTCACTGGCCCAGCTACACAAAGATCCTGCAAAAGCACAAGAAAGGGAAACTACAAGAAGCATACATCCATAATTGATTCAAGGATTAGAATAAATCAAATATACAAGCATCAATACGCCACAAAGACACATGCATATAGAAGAACCTCAAATGCTTTATTAATGGAAGAAGTAAAGTTCTGAGAGTGTTACAACCATAAGAGGCCCAATCCAGCAACACCTCCCAGCTGAAAGAAATCTCCTCTTCACCTCCTTCAAAGAAATCACCCAATAATTCTATGCACAAACCAATAGCACTTCCTTACATTCACAAAATTCCAACCTCCCTAGACCTCATGAGAGAGCTCTATATATAGGAGATTTGGAGAAAGGATGAGTCAGCTTGAGTTTGGCATGAAGCTGACTAGTGTCCTCTCCCACTTCAGTTATACTTCAGTTCTTGAGTCCACTTGGAGTTTCTTGCTTCCACTTGGAGATCTAGATCCTCTTATTCATCACAAGGCGAATTCCCTGATCCAAGTGTCATTTTGGAAGCTTCCTAGGCATTTGACACCTTGCAGAATGACTGTGCCACTTGGCCAATCTCGCCCAGCGCAGGTAGCCTTCATTGCTTTTGACATTCAGCGCAGGTACAGAGTGGAGCAGCTGACATGATCCAGAAATAGCTTGTTTTTGAGTGTTTTCAGGTGGAGAACTGATTTTCAGTGCTGTGGTTTGCTGACCTTGTTCCTCTAGGGGTAGGAACAACATGTTTAGGGACTTTGGATCCCTTAGATTATCGACATTTCATGCTTCATGCTGTTAGGCACAAAAATGTCTATAACAACGTCATAGGAAGGTTTCGACTACAGTCACTCCCACAGAGGCTCATGAGTGTGACTGGATCCTTCCAATCACAAAGAGATCTCATTGCGCATGTAACCAAGGATTATGGTTTTAAAATCGTAATCGCACACTCGTCTCAGACTAGATCTAAACCTAGTCACTCACATGCTAGGCTTGAGGAAGAAAATTGCCTGTTACAGTCACTCACATAACATCTTGAATGGTGTGACTAACGCTCTGAGATAGATATGGGTAGATCTGACCATAATCAATTGCTTATAGTACTTTAGAGAGTGACTAGGAAGCCATGGTTGCTAGGATGACTCATCCCCCATGTGATCGAGACTCAAATGATGGAATCTCAGTTGTCCAAAGATTTTTCTCAGTGACCACAGGGTTTGGTAATTAACTGCAGATAATGATAGTTCCTTACAGACTTCAAAATTAGGTTTCTAGTAGAAACATTGTTGGGTTCATTTCATGGATGTTGTAGTTTTTTTTATTCATTAGTTGCATAAATGAAGATATGGATCATTATACTCTCTTTTCTTAAATCATTTGATGACAATCTAAGAAGAAGAAGAATTTGGAATGGTTTTCCCCATAGTGGGTTTTGCACTGGTCTCTGACCAATCCTGGTGTCTCTATGTGTGAATGCTTTTATTTTGTTGTTCCTTTATGTTTCGGTGCATTGATGATAATGATATTATTCTTTCTACATAGTTGCATATGATGATGAAAAAAGATGTAAATTTGAATAATGTTATGATGTTATGGGGTGAACTTAATGTGTTAATGAAGAAACGTAATTATCAAAGCAAAGAACTATATATCCATATGAAAAATAAACATGGAATTAGATTTAGGCTGAAGAAAATTCATGGAGATTGCCCCCGTGGAGACACCTTGATGGAAGCAAGAGAAGATGGAGGAGACCTAAAAAAAATTAGGGTTTGAAGAAAACCTTAGGCAATTTGTGTGTTAGGATTTGATGGATATTATGAGGTTATGGTTTGAGAGAAACCTTGTTTTATGGAAAATATTTGATGAAGCCCTAGATGGGATAGTCTCTATTAGGTCTGGTTGCTGATATATTTGGTTGAAACAATTAAGGTAACATTGTTATATGTATAATGGATAGTGATGTCTCTTGAAGGTTTGTTCAAGAGGGATATGATCACCTCTCATTGAAGATAAGTACTCTCTCATTTATGATGCTTCTCTATGTATTTATTTTATTTATACTTATACATATTATTATTGTTTTGATGCTTCTTGCATACATATTTGAGTATATGGGTGCTTATAACCTCTTGATGAGATATGATGAGTGGATCCTTCTAAAGGATCATAGATAGTTCAGGAAGAGGAATCCGATGGAAAGGTGACAAATCACTACAAGTTTCTTACATAAAATAATAAGGTGCACAGGTATTTGAATACTACAAGGTATGATGAAAATGTTTCATTCACAAATAGTTCTTGCTTTCATATGAAAGTGATTTGGATTCATGTTTCTTATGATAAAATGGTGCACCTTGTATTGAAGCTTATAATCATGATGAACTTCTTAAATTCTATGAGGGTACTTAATGTTGATCTTTGATATATTGGTATACTTGATGTTTGGCTAATATCTATTCTTTTGTATATCTTGATCCTATGAAGAAGGCTAGCACCTTGATTCTAATAAATGGTAACTTGATACTTGGCATGCATCTTTCATTATAAGACATTATGGATTTCACATAGAATGTTATCTCGTTGATTCTTATACATGACACTATTGATAATGCTTGTGTTGAGCATGATGAAAGTGTGGAAAAAGGATTGATACTCTTGTTGTTTTGGTAAAATTTTGTTGAATACATTGACTCAATGATAGAAGCATAACAATATGATTATCTTATGGAAAATTGAATTACCTAACTAGATTCTATTGATAATGATAAGCATGGTAACTATGATGATAGAAGTCTAATAATAAGTTTGATATTCATAATTTTCTAGTTGACCTTAGTAAGTTGGTAATTATGCCCTATGGTAAATTTGGATGACTTTATTTATCAGATTAAGTTATTTAAGTGATATTGTATTCATGATCTTTGAAGTGTGATTTCATATCTGTTAGTTTCCCTTATCATATGACTCTAACCCTTGAAAAAATATTGATGACATGATGTGTTGATGAAGTTAATGATGTTAGCATGTTATGACCATGATGGATATATGTTTGATTTTATGATCTAACAGATCCGTTCATGCATTATAGACAAGTTGATGGCATGAATGAAGATGACTGAAGTGAATTCCCATTCAAAGGGAGAACCTCTCCATTCTCTTATTGTCATTTTCATTATATACTATTTGTGGTAGTGTTTTTTTAGCAATGGTGTACCAAAAGACACCTCCTTAGCATTTGGTTATTCCCTGCAAAGGAACACAGACAAAGTTGGTGTTGTTAGTGAACAAAATTAGATAAGAAAAGCTTTGCAAACAGTGAGAACAATGCATATACAAAATTGAACTAAAACAAAGAGATAAATACACAAACAATACCCAATGGAGCAAACAAGTCAAAAAAATAATGGAAAAAGATCCCTTTATTGATTGTTGGTAGTAGAAGTTGAATATAATAGATGGATACTAAACACTTGAAGAGAATTATTTGAGCTATGATGCTCAAAAATCCTCAACAAGGAGGTTCCTTTCCTTAATCTCTATGCAATCTTACCCTCTCTCACAAAGAAGTATGAAGACTCTCTCAATGGTGGACTCTTATCCTCTCATTAAGATGATGGATTGGTTAGAAGCAATATGGCCAACATGCTAGTGCTCTTATTTTATTTGCTTCAACAATGAAATGTTAGGTTCTCTGATAGAAATTTGGTCAGCATAACATTGTCTCATACTTTGGTTCTCCCATGGCCTGTTATATATAATTTTTGAATCCATCTTCCCTCTCTTGGTTCATGAATGATAATGACTTATGAGTAGGACAAGATGATTCCATTTAGGGATGCATATCTTCAGGGTGACTCAAATTCGGTTGTCCTGGACTGATATCTTATGATGGAATCACCTCCAAGTGTGTGAAGTGGTCTTGAATACACTAAGTCAACCATTTTCTTTAACCATGTGGATTTCGAAGGAAATATCGCACAATGTGCGGCTATCAAAGAAACAGCCGCAAAGACTTCAATTTTTAAACTCCATAAACTTTGGACCTTAGGAGAAATTAAATCTTTTCAAATTCATAATGTCTTCAAATGGAAAATCTTCACTTGTGCATTCTGGTAGACGACTTTTAGTGTCTTCTGGATTGTGCAAACATGTGTACGTTTTTTGGTGTTAATAGTTTTCCCCTTATATATGAGGTTAGGAGCAATCATATAACCATAATACATCACATTTTTCAGTTATTATGGGTAATTTGATCAACTTCTTGAGACAGAGGATAACTTGTTACAGACTTGAGTAGGGAAACCCCTTGACTAAGTATAAAGGATAACAATGCTCTTAAGAAAACCTGAAAATTAAAAAAGTGTCTATATGAGGTGGGCATGTCCCATGCTTGTTATGATGACTAGCAATGAATTATCACAATCAAACAGGAAATGGTTTTGTCCAGTTAACATTGTGGTCGTTTACATGTTGATGGTTGATGATAATAATTGTTGACACCCTCAAGGACATTTCTTTGACAAATAGATTGAATCTAGTTCCCCCATGCATAAGAAAGGTGGAGCACTGCTAAATGAGGTGTTGAGGTATGCATGGGTCTTCGACTTTGGGTACCTCCCTCGTATCATGATGTAAGAAATGTTGAATAAGGTGCTTAGTGATGAGGGGGTTTTCAACTAAATTAAAGAACTGCAATTCTCATTAAGTACGGTACCACCTTGACATGAAAACTTATGTTGGTGTCAAATTTCAAGGGGACCAATGACATTAGTGGGAAATAGGGATTCCAATTGTTCCACCCAAGGATATCCCTTTGAGGGGGGAGTATCCAAGGTACTTCCTTGATCCTGGAATATGAGTGTTGAATTTGAAAGGAAAGGAGCATCAACTTCCTGAAATGTTAGTTTGGGGAAACAATATAAGGTGCAAACAGATTGTAATAGTGTGGGTCAGACAAGGCATGAAAATGAAGGCTAACGATATGAATTTATATGGTCAACTAGCCCGAGTTCAGAGCTATTATACAAATGGAAATAGTAAAAACACTTTTTCTTGATATGGATGGCCTTGGAGTCAGTAGGATTTCCAGGGTAGGTGTAAGAATGTTTTGACTAGTGCAAAAAGGGTAAATGAATGTGGGTGATGTGCGAGCTTCGACCAAGGGTGACTAGAAGCTGTCATCAGGAAAAAAGCATGAAAATATGGGTGGGAATTGTTTTCCTAAAATAAAAAAAATGTGTACACTTGCCAAAAGAATATGAAGGTGGTTTGAATGTACAGACATGGAGACAGGTGCCCCATGAGAATGGTGACATGTATGGAGGTATGGTGTTTTTGTTGAGGGTGGGGTCCCCATTGGTTAGTCTCCATGTTGGGTTGGTGAGGCAGATGAAGTGATGCAGATGGTCTACTATAATATGGGTGAATGGTAGGCCAAATGTAGAATGTGGTGGTGCATCCGTATTGATCTGTCGCAACATTCAAGGGATGGCCTAGAAATGGGGTTGGAAAGAAATGAGTGAAGAAGAATGAGGTTGGTCTTTAAGGCATGCAATCTGAAGTGGTTCCCAAGCCTAGGTGTATGGTCATGGATCCTGATAGTATGTGGGGGTCTATGTCATGAGGTGATCCATGAGCGGGGAGGCTCTATTGACCAGCATGGATGTTTACCATATGCAAGGGGAGGAAATGGTAAACGTGGTCAAGTTGATGGACCCTATGGTGCATTTAAGAGGAATGATGTCACGATATGAAAATATTTGTGGGAAGCCTATCATGATGAGTGATGAATGATACCTGCTCTTTTACTAGCCACCGAGGTGTTGAACCTGGCAGGAAGTTTGTTGATGTGCCTACAATTTAACAACCAATACCCAAAGTGAAAACATCTTGTTTTATCATACAAATAATGTGAAAGCGACTGATTTAGATGAATTAAAAAACAAGAGAAGGTGCATCTGAAGTGGTACTTTGAGCATTTGGTGGGTCCAAAAAATGAGTTTTAAGTTGAAATGGGATGGAGTGTGCCATGATGAAGATGTGGTTCTCATCCTTATGTCTCTAATGGTTTTGAAAACGAAAACCCTGGGTTCAAGAAGATGTCAAAAAGGGAGATATATAGGGCAAAGTGGGCCCAATTCCACCTCATATGTAATTTCTATTTTGGGAGCCCAGAGTTGATCCAGGAGTTGTTTCTTTCTATTGCGATCAACCAGTGTACCAAGTTAGAGCGCGAGGACAATCAAGTTAGAATGTTGAACCTTTTCTTTGTCAATTTTGTAGACTAGGCTAGGTAGGTCATATAGGGGTGCCCTGTATGGCCTTTTTTAGAGTAAAAAAACTTAGAACACATGGGAAACTGAGTGATAGTCACATGGTCTCTACGTTTTTCCAAGGGACTCACACAGAGACTCCACAAGAAAGGGGATGACAACCACATAGTCGGTGCAGCTAATTGGCACGAGATCTTGACGTCAGTGCTTGGGTGACAATGCAACTTGATGACCCCAAACCACACAGTCCACACATCTGTTTCGTTAATAGCCCCACTGAGCAAACGTGTGGATGACGCATCTAATTAGCGAGCAGACGTGTGGACCTAGTTATGGCATCGCCATGGGTTATGACATGGAAAACACATGCACCGTGCATCTATTTGAGAAACAAACATGTGTACTACATGCATGTGATGTCCATAACTGTGTGGTGATTGAAAAAATGAATTTTTACAACTTAGGAGGCTGATTTTTTCTTGATATCCTTGATGGAAGGATGGGTATTCTATGGCGAGAGTGATATTGGCAGCCATTACAGGTGCTGGTTGCAGAGGATCCTTGGGTTAGCAAGACACTAGCTCACTATGTGTTTCTAAAGTTCCTTCAGAAACCCCTGAGTTCTTGTGATTTTTTGTTCAGTTGTGGGACTTAGATCGACAGATCTTCATCAAGGTTTGATCTACCGATCAGTGTGGTAGTGGATGTATATTTTGTGAAATGTTTGGTACCTCGAGTAGAGGTTTTTCCATATCCCCTGTCGGATGGGTAGGTGAACATTCAGAGATGGGCAATGGTCCATTGCAAGCCCAACCCTATTGAGGATGGGTGCATCAAGGTACCATCTATCCTAGACCTTACCGAGCAAGCAGTGCTATCAATAATCATGTGCTTTCCAAGTTTAGCGGCCCCACACCAGGTATTGAGGCCCATGGTCGTAGTGCTGCAGAGGTTGTAGGTAGGACATTTTTTCGACTAGGTCAGTTATGTTTATAGGGGAATGGTCTCCCAGTTGATAAAGGTGTTACGAGGATTGGGTGGGAGCTTTTTTTATGCTAGCTTATTCTGTATAAACATATATGAGAGGGTGGTGATGCTACGAACTTTTATAGCAATGCCCCTAGATCCTGCTAAGGATCCTAGGATGAGATGGTGGGCGCCTATGATGCCACGGGCTAATGGAGGTGTAGCAGGGAATTATTGGAACTCCTAGGTGGAGGGTTGGTTTTTGTCCAATCCTTAGATGATTATGGAGTTCCTGTATCATGGAGTTTTGATAGTGCGGCTCCGAGACTACGAGGATTCTTGGGGCTGAGCTAAGGCCTTGACCAGGGGAATGCTCGAGGATGGTTGGGAAGTACTGGGGGAGGTGGTGGTGGATACGTCGATGGAGAGTAATCGGGAACACCGACCAGCTCTTCAGCACATTGTGATGGAAGTGGCCACCACCTGTTTGATTTTGGCACCTAATTCTGAGACTGGTCCTCAGGAGAGGGGGGGAGGGCCCTGACCCTATATGTATATGATTAGATGTATGTACCAGGTAAAGCACCCATTATGAGGATGTTCCCCTATTTTTGGGACTTATTTTTCCTGGCCATGAGCGAGTAGATGTACAATTATTTTTATACTCGTATACTTTTTTTATGCATATACGAGATGAGGTTTTTGGTGGATCTTATGATGTGTCATATGCGTGTATACATTTGATGTATTTTTTCATTCTATTGAGATGAATATTATTCTTTTGGTTTACCTAACTTTATGGTTATTGATATGTGATGCATGCCAATATAGGACTTGATTAGCTATGAAATTAGTTTTATGATTTTAATCCCTTCGTATATTTGTCAATGTGATATGATAAAAATTTCAAACTAACCTTTGAGCATGCAGATACTTCTGAAAAAGGTGTGAATCACGAACTTGAAAGGTCTTGTTCAAATGATACAATTAGCTGGGAATTGTTGGCTTGTTGGGTTCTGACCTAGGTTCGGAGTTAATTAGCCAAACAAATCCCTATATTATTGGCCCTTTCGGGAACAATCTATGGAGTGTGGACTAAGGTCTCACCCGAAGTAGTATGGCGGGGTGCTGGAACCAGGTTTATGCACCCTTGAGATGTCTGAGGGTTTGATTTGGTTCAACAATGAGTCCCTTCATGCATGTTACTTCATGCACTTCCCTGGCCTTCATGTCCTGATATATTCGCCTTCATGCAGCCCTAGCTAGGGGCTGTGGGGCTTTCGCGCTGTTGGAGCAGTGATCTACACTATTCCCCTAAGCCACACCCAAGATCTTACTTATCTTCTTATAACAGTTAGTTATCTTCACGTAAACAGATGTCTTATGTTATATTTACTTATTCAACACATTCATATGAGTTTGCATAGTAAATAAACAGTAAACTTGCTATTCATACCCAATAATTCATAAAACAAGAAAAGATACATAGAAATATGATAAAACTTCTCTTTTATTAATTCTTCCCAAGGTTACAGACTTGACCTGACCTACACACTCAGCTACAGGGGTCTGCACACTTAGCTACGGTCTACTAGGCATCTACACACTCAGTTGTAGAGCCTTCTCCTACTCTACAACCAACGACACAACTTACAGTTCGACTCAATACTTCATCATTCCTTAGATTCATTCTTAGATTATCTATATCTCTTAAACTTAGGGCCTCACTCTATTTATATAATCCCATGGTCTGCGGACCATGGGTAGATCTTTCAAATTGAGATTACATTGCAAAAACAAGCACGAACAACCCTATGACTCTATTATAGCTTCACGCTCCCCGCCCACAATTTGGGGAGTCTTTATAATGGACTTAGTCAAAACTTGGGCTTTAAGCCCCAAAACATGCCTTGGGGGGATTCCATGCCCAACAAACCCCCAACACAAATATCGTGACTCGCCCTTGAGTCACTCTTTTGATGCGGAGATCTTTGCATGGAGACCCTCCAACTCTGCTTGGACGGCTGCAAGGTCGGCAGTGCACTGAGCGGTTGCCTTCTGAATCTCCTATACACGTTGTTCCGAGACCAAGGTGTCAGAACTTCTCCCCTACATCTGTTCCTGCATCCCCTACATTTGCACGAGCTTGCCTTCAATTGTTGCTATGATTATGAAGGCCTCATTGATCCAAGGCTAACCACGCACCTTCAAAAATGCTTCTTTATGTCACACTGCGTCCACTTTCTCTTTTAGTGCTTTGGCCTGTTGCATTCGAGCAAGCCTCTAAGTGAGGGCCACCATCTGTGTGGTCCCTTGATGCTATCATACTACTGTTGAATCTCACACACCTCTATCTCTAAGCACTGGATGTTAGGGTCCTCCTACAGATTAGTGAGGACCTTGAATGATTCTTCCAACATTCTGGTGCAATCCCTTATTGCACTGTTGATCTCCTCCATCCTCGATGTAATAGCGCTAGCATGCTATTCCCTTACTTCTGGAGGAGTGGACGGCTGCACCTTCAACTGTAGCTCTGCGATCTGAAGATTTAGCTCCAGCTGAAACTTGGCCATTTCTTCATGTGCCTCGCGCACCCCTACTACTAATCTTTGGATGTATGCCTCTTCTTGTGCTTCTGCTCGGAGGGCCAGCTCAGGGAACATCTGGTAGGCTTCTTCCAGTACCTGTACCATCTGTCAGTTCTGTGACACGACCTCATCACGCTACAAGCTCAACTACTCCATGTTGATCTTCTACTCACTTAGCACCTACAACACACAGCTCTCCCTAGCCCGTAGTTCTGCAGTAATCCCATCGTGTAGACATAGAGCGTCTCTCGCAGGAGCTTATCCATGTTGATCCCTATCCCTTTTAGTGCACTAACTGTAGGTCAATCAACCTCATTGGCTGTAACCAATGCCCCTTTTGGTAGCACTATTGTGTTGGTTGTCTCAGCGGTTGGAATTTTCTCAGCTGCAGTTATCCCTACTGCGAGGCTGGTCGAAAGAGTACAAACCTGGGGAATGTGCACCTACAACTCGTGAATCTACGCTTAGCGGGCCCCCAACACAATCTAATTCTCCTCCACAAAGTTTTGGAGGGCCTCAGTGGTGACGTTGCGCATCGTCTCACCTATGTCATGTAGATAACCCTAATTAAGGGTGAGTGGGTCGATCGACAGCTTGGATGCTTTCACCTTTTTGTGTGGCCTTTTCCGCTCGCTTGGGCACTAGTGCTTCAATTGTGTTGACGTTGTTTGTGGGTCCGTGCCACCTTCCTCTTCCTATGTTTCCATCTCTCTCCTACCCATGCGAAGGTGACTTCTGGCCCTCGCACACCTTCTCAGCTACCTCCTGTGGCCTCTTTTTGTGCTACTGTTGTCTGTGCAACATCTTGCACCTCCTCCGCTTTTGCTATTGTTTCTTCTTGCCTCCTCTTTCTTCTTCTTCACAACAGACTTCTCCACCGCCAACGATGTCTGGGGTGCACCACTCTAGCGGCCATGTCTCCATTACATCAAAAATCACATCATTTGTGGCTATGAAGGATATCTTGCTCTATTTCTTAGTTGGGTCCTTATGTGCTATGAGATATATGTGGTGAAAGTCCACTTTAGATTCTGCAAAAATTTACAGGCTATTGCAGACAGTGGGTGATAACCGTGGCTTGTGGTTAATCCCCATTCTAATGTTCGTCTCCATGAACACCTAGAATATCTTACTGTCGCGGATCCAGGTCGTGTCCTTAGTGGCCCACAGGGAAGCATACTTCGCGGCCTCTAAGAGATCCTTGGAAATTGTGGGGAACTAGCTATCCTCTGGCAATTCCCCAGCCACCAGCACTATGGACAGTAGAAGCCATGCATAGTGGAACATTTTTCCTTCTTCCTGTGCCTCGTGAAAATTCTCTAGGAACTCTTTGCATAAGAATTTGGACCAGTTGAACTGGACCCCTTCTACGCACTAATTAGCTGCCAAGTGCCACCACCGACGTGGGTACCTCATCCACGCGACACTTCCATATGAGTTTACCAGCCAGTATCTGGGTCGGAATTTTGACTACTCTGTTGTTGATGCTGGATATTGTGTAGCCCCTTTTCTTCTTCTCCAGATTGTATTTCTTTTTCATGGCCTCCAGGATGGCCAGAACACTACTCTTCCCCTTCGAAATGTTTGCGGGGTCCTCCCCTTTACACTGAAGCCAGGTAATGCAGTGGATTAAGTGATCCGTGATAGGGATGGGCTCCTTTAGCCACAAACACGCACCATGCACCAGGCAGAGCAACTACCTAATGACGAAGATCATTACTGGGGCGCAATGGTAATGTGACACCCAAAGCAGGTTTAATAACCCTACCTTTTCAACTCCATGTAACCACTTTCATGGCTCTAATTCTATAACCCCCATCACAGTGTTCTCCTTGTGGTTCATGAGCCGCGTGATCTCAAGGTGAGGGAATTTCTCGTGGTTAGTGAGATCCCAATCTTCAAACTTCAAGCTTGGCACCCATCCCAGGTGTGTGCCCTCAAAAATGATATCGTCCGGGAGGAACAGAGTCTGGAGAGAGCTCTCGCTCTCGTCGAGGTCCTTAGGCACCTTTGCCTTCCCCTTTTGCAGGGGGACATACACGGGTAGCTTGATTCAAGGGTGTGCAACCTCGGCTTCTACCTCCATGCCCTTGTCCTCATCTTCTTCAATTACGAGGTCTTCAAGGTCTTCTTACTCCTCGTCAGTTTCCAGGTTAACTGTTTTCCCCTTCTCCTCCATTGTTAATCTGGTGTGTAGCGGGTTTCATGGGGACACACAAATCGGAATCATTGGATATCTATCCTTCTTCGGTCTTGGTGTGTGCGGTGATATAGGGATTTCCGTAACAATCTTGGTGCCTTCAGGGGCATCTTCTACGGTCAAGGCATGCGCTACCTATTTGGCAGTCATCTCTGCAATTTCCCTAGCTTCCTCAGATTTTTCCATCTTTCTCGTCTAGAACTCTCTCAATCGCTCAATCAGTGGCTCAATCAATGCTCTGCATAGGCCAAACAGATCTCGAATCAAGATACTCAAGGCGCACAACAACTCAATTCACAAATGACCAAGTGTTGCTTGTAGGGCAGCCCTTTGTATTTTATAGTGCCTTTTGAATTTGAATTCGACCATTCCCCCCAAATCTAGTTTATTAATGCTCCTTGATGGCATATTTTTCCAAATCTTGCCCATAAAGCACATCTTAAATGCCTGTCACCCACTCCATTTGGTCTCAATTCAAGCATCACATCATGAATAGCGACTACAACGATCACTTTGCAGCCAACCCACGTGGCAGTGTAGCCCCCCGTGCACGATCGCAGACCTTGTGACACTTTGTTCCTTCGCACAATCCAAACGTCACGCAGCTCCTGGGAAAAGTAGTTTATAGTCTTGTGCCTCCTTTCAACTACCTAGAGTGCTAAGACAATACTTCCCATGGCTAGTTAGGTGGTCACGCCACCTATATAAGGTTTCAAACGGTTATCCATCACTCTTCCTAGAAAGCATCCATATTTTATTGTCACTAGCTGCGTCGCGCACTTTATCATCTGCAGTGCACCACCATGGGTGACCCCTTTAGTGATATGCGGTCCAATCCAAGGCATCAGGCTGATCAACGCTTGATGGTAGTCCCCAAATTCGTCAACGTAATCGTGTGCACCCTATTTTGTCACCCTGGTTTTCTTATTGAGAAAATCCTTCTTTAGTTCATCCTCTAGCTTCTTGACTTCCACTTCCACCAGAGCACTTTTCTCCCTTAGTCACACCTTTTCTTTCATAAGTTCTTGGAGCCTAAGATCACCCTATAGGATTTCTTCCTTAGGTTCTAAGCATTCTACTTCGTTCAGCTGAGCAATCCCTTCTTCCAAGGCTCTGTGAGCTGTCATATCTATTGGTGTTGCGATGCACGGACTAACCATATTATACACTATGGGGATTACAGCGTTTGCTCCATATTTCAGTCGTGGAGGTGTCTGCTCCATCAGTTTCTTACACATTGTCCTATAAGCCCACAGAACTGCTTGTACACACGGGTCCCAATCAATCCACTACGTGTCATATACCTTGTTTAGCACTTCTCACACTTCATTAAAGGCTTTTACGTAGATAACCTTTTCCACAGTTGTTCTTTCCATATTACGTTGTTCCAACCGGCGGGGTCATTCACGCAATTACCTCACCTGCACATGCCTATTGACCGTGTCTCCTAACGCGAAGTCCATGTGCATCTGTGCAGGTTTTTTAAGATATGCCTGTATCCATCTGGACAGGTGCATGCACTAAGCATTCCGTTCGACAATCTTGTTGTCTAATCGCATATGAGGCTTCCCAAAACACATGTGCATCATTCTTCTGCATTTTCACTGATCCTCAAAGCTTCCTTGGTGCATATCCCACCACTTCACAGGTGTAGCGTGCAGTACCCATTTCAAAACCTAGAACCATTGTTGTTTGGGCACCTCCATTTCAAATCTGTTCAAGAAATCATCTACCTCACTTATCCCATCATAAGTAGGCGAATCCCTTACTTCCATTCATATGCAGTTCAACTATCTTGTCATCATGTTGCAGTTCAGCGTGGTTACCTCGTGTAACCAGTTTTGTCATCGCTCTATCTCTTCATCCAAATCCGACGTGCAGGAGCTTTCGCGTTCCCATGAGATTCATCTATCCGCGGTGGGATTTACCCAGTGTTTTTCTCACATGGTTATCTTGTAGATGCAATCTAAGCCATCGTCACTTTCATAGTTGCGCAGTGGCTCCATGTAGTGTGATCCTTTTGCAAGGTCCAAAGTTACTACTACGCGCAGGGACTTTTTCTCAAAAATCATCTTGCGCTTCTTTAGGTTTATCACCCCATTCATGTCAGTGGCCCAATCAATTCCTAATAATGCGAGGTAGGTATTGCTATCATTAACAATCTCTATCACTTCAAAATCTTCCAGTGCACTTGCTCCTTCAATATCCACAGTGATTCCCTACAATCTTCCCATGGGTAGGATCTTTTGCTGGTTCGCCATTTGCAGTTGGATAGGAGACCATTGCAATGTAGGCCTCCCCATGGGCTCCCATGTCTACTTTGGTAGAACATTTGCATCCAATCCTAAATCCAAAATCACTTGGTCCATCTCATATTCTCCAATCTGCGTGATCAACCTCATTTCTCTTCCCATCCTCGTCGCGTGCTTTCCAACCTTTCGAACTATGCGCGGTTCTCGTGGTGTGGTCCTAGCACATCTATTTATGAGTTCCTACCATCCCTTTATGGCCTTGCTGTCACACAACAACTTCATGCATGTTTCTAGGAACATCATGAGCATCGATGGGTCCATTTCTGGCTCCGGTTTGTCTTTGCTTCTTGAAGTGGAGGCATCAGTGAAGCTCTTCCTAGCTTCCATGATGGTTTCCTTAGCACGCTCCAATTGAAACTCGGGTTCTTTCATCAGAGCCTTGCGAACCCAAGTACTATCTTCAGGCTACCTGCCTTTCTCATCTCGTATCGTAATTCCACTTCGGAGCACAATGTTCATGTTAGGATCTTCCTCACGCAACTCAGACCTCATCATTTGTAGGTTCTAAGTAGGGGGAGGTTGGAGTGCTCCCTTGTCGCACAACCTAGCTATCAGTGTGGGACAATCTTCTATCTCGTGATCAAAAAATGTACAATATAAACATGACAGCCGCATTGGGTTCATACAATCACAGGCATAATGTCCTGACCCTTCGCAATTGTAACATATCAGTTGTCTGCGACCTCTTCCAAGTCCTCCTCCACCTTAGCCTCGTCTGTGCCCCTAAAATTAGATTTGTGCCATCCCTGCGTTCTAGTCAAGGGGCCACGTTTCGACATGAACTCTATAGGTGGGAGTATTATCCATCATCAACTCATAGCTTCTACAGGTGCACCCATCATGTCCCACTGATCTACAAAAATTATAGAACAACTGTTGCGAATTCGGTGTATATTTCTGCAACAGATGACACTTGTCTGTAATATGCTTTCCTCCTATCTCACAAATTGTGCACCACAAAGTAGGCACCATGCTAGGTCTTGCTTATGCCTCTAGTCTTAACGACATTGGCCCTCCTCCTGTGAGGTAATTTGCAAACACTGGGTAGTGGTCATTTTCATGTCCCTGTCCCTTACATTTAACACACCATACCTCTTCGTGCGCCTCTGGGGGAGTTGTCTTATCCTATTTCAGACTTTGCATCTCAAGGCATAGGTTTTTCAACTGCGCATGGATTTGCTAAACTCCTAGGTTAGGATCCTATATCAGGGTATCATGCAGTCTCATCGTGATCTCCAAGGCCTCTGCCTGAGTCATTAGCCTCTGTTGTGACAACGCATTCCTCAAATGTGGCGTTAGTGATGCTACAAACCATTCGCGATGTTGTCAATCCATCAAAGTCATATTGGCTTTGCAAATTATGCACTTCAGCCTCTAATCCAACTCTCCTTGAACCTGATGATCGAGTGTGCCTCTGACTTTGGCCTGCTAAATTCTTTGTTCAGCGCAATTTGTATATCTGTGACGCCCACATTCGGATTGTCATTAGAATACTTGATATACTAGGCCAGCATGAGATCCTGCAAAGCACTGACCAGCGTCACTTTCTTTATATTATCATCTATAACTCCCTGTGCTTCCCATACAACCCTTATCACGAACCAAAATTGGTCTAGATCTTCATTTCCTATTCCCTTGAATATAGACAACTTTATTGCACTTGCCATATCGACTCGCGGTGGTGGCAGAGGTGGTATGGTTGAAGATGGGGGTGAAGGCTGTGACGCTACTAGTGATGTGGGTGGGGGTGGTATGCACAGAATCTTTTGCCTTATCAAATTGATCGCACTTCTTGGTGAGACCTTCACAAGCTCTTCCTCATCCCCTTGCGGAGGTGAAATCAAGGGGCTAGTGTCTAGCTCTGTACTTCCTTTTTTTCTGTAAATTCTTCCTCTTTGCATAGCCCCAAACATCAATGTATTCGCATAATCCATTTTTCACACAGTAGAATATTAATCCAAGAATTCATAGACTTAACATACTTACCTCGCGGTCCTTTGAGAAAG
This sequence comes from Pinus tabuliformis, assembly GCA_031772625.1. Lineage (NCBI taxonomy): Eukaryota > Viridiplantae > Streptophyta > Pinopsida > Pinales > Pinaceae > Pinus > Pinus tabuliformis. The sequence continues at coordinate 416,114,276 of CM062819.1, read as the reverse complement.
CGTCATTCTACCTCGCTATATCTGACTGAAGTATCTACTCTGAACTCAATAATGAATCCTCCTATAATCCAATTGAGCCAGTGATCAACAACGTGGATGATTTTATCCTCCGATGCTTCCAATATGCACACCAATTTTGGGGTCCACACAATAGCATTATCAAGTTTCCACCTTCCTTGGCTATGAACTAGCTTCACAATCCACTTGTACAACTCAGTAGGGAAAGATGCGAAGAAAATTTTGTGGATCTCTATGTACAAGCAATAGTCTAACCACTTTTCCTTTGATTGTCGTGGATTCCTGTTCTCCTACGTCGTGAACTCGTGAATCTTCTTATCCATCCAATCTTCAATTTATTTCTTAGTTGGATTCTAGTGATACAGCATTAGACATCTCTATGCAGATCTCGGTCCCAGCAACAAATCCATTTGTTGGTTTGTTGGGTCCTGACCCAGGTTCATAGTTAATTAGCCAAAAAAATCCATATACTACTGGCCCTTTTGGCTAAAGTCTGCGGAGCGCAGACTGAGGTCTCACCCGAAGTAGTATGGGGGGTGCTGGAATTAGGTTTCTGTATCCTTGAGATGTCTGACAGTTTGATTTGGTCCAACTGTGAGTCCCTTCACGCAAGTTACTTCGCACACTCCCTGGCCTTTACGTCTTGATATATTCACCTTCGTGTAGCCCTAGCTAGGGGTTGTGGGGCTTCCGCACTACTAGAGCAGCAATCTGCACTATTCCCCTAAGCGACACCTGAGATCTTACTTATCTTATTATAACAGTTAGTTATCTTCATGTAAATAGATGTCTTATGTTATATTTACTTATTTAGAACATTCATATGAGTTCACGCAATAAACAAATAGTAAACTTGCTATTCATACCCAATAATGCATAAAATAGGAAAAGATACACAGAAATATAGTAAAACTTCTCTTTTATTAATTCTCTTTTATCCTCTCTCCTCAAATCCCATCTTAACACTTTGTCTCCAAGGTAGAAATCATCTACCATAGTTATTTTGTCAAATATCTTCTTAAGCTTCTCCTGCAACACTTGGGATCTTTGATACACTTCCTCTCTGGTCTTCTGCAGATTGATGGTCTGGTTTATCCTCCTTTGAATATCATTAGGTTCCACCTGAGCTTCTTGAAGTAATTTCATTACAGCAACTCCTAACATAGAAGGGAATACAGCCTCCATACCATAGACTAACTCATAAGGACTAGTTCCAATAGATTTTTTGGTGGTGATTCTATCTGCCCATAGTGAATTTGTAAGTTTCTTGTGCCAATTTTTCTTGTTCTCCTCCAATAATTTTTTAATAATATTAATGAGGCTCTTGTTGGAGGACTCAACCAGACCATTACCTTGAGGGAAATAGGCTGTGGAATGGCTTAAGGTGATATGGTACTTGTTACAGAAACTTATCATCTTCTTGGATTTGAAGGCAGCAACATTGTCAGTTATGATTTTATCAGGGCAGCCAAATCTAGATAATATGTTGGTTTCTAAGAATCCTATGATCACTATGTCATTGGCTTGTTTGTAAGGAATGGCTTCTATCCATTTGGTGAAATAATATGTGGCAGTGAGAATACATTTGTGTTGGCCAGAAGAGGGAGGATGGATTTCTCCAATGAAGTCAAGGCCCCATTGTTGGAAGGGTTTTTCAGTGGAAATTGGTCTCAGGGGTAAAGGTAACAATTTCTCTTTCCTTCAAAAATTTGACATTTATGGCAAGCAGTAACAAATTTCTTTACATCAGCGAACATGGTTGGCCAATAAAATCCAACCCTTATGATCTTGTCTGTAGTTGATTTCCAGTAAAGGTGTCCACCATAGTCTCCTGCATGAAATTCTTGGAGAGCCTTGTTAGTTTCTTCTTTTAATAAACAATTCAATAGAATTCCTTCATGATTTTTCCAAAAACGAGCATTATCTAAAATACAAAACTTTGAATCTTTCATATTTAAAAACCTTTTCTTTGTTCTGGATAACCCTGAAGGAGCCTGCAAGTTTAGTAGTACATAAATTATATCAGCATACCAAGGTGAATCTAAGAAGGACTGGTTGATTTGTGGAGTCACCATATCCTGTTTGTTATCTAGTTCATTAATGTCCAGGGCTTGATAATTTGTTTTTGTCATGAGCTTGGCCAATCCCTGTCCTTTTATTAACTTTGTAGGTTTTATTTCAATATCATACTCTAATATGGTAGCAATCCATTTACCTCTTTTGCCCTCAATTCCATCTTGGGTTGAGATGTCTTTGACAATGGCATTTAGTACATAGCCTATCACATGGGAGTATAATATGTAGACTCTAACGTCTTTAATGGCTTTTACAAGTGCAAAAGCTTGTTTCTCCATGATTTTGTATTTCAATGACGCATCTCTAAGTGCTTTACTAAAAAATGCTATGGGTTTCTCACATCCTTGATCATCCTTCCATAATAAAACAGCTGCTATGGTGTGTTCTGATGCAAATGAAAATGTTATGAAGTCTCCATCAAACTCTAGATTTGTAAGGACCGGTGTTCTGGTTAAAGCCATTTTAATTTCTTCAAATGCTTGTTTGGCTTCTACTATTCATTTAATACTTGAATCCTTTTTTAACATATCATTAAGCAATCTAATCAATTCAGCTAAGTTAGATATGAATCTTCTCAAAAAAAATTATATTTCCTAAGAAAGCTTGAAGTTCTTTGATATTTCTTGGGTGAGGTATCTGTAGAATAGCTTCTATTCTAGCAGGATCAATTCTAATGCCATCTTTGGAAATTATATGGCCCAAGAGTTTACCTTCCTCTAGACCAAACAAGGACTTCTTTGGATTCAAAGAAATACCATATTTTCTGCATTTTAGGAATACTTGTCTGAGATGATCCAAATGTTGTTGATCTGATTTAGAAAAAATAGTTAAGTCATCCAGATATATAACAAGAAATCATGAATTTCTTTTGCAAATGCTATGTCCATTACTCTTTGGAAGGTTTATCCTGCATTTTTAAGTCCAAATGGAATTTTGACGTACTTGAATGTGCCCCATGGTGTTGTAAAAGCAGTTTTTTCTTGGTCACTAGGATGAACCAGAATCTGGTTATACCCTGAGAACCCATCTAAAAGTGAAATCTAAGAAGCACCTACTACCCTTTGTAAAATATGATCCATCTTGGGTAAAGGGTAATTATCCTTCAAAGAAACCTTATTTACGTTTCTTAAATCAACACATAACCTAATTTCCCCAGTTTTCTTCCTAGTAGGCAGTAGATTAGACACCCACTATGAAAACCTGATAGGAGAAATTATCCCTACTTCATACATTCGTTTTATTTCTTTTTCAATTAATGGTAGCAGTGCAGGGTTGATTCTTCTGAGTTTTTGTTTGAATGGTTTCTGATTTTCTTTCAAAGGTATTGTATGTTGAATTATAGAGGTGTCATATGATTTCAAGTCCTCATAACTCCAGGCAAAGACATCCTGGAATTCTCTCATTAGTTCAACACATTTTAATTTTTGGTCAGAAGGCAAAGATTTAGATAACTTTATCATTTTTGGATTTTCTTCAGTCCCCAAGTTATATTCCTCAATATCTGCTTTTAGTGGTTCCATCTTAGGTTTCTTTGGAATGTCATTAGAATCAAAGAGATCTTCTAGAGGAGTTAATCTTTTAGGCAAGTGATTGTCTTTTAAATTAATGACTTCAGATTCTCCTTCAATAATCTCATCAATATCCATTTGTTTAAGGTCCTGCATTTATTTGTTGGTGAACTTTGTAGGATGAAGCATTTGAATTGTGCTGTCTTTTAAAATTTCTGTTTCTACCTCATTTTTTTTTATCAAATTCAATAACTGTATCTACATCTATGTTACTATTAGAAAATTCTTCATCTAAAGTCAAGAATTTATTAATATGCTCATCATTATCCAACACTTGCCAGTTCTTTAAATTGTTAGGTATGGCTGGTCTGTGTCTAATCTCAGTTGTGAACTGATGATTAGGTTCAAATGGTAATTTGCAGGTACTGGCAAACGTTGCCAGACTATGGGCTTGCAAGTTATGTTTTCTTGGAATTTTAGCAAGCTGAGTTTCTAGAAATGTATTGAGAATCTCTATAACTATTCCTCTGTAGTATCTCAATCTGGGATCATTTGTTAGATACTTCCCTTTGATCTGTTGAATGATTAAATTAGAATCTCCTATGAAAGATACTCTAATTGCCCCTAATCTTTTGACTAGTTTTAGACCTAGCAAAAGAGCTTCATACTCTACCATATATTGGTACACTTAAAGTTTAATCTATAGGCATGGCCTTCAACATGGTCATTTTCAAGGTTGTACACCCAAACTCTTGCCCCTACTCCTAACTTGTTAACTGAACCATAAAATTCTAAGTGCCAAAGAATTTCATGTTCATAATTGGTATCAAGAGTATCAAGAATTTGTTTAACAATGAGATCTGATTTTTTACTTTCTTCTGGTTTCTCCTGGGTATCTGATTTTTCATTTTTCGTAGAGATTTCATGGATTTGAACACTAGATTTTCCTTTGATAATTTCTTTTGGTTCTGCTGCTAAAACTTCTAATTCATTAGAGGGATCACTTTTAGCATTGTAAAGAATGAAGGAACCCATATCAGAGTGTACTGAGTAGATGGGGAAATTTTGGGGTTTCTCCTGACTACTTACTACATATTTCATTAAAGTTTCTCTGTATAGTTTCTTAGGTTGGCCAAAAACTGAAATAGTAGAAAATGACATATCCAATTGAATAGATCCTTGAAGCTTTACACCCAAGGTCTGGACAATAACATGCCATACTTTGGTGGGATATCTGCTACTACTATGTCCATTAAGATTGTTTTTGCAGGATATTGAACCAGTGAAACACACAAGTCTTTAATTAATCCTAAACATCTCACGTGACTCGAATCGAAAGAAAATAGGTCTTTGTATGGTCTGGTGATGTCTAGGTCTAATTTCTCCATTACAGACTTGGGCATTAGGTTTTGAAATGCCCCAGAATCAAACATGGCATTATGAAGTATTTTATCATGTATGTTTAAACTTACATAGAAGGGAGGAATTCCTCCATCTAAGGGTTTTCCATTTACTTCATGGCCAAATATTAATTTAGGATGATCATCAAAAACATTTACTGAGTCTTCATTTCCAAAGATTTTGAGTGATCTATTGATTTGACTTCATTAGACATCATTTTTAGCTAATGCAGACAATGGAACAACTACTTTTAATTTGCCTAATTCAGTCTCCAGATTAAAAGGTTTTTCAGTCTGAATTCTAGTATTTCAGGGAGTTGGATTCTCTTTATCTTCTGTATTTTCTGTGTTTTTCTCCTTCTCAGGAGTTGGGTTATGAGCTGAAATTGTTTCCAAATCAACTTCTGGAGGTTCTTCCACATTTCCTTTGGGAGGAAGAGAAGTGGAGAGTTGTCTGTTATTAGGTTGATTATCAGATACATCTTCAATAATTGGATTAGCAGGATTAGGATCTGATCTAGAAAGAATATGTAGAGGTGTAGTATTGGTCTTACCTTTGTTGGGCTATTTTGTAGCTTTCTATTTGTTAGTTTCAAGGACATAATTTCTTCTTCTCCTCAGATTATATTGCTTGTGGACTTCATAAATGGTTGTATCATATATCTCCCTGAAGTCAAATGATTCACCTGACTGAGTTTGGAATTGTTTGAGAATGTGAGCTTCTTGATCCTCTTGGGTCAAGAAAACTTGTTGTTCGTTATTGAGTCCCATCAAGTTTATTTGAGTATCTTCTGATGGTTCATTAGAATTTGAGGCTTCAGCATAATTTTCCTGGAATGGGGGCCTAATGTTTTGGTCAGGACCAGTCTTTCCAGTTTTCTAGTTTTGATTTTTCCTAAAATTTGGATTTCTTCCAATATTGGAAGGCTGACCATACCAAGGGGATTTCCTTACAATTGTTTCTACTCTATCTCCTAGCCTATCCATCCCTTTAATAATAGCATCTAGTTTCTGTTCAAAGGCTGAGGGTTCTTCTTTCAATGGTCTCGTCCTTTCACTTATGGACTTAGCTCATTTAGACATCAGGTTGGCTTCAACACTGACAGCTATACTTTGCATATCTTATAAAGTTCGAGGAGCTCTTTCCCTAAGCTGGTATGCCATGTTAGAATCAAATCCATCAGGAAATTTGATTAATGCTAAATATAGAGGAGGTCTGAGGTTTTGAGGGATAGCATTGTAAACATTATTGAACCTAGTGTAGTAACCTTGGACAGTTTCATGTGCTCCTCTCTTCAAGTTTTCATATTCTGATAAGATTTGGAGAGGATCTTTCTTCTTTTCCCATCTGTTCAAGAATGTTCTATAAAAATCTTCTAAGTCATTGATACTGTTTGCAGGGAGGGCTCTGAACCAAGTTCTAACTTCTCCAGTTAGGCTTTGAACAAATATTCTCATTCTTACATCATCTGCATCTATTTCATATATTTCAAAGTAATCAGTCATTTTTTTAGTGTGTTGTTGTGCAGTGTAAGTACCAGAACCATCGAAAGGAGTGATTTTACTTTGATATTCTTAGGGCATAGCCCCTGGATTGGCTAGTAGTACCAAGGGAGTATATCTGTTTGCCATTGCAGTAGGTAGTGATGAAACAACAGGTGGGGTTGGTCTTGGAGTGATGGATGGAGGGGTAGAAGGGGTGGTTTGAGGTTGAGATGTTTGAGGAAATGTTGATGAACTTGGAGAGGTAGTAGTGATCATAGAAAGGTTGGGTGTTCCTTCAGAGGTAAGATCAGATTGTATGGAGTTCTGCAAATGTCTATCAAGACCTGAAGTGAAAACTTCAAGTTGTAAATCTTCAATAAATACTGGGTCTTGAACCAAGCGAACCAACTCAAAGTTAGAAAATGTTACAAATAAAGAGGTCTCAAATTTCTCATCAAAGGGTTCGTCCTCAAGGTAGATCCACTTTACAGGGCAGGATCTTGATCTGTAAATGGGCTGAGAACTAGCAGAACTTTCTTGGCTTTCTTGTCTCCTAAGAATTCTGGGAATCAGATTAGAAGTTTCAAACACAGGTGGTGGATTTGGATCAAGATTAGCTCTGGTGTAATGAGTCCTTTTTGAAGCTAGGTTTTCTAGGTGTATTTTTCATTTTTCTCTAAATGGAATTAGCAACACAACTTCAACAATTTAATTAAGAGCTTTTAAATATGGGATTTGAACTTTCTTAAAGACTTATTTGACAAGAGGAACTGGTTGAGTGTCTGGAACCAGATGTTCAATCCATAAATTGGACCAGAGATAGACTGAAGCAGCATTCATTTACTGTGCAATTGCAAAGCAAGAGCAGTTCAATGGCTACCTGGATAACTTCAGGCTTCGTCTGTAGTTTATAAAGTAAACAATAGTAACAAACAAATTATTCGGTCCCGAGTGGAGTCACCACTATGTTATCACTCAGATTTTCCTTGAAGTTGTTGGGAGGAGGAAAGGGGTCTGAGGTAACCACAAACCAACTTTTAGGTACAGAATCTAGCCAATATGTACCCAGAGAGGGCTCTCTCTTTAAGTTTTAGCTTTGTTTTGAAGGATATTATGCTAGTTATGAAAAGTTTAGGGGTTTTGATTGTGTTTGGGTGGTGAAATTCAGTAGCAGAGGGGTAGAACTGCGTAGTTTAGCCCATTGGGCTAATGGAGTCAAAGAAGATGGCTTAACTGGATTTGGTTTCTTAACAAGGGATGGTTTCACAGGGTAATATAGTTAAACAGGGAACAAATAGAGACTTAAAAAAGATGGAATGGACTAAAAAGGGATGAAGGGAAATTAAGAATCCTTCATCATATTTTAAGAGAGGGAACTTGAATGATTCCCAATAAAGAGCAATTAAGAATTCTTTACTAAATAATCAAAGTGAATAAACTAGGAAACAAGAGCAATTAAGAATTCACTGTTTATGCTAGTTTAGAGGAAAACATTAAGAACAAAACAATTGAAAATAGATTGCACTCAAGCACTTTCTAAATTATTCTTTTTAATTTATCATTCAGATATGAAACATAGTTGATATAATAAACAAGAAAACTTTAAAACATGAGATATAGAAGACTTATTGATCCGGTGTCTGACTCATGAATCCTGTGAAAAGTCCTTTGCATCAATTCTTCATCCAGCTAGCCATACAAAATTTTGTTCAATAGCACTTTATTCCAAAATAATCAATATTACAGCAATGTCTAAGAATCCACCCTCAATACTCCAATTGAGGGAGTATTTATACAAAAAATTTACAAAAAATATCTCATAACAGAGTGAGATATATTCTAGGATGACTATGAATAAGTTACAAGAAAATAGAGACAAATGGTCTCGTAGATAGGAGAAAAGGTAAACTGATGTTGAGTTGTTCCTATTCTTGTGAGTGTGCTGGAGGCAAGCCCTATGATTTGGCTTGCTGCTGTCTTCCTTGGTAACTTTGTGCTGGCTGCCCTGTTTTTACTGATACTCTTTACTTGTTCTAATATTGTTCGACCTATTTGACCTCTGTTTACCCTTTTTACTATTACTTATTGCAGTAAATAACCAAAATTTACATTTTACGAAGGATAATTTTAAAAAATTTCTAACATTTCTTGCCACCATTGTGCTTTTGGTATTCTGGTTCTTTGAAGCTTTCTCAGGGTCTCATCAGTTTATGTGTACCTAAAAAAGGTAGGCTGAATTGGAAACAAGTGCTTTATCTCATGCTCGACATAGAATAATTTCTCTAGACTGTCATAGAGAACTCTGCCTGTAGGCAATGCTTTTGATGATGATGCACTTGTTGATGGACCTGCCTGGTTGCTTGCATATTGATTCAATTTCTCCACATAATTTTTATGCCTCATTAGTTTATCATTGATAACTAAAGGAATTGGCAACCCTTTACTTTGAAAAATATCAAATCTCTTCATGAAAGCATTAATTTCTTCCTGCATGTCATGGCACCTTCTTTCTAAATTTTGCATGAGAGTCCTTTTAGTAAAAACTCTTTTGACTTCCAAAATTGTTCCTGTCTTGTCTGAAATGCCCAATGCTTCAAGCTGGTACTTATTTTTGGTATTCAAAAATTGTATGAGCCTGCTGGCTTCCTTAGGAATATTTCCTAACTCTGCCCTTGCCTTTTGAACTTCTTCTTGAGCTAGCTTTAATAAATCAATTTGCTCAAAAATTATTTGGATTGATGGCCAAACATAATTTATTGGTTAAGTGATGTTGGCCCAAAGAATTTTCTTAATTTCTGTCAAAGGTTTCTCAAATGCGAGATCCTTTTATAATGATTTCACTCTGTTTTCTAGCCCTTTAATCTCTCTTGTCTTTTCTGCAACATTTATCTTTGAGAGATCATACCTCTGTTCTAAGTTGGCATATTGTTCTTGTACCTTTTTAAGCTCTAAAACTTGTAGTTTCATGTCCTCCATTGATTTTATTAGTTCCTCTGTGTTCAAATTGACAGTACTATCATGTGCTGCTCCTACTGTTGTTGTACCTGTAACCACCTCTGTTGTAACTGCTGGAATGTTTGGTGCCAGAGCTACTCCAAGAGTTGAAGGGACTGCAGTTGAGACTACTAGTATCACATTGGGAGGCTGAGAGGTCGACTCTCCCTGCTTGTCCTTCAATGCTTTTTCAAGTTCTTGCTCAGTCTCATTCAATCTTTCATTAAGTTTTAAGAGAAAATCTGTCAGCTCTTCTTCAGATTTTTGCTTTATGATCTCAGTAGTCTGTAGATGCCTTGAAGGGGGCAGCTTTAGCTGCATCCTCAAGGCAACAATATCTTCATCTTTCTTTTTTATTAATGCTATTGTAGCCTTTACATCTTTGGGATCATGACCCAATCCAATAATTATTTCTTCTAAAGACTTTATTCTGTTATCTTTGGCCTGGGAAGAAGCTTTTTCCAAATGTAGTTGGGCAGTTGTGTTATCCAAAGAATTTTCCAGTCTCTGGGCCATCATAGCCTTGCTAGTTAATGTGAAATAAATCATTTCTCTAGTTTGTTTATGTAGTCCAATCTGATCCAAAGGATGAATATTATTTTCCATGACTTCAAAATTCATTCTAAGATAGTCTGTTGCTGTTTGAGGTCGTTACACTTTAGGCTTGAAATAACTCACGATCATCTTACCTTCCTTGATGTCATAGGCTGACATCAATCTGTTTTGATTTGAGGGAGCCATTTTCAAATATTGATTATAGACCTGAAGCCTTAATGGATCATTTCTGGCTTTTATGTATATAAATGTCTTTTTTATATCTAAAGTGTCCTTCATTGGAGGTTTGAAAGATGATATCTTTGCACTTTTTTATCTTTCTAGCTCCTTTCTCTGTGAGCTAGTAGATGTCCCACCTACTAGGAAAGTTTGCTGGCTATCCACTCCTTCTCTCCTCTAACTATCTATAGTTTCTTCAACAAATTCTTCCTCTGAAAGGGGATTTAGCCTTTGCCTTTTGGTACCAGGCTGTCCTGAAGGTCTACTGGCAGGGGTAGCTGTTTCCCTATCTCTCTTTTTATTTCTTTCCTCATTTAGAGGAGTTTGCAACATTGGAGGTTCCCCCACATTGCCCTGAGTGGGAGGAGTCTGCGTTTGGGCCTTTTCTTTGGAATTTTTAGGCTACTTAGACATTGTCGATTGCTCTATGGCCTGTGTACTGGTTTCTAGTTCCTTGCCTTTGGATGTTCCTGTGGCTGGTGTGCTGGTTTCCTATGAATGTTGTTGAGAGGTTCCAGCTAAGGAGGGACCAATCCCTAATCTTTGTACCTGTGTTTGGGGAGTGAATAATGCAAAAATAGGCACAGGAGGCAGCTAACAGGTTCTGGGTTGGTTCGACTGCAAGTTTCTTAGCAAGGTGGCGGTTGGAAATCTTCGGCAGTTGACCTCGACGTTCTTTGCATGGGAACACTGGTATACGGTAAAAAACAATGAAAATGACATTCATTTGTTTTATTAGCAAAGTCAAGGTTGGCAGGGGTTTTTTGGTTTTCGGGCGGATGATGTGCACCGGGAAAGAATTGACATTTTGTCGTATATGGAAAGCGGTAAGTGGTTTCATCGCACCGCTTTTGGGGACAGGCAGTATTTAGTCGAGGGCTAGCGATTCCATAGATCGCTTGACGTGTGGCAGAGGTACGGTGAGAAAACCACTTAGTGATCCACGCTAATGCATGGTCACTAAGGAGTGCGCGACATTGATTAAGGCTGTCAAATCTGGAGAGTGCGATCGGACGGCTGACAGGAGGCGCGATATAGCGGGGTTTAACAGTAGTAGGCCCAACATAATTAAATATTAGTTAATTATATCGGGGGCGTTATGATAGGTCGGGGAGAGTTATTAATTAGTCTTGATGACTAATTAATCCTCATTAAATGATGGTGGGGTTGGGTTCTTAATTAACTACAGGTTAGTTAATTAATCCCAATTTAAAATGTATTATGGTTATAATTAACCATCGAGCCGGGATATATAGACTTTTTGGGTTTTTTAATATATTTAAATAATACAAGAAAAGGGTAATTTTCTTTTATTTGGGAATTATATAATAAAAGTTAAAAGTTAATATGATCAAATAAATGGAAAAAGCGCTAAGTACAATGTTTTCGAATACATTTCATCATATAACATATTGACTTAGGCTAAAGAGTATAAAAGGTTTTTATGAAGATTTATTTCAATTTACCTAAGTAAAATAGGATTTTACTTAGGATAAGACTTATGAAAGTAAATGAATGACTTTATGGATGACTTTAAGTACTTAAGCTTTTAAATTATTGGGTCGAGGGTCTGATCCCTCCAAAAGTCAGAGAAATGCTCTGAGCCCCTCTAATTTTCAAATGCCTTAGTACTTAGGGGGAAATTAGTGAAAATTTAAGGAAAGATGAGAAGGGGAGTTAATAATTTGACCTTGTCTTGCTTGAAATGCTTCCAGTGTAATTTCTGCATTTCACTTGTGATGAAAGTGAAAATTAACACATTTAGAGTCATTATCCATCACATGTAATTCTGCAACATCATCTACCTACCCTACCTACTTTAACCTAAAAAAATTTCTTCTTTATTTGGGTGCACTTAGACTAGCAAACCCTTATCAAAATTTTCTTTTCTTTTACATGCAAATATCTATCTAAGCCTAGCCATATTGCATCCAAGGGCTCAGATTAAACTGTTGATCTCTTTTTATTCACTCTACCTATCTACTTATCTGCCAAGTTTAAACAGTTTGGTTAGATTTTATTCTCTATCTCTAAAGCATAAAATTCAAATATGAACTTGCCAAGCTTAAGCTGTTTGACTGTTCATCAATTTTGGCATAAGTTAACAAGTTGCACACAATTATTTATTTGTACAAGAGTAAGTACAAGAGTAAAAAGTAGTGGCATTTAGACTTGCACACTTTCCTTGGTCTTTCTTTTGGTGGGGTTCATTTTCTTTTACTTTTTTGACCATCTTATTCTTTTTTTACCCTTTGATTTTTCTTTTAGGGTATACCCTCTTTACTTTTTTTTAATTTTTTGATTTTTTGAAAATATGAAAAACCTTTGCAACAAGTAAAGGTATGAACATATTCATAGCTCATCAAGTCAATCATGATATATGACATCTATTGATATAGGAGCATAACAAACCTCATTTCTCTTCCTATTCTTGTCTTGTGTTTTCCAATCTTTCAGGCTACACGCAATTCTCTATGCATGGTGCCCGCACATCCGTTAATGATTTCCTATAATCTCTTTATAGCCTTACTATCGTGCAATAGCTTCATGCACATTTCTAGGAACATTGTGAGCATCTAGTCTGTCTTTGCTTCCTGAAGTGGAGGCATCAGTGAAGCTCTTTTTAGCTTCCATAAAGGTTTCTTGAGCGTGCTCCAAATCAAACTCCACTTTTTTCACCGGAGCTTTGTGAACCCAAGTACTTTCTTTGGTTTGTTTTCCTTTATCATCTCCCATCACAATTCCACTTCAGAGCACAATATTTACATTTGGATCATCCTCGCATGGTTCAGACCTCATCATTTGCAAGTTCTGAGTTGGGGGAGGTGGTAGCGCTCCCTTGTCATGTAGCCTAGCTATAAGCGTAGGACAATCCTCTGTCTCATGATCAAACAAGGTACAATACAGACATGATGAACATGTTGAATTTGTACAATCACAAGAATAATGTCCTTTCCCTCTGCAGTTGTATCGTATTAGTTGTCTGCGACCTCTCCCAAGTCCTCCTCCACCTCAGCCTTGTCCGTGCCCCTCGATTTTGGCTCGCGCCAGCCCTAGGTCCTGGTCTAGGGGCCATGTTTTGGCTTGAACCTTATAGGTGGGAGTTCTATCCATCATTAGCTCATAACTTCTACATGTGCACTCATCGTGTCCCACAGATCTACAAAAATTACAAAACAAATTTTGCGAGTTATGCGTGTACTTTTGCAAAAAATGGCAATTGTCTGTAGCATGCTTTCCCCCTATTTGACAAATCACACACCACAGAGCAGGTGCCACGCTCGATCCTACTTGTGCTTCTGGTCTTAATGGCATCATTCCCCCTCCTATGAGGTAATTCATGAATACTGGGCAGTGGTATTTATCATGACCCTGACCTTTGCATTTCACACACCACACCTCTTCGCGTGCTTCTGGTCATATTGTTCTGTCCTATTTTAAAATTTGCATCTCGAGGCATAAGTTTCTCAACTGCGCGTGGATCTACTGAACTCCCAAGTTAGGATCTTGTATTGGGGTCTCATGCAGCCTCATCGCAATCTCTAAAGCCTCTACTTAAGTTGTTAACCTTTGCTGCGACAATGCATTCCTCAAATGCGGCGATAGTGATGCTACAAACCATTTGCGGTGTTGTCCATCTGTCGGAGTCATGTTAGCTTTGCGAATCATACACTTCAGCCTCTAATCCAGCTCCCAAGGAGTCTCACCTAGTAGGATCATGATTTCTTTGAACCCAATGATCGACTGCGCTTCTGACTTCGGCCTACTAAATTCCCTAGTTAGCGCAACTTAGATAACCGCGATTCTCGTATTTGGATTATCACTTGAGTGCTTGATGTAATAGGTCAACACACAATCCTACAGAGAACTAACCAATATCACTTTCTTGATATTATCATATGCACTTCCCATATGGATTTTACAACAAACCAAAAGTGGTTCGGATCTTCATTTCCTACTCCCTTGAACAAAGGAAACTTTATTGAGATTGCCATCTTAAAACGCGGTGGTCACAGAGGTGGTACGGTTCTAGATGGAGGTGATGACGGTGAAACTAGTGGTGGTGTGGGTGGAGGTGGTATGCATGGAATCCTCTACCTTATCAAATGGATCGCACTTCACGAAGATACCTTCGCGAGCTCTTCCTCGTCCCTTTGTGGATGTGAAATCAAGGGGCTAGTCTCTAGTGCCACACTTCCTTCATTTCTATAAATTCTCCCACTTCACGTAGCCCTGAATATCAATGTAGCTGCATAATCCTCTTTTTGAACAATATCATTTTAATCCAAGTGTTCAGAGACTTTACGTACTTACCTCGTGGTCCCTTGAGAAAGCATCACTCTACCTCACTATAGCTGACCAAAGTATCTACTACGAACTCAGTAATGAATCCTCCTATAATCGATCGAGCCAGTGATCAACAACGCACCCAATCTTATCCTCTGATGCTTCCAATATGTGCACCAAATCTGGGGTCCACACAATAGGTCTGTTGAGCTTCCACCTTCCTTGGCTATCTGCTAGCTTCGTGATCCACTCGTACAGCTCAGTAGGCAAAGATGTGAATAAAATTTTGTGGATATTTATGTACAAGTAGTAGTCTAACCATTCTTCCTTCGATAGTCATGGATTCTTGTTCTCCTGCACCACAAATTCGTGAATTTTCCTTTCCAACCACCCTTCAATCTCCTTTTTAGTTAGATTCCAGTGATGTAACATTATACATCTCTATTTAGATTCTGGTCCTGGCAATGGAACCATTTGTTGGCTTGATGGGACCTGACATAGGTTCAAAGTTATTTATCTAAACAAATACTTGTACTACTGGCCTTTTCAGCGATAGCCCACGAAACACGGACTGAGGTCTCACCCAAAGCAGTATGGGGGGATGCTAGAACCAAGTTTTTGCACCCTTGAGATGTCTGAGGGGTCGGTTTAGTCCAACTGTGAATACCTTCACGTAGGTCACTTCGCACTCTTTCCTGACTTACGAGGCCTTCACGCTCTATTATACTTGCCTTCACGTAGCCCTATTCAGGGTCTGAGGTGATTTCATGATGCTAAGGTAGTGATCTATGCTCTTTCCCTAAGTTACACTACGAATCCTACTTATCTTCTTATAACTACTATTTAACCTCGCGTAAACATATAATTTGTTGTACATTTTCTTATTCGACATATACATATAAGTTCGCACAACAAATAAACAGTAAACTTGCACTTCATACCCAATATATTTCAATGCATAAAATAGGAAAAAGACACATAGAATGATAAGAAAATTCTCTTTATTAATTTCTCCAACGGTTACAGACTCGACTCACCCTACACACTCAGCTGCAGGGGTCCACACACTCAGCTGTAGACTACTAGGGCTTTGTGCACTTAGCTGTAGAGCCTTCTCCTACTCTACAACCCAAAACACAACTTTTCACTTCCACCAAGACTGAATTCATCATCATTAGATCTTACATGGATCAATGTCCCTTTATACTTAGAGCCTTGCTCTATTTATACAATCCCATGTTTCGCAGACCATGGGTAGAATTCTCAAGTCAACATTACATTACAAAAGTAAGGGCGGACAACCCTATGACTCAATTACAACTTCGCACTCCACACCCACAATTTGCAGAGTCTTTACATCAGAATTAGTCAAAACTTGGGCTTTAATCCCCAAAACTTGCCTTGGGGGATCCCACGCCCTGTGACACATGATGAGAGAGTGATTTTAGAGTGGGTCCATGATGAGGTGATCATCATAAAAAAATAATTCATGGTGCATACATGTACATTCTAGGGCTACTCGAGCATTTTTACGGGTGAAATGTTTTGAGCTAGAGAACATTGAAAATATTTTTTAGGTAACTCCAATCAGGCTCTGATAAGATGTATTCCCCCTTGAGGAGGCAATGTTTGATAATATATGGGCCCTTCCATAACCTCTCGAACTTCCGAGGTCCTACCACCTGTTGGGAAACATCGTAACGGAGGGATAAGTATCCTTTGGTAAATGTCTGAGGGGTGACGTTACAATCAAATGAGGCTTTGACCCTCTTTTTGTGTGCTTAATTATTTTGGAGAGATTATTGTTGATTTTCATTTACAAGCTCCATTTATACCAACCTTTGCTCCAAATTTTTTGTGTCACTGAGAAGTTTGATGGCATAGTGTAAGGTAGTGATCTCAAACTCAATGGGAAGTACAACTTCAACCCCATATACTAGTTGGAAGGGTATGAACCCTATAGATGATTTGATTGTTGTGTGGTATGCCCATAGGGTTGAGAAAACTATGTTGTACCAATTGGTTTTGTGATTGTTCACCATACGTTGCAACGTTGTTTTGAGAACCTTATTGACGATGTCTACCTAACCGTTGGACTGAGGGTAGTATGGGGAAGCAAACTCGTGAGAGAAACCAAAGTGTTGGGATAACTCTTGAAATATTTCATTCTCAAGATGTTTACCATGGTCAAAAAATAATTCCTTGGGGACACCAAACTATGTTATTACATGGTTAAAGAAAAAGCATGCAGCAGTTTCCGTGGTGTTATTATATGTGGACATCACTTCTGCCCAATTGGTGAAGTAGTCAATGACAACCACAATGTAATTATGGTTGTCAAATGATGGGGGATTACAAGTCATGAACTATATGCCCCATTTGTAGAAGGGGTCTGCCACGATGACTGTATGTAGGGTAGTGCTTGGTGCTCACACCTTATGAGCATATCATTGGCATCACTCACATCTTTTGACTGCCTGTATGCGATCATGGAAAAGGGTGGGCCAAAAATACTAGGCACAGAGTATTCTCTTAGTGGTGTCCATCCTCGAGAGGTGGTCATCGCAAACCCAAATGTGGTAATAATTTAAGGCTTTCTCAGCTTGTTCATGAGTGAGACACCTACAAAGGATCATTCCAATGCCCCGTCGATAGAGGACATCCCCCAAAAGGAGGTAACATGGGGCCTGGTGGCATATGTGCCTCTGATTATCATGAGTAAGTTGGGGTTTGAAATTTTGAGCTCTTAAAAAGAAGAGGATATACCGTACCAGGAGTCTTCCATTGATACTAAAATTATATGTTCATTGGGAAGAGCATCATTAATGGGAGATCCTTGGGTCTTTGTTGGGAGATTTTTGATGAACTCGGCAATGATGAGTGCCTTTTTGTTTGTAGGAGAATTAAATTATAGATTGAATTCTTGCACAACAAAAATCCATCAAGCATATTTGTGGTTCATCATACAGTGAGTGATCAGATACCGCATGGGGTTTATAGTTTCTATTATGGTAGTGGTTCGAAGGATGATATAAAGTCAAAGCTTTTGTACAACATGTACTAAATCTATGGGAATTTTTCTTCTAGTTCATAATTCAATGTAGGCTTGGATAAGTTCTTTATGATGTAATAAATTACGTGCTCCTTATTATCTGGTCAATCCTAGACTAATACACCAGTGATGGCTACATCTAATGCTGATAGATATAGGGTATAGTCTTTATTGTGGTTGGGTGGGATAATCAAAGGAGCTTGAGATAATGCATCTTTTAAAGCTTCAAATGATTTTTGAGCCTGATCATCCCAATGGAAGGGAATATCCTAACAAAGGAGGCACAGAAAGCCTTGCACGCAAGTAACATAATCAGGGACAAAGCGTTATAAGAATGTGCCTTACCCTACAAGCTTTGTAATTGTTTCAATGTTCTTGGAGGTGGTACTTCCTTAATGGCTTATACTTTGAGAGGGTCAACTCTAATACCTTGCTGGGAAACTATAAATCCCAGTAGTCTTCTGGCATTGACACAGAATACACACTTGAGAGGTTTCAATCATAGGTTATATTGTTGACATCTCTAAAATACCACGTGGAGATCCTCTAAATGGTTAGCATGCTTCTTGGATCATATTTTAAGGTCGTCCAAATAGGACAGGATAAGATGAGCCAAATCATGGAAGATGTAATTGATGGCCCACTAGAAGGTGGTTCCAACATTTTTTAGACCAAAATGCATAACTTGGTATGAAAATGTACCCCAAGGAGTTGTAAATGTGGTATTGTATTGATCTGTATGGTGAATTTGGATTTGGTTATACCTAGAGAACCTGTCCATGAATGATAGGGCCTCGTGATTGGTGCAAGTGTCAATGACTTGGTCAATGAATGGTGTATGGTAATTGTATTTGGGACAAGCTTTGTTCAGATCTTAGAAATTAGTACAAATGTGTATGGTGCTCTATTTTTTTGTGATGAGTATAGGGTTAAAAACCCAAGGCATGTGAGTGATAAGATAGATGAACCCATCTTTGTGGAGTTTATTGATTTCTTGTTTGTTTTCTTCTACCTTAGAAGTATGTAACTGACATTGTTTTTGTCTAACGAAATGGATGTCAAGCCACGTGTCAATATGGTGTTCCATAATGGTGGGATTGATTCTTGGCATATCAAAGTAATCCCATGCAAAAATATCCCTGTACTCTTGGAACAAGGATGTGTATGCAGTTATTTCCTCTGGAGAGCATACTACACCTAGGGAGATCTCTTTGAATTTTCCAGGTTTGTTTGAAATATTCACCTTGATGGTTGGTGAAATATTTGACATGTTCCCTTCCTCAAATGCATCGGGTGTTGGGATGGGGTTTTTGAACCAATCAACCTTTCTTGGTGGTAGTAAATCTTTTGACTCTATGGCACGGATATCATGGGTTGGTGCACTATTAGGTACAAACACTTTTTTGGGTAGAAAAACAAACAATCGTGCATGGCATCCCATGGACATTTGGGTTCTGTTGTGGCCTCTATAATATATTCATCTGAGTGAAAAATATTATCTAGCATTGACTTGGGTTGTGCTAGGACTTGAGGTGATATTTTTGCCTTATCCTTCACCTTCATGCATGCCTATTTTTTTGAATCGCATACATTCCTTTATCCTTTTCAGTTTTTTTTTTTTTTTGCCTTCTAGTTTCCCTTCTGAATAAAACTTATTCCCTTTCCATGATTACATTGCCTTGTCATGCTGATCCACACTTCTTGCTCGTGAGTTATTTCCATTTATAGTCCCACCAAATCTCTTTGTACAAACTCGCGTTGACTGATGTGGGATTCCTTAAGGCGCACCTTTCAACAAGTCTTACCCCATCGACCTCAATACCTTATCTGGGATATAGACTAGAGTTCCTTTTGGGTACCTTGAGACTTGCATGCCTTAATGGCAAGTTCTCTCGCTGACAATCATGGGAATACATCAATGTCCCTTGATCGTCAGATCTTGCAAATGGCTCGACGTCAACCCCTCTATTCACATTTCACAAGATGTACTCGATACCTTGGCACTCATTGACATCAATGGTGAGTTTTCCTCGCATTGGTTAATGACATTCATCAATGGCTGGTAATCCAATGATTTCTCTTCATGCTCGACACCGACATATTCCTTTGCATGATTAGATTTGTACCATCAAGTTTTGTAGCAGGTGAAGACTATACACTTTTTCACGACTCCCTCAGTAGTTACAGCAGCATGAATTTTGATCTATGAGAGTACCACAGTTCCACTTTCAGCCTTTATCCTTTCCATGATTCAGCATCAGCAGTTCATATTCCTTCATTTCCCATGATCCAGTTATAGCAACATCATCATTCATAGTTACATTGTCATGATCTTGCTATAGTAAAACCTTCCATGTTCTAATAGCCACAATCACATATTCTCTAATCTAGCAGTTACAGTAGTTGCAGCTACAACACCAGTCACGTTTTCATGATCCAGCAGCAGCAGCTACTACATTCCTATTGCGTAGTTCATCATTCTTAGGTAAGTGGAGGTATGTTGTTTTCTAATCTTTAATCATGCAATTCCTTATATGTTGACTTGAATATTTTGGAAAATTCCTTCACCATGCTCCATTTCCTTTCATGATCCATGCCAAGTTGCATGAGGACATGCAACCAATTCAGTTGGGTTGTGGGGGGGGGGGGTGTGGAACTATATTCACTACATATTCACTAACCATGATTCCATTTTTCCACCACTATCACTCCATTTTTTTTTATCTCATTTACCATTCACCAACATTTCTTTTCCAACGATACTTTGTTGCACTTTGCTTCATACACATTGATATACATATTGGCATGTTTCATGAATATTACAAAATGGCTTTCTTATGCAAAGTGGTGTTTTCTTATGCACATTGATAGCTTATGATTTCCAGTGAGTGTTTACATTATTATTGTAGCAAGAGAACAAAAAACGAAATGAATGTTGTTAACACAAGAACCAACATTCTTTATATTCATGGTTGTCACACAAGAACCAACCATAAGAAAATATAAGTTGATACTCATGTCTTTCACATATCCTAGAAAGATTCATTTTTAAAAAGACATCATCATGTAAAGCCAAAGTTTAGATGCCAAACGTTCTTAAAGAGATCGATGCATGGTTGCATGAGGACATGCAACAAGTTTAGCTGGGGGGGATGTTGGGACTCAGAAATTCCGTATTTTCATCCACCTATCCCTTCACTATTCCTTACACGTCATCATCCCATTAACCTTTCATCATATCATTTTCATAAATACATTTTGGTTTCACCTTCTTATTTTCCACTTTATTCGTTTTTGTATTATAAGTGAATTTATGATTAAATATTAGAAAATATACATGTTTTCATATATATCTCAAGAATATGAGAGCTTTGTAATGTGTAGGAGATATGTGAAGGATTAATTCCAAGAGACTTCACGAATATCTCCTCCACCATTTTAAGGAGATAATTATTCAAGCCTATTCCTAAGGAGAAGATCATGGAGGATTCGGTTGGCATATCTTATCCAAGATATGTGAGAGATGTGTGGAGGATTTGAAGGGATCATATCTTGTAATAATGAGAAAGTAGTTGATAGTGGTTGAGAGAATAGTGGATCTGTCATTATGAGATGGTTATCTTCTTCATGTATATAAGGGAGTGCTCTCTCTTCATTTCATTAGTTTTTGAGTTTTGAGAGATAGTCTTGTAATTAGGAGAAGGGGATTCTTAGCTTTGATTCATATTCTTTTATTGTTATACTTTCATGATTTTTCATTTGATTCTTGTAATGTAATTTGAGATAGCCTTATTGTTGTGAGCTCACATATGTTGTTTTTCATTCAACTCTTCACATGTTGTATTACTTTCCCTTATGCAATTTCCTACTTTCCTAGTTAGTGTTTCAATGCTTTTCTAGATTAATTTGATTTCAAGGAATTAGATTAGATTAGTTCCACTTTGGTCCTACATATATAGTGCATGTGCCTCGTAATCCTACGAACCTCGAGTTGAAAAATTAAATAGTTGGGCAAGTACTACAACAGAATTAAACAACAATATTTTCACCCAACAATGATTTTCTCTTAGTTGGAGAGATGGATTTTTGGAATTTAGACCACTAAGAAAAAGATATCATTAACCTTACTCAATTCCCAACATTGATTTATGAAGTGGTTGGGTTTATCATATAGGGCACATGTGAGGGGTGATATTTTTTTCCAGGCGGCCTTAGATCATTTTTTCCTGATATAGATTGATGATGGTGAGAGGAGATGTAATGATGGGGACCTTGTTGAACTGTTGGTGGTGGTTTCTCCTCAAACATGCATAAAATGGACCTAGATGCTTCATTCCCTTGTGGTGTGGTGTTATCTAGTGGTTCAATATCTGACTCGACTAAATCAGAATTCTTAGCAATGAATCACCACATGAATCCTAGCATAGAACATAATCGAGAAATATGAGGATAGTGTCACACGTGATGGTTTCCTGCATAAGTCTGGAAAATGTGGAGTCTGTGTCTAGGTCTGGTGCTTTAGACAATGTAGGTAACTGAATACAATCGGTTAAATGCCCTTAATTTGGGGCATTAGTTGATCAAATGATTTGTTTCTTCACATAAAGCACATGTGAGTGTATGTAGGGTTTCATTGATCTAGGTTGCCTCTGATCATGGCGGGAGGTTGAAGGAAGAAAAGAGGGATAGTAGAAAGTGGCTTCTTCCCTCGTGATAGAAAAAATGGTTTTGTATCCATCCTCTATTGGGACGAATGGGGTATTGGTTTGGGTGAGTGCACCTAACTCATCTCGATATAGAATGATTTCAAGGAAATTATGAGTGTAGTTTTTGTATTCCTCTCATATGGTGCATGCGTAGTTGGTGTGAAATTCCTTATGACATGTGGGTGTTATCTTTTTCCAATAGGGGTAGGAGGGTTCACTGGCACTTTTGGGGCATGTAGAAGAGATTTGAGCTCATCTAACTTGGGGCTCATATTGGTGGGGTGCCCAATTATTTCACACAAAACCTAGGGTTGAGTGACCCTAGAGGAGGGAGTGTTTGAATATTCCACCTTTTTTACTTTTTTCTTATCCATTTTTTGGCACCAGCTAGTGTCAGTGTAGGTACTTCTTGTTGTGGTGTGCTATCCTGAGGAGGACTAGGACTTATGCCTGTTGAGGTGATACCTAAGCTTCTTGACATGGCCTGAGGCCAGATACCATATCAGTATCACCATATCCATATGGGGCAACGAGAGTGTTGCAATGACTTGGTGTGAGATAAAACCATGTAGGGGGAATAAGAAGGGTGTTTGAGTGATGGCATATGGTAAGAAAGTAGGAATGATAACAACATTGATGTTGGTATCCAAAACTGGTTCTTGAGATTGTGGGGTGTTTAACGAATTCATCATGCACACTGGTCCTCCTGTGGTTGGAAAAATATCGTATACCATAGGAGGGTCTCCTAGGAATTTCCCTAAGAGTGTTGACAACTTAAACTGGCCTAGGTTGAGTTTAGTGTAAGTGGTGATCCATTTAGAAGAATATGAGACAAAAGGTAATTTCTTCTTCTCATAATATGTGAGTTGATATATTGTAATGATTTTTCTATCATGGGGATAGAAAAATCAATTGAGCGTCTAATACTTTGATATCTATTAGCACAATTTTTTCAGCCATTTGTACTAGCACACCTTGGTATAGGCATACGGGGGTTGAAGGGCACCTTTCATATGCTCTAAGCGTGATGTCAAAAGGGTTGATTTGGGAGATCCCAGTTTTTTCCAATCAGATTTGGAAATTATACATGTGGATGCCCCTTCGTCGACAATGCAATGATGGATGGTGATGTTTTGGACTAAGACTAGGATTTGGAAAGAAATGGTTGATGGTAGTCATGGGGTAGATTTATCCAAGTCAAATACCAATAGGCAAGAATCGGTTGGGTCATTTGTGCCTAGAGCAAAAGGTAGGGCTTTTCGTTGGGTTGGGCATGTTTATAGGACCTCTAATGTTGACATAGCTAAGGGAGATTGTGTTAATTTGTCGACTATGTTGTAGCTATGATAATATTTTGAGTTATGTCCTACTCTTCATAAATGTCCTTTGACCATCTTTGACATGGGTTCTATAGGAATTCAATGAATGGTCAACGATGTTTTAGCTATTGCCCTGGTCGAGGTGGATGGGTTAGGTTTTGGGGGAGATTCATAACTTTTGTTTCGCATTTGTAGGAGAATATCTTCTCCTGTCATGAAATGCCATGATTAGAATTATTATGGGGGTTCCCTCCAGAAGGATGTGGATGGGATGGTTGTTGCTAAGTGTTAACCAATCCCTTATGGGGGAAAGGGTCTTGCACTACTGTAGTTTTTTTCCTTCCCTGCCCTCTATTGTCCCATATCCTTTTTAACTTAGGGAGTTGAGGACAATGATGGGTATAATGACCATACTCTTTGCATATGGCACATGAATGATTAGTCAATAGACTTG
Organism: Pinus tabuliformis; assembly: GCA_031772625.1. NCBI lineage: Eukaryota > Viridiplantae > Streptophyta > Pinopsida > Pinales > Pinaceae > Pinus > Pinus tabuliformis. Next base: position 416,090,203 of record CM062819.1, on the reverse strand, counting down.
TGTTTTTGTTTTTCCTCTATTGTTTATTATTAGCTATCCCCTAGTTTTGATTCTGGTTAGGCTCATCCCTTGTCAATACCTGTAGGGGTTGTTGATGGTTGTTTCCCCACTATTCAGGCTCTTCGTTTGGTTTTCTCCTTGGCTTCTTCTTAGCAACATTAGGTGGGTTAGATGAGTTTAGCTACTCCTTCGATTGTTGTTGTTGAGTAAGAGAGGGTTGCACGAGATTAACCCTTGTGATATTTTGTGTTGTTGGGTTATTCTGTTGTTGTGCGGGGAAAGGAGAATATTGATTTCCTTGTCCCTGATTGGTATATGGATTTTGGGAAGAGGAAATTGTGTCTGTATTCCTAGAGGAGTATTGGTTTCCCTATGGGGGAGGGTATTGGCCTCCATGTGGGAGCTGGTATTGGTTAACCCTAATAACTAGATTCTGCATTGGTGTGGGTTGACCAGGGTAGTATCATGTATGTTGTAGTGGTGGTGCATTTTGTGTAGCATCAAATGCTTGGCCACTGAACGTGTATCCAGGGTACTGGTAAGTGTTGCTTAGTCGTTTTTGGGTTATGGATCCTATCAATCCATCATCAGCATTGGATGTGTCTGGTGTCTCTTTGTAAGTCTATAGGCATGGGGCATCTAGAAGCACGTGATAGATATATCCAGACTGGGTGTATATAATCCCTAACTATGTAGATTTGGTAATGGCTTCTTCCTCATTATGCAAGGATGAATTTGCCACATATTTTTGAAATTTTTTATGTGAGGGATATCCAAAATAAGTCGAGGAGGACTTTGTCTTCAAACTATGCTTTACACAAGCTATGATGTTTCTGCCATTCACGGATATGATCTAATATGTGGGTAGAAGGTATGTGTTTGAAGTGGGTGAGGAGTTCAAAGCCCAAATCATGATGAGTTGGGAGATGAAATAATGTGATGAATGTTGTAGCTAGGGAGCTAAAGTTTCCATGTGATGCAAAAGGTTATTAAATGTGCCATTTCATTTTTGGCCCAGTAAGGGTGTGTTGAAAAAGTCGTAGTCAAATAGTATCGTCTATAATACTATTGGATGAGCACCACAAGAGAAAATTCATGACATGGTTTCCTCGATCTTCTCTGTGTTTCCCTTCTAATTTTGGAATGTTCGAAAGGAGTTTGGTGGGAATGGCTATTCAATTATGGTTATGAGCGATCTAGTCATTAGTTACCTTACTCAAATTTTGCATGTTTAAGGAAGCTAAGAACGGGATCCACGAGTTGTCTGCCATCACGAAATAATTTTTGATAACTATATGTAAAGGGGTCCCCTGTGGGGAAGTTTTAGGATAACTACCTTGGTAGGTGTCTTGTGGATTATCCAAAGGAGTGGTATGTGGGATCTCCAAAGTGGGTATTATGTGGGGACCCTTGTGGGGTCGTGAAAGGTGTGCTTTGACGAGGAGGGATCCCGACCAAAGATATGCTAATAAAGGAAGATCCTATAATGGTGGTTGCATGACATCCTTTATACCTAAATGGTAGGAGTCCTAACACGCCTCCTAGTAATGGGGGGATGTTTAAGAAGTGTCTAGATTAGTGGGGAGCCATGGGGTCCCATATGGTGTTTATTAGAGTGTGTGATTATTTGTGTATGGTGAGGGAAGAAGATGATTCTTCAAAGCAAATAAATCACATGCATAAAATAAAGCGAAAAATAAAAAGATTATTTTCCCTTTAACTTTAGCCTATGTGATCAATCAAACAAAAAATGGTTTTCGTTTGTTTTGTGTATAAGAAAAGATCCTAAGAAGACCTATTCATCCTTGCCACTCTCAAAGTAATTGGTCCTGGAAGAGATATCTTCTAATGGGTCCTAGGGAAATGTCCTGAAAGAACTGGTGATGCCTTCTAACAGTAGAAGTACAAACCAAGGTAATGGAAATGAGGCTCAAATGTTTCCCACACCGTCACCTATAGGGAAAGGATTCCCTAGATTTTTTCCACTAAAGTACCTTCGTCCCACGTCAAAATTCAAGTCTTTAGCTTCTTGGTAGTTATTACCAGTACTAAGCACTAGATGAGTCGAGTAGCCCCAAATAGTACTACACTCACCAGAACTAAGTCTAACTCTCTCTAAATCAGGTCTTTTCCATGCTCGAATATTATTTTATGTGGCATGATTGAAGGATTTTAAGCTCCCTAAAAATTCAACTACTATGTCTCAAAGGTGTAACATGACCATGGTGGCTTATGGGATGCCTACCCCTGATGGTCCTAACCTAAACTATAAATTATTTGGTGTCCCATGTGGGTAATTTAGTTGGTTCAAGTTATGGTTACTTTTAAGGGTCTTACTTTTCTTTAGGGTGTGAGATGTAATCTAAAATAAACTAAGTATCAAAAGCTCCAGAAACTAGATGCCTTCTAATATGAATTTTATAGAAGCTTAGTGTGTGATGTGTAATTGTGTGCAAGCGATGAAGTGAGCATGTAAAGTACGAGAAGATGTGGATATTTGGTGATACATTCCAATATTCCCCTAATTACACTAGGTTTGAATTGTTCTTTGCATGAAAAAGAAATGATATGCAGATAATGGGCCGCTTACTATTTTTCCTATTACACTATGTGAATCTCAAAACAGGGAGATGGAAATTCAAATGCTTTAAGAAATTTTTCATATGCAAACCCAGGTTCATCTAAGAGACACACGGGAAGTAGTGATTACTTACTTTATGTACTAAAGTTTGCTCCTAGTCCACTAAAGAAATGAATGTTTTGGTTAGTAACAAGATTTGTGGATGATGGGCCACTTACTCCTTTACTAATTAAGCTATGTGAAAATTGACAATAAAAGTAAATATAGTCTAATTACCCATCTAATTATGATTAGTAGAGAAATTAAGTAATCTAAACTGACTGGAAAAAATTTGCAGAAGTGAAGGCAATTCACTAAAGGTTGCCAATCATCTGAAGAATGTGAAATTACAAGATATCTTTTGCTTTCTGGAAAACCTTACGGGTTTCACAGTGCAAAGACGCGGTGATGCATCTATCAGATGAAAATTCATGGAGTGTGCATTTGTATGAAAAGAATCCATGCGATCAATAAGAAACTTTAAATTAACAAGTTTCTCTACCAACAATAGTTCCATAGGGTCCTGCAAAAATTATAGAGAGGTCTGAACACTTTGTAAGTCGACTATGCATAGAGAAGTTCATGCAAACAAAACCTTTAGCTTAAATAAAATAAAACAGTATGGTCGCCATTTATGTGGTAGTGTTTTTATAGCAATGTGTACCAAAAGACACCTCCTTCACAGTTGGTTATTCCTTGAAAGGGAACAAACGCAGAGTTGGTTTTGTTAGTGAATAGAATTATATAAGCAAAGCATTTCAAATAGTGAGAACAATTCATATACAAATATTAACTAAAACAGAGAGACAAATACATAAACAAATTCTCAATGGAGCAAACACGTCAACAAAATAATGGAAAAAAATCCCTTTATTAACTATTAGTAGTAGAATTTGAATACAATAGGTGGATACTAAACACTTGAAGAGAATTATTTGAGCTATGGTGCTTAAAAATCCTCAACAAGGAGGTTCCTTTCCTCAATCTCTTTGCAAGCCTCCCCTCTATCTCAAAGAAGTATGAAGACTGTCCCAATGGTGGACTCTTCTCCTCTCACTAGGATGATGGATTTCTTAGAAGAAGTATGGCCAACATGTTAGTTCTCTCACTTTCTTTTCTTCAATAATGAAATGTTGGGTTGCTCTGATAGCAATTTGGTTAACATAACATTGTCTCATATTTTGGTTCTCCCATGGCCTGTTTATATAGAATTTTTGAATCCATCTTACCTCTCTTGGTTCATGAATAATAATGACTTATGAGTTGGATAAGATGATTCCATTTAGGGCTACATATCTTTAGGGTGACTCAAATTTGGTTGGCCTGTACTGAGATCCTTTCACAAAATCGCCTCCAAGTGTGTGAAGTGGTCCTAAATTCACTGATTCATCCATTTTCTTGACCATGTGGATTTCGAAGGAAATACCACGCGGTGTGCGACTATTAAAGAAATAGTTTCGCGGACTTCAACTTGTAAAATCCATAAACTTTGGACCTTAGGATAAAATAATTTTTTTTAACTTCATAATGTCTTCAGCTGGAAAATCTTAACTTGTGCATTTTGTTGGACGACTTTTAGTTTTTTCTGGATTGTACAAACATGTGTTCAATTTTATAGTGTTAACACTCTTTATTTTTGAAATATGATTTATGGGCATGGATAGTCAAATATATGACATTGATGATCTACAACAAAGTTATAATCTAAGGAAAGAAAGTTTTCCCTTTCTCGAAGCCTTATTCACACAAAAGCAAGCTTACAAGTGCGACTGTAGTCTCTCAACTGCATGGAAGTAAGGTCAAGGGTGCAACTATAGCCTCCCAACTGCTTAGAGGAATGTCCATGGGTGCGACTATGCATGATGGACATAAAAATGAAGTTTTTTGCATGAAATTATATGTACTCCTGAAGGATATCAGTCCTATAGAAATGAAGCAAACAAAAGAAAGATCTATGAGAAGGAAATTTTGAATATTTACTATAATATGAACATGAAGATTGAACTTGAGTTTACAAATGATCAGGATATGCATATAGATGTGTCATTATGATTAAAATTTGTGCTACAAGAGTTTAACATGATTTGGCTGATATATATGAGTAATATTTGTATTTTTTACATGATGCTTGATAATGACCTAGAACTTTGACTTGATGATTGAGATATGTTTTGGACTATAGATCTCTTTATGATAGAAAATTTGGATTTGACATGATGACTAATGATTTTATTTGACAACTAATGATTTTCCTTGATGACAATGATATATGAGCATAGTGACTTATAATGACTTATATGGGTATTCGAAAATGGTTTTGTCTTGTTCTTGACACAATGGTTGAAGTATTATAGTTGTGATTCAATATGAAGATGGAACCTGCATTACTTGTCATTGGTGTATGCATTTTCATCTAGTGATAGAAATGACTTGTATTATGATCATGAGAATGACTTGAAGAAGTTTGGATTGATATTACATGATAGATGACAACTTATTGGAATGACAATAGATGATGTCATGACTTGATGAAAGCTTTACCTATCACCTGGTCTAAATAATTGACACTATGATATTGATGACTTTGATATTAGTTTTGATATAGCTTCTAAAATTTGATCAGCTGACTTAGTTGATTTGATTGAACAATATTTATTTATGTGAGTTTGAGCATAATGATTTGGAAAAGTGTTATGGTCACAGAGAGCTTTGAATGAAGCTAGCTCCCCAATCTAGATATGTTTGCATTTACTATTATCTGGTGAAGCCAAGAAGATGTGATGATCCAAACCTCTATTTTAGAAGTGTTCCAAGGTATGACTTTGATTTTGGTTTTTTTTTTTTTATATTGATGGTCTACTATTGACATATAATGAGCCTTTGATGATCTAAGTAAGATGGATATGGCTTCTGAAGCTCAAAATGATGAATCATGGCATGATGAATTGACTTTTGAAGTTGGGAAAAAATAATCTATATTGTTCTAACAACTCACAATTTAAATATACAACTAATTAGATCGATTATGTGATTTATAATCAACACACATCTATTCAACTAATTAGCATAGAATTTCGAAAAATATGAGGAAACACAACTTACCTATAGTGATGATATTCCTTACTTGTGATTTCATATTTGAATTATATTTCAATCCCGCTAACCACAACAAATTTTTTGGGATAACTCTCCACCCAAACATAAGCTAATCTGCACATAATCGTTCTACAACTGGCCAACCCCGAGCCCTCAATCAATGTGTTACTGTCAGGGAATCCTTAGTCTCATGAAACTTTTATCCCAAGAGACTGGATGAAGGAATGGATGAATCTCATCCTCCTCCTCATACATTAAATAGACCAAAAAATGGAAAGGGGTTCATATGCACACATTCCATGTGTCAACATTCAACTTTTATTTCTTTAATTTAAATTTGACTTAATTTAATATTTCTCTTAACTTAACTCTTTTTTATTTTATTCCTTTTTAATTTTTGTTAACTTTACTTATTTTTACTATTTTTATAGTTTACTTATATGTTTGTATATATATATATATATATATATATATATATATATATATATATATATATATATATATAACTCCAATTTATTATTTACTATTTTATTTATTTATGATTATTATTTGTATTATTATTAGGGGACATTATAATTGTGAAGTTATTGAAGAATTATTAGAAAGTGGAATTGAAAATCCTTGGACACTCTGATTGAATTTCAAGATGTTGTGAAGAAATATTATTGAACTCATCTTGGCAACCAACAATTGATTGAAGCATTGATGTTCCATTTTGAATAGACGTTAATATACATATATGATGTCCATAGAACCTAAATGAGTTCATGATTGAGCCACTTCACTCACATAGATTTTCCACTGAGAAGCCTTCAAGATATTTGTATGGGATGATCAATTTTTTGTGTGAGACATTCCTCTTGTGATATTTGACTACTAGGATTGTTATTGATAAGATGAGCACATTTGGATGTTTCCTTAGTATTAGAATGGCCATGATAGCTTATATGAGAGATCTGTAGCATGACCGAGGTTTAGTACGATGTTGTTAGCATGGCTAGCTGTAAGGCAGGATGAAGAAGCTCCTTAGAGATCCGTCTAAGCAGGGTTTGGATATCACATGGACACATTATTATGACAAATATAGGGAACCAATTGGTAGATAATCTCGCATATAGCTAAGACTAAGATACTTTCATATATTGAGACAGTGTATCTATATGAGACAAGCTCAAGCTTGTTGTTGGCACCTCCTTGAGAGGGAGGATGACTATGGTATCATTTTGTGAGATATATATATATATAGAGAGAGAGAGAGAGATATGTTCTAATATGATAATTTACTTGATTTCTTGCATGAACAAGAGACTGTTGCTATTTCTACATAATGATCAATATGATACTATATATAAGTATGATAAGAGCAATGTTGATCGAGGACACTAAGCTAGCTTTTCCTCCCTGTCTGAGCTCCTAGGGTGTGGAATTAAGATAGATGGATCCTCCAGTTGAGGGAACTCTAGACAATAGGGTATCACCCCTATTTGTTACCCATAGGTTTGGATATGTTTCTCCCCTATCTTCATAGGGTCATAGATGTTGCTCCCCTATCTGGTCTATACAAAGTATACCCCAGTTGACATCATACCCACAAGTTGGGCTTGTTGGGAATATTGCTCCCCATTCGGTTAACGGGTTGAGAATGTACTTGGGGTGTACAACACAAGTCAATTATGATGTAGGTGTTCTACCACATGAATTCTTAGAGTCATCAATGGTAATATCAACAAGCAATAGGATTGGGTAAAGATTTTCTCCCCTATATGGTTTCAAGCTGAGAATGAGCTCCCCAGGGTGATACCAGCATTTAGATGTGCTCCCTTATGTATTTGGATATCCTATTACTTGACATGGGGTTAGAGTGTCCCGTAGGAACTTCCCCACTATCATAAACATGAGGTGAGAAGTGTTCAATAGGACCTTCCCAATTGTTGGTTTCCAGGCTGAGATGTGCTCCCTAATGATATGCTCTCTAATGGTGATGTGAATTGACTCACCACTTATGAGATTCTGGATAGTATCCTACTAATAGAGATACTGAGTAGTAGTCCGATGAATAGAGGGCATTAGCAAACGCTCCCCTCCAATAACAAATTTTTCTTCTTTTAGATTCAATAATGTTCAACATATGAGTAGGGACAATCAAGAGATAATAAGGAATAAATAAGAGATGAATTAAGGTGATATGTTACGATATCTAATTTTACTTGAGACTGGATATGATATGATGACAAGATTTTATATTGATCGATGGTCAGATATTGGCAGGTGGAATTCTCCCTAGTTGGGAGGTGGTGTTGAAAATATGCAACTATGATGAAATTCCACATTGAATAGCTCACTTGATGGATATAATTATTTCATTTAATTCCTCTATTCGAGAGGGCCCAAATCGCCCTAAAGATCACTCAAATTAGATAAGAGGAGGTGTATTTATGAATAAAAAACCACATGTGCATATTTGATAAGGTTAGTCCTAAAGAAAAGTGGACCCCTTCAAAGGCTATAAATACAAGTGACCTCTACCTCATTTGGAAACAATCGTGAGACACTCTTCTATCTTGGTTTTTGGCTCACACATGTCTAAGGCTCATCTACGGAAGAATAGGTTTACTCTGAGGTGAAATTGCAGTGTCCAAATCTCACATTTCAGATCTATGGTTTTGGGACATAGTCACAGGGACAACATAGGAAGGTTTCAACTACAACCACTCCCATAGAGGCTCATGAGTGTGATTGGAGCCTTCCAGTCACATGGAAATCTCACTATGCTTGCAACCAAGGATTATGGTTTTATAATCACAATTAAACACTTGCCTCAAACCAGATCTGACCCAAGTCGCTCACATTTCAGGCTTGAGGGAGTGAATGGGCTACTATAGTTTCTCGCATAACATCTTAAACAGTGCGACTGGGGCTCTAAGGAGATCCGACCATAGTCACTCACTTACAGTACTTCGGAGAGCAGTTAGGAATCTATATTCTCTTGGATGAATCCTCCATGTGACCAGGACTCAAATGATGAAATCTTAGTTGTCTAAAGATTTCGCTCAGTGACTGTAGTGTAGGAAGTTTACTAAAGATAGTGACAGTCTTTATAGACTTCAAAATAATATTTTGAGTAGAAACATTGTTGGGTTCATTTCATGGATGCTGTAGTTGTTTTTGCTCGATAGTTGCATAGATGAAGATATGGATCATTGTACTCTCTTTTTCTGAATCTTTTGATGAAAATCTAAGAAGAAGAACAATTTGAAAGGGTTTTCCCCATAGTGGGATTTCCCTGGTCTCTGATCAATCTTGGTGTTTCTATGTGTGAATGATTTTCTTTTGTTGTTCCTTTATGTTTTGTTGCATTGATGATGATGATATTGTTCTTTCTACATAATTTCATATGATGATGAATAAATATGTAAATCTGAATAATGTTATGATGCTATGGGGTGAACTTAATATGTTAATGAAGAAATTTAATTATCAAAGAAAAGAACAATATAGCCCTATGAAAATAGTAGTCTACTTATCTGGGTAGATATTCTAAAGCCACTTTTAGGGGTTTGAGGTGCATGTTGCTATTGTGGATGTTGTTGTTGTTGTGGATGCCGATCATTATGATTTTCAGGAACCTTTACTTTTACTGTAATCACATCAAGCACTATGTATTCTTTGTTTTCCTTTTCCTATTTATTTTTGTGCATTTGATCCTTATACAAGGCCTTTTTGTTGAATATGTCATCTCTTCTCCTAATGATTTTGTTATTTTCATATGCATATAGGTGATAACTAAAAAAATTAACACCATATCCAATAAAGGTACATTTCTTTGATCTTTCCTCAAGATTTTTTCAATTTTCTTTATTAATGTGGGCAAAGGCTTCACAACCGAAAGCATTTAAAAATGAGTAGTTTATATTTTTACCTATCCCTTTGTTTATTACATAAACATTAGTATCTACAGCCTCTACACAAAATTGTAAGGGAATTCCTGCATGCAATCTCATGGACCTTGCATGCTCCATGATTGTCCTGTTCATCATTTCTAAAACACCATTTTTGTGTGGTGTTCCTGAAACTATCTTCTCTATATCAATTCCATGCTTTGAACAGTAGTTGACAAACTCTTTATTATAGTATTCACCTCCATTGTCTAATTTGAGACGCTTCAACTTATTTCCTGTCTCATTCTCAACCAAAAATTTCCATTTCTTGAAAGTATCAAATACATTAGATATATTCCTAATATAATAAATCCAAGTTTTCCTAGTTGCATCATCAATAAAAGTAACATAATACCGAGAGCCACAGAGAGATGATACCTAATCAGGTCCCCATACATCTATATATACAAGCTCTACTTTTTTTCTCTTCTTTTCCTTCCCAACTCTGATAAATATGACTCTCTTATGTTTTCCATATACACACTTTTCACAGAAATCCAAATCAACATGCTTCAAACCTAGCAACAAATTTCTTGAGTGAAGAATCTACATGCCCTTCCCACTCATGTGCCCGAGCCTATGATTTTAGATTATTGTATCTTCTCTTGTGAAGGTTAAAGCATTAACAAAATTAGAAAAACCATTTCATAAATACAATGAACCAATATTTTCTAATTTTTATATTACTAAGGCGCCTTTAGTGACCTTCTACGTTTTGTTTGTAAAATTAGTTACACAGACTTCACCACCTAACTTCCTATTGAGATTAGATTTTTCTTCAGATATGGAAAATTCCTTACCTCCTTCAATAACCATTGGTTTCCATTATGTTTATTTATAAAAACCTTACCCATTACAACAATTTTACAGGGTTTATCATCACCCAAATGAACCTGTCCAAAATCTCCTTGAACATAGTTATGAAAAGGTTTTCTATTGGGTGTGGCATGGAATGAATCCCATGAACCTACCACCGAAGAATTAATAATTTTCTCTAATGAAAGAATCAAAGCATATTGCAACACATCGCCTATTACATTCGCTTCATGATTGTTCTATTGTTGTCCATATCCTTCTTTTCCCTTCTAAGATTTGCAGTATTTCTTTAGGTGTCCTTTCTTCCCGCATTTTCTTAACATTATCCCTAGTCTAGATTTGTATCTTCCTTTTATTGACTTATTGCGATTTCTCGGGCTCCTTTCTCTTTCCGTTTTTTTCCCCTAGTATTTGCAGTTAAAGCATTACCTTATGTCTCACTGGAGCTTTTTTGTCGCATTTACTTGCTAAGGATGACACCAACAACATCAACAAACTTTAAAGTAATAGATCTAGAGATAGAGTTACTAATAGCCATAATTAAGCCATTCCAACTTTCTAACAATGAGCACATAAATAACAAATCCCTAACTTCATCATCAAAATTTACCCCTACAGAACTTAACTTACTGATAACCGTGATAAATTCATTTAAATGATTAGCAACAAATGCACCTTCTAACATTTTCATATTAAATAGATGCTTCATGACAAATACCTTATTTGAGGTTGAGTGTTTCTCATATATTTTGGCCAATGTCATCATTAAACCTTTTTTTGTCATTTCATTTGAAATGTTGAATGCCATCGACGCTGCCTAACAGAGCCGTATTGTTCCTAATGTCTTTTTATCAAGAAGATTCCATTCGTCATTGGTAATACTCATCGAATTCTTTGATTTTATGCTCAATGGTAAGTACATATCTTTCATATACAGATAATATTCCATCTTGATCTTCCACCATTGTTATTTTTGGCCATTAAATTTCTCATCCCTAAACCTACCATCTTCTGCCAGTGCTCCCTCTCGAACTAAGAGTTCTTCTCTCCTGCAAGTTTATCTGCCAAATAGACCTTCATTTATGATGCCAATTGTTATAAATTAATTAATAGAGAAATTAAATGCATAAAATATTGTAGAAACACATAAAACAAGAGAGACGCAAATATACGTGGTTCGCCCAATTTGGGCTATGTCCACAAAGAAACAGTTGGTCCTTCCTTTTATATTATCCAACAAAATGAAGAGATACAACCTATGGCATATTTTTGGTAATTCCCTCTTTGCTCTCACATAATCTCCTCTCTCTTTCTTGCTCAAAATAATAATACATAGTCGCAATACAATTCCCTCATATAAACTGATTGTTTCCTTCTAGGGAAAAAAACCCTATATTATCATAACTTCTATCATCATATTATCTTCCTAATTAATAGCCCCATGGAACCCTGTGATGGCGATTATACGAGAAGTGTTGCTACCTCATTTAGGAAATGGGGTCCAATGTGGTTGACATCTCTAAATCAAGAAGATAATCAACCTCTGTTGGCATTATGGCATTATAGACATGTGTTGAACTTGATGGCAACCCTCTCACAGACAGACATTTCTCTTTATGGGGACAAGAAGAGCCAAAAGGAGAGAAGAGGGGCCATTTACATATGCTTATTGGAACCTTTGAGCCATTGGGAGCTTATCGGAGCAATAGAGGCTCTTTCTCATATATAAAGAGCTTATCGGGAGTGATCAGGCCTCATATGCATGTATTAGTGTTATCGGGAGGTGTTTGGGCGCTTAAAACCCATATATGCATGCATTTATATTGTCGGGAGTTGGTTGGGTGCGTAAAACCCATATATATGCATTATATCCCCTTTTCGGCGGTTACATGAATAATATCATTGCGGCATCGAAGTTTCGGCATATTGCATAACAATTATATATATATATATATATATATATATATAGATATATATATATATATATATATATATATATATATATATATATATATATATATGTTTCGGCATATCGACGCATTGGGGTTTCGGCTGTGTAACCCGGAAGCATATCGCAATGGACCCGATGGTGGCATTAACTCTGGCTTATAATAATATCGCATCCGCAGTTCGGCATATATGCGCGTCGGACTTCGTTGAAACCTCTGATTGCAGTCGGACCCGATGGAGGCATCAAACACGGTTTATAATATATCACGTCCGCAGTATATCGGAATACATAAAGGGTCACCCACCCCAATCCTCCGATTGCGAGCGGACCCGATGGTGGAATCAAACATGGCTTATAATAATATCGCATCCAGCTATGTGACTTTGGTGAAATCCTCCGATTGCGATAAGAGGGGTCAGACCCGATGAAGGAATTAAAAGCATTTCATATTAAATCGCATCCACGGTGTTCGCCCATAAGCCTCCCACTTCAAATCATCGATAGCGATGAAAGAAGCGGACCCGATATATTAATAAAGGCTGGTTAATGGGGCATATCGCATCCGATCCATCGGATCAGACGTCGGACATGTATTGTTAGCGATGAGAGCGGACCCGATATATTAATAAAGGCTGGTTAATGGGGCATATCGCATCCGATCCATCGGATCGGACATCGGGCATGTATTGTTAGCGATGAAAGCGGACCCGATATATTATTAGTGTGGATGCATTATGTTAAAAGTCCGCATTTGTGGTTTTGGGACCATTTTCATAGTTTTTCCCGCTTAAGCCTATTCTTAAGAGATTGGTCAAAACAGTTGCACCTCAGGTTTTCGGATCCTCTGGTTTCGATTCATGGTATTATCAAAAGCATGATTATATAAAGAAAAAGGGGATCCGGTGGAAAAGAATGGAAAATGAATTGAAGATCTTGAGGAAACTGTGCAGCCGCAGACACGCAAAAGACAGAAGTCTCTTCGGGTGTGGAGAATCGCTATTCAGGAGGTGATGTGGAAGCGGTCACCCACAGCAGTATGTAAATCCTCTGTTTGGGTCTTGATATCAACCTCTGTTGTCTATATCGGGTGATAACTGTCATGTATATGGATCTAGTGCTTAGGTTGGCCCTTGAGTGATTCTGATAGATCTGTTGTCTGGGTAATTCTGAAGATTTGTTTGTACTTGATGACCATTTTATCTTCTTGGATCCAGTCTGAAAATTAATGATTGTAGCTCCCTTCCAGGAGAGACTGGAGAACGAGAGAGAGTTGTAGCTCTCTGAAGGTTGCAGCCTGTGTACTGGTAAAGGACTGCACCAGTACAAAATCATTGTAAAAGAAATTCTATTTGAAAGAAGATAGAGACATATTGCAGGAGGTGGTTTTCACCCACATTGGGTTTCCACCTTATATCTAGTGTTCCTTTGTGTGACTATCTGTTTTTACTGTTCTTGATTCATTATTATATGGTTCTGATATACAAGTTAATTATCAATATCAGAAGAATACTTTAAAGCATAAGTCTGGATGGTTTATTGAAAAGAAATTAATAATACTGATTCACCCCCCCCCCCTCTCAGTATTATTTCCAACAACCTCCACACCCAATAAATCAACTAAATTAATCATTATTTTTTAGTTGGTTTACTAAATAAATATATTTGATCATTTCAAATAATATTTCCCTCTCTAAAATGTAATAAAATTTAGTCTAATATTTTTTACAATTATCCTAGATCTAGATCTATCCAAATATTTTATTATAAATAGAGGGGTTTTATCCTCATTCTACACATGACCATTTCATCGTCCTCATTATTGTCCTATGAAATTTGAGCTCCCACTTTTGATTTCAAGCCGCCATTGATTCCTTTTTCCCATTGCATCCTTTAGGAGAGAGAATTGAAGCTGAAACACAGAGTAGTAAAGGACCCATCCCATGGAGGGGGATTTTGTATATCTGAGTTTGCATACTCTCCACACCAGGTGCAAACTACTTCATCTTTAATAATAAAGTTAATCATTTTCCATTGGGTTATCATATCATCTTCTGTTGTTAAACGTTTCTTTACATTTGCATGTTGTTTTTGTAGGATTTCTTAACATTTTTATTGCATATCTGAAGAACATTGAAAACCATCTTTCATTGTTAGGGTTATTTGTCACCGATAGCTTAAGTGAAGATTTTTGGTATAGCTCCTAAGAATTTTCACATTAAAAAATGGCGACTCAGTGGTCTAAAATTTCAAAAACCTGGTGACTGTTGTTTCAGCATTTTTCTTTCCCTCACTTTTTATTTCTATTTTATATTTTACTCTTTGTTGGAAAAATCTTTGTTCTTCTGGGTTTTCATTTATTTTTCATAGGTCACAAGTACATCCACGTAGGAGATATTGCCTACAAAAAATTTATGAAGCGGTATTTTGGGAGAGCCAATGCACTTTTTGGAGCAAAACCTACACTGACCAGCATAGCTTTTGGGTCAAATACCTGCATCGTAGCGCAAAAAACAGGTCAGAATCTGCATTGTCCATTTGTTCCATATTTTTCTACAATTTTGATCATTTTTTTGAGAGTTCATTCTGTGTGTTGGGAAAGGTTTCTTCATTGTTCCTATTCATCCCTAGGCTTAGAGTCTCTTAGTAATTTTTATCCTTTAGAGGAAGAAAAATACCCTTTAATGTTTACAGTACGCCTTTGCCATTAAGTAAAAAAAATTATTGAATTGAGGAGTCTAGTTTGCATAACTTTCCTTCGTTGTTTTCTAGCATTGTTTCCATCATTTTCCAGTCCTTTTTGGTCCATATTTATAGCACTTTATTTCCCTTTGATACTTGTGTTACATTTATTTTATAGGATCCTCTTGAGTATCCTTCCTTTTTATTATTTGTTTTCTGTTATTTTCCAGCACTTAGCCGCTTGTCTTTGTTGGTTTTTGCTACACCATTTTAGTAGTTTTGGCCATAGATCACAGTCACAATAGACATTTGATCTTTTAGGTCTTTTAGTTTCTTTGGCTTTCATGTTTTGTCATAATTTTTCTTGTTGCTTCATAGCCTTTTTGGGTGGGGAATTGTTTGTTTAATCTTGTTGTCATATTATTGTTCATTTTCCATATCACTTGCAATTTTTACACTTCATTTCTTAGAAGCATTGGAATCAAAAAACATGCGTTAAATTAACCCAACGAAACACACATTTCTACACACACACTCGCACCCTAAGCAAACAAGAGCTTGGTTAGCACCGCAAATCCAATACTTTAAACACTCTAGATTAACAACTTAACTCACATGGATTTAAACCCACTTGTGCACCAGAGAAAAACTAATCTTGTAGTTAGCTTTAGGATCAGTGGAATATGTTAGGTTGTGTTATATTCTTTCCACGACTAGCCCACGTGGTTAATCGGGGGTTAGAGGGGGGAGGTCACAGGGGGTTTGAGGGGCACTTGTAACCCCACTTTATGTGGTCCGAGGCAGCGCCCTAGGAAATTTTGGTTTTGTACCCTATGTTAGGTTGGGCAGACCCACCTATGGTTTTGTGCATGATTTTCACACATGTTTCTTGGACGCGATGGTTTTGGACGTGATGGTTTATTGGTCCATGGTATTGGATGCTTCGGCATGTATATATATGTATTGTAACATTGAAAGGAACATAATGAAAAATCAAGCTGGTAGTCCTGGTTTTGGGATCCAGGGGAAAATATCTGTTTATATGTGTTTTATGTGTTATGCTCTCGCATTGTTATTTTATGTGTTTTAGAATTCGTATGCAGGTAATTTATGTACAGGGTTAAAACCTACATTTGGTATCGGAGTTGTTTTGGCTTCAAGGGGATGCCTTTGTTGCTGAGGGGTTTCAATCGAGCCTATGGTAGACCCTGTTCAGTGGGAGATCCGCGAGATCGATTCTGGTGGTGAAAGAAGATGGCAAGCAGTGGAAAGATAGAGATCAAGAAATTTAAAGGTCAGAGTTTTGAGTTGTGGAAACTCAATATGGAGGATTTGTTCGTAAATAAAGATCGGTGGATCATGGTAGATCTGGGTACTAAACAAACAGGAGTGTGTGATGAAGAATGGAAGAAATTGGATCGGAAGGCAAAGAGCACAATATAATTGTGTGTCTCAGATTCAATATTATTGAATGTATCAGGGGAAGCTACGGCGAAGGCCTTGTGGGACAAGTTAGGGACTTTGTACCAATCTAAGTATCTGGTGAATAAACTATTCCTATAGAAAAAGCTGTATAACCTGAGGATGAAAGATGGAGACTCGGTGACAAAGCATCTTAATGCATTTAATACTGTGGTAAGTCAATTAGCATCTGTTGATATTAAAATTTTAGATGAAGATAAGTGCATCAGTTTATTGTGTTCTCTACCAAATTCGTGGTATAGTCTGGTTATTGCAATAGGTAGCAATGCAACTGCCTTGCAGTTTGATGAAATAGTCTCATCCTTGCTAACGGAGGAGATGAGACAGAAAAATATGGAAAGCCAGAATGGTGATGCCTTGTCTATACGAGGACAGTGTCAGAATAGAAACAAAAATAATTCATCGAGTGGGATATCTAAATCTAGAGGGAGATCTAAATCTCCAAGAAAACCAGTAAAGGTGGTGTGCTAGAAATGCGGAAAGGAAGGGCACTACAAAAGGGACTGTAAATCTAAAGCTCCTGATAAAGGAAAGGGATTTGATGATGCTCCTTATGCAGATTTGAAAACCACCTCAGCTGAAGGTGGGGATGTGTACTTGGCTTTTTCATGAGGCATGGTTGATTGACTCAGGTGTGTCCTTTCACTTCACTCCCCATAGAGAGTGGTTCTGTGAGTATGAGAAATATGATGGTGGTGATGTCTTCTTGGGGGATGAAAGGAAGGCTAGAATCGTTGGTTGCAGAAAAGTAAAGTTGAAGTTGCAAGGTGGAAGGGTTAGAACACTTCCGAGTGTTCTTCATATTCCTGCATTAGCCAGAAATATCATTTATGTAAGCAAGCTAGATGATGCAGGTGTAAAAAAAGTGTTCGAGAAGGATACCTGCAAAATGGTTCAGGGAGCACTAGTATTGATGCGGGGAGTTCAGATTGGAACTCTGTACAAGCTGCAAGGTAGCACTGTTATTGATGGGTGCAACACTTCTGTGGTTCTTGAAAGTGGAGCAGAAAATCTAGTGGTCTTCGGAGAAAAGACCATGTTGTGGCATTAAAGGCTTGGACATATTAGAGAGAAGGGCCTTCGAATACTTCATGGTAAAGGTATGGTAGAAGGTATGAGTAATAGCTCTCTGGATTTTGATTTATGTGAAATTGTGTATATGGGAAGCAGGATCAGGTGAGTTTCCCCTCTAGTAGTAAGAGGGCGAAACAGATATTAGAGCTTGTGCATAGTGATGTGTTTGGACTTGTGAAGGTTCCATCACTGGGTAAGTCTGTGTACTATGTATCATTTATAGATGACTTCTCAAGGAATACATGGATATATTTCCTTAAGAAAAAATCTGAATTCTTTGACAGGTTTAAAGAATTTAAGGCTCTCGTGGAAAATCACACAGAGAAGAAGATAAAGGTATTGAGGACAGATAATGGTGGAGAGTTTTGCAGTAAGGAATTTAAAGAATTTTGTAAGAAGTGTGGTATAGCACGGTAGAATACTACTCCATATACACCTCAGCAAAATGGAGTTGCAGAAAGAATGAATAAGACATTGAGGGAAAGGGAAAGAAGCATGCTCAGTGGTGTTGGGTTAGGACAGGAATTCTAGGCAGAGGCGGTCAATACTACATGTTACCTGGTCAACAAGTCACCTTCATCAACATTGGAGGATAAGACTCCACAAGAGGTAGGGACTGCTAAGAAACCCTTTCTTTCACATCTAAGGGTATTTGGATGTGATGCATATGTACATGTTCCAAAGGAGAAACGAACCAAGTTGGATAGTAAATATGAAAAGTGCATCTTTATTGGGTATAAGGAGGGTTTAAAGTGTTATAAGCTTTGGAACCCAATAACAAGGAAGGTTGTGTACAACTGAGATGTGGTGTTCAGAGAGCTGAAATATTTTATTAAATATGAAGTCCAACCAAAGGAACCTGAGAAGATAGAGTTTGAGCTGAAGGAGGAAGAATCAAATTCTACAGTAGAGAACGAATCAGAAGATGAAGAGCCACAAACTCTAGCTGTGAAAAGATCAGTTCAAGAAAGAAGGCAACCAGAAAGGTATAGTCCATCTTCTTTCTGTTCAAATTTTGCTTTGTCTGTTACTGATGATGATCCCAGAACTGTGAAGGAAGCAGTGGATTCAGAGGATGGAAAACTTTGGAAAGAGGCCATGGTTGATGAAATGATATCTTTGCACAAAAATGAGGCTTGGGATCTAGTGGAGTTGTCGGCTGGAAGGAAACCCATTGGTAGCAAATGGGTGTTCAAAAGCAAGGTAAATGCAGAAGGAAAAGTGGAGAAATACAGAGCTCGGTTGGTAGCAAAAGGTTATTCCCAAGTGTGGGGAATTGACTTTGGTGATATTTTGTCCAGTTGCCAAGGTAACTTCTATTAGATTACTTTTATCTGTTGTTGCTGCTTTTGATTTTGAGGTAGAACAAATGGATGTGAAGATAGCATTTCTTCACGGGGATCTAGAAGAAGAGATTTACATGAAGCAACCTGAAGGCTTTGCAGTGAAGGGTAAGAAAGAACTAGTATGAAAGTTAAAGAAGTCTCTGTATGGGTTAAAATAGTCACCAAGGATGTGGTACCAGAAATATGATACATTTATACGGGGACTTGGCTTCACCAGAAGCAAAGTAGATCACTGTGTGTATTTTAAATTACTTGGTGACCGTGTTATTTATCTGGTCTTGTATGTGGATGATATGTTGTTGGTTGGAAATGAAAAAGAAGTTATCCAGGATTTGAAGACCCAATTGTCCTCCAAATTCGACATGAAAGATCTTGGTGCTGCAAACTATATTTTGGGCATGGAAATTAAAAGAGATTGGGAAAAGAGGAAGCTCTAGTTAATCCAGAGGAAGTATGTCGAGACAATATTGCGGAGGTTTAATATGTAGGATAGTAAATCGGTGAAGGTTCTTATTCCGGTAGGTGCGAGGTTATCTGCTAAACAATGTCCCAAGACACAAGAAGAGGAAGAGGACATGTCTCGTGTTCCATATGCAAGTGCAGTCGATACCCTTATGTATGCAATGGTCTATATTAGACCAGACATTGCACATGCAGTGGGAGTATTGAATAGGTTTATGTCAAAACTAGGAAAGGAGCATTGGACAATAGTGAAGCAGGTTTTCAAGTATTTGCGTGGCACTAGTGATTATGGTTTGTGCTACCAAGAAAGACCAGGATTGGATAGAGTGTTGTATATTCGTGGTTTTGTTGATGCAGATTGGGCTAGAGATCTAGATCATAGAAGATCTACAAGTGGGTATGTGTTTAACCTATTTGGAGGTGCAGCCAATTGGATGAGTAAGAAACAATCTGTAGTGGTACTATCAACTACAGAGGCAAAATACGTGGCAGCCACTCATGTAAGCAAGGAAGCAGTTTAGTTGCAGAGATTGTGTTCAAGTATGGAGTTAGTACAGGAAGTTATAAGGATAGACTGTGATAGCCAAAGTGCAATTTTCTTGGCAAAAAACCCTACATATCATTCAAAGACAAAGCACCTTGATGTTCAGTATCACTTTGTGAGGGATATGATAGAAGACAAAAAGGTGTTTCTGGTAAAGGTGGACACTTTGAAGAAAACTGCAGATGCATTAACAAAATTTGTTGATTTTTGAGAAATTCTCTTGGTGTAGAGAAACAATGGGTGTTGTAGGGTTGGATAAATGACTAAGCTCTCTTCTATCCCCATGTGGAAAGAAAACAACAAGTGGGAGAATGTTGGGTTGTGTTATATTATTTCCACGACTAGCCCACGTAGTTAACTGGGTATTTGAGGGGGGGAGGTCACAGGGGGTTCGAGGGGCACCTGTAACCCCACTTTATGGCGTCCAAGGCAGCAACCCAGAAAATTTTGGTTTTTGACCCTATGTTAGGTTGGGTGGACCCACCTATGGTTTTGTGCATGATTTTCGCACATGCTTTTTGGACGCGATGGTTTTAGGTCCATGGTTTTAGACGCAATGGTTTTTCAGTCCATGGTATTGGATGCTTCGGCATGCATAAATATGTATTGTAACATTGAAATTAACATAATGAAAAATCAAGTTGGTAGTCCCGGTTTTGGGATCCAGGGGAAAATCACTGTGTATATGTGTTTTATGTGTTATGCTCTCACATTGTTTATTTTATGTGTTTTAGAATTCATATGCAGGTAATTTTTGTACGAGGTTAAAACCTACAGGATAGGCTTCCAAAAACACCCATCGATCATTTATATCGAGACATAGAAGTTCTCCTTGTATGAATCTTGAAAATCCTTCACCACCCCACGACAAAACTAGAGTCACATCAGAAACCCATTTGAGTGGGGATTAGGCTTAGGTCACAGTGCAAGCTCTCTACGAGGAAACCCAAATCATGGTATGGAACATCATGTGGGAAGTTGACTACCAAGGAGCCCAATATTAATGTTCCCCCACGGGACAAGCATAACCTTAGTGGCCAATCTTAAGAAAACACCCTATAGGGGTGGTTGTGGATAGCAACCATCCCTCTACCTTATCTTCCCCTAGATGGATCTGCTTGCAGACATTAGACCCTGTTGGGTCCCTATAATACTAGTGATTACCCCATTACTATTGTAGTTATACCCCCTATTTATATTGTTGTGCTCCTATTACCCCCATATTGTTATTTCTGTGCCCCATAGAATCCCTCTATTGTTATTTTTGTGGCTTTATATTATTATTGTTAGGTCGGCTGGATTATATTGTGACTCCTTAGACTCCTATATATAGAAAGGAGGTTTTGTCATTTGTATCATCCGAGAATTGTTCATTTATGTAATGTAAAGGAGGTTTCCCCCTCGAAGAGGCTGAATTCTAAGGCGTGGATTTATCTTTTCTATCTTTTCTTGAGCTGGTTTCATAACATTTGGTATCAGAGCTTTGGATTCTAGGGTTTCGCTGCTCCAAACAGGTCATCGTGGAATTTTCGCTATAACTTTTTTTCTGTGACGTTTCAGAAGTCGCAAAAAAAACCCATTTGAGAAGAATTGGCGCTGAACCTTGGGTCCAAATTTCAGAGATTTTAGAGTGATATTTTCGGAGATATGATCTGAGGAAGTTGGCCTTTTTGCAGACTCCTGAATTACATTCAAAACAGGTGATCTGGGGAAAATCGTCATAACTCTCTCTCTGAGGATCGGATTGAAATTTCGTAAAAAGTTAAGAAAGAGGACGGACGGTAGTTTCTTGTATGTGTGTTTCAGATTCAAAGGTTGAAACAGTGACTCGTGGCACGTCGTACAAGTTCGCTCTACTGAACCAGTCTAAAAGCAAGTCAATGTGGGAGATTTCACATAACTCTTCTTTGGAGAATCCAATTTGGCTCAGACTTGTGGCATTGGAAAGAGAATGTAGAAGGCTACTGCAGGTAGCAATTTTAGAATTGGATGATCCAAAATTACAGAGATACATCAGATTCAATATCAGGCTTCTATAAAGTGAAAAAAGGTGTGTAGTTTTTTTTTAATTTTTGTGTAAGCTTGGTTTAACGGAATTCAAAGGGCATAGTAAAACATTATTATCGGTAACTGATGCCCCGAGGAAAGAAAATTCAAACACCTAGTAAGGAACCTGAAAGCTCTAGCATGACTCATGAAGAAGAGGAAGAAATGCTACATGATATATCAAAATTACAAGAACAAGTGCAACAAATGTCACGCTCACAAAAGCTAACAGAAGCTAAGATAAGTGGCGCGGAATCTAAGATAAATGGCGTGGAATCTAAAGTAAATGGCGTGGAATCTAAGATAAAGGGCATGGAAGCTAAGATGGATGGCATGGAAGCTAAGGTGAATGGCATGGACGCTAAAATTGATGGCATGGATGATAAGATGAATGAATTGAAGAAGTTGCTACAAGAAAGGGTCACTAATGGTGAAAAGGTAGTAAAGAAAACTCATGATGAGAATAAAAGAAATGTTAATCATGATTCCATAGACTCTAATTTTGGATCGAAGACTCACCATGTTCCAAAAATCGATATGAGGAAGTTTGATGGCAAGGATCCCGCCACATGGATATTACAGATGGAGCAATTCTTCGATCTCAATAATGTGCAAAACACACAAAAGGTACGTATGGCAACTTTATATTTGGAACCAAATTAGTTTGTATGGTATCAATGGCTTTGTTCTCATAAACAATTTATCACTTGGGCAATTTTTACGGAAGAATTGATAGCACATTATGAGGATACAAAAAGCAACACTTTTTTTAGCCAATTGATAAGTCTCAAACAAAAGGGTTCAATAATGGAGCACATTGAGGAGTTCCAAAAATTGAACATAAGGGTAAAAGATATTCCAGAGGAGCATAGGATTGATGTGTTCATAGGGTCTTTAAAGGATAATATCCAACATGATGTGCGCCTTTGGGAACCTGATTCATTAGAGAAGGCATTCAGGTTAGCAAGAAAAATGGAAAGCAAAATTATGGCAACTAGGAAGCATACCGTTCACAACTATAAAGACGGAAGTGTTGTTGCCCATAGTCTTCCACAACCTACAAGGTTGACACCACAACAATTGGAAGAAAAAAGAGCAAAAGGGCTTTGTTACAATTGTGATAGCAAATACACAAAAGGTCATAAGTGTGCTGAGAAGAAATTATTCTACATAGATTGTGAAGAGGAAGAAGAAAAGGAGCAAGAAAGGTCAAAAGAAGAGGATATATTCCAAGAACAAAGCCTAGATGAAGAACAAATAAATCCGACCATATCTTGTAATGCATTGGCGGGAATTACCACTCCTCAAACCATCAAGATAGAAGGACAAATCAAGAAGAAAAAGGTAATAGTGTTGATTGATTCAGGAAGCACCCACAATTTTTTTCATTGTAGGGTAGCAAAAGAATTGAATTGCTTCCTATATCCAGCACCAGAGTGTCAAGTGATGATTGCAAATGGAGGAACAATAAATTTTTCTGGAAAGTGCCATAATATCAAGCTATCCATGGGAGAATATGTATTGACTAGCCCAATGCTTTCCATTCCAATGGGAGGTGCTGATGTTGTACTAGGAGTCCAATGGCTACAATCCTTGGGTACAATAGCTTTTAATTTTCAAGAAATTTTCATGAATTTTTTTGTGGAAGGAAAGGAAGTTGAATTAAGGGGTATTGCAGGGAAACCAGGAAAGATAATCAGCTCTAATGGCATGACAAAGCTTCTAAAAAAGGAGCAAAGAGGTGTAATTGCACAATTATGTTCGCTAGATGTTTCCACATTGGAATCATCTATTTCTCCAAATCTCCAAAAAGTCCTGGAAAATCATTCCAAGGTATTTGAGACTCCAAAAGGTCTCCCACCTATGCGTGATCATGATCATGCTATTCATCTGATTCCAGGAAGTGTTCCTCCAAACATCAGGCCGTACAGATATCCATATGTCCAAAAAAGTGAAATTGAACGTATGGTTGCAGAAATGCTAGAGGCTGGTATAATTCAACCGAGTCAAAGTTCTTTCTCAGCTCCAGTAGTATTGGTGCACAAGAAGGATGGATCATGGTGCATGTGTCCAGATTATAGGGAGCTCAACAAGCTCACTATTAAAGATAAGTTCCCCATTCCTGTTATTGATGAATTATTGGATGAATTGCATGGATCAATTTACTTCACCAAGTTGGATCTTCGTTCGGGATATCATCAAATTAGAATGAAGATTGAAGACATTCCGAAAACAGCATTTAGAACTCATGAGGGTCATTATGAATTTTTGGTCATGCCTTTTGGCCTTACCAATGCACCTTCAACATTTCAAGGTTTGATGAATTCAATTTTCAAACCATTCCTTAGAAAATTTGTGTTAGTATTTTTTGATGATATACTAATCTACAGCAAGTCTTGGAAGGATCATGTTGAACATGTTGACAGGGTGTTACAACTATTGGAGGAGAAACAATTATATGCAAAAAGATCCAAATGTTTCTTTGGAGTCCAGGAGGTGGAATATTTGGGTCATATTGTATCTCATGAAGGAGTTAAGGTAGACCCTAGCAAAATTAAAGCCATTAAGGAATGGAAAATCCCCACATCCATAAAGCATTTGCGAGGATTTCTTGGGTTGACAGGGTATTATCGCAAGTTTTGGGAGAATAGCAGCACCTCTAACAACATTATTGAAGAAAGATTCATTTTCATGGACTTCAGAAGCAACAAAGGCCTTTGAACATCTTAAAGAGGCAATGTGCCAAGCACCGGTCTTAGCTACGCCGGACTTCACAAAAACCTTTATTGTGGAATGTGATGCTTCAGGAAATGGAATTGGTGTTGTTCTAATGCAAGATGAAAGACCCATTGCTTTTGAAAGTCGTCCAATCAAGGGAAAGTTTTTAAACAAAGCTATTTATGAGAAGGAAATGTTGGCAATACTCCATGCACTTAAGAAATGGCGACCCTACCTAATGGGAAGACACTTCAAGGTAAAAACGGATCATGATAGCCTTAAATACTTTTTAGAACAAAGATTATCCTCTGAAGAGCAACAAAAGTGGGTCACAAAGATGTTGGGTTATGACTTTGAAATCATCTACAAAAAAGGGAAGCAAAATGTGGTGGCAGATGCACTCTCAAGAAAGGATGAGGATGTGGAAGCATTGTTGTGTGCCATTTCTATTATCCAACCAGATTGGATAAACGAAGCAAGGGAGGAATGGAAGAATGACGAAGAAGTGTGGGCACTTATTCAAAAGCTACAACAAGATTCCAGTACTTCTAATACATTTAGCTGGCAAAATGATTCGTTATGGTACAAAGATCGCTTATACCTCTGTAAGAATTCCCAGCTAAAACAAAAGATTCTTATGGAATTGCACACTTCTCCCTTAGGAGGGCACTCAGGATTTTTAAAAACTTACCACAGGGTTAAGAAGGAATTTTTTTGGGATGGCCTTAAATCAGATATTCAAAAGTTTGTGGCGGAATGTTTGGTTTGCCAGCAAAATAAAGTTGAAACAATTAAGACACCAGGTCTATTACAACCTTTATCCATTCCAAGCCAACGTTGGGAGGAGGTTTCAATGGATTTTATCACAGGTTTACCCAAGTCTGAGGGAAAGAGTGTCATCATGGTGGTAGTTGACAGACTTACCAAGTATGCACACTTTTGTGCATTATCACATCCATTTAAAGCCAGTACAGTTTCTACTGCATTTATGGAAACAGTTCAAAAGCTACATGGAAACCCAAAGATTATTGTAAGTGACAGAGATCCC
This sequence comes from Pinus tabuliformis, assembly GCA_031772625.1. Lineage (NCBI taxonomy): Eukaryota > Viridiplantae > Streptophyta > Pinopsida > Pinales > Pinaceae > Pinus > Pinus tabuliformis. The sequence goes on along the minus strand of CM062819.1, from coordinate 416,064,383 downwards.
ATTTTCACTGGAAATTTTTGGACAGAATTATTTTCTTGTCTTGGTACTCAGTTAGCTCATAGCTCATCTTATCATCCTCAATCTGATGGGCAAACTGAGATAGTAAACAAATGTTTGGAAGGATATCTTCGTTGCTTTGTATCTGATAAACAGACACAATGGGTCAAATGGTTGCCTCTAGCTGAATGGTGGTATAACACTTCCTTCCATACAGCAACAAAAATGACCCCATTTATGGCACTTTATGGGTATCAACCACCATCCATCACATCATATTTAAGAGAAAATTCTAAGGTTCAGGCAGTGGAACATCACATCGAACATCAACAACAAGTCCTCCAACTCTTAAAGGATAACCTCGTGTTGGCACAAAATAGAATGAAACAACAGGCAGATCAACATCGCAGTGAAAGAAGTTTTGATGTAGGTGATTGGGTATTCCTACGACTACAACCATATAAGCAAATGTCCCTAAAGCAAGCTAAGAAGGATAATAAATTATCACCAAAGTATTATGGTCCGTACAAGGTTTTGGAAAAGATTGGTACTATGGCATACAAATTGGAGCTTCCTGCAGCTTCTCGATTGCACCCAGTTTTCCATGTTTCATGTTTAAAGAAGGTTATAGGTGACAAGCTCCCAATTCAAACAATATTGCCACAACTTGACGAGGAAGGAAAAATTATATTGGAACCGGAAGCAATCACAGAAACAAGAACTCGACAGCTACGAAATCGATCAATTTCAGAGTATCTTATCAAGTGGAAGAACTTATCCGCTGAAGATTTCACATGGGAGGATGAGAATTTTATGCAGAAGTATCCAGAACTACTCAAGCGTTGAGGACAACACTTTTTTGAAGGAGAGGGGCATGTTGGGTCCCTATAATACTAGTGATTACCCCATTACTATTGTAGTTATACCCCCTATTTATATTGTTGTGCTCCTATTACCCCCATATTGTTATTTCTGTGCCCCATAGAATCCCTCTATTGTTATTTTTGTGGCTTTATATTATTATTGTTAGGTCGGCTGGATTATATTGTGACTCCTTAGACTCCTATATATAGAAAGGAGGTTTTGTCATTTGTATCATCCGAGAATTGTTCATTTATGTAATGTAAAGGAGGTTGCCCCCTTGAAGAGGCTGAATTCTAAGGCATGGATTTATCTTTTCTATCTTTTCTTGAGCTGGTTTCATAACAGACCCCATCAAGTAAGAAGTATTTTGGAAGGCCATCTAAAATAGTATAATTAGGAATTTTTTTAGCATTAGACAACCTTTAGGCTAGAGGTCATTTTTCTTTGATAGGACATGTTTTCCTTAATTAGAGTAACAAAACATTATATCTAGTTTTCACTTTGTAGCACTACACTAGGTATTTTGTTGTTATTTGGTACTCTCTTTCTTTATCTTTACCCTTTATCCTTCATATTTTAATTTTTTCTTGACACCATTGTGCCCCCTAAGCGCTTTTCATGAGTACTTTGTGACCTTCTCCACCATTTTCCTTTAAGATGTTCTCTCACCCCTACTTCACAAGTCATGGTCCCTCCATCCATTGCACCACCCAGTACACATACGGACTCTATTTAGTTTCATTCTTCTAGCTCCTCCTTAGATTTTTCATCCTCCCAACCCCACACTACTACCATTTCAGGCATTAACACAAGTGGTGATAACACTGGTCCTAACCAAGGTAACCATTAAGGAGGTAATATCATAACCTCTTCTGGCATGTTCACTAATCAACCCTTACTTCCCTACATATATGGTTTGAGTCTCCTTGATTTGAACCAACTCATCAATGATCCCATTCTCCATGATCAAAATTGGCCACCCATTCCAACCAAACTTCCCTCATACATCCCAAAGTTTGAAGGGAATCCTGGAAAATATCCTACCAACCACGTTCACTCTTTCCATATGTTGTTCTCTTCCAACTCCATCATAGAGGAATTCATTTTTCTACGCTTGTTCCAACACACTATAACTAGATTTGTTGGCCAACTGGTATGTGGACCAACCGCATGCCTCTCATTCCACCTTTGAAACTCTCACCAACTCCTTCCTATCATATTTCCAATTACCTCTTCGCTATGACACCAATACCAAACTTTTGACTTCCTTCTGTGAAACTTCTATCACTCACCTTTCTCACCATGCACAAGAATGGCACAAAAGGAGGATCCTATCTAAAGATCTTGAATTCAAGGATCGTTTCTATATGTAATGGTTTTTATGAACTCTCCTAGCCCCATTAATAAATATGTCACTTCACACTTCCCTCAAACCAAGCAAGAATCTCTCCATAGAGCTTTGAAATATGACATGATATACGCCCAATCAAGTTATGTTTATACCATCCTTCTTGATCTTCCTAGGCTTGGTGTTGCTTTTGCACCAGGGGCATCTCATGTCGCTCACATTATCACTAGATCCATATCTTACCCTCACCCTTCACCATATCCTTAACCTCTTATAAGTTATGTTCAACCCTAGGGGGCACCAGTTCCACCTACTCTTACCCTCCTCGTGATCCTTTGCGAGTCAACTCTTACCAGGGTACCAATATGTCATATGCATTTTCCCATCCATATCATCTAATGCCAAGGCCTATTGTTGCTCATCCTAGTTACCAGAATATTACTAGGAACCCCTATTATCCATATGCACTGTTGGGTCCCTATAATACTAGTGATTACCCCATTACTTTTGTAGTTATACCCCTTATTAATATTGTTGTGCCCCTATTGCCCCCATATTGTTATTATTGTGCCCCATAAAATCCCTCTATTGTTATTTTTGTGGCTTTATATTATTATTGTTAGGTTGACTGGGTTATATTGTGACTCCTATATATAGAAAGGGGGTTTTGTCATTTTAATCATCCAAGAATTGTTCATTTATGTAATGTAAAGGAGGTTTCCCCCTCGAGGAGGCTGAATTCTAAGGCATTGATCTATCTTTTCTATCTTTTCTTGAGCTGGTTTCATAACATTTGGTATCAGAGCTTTGGATTCTACGGTTCGTTGCTCCAAACAGGTCGTCGTGGAATTTTCACTATCACTTTTTTCTGTGACGTTTCAAAAGTTGAAAAAAAACCCATTTGAGAAGAAATCACGCTAAACCTTGGGTCCGAATTTCAAATATTTTCGCTCTATATTGTCGGAGATATGATCTAAGGAAGTTGGTCTTTTTGCAGACTCTTGAATTACATTCGAAATAGGTGACCTGGGGAAAATAGTCATAACTTTCTCTCTGTGGATCGGATTGAAATTTCGTAAGAAGGTACAGAAAGAGGACAGACTGTAGTTTCTTGTATGCATTTTTCAGATCCAAAGGTCAAAACAGTGACTTGTGGCACGTCGTACAAGTTCGCTCTACTGAACTAGTCTATAATCAAGTCACTGTGGGAGATTTCGCATAACTCTTCCTTGGAGAATCCAAATTGGGTCAGACTTGTGGCATTGGAAAGAGGACACAGAGGGCTACTGTAGATCACAAATTCAGAACTAGATGATTGGAAATTACAGAGATACATCAGAGGCAATATCGAGCTCCTACAAAGTGAAAAAAGGTGTGTAGATTTTCTTAAATTTTTTCTTAAGCTTGGTTTGAAAATTTATTTTGAAGGGATTCAAAGGGCATAGTAGAGCATTATTATCGGTAACTGATGCCCCAAGAAAAGAAAATGCAAACACCTAGTAAGGAACCTGAAAGCTCGAGCATGACTCATGAAGAAGAGGAAGAAATGCTACATGATATATCAAAATTACAAGAACAAGTGCAACAAATGTCACTGTCACAAAAGCTAACAGAAGCTAAGATAAATGGGGTGGAAGCTAAGATGAATGGCATGGAAGCTAAAATGAATGGCATGGAAGCTAATATGGACAACTTGAAGATATATTTGAACACAAATTTGAAGACAATCATGGCAGATTTGAAGACAAATTTGACAAATTTTCTACAAGAAATACTTACCAATGGTGAAAAGGTAGTAAAGGAAACTCATGATGCGAACAAAAGAAATGTTAATCATGATTTCTTAGACTCTAATGTGGGATCGAAAACCCACCATATTCCAAAAATCGATATGAGGAAGTTTGATGGCAAGGATCTCGCAACATGGATATTACAAATGGAGCAATTTTTTGATCTCAATAATGTGCAAAACACACAAAAGGTACGTATGGCAACTTTATATTTGGAACCAAATAAGTTTGTATGGTATCAACAGCTTTTCTCTCGTAAACAATTTATCACTTGGGCAATTTTTATGGAAGAATTGATAGCACATTATGAGGATACAAAAAGCAACACTTTTTTAGCCAATTTATAAGTCTCAAACAAAAGGGTTCAATAATGGAGCACATTGAGGAGTTCCAAAAATTGAACATAAGCGTAAAAGATATTCCAGAGGAGCATAGGATTGATGTGTTCATAGGATCTTTAAAGGATAATATCCAACATGATGTTCACCTTTGGGAATCTGATTCATTAGAGAAGGCATTCAGGTTAGCAAGAAAAATGGAAAGCAAAATTATGGCAACCAGGAAGCATACCACTCACAACTACAATGACGGAAGTGTTGTTGCCCCTAGTCTTCCACAACCTATAAGGTTGACAACACAAAAATTGGAATAAAAAAGAGCAAAAGGACTTTGTTACAGTTGTGATAGCAAATACACTAAAGGTCATAAGTGTGCTGAGAAGAAATTATTCTACATAGATTGTGAAGAGGAAGAAGAAAAGGAGCAAGAAAGGTCAAAAGAAGAGGATATACTCCAGGAACAAAGCCTAGATGAAGAAAAAATAAATCCGACCATATCTTGTAATGCATTGGCGGGAATTACCACTCCTCAAACCATCAAGATAGAAAGACAAATCAAGAAGAAAAAGGTAATAGTGTTGATTGATTCAGGAAGCACCCACAATTTTATTCATTGTAAGGTAGCAAAAGAATTGAATTGCTTCCTATATCCAGCACCAGAGTGTCAAGTGATGATTGTAAATGGAGGAACAATAAATTGCTCTGGAAAGTGCCATAATATCAAGCTATCCATGGGAGAATATGTATTGACTAGCCCAATGCTTTCCATTCCAATGGGAGGTGCTCATGTTGTACTAGGAGTCCAATGGCTACAATCCTTAGGTACAATAGCTTTTAATTTTCAAGAACTTTTCATCAAATTTTCTACGGAAGGAAAGGAAGTTGAATGAAGGGGTATTGCAGGGAAACCAGGAAAGATAATCAGCTCTAATGGTATGAAAAATCTTCTAAAAAAGGAACAAAGAGGTGTAATTGCACAATTATGTTCGCTAGATGTTTCCACTTCGGAATCTGATTGAGGGAAATGTTCCCCTAGGGCTTTTCGGGTTGAAACCCTAGCAGACTGAAAGTTGTCTATTCAAAGAAGCACACATTCACACAGCCATTATGCTATTATAAGAAAATTCTATTGTAAAGGGTACATACCTTAGGTCCTACATTTGAGAAGGCCCTTAGGGTCCAAACCCTTCTTGGAGTTCCCTTCTTCTCTTTTGTCCTGCAAAACAACCAATTCCAACGAACACAGCAGTATATGGACAAAACCTTATAAAGAAACCATCTTCATGTTATAAATAAAGGTAGTTAGTTATGAAATCCAAACAACCATTTACATATGAATTCTAAACATGAATATCATTAACATAAATAAGATTCATTTCGGGAACCAAGACATGTGTTTCTTTTATTATAGACAAATAAAGTACATGAAAAAGGGATATTTTCACCTGAGTCACCTTCAGTAGGATCCAAGCAAAGCTTCCTTCTGGATCCGTTCCAGCCTCAAGCCTTAAACAAACTCCTTCCATGATTCTCTCCATGATGTCACAAGTAATGGATGAACATCAACACACAAGGAAACAAGAGTTTCCTGTACAAATGGGGGAAGTGCAGAAGGCACAAGGGACTTCAGACCTCGTCAGGGGAAAAATCTCAGCATAATAACCCTTTTCTCTCTTCTCTCCTCCCTTAGGCCTTCCCTTTGAGGTCTTTTTATACCTCTCCCAAAGTAGTTTTTTAGTTGGGAGTTGGTTGGGAACAGTTGGGCCACGGGCACTAATAGGTGATCAGCAGGTAAAACCCGCGATCTCCACCAGAAAATAAGGAATTTTATATTTTTTTAAGTGTTTTAATACATATATGTGGGTTGGGTATACACAGACCCACGTATACACGCGTTTAACTGAGGGAAATGTCACATATAAGGGATAAAACACTGCTTTTTAAATTTTAGGACCAGGTCTAGAAGGAGGGGTTGCCCTAGGCCATGAGTGCAGCATCACAAACCATAAGAGTGAGATTTGGAGCTTTAATAGATGCCCCCTAATATGTGAGGTCAGAAGGGGTACATGATGGCCGAAATATATTACGCGAGTACATGGAAAGGAAGTCTGTCAAAAACCGAGGAGGACTTCACCAGAATTTAGCCTGCCAAGCCACCAAAGGAGATTAGAAGAAACATTGTCTAAGGCGTGCATACCCATGCTCAGAAGAAGTAAAGCATGTCCGCATAGCAAGTAAAAGCGGATCCACTAAGTATAAATGACTGAAAGATACATAATGGATCATCTGATCATAATTAACAAGTACATGTCTGAATATCACATATAAGACTGTCAATGATACTGAAAGATGCAATGGATCACTGATATCAAAGACTGATCCCAAAAGGTACCAACTGAACATGATGGAATAGGATGGTACTGCACTGCAAACTCAGGTGCTAGCATATAGAATGTCGCCATGACTGACTGCAACATATAAAGTGGAGTGGTATCAACTAGCAGCAACAGGAGTAACTGTCAAGTGAACCAATGAATGCTGATACAACCTGAGGTCTTCACCGACCGTCGTGGTACATTTCTACACCATGGGAATAAATGATCTGAAGTTGACCATCTGAGAAATCATTTGATTACCGGTCATTGATGTAAATCGTTAACAAACGTGAGACTAATCACCGATAATGATAATGAGCGTCAAGGTACCTAGTACAATCTAACAAGTGTGAATAGATGAGCTAGAGTCGAACACTTGTAAGAATCTATCGATCAGGAGACAATGATGGTTTCCCATTGTCGATAGTGAAGGATCTTCCACTAATGACAGCAAACCCCAAGGTACTGCCAAATGGACTCTAGATCCTTGCCCCAGAGCAATGAGTCAAAGTCGATAGGGAAAGATCCGCTAGAAGGAATGCATTAAGGCATCCTTCATCAATCTAGCGCGAGTGTAACCCGTAGGCCAATAATGTGGAAGGAATCGGACGAAAAAAATGTAGTAACCCAACCGAAGTACGTTTCCAGCGTACACAAGATGTGGCTAGCGCATGACGGAAACCCTCTGAACCAACCAATAAGGAAAGCTGACACAGAGGCGAGGTATCCACCAATAGGGTCAAATGGAAACCAAGGTACTGCATGAATCCCAATGTGTGATAATGTAAGCTGATGTCGAACACAAGGGAAACCACTCAATCAAAGACCCATGATACTGATCGATGCTAAGCACAAGGTGACCTATCAATAATGAAAATAGGGCCAGGGTGCGGCTCTAGGCCTGTCCTCAGAGAAAGATGTCATCGTCGATAAGGACAAGACCCGCCAACAAGAAGTCAATGGGGACCTTCTCAAACCGGCACGAGTAAAGGAACAATATAGCTGATGTGATGATAGACATGACACTGACAACTAGGGATGGCCGACTGAAAAATGAGTCAAGAGACACCGCAGAGAGGCCGACTCAGGCTAACTTCCCTTGAACAAAGGCACGACTCAATGTGACTATGTGGCAGCATATGATGACTCTGTATAAGTTCGCCATGCAAGAGGCACGAACGAACCCTCCATATGATTGGAAGAGATAACCAATCGGGGGAGAACTGACTCAATAACAAGGTTATGGCATACCTAAGTCAAACTAAATCCCGCCCATGCGGAGGAGACTTTGTTTTGAGTGCTTTGTTCAAGGGCAACACGACTGACTCTAGCTGCCAACAATAAATGGAAATACTGTCCCGTTCCTGCTCTTTTTGGAATATTTTTTTTTTTTTCTTTTTCTGTTAAGCTGGAAAAAGAATAAAATAATTCTATGGTACAACAGAAAGAACGAGTGTCGGTGAAACAGATGATCTAGTTCCTGAGAATGGAACATTCCTATGCTCAATGCAGGGAGGTGAAAACTGGTCAGTGACACTCAAAGGTGTGTTCCTTCCATGGGTCAAGGTGTGTCAAGCTGCAGAAGTCAAAGGTATGCAAGGTTGATTTTGCAGTCGTCATGGTCAAAAGTTGGCTTAAACACAAGTCCAAGTGAAGCCAGCTCTAGGCCAAAAGGTGCAAGTGGTCAACATGCAATGCAGTAGTACAACTCAACACAAAGGAGCCTCTAGGGTATAAGGCCAGAACAAAGCGGAGAAGCTAAGAGGAATGAGTATTCAACGCATAAGTCATGGTGGGACTAGAGAGGACTCCCGAGCCTACTCAATGGAGCAGCATTGGCAACAAATGTCAGTGAGGTGCTAACTACGATGCCCATGTAAAGGATGGCTCTACCATCGTGTCATGATTTAAAGAATCGGCGAGTGAAGATGGCTTACGAACCATAACACGATGGGATCGACCCTATGCAGATGTATCGGAAAATGGAGGCTAGTATGCATAATGCAACGGAAAAATGGTGTCCCTAACCTATATTCCAGTGAGAAAACGATACCTGCCATGACGGGTCAGCAGTCATGGAACCATCTCGAAACTGAAAAACATCCAAAATGTCCTGAAAAACAAACCATTCTCGACATTCCAAGCTCCCAAGTTAAAATTCACATGAGGCCAAACAAAATAAAATTTTGAAAAAGTTTTGCATTTTCAAAACTTATAAAAAGCATTTTGGACTCACCATTTTTACCATTTGAGTTTGAGAGCAAAGGATTTGGAGCAAAAGGAGCAAACTTCCCATAGCCAGATTCAACCGTTCAAATTCGTCAATGACCTCCAGGTAACTCTTATACTTAGCTTGCAATTGATTGTGACAGGTTTTAAGATTTTTGATTGATGTTTCACCATTGAACTTTTGTCAAAAATTTCCCTGCGGCGTATACGTGAGTTGGTAATATTGAACCCGTGTACACGCGGGCCCTATACGCGACTGTGTGCACAGGGACCCGCGTATACGCCACGAACCATTTTTACACAAAAACTAACAGTTATAAATCGATTTTTTCTCAGGATGCCTGTCACGTGGCGTGAAAGAGAGCACGCAGTGGCAGATAATGAAGTTATGAATAGTCCAGAAGCATTAGATGCCCTACGGGGATGTGGTTTGCTTAAATTTTTCAAACTGCCAAATATGAAAGCGAACACGCGTCTGCTTGAGATGCTCATTGATTATTGGGACGTCGAGGAGGAAGCCTTTATGATCGATCAGATGCCTCTCAGGGTAGAAGTGGAGGATATCTATTTTATCACGGGCCTTTCCCGAAGGGGAGAGGTAGTACATTCCCGGGGCAGGACGTGGAGTAGCCTCACGATAGAGGACTATGTACAGATATACTACCTGAGACACCCCAAGAAGGTCGGGAGCCAGATTTCCATCACACATGTGGCGAGTTTGTCACTTAGGATAATCTTGTTCACCATAGCTCGAGTGAATGGATCATCCTCTCTACATCAGGCGTCAAGGGTCATCATGAGCGTGGCAGTTGACTGTCTCACTACTGTGTTCGACTAGTGTACTCCTCTCCTGGCCAACATGAAGAGCCAGCTCACTTCTATCAGGAGGGGACAGACTAAGAATTTTGGATATGGGACTATCCTGTGTACTTTCTTTTTCGAGAAGGTTCCCGCACTCCGCCCTAGGGTAGCAGTTTCCATTAGCACCCCACGCGATCCACGCATGGGCCGGTGGGCCGATCAGATGAAACGTCTGGGGGGTGGGGAGGTCCCAAGGACTGCCTTCAACGATGATTTCTTCACCTGGTGGGATCAGTAGATCATCGCCGTGGATGACTACCCCTATGCTGGGCTGGATTTCCGAGGAGATCCTGATCTAGTGTTACCACCGAACGCAGCATGGGGCGAGATTGGTAAGAATTTTTTGATTTTATGGTTTTTTTGGATTTTTCAAATATAATGATGCATTTTGAAAAATATTTTTGATGAGATTCAAATGACTGATATGATGATCATGTTCCAGACATTGGGCCGGTACGACCAGATGGGTTCCCACGGCATGGATGGCACAGCCGAGGAGCCGAAGAGGCATCTGCTGATATAAAACAGACTCTAAACAACGTCCAACGACACTTGGTGAGACTGAGCTGCCGAGTACCGATGGCCGCCATAGAGGACCTTCCTGAGGATATGCAGCGTCATGTGGTTGGCATGCCACATGACTGGGTTCGCACTTTTCGGCGTGTGGCCAATGCGATAGTTACATACTTAGACGCTCATCCTGAACCGAGGCATTAGATATGTCGAACATGATTATGGGCATTTGAGTCCCAAATTTTGTATATTTTTGGACACACATATGTATACTCGAGACGCTTTACGATATATATATATATATATATATATATATATATATATATAGTTTGACTTTTTGATGCTTGATTTTATTGTGATGAATGATTGATGTGCCAGTCTAATGCCTGATTAGCGACAGAATCAGCTAACCAATTATGAGATCTTGGAATATGCAAATAATTAATATAAATAAATGATATTTGCAACAACCTCACCCTTAAATACTGGAGATATAAAGATGGATCCCTTACCCGATAAATTTTATTTAATTGAGACACTATCAATTGAGAATCAAGATACACTACCAACGAGTCGATCCCATGAGAGATTGCCTCAGATAATAAATTAATAACAGTAGTGTACTCGGCCATATTATTTGAAGCAGGACCGATACACACGCCTCTTGATGCCATCAATTGACCAAATGGATAATAGAGTACCCAAGCTGCGGAAGCGAGATTCCGAGTGTGCCGAATAGCACCATCGGCAAACCCAAAATAGACCAAATCATCCATCAACACCTGCCATAGCAGACCAAAAAGTGCTGATATCATAAAACTCTCAACGATATATGTACAAATATACATACAGTACAAAGAAGCCATTGCCTGGCTAAAACTAAGCAAAGTACTTCTTTAGGTAGAGCCCGTTTTGGGGCTCCGCCAGCTTGTTTCCCTCAAAGTCGATTAACTCATACGACCCTTTTTCTAAAACTTGTTTAATAATGAAAGGACCGTACCACATAGGCTTAAATTTTCCTGCCCCCAAGGTGTCTTTATCTTGGTCATAGACCAAGACAAGGTCACCTTCGGAAAAGACTCGAGGGCGGACAGATTTATCATACTGCATTTTAACCCTTTTCTTATGAGCCTCATTCATCGTGGCAGCATCTCGACGCTGCTCATCGAGATGTTCCAAGTGAAGTAGGAGCTCTTCGAGATTCGAAGTCTCTGGAAGGAGCTCAACAGCCAATTTAAGAGATGGAATTTCACATTCAACCGGAAAGATAGATTCCAACCCATAAACCAACTGAAAAGATGTAAAACCAGTAGCCGTCTTGACGGAGGTTCGGTATGCCCAAAGAGCCGAATACAACATAACGTGCCAATTGGACCGATTTTTATTGATTGTCTGTTGGAGTATCATCTTAAGAGTTTTATTGACTGCCTCGACCTGTCCATTGGCCTAAGGATAATAAGGAGATGAATGCTCCTGGTGGAAACCCAATTTGAGAGCCAATTCGGACATCAGTTGATTCTGAAAATGATTGCCATGGTCAATGACAATCTCTCTCGGGATACCGAATTTTGAGATAACTTGATTGAAAAGAAACAATGTTGCCGTGTCACTATCATTCTTATAAGTAGGCATGGTCTCAGCCCACTTCGTAAAGTAGTCTACAGCCACGATAATGTACCTGTGATTCACTGCTGAAGGCGGATTACAAGTCGTAAAATCAATACCCCACTTAGTAAAGGGACCGACGGTGACAACAGGAAAAATAGGAGCTGGATGTGCGTGCATTTTCCGAGTAAAAATTTGAGACGAGTGACAGCGTTTGACCGCTTCCACACAGTCTTTAAAGAGTGAAGGCAAAAAATAGCCGGCACATAAGATGCGCTGGGCTGTAGCAAGCCCTGATAGATGACCACCACAAGATCCACTGTGGCAGTCATTGAGCACTGACTCTGCTTCCTCTAAGGTTAAACAGCGCCGAAAGATTGAATCAACCCCTCGACGGTATAATGTGTCACCGATGATAACATAGTTTTTAGCCAGGTGACGTAATTTTCGACGTTCATCCTTGGAGAAAGTAGAGGGAAACTTTGAAGTCTGGACATAGACAATGATATCTCCATACCAAGGGTTGAGTGAAGATATGAGGAATAAATGTTTGTCGGGAAAACTTTCCTCATAAACAGTATCTTCTCCACAAGGTAGCTCAGAAATTAGCTCCGTGAAAACCATGGATTTCTTAGACTTGGCAGACAAGAACTCGAGATCGAATTCTTGCAAAATGACTATCCATCGATTATATTTGCCCCCAATCACTCACCTACTGAGGACAAATTGAAATGGATTGACTGCTGCTAAGACAAAAGTTTTGCATAGCAGGATATAATGACGGAGCCGCTGGACAGCATGGACAACTGCCAAGGCCAACTTCTCAACCGGGGAATAGCGAAGTTCAGGACCTATTAAGCCTCAGCTCAAATAATAAACCACATGCTCGGTGAGAGCATCGTCTTCCTAAACGAGAACCATACCAATGGTTGATTCTGCTGCAGCGAGATATAAAAGGAAGTCTCTACCATAATCCGGTGGACTCAAAAGTGGGGCAGAGACTAATTCCTTTTTCAAAGCATCAAACGATTGCTGCGCAAAGTTGTCCCATACAAATGGAACTCCTTTCCATAGCAAACGCATGAACCCTTTAGTGATCTCGGCATAGTTTGCTATAAACCATCTTAAGAAATTAGCCTTCCCTTGAAGACTTTGAAGTTGTCGAATCGAGGACGGGGGAGGCAACTGAACTATTGCCTCAACCTTGAAGGGATCAACCCGAATCCCTTCATTGGATACGATGAACCTTAACAACCGACCGGACATAACCGCAAAAACACACTTGTTGGGATTCAACCGGATTTTATAAAAAAGACATCGCTCGAAAACCAATCGAAGATGACTAGGGTGATCAGTTCTCTTTCGAGAACGAGTAGCGAGATCATCCAAGTAAGCCTCGATGACATGTTTGATGTCGTGGAAAGAACATGACATGGCCCGCTGAAAAGTGGCTCCAGCATTTTTAAGACCAAAAGGCATCTTTCTATATGCAAAGGTACCCCAGGGACATATAAAGTTTGTCTTATGTTGATCTTCAGGATGGATAGAAATTTGATTATAACCCAAAAAACCATCCATGAAGGAAAAAATCTCATTACCCGCACACTCATTGATAATCTGATCAATGAATGGCGTGGGTTAATTATCTTTCGGACAGGCCTTGTTTAAGTCCCTAAAATCGATGCATACTCGGATTGTTCCTTGCTTTTCATCCACAGGGACTGGATTAGAAACCCAATCAGTAAGAGGAACAGGGTATATGAAACCCACCTTTAGTGGCTTCTCAACTTCAGCTTTGATAGCTACTGCTTTCCTAGGGTTAACCGGCCAAAGCCTTTGACGAACCAGTTTGGCATTCTCATACGTCTTGATCTCATGTTGAACTATAGAAGGATCAATTCCAGGCATTTCCTCATAAGACCAAGCAAATACATCTCGAAATTTTTTAAATAGGTCGGTGTAAATTTGAATTTCTTCAGGGGAACACTCAATTCCGATGAAGAGATCCTCGATGACATTAGGGTCCCTAGAGATGTTTATAGGTATCATTTTTGAAATCACCGACATATTACCTTCAACACGAATGTGTGCTGGAGCCAAAGGATTTGACACCGTACAAACATCACTAGTAAAGAGCTCGGAGAATCTAGATTCTACTTCCTGCAATGGAGGAAGAAAGTACGAACAATGGTGTAAGTCTTCCCAAGGTTGATCTATACCCATCATTTATTCGAGGATTGCTTCTTCAGAAGGTAAAACTGTATCTAAGCAATCCAAGGCAGAGGTAGAATCAAGGCTCCAAGCTGGGGCCACATCACCATCTAACTCCTCTTCGGAAAAAGGAGCAGGGTGGTTGTCTACAGAGTCTATGATAGACTGATATCTAAGATTAGCTGCAGATATAGGGAATGCCATTCCATTTACTTTTCCTTCAACTAATGTGGTCATAGGTGAAGGCAAGGTCCAAGGGTCTGAAAAATAACGAGTTCGAAAGAACTCTTCTCGAGGGGACTCCTTAGATGATGAAATGGCATTGATTTTAGTGAAAGGAGAGGGAAGATCAAAGGTACCCATCAATGAGGAATACATTCCCACTCCTAAATTCTCAATATGCAGGTGAGGGTTATCCACTAAAGGAACAGTAGAGTCAGAGCTTGCTTCAGGATCTACTAGACAATAATCCATTTGATCAACCTTAACGATTTTCCCCTCATGAGGAAAGAAAATGACACGAAACAGAATCGAAACAACGGCATCCATTTCGTATACCCAGTTCCTTCCTAATAGGAGATTATAGTCTAGGTTAGCATCTATGACTTATAATTCAATATTGACAACCTTCCCCCCAACACATATAGGAAAGGTTGGGATATTCCCATGCGGCTTATGAGAATGACCATCAAATGCAGTCAAGACGGTGGGTGAAGGAACAGCCGAAGGTGATCCAATAGCCTTCCAGCACGACACCGACATGACGCATGTGGAAGCTCCTTCATCGATAACGGTACGAAAAATGTTGATTTTACGGTATGTAGACTTTATTTGGAAAGCCATATGATGAGGGAGTCGCTTTTTGACATTTAACATGTCAAAAGTGAGCACTAAAGAATTAGCTGGATCGACTGCTCCAGTCGCCGAAAGTAAAGCACTTCGCTGAGCCGGACACGACTGGAGAACCTCTAAAGTAGACATGGCGCATGGACTTTGAGCCAGATCCTCCATAATGGAGCAATTCTGGACGGCCCTAGCATTAGGATTAATAGTCGCGCGTTTAGCGGAACCTTTCGATATCTATGGTATAGTCTCAACAGGGGGTCGCTCAATATGAAGGTCGGTATTTCCAGGAACAGTCTTGTCCTTGGAAGTTTTGGCTTCACCATAATCACGTGACCGAGTAGTCACATGGACGTTAGAACCCATCATGAAAACATTCGATGATTTTTCCCCTTCCTGGTTGCCCCCTGCGGAGGTACTAGGATTTGAACTCGCGCTAGCAAGAAGTTGTTGCCCTTGGGGAAAAGGGTTAGTTAACACAGCCTGAGAACTATAAGTCCCTTGCTGTCCTAACAAGCGCTGAGCGTCTTCAATCTTAGGGCAGAGATGAGTTAAATGGTCTCCCCTGCACAACTTGCATGGAAACTTGACTTTCTTTCTATACTCATTTCTACCACCACCAGCGTTGTTGTCGGACTTATTTGCATCAGGCTTCCCATCCTGGTTCTTTTTCTTACCTCGTCCTTTCTTTTTCCCATTGGAATTTTGATTTCCTTTGGGGTTATTAGATTGGACAGCATTAATTGAAGAAGTTTGGGAAGCGGGGGGATTAGACGATGTGACTTGGTTGTTAGAAGCAGTTTGTAAGGACAACTGCTGCAATTGGTTCAACAAGTTCACTGTAGTTGTGTCTACTGACCCAACAATACCATCCGCGTGCGGACCTGGCTTCGACTTAGCTACGTCAACCTTAGACCTAGGAGCATCTGGCAAGTATTTTTGTAGGATCCTAGACTAAGAGTAGATCAATTCTAATTGATGGACCCTAAAAATGGCTTGCTCCTCATAATAGACCCCAGACATGGAGACATCCTTGGAGATCTCGGGTTGTAAAGATTTCAAAAACCACTCGAAACGGTACTCTGAAGGGATTTCAGCTTTAATGAGCCTCTTTCTCTGTCTCCATTCCTGAATATGGTCAGAAATGTGAGTTGCCTTATCCTGACGAAAAGTGGCCAGAAGTTCAGTTCAGGCATCATAGCAGACAGGCAATTGGAAATGATTTAAGAAAATATTGGCTAAGTCAGCGAAAGATGTGAAGCTGCCCCCTGGCAACTCTATATACCATTTGGCCGCATTACCAGTGAAGGTGCACTGAAAGAGTCTCAACCTAATCGAGTCATCGATAAGGGAGTTAGATGAGCACCACAAATGGAATGTGGTTACATGGTCGCCTGGGTCCTCACCACTCTTCCCTTCGAATTTTGGAATGTCCGAAGGGAGTTTGGTTGGGACCGGAGGCCAGGCTGGATTGTATTTGATTGGGTCATTTGTTAACTTAGTGAGATCTGGCAAGTTCAATGTTGCCAGAAACGGAAGCCTAGGAGGACCTTGGGGATTCCACCCAGACTGGGCAGAACTCCCAAAGTTCTGAAAAGATTGTCCTGGATTTTGGGAGGCACCAGGCTGCCCGAAGTAACCAGTAGAACTGGCTGAACCAAAAGGCAAGCCTTGTGATCCAGCAAAATTCGAAGTTTGACCAACTCCGGCCGCAAAACCTCCATAACCAACAAAGTTTCCTCCTAAAGGATTGTAAGGAGTTGATAACCCCTGATAAGGATTCCAAACCAAAGCTAGGGGATGAATACTTTGAAACGAACTAACCGTGGAGTACGGCCTATTCCCATGTTGGCCGATAAACGGATTCCCAGTTCCCGCACCACTGACCCCAGGGTTAGTCCAACCTTGGAAAGGATTACTAATTTGTCCTACAGAAGAAAAAGGCATGGATCCTATCATTGGGTTGGAATGTGGTATATGACCACTTCCAAAAGGAAAACCCTGGAATGAAGCCGATCCGCCCATCATGGACGTAGCGGCACTAAACGGAACCAATGGAATACCCTATGAGTGGGTGCCAAATGGAAAGAATCCAGTACCAAAAACATTGGTTTGGGCATTTCCACTCGTGGATGGAATGGAGGTAGACCCAACTAAAGATATGCTAGCAAAAGATCCAAACAAGGAAGCAGAGGAAATGGAAATCGTTCCTCCCCCTTGCACCGATGTTGGAGTTTGCATAGTCATAGCACTTGTAGAAGCCATGCTTCCAGTAGTGGTCATAGATGGTAAGCACGTAGCATAACCTGGACTTGACGGTCTATGCGTCGAAGTCCCAACGTATTGTAATACGTCTGGATGACTAGATGGTAGTGGAGAATTTGGAGCCGCTAACGACTCTGAGAGTTCTTCTACCTCTATGTTATTCTCTGCTTGAAAGAGAACTCGAGAAAGGACTGGAGTGTCCCTCTCTTGTTCAGAAGTGCCAGGCCTTGCTTGAACACTAATGCCCCTGAGAGGAGGATCAATCCCTGATGCGTCAACCGGCGTGGGACGGAACCCACCGGTAGTATTACCTCTGTGCCTTCTAGGAGAAGGCTCTAAACTTGGTGGTAAATACCACGAAGTCTTCAAGACCGTCTGGGAGATCGGTCAGCCGCTTTGAATTTTTTGTTATGATCTAACTAAAGACTCAAAAAATTGAAAGTTAGGCCAACTAAGAGCACAGAGCACACACTATAAAGTCCCTAAAGATAATAGCCAGTCAAACCACTTCCAAGTATTTCCGCTCCGGGTGATTAAGACCGGACACCAAAATATGAGAAAGTGAATTAAGGGGCCTTCCGAAGATAGTCTGGGATGATGAGGGCCCAGTCCTATCAGCGAAGGTATCAGAGGAAGTTACATTGACCTCCTAACAACAGCCTGCGCCGGTGCAAGCCCCCAAGCTTCGTAAGGGTGCCCTCCAGTAGTACTGTCAAGAGTGATGCAACGTCGACCTCAGGTGCCACAGGATTCCCCTCCGCAGCCACCTGTGTAGATCCCTAGGAGTAGCAGCTATGGATACAAACTCGTCGCAGAAGCCAGGCAGAACAGTCGTGAGGTAAGTTTGGATAAGTAGGAGAGGGGGTATCTCTCTTCCTTGTCTTCACAAACCCTTGTGCTTAACTCCCAGATCCGGAGCTTTCCTGGTCTTCCTAACGCTATTGGATTTTCTCTCGTTATTCAGACTCCTACGTTTGGCGTTTATATGGCCTTGGAGAGTTAACTCTCCACTCGCCTAATCCAAGGCCCTAAAATCCTAAACTTGTTGGTGTAACTGACTTAAACAAAAATTTCTAGTGAATTTTAGTTAGCGCTTGATTTTAAAATAGGTTGGTCTTTAAGTCACAAGGTAATGGAAGTGAAACTAGTGGTGTTTTTTGACGCAAAAGAAATTAATAAAAACTTAACTACATGCGCATGCACTTTTTCGTTTTTCGATGAAGAGCAATTTCTATAGGGTTTAGAGGAACTTCTAATAAAACAAATTTTTCTTTTCTTTTCTTTAATTCACGCTTCACACTCACAAAAGTTAACAACTCTATGTATGCCTAAAAAGGTATGCAAATCTATCCTAATGCAACAAATATATGCGGATGCAAGACTTAAAACTATTCTAAAAACAAAAAATGAAAGTTGCTTGCTTATCAATCTTTATCTTGCCACTTAAAATGTCTGGATGGAATATGAGATGCTACTATTCATTTCGTCTAAACACTAAAAACAAGTTCTAAGACAAACATAAAGCACTTTCACTCACTAAAAGGAAACCAGATGAAAACCAAGTTCAAGAAAGAAAAACTAAGTTTTTCAAAAAGATTTTCTTCAAAAGTAACAACAAAAGAGTCTTTTCAAAAATGCTCTCAACAACACTGAAACTTGTGATTGAAGAATAGGCAATCAAACACTTTTGCAAGTTGACACCACACAACGGATGAAAACTCAACAAAAATAAATGTGTTTAAAAGTGCTCTTAACAATCAAAAGCAGCAATGAAAGCTTTGGCAATGAAAACCAAAAATATCAAAAAGACAAATTCCAAGAAAGTGTCAATCAACAACTTTCATGAAACAAAGAAGTGGATGGTCACAAAAAGCGGTTTTTGTCAAGCAAACAAAAAGTCACCAAAAGTAAGGTTAACACAAAGATTGAGATCAATCTTCCTACCTTGATGAATCAGAGCAGCCAAGATTCCTAGCAAGAAATCTTGCATGCTTTAGCAAAAAATGATGACGCTTGCAATCAACGAAAAACAAGACCAATACTTCTTATACTCAGAGAGAATTCGGAACAAGATGCTCGCTGTAAAACAAATAACTAATACTGGAAAATTATTGTTTCAGACTGACTCAAACTACCAAACAGACCTTCAGAGACAAAAAGATTCACAAATCTTGAAAATTGCAAGATATACGTGACTGTACGTATGTACAGAATGCGTGTATACGCTACTGTAACTAAGGAAACCTGCGTATACGCGGGTTCACTTAAAGCAACATGCGTACATACACCTCTTTAACTAAGAAAAACAGCGTATATAAAAGGTTTCAAGAAAAATAAAAAACAAACTGAAGAAACTGGCAAAACTTAAAGTTCAAGAACAGACCAGACAGTAACAGCAAACAAACAGGCAGTTGAGCCCTGATTGGCTTGAAAAACACCCAAACTAGGAACAATAAGAGTGTTGTCCCCAGCAGAGTCGCCAATTCTGATTGAGGGAAATGTTCCCCTAGGGCTTTTTGGGTTGAAACCCTAGCAGACTGAAAGTTGTCTATTCAAAGAAGCACACATTCACACATCCATTATGCTATTATAAGCAAATTCTATTGTAAAGGGTACATACCTTAGGTCCTACGTTCGAGAAGGCCCTTAGGGTCCAAACAACACAGCAGTATATGGACAAAACCTTATAAAGAAACCATCTTCATGTTATAAATAAAGGTAGTTAGTTATGAAATCCAAACAACCATTTACATATGAATTCTAAACATGAATATCATTAACATAAAGAAGATTCATTTCGGGAACCAAGACATGTGTTTCTTTTATTATAGACAAATAAAGTACATGAAAAAGGAATATTTTCACCTGAGTCACCTTCAGCAGGCTCCAAGCAAATCTTCCTTCCGGATCCATTCCAGCCTCAAGCCTTTAACAAACTCCTTCCATGACTCTCTCCATTATGTCACAAGTAATGGATGAACATCAACACACAAGGAAACAAGAGTTTCCTATATAAAGGGGGGAAGTGCAGAAGGAACAAGGGACTTCAGACCTGGTCAAGGGAAAAATCTCAGCATAATAACCTTTCTCTCTCTTCTCTCCTCCCTTAGGCCTTCCCTTTGAGGTCTTTTTATACCTCTCCCAAAGTAGTTTTTTAGTTGGGTGTTGGTTGGGAACAGTTGGGCCACGGGCATTAATAGGTGATCAGTAGGTAAAACCCGCAATCTCCACCCAAAAATAAGGAATTTTATATTTTTTTAAGTGTTTTAATACATATACGCAGGTTGGGTATACACAGACCCACGTATACACACGTTTAGCTCAGGGCAATGTCGCGTATAAGGGATAAAACACTGTTTTTTAAATTTTAGGACCAGGTTTGGAAGGAGGGGTTGCCCTAGGCCATGAGTGCAGCATCCAAAACCATAAGAGTGAGATTTGGAGCTATAACAGAATCATCTATTTCTCCAGATCTCCAAAAATTCTTGGAAAATCATTCCAAGGTATTTGAGACTCCCATAGGTCTCCCACCTATGCGTGATCATGATCATGCTATTCATCTGATTCCAGGAAGTGTTCCTCCAAACATCAGGCCATACAGATATCCCTATGTCCAAAAGAGTAAAATTGAACGTATGGTTGCAGAAATGCTAGAGGTTGGTATAATTCAACTGAGTCAAAGTTCTTTCTCTACTCCAGTAGTATTGGTGCACAAGAAGGATGGATCATGGCGCATGTGTCCGGATTATAGGGAGCTCAACAAGCTCACTATTAAAGATAAGTTCCCCATTCCTGTCATTGATGAATTACTGGATGAATTGCATGGATCAATTTACTTCACCAAGTTGGATCTTCATTCAGGATATCATCAAATCAGAATGAAGACTGAAGACTTTCCGAAAACAGCATTTAGAACTCATGAGGTTCATTATGAATTTTTGGTCATGCCTTTTGGCCTTACCAATGCACCTTCAACATTTCAAGGTTTGATGAATTCAATTTTCAAACTATTCCTTAGAAAATTTGTGTTAGCATTTTTTGATGATATACTAATCTACAGCAAGTCTTGGAAGGATCATGTTGAACATGTTGACAGGGTGCTACAACTATTGGAGGAGAAACAATTATATGCAAAAAGATCCAAATGTTTCTTTAGAGTCCAAGAGGTGGAATATCTGGGTCATATTGTATCTCATGAAGGAGTTAAGGTAGTGGAAAATCCCCACATCCATAAAGCATTTGCGAGGATTTCTCGGGTTAACAGGGTATTATCGCAAGTTTGTTAAGAATTATGGGAGAATAGCAGCACCTCTAACAACGTTATTGAAGAAAGATGCATTTTCATGGACTCCGGAAGCAACAAAGGCCTTTGAACGTCTTAAAGAGGCAATGTGCCAAGCACCGGTCTTAGCTACACCAGACTTCACAAAAACCTTTATTGTGGAATGTGATGGTTCAGGAAATGGAATTGGTGTTGTTCTAATGCAATATGAAAGACCCATTTCTTTTGAAAGCCGTCCAATCAAGGGAAAGTTTTTAAGAAAAGCTATTTATGAGAAGGAAATGTTGGAAATACTCCATGCACTTAAGAAATGGAAACCCTACCTAATGGGAAGACACTTCAAGGTATAAACGGATCATGATAGCCTTAAATACTTTTTAGAACAATGATTATCCTCTGAAGAGCAACAAAAGTGGGTCACAAAGATGTTGGGTTATGACTTTGAAATCATCTACAAAAAAGGGAAGAAAAATGTGGTGGCAGATGCACTCTCAAGAAAGGATGAGGATGTGGAAGCATTTTTGTGCACCATTTCTATTATCCAACCAGATTGGATAAGTGAAGCAAGGGAGGAATGGAAGAATGACGAAGAAGTGTGGGCACTTATTCGAAAGTTACAACAAGATTCCAGTATGTCTGATACATTTAGCTGGAAAAATGATTCGTTATGGTACAAAGATCGCTTATACCTCTGTAAGAATTCCCAGCTAAAACAAAAGATTCTTATGGAAATGCACACTTCTCCCTTAGGAGGGAACTCGGGATTTTTAAAAACTTACCACAGGGTTAAGAAGGAATTTTTTTGGGATGGCCTTAAATTAGATATTCAAAAGTTTGTGGCAGAATGTTTGGTTTGCCAACAAAATAAAGTTGAAACAATTAAGGCACCGGGTCTATGACAACCTTTATCCATTCCAAGCCAACGTTGTTAGGAGGTTTCAATGGATTTTATCATAGCTTTACCCAAATCTGAGGGAAAGACTGTCATCATGTTGGTAGTTGACAAACTTACCAAGTATGCACACTTTTGTGCATTATCACATCCATTTAAAGCCAGTACAGTTTCTACTGCATTTATGGAAACAATTCAAAAGCTACATGGAAACCCAAAGATTATTGTAAGTGACAGAGATCCCATTTTCATTGGAAACTTTTGGACAGAATTATTTTCTTGTCTTGGTACTCAATTAGCTCATAGCTCATCTTATCATCCTCAATCTGATGGGCAAACTGAGATAGTAAACAAATGTTTGGAAGGATATCTTCGTTGCTTTGTATTTGATAAACAGACACAATGGGTCAAATGGTTGCCTCTGGCTGAATGGTGGTATAACACTTCCTTCCATACAACAACAAAAATGACCCCATTTATGGCACTTTATGGGTATCAACCACCATCCATAACATCATATTTAAGAGAAAATTCTAAGGTTCAGGCAGTGGAACATCACATCGAACATCAACAACAAGTCCTCCAACTCTTAAAGGATAACCTCGTGTTGGCACAAAATAGAATGAAACAACAGGCAGATCAACATCGCAGTGAAAGAAGTTTTGATGTAGGTGATTGGGTAATCCTACGGCTACAACCATATAAGCAAATGTCCCTCAAGCAATCTAATAAGGATAATAAATTATCACCAAAGTATTATGGTCTGTACAAGGTATTGCAAAAGATTGATACTATGGCATACAAATTGGAGCTTCCTGCAGCTTCTCGATTGCACCCAGTTTTCCATGTTTCATGTTTAAAGAAGGTTATAGGTGACAAGCTCCCAGTTCAAACAATATTGCCAGAACTTGACGAGGAAGGAAAAATTATATTGGAACCGGAAGCAGTCACAGAAATAAGAACTTGACAGCTATGAAATTGATCAATTTCGGAGTATCTTATCAAGTGGAAGAACTTATGCACTGAAGATTCCACATGGGAGGATGAGAATTTTATACAGAAGTATCCAGAACTACTAAAGCGTTGAGGGCAACAATTTTTTGAAGGAGAGGGGCATGTTGGGTCCCCATAATACTAGTGATTACCCCATTAATATTGTAGTTATACCCCTTATTAATATTGTTGTGCCACTATTGCCCCCATATTGTTATTACTGTGCCCCATAGAATCCCTCTATTGTTATTTTTGTGGCTTTATATTATTATTGTTAGGTCGATTGGGTTATATTGTGACTCCTTAGACTCCTATATATAGAAAGGAGGTTTTGTCATTTGAATCATCCAAGAATTGTTCATTTATGTAGTGTAAAGGAGGTTGCCCCCTCGAAGAGGCTGAATTCTAAGGCGTTGATCTATATTTTCTATCTTTTCTTGTGCTAGTTTCATAACATGCACCACCTAGTGCTCTAGCCCTAGTGGCACTAGCACCACAACCTTCCATGCCTCAACCATCTATGTCACAGGAACAACTTCCTCCATAAAGTCAAGTATATGCTTAGCAGAGTGCTACCATTCCCCCTAACCCCAAGAGAAGGAACAAGGGGAAAGGTAAATAGAATTATCCATCTTAGGGTAATCAAGGAAACTAAGGTAGACATCCTAATGCCAATAAGAGTGACTAGTCCAAACCTATAACCCAACAACATGGTAGCCATACTAAGAAAAATAAGGCTCTCAAGAACAATAAATCGTGTGCTTGTTGCAACACTTATGGTCATTACACTCATGAGTGTCCCTTTCTCATTTAGATGTACAAAGCATCGGAAGATTAGGAAGCTACCTCTGGGGGAAACAATCTATGAATCCACCCACCCCTCCCTCTACATACCCAACCACGCTTATCAACCCATTCCCTAACCAGGTATATCTAGTCACCCAGGTTGGCCAGAATCCTCCACCTTCGTATTTTGGGAACGAGCTTTATGATATTCTCATGATGAATTCATAAGATATCAACCTCCAAACTTGGTTGCACCAATATGGAAACCCTCTTAACAAGTCAACGACCGATTCTCAACCCAAACTTTCCACTATGCCTCTTTCATCACCAAATGGTTCCCTACATATTATGCAACCTCAAGTAGAGGTCGAACCCAATATCACCAAAGGACAATTATGTTGAAATGTTTCTAGTTCTCAAGCCACCCACACTTATAGTATAATAAATTACTTGACACAGACTTCTGTTGTCATGTCAACGCTATAAGTCCTCCATACATGCCCATCCCAATAGAAATCTCTACTATCTACTTTGGGTGTTGCAGATCCCTCTAATGATCACATAATCATCTTTGAAGAAGATAAAGTATCTCATCCTCCACTTCCTTCCTCCATTACTTTTTAGATACCATTCTCCATCAAACCTCACATTTCAACGATGTATAGCCGACGAAGGCGCATCCACTTGTGTGATTGCCACTAGATTCTTGAAGAAACTTGGTTCCCGTGACTTGTCACCATGATCCATCACTCTTTATGAAAGGGAAATTCACCCCTCGCAACATCTTGGTTTATATTATAATTTCCCCGTAGTCACTTCTAGAAAGAAAGTCATGATCGATATTGAAGGCATCAATGCCCCTCTTGGTTATAACCTCTTGGTTGGCTGTAAATTCATGTATATTATGTTAGAAGTTGCATGTTATATCTTTCGTAATATGTTCTTTCCCCATAATGGAAATATAGTCACCATTGACTAGCTGACATACTACAACCCTCAATCATAGACCTCTCCTCAAAATCTCATTTCATCAATGGCAAGAAATAAGGCCACCCCTACCTTCACTAATGTTTACCCTAGAGTCTATAAATATTTTGTGCCACTTGAGGCTTATTATGGCCCGCCACATGTTCACACTAAGCCTTGCTCTTCTATTGTTTACATGCTTCAAGCATCACGAGCTTCCAAATAGTAGTCGGATACATCTTCCTGGCATTCAATTCCCTAGCAATATATTTCTCAAGGCTCAATTGGTCCTTTAGGAAGAATTCTTCCATGTTATTTCCTTCAACAAGATTTCAATTGAGCCATCCTCCCTCAAGAGGAGCCCCTCCATGTCATATCCCTTTGGTCATATACCTTTCTTTTCCCACCACCAAGAATATTTTCCACTCCTATAACGGTTATGTTGAGTTTTCCTAACGACTTTGGTGATCCCAATTTGGTATATCAATCCTCCTGAAAATACTCCTCCTTACTATCTCAAGCATTAAATGGCTTTGAGTCTAGTACATCTCATCGCTACCACCCCTTCCTTTGCTTCAGTTCCACAGCAACCTCAGCAGGAAGTCACTCCTGTTGCAAAAGCATCTAATGAGGGGGGCAAGGACAAGAAAACCCAAGCGGTAACCACTGCTACTAAACCACTAAAGCCTAATCTTCCATGTTATTTGTCTTACATTCATGGTCATGCCACTAACAATTTTCTTGATCTTCCACACATTAAGAGCATGGTTTCAGAGTTAAACATTCAACCTAACCTTAATGTCCCTGAGGTACAAGTC
Source organism: Pinus tabuliformis (assembly GCA_031772625.1). Taxonomy (NCBI): domain Eukaryota; kingdom Viridiplantae; phylum Streptophyta; class Pinopsida; order Pinales; family Pinaceae; genus Pinus; species Pinus tabuliformis. The sequence continues at coordinate 416,038,407 of CM062819.1, read as the reverse complement.
ACCTTATCTGATTCCACCATAAAAAATAAACTTCATTTTTAATAATAAATTTAATCATTTTCCATTGGGTTATCATATCATCTTCTATTGTTATATGTTTCTTTACATTTGCATGTTGTTTTGCAGGATTTCTTAATATTTTTATTGTATATCTGAAGAACATTGACAACCATCTTTCATTGTTAGGGTTATTTGTCACCGATAGCTTAAGTAAAGACTTTTGGTATAGCTCCTAAGAATTTTCACATTAAAAAATGGCAACTCCATTGGTCTAAAATTTCAAAAACCTGGTGACTGATGTTTCAGCATTTTTCTTTCCCTCACTTTTTATTTCTATTTTATATTTTACTCTTTCTTGGAAAAATCTTTGTTTTTCTGGGTTTTCATTTCTTTTTCACAGGTCAAGAGATGCCATTGTCTACAACAAATCTATGAAGCGGTATTTTGGGAGAGCCAATGCACCTTTTGGAGCAGAACCTGCACTGGCCAACATAGCTTTTGGGTCAAATACCTACACTACAACGCAGAAAACAGGTCAGAATCTACGTTGTCCATTTTTTCCATATTTTTCTACAATTTTGATATTTTTTTTGAGAGCTCATTCTGTGTGTCGGGAAAGGTTTCTTCATTATTCCTATTCATCCCTAGGCTTAGATTCTCTTAGTAATTTTTCTCGTTTAGAGGAAGAAAAATACCCTTTAAAGTTTACAGTACGCCTCTGCCATTAAGTAAAAAAAATTATTGAATTGAGGAGTATAGTTTGCATAACTTTCTTTCATTGTTTTCTGGCATTGTTTCCATCATTTTTCAGTCCCTTTTAGTCCATATTTATAGCACTTTGTTCTTCTGGGTTTTCATTTCTTTTTCATAGGTCAAGAGATGCCATTGTCTACAAAAAATCTATGAAGCGGTATTTTGGGAGAGCCAATGCACCTTTTGGAGCAGAACCTGCACTGGCCAACATAAATTTTGGGTCAAATACCTGCACTGCAATGCAGAAAACAGGACAGAATCTACGTTGTCCATTTTTTCCATATTTTTCTGCAATTTTGATATTTTTTTTGAGAGTTCATTCTATGTGTCGGGAAAGGTTTCTTCATTATTCCTATTCATCCCTAGGCTCAGATTCTCTTAGTAATTTTTCTCATTTAGAGGAAGAAAAATACCCTTTAAAGTTTACAATATGCCTCTGCCATTAAGTAAAAAAAATTATTGAATTGAGGAGTCTAGTTTGCATAACTTTCCTTCATTGTTTTCTGGCATTGTTTCCATCATTTTTCAATCCATTTTAGTCCATATTTACAGCACTTTATTTCCCTTTTATACTTGTGTTACATTTATTTTATAGGATCCTCTTGAGTATCCTACCTTTTTGTTGTTTTTTTATGTTATTTTCCAGCACTTAGCCACTTCTCTTTGTTGGTTTTTGCTGCACCATTTTAGTAGTTTTGTCCATAGATCACAGTCACAATAGACATTTGATCTTTTAGGTCTTTTAGTTTATTTGTTTTTCATGTTTTGTCATGATTTTTCTTGTTGCTTCATAGCCTTTTTGGGTGGTGAATTGTTTGTTTAATCTCATTTTCATATTATTGTTCATTTTCAGTATCACTTGCATTTTTTACATTTTATTTCTTAGAAGCATTGGCATCATAAAACATGTGTTAAATTAACCCATCAAAACACACATTTCTACACACACACTCACACCCTAAGAAAACAAGAGCTTGGTTAGCACCGCAAATCCAATACTTTAAACACTCCACATTAAGAACTTAACTCACATGGATTTAAACCCACTTATGCACCAGGGAAAAACTAATCTTATAGTTTTCTTTAGGATCGGTGGGATAGGCTTCCAAAAACACCCATCAATCACTGATATCAAGACATAGAAGTTGTCCTTGTAGGGATCTTGAAAATCCTTCACCATCCCACGACAAAACAAGAGTCACATCAGAAACCCATTTGAGTGGGGATTAGGATTAGGTCATAGTGCAAGCTCTCTGCAAGGCTACCCAACTCATGGTATGGAATCTCGTGCATGAAGCTGACTACCAAATAGCCCAAGATTAATTTTCCCCCATGGGACAAGCATAACCTTAGTGGCCAATCTTAAGAAAACACCCTATAGGGGTGGTTGTGGGTAGCAACCATTCCTCTACCTTATCTTCCCCTAGATGGATCTGCTTGCAGACATCGAACCCCATCAAGTAAGAATTATTTTGGAAGGCCATCTAAAATAGTATAATTAGGATTTTTTTTAGCATTAGAAAACCTTTAGAGGTCATTTTTCTTTGATAGGACATGTTTTCCTTAATTAGAGTAACAAATCAGTATAGCTAGTTTTCACTTTGCAGCACTACACTAGGTGTTTTGTTGTTATTTGGTACTCTACTTCTTTATCTTTACCCTTTATCGTTCATATTTTTATTTTGTCTTGACCCATTGTGCCCCCTAAGCACTTGTCATGAATACTTTGTGATCTTATCCACCATTTTCTTTTAACATGTTCTCTCACCCCTACTTGACAAGTCAGGGTCCCTCCATCCATTGCACCACCCAATACACATACGGACTCTATTTATTTTTATTCTTATAGCTCCTCCTTATATTTTTAATCCTCCCAGCCCCACACTGCTACCATTTCGAGCATTAACATAGGTGGTGGTAACACTGGTCCTAACCAGGGTAGCCCTTAAGGAGGTAATATCAAAACCTCTTCTGGCATGGTCACTAATTAACCTTTACTTCCCTAAATAGATGGTTTGAGTCTCCCTGATTTGAACCGGCTCATCAATGATCCCATTCTCCATTATCAAAATTGGCCACCCATGCCAACCAAACTTCCCTTATACATCCCAAAGTTTGAAGGGAATCCTGGAGAATATCCTACCAACCACGTTCGCTCTTTCCATATGTTGTGCTCTTGCAACTCCATCACAGAGGACTTCAATTTTCTACGCTTGTTCCAACGCACTCTAACTGGATTTGTTGCCAAATGGTATGTGGACCAACCAAATGCCTCTCATTCCACCTTTGAAACTCTCACCAATTCCTTCCTATCATATTTCCAATTACCTCTTCACTATGACACCAATACCAAACTTTTGACTTCCTTCTGTGAAACTTCTATCACTCACCTTTCTCACCATCTACAAGAATGGCACAAAAGGATGATCCTATCTAAGGATCCTAAATTCAAGGATCGTGTCTATATGTAATGGCTTTTGTGAAATCTCCTAGCCCTATTGATAAATATGTCACCTTAAACTTCCCTCAAACCGAGGAAGAATCTCTCCATAGAGCTTTGAAATATGACATGATATATGCCCAATCAAGTTATGCTTATACCATCCTTCTTGATCTTCCTAGGCTTGGTTTTTCTTCTGCACCAGGGGCATCTCATGTCACTCACATATCATCTTACCCTCACCCATCACCATATTATTAACCTCCTATAAGTTATGTTCAACCCCAGGGGGCACCAGTTCCACCTACGCTTACCCTCCTCGTGATCCTTTGCGAGTCAACTCTTACCAAGGTATCAGTATGTCATATGCATTTTCCCATCCACATCATCTAATGCCAAGGCCTATCGTTGCTCATCCTAGTTATCAGAACATTACTAGGAACCCCAATTATCCATATACACCACCTAGTTCTCTAGCCCCAGTGGCACTAGCACCTCAACCTCCCATGCCTCAACCATCTATGTCACAACAACAACTTCCTCCACAAAGTCAAGTATATGCTTAGCAAAGTGCTAGCATTGCCCCCAACCCCAAGAGAAGGAACAAGGGGAAGGTAAATAGAATTATCCATCTTAGGATAATTAAGGAAACCAAGGTAGACAACCTAATGCCGATAAGGGTGATCTTTCCAATCCCATAACCCAGCAACATGGCAACCAGACTAAGAAAAATAAGACTCTCAGGAACAATAAACCGTGTGCTTGTTACAATACTTATGGCCATTACACTCATGAGTGTCCCTTTCTCATTTAGATGCACAAAGCATGGGAATATTAGGAAGATACCTCTGGGGGAAACAGTTTATGAATCCACCCACCCCTCCCTCTACATACCCAACCATGCTTACCAACCCATTTCCTAACCAAGTATATCTAGTTGCCCAGGTTTGCCAGAATCCTCCACCTTCGTATTTTGGGAATGGGTTTTATCATATTCTCATGATGAATTCAAAAGATATCAACCTCCAAACTTGGTTACACCAATATGGAAACCCTCTTAACAAGTCAACGACCGATTCTCAACCCAAACTTTCCACTAAGAATCTTTCATCTCCAAATGGTACCCTACATATCCCTTAACCTCAAGTAGAGGTTGAACCCAATATCACAAAAGGACAATTGTGTTGAAATGTTTCTAGTTCTTGAGCCACCCACACTTATAGTATTATAAATTACTTGACACAGACTCTTGTTGTCATGTCAACGCTAGAAGTCCTCCATACATGCCCATCCCAACAAAAATCTCTACTATCTACTTTGGGTGTTGTGGATCCTTCTAATGATCACATTCTCATCTTTGAAGATGATAAAGTATCCCATCCTCCACTTCCTTCCTCAATTACTTTTCAGATACCATTCTCCATCAAACATCATGTTTCAACGGTGCATAGTCGACGAATGCGCATCCACTTGTGTGATGGCCACTAGATTTTGGAAGAAACTTGGTTCCCGTGACTTGTCACCATGATCCATCACTCTTTATGAATGGGAAATTCACCCCTGACAACTTCTTAGTTTATATTATAATTTCCCCCTAGTCATTACTAGAAAGAAAGTCATGATCGATATTGGAGGCTTCAATGCCCTCTTGGTTATAACCTCTTGCTTGGCTGTAAATTCATGTATATTATGTCAGAAGTTGAGTGTTATATCTTTCGTAATATGTTCTTTCCCCATAATGGAAATATAGTCACCATTGACTAGCTGACGTACTACAACCCTCAATCACAGACCTCTTCCGAAAATCTGATTTCATCAATGGAAAGAAATAAGGCCACCCCTACCTTCACTAATGTTTACCCTGGAGTCTATAAATATTTTGTGCCGCTTGAAGCTTATTATGGCTCACCGCATGTTCACACTAAGCCTAGATCTTCTATTTTTTACATGCTTCAAGCATCACGAGCTTCCAAATAGTAGTCAGATACATCTTCCCAACATTCAAGTCCCTAGTAGTATATTGCTCAAGGCTCAATTGGTCCATTAGGAAGAATTCGTCCAGGATATTTCCATCAAGAGGTTTTCCTCCAATCCATCCTCCCTCGAGAGGAGCCCCTCCATATCATTATCCCTTTGTTCATATACCTTTCTTATTCCCATCACCAAGAATCTTTTCCACTCCTGTAATGGTTATGTTGAGTTTTCATAATGACTTTGGTGATCCCAATTTGGTATGTCAGTCCTCCTGAAAATACTCATCCTTACTAGCTAAATCCTTAAATGGATTTGAATCTGGTACAACTTGTCACTACCACCCCTTCCTTTGCTTCAGTTCCACAGCAACCTCAGTAGGAAGTCACTCCTGTTGTGAAAGAATCTAATGAGGGGGACAAGTAAAAGAAAACCCAAGCGGTAACCACTCCTACTAAACCACTAAAGCCTAATCCTTCGTGTTATTTGTGTTACATTCATGGTCATGCCACTAACAATTTTCTTGATCTTCCCCACATTAAGAGCATGGTTTCAAAGTTTGACATTCAACCTAACCTTCATGTCCCCGAGGTACAAGTCACCTTATCTAATTCTGCCATGAAAAATAAATCATTATGCATGAACCACCTTTGCGCATTGTGTGATACATACACACATTATTCTCATAATTTTCCTCATCTCAACATCTTTCATGATACACTCCATGTTCTTCATGAACTCGATACCACTTATAGCGACCCTCCTTCATCTCTACCTATGGATCCTGGCACCAATTCATCGCCACGACAAGAGGCTTCTCAACCCACCATCATGATTCCCTCTCCTAATGTCGAAATGAAGGATAATTCAGATCCTATCCTCTACCTATCATCATCCATGAGATCAACTTATTTAGACTCACTAGGAGTTTATGAATGTGCTTCTTTAGAACCATCATCTGAAGACACTTTGGTCTCAACATTGGTGTTTACTACATCCACTAGTCATCCATCCCCTCTTTTTTATGATGTGTATGTGAATCTTGTCTCCCATGATGATGTTTGAGGCATTTCATTGCCATCAACTGGTCCATCTACCTCCCACCCCCCCATCTTTCATTCTAATGAAGACATCATGGAAGCCATGAACACCCCTAATTATCCTTAGGAAAGTATGCATCATCATGCATATTTTATTATGCACTAATAACATGATCAATATGTTTTGGATTCAAAAGACTTCATCCATGGTGAAGTTGACTAGTTTTAAAATCCTATTACAACACCAGATGCTTTAGAAGAAGGTAACATGGCAAACATTTCACCCATCATTAATATTAATATCTCAAACAAACTAGGCTTTGAAGAAAATATCACGTTGGGGGCACAATTCACCCCGAAATAAATTGAGGCTTACACTAATTTATTCAAATAATTTTGTGATGTTTTCACTTGGTATTATTCTAATATGCCTGGACTTGATCTAGCCATTATTGAACATCATATCAACACATATCCTAATGCCATTCTCATTAGTCATTAACAATGGCCTATCCATCATTTTAAGAACGATGTAATTAAAGTTGAAATCAATAAGCTCAAGCAAGACGGATTCATTTACCCCAATAGAGTACACCTCATGTGTTTCCAACCATGTCCCTCTTTTGGAGAAATAATGCACCATTTGTGTCTGCATAGGCTTTCGTGATCTAAACAAATTTTTTCCTAAAGATAATTTCCCCACACCTTTCATTCACCAAATCATCAATGAGTGTCCATGGCATGAGGTCCTCTCTTTCATGGATGGATTCTCGAGGTACAACCATATTCATATCCTCTTTGTAGATCAATATTAAACTGCTTTTACTAGTTCATGTGGAATTTTTTCTTATAAGTTCATGCCTTTTGATTTAAACAAAATTGGAGCCACATTTCATTGTGCCATGTCCTATTGTTTTCACGACCTAGCTCACATTATCCTTGTGTATCTCAATGTTCTCACCACTCGTTCCAAGCTTTGATAGCAACACATTAATGATTTGTGTACCAGCTTCCTATGATGTTGCAAGTATAACATTCACCTTAATCCTCTTAAGTGTATCTTATGTGTTCCTTCCAATCATATTTTAGGGTTCATTGTGTCCAAAGCTAGGATCTCTATTAACCCTCTTAAATTTCCAGCCATTCCTAAACTCCCTTCCCCTTGCAACCTTCGCTAGCTATAAATCCTTCAAGGAAAAGTGAACTTTTTGTGTAGATTCGTCCCTAAATCATGGTACCACTGCTCATTGGTTTCTTAGACTCCTCTGATCTATCATTCCATTTATTTGGCATGAACAAGATCAACATTCTTTTGATTCCCTCAAGTGTTCTCTCACTTTCAATCCTTTGATTAGTCCACTTAACTTTGAGGAAGATTTCATCTTGTACATCTCGGCCTCCACCTATGTGATTGTTGGGGTCTTAGTACAAGAGGATGAAGATGGAAATGAACATGTCATATGTTATGTCAGTAAGAATGTTATCAGACCCCCTATGTCCTATTCTTATGAGGAAAAGTTGGCCTTGGCTATCATGTTCTCTGTTCAAAAACTTCATCATTATATCCTTATGCGTACCACCAAGGTAGTTATTAATTCCAACCCCATGGACTTCCTATTGAGTCAGTGGATCATCAATGGGAAATATGCCCATTGGATTTTCATACTCCAGTAATTCAACTTGGAATTTATAACATCTAAGAGTAAGAAAGCATTATCCCTTGTTGAATTCATATCTGACTTTCTTACTGGTGTGTATGATCCACTAGTCAATGATGATTTTCTCAATGAACATTTGTTCACTATATATTCTGACGATCCAAGGTATGGTGACATCTTCACCTATTTTTGAACTCAAAAATTCACTCCCCAACTCTCTTTTGATGATTGATGATGCATTTGACATCAAGCCCCTCACTACCTTCTCATAGGTGATGATATTTATCTTTGTGGTGTCGACATTATCCTTCATCATTGTCTCACCCATGTTGCAGTCGAGCAAGTGCTCAATGCTTTTCACAGCAGTGCTTATGGCGGTCATCTATCTGGAATGGAGACTTCCCAAAAATCATGCATGCTAGATACTTTTGGCCTTCTCTCTTTAGCGATTGCATTGAGGGAGTCAAACATTTTCCCAATTGCCAATTATATGCCCCAAAGGCATGACCTCCATCTGCTCCTTTCCACCCTATTAATGTAGTTGGTACTTTCTACCAATGGGCCATCAGTTTCATGGAGTGTCGACCCACCTCTGCCAATGGCCATAAATACATTACTTTGGTTGTTAACTATTTCACCAAATGGACTGAAGCCATGCCTATGTTCAATAACACCATAACTACTGCAACCCTCTTCTTTTTTTAACCATGTCATGGCTCGATTGGGATTTCTAAAACAATTGGTCTCTAACCATGCCTAAAACTTTGAATATGATATCTGGCATGATCTATCCTCACTGTTGGGATTTGAACGTCAATATTCATCATCTTTTTACCCCTAAGGGAATGGACAAGTTGAAGTTGTCAATAAAATCCTTAAAACCATGCTTCAATAGCAAATGAATAAAAAAAAAATTAACAAGAATTGAATGTTATTCCCTACATTGTGGGCCTATATAAATTTTGTTAAAACCGCCACTAGGTTCACTCCTTTCCACCTTTTTTATGGAGAGGAAGCAGTCCTTTTAATCAAGTGTTATATTTCCTCCCTTCACCTTGCCATTGAAATCCTCCCAGACACTCAACCCTTAGAACACAGATGCATCATGTTGGAACATGTCAATAAAGAGTTCCAAGTTTCTTTGAAAACCATTAAAGTGGCTAAAATCACACCAAATCCCAGTATGATCAGAAATTCCACCCCCATACCTACCATGAAGGTGATCTCATTCTTATTTATAATCAAGCCCGCGATGTCTTGGGACATGGAAAATTCATAAATGTCCCTATTTCATTCATAAATGTTCTTTAAAATTGGCATATCTTTTGGAGAACCCAGAAGGATAAATTCTTCCTAACCCTTGCAATGCACTCTACCTGAAGCAATTCTAGCCTAGAATTTTCCTCTTGAATGCATATTTTTATTTTTTTCTTTTACATTCGTTTAGGTAGGATGCATATTTCTTCATCTCATTAGTTTTCTTCTGGTGCCTTTTAGATAGATCCATCATCCACACCATATATCGGCTATGTCGATGGTGCAGGTCACTTCTCCAGGAATCTAGCCTCAGCAGTGTTCAGAAATGTAACTAGTTTTGGTCTTCATAATTGTTGTACTCATTTCAATATCTATATTATGTAACAAACAAGAAAAGAAGAAAGAAAGGTTATTATTATTAAAGCATGGGTTTCATGCTCATTATTGGTGGTCTTATAGGTAAAAGCATGTTCTTCATGTTTCTAGGGTTTGTTAGGCCTTAGGATTTATTATTATGAGTCAACGGAGTCAACAACATGTTTATAAGACACTTCTCGAGCAATTTGTAATTCTAAAAAGAACTATTTTTCATTATAGAAAGTCTTGGAATGTCCAAGAGTAAACTCAGCCCTAGGATCATCAAGTCAGCCTAAAGGAAAGAACTTGACCCCTTGATAAGGTTATATAAAGGAGAAATCCGACTTCATTTGAGACACACTCACTCACAAGTTTTATCTATAAGAAATAGTTTGATATGTAGCTAGGAAAGGAAAAAAGGAGAGCAAAGGTTTACAATAAATTGGGAGGATGAAATTTCTTGTTTTGGGGTTTTATCTCTCTCATATGTGTGAAATTGGAAGAGGGAAAATCTTATCTTGACCTCGTTGACCTTGGGAGAGTTGTCTTTCTTTAAGTTTTTCTCAGGAGGAGGCTATATTAGGGTTTCCAAGAAGTTGTAAGGATTAAGTTTTTGAATCAAAATTGCAAGTCGAGTAGTAGTGTTGTAGCTAGCAAGTCAAAGTTGCAAGGTGTAGTAGTTTGGTGTAGAACATGGAAGGACTTGAGAAAGGGTAGACTCAATACTAGGAGAAGGACTTGGTCTCAGGGATTGGGTCTTTGTGTCTCATCTAAAGTATATTCTAAAAAGAGAAGAGTTTATGGGTTTTCCCCTTGTAGGGGTTTTTCCCTAGCTGGGAGCCTATATTTGTGTCCTATTTTTATCATTGTTATTGTTCTTGATATTATTTGATGAAATATCTAAATAAATAAGCTAAATAATATAGTTAAATAATCATAATCACTATCAAAGTTAAGGAAATTAAGATTAATATTTTCCTTTATCAATTTTCCAATAGGCGGCTTGGGCCATTTTCTCCCCTTTTCCTTCATTAGTCCACTCTAATGGCACATGCATTAGATCTACCACCAATAATCAGGCTAAATATGATGCAGTGGTAGGTTTATTAGTTGATTCCCTTGCTCATTGTATCATTCATTGTCATGTTTGTCTTGATTCCATGTTTCTTGTCATGGAATTGAATGGTGTTTATCATGTGTGTAACCCTGTCCTATTTAGAAAATATCTACGGGTTAAGTTGTTGGCACGTGAATTTGAATCCATCTCATTCAATCATGTTCCTAAAGCCCAAAATAATTTTGTAGATAGCAATGAAAATAATATTCTAGATTGAAATTTATCACATGCATACATAAGAAGGCAACTAAGAGTAGTGAATGGTGACGTCATCATAAAACCACACATAATCATATGATGCATCAAAATATCCATAATAAAGTGTTTAGAGTCCACTATTCTAAATACATATGTAAGGTCCGGAGCATGCTACATCCATACATACAAAATTGGGGGCACCTACACCTCTATACCTAATCACTATCCTCTGGAGGATCTCAAACCAAAGAGACCACTGCCCCAACTGTAGGTCTCTGACAAATTGACTGACATGTTGATGGTGTTGGATCCTGCCAACATATGGGGGTCTCCCTGATATTAAGTTCCAATTAGACTTCACATCATTTGGTGTAGGACCTCTTCTGTAAATGTGGCTCAACAGCCATACACTTAAAGATTTTCCTTGGTCGTAGTTGTTAGCATAAGAAAGCAACACACATGTACTTTTGAATGAGAAAGTAAGTATGCCTTGTGAAATTTTCAATTTCAATAGGTATCGAGTTTATTTCACTAGAAGAGAATGGAAAGTGAGCATTTAGAAGAAAAGTATTAGTACTATTCCAGTAAAGATATGTCCACATACATATGAAAGAATCATTTATTGTCTAGTGAAATAGTTCACATGGACATAATGATCGTTAAAACAATTACAACACACATTCAACAAGATGATCACCAAATTCAATTAATTAGTTTAATTCCTTTAGTATGTAAGGATAAAACACATACCACAAATATATAAAGAATAGTCTTATCACATTCATGATATATGCATGAAAGTGTGTTGGCTCAATGAGCTTCAAATATTAAGTGAAACTTACAAGATACATTCATACAATAAGACCCCACTAGCTCCAATAGTGGAGCATTAAGCCACTACTTTATCTCCAAAATAATAATATTCATCTCTAATTCCTAGGTGGAGAAGCCAACGTGAAATGTCATTTGCTTGAGTAATGAGTTTTTTTTTTTATATCAAGAGGAATTACCTTTCATATTCCTCATGACTCTTGGACTACCCACATCACTCTTGGACTTTTAATGTGACATTTTGACTTCCATAAGACTTTTGGACTTTTCCTAATGAATATTTTGTCCATACGTGACTCTTGGACTTCAACATATTTACATTTACAATATTTTCCAAAACTACATCATCATTTACACATCATGTGACGAGAACATGACAAGTCATTGACATTGATGACTTGAACCCATAGTGACTTGTACATAGATTTCTTTGAGAAATGATGCCACTCCCACTATGTCTTCAATACTTGTAATGTATTTTTCACTGTTGTTACTTTCCACCCTCTAAAGGGTCTTGAGATATAATGGAGTCTTCATGAGCACATTGATCATCTGGATCCAACAATATTTCAACTGTCGTAACATTTGCCTTTGTTTTCAAAGTGCTTCCTTGGGTAGCTTCTCTCAATATATATCCTCATAAATATTTTCTATTAGGGCCCAAATCTACCTCAGGTTGAGAAAGGCAGGCCTAGGGTAACATCAAACCACACTTAACCTGGTAGCTAGCCCTAACAGGTCGGGAGAGGGCTCTCTCCTTGTCAATCTCAGGAAAATATAGAAAATTAGGCTTGAAATGACTGATGTAAAGACTAATTTTAGGCTAGGTATATGCTTAAAGGAGTTTTATTGAGTTTTATGTTCGTTTGTTGGATCAAAAGTGAAAGGCAGTTTTGGGTCCGAGGAATGGACTCAGTCTTGTAGAGATTTCTGTGGGGCGAGGTAGGAAAATGCTTTGGTACTTTGAATTAAGTGAAATGGAGAGTATTAAGATTGCTGAGGAATTGGATAAGGCATAAAAGTGTCATGAGTCCTCTTCAAACAGTAGAAAACATGTAAAGCTAAACAAACCCTAAGGTAGAGCACTGCAACATCAATGATTTCCACCTTTATACTTGATTCATTTAGTTAAGCTGAAAAAGAGAGAGATAATGGCACACATAAATACATGATAACTTGAATTATAGAAGGAGAAACAATACTAAATCACCTTTCCACAAGAATCCCACAAAATGATGCAAACCTTGGTCTATTTCCTTGCCAAACTGCAGAGATGAATGTACAATGATGCTCAAAGCTTTCACAAGAGTCCAACCTTTGAAAATGACTGAAAAACACATGATATAGACCTCCAAACCACCTGTGCTATCCATTAGGGGTCAAATCCATGAGAAGAGGGGTGGTTTCAACCATATCTAATCTAGGAACACAAAAATAGGCAGTGGAATAGCTTGCCCCTAAAACCTAGGAAACTGATTCATTCAACTCCAAACCACCTACAACTAATGTATCTACCTTATCAAGTCAATTTTTATCATTTTTAAATCATAGTACATCAATTTACATCATGTCAGCTCATGAATTTTACCATAAGAGAGAAAAAGTCAAACTAGAAGAAAACTAGGTGAAAAACAGAGTTTTTGAGCAAAATTGGCACTTTTTCATCTTGTGCGTAGCGCCACTTTTTATGTGCATAGTACTTTTTCCCAGCTGAATTTGGAGGCCTTAACCTTCACCAAATTTACTCAAAATTGGCTTGTTGGAAAGGTATATCTATCTAATTTCTAGGACAGGTGGAATTTTTGAATTTGGTGCCCATTTTCCACTCCAAAGATCAATTCTCCCAACACTACTTCCTGTGTGGCCAAAAAGTGGCAGAGAGGGCATTTTTGAGGTGTTTTTGACCTTTCTGGTGACCCAAAACTTGTCAAAATTTCCTATTAATTTATGAGAATGCATAATTTTTCATGAAGAATCCAAAAATGCAAAGATTTCCTCCAAAGGATGTCCCTATCAAAAGCAAGTGTTGCTACGCACCTGCAAGAAAAACCTGTTTTTTCCTTGAAAAATTCAAAATTGTCAAAAAGTTTGCCAAAATTCTTGAAATTTGGCATGAGTGATCTGCATCAAGTACTATGCTGAGCCAAGGAAGCTTCAACCAATATCTTGAACTTATCTAGGTCTTTCTTGCTCCTAAAAGTCTTATTCAACTTGGCTTTTAGGCACCTTATCCTAGTTTTGAAAATTTCATTTCATGCCAAATAGTGATAAGCCATGTGCCGCAACATATTCTTCTCCTTATTGGATTTATCAAGCAGCTTTTCCAAGTGCATATTCATCCTCTCTAGCCAAGATTCCCAGTCAGCATCAACCTCTTGCTCGACGGGTGTCAATTTGACTTTCGTTCTTTTTGTTGCTTGCTTGTTTTCCCTTATGGTTTGTAACTCCAGACTGTTTGTTTATCCTCCAACTGCTTGTTCCGTTGCTCAAGGTAATTAATGATCCACTTAGCCCTTTCAAGGTTAAGAGCTAAGGCATGGATGTTAGCTTCTTGTTCTTTGATGATCTCCTCGAGCCTTGAGCTTTGGGAGCCCAAATCAGTATCCTCATCTTGAATCAAAATAAAATCTTTCTCCTGACCTTCAGAAGGCCCTTCCTCATGCAATGGTTGCTTTCCTTTATCCTGTACCTACTCTGCTGAAGAAGAAGGCAAAGCCCTTTCACCCCAAGTGAAGATAGAATTTTCCTGTTGTCTGGTGAAGGAAACGAGACCCCTTCCACCCCAAGTGGAAATAGTACTTGTTTTGCAGCTACAAGTAACCTCCTTGTCCCCTCTTCATAGGTGAAAAATACTAGCACACCTATAGTTTGAGTCTCATGAGCCTCTAGTTGATTTGAAGGCCTGCCTTCTTCTTGAAACACTGATGGGGTCACTTGAGGGCTTTTGAAAACCTCATGTAAAATGAAAGTATCCCATGAAACATTCAACAAACTCAGCTGATGCAAAACAACAATATTGATCAATGAAAAATGATAAATGTTGTTGAACTATTGATGAAGAGGTTTTCTTTGCACTAATGTAGCCATTTTCTCAATTTTTGTGCATATGAAATAGGGGAGGTTCATCATCCTCACTCTAATAAAATGCATCAATAATCTAACATGATAAGTGTACAAGTGAGAAAATCTTCCTTCACAACTGAAGTATTTGATAATAAGCTTCATGAGTGGAGCATAAGTGTCCTGTAGGTATCTGAAAGGAAAAACCCTACCAATTTGCTTTTGATAACCTGCCTTGATATAAGGCTCATAGTGCTCTTTGCTCAAATGTTGTCCTTTGTTCCATTGTTCACCTACATTTGGAATACCTATTGTTGTAGCTATAGTTGCAGGTGTCAAAGTGAAGGAAAGACTTGCTAAGTTCACCTGGCCATTGTGAAGATGAAGGAAAAATAGTCTAGCAAGTTCATGGTGGTGTTTCATCCTCTCCACCATCTCACAAAACTGGTAGCAAGACTGATGTTTGAAGCATGTTACTGCAAGGGGGAAAGCCAATAACTCTGTGAGTGTGGTGGGCTCCTACCGGATGTGTTTTCCTCCCTTATGTTGTTTTCTTGGTGCATGAATCTCTTGGGAGGAATCACTCACAGTTTCCTCATCCCTTTCATAAGTTGAATCTGTTTCCATATTTGCCACTGTATGGTGCAAAATGATGAGTGTGAAGAGATTTTATTTCAAGAATAAGTGACTATTGTTTTCTTCCTTGGGTTTTGATGAATGGGACTAATGAGTGTAAGGTTTTGATGCTGGCTATAGGGTTATTAGGGAGTGATAGGGTTTTGGGAATGAGGATTAAGGTTTGGGGAATATTGGGAATTAAGTGTTAGGGTTTTATGGTTTGGGGATAGAGGGTAGGATAAGTGTTAATGAGAGAGGGAAAGGGGAAGAAAATGTAAGGAAATTTAGTGGAGGGCAAATTATGCAAAGGAGTAGACAAACAGCAAGAATGATAAAAACTGCAAAACCCTAGGCAATTTTTCAATATAACTATGCAGCAATTTAGGGTTTGAATTATCACCTTTCAAAACACCATCAAGGATGAGTAAATCTCTTTTTATGGCAAGCGAATGGGTTTACTTTAAAGCGGTGGTATTAACAAAATTTGTAGCTTTAGAAGGTCGATTGGATGAGTTTGTGGCTTAGCAAACTGGTGCGCCACGCCAACACCCAGGTGCACCGCACCAATTCAAAGCTCTTTGTAATTTTTGCGCATGGTGTGCCGCACTGAGCAGGTGCACCACGCCAATACCCAAGTGCGCCATGCCAAGGGAAATTTTTAAACTTTGATGCAATTTCCCTTATTTCTCCTCAAAGTGTGGTTTTAGCTTTTGCTCTCTCTCACTTGTACAAATGAAGTTTTAAAATACCAAAAATAACTTTATATCCACCTTGGCTTTTAATTTTTCATTTGAAAAACCCATTTTTCTAAAGTTCCTTTTCACTTTATTCTTTAAAAACTCTGTTTTGTAGTTTGGCTCTCTTTTTTTCATTTGATGGACTAATGTTTGGATTTTCTTGTCTCTTTTTTAGGAGCTGGAGTGCAGAAGTTTGGCAAGGTGACCCAGGGCTGCATTTCTGAACTTATTACATATAGGAAAATTAAAATTACATGAAATTTTTATACATAGAACATAAAAACTCTGTTTTTCCTCAAAACAGGGTTTTGAGGAAAAACTCAATTACTAAGTATATCATTATTGAAATTTTGATGCTGAGACCTTATAAGACCTCCTCATGTGCCTGCTAACTATGGTGACAAACCTTAGACCTAATGAAACTTGACAACCCTAAAATGACTTCTGCAAATGAAATGAATTAAAAATGACAACAGATGACTTGTACATATGGAAATAGGCCAGCAGATGAAAAGCACGAGGGAAATTTGACAAAGAACCACTACCATCAGATGATCCATGACCTAATGGAGTGCATTTGATTGGATGAAACACCTAATATGCATGCAACAAGAGAATTTGATCACTGATGGAGGGATGAAGATACTGACACTAACATTGGCTCCAATGGGGGTGGTAGCTCCTAGGAGGTGCCAAGAACTACAAATCTCTAGAAAGCAAACAGTGCCTCTTCCATTGGGCTATGGAGTCAATAACTTCCTCAAACATAAAACCAATATCTTGACTCAAAACTAACTCAATCACATGACTGAAAACCGACTCAATTACATGACTCAATACTGACTCAAACAATCCATACTAAGTAATCAAAAACTGACATCAGGCCTTTAGTTTTATAGCCTTCACTTCAGGCCCCAAACTGACTGAATGATGACAATGCACACTTGCAATGAAGGAAATAAAATGATATGTACAGTGACAAATTATGACAGCATAAAATTTCTCAAAGATAATACTGTTTCAGCAGTCAACCATTGACCGGCCCTCCAGGACAATCGTCCCCATTCATTTCTTTCAGGAAAAAAGCATTTTGACCCCGATATGCAGCAATTTTGAATGGTCCCTTACACAGATTCTCGAACTTTCCATGCTTTCCTTTGTCCTTGTTTCTAGCATCCCACTTGAGCACTATGTCTTCAATCTGAAACTTATCTGACTTTGCCTTTCAGTCATAGATTTTCTTGATTCTCTCTTGCAGCCTGAAGGTGTTCTAGAAAACATCCTCTTTTGTCTACTGTAAATGGATCATTTGATTTATACTTCGCTAAAAATGATCCTCCTCGCTGCCAGCTTCCTGCAGAATTTTTACCACTGAGACTGCGAGAGATGTTAGGAACACCGTGTCAACACCATATATTAGTTCAAATGGAGACATGCCAATTGATTTCTTCTGACTTACTCTATCTGCCCATAGTGCATTAACAAGCTTCTTGTGCTAGCTCTTTTTGTTTGTTTCCAGCAGCTTTTTGATGATGTTAACCAATGATTTATTTGAAGATTCTGCCAATCCATTACCTTGTGGATAGTATGTAGTAGAATGCCCTAAGGTAATTTGATATTTATTACAAAAATCAATCATCCTTTTAGATTTAAAAGTTGTTGCATTATCTGTAATCAGCTTGTTAGGACAACCAAAACGTGACAAAATATTATTTTCAAGAAACTGAATTATTATCGCATATGTGGCCTGCCGAGTGGGGATTGCCTCAATCCATTTTGTAAAATAATCCGTCACTGTTAAGATCCACTTATGTTGAGCTGAAGATGTAGGGTGGATCTCTCCAATAAAATCAAGGCCCCACTGCTGAAACGGAGCACTTACTTCAACTGGCTTGAGAGGTAGTGGCTGTAATTTTCTCCTTCCCTGAAAAATTTGACATTCATGGCAGCTTGTAACAGTTTTATAAACATCAGAAAAGAGGGTAGGCCAATAGTACCTTGATCTCAAAATTTTATTTGCCATCATCTTCCAGAATAGGTGACCTCCACAATCTCCCTTGTGAAAATCATCCATGACCTGTTTTGCTTCCTCCTCAACCAAACAATTCAACAACATACCTCCGGGATATTTCCAATACAATGCATTATTCATAATACAAAATTTGGCAACCTTTAATTTCAGAGTTCTACTTTTATTTTTAGCCATTCCCGGTGGTGGTGAAAAATTTTGGAGCACATATACAATATCTGAATACCAAGGAGAATGGATAAAAATTTCAGATACCTAAACAAGTGAGTTGTCTTCATCTTCTTCGAACATGGCAGCAATCATGTTTATGTCCAAGGCATGCAAATTAGACTTCGCTATCAATTTTTCCAAACCTTGCCCCTTGATGAGCTTTGTTGGCTTTATTTCCAAGTCATATTCTAACAAAGCTGCGATCCATTTGCCTCGTCTCCCTTCTGGATCTGTCTGTACTAAAACATCTTTGATGGCTACGTTAGAGACATAGGAAATAATATGAGAATGCAAAATATATGCTCGGAAATCTTTCAAAGCCTTCACCAAGGAAAGAGCTTGCTCGTCAATAATGTTATATTTTAAGGCTGCATCTCTTATTATTCTGTTGAAAAAGGCAATTGGCTTCTCAAGCTGATCTCTTTTCTACATTAAAACCGCTGCCATAGTATGCTCTGAAGCGAATGAAAATAAAACGAAATCTTGGGAGTAATCTGGGTTGATCAAAATCGGAGCTGAAGAAAGAGCTAAATTTACCAAATTGAAAGATTTAATAGCTTCTTCGGTCCACTTTACTACACTATCTTTCTTTAACATGTTTGTGATTTCCCTCAAATGTTCCGCTAGATTTGGCACAAAACGACGTAAGAAGTTCATCTTACTTTTGATGCTTGGATATCCTTTTTACTACGACAAAAATCTATTTTCTGAATAGCTTCCACTCGAGCAGGATCGATGTGGATGCCCTCCTTGGATATGATATGATCGAGAAGCTTACCTTCATCCATGACAAACAAGCTCTTTTTGGGATTAAGAGATATGCCATACTTTCTACACCGCTAAAAACAATATTCAAATGATAAATATGTTCCTCATCTAAATTAGAAAAAACTATCAAATCATCAAGATAAACTACTAAAAATGCATCTTTCTCATTTGCAAAGGCGATATCCATAGCCCGCTGAAAATTTGCACCAGCATTCTTTAAACTGAATGGCATCTTCGTGTAATGGAAAGTCCCCCACGGGGTGGTGAATGCTATTTTTTCCTTGTCATTCTCATGGACCAAAATTTGGTTATAGCCAAAATACCCATCAAGCAGTGACATACGAGATGCCCCGACCACTCTTTGGAGTATGTGGTCCATCTTTGGCAACGGATAATTATCTTTCAAAGACACCTTATTCAGATTTCTGAAATCAATGCATAATCTAATCTCACCTGTCTTCTTCCGCACAGGCACCAAATTGGAAATCCATTCTGAAAATCTTATTGGAACGATTATACTAGCCTTGTATAATCGATTCACCTCCTTCTCTATTGATGGCAGCAACTTAGGATTGATCCTTCTTAACTTTTGGCAAAATGGCTTCTGGTTTGGCTTGATTGGAATGATGTGCTGAATTATACTTTTATTATACTCCTTCAAATCTGAATAGTCCCATGCAAATACATCAGTAAATGAAGACAATAAACTAATGTATTTTGCCTTTACCTGAGGAGGCAATGCCTTTGACAACTTCACCATATTTGGATTTTTTGTTGTTCTAATATTCACATCTTCAACTCCCTTTTCAGTTGCCATCAAACTTGGCTTCCAGGCTACATCATCTTGGTCAAATAATTCCACTAAAGGTTTGAGGCCTTTAGGGATGACATTGTCTTTCAGCTGCAAAACTTCCATCTGATTTACTTCTAAATCTGGTTCGCCATTATCTTGCTCACCATCTATGGAAGTGTCTTGATATTTGCCTTCATTTCGTAGAAATTCTTCAATATCTTTGTCATCCTGAAACAACTGCCAATATCTTTGATTATTAGGGACAGCTGGGCGATGTTTCACATGAATTTCAAACTTATTGTTTGAATTCATCGGAATATTCAAGTTATTTTTTGTTGTTTCAAGGGAATCTGCGATAACAATCTATGCACGAGGAACACATGTCAAGGTAAAATCTGGAAACAACCTCAAAATGTCTAAAACCGCATTACGGTAAGCCCTCATTCGAGGATGTTTTTCTTGGTATTCTCCCTTGACTTGCTTAATTACTAATTCGAAGTCGCCATAAACTGAAATTCTTTTTGCATTCAGCTTTTTGAGGATTTTCAAGCCTGCAATTAGTGGCTCATATTCTGCTTCATTATTGGAACAATCAAAAGCCAATTTGTATGAACAAACTCTAACATTACTCTGGACTTTATTTTGTGAGAAAACAAGGTTGTGTATCCAAATACTAATTCCGGCACCTTCCCTACCTACTGCTCCATCAAAGTCCATACTCCACAAACCAGCTTCTTCTTCCAAGTGCTGGAATTCTGCCTGTTTTTCTACCTTTGGCTATTGTCCATCTTTTTCTTGCTGTTGGTGGAATGTTGACTGTTCAGCAGTACTTTCAAGCCTTTGCCTCTCTTGATGAAGTACAGCTCTAAAATTTTCTGTAATCTCGGGTATATCTTCAACTTCAACTAATTGACTATTTACATCATTGAAACCACTGTCAGAATAAAGAACAAAATACTCTAAATCTATATGTACATAATTAATTGGATGATTCATAGGTTTCTCCTTGATCGTGATCATGTACTTCATCTTTTTCTCCCTATATAATTTCCTCATCTAACCAAACACAAGAATAGTGGCATAGGAGAAATCTAGCTACAATGTCCCTTTGAGTTTTTCACCCCATGATCTAGATAGAAGCATGCCAAATCTAGGGGGAATGTCGGCCACAACTACATCCATAAGAACATTTTTCGCTGGAATTTGATCCAAACTTACAACCAAATCTTTAATGAGACCAATACATCTTACTCTACCAGAATCAAAGGAATAAAGGTCATGATACTTTCGAGTGATGTCCAAACCCAATTTTTCCATAATTGCCTTTGGCATCAGGTTGTGAGATGCTCCTGAATCAAACATGGCATTGTGCAAAACATAATCATGCAATCTAAGGCTGATGTAAAAAGGAGCTACATCACTATCCTCAGATTGGCCTTCTAATTCCAGACCAAAAATAAGTTCAAGTTGGTCATCTTCCACATTTACCATATTAGACAGAGGATCTATATTCAAAATCTTAGCCACTTGACCTTTATAATTGTTGTTCTTCATTAGTTTAGTCAAAGGTATTGACACTTTTAACTTAGAAATTTCATTTTCTAAGTTAAAAGTTGTAGTTTTCTCTACCTCTTTGACTGGAGCATGTTTCTTTTCAGTTTTCTCCTTTGTTGCACTTGGCTAATTTGACTTTTTGTTTGCTGATTGCACTTTATTAGAAGTAGTATCTGTTGGCTCCTTTCCCTTTTTCTGCAAATTTGGAGAATCATTCTTTGGTGGTGTTTCTTCCTTCCACTTTTGAATTGGATTGATATGTACATCCCTACTCCTGAGTGAGTATTGCCTTTGTTGCGCTGTCAATGCATTCATGTACCCTCTCTGATACTCATCTGATTCCTCTTCTAGGACTATTTCATTTGCCAATATAAAATCTTCATCCTTTTGTACAACTAGACTTTCAATACTCTTCATCTTCAGTGATATAAATGGGCAAATCATCTGGTGTAAAAAAGTGATTCTCCTCTCCAATTGGGGTCTCATCATCTTCTCATTCAGTGCCATGGACATAGTTCTAATGTAATGGTGTTTTGACTTGTTCTTGAGCTAATGGATCTTGAGCTCTTTACTCCCGCTGCTTGATTCTAAATTGTGGTTTCTACTGACCACAGAAATTTGGATTTATGACCTGTGTTTCGGGCTTATCTGCAATGTTGAATCTATCAAACATATTCTCGATCTTAGGGAGCAATTGATCTGAGGTAGAAGCTTCTTCCTTTATAATCACCTTCTTCTCGGTCTTTGTTCTAGCTCTCTTAGCTAACAAATTTGCTTCAACACTTACTGCAATTTTTTGCATGTCCTCCAATGTAGCTGGGTCTCTTTCTCTCAACTGATATGCCATATCGGGATCAAAACCATTGGGAAATTTGATCAAAGCCAGCCCCATAGGTGGCTTGATATTAGCTGGAATGGCATTATAAATAGTATTGAATCTAACACAGTAATCCTGGACACTTTCACCAACATTTCTCTTTATGTTTTCATACTCGGAAAGGATTTGGAGTAGATTTTTATTTACCTCCCAGCGATCTAGAAATTGTCTATGAAGAACCTCCAATGAATTGATTGTTCTAGCAGGCAATGCTCTGAACCACTTTCGCACTTCACCTCCAAAAGTTCGCACAAATAATCTCATAGTTACATTCTCTACAACTATCTCGTGGAGATCAAAGAAATCACTCATCCTATCGACATGCTGCTGTGTTGTGACACCTTGAGAAGCATCAAATAATGATATCTTGATTTGGTAATTAGCAGGCATAGCATCCAAGTTCTATAGCAAGACAAGAGGTTCATATCTAGTAGCCATTACTCTAGGTGGATTTACAACTGGCTTTGGGGATGTAGGAGGAGTTGGAACAACGATAGCAACTGATGTGATCGGTGTATGAGGAGTTGAAGGAGGTGAAGAAATTCTTGATGTTTGAGGTGTAGAAGGAGTGGATGGGGGTGAAAGCACTACAGATTTTTTATCAGATATGGTGGGATACATAGGAATGGTAGGAATAAAAGGAGTTTCAGTAGGAATTTCTAAACTAGACATAATAGTAGATGAACCAAGGGTAGTAGATGCAGATTCTAAGAACTCGGGAATATTGGTAGCCACAATTGAAGTTTGAAGATTCAGAATATATGCATTAATTAATCTATTTTCTCTTTTAGTTTCGTGATCTTTAACAAACTCTGGATTTAGAGCAGTAGCACCAACTGCACTTTCAGACTTAGTTTCAAACAAAGATAGCTCAAAATTTTCATCAAATGGAAGATCTTCAGGATATTCAAAAACAACTGGGAATGAACGAGATCTAAACATAGGAATCACATAACTTTCTTGGTAGAGAATTCTTGGAATGAGGTTTGGGTTTTCATACACGGGAGGAGGATCAGGATCAGGATTGGCTCTGGTGTATCGTCTAGAAGCCAATGTGTTGAATTATTCCCAAAAATCAAATTGACATTACAATCTTGTTAGCCTACTAAATTCTAAACTCATCATCCAAAATTCTAGAATTATTTAATGTACTGGGGCAATTTGCAAGTCAGATGTTCAGTTTATAAAACTAAACTGGAGATTGACTGAAGCAACATTCATCTACTTATGCACTCGCAAAGCAAGTGCAGTTCGAAGGCTACCTGGCTAACTTCAGGCTCCGTCTGTAGTTTATAAAGCAAATAACACTAACAAACAAATAAATTTTTCTTCCCCAGTATGGTCGCCACTATGTTAGGGCCTAAATCTACCTCAGGCTGAGAAAGACAGGCCTAGGGTAACATCAAACCATGCATAACCTGGTAGCTAGCCCTACCAGTTTGGGAGAGGGCTCTCTCCTTGTCAATCTTAGGAAAATATAGAAAATTAGGCTTGAAATGACTGATGTAAAGACTAATTTTAGGCTAGGTATATGCTCAGAGGGGTTTGATTGAGTTTTATGTTGGTTTGCTGGATCAAAAGTGAATGGCAGTTTTGGGTCCGGGGAATGGACTCAGTCTTGTAGAGATTTTTGTGGGGCGAGGTAGGAAAATGCTTTAGTACTTTAAATTAAGTGAAATGGAGAGTTTTAAGACTGGTGAGGAATTGGAGAGGGCATGAAAGTGTCGTGAGTCCTCTTCAAACAATAGAAAACATGTAAAGCTAAACAAACCCTAAGGTAGAGCACTGCAACATCAATGATTTCCACCTTTATACTTGATTCATTTAGTTAAGCTAAAAAAGAGAGAGATAATGGCACAAATAAACACATGATAACTTGAATTACATAAGGAGAAACAATACTAAATCACCTTGTCACAAGAATCCCACAAAATGCTACAAACCTTGGTCTATTTCCTTGCCAAACTGTAGAGATGAATGTACAATGATGCTCAAAGCTTTCACAAGAGTCCAACCTTTGAAAATGACTGAAAAACACATGATATAGACCTCCAAACCAACTGTGCTATCCATCAGGGGTCGAATCTATGAGAATAGGGGTGGTTTCAACCATATCTAAACTAGGAACACAAAAATAGGCAGTGGAACAGCTTGCCTCTAAAACCTAGGAAACTGATTCATTCAACTCCAAACCACCTACAATTGATGTATCTACCTTATCAAGTCAATTTTTATCATTTTTACATCATAGTACATTAATTTACATCATTTCAGCTCATGAATTTGACCAAAAGAGAGAAAAAGTCAAAATAGAAGAAAACTAGGCAAAAAAATAGAGGTTTTGAGCAAAATTGGCACTTTTTCATCTTGTGCATAGTTCCCCTTTTTTTGTGAGTAATGCTTTTTCTCAGCTGAATTTAGAGGCCTTCCCCTTCACCAAATTTTCTCCAAGTTGGCTTTTTGGAGAGGTATGTCTGTTTACTTTCTAGTACAAGTGGAATTGTTGAATTTGGTGCCCATTTTCCACTCCAAAAATCAGTTCTCCCAACACTACTTCCTGTGTGGCCAAAAAGTGACAGAGAGGGCATTTTTGAGGTGTTTTTGACCCTTTTGGTGACCCAAAACTTGTCCAAATTTCCTAGTAATTTCTGGGCATGCATAATTTTTCATGAGGAATCCAAAAATGAAAATTTTTCCTCCAAAGGAGGTCCCTATTTCTGGGCATGCATAATTTTTCATGAGGAATCCAAAAATGCAATTTTTTCCTCCAAAGGAGGTCCCTATCAAAAGTGAGTGCCAAGTGGCGCTACACACCTGCCAGGAAAAACTGTTTTTCCTTGAAAAATTCAAAATTGTCAAAAAGTTTGCCAAATTTCTTGAAATTTGGCATGAGTGATCTGCATCAAGTACTATTCTAAGCCAAGGAAGCTTCAGCCAAGATCTTGAGCTTATCTTGGTCTTTCTTGCTCCTCAAAGTCTTCTTCAACTTGGCTTTTAGGCACCTTATCCTAGTTTTGCAAATTTTGTTTCGTGCCAAATAGTGATAAGCCATGTGCCACAACATATTTTTCTCCTTATTGGCTTTCTCAAGCAGCTTATCCAAGTGCATATTTGTCCTCTCTAGCCAAGATTCCCAGTCAGCATCAATCTCTTGCTCGAGGGTTGTCAATTTGACTTTCTTTCTTTTTGTTGCTTGCTTGTTTTCCCTTATGGTTTGCAGCTCCATGATTTTTTGTTTATCCTCCAACTGCTTGTTCTGTTTCTCAAGGTAATTAATGATCCACTTAGCCCTTTCAAGGTTAAGAGCTAAGGCATGGATTTCAGCTTCTTATTCTTTGATGATCTCCTTCAGTCTTGAGCTTTGAGAGCCCAAATTAATATCCTCATCCTGAATCAAAATAAAATCTTTCTCCTAACCTTCAGAAGGCCCTTCCTCATGCAATGGTTGCTTCCCTTTATCCTGTACTTGCTCTGTTGAAGAAGAAGGCAAAGCCCCTTTCACCCCTGGAGAAGATAGCATTTTCCTGTTGTCTGGTGAAGGAAACGAGACCCCTTCCACCCCTGGTGGAGATAGTACTCATTTTGCAGCTACAAATAACCTCCTTGACCCCTTTTCATAGGTGAAAAATACTGGCACACCTGTAGTTTGAGTCTCATGAGCCTCTAGCTGATTTGAAGGCCCTCCTTCTTCTTGAAACAATGATGGGGTCACTTGAGGGCTTTTGAAAACCTCATGTAAAATGAAAGTATCCCATGAAACATTCAACAAACTCAGCTGATGCAAAACAACAATCTTTATCAATGAAAAATGATAAATGTTTTTTAATTGTTGATGAAGAGGTTTTCTTTGCACTAATGTAGCCATTTTCTCAATGTTTTTGCATATGAAATAGGGGAGGTTCATCATCCTAACTCTAATGAAATTAATCAATAATCTAACATGATAATTGTACAAGTGAGAAAATCTCCCTTCACATCTGAAGTATTTGATAATAAGATTCATGAGTGGAGCATAAGTGTCCTGTAGGTATCTGAAAGGAAAGACCCTACTGATTTTCTTTTGATAACCTACCTTGATATAAGGATCATAATGCTCTTTGCTCAAATGTTGTCCTTTGTTCCATTGTTCACCTACATTTGGAATACCTGTTTCTGTAGCTATAGTTGCAGGTGTTAAAGTGAAGGAAAGACCTGCTAAGTTCACCTGGCCATTGTGAAGATGAAGGAAAAATAGTCAAGCAAGTTCATGGTGGTGTTTCAACCTCTCCACCATCTCACAAAACTGGTAGCAAGACTGATGTTTGAAGCATGTTACTACAAGGGGGCAAGCCAATAACTCTGTGAGTGTGGTGGGCTACTACCAGATGTGTTTTCATCCCTTATGTGGTTTTCTTGGTGCATGAATCTCTTGGGAGGAATCAATCACAGTTTTCTCATCCCTTTCATAAGCTGAATCTGTTTCCATATTTGCCACTGTATGGTGCAAAATGATGAGTATGAAGAGATTTTATTTCAAGAATAGGTGATTGTTGTTTTCTTCTTTGGGATTTGATGAATGGGACTGATGAGTGGAAGGTTTTGATGCTGGTTGTAGGGTTATTAGGGAGTGATAGGGTTTTGGGAATGAGGATTAGGGTTTGGGGAATAGTGGGAATTAAGTGTTAGGGTTTTAGGGTTTGGGGATAGAGGGTAGGATAAGTGTCAATGAGAGAGGGAAAGGGGAAGAAAATGTAAGGAAATGTAGTGGAGGGAAAATTATTCAAAGGAGTAGACAAATAGTAAGAATGACAAAAACTGCAAAACCTTATGCAATTTTGCAATATAACTATGCAACAATTTAGGGTTTGAATTATCACCTTTCAAAACACCATCAAGGATGAGTAAATCTCTTTTTATGGCAAATGAATGGGTTTACTTACTTTAAGGGATGATATTAACAAAATTTGGAGCTTTAGAAGGTCAATTGGATGAGTTTGTGGCTTGGAAGACTGGTGCGCCACGCCAACACCCAGGTTCACCGCGCTAGTTCAAAGCTCTTTGTAATTTCTACACCCAGTGCGTCACGCTGAGCACGTGCACCGTGCTAAGGGAAATTTTTAAACTTTGCTGCGATTTCCCTTATTTCTCCTCAAAGTGTGGTTTTACCTTTTGCTCTCTCTCACTTGTACAAATGAAGTTTTCAAATACCAAAAATAACTTTATATCCACCTTGGCTTTTAATTTTTCATTTGAAAAACCCATTTTTCTAAAGTTCCTTTTCACTTTGTTCTTTTAAAACTCTATTTTGCAATTTGGCTCTCTTTTTGTCATTTGATGGACTAATGTTTGGATTTTCTTGTCTCTTTTGCAAGAGCTAGAGTGCAGAAGTTTGGCAAGGTGACCCAGGGCTGCATTTCTAAACTTATTACATATAGGAAAACTAAAATTACATGAAATTTTTATACATTGAACATAAAAACTTTGTTTTTCCTCAAAACAGGGTTTTGAGGAAAAACTCAATTACTAAGTATATCATTATTGAAATTTTGATGTTGAAACCTTATTAGACCTCTTCATGTGTCTGCTGACCATTATTGAGCTTTCACATGACTATGGTGACAAACCCTAGACCTAATAAAACTTGAAAACCCTAAAATGACTTCTGCAAATTAAATGAAATAAAAATGACAGCAGATGAAAAGCACAAGGGAAATTTGACAAAGAACCACTACCATCAGATGATCCATGACCTAATGGAGTGCATCTGATCGGATGAGACACCTAATATGCATGCAACAAGAGAATTTGATCACTGATGGAGGGATAAATATACCGACACTAACATTTTCCATGCTTATTGAGAACACTTGCAGATGAAGATCACTCATGGAAAGCAAACATTATCTCCAAAATTCTCTACTCTACCATGATTCACGTAAATTTTATGAATATGGATAAAAAATTCACAAGAGAGAGAGGGAGAGACCTTCTAGTCACAAAGCACACATGCAATGGATATGAGAGGGCTTCATTACTCATTGATATTGTGCCATGCGTAGCTCTAGAGAAGGATGAGGCAAGATGGTCATTGGTTATAGTTGCAAGAGGCAAGACATCAAGACTATCCACTAGAACTAGGTCATTCGGTAAGGAGGGAAGGTTAGGTTCATAAGGAGGGTATAGGGGGAGGCATCATTGCCCACTAGAAGTGTGTAGTGCACCACACTGGGAGATATAGGATTGGCTAAAATAGTGAGGGAAGAGAAGCAGCAAGGAGGAGTGTCTACTGAATAGTATTGTGTCGTGCACAGGAGAGATGGGGGGGGGGGGGGGCTCAAGGTGGTGTAGGTCACAATTTTAGCTAATAAGGAGGGTCTCCACTAGGCCTTAGAAGTGCGTAGTGTGCTCTTCCTAGCCTAGAGGGAAAGCTTGCAAAGTCAGAAAAATGGCTAAGTACAAAATGGCGAAACATGTGAAAACACACTAAGTTAGGGGTATTTTCAAGCGTTAGACATATGAAATCATCATTAAAACTATAGTAATAAATATACATCAAAACACCAGTTCAAAAACACTCTCCAAGTGCAACAAACAAATTATGTACAATTGCGACACATAAGTGTCATTTTGTGGCTAGTAAGTGCACTATGACACAAAAATGTGTTATTTTTTCTCTTAGTGATCTGACGAAACTTAGGAAGGGACATGAACACTTGAAACATGTATAAGAACATGAAACAACACTTGAAGACCGAAAGAGACACTTCACATGGTAGAAGGTAGGCTCCAAAATTCAAATATAGCAAAATTTTGGAAGATGTTGTAGTGGTGACAACATGGAGACACCTTAGGAAAATTTCAACTTCTCTCTATACGAATAGATTTCAACAAAGATTTAGCCCTTCAGGAAGTATTGACTCATCAAAGGGATTTCCTTGGATTCCCCTCTTAACCTGGTTATGGATGTAGTACCCACCATTCCCCTTCTTGGTTTAACACACAAAAAAAAAAATCCATAACTGAGAGATAAAGATAATCAAAGCCTCGATTTTCATCTTTGGTGTTTCTCCAATGCTATCAAGCTTGTTTAGTACCCTAGTGAAGTCACTACAAGAACAAAAGCATCAATTCACTGCTAGTAGGCATGTTCAGTACCCCAGTGAAGTTACTTGCTTCACCTCTCTACGCAAGAAGCCTTTATATTATTCACCCTATATTTATTTTATTTATATAAGTGTGCTTATGCACTTATTATTTCATTGGGATAGAAGAGGGATATTGATTTATTTAGAGAAAAAGAGGTTGTTCCTTCAGATATATTTATATATTCTTTTGATATTTATTTTCTCTCTATTCATTTTTCCCTTTCCCTTCTCTACTTGATTCAATTATCATGTAAAACACCAAGAAAATTCAACACGAAGTTAAGGAATAGGGATTCTAAAATAGATTGTGGGTGTCATGGTTCTACTCAAATTTCCTCTTAAATGTATCGTATTTTCCATCTATACATTACTTGACTTAAGGCATTTCCTAAACAAGGAAGGAGAACTAACAGGTAACCAAAATATTGCAAGTTGTCATAATCCTTATTCATTTCACCACACAATCTTTTTGAACCTTGCATCAGCTCTCACACAAGGTCTTATTCATGTAAATTGGCTAAAATAAAGGAAAATGAACGATACATGACAAAAATAAACAACATGAGACAAGGAAAGAAAACCATACAAAGAGAGGAATGCAACCCAAGGCTACTACTAGAAGTAGTGTTTAGGATCTCAGCCATTGACAATAAGAGGGTAAATCTTCTCATATAAAGGTTTCAATCTATAAGAATGGTGTTCAAGCTCTTCAGTGATGGTATAGGGTCCAATCCACAGACATTGAATCTTGGTGTGTTTTCCTTTCTCTTTGTGGGCCTTGTCCCACTTCAGTACTAATTCACCCACACTGAAATTGGTATTCCCTACAGACTTCTTAACAAACCAATGCTTGATTCATTTCTAGTGTGTGGAAAAAATTTCTTTCACGTTGAGACTTTATTCCTCAAGCTTAGGAAGGATATCTATCTAACTCTGAACAAGGATACATGGTTTATCTTGAGATTCCTGAAAAACCTAGAGGGTTGGAAGGTACACGTTCGACCGAAGGATTGCTTCTTTTTCATATACAAGGAAGTAGGGAGAGGTCTTCAGAGAGTGTTTGGGATTGACATGGTCAACACATAATACATTTACCAAAGTGTTATGCATGTTCTTTTGTTCGGAGAAGACAATTTTCTTGATAACACAGATCAATTTTTTATTTTTAGACTCAGCCAGACCGTTTTCTAGTGGGTAGTAGTTTGATGCATGCTTTAGAACAATACCATTTTCTAATGCAAACTCATAAAGCTTCAACAAGGAAAAATAAGTTGCATTATCAAAGACAAGTAATGTAGGAATGCCAAACCTGGTTATGATGTTCTATTTGAGAAATTGGATGACGTCCTGGTTTTGAGAAGAATCTTCGACGAAAATCACATAAAGATATTTTTTTCGATGCATTTCGAACCAACCAGTGTGGTTCATCGTCAGGACAAGTTGAATGAATAGATCTTTCTATGCATTATAAATAGATAGGGCAGAATATCCAATGACCAAATTTCTAGATCAGGTAATGGCTAAAATGACAACAGCTAGATTTGACCAGGAAATGGCTAGCTTGACTATGAAGGGTATAAACATTATTTATTCAAATAAGTTAATTCAGTTATTAATTTTCTTATTAAAATAAATGTAAATGGACAATTTTATAATTATAAATATATATTAGAATAAGTGAGTTAATATACTATAATCATAAAATAATCAAAGTAATTATATATAAATATTAAAAATAGAGTATTCTATAAATGGCTTCGAGGAGGAGAAGTCCCATCTCCTTAATGTCCTTGTTGAGAATGGTTATAGCAGACATTTGGGACAAAAGGCTTTCCTCAAAGAAACTAAGAATTTGTTAACCAGAAGAGAACCTAAAGAACGGATTCCTAGTGTCCATCTTTCATTTTTCAAAGGACCATGGATAGGATTGCAAGGATTCCTAAGAAGCACAATGTCCCCACAACCTTTAGACCTCTTAACACCATTCGTAAGTCCCTCAGATCTGTGAAGGATCCTATTGATCCCAAGGACATGAAAGGTGTTTATATTATTCCTTGTTCCTGTGAGACCCCCTATATTGGTGAGATTGGTCGCTCCATTAACCAAAGGATTAGTGACCACGCAGCTAACCTCAAGCATATGAGAACCAAGTCTTCCGCTTTAGCAAAGCATGTGGAGAAAACCAATCATCGTGTCTGCATCAAGGAAGCTAGTGTGATTGCTAGAGTGTCGCAATTCCATCACCGAAAATTTAGGGAAGCCCTTGAGATTGAAAAAAGGATGAACAATCTCAATAGAGAGGATGGCTGGAAGATCAGTAGTTGCTGGGTCCTAGCCGTCTCCTCCTAGTCGTTTTCTCCCTTAAGTAAGATTTTTTTTTTTAATGTTGTAAGTTTTTCTAATACTTGAATTCTCTAATATTTATATATTTAAACTCTTTGACTATTAAATTAAAATATTTTTTTAAATTAAAATTAATTTAGTTTATAATTAATTTAAAACTAATATTCTAATTTTTACCCTTAATAAACTATTAATTAATATTGTAATTCTCTAATATTTATATATCAAGAAACTCTTTGACTATGAATATGAAACTAATTTATTTAGTTTTAATATATATTTATAAGTATATGTCCCTTTAGCTTATATTTTAAAATATAATTAACTATTTATAGATTACTCTATTTTTAACTTGTATAACTAACTAATATTTATATAACTTCTTTGATAGCTAATTAATTAATTTATTTATTTACTTAATTTAGATTAAGATATAAATGTCCCTTCAACTTATATTTTATTTAAAATATAATTAACTATTTATAGAATACTCTATTTTTAATATTTATATATAATTACTTTGATTATTTTATGATTATAGTATATTAACTCACTTATTCTAATATATATTTATAATTATAAAATAGTCCATTTACGTTTATTTTAATAAGAAAATTAATAACCGAATTAACTTATTTGAATAAATAATGTTTATACCCTTCATAGTCAAGCTAGTTGTTTCCCGGTCAAATCTAGCTGTTGTCATTTTAGCCATTACCTGATCTAGAAATTTTGTCATTGGATATTCTACCCTATCTATTTATAATGCATAGCAAGATCTACTCATTCAACTTGTCCTGACAATGAACCATGCTGGTTAGTTCAAAATGCGTCAACAAAAATATCTCTATGTGATTTTCGCCCAAGATTCTTCTCAAAATTGATATGGATCATAGAAGCCTAAATTCAATGACTTCCTAGTTGTTAACTTGTCTTAACGAAATGGCTTCAGTTCATAGAGTGAAATAATTTGTTGTAGTTAAAATGTATCAATGTTACTTTGATGAGTGATGAAATATTTCACTGATAAAATCAAATCCCCATCGTTGGAATGGTTATTCCACTGTTATTTGTAGCAATGGGGTAGATGACCTTTGATCATGACCATCACACCTTTGACACAATGGGCACTTTTGGGCGTAGGCATGAGCATCCTTAAATAATGTGGTAAAATAATGGTCGTCCCTCATCCGCATATGGTGTTATCGGGAAATCTAGTGTCTATGGAGAGCTGCTAGTCCCACTAAGGCTAGTAGCTACCTTAGAAACAAACAAACTAAAACCACTTTTGTTTTCCTTTATGAGGAGTAGATAAGAGGGGAATAAAGGAGACCAACCTCTATCTTGCGCTTTGTTCCTTGCTTGATTCCTCTCCCTTCTGATAGATCATTGCCACTTGCTTCCTCGTCTACCCGGCTTCAAAGAGCACCTGTAGGATCAAAGCAGCATAACACTATCCAAGAACATAGATCTACTATCATAAACAATATAGGACCAGATATATATTGACCACACAATTGCATATATCATCAATCATACAAGAATGTGGAGGAAAACTTGAATAGCTTTATTAATAATTAAGAATAGCAAAGAGGATTACAACCAATTGTTCTGACCCACCATCATCCTCTCAGCAAGAAAGCCTTTCTTCACCTCATGAAAAGCTTAGATCACCCAACACTATGATGTTACACCAAGAAACCAGCAACACTTCCTTACAAGATACAAAATTCCAGCCTCTAGATCTCTGGGATGAGGGATCCATATATAGATGTTTGCAAGGGGGGTGAGTCAGCTTTTGAGATTTGATTAGTGTCCTCTCTCTAATAGTTCTTGATTCCACTTGGAGAATGATGATCTCTTACTCATCCCTGGGCGGATGTAGGAAGGCAAGTGTCATAGAAGATTCCATGATCCTCCACCTTGCAGATTGACCCTGCCATTTGTCCACTCTCGCCCATTGCACCCCATAGAAGGGCTTTTCAGTATGCATCACACCTCTCGTGTGTATTTAGGTGGGATGCAGAGCAATTTGACCATGGAGCATGTGAGATGGTCCAGTTTTGACCAGTTCTGAGTAGTTTTTCATGGAGAACTTCTGGGAGAAGCTATAATCAGTTGACCTTGTTCTTTTAGGGGTTGGAACAAAACTTTTAGGGACTTAAGAGCCCTTGTTTTATGGAAATTTATGATTGGGGTTGCAGTGGCCAAAAATGTCTATAACAGTTGCCCCCTAAAGCATGAGGTCATTAATCTTTTTTGATGTCGGGTGAAATGCTTTATCATGAGGATCTGAAGTTTTTTCGAGCTGGAAGGCGCCCTGTAATAAGATACAATATAATACATTATCTTCATAATATTTTCATGATCTAGCTGAGGCGGGCATTCCCATGCTCAGCTTTATAAATTCATTTTCATGTACATAATACAGACAATCGTCTGTGTGCAGAATGATGATTCTGGTAGAGCCATCATCCCTTAGGTTGGATGATTATCTGTGCAGCAATGATGTAAATTTGATGTCTTTATTTTCTTAAATATATATCGCAGTCTAGATGGATGAAACTAGATCCGGGGTCTTCAGTCTCGTTCGATCTTCACTCAAAGTACAAGTCAATCCAGGTGAGAGATGTTCTGTAGTCAAACATGGAAAGACATCGCCTAATTACCAGCCAATGATGTAAGCTGTTAACAGGCACTAGAGGAATCACCGATAATGATAATGACCCTCAAGGTACTACAGTACAATTCACGTGGTGTGAATAAGGGACTTGGTGTCGAACACCATGCAAAATCTTTCGGTCTAAGTCCATTGATGTAAATCTGTCGCCGGAAGTGAGAAACTTGCCATTGAGGCATGCAAGCTTCAAAGTACTGAAAGGGTTGTTCCTAGATCGACTTCTTGGATAATGAGTTGATGTCAACAAGAAGTGATCTGTCATAGGAGGGCCTTAGTGAATCCCACATCAATGACAGGGAACGGAGCAAATGATTTTAATGGAGGTGAGAACGATCTGATGATATAAGGTTCAGGGTGGCAGTCATGAAAGGATGGAGCATGAATGTATTGCAGTGGATGAGACACAGGTGAATTCTCTAAGTGACTTCTCTTGAACATATCGGAGACACTGACATGATGGATTGGTAGCATTAACCCCAAATATGGATGGTGTGATGGACCCATGGTGATATGACCAACGAACGGAACAACCCAACCCGACTCGGATGCGGAGCGAAAGTGTCATGTTCAAGAGCGACTTGCTACCAATACAGTTTTTTCAAGTGTTCTTCCCAGTTTTCCCCCAGTCATTGCTGACCAGTACCTCTTTATTTTGTCAAGATTGAGGAGGATAACATATGCTTGTTCTATAATTTTCCCTTCGGGCAAACCCATCACTATGTTTTAACGAGCCTAGTGATAGTGAAACTCGTTCTTGTCTATATGGACAAGTTTGTCGCTATTGAGTTTTAACGAGTTTAACGACAAAAATAACTCGGGCCTTTTCAATTTTAAGAGTCTGAAAAAGGGACGTAAAGAAAACTCCAATAATCCTTTTTCGCTATATAATCCCTTGAGTCCGAAAAAGTATAAAACAATACAAAAGGGATGAATTTTCGGTACTTTTAACGAGATGAATAAAACAAATGCTCTATCTTTTTATGTAATAATCCCTCAAGTCCAAAAAGATTAAAATCTAAAGGAGGGATAGCACTTCCGGTCACTTTAACGAGCTGGAGAGGCCAATTGCTCGGAAATCTTTTCATATTTTACGAGTCAGTTGAAAAGAGCTTAAAGGAGACTCGTTTTTTGAGGAACGAGTGATACATTTGGGTAGCAACTAATTCCAGGTAAGGTTTGGAATTTTCCAATCACAGCAGTGTCACAAGGATGGCTAACAGGATCACTCTTCGTAGCTGTTCCTCAAAAAGGGTAAACAATCAAATGGAGGTGAATGATCAGCCAATATAGAGTGGAGGTGATGATGAGAACACGACCAAGGCTTCAAAGGCTGATGATAATACATTCACAATGGTTATTTACAGGAAAATGGTTCATTTTTTAATGAGCTTAAACTCTGGGGGAATATTTGCTCATTGCTTATGTTTATTTTTTAACGAGCTTGAATTCCACGTTAAAACTGCTCGATCCAGTCGTATAATAAGGATGTCTCATTTAAAAATGGAATTTTTTCAAAGCTTTGCCCCGCATCCTTTCTTTATGCAAGTTAGGAAACGACCAATCCTACGAGTTTAAAGGGTTAGAGGACCTACAAATTTAAAAAAAATAAATGGTCGCTCTTCGCTTGCATGCCAAAAGGTTTGCATACCCCCAGGTATAGTGAAGTAGAGTTTCCAGGTTACCCCTCAATTTGCAAACAAAACATTTTTTTATCGATAAAGGCCTACCTTTTAACAGAGGTATCTTATTCCGGTCTAACCACATTTTCCTAAATGGATGGGTGTGTCAACTAGTCATGTATCCTTCGCGGAAACCTACCCTATACCCAAGGTTTTCCTATCGAAACAGGCCAGGGTGCATGCCCCCTGGGTTTCATTCATATCCTCTGAATCACTTGCGCTCATCAAGAGGACGGACTGGGGATTGATGAGACATTCCTTGCGTGAAAAGACCATTTAGGGATGGTATATGACTATTTGCTATGTGTGAACCAAGGAATGAAAGCTGGTCTACGAGCTTGACCACTCTTCCTTCATGCGGAAAACACATCACTCTAAAGAGTGAGGAGACAGTGGATCCCATGCAATAAATATAGTCACGTCCAAGGAGTAGATTATAATCCATGGGTCCTTGGACTACCATTACGTTCATGTGAACAGTTTTCCTTCTCAATGTTATCGGCACATTGGGAAGGATCCCTGACGGTCGACTGGTTCCTTTTTCAAAGCCTATTAGATTTCTCATTTTAGGCAAAAGCGATGGCGAACCAAGCACTTTCCAAGCAGTTGAGGAAAGGATACTCACAGAAGCCCCTTCATCTATGATGGTACCA
Organism: Pinus tabuliformis; assembly: GCA_031772625.1. Lineage (NCBI taxonomy): Eukaryota > Viridiplantae > Streptophyta > Pinopsida > Pinales > Pinaceae > Pinus > Pinus tabuliformis. Next base: position 416,001,660 of record CM062819.1, on the reverse strand, counting down.
GCCATGACCATTCTGTATATTTGAGCAATGATTCGAAATGGTACACTAGCCAGTAAGCGGGGTCTGCCTAGTAGATTCCAATCGAAGGAAACAACTAGGTTGCTTGGAGGTGGGACCGAATAGACTGCCGGATATGACTCTGACGAACTTCCTTCCTGTGGTAAAGGAACGGGTAGACTGCCCCCATGTTCATCGGAGTCTGTGCTTACGAAGAGAATTTGGACGGTGTCGTTCTTGTTCTCTCCGGTGACTGTATCATCTGAAGATGGATCCTCTGAAGGCAAGACCAGGTCAACTGCTGCCTCAACCTTTTGACTTTCATCTGGTGTGGATTCAGATGGTTTATCTTCAATGATAGATGCTTCAGCCGACCATAATGGCGTGTCAGCCGGATTTTCAACTAGTGACGGACTCGGCAAGAGTTTCTTATATCTAGGAGGAAGTCGTAACGGTGAAACCGGACAGTCGTCCAGAACTCTTTTAGCCTCATCTAAGAAGGGACAACAGTGGATGGCGTGATCGCCTTCACACAGTTTACAAGGAAATTTACATTTTCCTTTTTGTCCAGGGGCTTCACTTTCACTAGTTGACGGTGTATTTTCAACATGATCATCATAGGTTGATGACACCAGATTGTGCAAACGAGGAGACCAGTCCCTTAAGATCCGAGGGATGCAAGGACAATCTCGATGATAGTGGTCTCCTTTGCAAATGACACATGGCGATTTAGGCTTGGATGGTTCAGTGTGTGGATTTTCACTAGACGATGCCTGGTCGCCCATTTTCGCCTTTGGCTCCTTCTGCTTCTTCTCTTTCTTCTTCTCAATTACTTGATTTTTGGCTTTACCAGCTTGATCAAGTGAAGATGAAGGAGGAGAGGGAGAACTGGACGAAGTAGAAGGTTGGGGGGTAACTTTGGTATCGTTTAGTTGCTCACTTGATTTTTTAGGAATCACGGTGTTCTGAACGAAGGAGGTCGAGAAGAGCCATACGGGCAAGCCGATTGTCAATCCTGGAAGCGACAATGTGGCCATATGGGGTGCACCAACATCTCCCCAAGAGGAGAAAGGACTAGGATTTCCTCCAATGGGAAATCCTTGGTTGGTGGACTCCATTTTTCTCAACCTAAGACCAACGTAGGAAAGGTGATGTTTATTTCGATTAAAATAAATTTTAGATGCTTTGACACAACTTGTTTTTTCAATTTTTAAGAGTCGAGAAAAAACAAAAGATGACTCTAGTCGCCTTCGATTTTTAATGAGCTTGAAGTGACAAGTGCTCAGATGGACCTTTTCCTTTAAGGAGTCTGAAAAGGAACGAAAGAGACTACTCTGGAAATCTAGACAAAGGGATTACCAAACCAATCGCAAAACTGCAGAATACTTTTTACGGTATGGCAGTCAATCTTCCTGAATGTTGTGTTCAGTGCATTGCGATCGATAGGGCGGCAGACATGGCTTCCTATGCATAAAGGATAAAGCCTATTGTGGTCTCCCAATATATACTCGACGGTACGTGGGAGCACAAGTTTGTACTGGCACTTATCATCTCAAAGTGGAGAAATCACCCAACCAACAATGAAAACAACAGTTACCAGGCTTTATGATGCTAGAATACGTCTCTAGCCTAGACTTCTAAATGTTGTGCGTTAGGTTCCAAAGCGTTTTTAGATTCGTTAAATTTATTTTACAGTTGATCTTGCTTAAGAAATTTTCCTTTCAGGTTCACCGTGTGATGTAGATGTACAATTCCTAAAATGCAATCTAAGATGATAAACAATCGTTTAATCTTCTTTTTGCAATGAAAATCCTAGCTACTAAGGAAAGAGAGATGATATTCTTTCAAAATAGAGCAGAGAGCACACACTATATGCACTGTCCTAAATCAAACCAACAAACAGTCTAAATGCAAATGCACATGCATGTATTTGTTTTCAGCCTTCTTAATGTGTGAATGATAAAAAGAAAGCTAAGCACAAATCTGAATTATTTTCAAAGCGACATTACTAACAAGTTTCTTTTCAAGACAAAATGAAGACAATGACGACACTTTGCGATTTGGAATTGAAAACTTGCTTTCGACACTTGAAAAACTACTAATTCAAATCAAATACAAGAGTAACAGTGTAATCGACTATCAAGAACAATCAGATTCTCTTCTATGACTGAAAACGACACTTGCGACACTTCCAAATCAAGAAACGACAGTTCAATTATGCTACTTCTTTGTAAAAGAGAACTGAAAATGGATCAAAATACATAAAAACATTTACGGTTCATTGCACAATGGAGGCGGAATAATGGCAAGGAAGGGGGTTTCAACAGAGGTATACTGACTATAGACAACAAAACTCCTAAATAGAGCTGAAAAGAGTGAACACAGAAACCAAAATCTAAGAGCGAAAGAGGTCTTGTCTGATCAGCCCACCTATAACATAGGGAAAGTGAGATGCAGCGCACCTACTAAACACGGGAAGTGTGATGCATCCAGATTCCAAAGAAGAGACAGTGTGATGGTCCAGGGACGAGACTTCAACTAGGTTCCAAGTCACATTTTGCAGCTCAGTTCAGGGATTTAGGCCGAGCAAGTGGTAATCAGTAAATAAATCACAGGGGTAGATCTAAGGAGATTACTAGAGCCACCACAAGGGCAATTAGAGAGCTTGTAAAGCGATTGTTTAATTCATAAACAAAACCCAGAGATAGACTGAAGCAGCATTGATCTACTTTGCACTTGCATAGTAAATGCAGTTCGAAGGCTAGCTGACTTGACTTCAGGCTCCGTCTGTAAGTTTATAAAGCAAACAAATATAGACAAACAAACAATCTATTCGCTCCCCAGCGGAGTTGCCATTTTGTTATGGGGAAATCTAGTGTCTATGTAGAGCTGCTAGTCCCACTAAGGCTAGTAGCTACCTTAGAAACAAACAAACTAAAACCACTTTCGTTTTCCTTTATGAGGAGTAGATAAGAGGGGAATAAAGGAGACCAACCTCTGTCTTGCGCTTTGTTCCTTGCTTGATTCCTCTCCCTTCTGATAGATCATTGCCACTTGCTTCCTCGTCTACCCAACTTCAAAGAGCACCTGTAGGATCAAAGCCACATAACACTATCCAAGAACATAGATCTACTATCATAAACAATATAGGACCAGATATATATTGACCACACAAATGCATATATCATCAATCATACAAGAATGTGGAGGAAAACTTGAATAGCTTTATTAATAATCAAGAATAGCAAAGAGGATTACAACCAATTGTTCTAAACCAACATCATCCTCTCAGCAAGAAAGCCCTTCTTCACCTCATGAAAAGCTTAGATCACCCAACACTATGATGGTACACCAAGAAACCAATAGCACTTCCTTACAAGATACAAAATTCCAGCCTCTGGATCTCTGGGATGAGGGATCCATATATAGATGTTTGCAAGGAGGGTGAGTCAACTTTTGAGATTTGATTAGTGTCCTCTCTCTGATAGTTCTTGATTCCACTTGGAGATTGATGATCTCTTACTCATCCCTGGGCGAATGCAAGGAGGAAAGTGTCATAGGAGAAGTTTCTGGAAGATTCCATGATCCTCCACCTTGCAGATTGACCCTGCCATTTGTCCACTCTCGCCCATCACACCCCATAGAAGGGCTTTTCAGTATGCATCGCACCTCCCGTCTGTATTTAGGTGGGATGCAGCGCACTTTGACCATGGAGCAGGTGAGATGGTCCAGTTTTGACCAGTTCTGAGTAGTTTTTCATGGAGAGCTTCTGGGAGAAGCTGTAATCAGTAGACCTTGTTCTTTTAGGGGTTGGAACAACACTTTTAGGGACTTAAGAGCCCTTGTTTTATGGACATTTATGATTGGGGTTGCAGTGCCGAAAAATGTCTATAACATATGGGTACTTGTATCACCCATGAATTTTACACCTAGTGGTCCATCATGAAGATCTCTTAACACCCTTTCTAAATCTAGAGGCTTTAAGCATCTAAGCAAGACACCACTGTGGTTCTTTTGAAAAAGTACACCTTGCACAAGTTGGTAATATAATGCTTTAATACATATTTCCCTCTTCTATTTAATCAATAAATGTGAAGGAAATGTGCCATGCTCTAAGTATTGTCATATATCTAAATACGAATATGTGGTTGTACTTGTAGAAGGAAATTGCTCAACATTATACATCTCTATTTCTTATTCCCACCCCAAAGGATATTCTTCTGGTGAATCCATTGCTTTGGATGCAAGCTGAAAAAGACCATGAAATTTGATAGTATGAACTAGCTTGAATTCAAAATCATATTCTTGTAGGCACATCATCTATTTCTCCCTACTTTCACCCAACTCTTGTTGTACAAAGAGTGTTAAATGTTGGATGAGACGTGTAGATCATCATGTGATATTTCAAGAGGTAAGGCATAAAATTATTAACCACCTTGTGTATCATGTATGCTTTCTTATCAGCGGTGGGATAATTCAGTTCCAATCCATGTAAGCCTGCACTCATGAAAGATATAGTCTGCTCATTTCCTTGATTATCTTTCTATGTCAAAAAAACTGTGATAGACGTGTCAGAAGCAAAAGTATATAAGAGGAAATATTTGCCAAAAGTTGGATTGTACAAGGCTATAGTATCAACAATGGCCTAATTTATTTAGGAAAAGGAATCTATCTCTCTCTTATCCCATTCATATGTATCATCTTTCTTTATCATCTCTTGTAATGTTTTGACAATTTTTCCGTAGTCACAGATGAACGTGCGTAGGAAATTGATCTTTCCCATGAAATATTACATTACATTCTTGTTCACCGGAAAAGGGATTTGAGAAATCATTCTAACCCTTTCTGGATCAATCTTTATTCCATTATTAGCAATGATATGTCCTAAGAGATTACCTCGTGACACACCAAAGTGCTCTTTTTCGGATTCAATGAAGTTCCATATTTGTGAAATCACTCGAAAATTTTCTTTAGATGATGAATATGATCTAATATATTCTTATAAAACATTATCACATCATCTAAATAGACCACTACACTTTGTCCAATAAATCCACGGAAAGTGGTGTCCATGAACCATTGAAATTTGGCGCCAACATTTATAAGTCCAAATGGCATGTGCTTAAAATAAAAAGTTCCCCACGTCATCCTAAAAGTGATCTTTAATATGTCTGGTTCTGTTACTAGCACCTAATTATATCCAGAGAACCCATCTAGTAGCGAGAACATTTATGAACCAGATACCATGTGGAATCTATACTCCATAGATGGCAGGGGTGTTGAAAATGGCAACAAGAAATGCTAAAAATAGAAGTGCTAAAAATAACACTGCTATAAATAGCAGTTTGGGTACCCGTGCTGGATTGAGCAACAGGGAATGAAAAATGGAAGTGCTAAAAATAATGTTGCTATTTTTAGCAGTTCATGATGGATTCCAACTTTAGTCAGTCCCTAGACTAAATTTGAGAAGTAAAATTTGAATTTGAAATGAACAATTATTTGAAAATAAATTAATTAATCGCCATGAGTTAATTAGTTGTAGAAAATCAAACATGAAGTCTATGTGGGGACATGCAACAGTTTTTCCATTGATTTAGGAATTTATCCATTAGTTAAAGAGATAAGGATGAGTTGTAATATTGAGTTGTAATTAGTTGGCTCAGTTAACTGAGTCAAGTCCAGTTATATTAATTCAAACAGTTTGTTGAATCAATTGTGAGTTCAGTTAGTTAATGCATGCTTGCACATAACCATTGCACTTCAGATAACTGAATATTCTCTCATGAATAACTCATGCATTTGAGTTCAGACAGAGACCCAGTTGAGATTAGAGGAGGGACAATGTACTATCAGTTGGATAGATTTTTCCTATAAAGGAAACTCATCCATGGAGAAGGATTTATCTCCTTCAAGATTGCGTAGTTAGATCAGAGATTAATGAGTGTGCGAAGAGGCCAATTCACACATGTGGCTTCACTGGACACCAAGGAAAATTGCCCAAATAAATAGGAGGCTTGGAGGGCAGAGGAGAAGGTTTGTGAGAGGCCTTTGACTGTCTATGAGCAATAGAGGGATTATATTGAGAGCTGGTTGGCTTCCAAGCTAAGGCGTTATGTAATTTTGTGGCTATTTTCCACTTGTATGATAATACAGGGTTGGGGTTTTAGGCTGAGGCTTTCCCCAGGTTATTTCTTCTGTGTTAGGTGTGATTGATTTCTCCGTATCAATTATATGTGTTCAATTGATCTTGCTCAATTTGATTAAGCTTCTGCAAAGTGTTGTAGAAGTAGATCTTATATTGTGTTTTAGTATATTGCATAATCTGTTGATCTACAGTGGGAATTTCTACATGGTATCAGAGCAAAGGTGATCAAAGTGAAGAATAGTATACGAAGAAGAGAATTCAAAGTAAGAAAAAAATCGGGCCGAAAGTTTGCAGAGTAGATCTGAAAATTTATATACAAAATTTTCCAAAAAAAAATAGCAGATTTCGATTCCTTGCGAAAAAGGGCCGAAATTCAGAAAAAAAAAAAAAAAAAAAAAAAAAAAAAAAAAAAAAAAAATCGGTTGAATCAAAGTTCGGATGAGGGAGATATCATTGATTTAAAATCAGCTCTTTTTCTAGAAAATTTCGTGACGACGGGAAAAATGGAACAGATTGGTGTGCTAGCCAAGAACTTGTATGCACTTGAGATATAAGATGCATGCAATGCCTTGAGAAGCAAGGCAAAGGTTAGACACTTGGTGGTTGAGAGGGAGAGTAAATTACCTCTCAACATGCAGTGCCAGGAGAAGTCTTAGATGGTTTTCGAGGAGCCACGACTAGTGAAGCAGCTTCAGGAGGTTGTGGAGCAACCACAACTAGGGAAGCCGAGAGGAGACATAGTGGAGGCATCTACTCATGCAGATACCTCTAGTAGGGGGAAATTTTGAGCCAAGTGGGCAGAGGGATCACATGCATCCATACCTCCAGGTGGGAGGTGGGGCGATGTGACGTGATAGTCCCAAGAAGGATGAAACAGGGGTAGGATCCTTGAGGTACCCAGCCTCTTAGATTATACCATGCTACGGGAGCCCCGACGAGGAGTAGTAGGATTAACTGAGTGGGTAGAGACAAATGTTGATGGAGCGACAAAGAGAGCTACAGTGTGGGAGTCCCAAGACAGTGTAGAGCCAGCAGGCTGCAATGATGCGAGAGGCACAGGAGTGTTGCACCATTGCAGGATGGCACAAAGAGGTGTGCAATGGTGCAAGATGCATGGAGTGTTGCAGCAGCTCAGAGGTCAGAGAGGGAGCACTTGTCAGCAGCAAGTAGAGCTTCAGCATCAGAGTATGTTTCTAGCCCAACAGAGAGGTCACTTGGGAGTTTTTTTTGTTTCTAGAGTTGTTGGAGCAACCACACTTGGTAGAAGTGTTACATGCAGAGCATTCCAAAGGTACAGGATCGGGTTCGAGTTGAATGTCTTTCTTGTTAAGAGGGAGTGTTGAAAATGGCAACAAGAAATACTAAAAATAGAAGTGCTAAAAATAGCACTTCTATAAATAGCAGTTTGGGTACCAATGTTGGATTGAGCAACAGGGAATGAAAAATGGAAGTGCTAAAAATAGCATTGCTATTTTTAGCAGTTCAGGATGGATTCCAATTTTAGTCAGTCCCTGGACTAAAATTGAGAAGTAAAATTCGAATTTGAACTTAATAGCTATTTGAAAATAAATAAATTAATTCACCATGAGTTAATTAGTTGTAGAAAATCAAACATGAATTCTATGTGGGGACATGCAAAAGTTTCTCCATTGATTGAGGAATTTATACATCAGTTAAAGAGATAAGAATGAGTTGTAATATTGAGTTGTAATTAGTTGGCTCAGTTAACTGAGTCAAGTCTAGTTATATTAATTCAAACAATTTGTTGAATTAATTGTGAGTTCGGTTAGTTAATGCATGCTTGCACATAATTGTTGCACTTCAGATAACTAAATATTCTCTCATGAATAACTCATGCATGTCAATTCAGACAGAGACCCAGTTGAGATCAAAGGAGGGACAATGTACTATCAGTTGGATAGATTTTTCTATAAATGAAACTCATCCATGGAGAAGAATTTATCTCCTTCAGGATTGCGCAGTTAGATCAGAGGTTAGTGAGTGTATGAAGAGGCCAATTCACACATGTGGCTTTACTGGACCTCAAGGAAAATTGTGCAAAGAAATAGGAGGCTTGGAGGGCAGAGGAGAAGGTTTGTGAGAGGCCTTTGACTGTCTATGAGCAGTAGAGGGATTATACTGAGAGCTGGTTGGCTTTCAAGCTAAGGCTTTATGTAATTTTGTGACTATTTTCCACTTGTATGATAATACAGAGTTGGGGTTTTAGGCTGAGGCTTTCCCCGGGTTATTTCTTCTATGTTATGTGTGATTGATTTCTCCTTATCAGTTATATGTGTTGAATTGATCTTGCTCAATTCGATTAAGCTTCCGCAAAGTGTTGTAGAAGTAGATCTTGTATTGTGTTTTAGTATATTGCATAATTTGTTGATCTACAGTGGGAATTTTTACAAGGGTTAATTGTCTTTATCTGAAGCCTGGTTGAGGTTGTGAAAATCAACACATAGGCATATCTCATTAGACTTTTTCCGATTAAGAACTAGGTTGGAAACCCATGTAGAATGTCGAACTTTAAAAATGATTCGAGCATCCAACAACTTCATTAATTCCTTCTGAATCAAGGGTTCAAGTGTCGAATGAACTTTCCTTAAATTTTGTTGAAATCAGTTAACCCCTTCTTTGATAGGATTGACATGGTGGATGATGTGTGTATCATATGTCTTTAAATCATCATACGTCCATGCAAATACATCTTGATACTATTTGAAAAGGAAGATAAAAGCATGTCGTTCTTGAGCAGAGCAACATGTAGCAAGGTTCACATACTTTGGATCTTCTTTGGTTCCCAAATTCATGTGTTCATGTGACAATGTTGAGCTCTAAACTTTGTATTCACTGGTCCTCTAAAATAGTTTTGCAGGTCATATAATTTCACAAGATACACCATACCTTTTGGCATTAGAGTTTAGATTCTTAAGTTGCTTCCCACAAAGCCTTGTCATGATCACCTTCTTTAATAGTTTCATATTTCAACATATATGCATTGGCCATGAGGTGAAATATCTATTGGTCATCATTACATACATGAAATTTAGTAACATTTTCGAGCACAGGTAGCTTATAAATAGTTTCTATAGAAAAACCATCATTTAATGGTGACATTCTAGTATCTGCAATGACTAATGTATCTGTGGAATCATTATGAATTATAGGAACAAAACTAATGTTAGATGATTTAAAGAAATAGATAAATCATCATACCTTTTGTTGGTAGTTTTTCAAACTAGGTGAAACACAATAAATGGTATTTCGTACCTAACTAGTAATGATCTCTGAATCACCAATTACCTTGAGTGGTTCTACCTTGAGGTTTATGGCTTTCTTTAACCCCAAAATGAGTGCTTCATATTTGGTAGTATTTTTTTTTCACTCAAACTCCAAACATCATGAGAAGATATACCTTTTATTCCAAGGGTAAATGAGAATACACCCAGCACTAGAACCATCCTAATTCTTAGAACCATCAAAGTATAAAGTCCAAATATCAACAACTACTGAGCTAGTTCCTACAGTAGTAGCATATACATCTATATTACCATATTAATTAGCATCAGTTGGACTACAAGGAAGGAGCTCCAACTATGTATCAGATGGTATAGGTGAAGGTTGTGCTTGATAACACTTGTGATCAAGCTCTAGAAATAATTTCCAAAAATAATATCTACAAATCTGACTGGTCATTCTGTCCCTCGAGTGGTGTCATGGTGTAATTCATATAAGGCTTTCTTTCCACTGAAATATGCCTTTTTCTTCCCTTATAAGGAATCCATAAATGTGTCCAGTCTATTGAGAAATATCCTTGTTTGTTGGACCAGTCTTTACTCAAAAGAAAACCATAGGATTCTGGAATATCCACAATAATGATGTTAAACTCAATTATCTGATGATAAATGGATAATAACATTATTAAGTTAACCAATTTCTTGGACCAGTGATCTATCTAGTTGTATGCTTGAGGCATCGGTCTTTTCCAAATTAGCATTAATTTTCTTAGTGAAAAATAAAGGCATGACATTTGCAGATGCACTAGAATCAACCAAATAATTATGGAAAATATAACTAAATATATCAAACATTAAAATAAAAGGGGGGCAAAGAGTGTTAGCCCCAAGGGTTAGCTCAATCGGTCAAGTCGGGGCCTCGCCAATGGGAGGTCACAGGGTCAAAACCCGAAAGCTCTTAGGGTTAGGTCTGTGGTGACTGAGGGGTGGACCCCCTTCGGGTGGGGTCCACCTAGATTTATCGAACCTGGAGTAGCGGATCAACTGACCAGGGTCCGTGAAAAGGGGGGCAAAGAGTGTTAGTATTTAAATTAACTACATTAACTATAGACTAGAAAATGTCGCGAGATTTACCAGACATAACTTGAGAAGCAGAAACTTCGTTACCTAATGGAGATTGTGATGAAAATGTTTGGATTACCAGTTCACGCTATCTTTTTCTCTTTGAGAGCTCAAAGATTGAGATGTTGGCATGAGCTCTTTTCATATCTTCAATAATGTTTTAATCATTACTTTCATTCTTAACAACGAGCGTTGAAGTATCAAATGGTGTAGAATTATTCGAAACATTGGGATGATGGCCTTGTTCTTGTTTTTTATAGATGTGTTCTTGTTGTTTATAGATGTGTTCTTGGGAGGGATAGAACTTCCTGACTTGTTTTGTGAACTATGAGAAGGATTAGAAGGTGGAAGAATCCTTCTCAACAATTTTTTTAAGCTCTTTCTCATAAATAGGTTTTTGCTCCTCAAATTATATCGAATAGTTGTTTGCAAAGGAGGAGCTTCACTCACTAGTGGTTCATCAGGACTTTGTTTATCATCATTATATATGATACCAAATGTATTAATTGAATGCCCAACACCTGAATTTTCCTTGGTCATGGTAGATTCATTTGCTTCTTCAATTTTCTCAGATTGTTCTTTTGCTAACAAAGTGTCTACAAGGTTGGTCATCATAGCAGTCATTTTGTGGTTCCATTTAGGACATGTTTTCTCCAAATGCTTATCCTAATGTAAAGTACAAAATTTATCCATGCCCCAACTTTCTACATTAAACGTGACATTGGAACTCTGAGAAGATTTAGCCAATTGATTGTAGTTAGTCATATTAAAAAAAGGAAGCTTGAAAGAATTACTACTGGTAGTTGCCTCGCTTGACTTCCTCTTTAGTTCAAATACTTCATTAGTGAGCCATTTCAAATATTTATCCAAGTTTTCCATATCAAAAGAATCTTTCTCTTTGGATTTAGTGGAAGAGGCTTGAGTTTTCTTATCAGTATCTTTGAAGTCTTTAGGATCTTCATGATATTCAATGGATCCAATAGAACACGAGTCCTTTTCAACAACAATTGCTTCTACAAAGTTCAAATAAAATGTATCCTTTGCAGCTCTTTTAACAAACATGTAAATATTAGTAGGCAAGGTAGTTGTGTAATAATATTTGGTGATAGAATCATACATTTGAACATCTATGGAGAACTTATTCAATAAATGGTTAAACCTTTAATTAAAATCCTTCACTTTTTCCCTATCCCCTATCTTAAGATTCCTGAGTTCATTGAGCAACATGGTGGGAGTTTTATCATCACAAATTTATCTAAAAACAACTTTTTGAACTCCCTCCAATTATGGATTGAATTAGGCAGAAGATTGTGGTACCAAATTGATGCTCTAATTTCCATCATTTATGGAAAAAGTCTCCAAGCAACGTCATCGAAACATACCTCTAACATTCATAGATGCATGTAGAAATCATCAATATGGTCCTTAGTTTTCATCTTCTAGTTAGGATCAAATGTTGAAAGCATCTTTTCCAAGTGCTTAGTCATATGATGAAGATTACCGAAAGAGAAAGCGGCCCTTGGGTCATCCAATCCAATTGTTCATAATCCATGTCTTCTTCTTTCTTCTCTTCTCCCTCTAATTCTAAAGAGTATTCTTCTACATCGTTCAAATATTTGTTATAATCAAGCTCTTCTTCTTGTCTCGACTATTCTTTGTCAAAAATTGAAAATACTCCCTATCTCCATCCAAATCCTCCTTAATTGTTGGAAGGGACCCTTTTTGATGTGTTCTTTAAGTAGAATCAACTAACTCTTCAAGGGTTGCAATAACCAAATCTTCCACCAAAGAAACCAGTATGTCATGACAAATTGTTCCTTTCTTTATGAGCTTATGAGGATGTTATCACCTAAAATATGATCACCTAGTTATTTCTAACTAGGTGGATCAAAATACACCATGTAGGATTAAGTTTACCATATAAAATCACTTTCACCATAGGAAATAATTTAGTAAACCTTTTTTATTAAATTATTCCTATTTAAAATCAAGAAAACCCATGAGAATAATTGAATGAATCATTATTTGTTAAATTTTCTCCAGAAATAATTATCAAAATCATTATTTGATAATTATTTCTTAACACATTTGACTAAATCACCTTGGAATAATTAAATAAATCACTATTTTTTTATTATTCCTTAATCTTGTTTTTGGAATAACTATTAAACCATTATTTAATAATTAGCTCAAATTCACACTTTTATTATTCCTTGAAAAGTGTTTAATAAACCATTTTATTTGTTAATTACTTCAACCATTTTCTAAATAAAGATATTTGACCATTTTGAATATATTTTCCCTCTCCAAAAAATACAATAAAGTATTCCTAATAGTTAGACCTTGATTTGGTCAATATTATTTTATTATTTTCTAATTTATAATATATCCCAATAATTTCTTAAGGGTTTGACATTCATTCTCCACCATGATCACTATCATTGTCACCATTATCGTCTCATGTCATTTGAGCTCCCACTTGAGTTCCATTTTTCTTTTGGGTTTTTCTGCATATTGAGAGAGAGAAACAGATCACTAAAGCACAAGGACATCAAAGGACCCTTCCCACGGAGGGGATATAGACCCATGTTGTAAATATTCTTCACCATGGGTTACTATAAAAAGATTATTCATTTAAATTCTTCCTCTATTGGGTTATTGCATTAGCTATTTCTTGTTGTTCTATGTTTTATATTGCATATGATCTTTTTGCTATAGAGTTTTTTTCTTTTATCATTACAGATCTAAAGCGTAAACAGCCATATCTTATTGTTAGGGTCACTTGTCACCAATGACTTAAGTGAAGTATTTTTGGTACACTTACTAAGAATTTTAACACAAACAAATGGTGACTCCGCTAGGTTTTTAGCTACATAGTCATCAATAAATGGTAACTCCATTGGTGTAGTAATTCAGATCCTTGGTGATTGTTGTTTTAGTGGTTTTTAGTATTTTCTCTAGCTATTTTTGACCTCTCAATTTCTATTTTTAGATCTCCTTTATATTTCTAGAAAAAAAGGGATTATATTGGTTTTTGCATCTTTCCACATGTTCCAAGTACCAGCTAAGCAGGAGATAGCAAAATCTGGGCAAGACCTACCGATCGAGACTATCGAGAGAAAAAAAACTTTCTGGCACCATACCTACATTCTAGAATGCACTTTTTGGATAGATTTATGCACTTCATTGCTATTTCCAGTTTAGGAACTACGTTTTGCACTTTTCAGAATTTTTTTTCAGATTTTCTGACTACATTATGTGTGTACTAGGAAGGGTTGTTGTTATTTCTAGAGTCACCCCTAGGTCTAGATTCTCTTAGTAATTTCTCATTGAGGAAGAAAAAATCCCCTGGGGTTTAGAGTACACCTCCATCATTTAGGAGCAGATTTATTGAGTTGAGGAGTCTAGGGTACAACACTTTTAGCCACTGATTTCTAGGGTTTTTTCCATTATTTTATAGCCCTATTGGATAGGTTTCTTCATAAATTTTCTCCCTTTATATTTTTTTTCCTTTCCCCCTTAGGATCCCCTTGAGTTTCCTAGGTTTTTTTAGCTTCTTGCCTATCCTTTGTAGCATTTTTCACCTCTGATTTTCATTGTTTGTTTGCACCATTTATAGCATATTTGTGCCTCTAGATCACAATCCCATAGACATTCGATCCATTGGCCATTTATGTGTACTTATGTAGCTTGTCTGCCACCTTTCTTTTAGTTGTTTGATAGCCTTCTTGGGTGGACTTTTCCGTGCTTGATTTTTTGTTTATTTTTCTGCACATTTTTAGTATTGTTTACAGTTTTTCAGTAGCACATGGAATCATAAAGCATGCTCAATTAACTCATCCACTTGACACATCATTTTCACACACTCACACCCTAAGTAAATGTGAGCTTGGTTAACACAACCATGTCATGACTTGAAACACTACACCTTAATAATTCAACACACATAGATTAAGCCCACTTGGGCACTAAGGTCAAACAATCTGTGTAGTTAGGTGTAAGATTGGTGGGATAGGATTCCAATAACATTCATGGATCACTTACATTGATACATAGAATTTGATATATTAGGGAGATTAAAATACTTCACCATCCCACAGTCCAAAGTCAGAGTGCATCATAAACCCAATTCAGAGGGGGTTAGGCTAGGTAATATTGCAAGTGGTTGTCTTCAGGGCTACCCAACCCATGGCAGGGAATCTCTTGCATTGGTTGATCACCAAGAAGCTCAAGACTCGATACCCCTCTGATATGACATGGGTAACGAATTCTTGGCCTCCTTCTATCAAACTTCTTCCACCCACCTACCTAACCATGTTCAAGAATGGTGTACAAGGAGGATCATATGTAAATCTCCTGAATTTGAAGATCGTGTCTATATGGATTGGTTCCTTAGATCACTTTTGGCCCCCATTTGTAAAGATGTTTCCTCCCACTTGTCCCAGTATAAGTAATAAGCACTCCAAGTAGCTTTGAAATATGACCTAATCCATGCACAATTAGGATATTTTTATACTGTCATTCCCGGTCTACCTCGGCCTAGTGTTGGTAATGCACTGGGGGAATCTCATGTTACTGATGGTATCATTGGACATATCTCACACCCTCCACCTCCACCATATCCTCAAGCTCACATGAATTATGGTCAACCCCAGGGGGGCATTTCCACTTACACCTATCCCCCTCCTGCTCCTTCTCATGGCAACCCTTACCAAGGTTCAAGCCCATCATACACATATCCCCATCTGCATCAGTTGATGTAAGGGTCAGCTATCACTTCACCTAGTTATCACAATGTTGTTTCCAATCCTTTCTATCCTTATGCACCACCTGGTGCTCTATCCCCTCTAATGCTAGTGACGCAATCTCTCATGCCTCCTCCACCTAAGCCATAAAAAAAACCACCTCCTCAAGGTCAAGTGTGTGCTTATCAGAGTAACCAAAACCAGCCATCTCAAGTTAACTAAGGCAACCAAGGTCGACCACATAATGCCCCTCAGGGTCACCAACCTACTCCCGCAACCAAGCAATAGAGTAGAAAACCCAAGCAAAACAAGGCATTCCTATGCTTGTTGTAGAGTATATGACCATTATACTCACGAGTGTCCCCTATTACCTCAAATGTGCCAAGCATGGGAAACTCAAGCAGTTGCTTCTAGAGGACCTTGGCACATTGCTCCACCTCCTTCCCCTCCTTCTTCATCATAACCAGTTGTACTTACTATTAAGGCCTAAATCTACCTCGGGCTAAGAAAGGCAGGTCTAAGGTAACATCAAACCATGCTTAACCTAGTAACTAGCCCTATCAAGTCGAGAGAGGGCTCTCTCCTTGTCAATCTTATGAAAATATAGCAAATGAGGCTTTAGATGACTGATGTAAAGACTAATTTTAGGCTAGGTATATGCTCAGAGGAGTTTGATTGAGTTTTATGTTGGTTTGATGGATCAAAAGTGAAAGGCAGTTTTGGGTCTGAGGAATGGACTCAATCTTGCAGAGATTTTTGTGGGGCGAGGTAGGCAAATGCCTTAGTACTTTGAATTAAGTGAAATGGAGATTCTTAAGACTGGTGAGGAGTTGGATATGGCATGAAATTATCAGGGATCCTCTTCAAACAGTTGAAAACATGAAAAGCTAAACAAACCTTAAAGTAGAGCACTGTAACATCAATGATTTTCTACCTTTATACTTGATTCATTTAGTTAAGCTGAAAAAGAGAGAGATAATGGCACACATAAACACATGATAACTTGAATTACATAAGGAGAAACAATACTAAATCACCTTACCAGAAGAATCCCACAAAATGTTGCAAACCCTGGTCTATTTCCTTGCCAAACTGCAGAGATGAATGTACAATGATGCTCAAAGCTTTCACAAGAGTCCAACCTTTGAAAATGACTGAAAAAACACATGATATAGACCTCCAAAACACCTGTTCCATCCATCAGGGGTCGAATCCATTATAAGAGGGGTGGTTTCAACTATTTCTAAACTAGGAACACAAAAATAGGCAGTGGAACAACTTGCCTCTAAAACCTAGGAAACTGATTCATTCAACTCCAAACCACCTACAACTGATGTATCTACCTTATCAAGTACACTTTTATCATTTTTACATCAATTTACATCATGTCAGCTCATGAATATTACCATAAGAGAAAAAAAGTCAAACTAGAGGAAAACTAGGCGAAAAACAGAGTTTTTAGGCAAAATTGACACTTTTTCATCCTGTGTGTAGCGCCACTTTTTCTGTGCGTAGCTCTTTTTCCCAGCTGCATTTGGAGGCCTTCCCCTTCACCAAATTTTCTCCAAGTAGGCTTGTTGGAAATTTATATTTTTCTACTTTCTATAACAAGTGGAATTTCTAAATTTGGTGCCCATTTTCCCCTCCAAAAGTCAGTTCTCTCAACACTGCTTCATATGTGGCCAAAAAGTGGTAGAGAGGGCATTTTTAAGGTGTTTTTGGCCCTTTTGGTGACCCAAAACTTGTCAAAACTTTCTAGTAATTTCTAAGTATTCATAATTTTCCATGAGGAATCCAAAAATTCAAATTTTTCCTCTAGAGGAGGTCCCTAGAAAAAGCGAGTGCTAGGTGGCACTACGCACCTGCCAGAAAAACCTGTTTTTTCCTTCAAAAATTCAAAATTGTCCAAAAGTTTGCCAAATTTCTTGAAATTTGGCATGAGTGATCTGCATCAAGTACTATTCTGGGCCAAGGAAGCTTCAACCAATATCTCGAGTTTATATTGGTCTTTCTTTCTCCTCAATGTCTTCTTCAACTTGGCCTTTAAGCACCTTATCCTAGCTTTGCAAATTTTGTTTTGTGCCAAATAGTGATAAGCCATGTGCCGCAACAAATTTTTCTCCTTATTGGCCTTCTCAAGAACCTTCTCCAAGTTCATATTTTCCCTCTCTAGCCATGATTCTTGGTTACCATCAATCTCTTGCTCAAGGGGTGTCAACTTGACTTTCTTCCTTTTTATTGCTTGCATGTTTTCTCTTATGGTTTGCAGCTCCATGATTGTCTGCTTATCCTCCAACTGCTTTTTCTGTTACTCAAGGTAATTGATGATCCACTTAGCCCTTTCAAGGTTAAGAGCTAAGGCATGGATGTCAGATTCTTGTTCCTTAATGATCTCCTTGAGTTTTGAGCTTTGGGAGCCCAAATCAACATCATCATCCTGGATCAAAATGAAATCTCTCTTCTGACCTTCGAAAGGCCCTACCTCATGCAATGGTTGCTTCCCTTTATCCTGTACCTACTCTACTAAATAAGGCAAATCCCCTTTCACCCTGGGTGAAGATAAAATTTTCCTGTTGTCTGATGAAGGAAACGAGACCCCTTCCACCCCAGGTGGAGATAGTACTCGTTTTGCAGCTGCAAATAGCCTCCTTGTCCCCTTTTCATAAGTGACATATACTGGCACCCCTATAGCTTGAGCCTCATGAACCTTTGGTTGATTTGAAGGCCCTCCTTCCTCTTGAAAAACTGATGGGGTCACTTGAGGGCTTTTGAAAACCTCATGTGAAATGAAAGTATCCCATGAAACATTCAACAAACTCAACTGATGCAAAACAACAATCTTGATCAATGAAAAATGATAAATGTTGTTGAATTGTTGATGAAGAGGTTTCCTTTGCACCAATGTAGCCATTTTCTCAATGTTTCTGCATATGAAATAGGGGAGGTTCATCATCCTCACTCTAGTGAAATGCATCAATAATCTAATATGGTAGGTGTACAAGCGAGAAAATCTCCCTTCATAGCTGAAGTATTTGATAATAAGATTCATGAGTGGAGCATAAGTGTCCTATAGGTATATGAAAGGAAAGAACCTACTGATTTTCTTTTGATAACTAGCCTTGTGTTGATGCGTCAAAAATCGTTGCATTAACATCAGGGAAAACCACCTGGTTCGGACCTTAAAGGCAGCTCCTTTTCCGTTTGGTGTGGTGGCTCTGACTGGATATAATGGGACCAGTTTCCCAATGATTTATAAATAGGATAGATAAGTGATTGATCTTATATTATCTAATGGGATTAATGGATGATTTATTATAAAATACAAAAATATAAAAACTAATCTATCCTGAGAAATTTCCACTTTAGTGCAAATTTTGATAATTCTTATTTACAAGTAGGCATATAGATGACTCCACTTATAAATAAAAACATTCATTCATATGATAATTACTTTGTTCAAGTAGTTGAACAAAGTAATAATTAAAATATTATTACACTATTCTTCATATATCATTGACATAAATACGATTGAAAAATAACATTCTTTAAACATTCAATAGTGATAAGTAAAAGGATTGTTGTTAAAACACATACATATATTAAATGATAGCAAAATTAAATAAACGTTGATTCATATAAAAGAATGGAGAAAAGTCATAGATAATAGTACCATATGTAATTTTAATCCCTTCTGATATCAATCGCATTTAGACCCTATTTTTCAACTTAGAAATACTCTCACAAAAAGAAATAGTGCATATCTCATCAAAGTATTCTTCATTAAAATTCAAATATAGGTCCAGTCTTCATAAAAAATATATATATCGGAAGCACAGTAGTGCAACTTCTGATCCAAGTTGTGATACAAAAATTGAGGACCCTTTCCAAAACAATGAAAGGGTCTATAAATACTTACTAAACTAACTAACTACAAAATAAAAATGCTATGAGCTGGTATAAGCAAATCATGAAAATCTCTTTGAAATAGACATGCTTGTAGTCGGTAAGAACGATTCACTGTTTCGGCTGACTATCCTTTGACTTGAGCTGGCATATAGCGAGTATTGGTTGCAATTCTGGAGGGTGACTCATACGTGAATATAGTTGGGTTGAATATGTAGCATCATTAATTTTAGGAATCATGTAACTTATTACATCGGTTAAACATTTCATTGCTACCTTTTGACTATGTGGTTTAAACAGGAAGAACCAAAAGGTGTCCCAAGTTAAACTTTGGATGCCTGCGATCAATCTCTCCTTCTTTTCCAATTCCTGTTTACATGTCTGCTCCAATGCTTTGACTCATGGTAGTTTCCCTGGAGTGCATTCTGAAATCAAATTAGACAGATAAAGAGTATCATTAATTAATTCAATCAAATTATGAGTTGTCGATTTACATCTTGAATTTTCCCTCTATGTTTTCATCAGTTGAGACTACCATTCTAGGAACAAAATTTCCTTATGTGATTCTAGAATTTTAGGTAGATTCATAGCTTGTCCTTCCTTGGTTTCTTGCCAAGAAATAAACTCAGTTAATGTTTCATCAGCCTACTCCAAATTCTTCCTTGCATCAACTAATTTATCGATCATTGATGAAGAAATTTCACAAAGGGGTTGAGCATGAGAAATATTATGACATAGCAAATTCAATTGATTGATTAACGCCTTATTGATCTTAAGAGCTTCTGATTTGAATTCTGCTACTTGAGGAAAACCTTTGAATCTTTCTATTTGTTCTGACAGTTGAGCGATTTGTTCATCTTTTGTTTTGCTCATCTGTTCATTTATTGTTTTCAGCTTGTCCAATGCTAGTGATAGTTCTTTTTGTTTTTGAATTGTACTTTGATCTATCCTCTGCTTCTCCTTGAGCAATTGCTCGTTTAGCTGGTTGTTTAATTGTTGTTTTGCTGCTAATTTTTGTTCTAATTGTTCTATCCTCTGCTATTTTTCGGATACCTGTGCCTCTAGTGAAACAATTGTATGATCTTTTTCTTTGAGTAAATTGCTGACTTCCGATGCTTTATCCATAGTTGTCGAATATGCCCTGGCATATTGAGATATTTTTGTAAGGTCTTCAAAAGAATTGACTTCTTCTCTCCATACCACATTAGTTATCCCCATCTATGTAGGTAAAAGAGAAGATTGATCAAGCTTTTTCTTTTTCCTTTGTCTTTTGAAGACATCCAAAGGTGGTATTTCTTCTACATGTAGAATGATTTCATCGGATGGATTTTCTGGAATTATCTCTATATATGTTTGAGTGATGGGTGGGTCGTTGTTTCCCTTAGTCAGAACCGTATTAGTTGTTGTCTTGTGACCAGTTGTCACTTCAGGCGTGCTAAATCCCTGTAAGTTTTCAGTATTGCTTATGATTGAATCAAATTGTTGCCACTCTTTAAGTAGCTTGGGATCAATCTGAGTATCTGTATCCAGGAGTTGACTATATTTTCCTTGTTCATATTCCTGTTCTAGCACCTTTTCTTTTTCGGAGACCTTTTCCACATCAGAGGTCTTACCAGTAACTATTTGTTCAGCCTGACTAGATGACTGGACTGTAGGAGTTATGGCTAAGAGGTCTAAAGGTAGAGTTTGCAACCTCTATTCTCTAAGCCTATTAAACATTTCTAGCCCTTCATCTTGATATTTGATTTTAGCCAATGCTTTAACTTGGAATAATGATTCAGTTGAGGCAAATAGATTGTCAAAGTCATCATCTTCATGATCAAATTTAGCAAGTTTGGCTTGATCAAGAACATTATAGGCAACCTTTCTGGGATCATACTGCCTGTTAGGAATTGCGGCAAGCTTCAGCATTTGCAATTTTTCTATCTCCTTCTCTGTGTGCTTGTAATCATGAAGAGTGAAAATGTCGCAATGTAAAGGGAATATAGGCCATACCTGTTTCTTGGAATTTCTAAGGGTTTTAGATGTTCCATCTACTGTTATTTGATAAGCCAATTCCCGAGCTAACAGTTTATCGGGCACATACAGGGGAAGGACATGGGGTTTAGTAAGGCTACCAAAAATCCTTATATAAGTAAATTTTTCCTCCCCAAACCAACTGCTTACTGCTTTCAAATCTATTTCTGCTTCCAGGGATATCCTGGGAGTAGGTTTATTAAAAATAGAGTAATAAATAGGCAAAATAAAACCATTGCAGATTTTATACAGATGATTTTTGTAATTAGCCTTCCATAACTGCTAATGATAG
This sequence comes from Pinus tabuliformis, assembly GCA_031772625.1. Classification (NCBI taxonomy): domain Eukaryota; kingdom Viridiplantae; phylum Streptophyta; class Pinopsida; order Pinales; family Pinaceae; genus Pinus; species Pinus tabuliformis. The sequence goes on along the minus strand of CM062819.1, from coordinate 415,980,201 downwards.
ATATGGATTGGTTTAGGGTCTGTGGGAGTTCATCTCCATCCGAGAAATGGCAATTCAGAATTGAAATAAATAGTATCCATAATGAATGCACTGTAATAGAATGGGGGAATAGTCCTAGTAGTATGATATACATTTGCTCTGTACTCTAGAATTGTTGTGGCTAGTTTATTAGAAAAAATATTTGCCCAATCTATCACATATCCATTGATTGCAGCCTCCATTAGAGAGACCATTTCTATATTGAGTTTAGCAGAATCATGTATTCCCCACATTCTACACAACATGGCTCTGGCATAACAGTAAGGAGAAGCCAATGAGTCGAAAGAGTACTTACCCGATGACTCGTGCTTGTGCTTTTTAGGGAAATGTCTCCACTGCTTTATTGGGGCTGACGCTGATTCATTTTCCTTTGCAAACGCTTCTAGGAATGCTTTGTTGTACTGCTTCTCAGGCTCAGGTAAGTGATACATTTTCCTTAGATCATCAGGTTGAAGTGAGCTGAATATCCTTCCCTCAGCCGTGCAAAAGGTTCTGTTTGTAACTAGAATTTTCTCTACCACCCATCTCACCACATCAGTATATGGAAGGACTTTAGCTCATGCTGCTATCCTCTGAAGAAAGGAGCATGCCGATTCAGACTTATTAGTTGAATCAGTAGTAGCCTCTTCTGATAATTCTTTTGGCTCTTCTACTTCAATTAGATTATAGATACTCTCCCAGCTAGTGTTTCCCAATCCGAGACATGTCGTATATGATATTAATCCTTTTTTTCTTGGTCCTGGATCTTTCATTGGAGGAGTTGTTGTTGCAGAATTCTTTGATTTCTTCCTCATTTTCTTCAGATTTCTGGTTTCGGAGGAATTTTGGCAAGTAGCTGAAAACCGTGATACAGAGAAATGTTGCTACAAGCCATTATGATAATCAAAAGAGTTATGTCGATTGGCAAGTGATAATGAAATATAGTTAAAGATTATCGCGGATAAAATCTAAATAAAAGATCTACCCTTAACTGCTTCATTGAATAGTCGTTTACCTTGTCAGTCATGGTAAATAAGATCTTAAATTCCCATTATGTCTCTCATATGCTGAATGATTAATTCAAGCATGCCTTATATTTGTTTGATTGATGATCGGTGATAAATCGCAAATCGGCGATTGTGAATGTTAAGAGAAAGGCTTATACACTTGCTTTAAATATCTCCAATTACCAAAAGGTGATACAATGCATGCGAACCATTTTAAATGTATTTTCGAGATGCATGCCTAATTAATATATTGCAGTTGGGACTTGGCTTGGGATTTATTGTTTTGTCAATGTGATTACACCGATTGCTGATTGCGATTTGCTTTATCGCATCAAGGGTTTTGAGCATGCCTTTATTCATGTGTTCAATTATTGTTGACATTGTCGATTTGTCGATTGCGATATGATTTATCGCATAGGAGGAATTAAGGGGCTCCATTTTATGTGCTTGGCATTTGGCTTCTCCGATTTCCTGATTGCGATTGCCTTTTCGGATCGAAGAGGATGGATGAGGTTTTCTGTGGCTTTGCATATGTTTCCTTTGTTATTACAATACGTGATCTTCGATCACTTTATCGCAATAACGAAAAGTTTTATAATATTTTTAAAGTCACACTTTTATTTTTTTTCAAAAGGCTTTTAAAATGATTAATTTACCTTAAGCTTTATAATAAGGGTTTTTCCTTATGATGGGTTAATACCAATTTTATTTATTAACACACAAATCTTGTCTAAGTTGATTTAGAGGGACCCATTTCTTATTTAAATTTTATGTAAAGATTTTTTAAGAAATGGGGGGTTGTTGTTTAGCACAACATTTGGTGATTCACTGGGAGAAATAGTTATCTCTGAGAAAGTAATATAATACTTTAACTTTCTTAATCTGAAAACCTTAATTGATAGAGAAAATCTAATATAACTAGATAATCATAAATTTTGAACATAATGATAACTATTTTTGCTATTTCTTTCTCTTCTTAAAACTAAATACATTCTAAGCTTTAAATAAACCTTAATTGGTTGATAATGATAAAACAAAAGACTTTTCCAACTTAGATTTTATAATGACTCCTTTGTCATAGGTAGAGCCTCTGCTGCCAGCAAACGTCTATAGTCTCGGCAGGGTTACCTTTTAACCATTTGATCATTCATTGTTCCATCCATTTCAGAGTATAATTAAAAAGAATAAATCCAAAAGACATGTTTCCACATTTTTTTTATTGCATTTTCTTTTTTCCTTATTTTGTAAGATAAAAAGTCATTGCCCTGATTTGGTGGCTAGCTGCCGACAATGCCATTCACTAGTTGTAATTTCACTTAACAAGCTGGCTCTTAATGAGACCCCTTATCTTATAATTATAAGCCATTACCCTGTTTTGGTATGCAGTGTTGGTAATGTCAGTTGAACTATTCCCCTATGATCATGGTAAGCAGGCTTGTAATAAGACCCCTTATATTTTATATCAAATATATTTTAGAATTACACTTTGAGTAATTATAAACTTTGATGGATGGGATGAACAATTTTCTCCTTAAGAGAATATGGATGACAGGGTGAGAGTTGAAGATGCTAAGATTGAATCAGTCTCTGTTTTGTATTGATAATCGTTTTTAGGCTTCTAAAACTTTAAAATGATTTACAGTATTTCTAATTTTTGAGAAGATTTCACAAAAATAAAATGGAGTTTTCAGAATCTAATTATACCTAATTTCCTAGAATTTTCTTTTTCCTTCAAGGCTTCCATTTCTTAAAAGTAAATATTAAAACTATTTTCTTTTGAGTAACTTTTTCAATATAGTAAAGACCAATGGAAGGCTTTTCACAACTTTATTTCCTAAGAATTTTAAACAAACTAATTTATTCACACAAATCCTGTTGAAAATTGAATATTTACAAAGGGAGAAGGGGTTACCTCCTCAATTGAAGAATTTTTTCAGAATAAGGCCATTGGCAGGAAGACAATCTCTCTTTCCTAATAGATTTGGCAATATGAATGTAGAAGGTCCTATCTTCTCGCTGATTTGGAATGGTCCAAGCCACATTTTCTGAAACTTAGTGTGTTTTCCTTTATCCTCATGGGCTTTGTCCCACTTCAAAACTAGATCACTAACTTGTAAATGTTTTCAGCTAGTTGAAGTTGTATCGAAATATGACTTAATAATCTGTTGATGTTTTGCATGTGTAATTTCCTCTAGTTTCAGGATCTGATCATGTCTCACTTGGATAGAAGATGAGGGAGTTTCTTCAATAAACTGCACTAAGGCTAGTGATGGAAGTACTAAATTTGCTGGTATGAAAGCTTCCTTTCCATACACTAGATTAAATGGAGAAGTGTCTATTGAGGCCTTCTATGTTATTCGGTCAGCCCATAGTGCAAATATTAGACTTATGCCAGTTTTTATGATTCTACTCGATAGTTCTCTTAATGATTTTGATAAGATTTTTATTGATAGATTCTACTAAACCATTACCCTGAGGGTAGTAGTTTGCAAAATATTTCAATTTAAATTCCCTTTTGATATAAAACTCAAATATAGAATTTCCAGAGAAGTAAGATGCATTATAAAAAATAAGGGCGTTTGAGACACCAAACCTGGTAATGACGAACTGATCTATGAATTCGATGATTGCCTCAGAGTTTGTTATCTTTGAGGGAATTGCTTCAACCCACTTAGTAAAGTAATCAGTGGCTATGAGGATATATCTATGTTGTTTGGACGAATGTGGCATGATTTCTCCAATGATATCCAATCCCCATTGTTCAAAGGGTTGTTCAATGTTGATTGGTTGCAAAGGGAAAGATGGCTTCCTTTGTCTTCCACTGGTAGTTTGACAAATTTAGCAATTCCTTACATATTCATGAGTATCTCTGAACAAGGTGGGCCAGTAATACCCAACATGAATGATTTTTTGGGCTGTTGTATCAGCTCCAAAATGTCCTCTTGTTGGTCCATCGTGTAGCTTCTGCAAGACCTTTTGCGCTTCAGGTTTTTCTAAGCATCTTAACAAAATTGAATCATAATTTTGTATAAACAATACATCATCTATAATTATGAATTTTTTTGCTTTCAATCTTATGGCACGTTTGTTTTTATAGGAAATATTAGAAGGAGCATATCCATTTTTCAAATACAAAATCAGATCTGTGTATTGCGATTCAGGATTAGTGGTACTTATCTGATTGATTTATTCAGTATCTTTTGTACCTTCAGGTTCCTGAATATTAGAAGCTCCTGCTAACAACCTGCAAAAACCTTGGCCTTTGACAATCTTTGCTGGTTTAATTTCCAAGTCATATTCTTGTAATGTTGTGACCCAATTTGCTCTCTTTTCTCCTAATTCCCTTTGAACTAGTAATTTTCTTACTGCTGAAAAAGGGACTATAACTTTTGTGTGAGCTTTTAAGAGAAAGGGTCTATAGTGTTTAATGGCTTCGTATACAACAAAGACTTATTTTTCAACTTCTGAGTAATTAAGTTCAGCACCTTGAAGATTTGAACTATAAAACAAGATTGGTGCTTCCAAGTTTTGATTGTTAATTTGTGTCAGCACTGCTGCATAAGATGAATCAGATGCAAGAGTATATAACATGAAATGATTTGAAAAATTAGGAGTGCTTAAAGCAGGGGCATTTATGATTTATTGTTTGATGGAATCAAATGCCTCTTTTTCTACAGGCCCCCATTTAAACACTGAATTTTTCTTAATCATGGTTTGTAATGGTAAAACAATCTGTCAAAAATCTTGTACAAATCTTTTTACAAAGTTAATATGACCTAAAAATGAATGCATTGATTATTTATTATGGGGGAATGGAATATCATAAATCTCTTTGATTCTATCCGGATCAATATAAATACCATCCTTTGAAACAATGAAGACCAAGAGTTTACCTTGGTTAAGAGCGAAAAAGGATTTCTTAGGATTGAGTGAAATGCCATACCTTTTGCAGCATTCAAAGATTTGTTTCAAATCATGCAAATGACTTGATATTTTCTTAGAGAATACAGTAATATCATCTAAATAGATGACTACTGATTTATTGATCAGTCCTTTGAATGCTATGTCCATCGCTCTTTGCAATGTAGCTCCAGCATTGATTAACCCAAAAGGCATTTTTTGGTAGGCATAAGTTCCCCACTTAGTTCTAAAAGTAGTCTTAAGTCTGTCATCAGGGTGTACAAAAATTTGGTTATACCCTGAAAAATCATCTAAGAAGGACATCAGTTCAGAACTAGCTACTGAATGGCGAGTTTTCTCCATTGTTGGTAGAGGGAAGTTATCCTTTTGACTTTCTTTGTTAAGATTTCTAAAATCAATACAAATTCTAATGTCACCATTTTTCTTCCTTATTAGAACCATGTTGGACACCCAATTTGAATGTCTAACAGGAAAAATTATCTTAGCTTTCAAGAGTTTGTTTAATTCATCTTTTATTTGACTTTCTAAGTTAGGATGAATCTTTCGTAGTTTCTGTTGTACTGGATTTTGTTCAGAAAGCATTGGAATCATATGTTGTATGATAGATGTATCATATGTTTTCAAATCATCATATTTCCAAGAGAAGATATTTTTATATTTATGCAATAAGCTAATGAATGCAATCCTTTCTTCCGAAGAGAGTCCTAATCCCAAATTGATGTTTTGTGGATTCTCCTCAGTACCAAGGTTTATCAATTCAAATCTCAAAGTAGAACTTTGGAGCTTTGAATTAGTAACCTGTTTAAACCTATCTTTGATGTCAAAAAGATCTTCAAGCTTGACCACTGGTTTAGGTATTGAGTTTTATTCAAGCTTTTCCTTCATTTGAAGGTCATGCTCACTTTCATCAATAATTTGATCATTATAGGACTTGTCAAAAGTTAAGAAATTTAAAATGTCATCATCGTGATTGAACACTCGCCAGTTAGTGACATTGTCATGAATTGATGGTCTAAAAATTAACTCTATTGAAAATCTATCAGGACTGTAATCTTCAGATGGAAGGAGCTTAGAAGCAACATTATCTAGTAAATTTTCTGCTGCATTCTGGGATCTAGGGATGGGAGAAATATTGAATGCTAAAAATTGAGATATTAGCTTTTGTACCAAGGACTGATAGTGCTTAAAGTGACTAGAAAGGTAATGAATAGTATTTCTGACTTGTCTTATAACAATTTCTAAATCACCGAACACTTTCAAATATTGAACTTTAAGATCAATTTCTTTATAAAGTCCTTGAATCAAGGCTTCATATTCAGCCGTATTATTTGTGCATTCAAATTCTAATCTACATGATAACATGGTATTTTCTCCCTCGAGACTAACTAAAATACATCCTGCTCCTGCACCTTCACTAGATTTAGACCCATCAAAATATAATAACCAAAATAAAGATTTATCTACAGTTTTATTTACAGTTTCTTCAGCAATTTTAACATACCTTGATGTATCTGTTTGAGAAAAAATTTCGATTTGAGATGTGAAATTATTAACTGAGAAGGGTGATGGTTGAGCAGTAAAATTGCGAAAGAATAATTCAAATGAGTAATTCCTCAAAATGTTGTTATTGAATGCTATTGGTTGATTTTCTTGTTCGAACTCAGTAACAGTATGAGTCATATGTTTCTCTCGATCAATCTTTATTTGATTTGGCTTTCCTTTATAAGGTATCCATCTATGAGACCAATCGGTGGAAATATAACCATGAAGTTTCTCATACCAGTCTCTACTCAAAATCAAACCATAGAATTCAGGTATATCAGCGATTAAAATATCAATTTTCTGAACCACTCTTGGATCAGCTGATAACCTAATAGTAACTGAGTTGATTTCTCCTAAAACCTAGACCTTAGTTCTATCCAACTGGACAATATGAATTGCAGACTTTTGGGGTTCAATGTTCAGTTTGGAACAAACTGAAGCTGGCATTATATTCAAGGAAGCCCCTGAGTCAATCAAATAGTTGTGTAGATTTATTTTATATATCTCGTAGGTTAAGAGAAAAGGAGTATGGGAATTCGATCTATCTCCAATTAAGACAACTTCAATATCTTCTACTCTACCAGGAGGTGGTTTACCTGTTTCACTGGCAACTTTGGACAATACAGCATTAGGAAGAGGAGAAGATGGTACTGCATCTAACTCCTTAAGCAGCAACTTTTGTTGGTGTTTGAGTTTACTAAGTTTAAACATAGTAATATTTTCATTTGTTTTCTTCATGTCTTCAATAATGTTGTAGTCCATAGAGTCTATAACCACTAATGTTTTAGCTGTTGTAGGTGGATTTGGAACTAATGGTTGATTTTGAGAAGGTGGGGCTGGAGATTTCTTTGTGGGAGTTTTCTCTTTTGTAGGAGTACCTATGTTCCTTTTCTTTTTATTCACTTGAATAGGTTCAGAAGTGCCTTTACTCCTAGTAGTTACCGGCAAAGTTCCTTTTCATTCTCTGTATCAAAATTAGGAAAAATGAAATCTCACATCCCATGACATTCTGTAGTTACTTCTTCTTCAGTTTCTTCAGATGATAAGACTATCTCCTCTTCTTCATCTTCTTCAGGGTCTGAGTCTGCATTAGATATAGAATTTGGTGGCTTTGATTCAGGTTTCATAAAGTTGTTAAATGGCCTTTTTGTTGAAGTTTCAGCTACCTGTTTTTTTATTTCTACCATTTCATTTGACATGGTTTTGAGAACTTTTTGAAGACCCTCCATATCGTGTGGATCTTTAGCCATTTTCTTCTTTGAATCATCTTTGAAAGAGAACTTTTTAGATTTTCTATCTTCAAGAATAGCTTTCTTTTCCAATGCGGTGATACGTTTTCCACAACAATTGCCTCTTTCATGTTTTTTGCTAGAGTAGGTTTTCCAGCTCTATCTACAAAGATAGCTATGTTTAAAGGTAACGTTGTTATATACCATTAACTTCTAACTTGTTCACTAGGATTAGAGGCAGTTGGGATCTTATTCAAGAGTTTATTAAACCTAGAATTGAATTTTTTTATAGGTTCTTTGGACTCTGTCCAAATATTTGAAAGATCATTGATTAATGTTGCTACATATCTTTCATCACCACATTTAGTCAAGAATTGTTCTTGAAAAATGTTCCAACTGGTAATAGATCCTAATGGTAAAGAAAAGTACTAAGACCCAGCTAATCCTTGTAGGGTATAAGGGAAAATCCTAATGACCGCATCTTCCTCTGTAACTCCCTTTAGATTAATTGACAACATAAATTTGTTAATGTGTTCATCTGCTGGTATGCCTACATCTAGATTAAATTTTTTCAACCACTTTTCAGGGTATGTTGGCAATGGATGCAAAGTTTCAAGCATGGTGACTGCACCAGGACTGCTCCATGGGTTTTGTGCCATTGTCAAGATAGTAATAGATGATAATGCCGATGAAGTTCCAAATGGTTTGGAAGGGGCAGATATTGAGATTCCAGAAAGTTACGAAGTTGATGTTGAAGTTCCAATTCCCTGTTGAACAACAATTTGTAATGGAGGAGTGGATGGCTGACTTTGCAATGGAGAAGATAAAATGGAGCATGATGATGAGGTAGTTTCACTATCAGACCCTTCAGATGTTTTCCTTGCCCTTTTCCTTTTAGGTAAAGGTAACTCAGTATGTTCAATACCAAGCTTTTCACTCTGAAGTCTAGTGAGGGGGTGAGAAGGAATGAATTGCAAAGTCACACTGCCTTGTGATACCTCAGATTTTTGTGGTGATATTGAGAAGCATTGAAATTTATGGATGAGAGACTGTACTTTAGGAGATTCGGGACTTAATTTATCTAGGATATTTTTGGGTTGAGCAGTGGTAGTTGTCTCCTCTTCTTCCCACTTGAAAACTGGAGTTCCAGCATGCAAAGGAGAAGTCGGAGGTGAGGTGGAGAGAGATTTACTCTTATAATGGGTTGTAGGTTTGGATTTTCTTGCCATTCACAGTTCATGCTCTCCTTCTAGCGCAAAAAATGTTGATGCCTCGAAAATCACTGCATCAACATCGAGGAAAACCACCCGGTCCGAGCCTTAAAGACGGCTCCTTTTCCATTTGATGTGGTGGCTCCGACTGGATATAATGGGACCAGTTTCCCAATGAATTGTAAATAGGATGAATAAGTGATTGATATTCTATTATCTAATGGTAATAATGGATGATTTATTCTAAAATGCAAAAAATATAAAAACTAATCTATCACGGGAAATTTCCACTTTAGTGCAACATTTGATAATTCTTATTTACAAGTAGGCATATAGATGACTCCACTTATAAATAAAAACATTCATTCATATGATAATTACTTTGTTCAAGTAGTTGAACAAAGTAATAATTAAGACATTATTACACTATTCTTCATATATCATTGACATAAATATGATTGAAATAATAACATTCCTTAAACATTCAATAGTGATAAGTAAAAGGACTACTGTTAAAACACACACACACACACATATATATATATATCAAATGATAGCAAAATTGAATAAATGTTGATTCATATAAAAGAATGGAGCAAAGTCATAGATAATAATACCATATGTAATTTGAATCCCTTCCGATATCAATCGCATTCAGATCCCATCTTTCAACTTAGAAATACTCTCACAAAAAGCAATAGTGCATATCTCATCAAAGTATTCTTCATTAAAATTCAGAATATAGGTCCAGTCTTCATAAAAATATATATATCGAAAGCACAATAGTGCAACTTCCGATCCAAGTTTTGATACAAAAATTGAGGACCCTTTCCAAAACAATGAAAGGGTCTATAAATACTTACTAAACTAACTAACTACGAAATAAAAATGTTGTGAGCTAATATAACCAAATCATGAAAATCTCCTTGAAATAGACATGCTTGTAGTCGGTAAGAACGATTCACTATTTTGGCTGACTATTCTTTGGCTTGAGCTAGCATATAGTGAGCATTGGTTGTAATTTTGGAGGGTGACTCATACGTGAATGCAGTTGGACTGAATACGTAGCATCATTAATTTCAAGAATCATGTAACCGATTGCATCGGTTAAAAATTTCATTGCTGCCTTTTGACTATGTGGTTTAACCAGGAAGAACCAAAAGATGTCCCAAGTTAAACTTTGGATGCCCGCGGTCAATCTCTCCTTATTTTCCAATTCTTGTTTACATGTCTGCTCCAGTGCTTTGGCTGATGGCAGTTTAGAGTGAATTCTGAAATCAAATTAGACAAATAAAGAGTATCATTAATTAATTCAATCAAATTACCAGTTTCCGATCTACATCTTGAAGTTTCTCTCTCTGCTTTCATCAGTTGAGACTACCATTCTAGGAACAGAATTTCCTTATGTGATTCCAGAATTTTAGGCAAATTCGCAGCTTGTCCTTCCTTGGTTTCTTGCCAAGAAAGAAACTCTATTAATATTTCATTGGCCTGCTCCAAATTCTGCCTTGCATCGACTGATTTATCGATCACTGATGAAGAAATTTCACAGAGGGGCTGAGCAAGAGAAATATTATGACATAGCAAATACAATTGATTGATTAATGCCTTATTGATCTAGAGAGATTCTAATTTGAATTCTTCTACTTGAGGAAAACCTTTGAATATTTCTATTTGTTGTGACAGCTAAGCTATTTGTTCATCTTTTGTTTTTCTCATCTGTTCATTTATTGTTTTCATCTTGGCCAATGCTAGTGATAGTTCCTTTTGTTTTTGAACTGCACTTTGATCTATCCTCTGCTTCTCCTTGAGCAATTGCTCATTTAGTTGGTTGTTTAATTGTTGTTCTGCTGCTAATTGTTGTTCTAATTGTTCTATCCTCTGTTGTCTTTCGGATACCTGTGCCTCCAGCGAAACAATTGTCAGATCTTTTTCTTTGAGTAAATTGTTGAGTTCCAATGCTTTATCCATAGTAGCTGTCCAATATGCCCCAGCATATTGAGAGACTTTTGTAAGGTTTTTGGAAGGATTGACTTCCTCTCTCCATACCACATTATTTATCTCCATCTATGTAAGTAAAAGAGAAGATTGATCAAGCTTTCTCTTTTTCCTTTGTCTTTTTACTACATCCCTATGCTTAGGGCTATAGAAGACATCCAAAGGTGGTATTTCTTCTACATGTAGAATGATTTGATCGGATGGATTTTCTGGAATTATCTCTATATTTGTTTGAGTGATGGGTGGGCTGCTGGTTCCCTTAGTCGGAACCGTATTAGTTGTTGTCTTGTGACCAATTGTCACTTCAGACATGCTAAATCCCTGTAGGATTTCAATATTTCTTATGATTGAATTGAACCATTGCCACTCTTTAAGTAGCTTGGGATCAATTTGAGTATCTTTATCCAAGAGTTGACTATATTTTCCTTGTTCCTATTCCTGTTCTAGCACCTTTTCTTTTTCGTAGACCTTTTCCAGATCGGAGTCCTTACCAGTAACTATTTGTTCAGCCTAACTACATGATTGGACTGTAGGTGTTGTGGCTAAGAGGTCTAAAGGCAAAGTTTGCAACTTCTGTTCTCTAAGCCTATTAAACATTTCTAGTCCTTCATCTTGATATTTGATTTTAGCCAATGCTTTAACTTGGAATAATGATTTAGTTGAGACAAATAGATCGTCGAAGTCATCATCTTCATGATCAAATTTGGCAAGTTTGGCTTGATCAAGAACATTTTAGGCAACCTTTCTGGGATCATACTGCCTGTTAGGAATTGTGGCAAGCTTCAGCATTTGCAATTTTTTTGTCTCCTTCTCTGCGTGCTTGTAATCATGAAGAGGGAAAATGTCGCACTTTAAAGGGAATATAGGTCATACCTGTTTATTGGAATTTCTAAGGGTTTTAGATGTCCCATCTACTATTATTTGATAATCCAATTCCCAAGCTAACAGTTTATCAGGCACATACAGGGGAAGGACATGGGGTTTAGTAAGGCTACCAAAAAGCCTTATATAAGTAAATTTTTCCTCCCCAAACCAACTTCCTACTACTGTCAAATTTGTTTCTGCTTCCGGGGATATCTTGGGAGCAGGTTTATTAAAAATAGAGTAATAAACAGGCAAAATAAAACTATTACAGATTTTATACAGATGATTTTTGTAAATAGCCTTCCATAACTGCTCGTGATAGATATGGATTGGTTTAGGGCCTATGGGGGTCCATCTCCATCCGAGCAATGGAAATTAAGAATTGAAACAAATAGTATCCATAATGAATGCACTGTAATAGAATGGGGGAATGGTCCTAGTAGTATGATATACATTTGCTCTGTACTCTAGAATTGTTGTGGCTAGTTTATCAGACAAAATATTCGCCCAATCCATCACATAGCCATTGATTGCAGCCTCCATTAGAGGGACCATTTCTATAGTGAATTTAGCAGAATCATGTATTCCCCACATTCTACACATCATAGCTCCAGCATAATAGTAAGGAGAAGCCAATGAGTCGACAAAGTACTTACCCAATGACACGTGTTTTTGCTTTTCAGGGAAATGTCTCCACTACTTTATTGAGGCTGACTTTGAATCGTTTTCCTTTGCAAACACTTTTAGGAATGCTTTGTTGTATCGCTTCTTAGGCTTAGGGAAGTGATACATTTTCCTTAGATCATCAGGCTGAAACGAGCCGAATATCCTCCCATCAGCTATGCAAAAGGTTCTGTTTGTAACTGGAATTTTCTCTACCACCCATCTCACCACGTTGGTATATGGCAAGACTTTAGCTCATGCTGCTATCCTGTGAAGAAAGGAGCATGCCAATTCTTTAAGAGTTCCTTCAGACTTATTAGTTGAATCGGCCGTAGCCTCTTCTGATAATTCTTCTGGCTCTTCTACTTCAATTAGATTATAGATACTCTCCTAGCTAGTGTTTCCTGGTCCGAGACATGTTGTATCCGATATTAATCCTTTTTTGCTTGGTCCTAGATCTTTCACTGGAGGAGCTGCTATTGCAAACTTCTTTGATTTCTTCCCCATTTTTTTCAGATTTCTGGTTTCGGAGGAATTTTGTGCAAGTAGTTGAAAATCGTGATACAGAGAAATGTTGCTACAGGCCAATATGATAATCAAAAGAGTTATGTCGATTGGCAAGTGATAATGAAATATAGATAAAGATTACCGCGGATAAAATCTAAACAAAAAATCTACCCTTAACTGCTTCATTGAATAGTCGTTTAACCTGTCAATCATCGTAAATAAGATCTTAAATTCCCATTATGTCGCTCATATGCTGAATTATTAATTCAAGCGTGCCTTAGATTTGTTTGATCGATGATTGGCGATAAATCACAAATCAGTGATCAGGAATGTTAAGGGAAAGGCTTATACACTTGCTTTAAATATCACCGATTACCAAAAGGTGATACAATGCATGCGAACCATTTTAAATGTATTTTCCAGATGTGCGCCTAATTAATATATCGCATTCAGGACTTGGCTCGGGATTTATTGTTTTGTCAATGTGATTCCACTGATTGCCGATTGCAATTTGCTTTATCGCATTGGGGGTTTTGAGCATGCCTTTATTCATGTGTTCACTTATTGTTGACATTGTCGATTTGCCGATTGCGATATGCTTTATCGCATCGGAGGAATTAAGGGGCTCTATTTTATTATGCTTGGCATTTGGCTTCTCTGATTTCTCGATTGTGATTGCCTTTTCATATCGGAGAGGATGGATGACGTTTTTTGTGGCTTTGCATATGTTTCCTTTGTTATTGCGATATGTGATCTCCGATCGCTTTATCACAATAACGAAAAGTTTTATAATATTTTTAAAGTCACACTTTTATTTTTATTCAAATGGCTTTTAAAATGATTTATTTACCTTAAGCCTTTTAATAAGGGTTTTTCCTTATGATGGGTTAATACCAATTTTATTTATGAACACATAGATATTATCTAAGTTGATTTAAAGGGATCCATTTCTTATTTAAATTTTATGTAAATATTTTTTAAGAAATGGGGGGTTGTTGTTTAGCACAACACCTTCAAATAAAGCTCATAATGCTCTTTACTCACATGCTATCATTTGTTCCACTATTCACCCACATTTGGAATCCCTGTTGCTTCAGCTATAGTTTTAGGTGTTAGAGTGAAGGAAACACCTGCTAAGTTCACCTAGCCATTGTGAAAATGAAGGACAAATAATTTGGCAAGTTCATGGTGGTATTTCACCCTCTCCAACATCTCACAAAACTGGTAGCAAGACTGATGTTTAAAACATGCTACTGTAAGGGGACAAGCCAATAACTCTATAAGTGAGGTGGGCTCCTCCCCTATGTTTTTTCCTCCTTTAAGTAGTTTCCTTGGTGTGTGAATATCTTGGGAGGAATCACTCACTGTTTCCTCATCTCTTTCATAAGTTGAATCTGTTTGCATATTTTCCACTGTATGGTGAAAAATGATGAGTATGAAGAGATTTTATGTCAAGAGTAGGTGAATGTTGTTTTCTTATTTGGTTTTTAATAAATGGGACTGATGAGTGGAAGGTTTTGAATGCTTGTTGTAGGGTTATTGAGGAGTGACAGGGTTTTGGGAATGGGGATTAGGGTTTGGCGATAGAGGGAATTAGGTGCTAGGGTTTGGGAAAAAGGGAGTGAGATGAGTGTGAATGAGAGAGGGAAAGGGGAAGAAAATGTAAATAAATGTAGTGAAGGGCAAATTATGCAAAGGAGTAGACTAACAGCAAGAATGACAAAAAACTGCAAACCCTAGGCAATTTTGCAATATGACTGTGCAGCAAATTAGGGTTTGGTTTTTCACCTATCAAAACACTATCAATGATGAAAAAATCTCTTTTTATTGGCAAATGGATGGATTCACTTACTTGAAGGGATGGTATTATCAATTTTGGAGCTTAGAAGGTCGATTTACAAGAGTTTTTTAGCTTGGCAGATGGGTGCATCGTGCCAACACCCAGGTGCGCCGCGCCGAATAGGTGCGCCACGCCAACACCTAGATATGCCATGCTAGTTCAAGGTTCAGTGCAATTTATGCACCTGGTGCACCGCACCTATGCCCAGGTGCACCATGCTAAGGGAAAATTGTAAACTCTGCTACAAATTTCTTCTATTTGCCTCAAAATGCGATTTTGCCTCTTTTTCTCTCTCTCACTTGTAAAAATGAAGTTTTCAAATACCAAAAAAACTTTATATACTTTTTGAATTTTAATTTTTCATTTGAAAAACCCATTTTTCTAAAGTTCTTGTTAGTTCCAGTCTTCGCAGCCTGTCACCAGGATCAACATGAGCTCTTACTATGTCTGGTTTTGTTAGATGTTTTGCAAATGATGTTCAGCACAAAACATGTCACAAGTGTGTCCACCAGAAGAAGCTCAGAAAAATATTTCCAATGGTATATCACACTCCCGTAACTGGTTCCTAGATTAGAAGAAATGAATGAGTGATTCTTGTTTATGCATGTTTTGAGGTCAGTTGCTGCACACAATGACAAGTTTAGTAAAAAATCAGTTTCTGAAATAATGGTAAGGAATTTTTGAAAAGTGAAAGAGGGTTTTGTTAATAAAATATTAAATAACAAAAACCTCCTTCAGTTTATGCACAGGTGCTACTATGTGGGAGATATACAGTGATATTTGGAGCCTACAGTAAAAACAAAGCAAAATTTTCATATTTTTTACTGTTTTAGTCATTTTAGTGCAGGGCCATTTTACAACAGATGGAAAGTAATTTTGCAAAACCCAAGGAGTTTTTTGTTAAGAACGAGCCATATAACAAAAAAATCTTTCATTTTTTTCACAGGTGTCATGGATTTGGATATGTGACTAGATCTTTACAGCTCATTTTCACAGATTTAAATTTTAATGATTTTATGTTTTAGAGATGATTTTGTGGAAAAGATTGTGAGCTACGGGAAACAAATTTCCCAAATTTGAGAGATTTGTTTCTCCAACATGACCTTATCTACAAAACCCTCTTTCATTTTTGTAACATGTGCTATGGTTTAGGAGATACGAGTTCATCTTCAACACCTATTTTCAGAAATTTGGCCCAAGTTTAATGTAACTATTTCTATTTTGAAGAAAATGGTTGAGCTGAATCCCTTTGTACAAGGATGAGAAAGTGTATATATTTTATGAATTTTATACTGTAGGGGTTGTATTTTGGTATAAGGTTGGATACTTGGGATTGCTTGGCACTCTATTGTACATTTCATTTATGCAATTTTGGCAAAGGAAAGACCAGGGTTTTGCAGCACTTGTTGGGATCCATGTGGCTCTATATTTTGATGGTGTTTTTCTCTAAGTAATTGTAAGTTCACTGATGTTTATGTGTATCATTTTCCCTTCTCTTTTCTTCTGAAATTAAACAAATGAGTGATTAAGGTAGAATTCATTGGACTACTATTCTCTGCCTTGATATTTTATTTAATTCTTCATGTTTTCATCTGTTTGAGGAGGACTCTTGAAACCATCTTGCCCTCCTTGGCTCATCACCAGTCTGATCCACCCATTCATTCAATTCAAAGCATCAAAACGATTGCCTTCCTTGCCCCAATCAGAACTCTGCAAAAACTAGACCTCATCCCCGGACCCAAAATTTGCCTATCCTTTTTTCCAACAAAACCCTTAAAAACTCAAATCAAATCCTTGCACTTTATTTACTAGCCTAAAATCAGTTCCCATTTTAAGTCATCTCAAGCCCCATTGAAACAATTTTCGCTGAGATTGACCTGGAGAGAGACCTCTCTTGTCCTCGTACGGCTAGCTACGAGGCTGAGTGTGGTTTGATGTGGACCTAGAACCTTGCCTTTCAACCTGAGGCAAATCTAGGCTCTAACAGTTCCTTTTCACTTTATTTTTTTAAAAACTTTGTTTTGCAGTTTGGCTCTCTTTTTTTCATTTGATGGATTGATGCTTGGATTTTATTGTCTCTTTTGCAGGAGCTGGAGTGCGGGAGTTTGGTAAGGTGACCCAGGGCTGCATTTCTAAACTTATTACATATAGGAAAATTAAAATTACATGAAATTTTTATACATAGAACATAAAAACTCTATTTTTCCTCAAAACAAGGTTTTGAGGAAAAAATCAATTACTGAGTATATCATTATTGAAATTTTTATGCTGAGACCTTATTAGACCTCCTCATGTGCCTGCTAACCATTATTGAGCTTTTTCATGACTATGGTGACAAACCTTAGACCTAATGAGACTTGAAAACCCTAAAATGACTTCTGCAACTGAAATGAAATAAAAATGACAGCAAATGATCTGTATATGTGTAAATAGGCTAGAAGATAAAAAGCATGAGGGAAATTGATAAAGAACTGCTACCATCAGATGATCCATGACCTAATGGAATGCAGCTGATCAGATGAGACACCTAAAATGCATGAAAAAAGAGAATTTGATCACTGATGGAGGGATGAAGGTACCAACACTAACACTTACCAGTCCTTTTCCCCATCAGGGATATGTCACTTCCCAACCCACACAAGGTAATGTAGCTCCTCAACCTTCACAATCTGGCCAAAAAAATTACTAGATTCTCATGATGAATTCTGATGAATTCAACACCCAACAAATCAGCCTTTAGACTCGGTCATGCCAATACGACAAGCTCCCTGCAAATTTAGCGTCTGATTCCCAACCCAAATTATCCACTAGTCCTCTGTCATCACCAAATGGTACTTTACATATCCCTCTACCTAAATTTGAGGTTTTGCCCAAGATCCCAAAAGGTCCATTACATCATAATGTTGTTTCTGCTAAAGTTTCCCATACCTATAGCATAGTAGATGAATTGGCACAGTCTCCTGCTGCCATGTCAATGTTGGAAGTCCTCCAAACGAGCCCATCCCAATGGAAATCTATAATCTCTACTTTAGAAATTGTGGTTCGTTCTGATGATCATCTGATTGCCTTTAATGTTGAAAAAGTAGAACATCCCCCCCTTCCTTCCTCAGTTTCCTTTCAAATACCAGTCTCCATAAAGAACGCCACAATCCAGTGGTGTATCATAGACGAAGGCAGTTCCACATGTGTGATGACCGCCAATGTTTGGAAGCAACTTAGATACCCTAACTTTTCCCCATCCACTATCACTCTTTGTGCTTGGGACGGTCATCCCTTACAACCCCTAGGTTTGTGTTGGAACTTTCCCATTACTATTACAAGAAAGACTATATTAATTGATATTGAAGTCATTGATGCCCCATTAGATTATAACATCTTGTTGGGATGTAGTTACACCTATGCCATGTCCTTTATCGCATCTGTTGTCTTTTGCAAGATTTTCTTTCCCCACAATGGAAATATCATCACTATCGATCAACTAACTCACTATGACCCTTAGTCTCAGACATATCCTTAAACCATTATCTCATCAATGACTAGCAACAAGACTATCACTTCCCTTATCTATGTGTCTCCTAGAGTCTATAAAGATTCCACACTACTTGGGGCTTATTATGGCCAACCATTTACTCCTTCTAAGCCTATATCTTCTAGTGTTTGTATGCTTCAAGCATCACGGGCAACCCACAAATGGTCTGGTATGCTTTCACAGCAGCCAACTCCTTTGCAACCTCCTGCTCCTAACTCAGTACAACCTTCGAGTATAATTCATCTAGGCCCATCTCCTTCTATTGGTATCTCTCCCAACCCTTTTCAACCCGGAACCATTCTCTTGAGTCTTAACCATCTAGAAGTAGTTCCCCCAAGTCATTACCCTTTTGGTTAGATACCTTTCTTATTCCCACCCCGTGGAATTTATTATACGCCTATCATGGCTATGTTGAGTTTACCTAACATTACCTTGGGGATCCCAGTTTGGTACATTAATCCTCCATAAAAAACTCCTCCTAATTAACTCAAACCTTACACATCTTTGACCTTGGTTAAACAATTGTTCCTTCCCCTTCCTTTGCTTCAATTCCACAACAACCTCAACATAAGTCCAATCATATTTCGAAAGCATCTGGTGAGGGGGAAAAAGCCTAAAAAGAGGGACCTAAAGACAAGGCACCCCAAACGACTCGAGTTCCTCCTAAGCCTCCAAAGCATACTCCTCCATGCACATTGTGTGATGTTGTTGGGCATGCCACCAATAATTCTCCTAACCTCCCTCATATTAAGACTGTGATCTCAGATACCTTACTTGACTCTAACATTCGCAAGTTCCATGTCAGCTTACCTAAGTCAACTAAGAAGAACATATCCTTGCACATGAATCATCCTTGTGATTTGTTTGATAACTATGGCCATTATTCCCATCACTATCCCTATCTCAAATATTTTTGCGATACACTTCAAGTAATTCATGAGTTACATTCCTCTCGTAGTGATTCCGATTCCCCTATACCTGCAGGTTCTTTTCCCACTGTTACTCCAAAATGGGAATTTTCCCAACCCACCATTGTGATTCATCCTCCTGATGTTGAGATGGAGGATAGTTCCACCCTTATTCCCTACCTATAATCATCCATGGGATCAATGTATTGGGACTCCCTTGGAGTTTCCTATTGTGATTTTTTCAAACCCTCTTTGGTAAACACTTCGGTCTAACCATTAGTAGATGTCACATCTACTAGTCATTTTCCCCCCCTTTTGACAATGCGCATGTGAACCATGTCTCCCATCATGATGGTTGGTTCAATAAACCCTCACTTTGAAGCCACGAATTCGATCCACATCCACCTTGTGGCCATTACATTGACACCCAATGTTTGGGCAAGGGCGCATCCACTTTTGAGAGTCTAGGAGAAGTAATTATCCCCAACCCTCTTAGTGAATCTAATATTGTTTACTGTAGTACCATTTTCCTTCCCCATTCAGAAGAACCTCTAGAGTCTCATATCACTTCAAATCACCCTAGGGATGATCCACTTAATCATTCCTCCATCTTACATCAACAACTCATTCCCTTAGCCATTTTTGTTGTTCAACCACTGTGTTGTCTAGGTGAGCATTCATTCATTATATCTAAAGCTACTCTTTGATATAGTGACACCATGTATGTGAACCTAGAAATTTAGTCTATATTACTCTTATATGCAGTGCCAAACGAGATTGGTAATCCACCATTTCCTTTCTCTAAATTTATCTATCCACTCTTCCCACAATAACACATTCATAACATAAACAAATGGAAAACCATCTCAACAAAATGTGCTTGGAGTCCACTACTCTAAATACATCTGGTATTCCCATAGCATGCTACATTTATCCATACAAAATTGGGGGGACACATATTCCCATACATTTCCTCATTATACTCTACAAGATCTTGTGCAAGTAGGTGAGAATTCTTGAATCCATTATTTGAACACTTGGAACACAATGGCACTCCACAAACTCATCCAACTAGGGGCTTCATTCCCACTTTTGCATACCATGTCCGTCCCCTCCATCACATATGCCTGGGGGTAGTATCTCATGCTTGTGGGAATGATGGCACCCATGTCCATCTTCTCACTTGATTATTATAAGTCTCAACCTAGATCCCAACGATCTAGGTATGGTAAATTATCCTTTCATTACTTTGATAGTTTGTCCTACCAGCCTCTCCAGTGAGCCATATACACATCGCATATTGTAGATGCTTGATACCATATTTTCAAATATATCTCACTCACCACCTGACCCCCATGCTTAACTTGGTGGGTTGAGATGATCTTGGACCTTCTCTAGTAGTTCATTCTTGTATTCCTTTCATACCTTAATTCTTCACTAGGAACCATCCTTCCAAGAAGCATTAAGGTGATTTTTAGACAAGTAAAGCCACCTACCTTAAAGTCGCAAATCCAAATTTTGATGATCATTTTTTTCACTACGTGCTTATCAAGATTTAGGGCCTTATCCTCCTCTTCAAATTCTCCAACAAATCAATGTGAAAATGAATTAGCTTTGGGGGCAAGAATCCCTTTTATAGGAAAAACCATAGTTTTTTTCGTCGCCCATTGTGACCAAACCGTAGCTCTTTTTGATGAACTGTCAGCAACATTGGATAGCCCTCACAGAGTTATATAATGGGTCTCTATTTTTTTTTGGTGATTTAACACTTCATCGAGAAGCCACTTTTTCCACGCGGTATCACTTTTCCACCTATTAAAATCAAATTGCTTCATATGAGCCGCCTGTACTTTGGAACCACTTTACCTTTGAACTCGTTGACTCACGTGTACATTTTTGTCATGAGTAATAATTTTTTAGTCATTTGTTAATGGTCCCCTTTGGGCCTGTCCCTATGGAATCATCATTGAGTCACCCTTGTTCAAATCATCAAATATGAGTCACCCTTGCATCTATGGAGTCTGTTTCGAGTCCCCTTGAGTCTAGTTATAGTGTCCCATACATATTTGTGTCACATTAATCCCATTGTGCTCATATTTGGCCTCCAGCTATACTACTCCGTCTTTGAAAAGCCTCTTTCTGAGTAATTGACCATCCCCTTTGGAATGAAGTCAATCATTTCCAGGTAAACTATGCATATCATGCTCTAACAAGGGAAGTCGTCAGTCGCCCACTCATCTTGTATCCGTCCATCATCATACCTAGTTTCAGTTCATAAGTTACATTTCTTTGACCCTCGTTACTTTGTTGAGAAATCCTCATTTCCTCACCTCTGGCGGGCCCTCTTCTTTCGACTTTAGCACATTTATTCCAGGAGAGTGGTCTAGAGGGAGGTGTACCTTGGTTCCAGTTTTTATCATTTTTTGGTGCCTTGGATCAAGCAAAGGGAATCATCATTTCCCTTTGACGTGGTTGTTTCTCGTCAACTCCAGCTCATTATCACATGATCAAGAATTGTACTTTTATGGTCTGGTGATCCAGTAGATTATAATAGTATTTCTCAAGTATGTGTGAGATGTTCCAAACATCATGGGGGGTGACCCTTCAAGTAGCTTCCCACATGCCCAGATGTCAATAGATCATGATCCAACTCAGATGTAGTTCTCCATATTTGATGAGTTTGGTTTCCTCCGCTTGCAACACCCATAGCATGCATGTCTCATTTAGATCATCAAACCCCTTCCCTGTGTAGCAAGGCTTCTTTGGTTGTGATTCCCCCTCACCATGTCATCTTGAGTGGAATTATGTTTCATTTACTCAGATCAGTAGATGTTCTGGTATTTAGTCTTGGCCTCTATTTTCTAGACACATTATGTATATGGGGCTCATTATATTTTTGTATCTCATTTTGGCCCATTGATGCCAACATATCATGTACTTTGTATCTTAGTCCCACAATGTTGGGCTCATCATTAGTATTTGTACTTATTTACCTCAATGGGCATGGGAATGCCCCCGCACCTCATCTGAGATCATGTACTCAAAAATAAAAGGAGACTTATATCAGCTTAGTAGATCTCTCCCCCTCCATTCGTTTGTCCTTCCTTGCAGTTCTCTCTCTCTCTCTCTCTCTCTCTCTCTCTCTCTCTCTCTCTCTCTCTCTCTCTCTCTCTCTCTCTCTCTCTCTCTCCCATCTGGTGTCTCATGGAAGTGTAACCTACAACACATTCCGTTCACAGGATTATCTCCTAATGCTCGTATGTTGGGGGTAAATTGTTATCACCTAAAAAACGATCACCTAGCCATTTCTAACTAGGTGGATTGAAATACACCATGTAGGAGTAATTTTACCATTGTAAAGTCACTTTCACCATAGGAAATAATTTAGTAAGCCATTTTATTAAATTGTTTCTGTTTAAAATCAAAAAACCCCATGAGAATAATTGAATAAACCATTATTTGTTTAATTTTCTCTAGAAGTAATTATTAAATCATTATTTGATAGTTATTTCTGAACACAATTGACTAAATCACCTTGGAATAATTAAATAAATCATTATTTATTTATTATTCCTTAATCTTATTTTTGGAATAATTGTTAAAATGCTATTTAATAATTATCTCATTCACACTTTTCTCAATCCTTGCAAAGTGATTAATAAACCATTTTATTTTTTAATTACTGCAATCGTTTTCTATATGAATATATTTTACCATTTTTAATATCTCTTCCCTCTCCAAAAATTATAATAAAGTATTCCTAACAATTAGATCTTCATTTGGTCAATAATGTTTTATTATTTTCCAATTTCTACTCTATCCCAATACTTTGTTATAAATAAGAGAGTTTTCGATTCATTCTTCACCATGATCACTATCACCATCACCATTATCATCTCATGCCATTTGAACTCCCACTTGAGTTCCATTTTTCTTTTGGGTTTTTTGCATATTAAGAGAGATAAACATATAGTTGAAGCACAAGGACATCAAAGGACCCATCCCACGAAGGGGGATATATAGACCCATGTTTTAAATCATCTTCATTAGGTGTTATTAATAAAATTGTTATTCATTTAAAGTCTTCTTCTATTGGGTTATTGCATCAGTTTTTTTTTTCCCATCAGGAAAAATCGTAATTTCATTTATAAAAGAGGAAATTACATGTTGTAGATGTTGATGCATATGTAGTGCATGATCAAAATCATGTATAACAAAAATGTTGCCTTTGATCCACGCAAGAGGCAACAATAAAAACATAATTAAGTGTCATATTAAGGACATGTAAAACATATACTGAGACAATATATACAATCAAAAAAGGCTTATGCCTGATCAAAATAAAGTGATACATATACCAGAAACATGACATGAATTAAAAATTCAAATTCATAAAAGGCCTGTGATAATATTGGAAGAAAGCATTTCCTTCCTGTTCTCTGACCATCCTGATGCCTGGCTCCCCGATCGCAACCTCTTTGGATAAGCTGTCAGCAGCTCCGTTTTGCTCCCTGTAAATATGTGTGCAAGTGAAAGTATCAAAATATGTGATCATTCACAAAGTCTCATCCAAGATGTGTAATAATGTATATGTAGAGCATCTAGTTTTTCTATTCAGCCAATCAAATATTATCTTAGAGTCCCCATAAAGTTGTAATTTTGTGCAGTTTTTCTCCAAAGAAAATTGTATGGTGTGTTTTGCAGCAAGGATCTCAGCTGAGTTGTTTGTGCATCTACAAAGTCAAATCAACATGTTGAATGAATGATGATGGGATAAGTGAATAATAGTCGCCGCCCCCCCCCCCCCCCCCCCCCAACAGCCTTGCTCTTGGGTAGCTCCATCAAGAAAAGCCCATGGTATGTTGTAATTTATTTGTAGATGAGAAGGGTTGTGCCGATTACTGGGAGGAGGATCATCCGGGATGAGAGTGTAATCAGCAATTACTTTTGTTGCCAGGACATCCCAATTTGGAACCAAATCCTGAAAAATGTTACGATTCCTAGCAATCCAAATTGTCCAACAGGTTAGAAGTGGAAGATTCTGAATCTTTGGGGAAGTGGAAGTGTGATACCAGACTTTCCAGGCAGCAAGTAAAGAATTCCCAGCCCAGGTAGCAGAAGGATTGATATGCTGTAGAATTAGTTTCCATAGATTACAAGTTACTGTACATTCTAAAAAAATATGAGAAGTTGACTCAATTTCCTTCTTACATAGATAGCACCAGTGGGGCCCATGATGTGGTCACTTGAGAATATTTTCTCCTGTTGGTATTTTTTTTCGGAGAATGGTCCACATTAAGAGTCTAGATCTGGTTTGGGGGGGGGATTTAGTTTCCAAAGATGTCTCCACCATTCATCAAGTAGTAGAGGCTTCCTTGGTGCTGCCAATGTCAAATAACCATCATTTGGGGAATATCTACCATTTTTTGAAAGAGCCCAAATAATCTCATCATCCCCTTCCAGTATACGGATGTGGGCATCCATAAGGGCTTGAGTGAACTCCTCCCATTGTTGTGAACAAATAGGAGGAATGTTTAACTACTCTACTAATTTCTAGGCTTGTGGAAGGAAAGTGGAATTTTCCAAGTTAGCAATCTGAGATATATAAGTGAAATTCTGTTGCTAGAGATACTGAATGAGTTCCCTAGGTAATCGGTGCATGTCCCCACATCCCACCCAAGGATCAAGACCAATTCGGACCATGTTTCTGATCGAATTCTCCAGGTGATACCTTCCCTCATCGGGCTCAAATCTTTAAGTACCGCCTTCCAGATAATTGAGACCCTTGAGGTACTTTGATGGGCTCTCCTAATCTAGTCCATGATGTGTTGGGGCACTATATATTTGGCATATGTGATCCTCATCCATAGGTTGTTTGCTACAACTAATTTCCAGCCAAGTTTTTCAGCAAGAGCTAAAGAGAAATCCTCAAGTTTTTTAAGGCCCCACTTGCCTCGTTTTTTTGGAAGATTTAGGGCCTCCCACCTGACCCAAGCAAAGATCCTTCCCTATTTATTCCCTTGCCAAAGAAACCTACAACAGATGGCTTGAATTCTATTGATAATACCTCTGGGAATCCAAGCCAAGGACATCCAATGTACCGGGGTGGCCTCCAGGACACGTTTGATGAGAGTGAGTCTTCCAGCCCACAAAAGATATTTGAGGTACCATGTGTTTAGTCTTTTCTCCATCTTGGAGATGAGCCAAGTCCAGTCTGCAATTTTATAGCCTAGTGGCTTCAACTTGTACCCCAGATATTTAAGGCCTTCTGCTAATTGCAGCTGAGTGAAGTGGAAGCGCTGTAGAGCAAAGAATATCTCGTGCGGAGTACACTCAGTTGTTGTCAATGTAGACTTGTTGTCATTTACAATCATACCTATTGCCACTTGAAAGAGGGTGAAATTTTCCTTGATGATGCTAATGTCCCCAATACTACCATTGATAAAGACCAGAATGTCATCAACAAAAAGAAGGTGTGTTAGGGTGCAACCTTCTGTTATCTTTATGCCTTTTAGTCTGCCCCTTTTATGCTCATCTTTGATGAGATTTTTAAGACCTTCCATAATGAGCAAGAAGAGTAATGGTGAGAGGGGACATCCTTGTCTCAGCCCCTTCTGGAGGTAAAGAAAGGAGATGCACTTCTGCTCACCAGGACACTGAAAGGGATATTAGTAATGCAGCTCATGATCCATTTAATGAATAAGTACGAGAAGCCCTGATGAGTTAACAACATTCTAATATAAAGCCAATTAACTCTGTCAAAAGATTTAGATAAATCAACTTTCAAAATCATACCTTTGCCACACCTTAAGTGTAATGTATGAATTACTTCCTGGGCGGTGCCAATAGCTTCATGGATCTATATGTCTTGTAGGAAAGAAAATTGCTCTGGCGAGATGTGGTTAGAGAGGATGGGTTTCATCCTGTTGGCAATAATCTTGGAAATAATCTTATATATGCAATTGCAGAGTGATATGGGGTGAAAATCCTCGAAGGTGTCCGAGTTGTCCTTCTTTGGGATGAGTGCAAGGAAAGTAGAAGTAATAGAATTTTCAAGAAAACCTTTGTTTCTCAAATCCTCAATTATTCAGAGCAAGTCTTCCCCAATGATATTGAAAAAAGCCAAATAGAATTCCACAGACCAACCATCAGGCCCTGGACTTTTGTCCTTTTTGAACCATTTTAAGGTGTGTTCCAATTCCTCCAGAGTAATTGCCTTAATTAAATCTTCCCCTTCCCCGGGATCCACATATCTAGGAAGGAGCTGTGACACCCTGATGATTTCTGCAAGATTCATATCCTGGAAGGCTTGGTAAGTATTCTTGAAGTGTGAGGAGGCAAGTTCAGCAATTTGAGGAAAAGTATTTAGAACATGCCCCTAATCATTCTGAAGCTGCCATATGGTGTTGAACGCCTTTCTTCCATTGGAAAATTTATGGTAGAATTTGGTGTTTTCATCTCCTTCCAACATCCAGATGGCTCTACCCCTTAGGCACCAAGATTCCTCCTTTTCCTTAAGAATTTTATCTCTCTCTGCATAATGAGAAACCATCCTATCCTTGTGTTCTTCTGAGGAGTAGATGCCTCCTAGATTATTCTCAAAAGTGGCAATATCAGCTTCAATTTTACAGAGAGTTTGATCCTCCTGTATTCTTTTATTATGGGCCCAAAGTTTGGACATCTTCTTAAGGGCTGTAAGATTTTGAATAAATCTTCTGGTGTTGTCTTCTCTTCTGCCTGAGGGATTTGCTTTCTAGAAATAAAAGATCATTTTTTTATAAGAGTCATCTTTGAGCCAAACAGAGCAAAACTTAAAGGGTCCTTTAGGTTTTGCTCACCCCGCTACTATTTCCAGGTAAATGGGGAGGTGGTCAGATATCCCCCCAGTACCAACCCAATGTCTGATTTGAAGCCCCAAGCCCAAAAACTTTTCTTTGACGCGGAAATGGTCTAGTCTGCAAGC
The DNA here is from genome assembly GCA_031772625.1 of Pinus tabuliformis. Classification (NCBI taxonomy): domain Eukaryota; kingdom Viridiplantae; phylum Streptophyta; class Pinopsida; order Pinales; family Pinaceae; genus Pinus; species Pinus tabuliformis. The sequence continues at coordinate 415,953,001 of CM062819.1, read as the reverse complement.
CAGACTGTCATCCCCAGTCCTATTGTTCCTCCAAGTAGCTTAAGGTTTGGAAGAGGGGATATCTATCAGATAGTGGGCATCCAGTTCAGACAAAAAGTAATCACAGAGAGAGTCTCTATGTGCCCTATGACCCTAGTATTTAGCATGTCCAATGGATAAATTAAGGTTTCCACCCAGGATTAGGTGGATAAACATAAATGAATCAAAGCTTAGGAGATTCTACCAAAAAGCAGGTTTGTTCTGGCATGAGCCATATACATTTAAGATCCGAATATGTATCCCCAATTCAGCCAAACTGATGTCTGCACCTAGATGACCCATCCCACCCTAGCATCATGTAATTTGATGTTGTGGGAGTTATAGCCCAATGCAAGTCCACCCGACCTCCCATGTGCATCAAGACAAAAAAAATCCACCCAGGGAGCATATATTAAAGGGACTGCGCAATGTCTAGAATGGGTCCTAGAGTTTCTTGCAGAAAGATAATATCAAGTGGTTCATTTTTTAACATTCTATGAAGGGCTAGTTTCTTATCCGGCCTAGCCAGCCCTCTACAATTGTAGGAGAAAATCTTCATGGAGGGGGGATAGGCTGGGAACCTCTTGCTCTAAGCATCCCGGAATGGTGGGTTGAACCCTAAAAGCAATTTCATCTTCAACAAGTGCCTTGGGATTTTGAAAGGAAGGAGGGTCAACCCCTCTGAATTTTAGGGGGAGGGGGGGAGTGTAGGATTTCAAGCCCAAATTGATCCTGGGCTTGTCTTTTTTATTGAGAGTGGGTCATGTATCTCCCAGTAAGGGGGGCTTGTAAGGAAGGAGTAGTAGAGGGGGATGGGGAGTTCTATTTGGGGTGGGTGTAGGGGAAAATATGGGAACGGATGATATCGGGTAGGTGAGAGGAGTAGTTTTTGGGGGGATTGCACACAAATGCTAATCCAAATGATCACTTTTAAGGTTTAACACATGCAGTGAAGAGAAAGTTCTAGATAAATAACAGTCAATATGAGAAGAGTTGCAAGTGGGGATAGGAATGGAAGAGTTCATACCCGTTGAGGGCAGGCCCTCAGATGGAAACTATGGATGAGACTGATAAGGCTGCGAACAATTTGGAGGTTGCTCATGCTTCTTCGGCTGTGGAGTTGCCACTGCCTCTACTACTGGAATCTTCTACTATTTGTCTGGGATCTCAGCTGCGTTCGGGTACGGTGTGGCCAAAGGAACTTGTCTCCTGGGCTATGCTTTCTGATGATATGCTGATGGGAGGCCACCTCCTGTTCTGTAATCTGATTTTTCTTCTTTTTCAGCATAAGATAGTCCTTAAAAAGGTGCCCGACCTTATGGAATCGACGAAATCTAAAGGAAACACCCTCGTAGTCCAGCAATTTCCGTCTGGTGTGGTTCCTCCAACGAATATCAATAAACTCCAGCAAACCCTCAGACAGGTCCAAATGTACCAAAATCTTTGTGTATGCTAAATTCCCTGAGGTCTAATAAGAATCATCAAAGGTGACGTAGATACCAAGTGCATTTCCAATGTGCCTGAAGACATCCTCTGTCCATAAGTGTAATGGTAGACTGAGAAAATGAACCCAAATCAGACCTGCATCCACCCTCTCCCTCGTTGGGTCGAAAAGGGGAGTCCATCGACGGAGGAGAACCGGGGCCAGATATAAGTGCCAAACCACGGACAACACCTAGTTGGTGTGCTCCAAGCTGCTAAAGTTTAGTGCGAACCACCCTTTTTCTAGGGTTTGAACCTTCAAAATCTCCTTCAGATTATCTCCCCAAACATCTTAAACCCATTGCTACAGTTTGGCCACACTGTAATGTCTACCATGCACTTGGCCGACCAAGACCTTCGCAGCAATGTCCATGGCGTCTAGTAATTTGATATCTTTAGCAATATTAAGGGGCACTGCACAGGCATGAATCTTTGGACCCTGTTTCTTTCTCGACTATCTTGGAACCCCAGCATCTGTCGCCTCCTGTGTCGAAATAGGGAATGAAGGTCCCAGTGAAACCCTAGGGTTTTTCGACACCTCTTGCGGGATGGTAGCAAAAAGTTTAAAGATGGGACCAATGCTTATGAAATGCCCCTGAGAGGGAGCCGAGGAGGTCTGCACAACGGTATGACCCTAAACCACCGCCTTTGAGCCCTGAGGGGGGTTTGGAGAAATGTAACCAGAAACCGTCGAGAGTGGGGTCGAAACATTATCAGGAGCTAGGGTTTGGATAACGGGTTTGTTCGACGGAGCAGTGTGAGCCTGTGTACACGGTAAGATGGACTGTGAAAAGAGAACAGGGGGAGAGGCCACTTCTTCTGGAAGGGTAACCAGCGAGATTTGAGGTCCAGTTATTGGAGGATGGGCTTCAACCTTGTTAGTCAGTTTAGACATGAAGGGGAAGAGACCAGCAGTAGTGGTCCTAATGGGGGACCATGAGGGAACATCCTCCAAAGGGTCTAGGAATTCGCCCAGGTCATCCATGATTGTCGAGGGAAGTTATGATAGCTATCAAACAAGGACAGCAAAATGACAGTAAATTGTGGTTTAATCACCAGGGAGTTCTGTAAACCAGAGTGGGAGAGGGAAACCGTAAACAGTTTATGGCAGTCAAGGAAAAACCGGAGTAGGTAAATCAATGTTGGAGGGAGTGAAGGAAGAAAACTGGTTAGGGGGCAGGTGCAGGTGCATCCATGGCTATTAACTGCTGGAGGTCACGGCATTGAAATCCATGACCGCCTCTCATCGAAACCCCTCAAGCGCTCCTCTGAAATCTAGGGGTTATTGCATCAATTATTTCTTGGTGTTTTATGTTTTAGATTGCATATTTGTTGTGAGGTTTTCTTCTTTTTTCATTGAAAGTCTAAAGCCAAAACAATCATATCTTTCTATTAGGGTCACTTTTCACCAGTCACTTAAGTGAATTATTTTTGGTACACTTGCTAAGAATTTTCACACTAACAAAGGGAGAATAACAGTGACAGGTAGCAAGCCAAGAGATCTTGCGAACTAACAATTAATACGTTGGATTGTCTGGAGTTGATTGTAATTAACCTCAAAAGCCTATTCCAGACTTAAAATGAGAGGAATATCTTATATTCGGAATATGATTTGGAACTGAACTCAAATTGTTACTGCCTTGCATGGAAGTTTCTTTGTTTGGATGTGGTGAATTATCAGCCACATAAGGGTTTCCCTCATTCTAGCACCAGATGTTGATAGTCTTGGATCCCTCTAACATATAGGTTGGGGTCTCCCTAATATGAAGTCCCAATTAGAGTTCACACTATTTGGTGTAGGAGAATCATCCAAAAATGTGGCTTGACTATCATATACTTAAATATTTGCCTTGCTTGTAGTTTTTATCATAATAAAGCAACACACATGTACTTTTCAATAAGCAAGTAAGTATGCCTTGTGAAATTTTCAATTGCAATATATATCAAGGTTCTTTCACTAGAGGAGAATGGAAAGTGAGCCTTTAGAATAAAATTATTAGTACTATTCCAATAAAGACACACACAGATACATATGAAAGAATTGTTGACTATCTAGCGAAATAGTTCATATGGACATAAAAATCATTAAAACAATTACAATACACATTCAACAAGATGAACATGATATCCAATTAATTAGTTCAATTTCTTTAGTATGTAAGAACAAAACACATACCACAAACATATAAATAATAATATTATTACATTCATGATATATGCATGAAAGTGTGTAGGCTCAATGAGCTTCAAATATTAAGCAAAACTTCCAAGATACATTGATACAATAAGACACCACTAGCTCCAATAATGGAGAATTAAGCCACTACTTCCTCTCCAAAATAACAATATTTCTCTCTAATGCCTAGGGGGAGAATCCAAGGTGAAAATTCCTTTGCTTGAGTAATTAGGCTTCTTTTATAAAAAGAGGAATGAACTTTAATATTCCTCATGACTATTGAACTAACCTCATGACTTCTAATGTGACCTTTTTACTTCCATAAGACTTTTGGACTTTTCCTGATGACTCTTTTGTCCATATGTAACCCTCAGACTTCCACATATTTATATTTACAATATTTTCCAAAATTACATCATTGTTTCCACATCATCATGTGATGGCGAAATGACAAGTCATTAACATTGATGACTTGGTCCTAGAGTGGCTTGTACATATAGTTCTTTGAGAAGTGACAACATTGCGACAATATCTTCAATACTTGTAATAGATCTTGAATTGTTGTTTTTTCTACCCTCCAAAGGGTCTTGATACATAATAGGTTTTTCATGAGTCATTTTGATCATCCGGATCAAAAATTCCTTCTATCGTAGTAGCATGTGCCTTTTTTTTCAAAGTGCTTCCTTTGACATATTCTCTTGATATATCTCCTCATAAATATTTTCCATGCTCACTAAGAACACCTGCAAATGAAGATCACTCATGAAAAGAAAACATTAGCCCAAAAATCTCCTACTCTATCAGGATTCATGCAAATTTTATGATTGTGGATCAATATTGCTTAAGAGAGAGAGGGAGATACCTTCTCGGTATAGAGTGCACTTGTAAGGGATAGGATAGGGCTTCACTACTCACTGAGACTACATTATGCACAAATCTGGTGGAGGAGGAGGGAAGATGGCCACAAGTCGCAATTGCAAGAGGCAAGACATTAGGACTATCCACAAAAATTGTGCCATGCACTTAGGGAAGACTAGGGCCACAAGGAGGGTGCAAGTTGTAATCACAAGGCATAAGAGGATCCATAGCTACTCAATGGAAATGTGCAGTGTGACACACTAGGAGACAGAGGCTTGACTAGCATAGCGAGGGAGGACAAGCAGCAAGGAGGAGGGTCTACTAACTAGAATTGTGCAGTGTGCAGGTGAGTGAGAGAGAGGGTTTAGGGTGGTGCAAGTCGAAATTATAAATGACAAGGAGGGTATCTAATAGTCCTTAGAAGTGCATAGTGTGCTCTTCCTAGCCTAGAGGGCAAGCTTGTAAAGTCAAAAAAATGGCTAAGTACATAATGGTGAAACATGTGAAAACACACAGAGTTAGGAGTATCTTCAAGCATTACACATCTCAACTCATTAGTAAAAGTTAGATAGGACTCAATACTAAGAAATATACATCAAAATTATAGTTCATAAATACTCTCCAAGTGCAATGAACAAAGTATGTACAATTACAACACATAAGTGTCGTTTTGTGGCTAGTAAGTGCACTATGAATCAAAAGCACGTTATTGCTTCTCTTAGTGACCCGAAGACACTTAGGAAGGCACATGGACACTTGAATTATACAAGGGAATATTGGTGGCCACCTAGCTATTCCACCTAGTGTTGGGTGTGGAGCCTAATTATCTTCTGTATTCAAAGGTTTCAGCCAAATGTATACCTCAGGAAGACTGTACACCCCTCCACGCGGGGGGCTGCGAGGGGGGACTTGTCCCCCCCACAGGGGTCCAGGGGAATAAATTCTCCCCGGCTGGGGGGTCCGGGGGCCAGTGATCCCCCGAAAAGGGTTTCGGGGTAGTGCCCCCAAAGCTAAAAATAGATGTAAAATTGCCTTGTAAAAGTCTAGTAATTTCTAGTCAATCTGGGTTGTTCATTAGGCGGATGATCTGACGGTAGAAGTTATGTTTAATTTAGGGTTTTTTTCCCTAGAAAGAAACCCCTCACTATATATGAGGGAATTGTGTTGCATCTATGTAGATCTGTATTTGAGTGAGGAAGAGAGAGGAGATTGAGAGCGAAGAGGGTGTTACAGCAGATCTGTTGTAGGTTGTATCTCTTCAGTTTGATGGATAATATAAAAGGAAGGACTGGTTGTTTCTCTGTGCACGTAGCCCAAACTGGGTGAACCATTGATCCAGGTGGATATTGGTGGCCACCCGCTAATTCCACTTGGATCCCCTCTAGTGCTTCTTTCAGTTTTTTTAGTTTCCTTAATTATAGCACAGTTTACTATTTTTAGCCGTTTTTTGGGTCCTAAACTTCCGGAGCCGTTTTGAGGCCCTAAACGACGTTTTTTGGGAAATCTACCGCCAGTAATTTTTTTGTCTAAAAATCGTCTTTTTCGTCGTAGTCCTTGGAGAGATATTTCCAATGGGCTATCATGCGCATCAAAAGGAGATAATACGACCAATTCGCGACCCCGGGAAGTTGATGTACCAACTTACCCAAAAACGAGGCCCACAATTTGGCGTTTCATCTTCTAGGGTTAGGTTTTGGAATGTGAAGGGTTTTCCATTGTTTCTCAACAATAAATAGGCCTTCGAGCCTCATTGTAACACAATTCAGAGGCATGTAGCCACACATCTCTTCTCAGAGATAAGCTACCATCGCCCTAGCTGCTTTATTTCCATTTCTCGTTGTAAGCATATTTCAGTATTTTCCATTAATGAAATGAAGTATTATTTCCATTGCATCTTTGTGTATATGGTTATCGCTGTATTTGTTGTGTTCCTGTTTGAGTCTGGATCAGTGGTATCAGAGCGGTCTACTTTTTCTCTATTTTTCTTTGCATGTCCGCAATGAGGTCGGGATATAAGGAGTTAGGGCTTGAGATGGTCAAACCTTTGCAAGACTAGCCTCGCAAATCTCGACGGCCTCCCATGGCCGATGAGAAGAAAGACGAGGGAGCAAGAGATCCTATCAAAATCTTGCTCGAAGAAGACCTCGAGCGACAACGAAACGTGATGATGGACAACTTTGCTCAAATCCTTCAGGGGCTACCCAAAAGTGACGCATCGACTTCCAGCAGCTACCCTGGAAACGCCACGCCCTTTAAGGTACAAGTTAATTTTGAAATCCCCATATTCAAGGGTCAGATAGACACAGATACCGTAGATAAATGGTTAAATCTGCTAGAGGGTTATTTTTTTGTTCATGAATTTTCGAGTCAGGAAAAGATTGTTTTCGCTCTTCTCAAAGCAGCCCCCCACGTCAAGGACTGGTGGGAAACCTACTGCGAGCAGAAGGATGAAACTACAGGCTCGCTATTTTCAGCCACACCCACCTGGAATTCGTTCCAAGATGCCATTAAGGAGCAATACTACCATGTTGGAAGCTATGAGGATGAATACATAAAGTGGACCACGTTGCGGTAGGGAAGGGATCAAGATGTGCCGAAGTTCACTAATATTTTCCATACCCTTCGCACGAAGTTGGGTATCAAGGATTTGGAGCAGCATTTGATACTCAAATACCGCGCTACCTGCACAAGTACATCCAGGAATAAATGGAATTCCTGAACATCTCATCGCTTGGCATAGCATACCGATATGCCGTCAAGATCGAGCAGAAGTTTAAACAAAAGAAGCGAGACTTTGGATCTACGAATCCAAAGAAAGGGAAAGGTGCCCCTAAACCATAGAAAAAATGACAAAGCCAAGGCGGGGCAGCCCAAGACAACCCGCCAAATCTACAAGCAAAGAACAGTGTGGCAAAGCCGAAAAAGGACACGGGAAAATGGTGTGAGTTCCATAAGAGCTCCACTCACAACACAAGTGAGTGTCGGGCCAAGCAGTCACTGGTGGCTGAGCTAAAGGTTTCAGAATTAGATGCATGTTCTGACTCTGAGTCAGAACCTGACAAAGGGAATGACAAAGGGAAGCAGATCATTGATGCGGATCCCAACACCACTATTGCTATTGCCAAGATCCAGAAAAATGAACCCGAAGATCCAGAGGAGGAGGAGCATCTCTTCCACTCCTAGATGTGGGTAAGGGGCACCCTGCTACAATTCATTGTCGATAGTGGGAGCCAAAAGAACCTCATTTTGGCAGAGGTCGTGAAGCAGTTGGGCTTACTGACCACAGCACATCCACAACCGTACACCATCGGGTGGCTGCACCAAGGACGTGATCTTCGCGTGAGCCAACAGTGTCGCCTTCCATACAACATCAAGCCCTTCACAGATGAGGTATTGTGTGACATTGCTCCGCTTGAAGTTTGTGATGTATTATTAGGACAACCATACTTATACATGATACCAGAGGTAGCACCGCCTGCTGCCATCTCTTTGATTACTGCAAAACAATGCAATAAGCTCATTTCCAAAATTGGAAAATTTGTTTTCCTAATGATATGCCCTCAAGGAAAGAAGAAGACAGTGGCCACAACCTCCAGACAGGGCCCCTCTACGCGACAACTACAGATGGACAAGGTCATGAAGGAGTATGAGGACATCTTCACCTCCCTCATAGGGGTTCCTCTGCACTGTCAGGTCAAGCACTCCATCGATCTGACCCTAGGTGCACCGCTACCCAATGGACCAATTTATTGGCGCTCTGTTTTGGAGAACCATGAAATCAAGAGGTAGATTTAGGAGCTGCTGCAGAAATGCCACATCCATCCAAGTTCATCGCTTTGTGGGAGCCCAATTGTGTTGGTATAGAAGAAGGATGGGACTTGGAGACTCTGTATTGACTATCGGGCGCTGAACAAGATCACTGTCCATAATAGGTACCTGATCCCGTGGATTGATGACCTCATGGACCAACTAAAGGGGGCAAAATATTTCAGCAAGATTGATCTGAAGTCAGGATATCACCAAGTACCAATCGAACCATCTAATGTGTGGAAGACTGTCTTCACAGCCAAGGAGGGCCTTTTTGAATGGTTGGTTATGCCTTTCGGGTTGACGAATGCTCCTGCAACCTTCATGAGGCTAATGGATGACATCTTGCGGCCATTCACCAACTCATTTGTAGTGGTATACTTGGATGACATTCTGATCTTCAGCCAGAGTTGGGAAGAGCACCTCCACCACATCCGACAGGTTCTCCAAACACTGCGGAAACACAAGCTATGTGCCAATTTGGAGAAATGCACTTTTGGCATGACCCAGGTTCAGTATCTGGGATACATTATTGATGAACAGGGGGTGCATGTGGATCCAGCCAAGATCAAAGTCATTCGGGATTGGCCATCTCCAACCACTCTGACAGAGCTCTGCAGCTTTCTAGGTCTTGCCAACTTCTACCGCAGGTTCGTGTTGGGGTTTTCTCATATCACTTGGCCTTTGAGTCAAATCACCAAGGGAGGAGTGAAGGAAAAATTATTTTGGTCTGAATCTCAACAGAAGGCATTCATAGAGTTGAAAGATCGCCTCTGCACAGCACCAATGCTCGTGTTACCAGATTTACAACAACCATTTGAGGTCGAGACAGATGTCTCTGACTATTCTATTGGGAAAATCCTTACTCAACACGAGCATCCAGCGGCATATCACAGTGAAACACTTTCAGACACAGTCCAGAAGTATCCCACTTATGATAAAGAGATGTATTCCATTGTGCAGGCCTGTCGAAAATGGAAGCATTACATTTTGGGGAAGGAAACGGTCATCCACACAGACCACCGACCCCTGCAGTTCATACAGACCTAAGGGAAATTGCAGAATGATCGCCATCAGAAGTGGTCCACATACCTGCAACAGTTCCATTTGAATATCAAGTATAAGAATGGCAGCACTAATAATGTTGCAGATTGCCTTAATCAACTACCGATCATGGCGTTAACCACCGTGCTCAACTCTTGTGGGCACGAGACTTCTGATTGGCCACTGCTCTACAAAAACGACCCAGAATTCGGCCACACATACCAGAACCTCTTGGAGGGTCAGCATGTTCCAGATTTTCACCTCCAGGACGGCCTATTATGCCACCTCGGTCACCTTTGTGTTCCTTCAAGCAAGCGTGCTAAGATGATTTGGGAAGCACACTACAGTCGGGTTGTTGGGCATTTTGGGGTCGAAAAAACGGTGGCAGTGCTGCAGAAGTATTTCTATTGGCCGAATCTTCGATAGGATGTCAGGAAGTACATCAGGTCATGCACTACCTGCGCCATTGCCAAACTGACCATCAAGAAGCAAGGCCTCTATACCCCGCTACCTACCCCTAGTCAGCCTTGGGAATCCATCTCCATGGATTACATGTCAGGCCTTCCTTCCACTAAGCATGGAAATGACGGTGTTTTTGTGGTTGTCGACAGGTTCTCAAAGATGGCCATTATGGCAGCCTGCAAGAAGAATATCACAGCAGAAGCCACTGCTAAACTCTTCTTTGAATGAGTGTGGGTACACTTTGGGATCCCATAGTCTATCATCTCAAATCGGGACAACAGGTTCCTCGATACATTTTGGTCCAGTCTCTGGTCAATGCTGGACACCAAACTCACTAAGTCCACAGCCTTCCATCCTCAAAATGATGGCTAGACAGAGGTTGTCAACAGGATGATCGTACACATTCTACGCATGTACAACTCAAATCATCCACGCACATGGGACGAGAGCCTCCCCTATTTTCAGCATAGCTACAACCGGGCTCTCCACAGCTCGACTGGCCACAACCCTTTTCAAGTGGGCTTGGGATTCCAGCCACTATGTCCCATCGATGTGGCCATGCCATTTGCAGCTACTCGTGTAGATTCTGCTCATGTCCAGTCCGAAACAGATAATATAAACAACTTCATTGAGCACATCCAACATATTCGCCAGCAGGTCCATGACATTCTGGAGAAATCAAATGCTAAGTACAAGCAACGATATGATCAACATTGGGTGCCACACAAGTTTCAGGTGGGTGACAAAGTCTGGTTGCATTTGCAAAAAGAACGCCTTACCGGAGCCTATCGGAAACTCAGACCACTCCGATATGGCCCTGTTGATGCCCCGAAAATTGTTGTATCAACATTGGGGGATGACCACCCGGTCCGGACCTTAATACAGCTCCTTTTCCGTTTGGGATGGTGGCTTCGACTGGATATAATGGGACCAGTTTCCCAGTAATGAATAAAAGGGGATGGATGAGTGATTGGTTTCTAATAAATGATAATGAATAGATGACTTAATCTAACAGCAAAAATATAAATGATTGTTTTATCCCAGGAGGCTTCTATTCTCTTAAGTGCAACTCTTGATGATCGTTGTTCATTGATAGGCATATAGATGACTCTACACAATAAACATAGACATTCATTTGCTTAATGATTACTTTGTTCAAGTAGTTGAACAAAGTGATTAACACAACATTGTTACACTTATCCTTTTATATTACCGATACATGTATGACAAAAGCAAAGCATGTTGTAAACACCCAATAGTGGAAATCGTAAAGAATGTTGTTAAAAAACACACGCATATATCCGATAATAGCAAGACCAATCAAACAACAATTCACATAAACAGAATGAACTCGGACATAGATAGTAGTACCATATGAGCTGCAAATCACTCCCAATATCAATCGCTATTTGAATTTCTTCTTCCGACGCAGAAATACTTTTAAACAAAGGCAGTAGTGCACATTCACATAAAAGCTTCGTTATCAAAATTGGAATAATTGGCCCAGTCTTTATAAAAGAATATGCCTGAAGTACAATAGTGCAACTTCAGGTTTAAGTCATATACAAAAACTTATGACCCTTTCCAATGCATTGAAAGGGTCTATAAATACTTGACTAAAACTAACTAATTATGAAATTAAAATCCTACTTAATTGGTACAACTTGATTCGGAATATCTTCCTCACTGCAATCTGGCAGTCGGCAGTATGATTCATCACTTAGGTTGTTTGCCTTTAGACCTGAGTTGGCATATTGCAAGCAATGGTTCCACTTCTGGTGGTCGGTTGAGATGAGAATTGAGTTGGGCAGCATAGGTGGCATCTTGTATATTGGGAATTATACACCCGATTGCATCTGTGAGGCACTTGAGGGCGGCTCTCTTGCTGTATGGTTTGACTAGGAACAACCAATAGGTGTCCCAAGTCAAAATGTTAATTCCTGCGATTAATCTCCCATTTTTCTTCAGCTCTCGATAACATGACTGCTCCAATGTTTTAGCCGATATCAATTTACCTGGGGTACATTGAGAGATCATGTTAGATAAGTAGAGAGTATCATTAATCAATTCAACCAAATTACTTGTGGTTAACTTGCATCTGGAAACTGCTCTCTCTGCTTTCATTAACTGGGACTGCCATTCCATAAATAGGATTTCTTTATGTGATTCTAGGATTTTTGGCAAATTAGCTGCCTGTCCCTCATCAATGTCTTGCCACTCAAGAAAAGTGGTCAAGGTCTCATCGGCCTGCTCCAAGTCTGTTCTAGCATCAACCGATTTATCACTTATTGATGCTGTTAAGTCACATAAAGGTTTTGCTTGGGCGATTTGTTGACATAACAACCTTATTTGAGTCACCAACGCTTTGTTAATCTGTAATTATTCGGCTCTGAACTCAGCTGGTTGTGGAATATTCTTGGTCTTCTCTATTTGGGCTGATAATTGAGAAATTTGCTCATCTTTAGATTTCCCCATCTGTTCATGCATTGCTTTCAATTTTGCCAGCTCTTTCGACAGCTCCTTCTACTTTTGAATGGCACTTGAATCAATTCTTTGTTTTTCTTACTGCAATTGTTTATTCAGTTGATTGTTTATTTGTTGCTGTGTGTACAATTGTTGCTCAAGTTGTTCTGCCTTCTGTTGTGCCTCCGATAACTTTACTTGTAGCGAGGCGATTGATTGGACTTTTTCTCTTAAAAAATTAGTCATTTTTGATGCCTTGTCCATGGTGGCTGCCGAATAGGCTCCAGCATATTGGGACAACTTAGTAAGGTCATCAGAAGGATCAAATTCCTCTTTCTAGACCACATTGGCTGTCACTGTTTGTTTTGAGAATAGGGAAGGTTGATCAGTCCTTCTCCTTTTCCGTTGTCGTTTTACTACAGCCCTGTGCTTTGGGCTGTAAAAGACATCCAATGGAGGTATCTCCTCCACTTGAAAAACAATCTAATCGGAAGGATGCTTAGGAATTATTTCTATTCCTGTAGAACTGGGTAGACCGCTGGTTCCACTTGGAACCTAGATGTTGTCTCTTATGTGTCAGCCGCTTTTGATGTTTCGGCTTCCTTTGAGCTCTCAAGATTGCTTATGATTGAGTCGAATTGCTGCCATTCCTAGAGCAATTTCGGGTCAATTTGGGCATCTACATTCACCTCTGTGCTGCTCTGCTCCTGTTCTTTTCTCTATGTTTCCTCTTGCTCTCTTCTTTGCACTTCTTCCTGCTCTTTTCTCTGCACTTCCTCCTGCTCTTTTGTTTGGATTTCTCCAGCAATTTTTTATGTAGCAGGAGGTTCCTTAGTGAGTCATTGCTCGGGCTCACTTGATTCTGTCATCGGGGTCGTTGCTAACAGATCTAGAGGCAGAGTTTGCGACCTCTGTTCTCTAAGTCTGTTAAATTAAACTAACCCATCATCCTGATATTTCATTCTGGCTAGTGATTTAACCTAAAACAGTGACTCGGCTGAGGAGAACAGGTCATCAAACATATCATCTTTATGGTCAAATTTAGTTAGCTTTGCCTGCTCAAGTGCATTGTAGGTGACTTTGTTTGGATCAAATCGCCTATTAGGAAGAGTGGCGAGATTCAGTGCCTTAATCTTATCTGCTTCTTTCTTTGCATGTTTAAAGTCATGCAGAGCATAGACATTGCATCTTAGAGTAAAAGGAGTCCAAACCTGCTTCTTTTTGTTCCTTAGAGTCTGTGTAACTCCTTCGGATGTAATCTGATAGGCTACCTCCCGGGCTAACAGTTTATCGGGTATATACAAAGGGAGAACATGAGGCTTAGCCTCGCTGCCGAAAACTCTTACATAAGTGAATTTTTCTTCTCTGAACCATCTCCCTATGGATGTCAAGTCAATCTCCGCTTGGTAGGAAATCTTAGGAGCAGGTTTATCAAAAATGGCATAGTGAATGGGTAACATAAAACCATTGCAAACTTGATATAAATGGTGCTTATAGTGGGCTTTCCATAACTTCTGGTGGTATATATGAATGGGCATGGGGTCTTGTGGAGTCCATCTCCACCCAAGCACAGGAAATTCAGAATTAAAACATAGGGTGTCCAAGATATAGGCACTATAGTAGAATGGGGGAATGAACCTTTCAGTAATGCAGGATTTGTTTCTAAATTCAAGGACTGCGGTTGCTAGCTTATCAGACACTATAGTTCCCCAATCCATTATTTCACTATTACATGCTACCTCCATCAAAGGAACCATCTATATAGTGAGGTTTGCGGAATCATGTAACCCCCACAATCTACACATCATTACCTCAGCATAACAATAAGAAGAACACAAAGAATCGACAGAGTACTTACTTGAAGACTCATGCTTGTGTTTTGCTGGGTTTTGCCTCCAATATCGAATGGGTTCTGATTCAATATCGTTCTCATTTTTGAATTTCTCCAAGAATACCTTATTGTACTTCTTCTCCGGTGCAGGCAAATGGTACATTTGCCTCAAATCATCAGGTTGAAATGAGCCGAAGACTCTCCCGTCCATGGTACAAAATGTCCTGTTTGTGATTGGGATTTCTTCAATTGCCCACCTCACCACATCTGTATATGGGAGAATTTGTTCTCGGGCTGCTATCCGATGAAGGAAAGAGTCGGCTAAATCCTTTAGAGTAGCATCAGACTTCCGAGTCATGTCTGTTGTGGCTTGCACTGTTGTTACCTCAGGCTCTTCGGCCTCAATCAGATTGTAGGTGCTCAGCCAAGTAGTTTTGCCGAGTCCTAGACATGTAGTGTCGGATATCAGTCCCTTTTTGCTTGTTCCTGGATCGGCAGTGTGTTGCCCTGTAGCTGCCGAAGCGGAAGCTGTTGCAGTTTTCTTAGATTTCTTCCCCATTTGGCTTGAATTTGCTGCTTCGGAAGAGCTCTGCACAGGAGTGAAAATGAACGTAATGCGGAGAATTGGTAGCGCAAATCAAAGAAGAACGAGATATTTTAATCAATGAATAATGGAGGATTTAACTTAAGGTGGCCGCGGATACAATCCCTGAAGAGATTTTAGCCTTACTGTTTCATTAAATGGTCGTTTAAACCTGTCAATCCTTTAAATGCTCATTATGTCGTTTATTAGCCGAATGATTCATTTAAGCGTGGCTTTGATGTTTTGGCGGTTGAGCGCAAGTGAATCGCTATCGGGAAGAGAAAGGCCTTTAATACTAAATAACCATAAAATATCCCGGCTTTACCAATCTTTTTTGAAATCCGTGCTTTAGCTTTATCGCAATCAGCGATCGGGGGAAAACTTAAGTTGTTATATTGGTTCCTTTCGAAATCCCCGATTGCCAATAGTGATATTGCCAATTCGCATCAGGAGTTTTGAGCGAGGGCCTTAGATGCATGCATGGTACATCCTCGATCGTCGATAGCGATATCGCATCGGAGCGAAGAGGGGCCTTTTGTTATGATCACTTACCTTCCCGACATCCGATAGCATTTTGTGTATTGTCGCGTCGGGGAAAATCAATGGGTATTTTAAGTCATGCACCCTTTGTCATTGCGATATGCGATCTTGCGATTGCTTTATCGCAATAATAAAAGATTACTCATTCTTTATTATAATACCGATTAATTGGTTTATCAAAAAGGTTTTATAATGTTTTATTTCGTTTTGGACCTTTTTGAATAATGATAAGTTGATACCAATTTAAATGAAAAGGGACCCATTTCATATTATAGTTTTGAAAATAAAATTTGTATGAAATGGGGGGTTGTTGTAGAGCACAATAGGCCCTTACACCATTACCAAGGTTGTGGGAGACAACGCATTTGAGCTCAACATTCCCCCATTCCTTGGCCTACACCAGGTGTTCAATGTCGACCGCCTTCCGCCATACTTTCCACCATTACTAGACACGTCCGACATTGCAGAACAACTCACACCCACAGAGTTAAATCCAGCTTGCATGGAACAAGCTGCAACTGATCGGATCATGGACACACAGATCAAGCACACTCGCCAACAGAATATCCAACTGTATCGAGTTGTCAAAGCAGGACAACTCCTTCACAAGGGCAAGTGGCTTACCAGGGACCAAGTGCAGCAGAAGTTCCCTCATCTCATGGAGGAACTCAACGCAATGGGGACCATTGCTTCCTAAGGGGGGAGGAATGATCCAGGTGGATATTGGTGGCCACCCACTAATTCCACTTGGATCCCCTATAGTGCTTCTTTTAGTTTTTTCAGTTTCCTTAATTATAGCACAGTTTACTATTTTTAGCAGTTTTTCGAGTCCTAAACTTTCGGAGCCGTTTTGAGGCCCTAAACGACGTTTTTTGGGAAATCTACCGCCAGTGATTTTTCTGTCTAAAAATTGTCTTTGCTGTCGTATTCCTCGAAGAGATATTTCCAACGGGCTATCATGCGCGTCAAACAGAGATAATACGACCAATTCATGACCCCGGGAAGTTGATGTACCAACTTACCCAAAAACGGGGCCCACAATTTGGTGTTTCATCTTCTAGGGTTAGGTTTTGGAATGTGAAGGGTTTTCCATTGTTTCTCAACAATAAATAGGCCTTCGAGCCTCATTGTAACACAGTTCAGAGGCATGTAGCCACACATCTCTTCTCAGAGATAAGCTACCATCTCCCTAACTAGTTTATTTCCATTTCTGGTTGTAAGCATATTTCAGTATTTTCCATTAATGAAATGAAGTATTATTTCCACTGCATCTTTGTGTATATGGTTATCGTTGTAATTTGTTGCGTTCCTGTTTAAGTCTGGATCAACCATGCATATCTGTGTCTCTCTTGTTTTATGCATTTTCTGTGTTTATATTTCTGCAATATTTTATGTGTTCCATTGCTCCGTAATATATAATTTTCTAACAACTGGTATCAGAACTAAAGGTCTATTTGGCTGATAAACACGTAGGAGAGAAGGGTTCCTGGTTCGAGTGGGAGCAATGGCGAAAGATGGTAGGTTTAGGGTCAAAAAATTCAATGGCAAAAACTACCAGCTGTGGAAGATGCAAATGGAAGATTATCTGTATCAGAGAGATCTGTACCTACCATTGAGCGGAAAGACAAAGAAGCCAACGAGTATGATAGACACAGAATGGGATATTCTCGACAAAAAGGCACTTGGAACAATACGGTTGTGCCTAGCAGCATCGGTAGCATTTAATATTTCAAAGGAAACGACAACACAGGGTTTAATGTCGGCATTGGCCAAACTATATGAAAAACCCTCGGCCTCAAATAAGGTATTTCTGATGAAGCATTTATTTAATATGAATATGTCAGAAGGTGGAACCGTTGCAGACCATTTAAATGATTTTAATACAGTTGCAAGTTAGTTAAGTTCTGTAGGGGTAAATTTTGATGATGAAGTTAGGGACCTATTATTTCTGTGCTCATTGCCAGAAAGTTGGAATGGTTTAGTTATGGCCATTAGTAACTCTGTCTCTGGATCTAGTACTTTAAATTTTGATGATGTTATCGCTGTAATCCTTAGCAAGGAAATGCGACAGAAAAGCTCCAGTGAGACATCAAGTAATGTTTTCACTGCAGAGATTAGGGGAAGAAAAATGGAAAGAGGAAAGAGCTCAGGATATCGCAGTAAGTCAAGAAAAGGCAGATCCAAGTCCAGATCGGGGATAGTGTGCTGGAAATGTGGGAAGAAAGGACACCTAATGAAAGACTGCAAGTCTCGGAAGGGAAAAGAAGGAGACATACAGCAAGAAACTAATCATGAAGCGAATGTAACCGGAAATGTGTTGCAAAATGCTTTGATTCTTTCATTAGAAAATATTATTGATGCCTGGGTGATAGATTTAGGGACCTCATTCCATGCCACACCCGATAAGAAACATTTTCATGATTATGTTCAAGGAGATTTTGGACAAGTTTGATTGGGTGATGATTAACCCTGTAAAATCGTTGGAATGGGTACAATTTTCATAAAACATCAAAATGGAAATCAGTGGCTATTGAAGAAGGTAAGGCATGTTCCAGATCTGAAGAAAAATCTGATTTCAACAAGGAAATTGGGAGGTGAAGGTTGCGTAACTACTTTCATAGATAAAACCTGGAAGGTCATTAAAGGATCCTTGGTAATAGCAAAAGGAGAAAAGGTTGGTATATTGCATTTATGCAATGGTATTTCTAACTCTGTTAATGCTTTAAGCTCTACAAGAGAAGATACGTCATTATGGCATCATAGGCTTGGGCACATGAGTGAGAAGGGGATGCAGATTCTTCACTCAAGAAATTTGTTACCAGGTTTGAAGCATGTTGATTTAAAATTCTTTGAGAATTGTGTTTATGGAAAACAGAAGAGAGTCTGATTCCTTAGAGTTAGGAAAGAAAAGAAGAATGAAAAATTAGAGCTTGTGCATACAGATGTATGGGGACCTGCTCAGGTATCATCTCTTGGTGGCTCTTGTTATTATGTTACTTTTATTGATGATGCAACCAGAAAAACCTGGATTTATTGTATTCGAAATAAATCCGATGTATTTGATACTTTCAAGAAATGGAAAGCTTTGGTTGAAAATGAGACAGGGAAAAGGTTGAAGTGTCTCAGATCAGATAATGGAGGTGAATATTGCAGCAAAGAGTTTGATAGGTACTGTTCATAGAATGGAATTTTCAGAGAGAAGACAGTTCCAGGAACACCACAAGAAAATGGTGTGTCAGAAAGGATGAATAGGACAATCATGGAGCGTGCAAGGTGCATGAGATTGCATGCAGGATTGCCTTTACAATTTTGGGCAGATGTTGTAGATATTGTTGTTTATCTAATAAATAGAGGGCCTTCAAGTTCCTTGGATGGTGGTATTCCAAAGGAGGCATGAACAGGTAAAAAGGTAAACTACTCATTTTTAAAGACTTTTGGTTGTGAAGCTTTTGTCCACATTAATAAAGAAAATAGAACAAAGCTTGAGGCAAAATCAAATAAATGTACCTTTATTGGATATGGTGTTAATGATTTTGGTTATCACTTATATGATTATGAAAATCACAAAATCATTAGGATCAGAGATGTAATATTCAATGAAAAGGTCTTGTATAAGAATCAGTTGCAGGAAAAGAAACAAGAAAAAGAAAATAGATAATACACAGTGCTTGACGATATCGCAGGAAAAGTGATGGTGCCTGAAAATCATAATGATCAACAGCCAGAACAACAACCACAACAGCAACAAGCACTTCAAACACCTGAAAGTGGTGTTAGAAGATCTATCAGGATAAGTAGACCCCCTAAACGATACTCTCCTTCATTATATTATGTATTGTTGACTGATTCTGGTGAACTAGAATGTTATGAAGAAGCAGTGCAGGTAGAAACCAGGAAGAAGTGGGAGCAAGCCATGAAAGAAGAGATGGACTCCCTAGCACATAACCAGACTTGGGACTTAGTTAAGTTACCTGCAAGTAAAACAGCATTGCAGAATAAATGGGTTTACAGGTTGAAGGAAGAAGATGGAGGAAAACATAGGTACAAAGCTAGACTTGTGGTGAAAGGGTTTGCACAGAAGAAAGGTATTGATTTTGATGAAATATTTTCTCCTGTTGTTAAAATGACTCCAATCATAACTATTTTAGGTCTAGTAGCAGCTGAAGATTTGCATCTTGAGTTAGATGTAAAGGCAGCCTTTCTCCATGGGGATTTGGAGGAAGAGATATATATGCAATAGCCACAAGGATATGAGGTAAAAGGGAAGGAGAAACTAGTGTGCAGGTTGAAGAAGAGCTTGTATGGCTTAAAACAGACTCCAAGGCAGTGGTATCTAAAATTTGACAGGTTTATGTCTGAACAAGGTTATACTAGATGTCACTCTGATCATTGTGTTTATCTCAAAAGGCAAAATGATGG
The DNA here is from genome assembly GCA_031772625.1 of Pinus tabuliformis. Lineage (NCBI taxonomy): Eukaryota > Viridiplantae > Streptophyta > Pinopsida > Pinales > Pinaceae > Pinus > Pinus tabuliformis. The sequence goes on along the minus strand of CM062819.1, from coordinate 415,933,318 downwards.
CAGCTATATTATATTGTTATTGTATGTAGATGACATGCTTGTTGCAAGTTCTAACATGCAGGAAATAAATGTGCTCAAAAGGAAATTGGCAAACTCATTTGCAATGAAGGATTTGGGTGCTACAAAACTAATCCTTGGTATGAGAATAACTAGAGACAAGAAGAATCGCAAATTAACATTGTCTCAAAGTGAGTACATAGAAAAGGTGTTGAAAAGGTTTAATATGCATAATGCAAAACCAGTTAGTATACCTTTGGCTAGCCATTTCAAATTAAGTAAGGAGGCATGTCCCAAGACTCAGGAAGAAATGGCTCATATGTCTAAAGTTCCATATGCATCAGCAGTTGGAAGCTTAATGTATGCAATGGTCTGCACAAGGCCTGATATTGCACATGCAGTGGGAGTTGTAAGCAGGTACATGAAAAATCCAGGAAAAGAACATTGGATGGTAGTGAAGTGGATTCTCAGTTATTTGAGAGGTACCACAAATCAAGCATTATGCTTTGGTGGTTCAAACATTGCTCTACAAGGATATGTTGATGCAAATATGGCAGGTGATAGAGATAACAGGAGGAGCACAACAGGGTATGTGTTTACTATAGGTGGAACAACTGTCACTTGGGTTTCAAAAATCCAAAGTGTTGTTGCACTTTCAACAACAGAAGTATAGTATGTTGCTGCTACAGAGGTTAGTAAAGAAATGATTTGGTTACAAAGGTTTCTGGATGAATTGGGCAAGAAGCAGGAGTTGGGCAAGTTATACAGTGATAGCCAGAGTGCCATACATCTTGCAAAGAACTCTGCATTTCATTCCAAGACTAAACATATACATCTCAAGTACCATTTCATACGGTCAGCATTAGAAGATGGACAGTTGAAGCTGGAAAAGATACACACTAGCCAAAATCCTGGAAATATGTTAACAAAAGTTGTAACCAGGGAGAAACTGAGAATCTGCTCAGTTTCAATTGGTCTTCAAGTATGATGAAGAAGATGAGAAACAGCTAGGTCCAAAGTGGAGTCATTGTCTAGCAAATGAAGCAGCGGTGGAGTTGCTATAAATCTCCAAGTGGGAGATTGTTGGGTGTGGAGCCTGATTATTTTCTGTATTCAAAGGTTTTAGCCAGATGTATACCCCAGGAAGATTGTACACCCCTCCACGTGGGGGGGTGCGGGGGGGACTTGTCCCCCAGTGGGGGTCCGGGGGATTAAATCCCCCCCGGCTGGCGAGTCCAAGGGCCAGTGGTCCCTTGGTGGGGATTCGGGGGCAATGCCCTCGAAGCTAAAAATAGATGTAAATTTGCCTTGTAAAAGTCTAGTAATTTCTAGTCAATCTGGACCGTTCATTAGGTGGATGATCTGACAGTAGAAGTTATGTTTAATTTAGGGTTTTTTACCCTAGAAGGCAACCCCTCACTATATATGAGGGAATTTTATTGCATCTATGTAGATCTGTATTCTGAGTGAGGAAGAGAGAGGAGATTGAGAGCGAAGAGGGTGTTACAGCGGATCTGCTGTAGGTTGTATCTCTTCAATTTTCTAGATAATATAAAAGGAAGGACTAGTTGTTTCTCCGTGGATGTAGCCCAAACTGGGTGAACCACGTATATCAGTGTCTCTCTTGTTTTATGTGTTTTCTGTGTTTATATTTCTGCAATATTTTATGTGTTCCATTGCTACGTAATATATAATTTTCTAACACCTAGACCTCCAGTCAGTTTTATCAGTTTCCTTGATTATAGCACAATTTACTACTTTTAGCAATTTTTCGGGTCATGAACTTCCAGAGCACAATTTACAATTTTAGCTATTTTTGGGTCCTGATATTCTGGAGATAGATCTCTCTAACGAGGTATCATACACACCATACATATATCATATGACCATGTTACGACCCTGGGAAGTTGGTTGCCCAACTAACTCTAACGGGGCCCAAAAACTCTTAGTGTTCCATCTACTAAGGTTATGTTTTTGGTTGTTTAGGGTTTCCCCTTGTTCTTCAATAATAAAAATTCCCTTGAGCCTCATTGTAATACAATTCAAATGCTCCCGGATGCGGGTGGTTTTACTGCTTGACAGGTCAGAGGCTCGTCCTGAGGGCAGGTGTCCGCCCGGACGAGCCACGTAAAATAGGACGCACAGCATATGGGCTTGCTGCGTGAGGCATTTAAGTTTGGAGGCATTGGTTAATGGCAGTCAGGTCCTTTCGGCATTTACTGCCCTTCTTGGTAACGGGAAAATGGTGCTACATAGCCATGGCCACTCTGTCATTCTCCCACAGTTTGTGTTTGTTCCTGCTCTGGCTCTGAGGGAGGTCGTGATAGCTCATGCTCTGGTTCTGAGGGAGGTCGTGGTAGCTCATTCACTGGTTCTGAGGGAGGTGGCGAGGAGTTATTCCTGCTATTGGGTCGATTTGGGGATGTTTGGCACCTCTGTCACACTTCCGCTGACTGGCATAAGGTTCGAGGGCTCGGAGGTGGTGTGTGCTCATTCTCTGGTTCGGCGGGAGGCTGCGTCAGGGTACACCTACTCTTCACACAATTTAGAGATGCAGAGAGAGCGTCAACGACAGATAAGCCGACGCGGGAGTTCCAGAGGGCGGGCTTCGTCTCAGAGGCAAGCCCCCTCCCCCTCCTCCTCAATTGAGATTTCCTCTGACCGTAGGCGCTCCAGGGGACGGGCAATTGGCAGAGGCAGAGCGGCGGAGCACCGAGAGATTGTGGACTGTGGGCACTCTGAGCATCCCATGGTGAGATATCGCATTCCTTGCACTCTGTCTAATTCAACTTTCTTTGTTACTGTTTCGGTGGAGCATTGCAGCAATCCTCGACGTGAAGATGATGATGTTCATGCCAGCCCTCCGCGGATTCCTGGGTTGGTGCCTACAATTGATATGCAAACTCCCGCCATTGACATGCTGCGCCCTGTTCAAGACAGCTTCTCCCCAGACCCTGGGGCAGGCCCAAGTGAACCTGTGCAGCGTGACATCCTCACCGAACCGGACATCCACAAGGTTCCCAGATGCAAAGCGGAGGAAGATGGGCACACCACTGATGATGACTAGTTCGCTCAGCAGTTCGCCTCAGGTTTCTGAAGAAGGAATTTTTTCTCTGTCTGCTCTCACCGCTATCTTATATGTGTCCTTATGTATTTCTGTCCTTTTCTTCGTCCTTACGTATTTCTGTCCTTATCTGTTACAGTGACGGCTATCCATAGTTGTTCCAGTCTTTATGTGTTTCAGTTGTTCAGTGTCGGTCTCATGAATGTCGATTTGGTTCAAGTGTCGGTCTTATGTAATTTTGGAGATGATCATTCCTGAGCTTACTGTCAGTCCTTCGACAGGAATCACAGGGCTACGGCTCTGTTGTACCAAAAATGATGTAATTTTTGCCTTTTTTGTAATATAATAGCATAGTCTTATTCAGAAAAAAAAAAAATACAATTCAAATGCATGTAGCCACCACAACTCTTCTTATATATAAGCTACCATCGTTCGAGCTAGTTATTTCCATTGTGCTTGTAAGCATCTTTCATTTCTTTGATATTAATGAAATGAAGATTTATTTCTACTGCATCTCTATGTTTATATGTGTATTTGTATTCTATTGCATTCTTGTATAATTCTGAATTAGTGGTATAAGAGCGATATTCTCTTAATTTATTTTTGTGTACATGTCCTTAATGAGGTCATGGTATAAGGATTTAGGGCTCGAATTGGTTGAGCCTTTGCAAGACTATCCTCATAGACCTCGACAGTCTCCCATGGCAGAAGAAAAGAAAAATGAGGGAGTAGGATATCCTTTCAAAATATTGCTCGAGGAAGCCCTCAAGTGACAGAGAAACACGATGATGGAAATGTTTTCCCAGATCCTTTGGTGTCTAGCTACAGGAGACACATCTTCATCCACCAGCCATTATGGAGGTACTACTCCCTTTAAAGTACAAGTCAACTTTGACATACCCATATTTGAAGGCCAGATAGATGCAGATGCCATAGATAAATGGTCAAATCTATTGGAACGATATTTTTCATTTCATGATTTTTCCTATCAGAAAAATATTACTTTTCCACTCCTCAAAGTCGCCCCCCACATTAAGGACTGGTGGGCAACCTACTGTTAGAAGAAGGACGAGGAGGAACCCTCACTATTTTCAACCGCACCCACTGGGAATTTTTTTTGAGATACCATCAAGGAGCAATATTACCGTGTCAGGAGCTATGAAGATAAATACTTAAAGTGTACCATGCTACAGCAGGGAAGGGACCAAGACGTGTCGAAGTTCACAATTAATTTTCATACCCTTTGCACAAAGTTGGGTATCAAGGATTCTGAGAAGCATCTAGTACTCAAGTAGCATGGTTGTCTACACAGGTACATCAAGGACAAGATGAATTTCATGGACATCTCCTTGCTTGGCACCACTTATTGATGCATTGTCAAGATCGAGCAGAAATTTAAACAGAAGAAGCAAGAATTTGGATCTAGGAATGTGAAGCAAGGGAAAGGCACCCACAAACCACAGAAAAAAGTACAAAGCCAATGCATGGTGATCCAGGACAACCCTATGAAGCTATAAGCAAGTAAAAATACCATGAAGACAAATAAGGACACAGGAAAATGGTGTGAGTTCCATAACAGCCCCACTCACAACACGAGTTATTGTCAAGCCAAAGCGTCACTAGTGGTCGAGCTAAAGGCTTCAGAATCATATGCATGTTCTGACTCTAATTCATAACATGATAAGGGGAATGAAAAAAAGAATAATACTATTGATGTGGAGCCTAGTGCCACAGTTTACACCACCAATATCCAAAAGATTGAGCCCGAATATCTAGAGGAGAGGAAGCATCTCTTCAACTCACAAATGTGGGCGAAGGGTTCTCAATTGAATTTCATTGTCGACAACAGAAGCCAAAATAATCTCACTTCAGTAGAGGTTGTGAAGCATTTAATCCTACCAACCACACAACACCCGCAATCGTACGCCATCGGGTGGCTTCACCAAGGAAGAGATCTCTGCGTCAGCCAATAGTGTCACCTTCCTTACAACATCAAGACCTTCACAAATGAGGTATTGTGTGATGTTTCTCCTCTTGAATTTTGTGATGTATTATTAGGCCAACCATACTTGTGGAATAATTATAATGTGTATGAGTGTAAACCTCATACTATTATTATTTATTTGGGAAATAATTTATACAAAATAACGGAGGTAGCATTTCCTACCAATATCTCTTTGATCACTATGAAGCAATGTAGTAAGATATTTTCCCAAATTGGGAAATTTGTCTTCCTCATGATTCTCCCTTAGGGTAAGAACAAAACAGTGGCCACATCCACAGCCTCCAAATAGGGCTCCTCAACACAGAAACAACAAATGGACAAGGTCATGGAGGAGTACAGGGACATCTTCACCTCACCCACATGGGTACCCCTGTACTGCCAGGTCAAGCAATCCGTCGATCTGACCCCGAGTGCATCGCAGCCCAACGAACTAATTTACCGATGCTCTGTTATGGAGAACAATGAAATTAAAAGGAAGATTTAGGATTTGTTGCAAAAAGACCACATTAGTCCAAGTTTATCACCCTATCGGAACCTGATCATGTTAGTACAGAAGAAAAATGGCACATAGATACTATGTATTGACTATTGAGAGTTGAATAAGATCATTATCCATAATAGGTATCCAATCCCATGGATTGATGACCTTTTGGACTAGGTCAAGGGGGGGGAATATTTCAGCAAGATCGATTTGAAGTGCAGTTATCACTAGGTGACAATCAAACCCTCTGATGTGTGGAAGCCTTCCTTCAAATCCAAGGAAGACCTTTTCAAATGGCTTGTTATGCCTTTCATGTTGATGAATTCCCATGCAATCTTCATAAGGTCAATGGACTACATCTTATAGCCCTTCACCAACTCATTAATAGTAATTTATTTGGACGACATCCTGATCTTCATTCAGAGTTGGGAAGAGAACCTACACCATATTCAGCAGGTCCTCCAAACCCTATGACAACGCAAGTTGTGTGCCAATTTTGAGAAATGCACTTTTGGTATGACCCATGTTCAATATTTTGGGTACATCATTAATGAGCGAGGTGTTCATATGGACCCAGCTAAGATACAATTTATCTCATATTGGTCAGCCCCAACCACTCTAACAGAGTTACGCATCTTTCTAGGTCTTTCCAATTTCTACCGTAGGTTCATGTTGGGTTTCTCTCGTATCACTTGGCCTTTGAGTCAAGTCACCAAGGGCAGAGAAAAATACATTTTCTTCTGGTCCAAATCCCAACAGAAGACATTTTTTGAGTTGAAGCGCCGCCTCTAATTTTCACCAGTTCACATTACCAGACCTGCAGAAACCATTTGAGATTGAGACAAATGCCTCCAACTATGTTATCAAGGAAGTTCTTACTTAGCAGGGGCATCATGTGGCATATCACAGTGAGATACTTTCAGACATATTCTGAAAGTATCCCACCTATGACAAATAGATGTATTCCATTATGCAGGTCTGTCGACAATGGAAGCATTACATTCAAGGGAAGGGAACGGTCATCTCCACAAACCACCGACCCCTGTAGTTCATACAAACACAAGGAAAGTTGCAGAATGATCTCCATCATAAATGGTCCACATACCTGCAACAGTTCCATTTGAACATCAAGTACAAGAAGGAGAGCATCAATAATTTTGCAGACTGCCTCAACCAACTGTCGGTCATAGCACTGACCATTATGCTCGACTCTTGTGGACATGATACATCGGAATGGTCACATATTTACAACAGTGATCCAAAATTCGGTACCACATACTAGATGATCCTAGAATGTAAGAAAGTTCCATACTTTCACCTCTAGGACACATTGTTATGCCACCTGGGAAAAATTTGTGTTCCTTCAAGAGAGTGTGCCAAGATGATTTGGGAGGTGCACTACAATTGAGTCGTTGGACATTTTGGTGTAGAGAAGACAATGGCAGTGTTGCAGAAGTATTTTTTTTAACCAAACCTTCAACAAGATGTTGGGAAGTACATCAGATCCTCAACTTCCTAAGCCATTTCCAAACCTGCAATCAAGAATCAAGGTTTGTGTACTCCCTTACATACTCCTAGCTAAATCTGGGATTCCATCTCCATGGATTACATGTCAGGCCTTCCTTCTACCAAGCATGGAAATGATTGTGTTTTCATGGTCATCGACAGATTCTCTAAGATGACCATTCTAGCGGCCTGCAAGAAGAGTATCACAGCATAAGCCACTTCCAAAATCTTCTTTGAATGAGTATGGCTACACTTTGGGATCCCATAGTCCATTATCTCAGATCAGGGCAGTTGGTTCCTAAGTGCATTATGGTCAAGCCTATGGTTTTTGTTGCATACCAAGCTCACTAAGTCCATGGCCTTCCACCCCCACATTGTTGGCCAAATAGAGGTCATCAATAGAATGATCGTGCACATATTGTGTATGTACAAATCAAAACACCCATGCACATGGGATGAGAGCCTTCCCTATGTCTAGCACAACTACAACAAAGCTCTCCACAACTCAACTAGCCACAACCCCTTTCAGGTGGGATTGGGACTCCAGCCACTATGCCCTATTGATGTTGCCACACCACTTGCAGCTACTTAGGCAGATTTGTCTCATGTCCAATCTAAAACTGACAGGGCTAATAGCTTCATTAAGTTTATTCATCACATCCACCAATAGGTCCATGATATTTTTGATAGAGCAAACACTAAGTATAAACAACATCATGATCAGCATTGGGTACCATACAAGTTCTAGGTGGGTGATAAGGTTTTGTTACATTTGCAGAAGGAGCACCTTGTGGGGCCCCACATTCAAGATTCACCCAATCTGATATGGGCCTTACAGCATAAAAGGATATAGTGGAAAAATATTTTGAGCTCAGTATTCCACCATTCCTTGGCCTACACCCAGTATTCAATGTGGACCAATTTTGGCCATACTTTACCCCATTGCTAGACACATCATACATTATTGAGAAACTGACACAATCAGAGCTAAACCCAAGTTGTATTGAACAAGCCACAACTGATAGTATTTGGGCACATATATCAAGAAAAATCACCATCAAAGGGTCTAACTATTTCGAGTTGTCAAAGCAGACCAACTCCTTCACCAGGGTAAGTGGCTCACTGGGGACCAAGGTCAACAGAAATTTCCTCAACTCATGGAGCTCTCATGCAATGGGTACCATTGATTCCTAAAGGGGGAAGATTGATCTAGGGTGATATTAGTTCCCACCCACTTATTCCACCTAGAACTCTAGTCAGTTTCATCAGTTTCCTTGATTATAGCATAATTTACTATGTTTAGCAGTGTTTCATGTCCTAAAATTCTGGAGTTGTTTTGACTCCCTAAACAGCATTTTTTTAAGGTTTGGAATAGGCCCATAGCCATAGACAAGGGCCTAAATGAATCCTATGGTACTCAGATAAATCTTTCTAACGAGGTATCATATGCGCCAAACAGATATCATATGACCAAGTTACGAGCTCGGGAAGTTGGTTGCCCAACTAACCCCAACATGCCCACAAACTCTTGGTGTTCCCTCTCCTAGGGTTATATTTTTGGTTTTTTAGGGTTTCTCCTTATTGCTAAATAATAAAAAGCCATTGACCCTCATTGTAACACAGTTCAGAGGCATGTAGCCACCACATCTCTTCTCAAAGATAAGCTACCATAACTTGAGTTAGTTTATTTCCATTCTGCTTGTAATCAACTTTCAGTTCTTTGATATTAATGAAATGAAGATTTAATTTTGATGCATTTGTCTATTTACGTTTATATATGTATTATATTATTTTCTTGCATAAGTCTAGATCATTGAAACATTTGTAAGGACATGAAACAACACTTGAAAACCAAAAGTGAAATTGCACATGGCGAAAGGTAGGCTCCAAAATTCAAATATAGAAAAATTTTGGAAGGTGTTGTATCAGCGATGACATGGTCATAGTTGTGTGCCTCATAATAGCGTGTTAATCATAGGGAATATTAGCACATGCATCCTTATATTGATCTTATAGCTCGTTCCATCCATGCTTTGCCACACTGCTCAGTAGTATGTCGAGCCTGCACCGAAGGTTCTCTAGGAAGTCATCACTCTCTAGCCTCTGCCAAGATGTTGACCCTCTCTGATTTGTAGCTTCAAGTGCTACAACTTGCCCCATATATCCTATCAGCCTTACTAGTGCTATATCAGCATGTCACACATTTGAAAATCAATAGCATATACATATATATTCTAAACTATGATTGCAACCAATATATAGCATCTATCACTTTCCATTTGGTCCCCATGCTCATCCTTATGGAAGTAGTAACTCAGGTTCTCCCTGGAAGTTCATACCAAAGTATGGATAATCATCTATGTATATAGGAAACTAATCCCAGTGGGCTAAAAAATCAAGTTGGAACACGCATCTGACCCCCCCTCCTCCGGCTTTTCATAATAGTTGTCCCCAGTGGTGCATCATGGGCTCCTGTGGACCCCCATCATGGATCTACACATGTGGTCAAAGGGTGGGGACCTTATCAAAGAAGGATGAGCATAACACTGCCCCAAATGAATAGTTCCCATTGGTAACTTGCCTTCATAGACTCATTTTATGCTTCAATGAAGTCAGTGACATTTTGGCCCACCCTTACTAGGTCCTTACAAAAACACTACCCACTAGAATCATTTTCCCTCCAATGACTCGGTGGATGTATATTTTTACTTGTAGATTCAATAGCTTATGTGATATGCTAAAAAACAATACAATAATCTACTCTACTATTTAGTGGAAACCAAAATTGATATATGAAAACAATAAGCAGAAAACGAATAATATCAATCGTGCATAACACAATATTTGTAGGAATTTACAGGGTAAGTTCCTCGGATAGAAGACCAAAGGACACCGCTCACAAATAGATCACAGATCAATACACCAGTATCCTTGATGTGGTTAAAACCATCAAAGAGGGGAACAATCCACGGCTTGAGCCAACGCAGCCACTTTAGGCAATTTATTAATAAAAGAAAGAAAATTTACATAAGCTTCTCTCATGAACGGTCACCCTACAAATGACCCTCCATGCTCTTTAAATAGAGATCATGGACCAATCAGGTGTTAAGTCATGGATCAAGTGTCAGTAATATTGAGGAGAGAATGAATCACCGGATCACTTCATGTCTAGAACATATCATGACCGTTGAATTGTAAGTTACAAATGTACATGGTAAAGAAACACACTTTACCTAACTCTACACTAGACCAAGTTATACTTAACTATTTCCTATGTTTCGAATATCCTAGCATCCCCCCTTAAGAACAACTTGGGATAGGATTGAAGGTGTACATATATGACACAATAGGAGAAGGAAGGAGGCATTAGAGCCTATCCCCCCTTAGTGACAATTTCTTGAACTCCAACCATAAATCGAAGTTTAGTAAACTTCGCCTTTGTGAGAGCCTTTGTAAAGATGTATGCAACTTGATCATCGATTGAACAATATTGTACTTCAAGAACATGGTCATGAATGAGATTTCTAATGAAGTGCATGTGTAGTTCAATGTGTTTGTTACACTAATGTTGGACTGGATCTTTGCATAGTTGAATGGCACTTTGATTATCACACCAAAGTGTAGTCAGATGCTTCTGTTGAAAACCAAACTCTGACAGAATCTGACAAAGCCACAAGGCTTCCTTACTAGATTCTACTACACCACGATACTCTACTTCTACTAAAGAAAGAGAAATGGCACTTTGTTTCTTGCAAGGCCATGTAATAGGTCCAAAACCAAGAGTGAAGACATAACCTATAGTAGACTTCCGATCATCAGGGTCACCAGCCCAATCGGAATCAATAAAACCAACCAATCGAGGAGATGCTTCTACACTGTAATGAATCCCAAACTGAACTGTACCTCAAACATAACGAAGTATTCTTTTAGCTGCTTTCCAATGAATTTCATGTGGGACTTTCATAAACCGAGAAATAAGGCCAATAGCAAAGGAAAGGTCATGATGGGTATGGGTTAGATACAAACGTTTTCCTACAAGCTGATGGTATAAGGTAGCATCAACTTCAGGGGAAGTACAAGTGACTGAAATTTTAGCTCCAGACTAAAAGGGAGAAGGGGCTGGCTTACAGTCTTCCATGTGGAATTGGCGTAGAAGATGACAGGCATACTTGGATTGGGAAAGGGAAATACCTTCCTTGGATTGCAAGACTTGAAGACCAAGAAAATAATGCAAGTGTCCTAATTCTATCATTTCAAACTTCTTTTTAAGGCTAGACTTCACATGGTTTATAAGGTTGGGATCGCTACTAGTAAGGATAAGATCATCAACATAAAGATCAAGAATGATAAGAGACTTACCCACTTTCTTGGTGTAGACAGTATTGTCAGAATGACACCTAAAAAATCTAGTATCTAAAAGAAAGCTATCCATTTTGGAATACCAAGCCTGAGGGGCTTACTTGAGACCATAAAGGGTTTTCTTAAGCTAACATAAAAGGCTGGAGTCTATTTATATAAATCCAGTAGGTTGTTCCATATAGATTTCTTAATGCAAATCCCCATGCAAGAAGGCAGATTTAACATTCATTTGCTGGACTTCCCCTTTGAAAGAGGAAGAAAGGGAAAGAACGATATGGATAGCGTTCATTTTGGAAATAGAGGAGAAGGTTTCAGTATAGTCAATTCCTTCAACTTGTGAAAAACCATTAGAAACAAGACGAGTGTTATGTTTATCAACTTTTCCATCTAGTCCATACTTGGTTTTGTAAACCCATTTGCATCTAACAAGTTTTCGTCCAAGATCCCATGTATCATTTTCCAATAATGAATGATATTCTTCATTCATAGCTATGTCCTAATATGGATGGCCTGAAGCTTCTGCAAAGGTGTCAGGATCATAATTCGCTGAAGCTTGAGCTAGTAAAGAAGAGGCTCTATCGAACTGAGAATGTGTACGTCACTAATTTGTAGGATCACTTGCAAGAGCTCCTGCTGCATCCCGAGTAGCATGGACCCATTTTTGAAGCAGAGGAGCTTAAGGAGGATACTAAGAAGGTGGGGGAGGATTTTCATCTTCGTTGTCATCATCTGAAGAAGAAATATTTTCATAAGTAGAAGGGATAAAGAGAGGTGGCACATCCACCGAACTAGGCTCATAGGCTGATATATTTTCAGCAACTTTACATCTCTTCTAATGATAACATTTTTGGACTTAAGTGGAATAAGTCTATATCCTTTGACATCTTTAGAATATCCAACAAAAATACATTTTTCACTCTTAGGTTCTAAAGCTTTATGTTTCTCATCTAGAATATGGGCCCATGCTACACTTCCAAAAACACAAAAGTGACTTACATCTAGTTTAATTAAGCTCCATGCTTCTTCTGGAGTGATATTCTTTAAAACCTTAGTAAGAGTGTGATTTACTATGTAATTTGCGCAGTTGATTGCTTCTGCACAAAAATTAAGACTAAGTCCTTTATATTGAAGCATACAATTAGCAATTTCCTTTAAGGTGTTATTATTCCTTTCAGCTACACCATTTTGTTGTGGAGTATATGGAATAGTATGTTTCATTTGAATTCCATTCTCAATGCAAAAGTTGAGGAATTTTTTGTTAAAATATTCTTCGCCATTATCAGATCTTAGCTTAAGAATCTGATGTCCATATTGTTTTTCAACAAAGGCCTTAAAGGCCAAGAACATGTTAAATACTTCACTCTTGAGTTTTAAGAAGTATACCCAAGTGCATCTAGAGAAATCATCAATGAAAGTTAAGAAATACTTGTAGCCATAGAATGAAACAACTGGAAGTGGACCACATAAATCACTACGCACAAGTTGTAAAGGGTCTGAAGCATGCCAAGAGGCACGTTTTTCAAAACTATCCCGATGATGTTTTCCAAGAACACATCCGGAACAAACACCATCTCTGCAAGATACCATAGGAAGACCTGTCACCATATTTTCTTTACATAGATTTTGAAGAGAGAGATAATTTAAGTGACCAAATCACTCATGACAAAGTTTGCTCACTTCATCATTATGAGCAACACATACTGAGGGAAGAGTGGATGACCCAAATTTCTTAAACTTATACAACCTTGTAGAATCATCAGCAATGCCAGTAGTTACAATCTGTTTAGGATCTCTTAGGTCCTTATTTACAACATCATGAGGTGAAAATTCAACAGTTTTACCTTCACCTGAATGAGTTATCTAATATACAGATAGAAGGTTGCAGGATAAGGTTGGAACACATAGTACGTCATTAAATTGACAATTATCTAGATGAATAGTTCCAGTCCCTACAACACTAAGAGATATATCATCACCAACATATATTTTTGGTGTTACAATCATTTAAAGAAGAAATCATGGCTTTGTTTTTGGCCATGTGATAAGAAGCTTCAGAATCAATGAGCCACTCATGAGAATGAGAAGAAGAAGACACATTTAGTGCATAACCAAATCGAGATGCTTGACAACCACATGCAAAAGTGTTATTCATGAAGATGAAGTTGAAGTTGAAGAGTGCTCCAAATGGATGTTATGATTTTTCATTGTTGCTTCCAAGGCTTCCATATTCTTAAAGCATTTGGATTCTAAGTGGCCATCTCGATTACAAAAGTGGCAATGTCTATCAGTCTTCTTCCCTTTGTTTTTACTTTCCTTATCATTTTGTTGAAATGATTTTTCATTTTGAGACTGAAATTTCTTAGGACCCTTATTTGGTTTAAGATCATTATTTTTAGGATACTGCTTCTTAGGATTCTTTGAATTTAGTTGTTGTTGGGCGCCTAAGGCTTTCTTAGAAGATTTTCCAAGATTAAGAAGGCCAAGATGTAGGATTTTTTCTTGTTCTCATATTAAATAATCACAAAAGGCATCAAAAGAGGGGGACTTGTAGTCTTGTCCTTGAGAAATAAATGCTTCTCTAATATAATGGAAGGTGGAAACAAACAAAGAGTAGGTTGGTCCCAAATTATTAAGAATGGAATAGATAATACTACCATCTTCTTTCTTAAACTTAACACCTTCCAAGAGAATTCTAAGGGTCTTAAACTTGGACAAATAATTCTTAATGGAAGAAAAATGATTTGGATCCAATGTAAGAAACTCATTTTCGAGTTGATGGGCTCTAATTTCATTTTTAATTCCAAAAACTTTAGTGGGTTGTTTCATTGCTTCATTAGGGGTATCAAGTTCTGCGATATGGAATCTAAGGTCTGGAGAAATAGACATCCCTATCAACCCACATGCTTGATCTTGTCTATTTTCCCATTTGGTTGCCTTATCTTCATCTTTAGGTTTAGTTTCTTGGCATGAGGCTATTCTGTAAAGACCTTTACTTCTAAGTAAATCCACAATGTAGGACCACCATTGGAAGTAGTTGGTGCTATCAAGAATAACTTAGCATGGACTTTCCATTTTAACAGAAACTAAAGTTGTAGATGCTAAAACTAAGTGTTCCAATGGAAAAATCTTGAAAAATTAGGCTGATTCAAAAAAAAGGCTCTGAAAACGGCTTCCGGATGAAAAAGTTATGGCTTTCTAAAGAAAAGTTGTTGAAGATGTCGACAAAGTGCGTGAATATGTGGAAGTGAATGATAATGTTATATTTAAAAAGGAAAAAACCCCTTCTTTCCAAACTTAATCTAATTAGCTCATTTTAAAAAAAGGTTTTATATCACTCACTTTTATAAATAGGTGAAAGTCACTTTTACAATGGTACTTTATGAGCTACTCACTAAATTGTAACTTAAATAAAAGATAAAGAGACTTTAAAATTATAAGTGACTCACTTTTTATAATGGGTGAGAACACTTTTACATAAAGTAACTTTAAAACATAAGTTACATGTGCTTTTTGAAAAATTAACTCAACAAAAAGAAAGACTTGAACCCAAGACCTCTATTCTCATAAAGCAACTTTGGACCAAGTGAGATAGTTTAAAAGGTTAGTAATTTTTAGAAAAGAGGAAAGATTTATTCTTTTTCTCTTTTTAGTCACTGAAGATTTGGGGTGTGTGCTCACTTTAAAAAGCTTTTTTTGCCTACAAAACAAAAATCCACACAACCCAACATGGACATGCAAAAAAAAACCAAACTTTATGGCTTGAAGTTAGCTTTCACCGGAAACTAAATATTTTCCTCAATGTTTCTGATTTTCCAAGATCACACTAAGGCATGGCAGAAAAGAGCATACGCATGAGAAAATCATTTCTTTTTGTTTCTAATTTGCCCAGATCGCACAGAGTCATGGGGCAAAGAGCATACGTAGAAATGAAAGGTATAGATTCAGTAATAAAAAACAGAGAGCCAAATAAATCGAAATAAACAGAGAGATGAATAACTAGAACTGCAAAAAAAATTGTATACCTCGAGATCTTAAAAATGATGTAGCTAGGGCTACCAGAAACCTTTTCGCGTGAAACGAAAGGGGTTCCTCACTGGAACAGATGCTCCTAGCACAATAGAGCAGTCCTCTCATCCCGATACTAGTCAGAAACAGTAGATCTAGGAAACGAAAATCGGATGTAGTTGTACCGGCTTTGGATTTGGATCACCAACAGATGCGGACCTCAAATAGCTCTGATACCATGTAGGAATTTATAGGGTAAGTTCCTCAAATAGAAGACCAAAGGACACCACTCACAAATAGATCACATATCAATACACCAATATTCTTGACGTGGTTAAAACCCTCAAAGAGGAAAATAGTCCACGACCTAAGCCAACACGGCCACTTCAGGAAATTTATTAATAAAAGAAAGAAAATTTACATAAGCTTCTCTCATGAACGGTCACCCTAAAAATGACCCTCCATGCTCTTTAAATAGAAATCATGGACCAATCGGGTGTTAAGCCACGGATCAAGTGTCAGTAATATCGAGGAGAGAATGAACTGTCAGATCACTTCATGTCTAAAACATATCGTGACCGTCGGATTGTAAGTTACAAATGTACATAGCAAAGAAACACACTTTACCTAACTCTACACTAAACCAAGTTATACTTAACTATTTCCTGTGTCGGAATATCCTAACAATATTTTCTAGGGAAAGCAACTACTAAAAACCCCAACTATATATATTGCATTAACCATAAGATCTGAGAATAAAATACAATGCTTGTCCCTCCTCAACAATTCCTACACTAGTACAATCTATCTCTCCTTTTCCTAGGCCAACTCTGGCCAACACTTAGTCAATTTACTAACCTTCCAATCCCCTACTTCCTTGTGATCTTGGTCAAAGAATTTAGATGAATACAATATGCTCTGCTCAACCTTGAGATCAACCTACACAAGTATTTTCTATCCCCTGCCCTGAATGACTTCCTTTGGCCAATACTTAGCCAAATTTCAAATCCTCCAAGATTCTAATTCCTTACACAATTCCTGAGAGAATTAGCCCATATTTATTGGGAAATTCCCCACTCATAATTGTGTAATCCATCATAGGCCTTCTACTAATTGCATGCACCATCTATATAGCTTGGAAAATTATACAACTGGTAGTATATTATCCCTAAGCTCTAATTTAATTGGTTCTTCCTCTGAATTGACATGCATGAGTTATTTATGAGTGAATCTTCAGTTAACTGTTGTGGTACTAGTAATGCACTTGTGCACTACTCCACTACTAGATCTCTACTAGTTCCTCCAATAGTTAGAACTAGTTTAACTGAATATAACTCAGTTAGACTGAGTTATCTAATTACAACTCCAAAGAACTCAACCTGGGCCCCCTAAAATTTAGGAATCACTCTACATGACTCTAGATAGACTTCCAATTCAAATTTCCTTATTCAATTAATTCAATTTAATGTAATTAACTATTACAAGTTGCTATGATAATATAATTTCAATTTAATTAAAGGACAAATTAAATTATAATTTCTAGATGTTATTTTTAACATTTATTGTTGCTATTTTCAACACTCCCTCTCAATAATAAAGGAATTCAACTCTATCCCGATCAGGTATCTTTAAAAGGTTTTGAATGAAACACTTTTAACTATTTTTATTTCTACTACAACATCTGCAACCAAAAAGTATCCAACTTGAATCAGTATGATGCATATGTCACCAAAGTTTCTAACTACTACTAGCTCTGCCTCTTTCAACTAAAAACTTTGCACTTTTGCTGACTTTGTCTCTGAGCCATTTGCATTGTTGTTAACTCTGCTCTACACTCTCCAGTATCTGACTATTTCTAGCCTCTACCTCTGTCACTCTAATATCTGACTGCACCAACGACCACTGATCCATCCTACTACTATGTATGGTGGGCTCCCGTAGGAAGGCAATGATCCATGAGACAAGACCTCTCAGTGGACCCTGCCCAAATTTCTACCCTCTTGGGACTATCACTTCACATCACCCCACCTCTCATCTCAAGGTATGGTTGCATATGCTCCCTCTTCCCACTTGGCTCTAAATTTCACCCTTCTATAGGCCTCTCCTTGAGTGGATGTCTCCACTTGGTCTCATGTTTGTTTCTCCAATTGTGGTTGCTCCAAAACTTTCTTAGGCTTCTTCTGAAGCTGCATGTTGAGAGGTAATTCATGCTCCCTCACAACCACCAAGTCTCTAACATTTTCCTTGCTCCTCAACACTTTGAATGCATCTTGTACCTCAAGTGCACACAGGTTCTTGACTCACACACCAATCTATTTCACTTTTCCCACCGTCACATTTTTTTCTGAAAAAAGGAGTTGATTTTAAGTTGGCGATATCTCCATCATCCAAAATCCGATTTGGACGATTTTTTTTATGAATTTGGGTATTGTTTCACAAGGAATCTAGATCTACTATTTTTTTTTAATTTCAACAAAAAGATTCAGATTTTCTCTACTAACTCGCCACCCAAAAAATTCCTTCTCCTCAATTTGCCAATATCAATGATCACAACTCCTTTTGTGTCACTAAACATTGGCTCACTAATTTTCCCACTAACATCTTTCTAGATCCATTAAGAAGTCTACACATAAGGTCTTTTGGATTTGCCCTTAACTAGAGCTACATCAATCTGCAAGGACAACTTTGAATTATTCTCTTCTATATTGTCTTCAACTCTGATACCATGTAGATTTTTCTACAAATCCAGCTTTGATGCCATGTAGATTTTTACTTTTAGATTCAACAGCTTATGTGATATGATAAAACACAAAACAAGAATCTACTCTACTCCTCAGTGGAAACCAAAATTGATCGATGCAAATAATAGTTAGAGAAGGAAGAATATCAATTGCACATAACACAATATTTTTATGTGGAAAGCAACTGCTAAAAACACTGACTATCTATATTGCATTAACCAAAATATCTAAGAAGAAAATACAATGCATGTTCCCCCTGAACAATTTCTACACTAGTACAATCTATCTCTCTGCTTCATAAGCTGACTCTGGCCAACACTTAGCCAATTTACTAGCCTCCCATGTCCCTACTTCCTTGCACTCTTGGTCAAAGAATTTGGACGAATACAATATGTTATTCTCAACCTTGAGCTCAACCTGAACAATTATTTTCTATCCTCTGCATGACTAGCTTCCTTTGTCCAATACTTAGCTAAATTTCCAAGCCTCCAAGCTTCTAATTCCTTGCACAATTCCTAAGATAATTAGTCCATATTTACTGGGAAATTCCCCACTCATAACTCTGCAATCCATCATAGGCCTTTTACTAATTGCATGCACCATCTATACAACATGGAAAATTATAAAACTGATAGTACATTGTCCCTAAACTCTATTCTCAATTGGGTCTTCCTCTAATCTAACATCCATGAGTTATTAATGAGTGAATATTCAGTTAACTAGTGTGGTATTGGTGATGCACTAGTGCACTACTCCACTACTAGACCTCTACTAGTTCCTCCAACAATTAGAACTAGTTTAACTGGCTATAACTCAGTTAGATTGAGTTATCTAATTACAACTCCAAAGAACTCAACCTGGGCCCCTAAAATTTAGGGATCACTCTACATGACTCTAGATAGACTTCCAACTCAGATTTCCTTGATCAATTAAGTCAATTTGACTTAATTAACTATTACAAGTTGCTATGAGAATATAATTTTGATTTAATTCCCAATTTAATTCAAGGACAAATTAAATTAGAATTTCTATATGTTATTTTTAACATTTCTTATTTCTATTTTTAACATTTCTTGTTTCTATTTTGAACAGTGGAAAGCATGAATACCCATTGTGTGAACCACTATTGCAATTGTAGCTTGTTTCTCCAATATCTCTAAGTCCTATATTTGGATACTTGAATCCTTTATTTGATTACTCGACACACAATGATGCTTCACAAACTCCTCCACATTCCTCCCTCAAGGCAGCACTAGATGTATCTCACTAAACACCCCCAAGGGTGGCAATCTTGTCAAGAAGTAAATGTCTTGGATTGTTATCTCAATTTCATGACCATGTATCCAAATGCCTTTCGATCTACATCCCAATAGCTCACTATCCGAGATAATAATGGCTCACTAGCCCTCACCAGTGGGTTCTCAAAGAACTCTAGTAACCCATATCATGCAAGATCCCCTCTTATATTTTGGTTCCCATGAACCTGGCAGTGAAGGTCATAAAAGTATTGTTATCTTCATAACACTTTGTGCTCTTCTATACCAAAAAAATATCATCATATTTTGTCAATTATAGAGTACCCAAACAAATTTCTAGACCTATGGTTTATTTTCCAGGAGACCCTTAGTTTCATCTCACCATTAGGTCACCAACGTTGTTTTCATCAAAAATTGGGCTCGGATATAGCTTTTGTCCCCTTTCCTACGTTGATAAACATAGGAAATTGCCAAACAGTTGTGTTGAAACCGTGGGGAAAGACAAGGGTTTACCTCATCCCAATCAAACACTAATCTAGAAATCCAATCCACAAAAACTAATGTGTACGGTTAAGCCACCTAAATGAAATTATTAGATCCAAAATTCAATGGTTGATTTGTCTGCTACAAGCCCACCAAGATTTAGGGCCTCCTCCTCCTCTCCAAATTCACCAATATCTCAATGTGCAAATGAATTGGAATTAGGAGCAAGAAGCCCTTTTATTAGAAAAACCCTAATTTTTCCCTTAGCCATTATGAGCAAACCATAGCTCAGTTTGATGAACCATCAACATCGTTGGAAAACTCTCACTTAGATCTATAATGGGTATTCCTTCATGTTTGGTAATTTGAAACTTCATTGGGAAGCCATTTTTTCCCTGAGGGCTCACTTTGTCACATATTCAAATTGAATCTCTCCATATGAGTCACTTATACTTTGGACCACTTTTTATTTGCACCTATTGACTTATGTGTCAAGTTTCGTCATAAGTAACCATTATTTACTCATGGTTTTCATGGTCCCCTTTGGTCCTTTCTCATGTGGCAACATTCTTGAGTCACCCTTATTCATAGCATCAGAGATAAGTCGCCCTTATGTCTCATGGATTTTGTTCGATGCCCCATTGAGTCTTGTTACACTACATTTTCCCTCTATTTGTCCCATTCGTCTTGTCTTGCTCACATTTGACCTCCATTTATCCTTATTTGTCTTTGAAAATATTTTGTCTGAGTAATTGACTATCCCCTCCAGAATCATGTCAGTCATTGCTAGGTAAACCTTTCATATCATGCTCTAACAAGGTAAGTCATAAGTCCACCAGTCCCATTATTCCCCCATCATCAATCTTGGTTTTAGTCTCTATTAGTTACAACACTATGATCCTCATGCCTTTGTTGAGGACACCTCATTACCTCAACTCTGGTGGGCCCTCTTTTTTCAACATCAGCACATCTATTCCAAGAGAGTGGTCTATAGGGCGATGTACCTTGGTTCCATCCTTCATCATTGTTTTATGCCTCGATCAAGAAAATGGAATCATTATTTCCCTTTGACTTGGTTTTTTCTCGTGTGCTCAACTCCATCTCATTATTGCACGATCACAAATTGTACACTTGTTGGTCCAGTGATCCAGCAGATTGTCCCATCATTCCCCAAGTGTGCATGAGATGTTCTAAAACTTATGAGGGGGTGGACCTTCAAGTAGGCCCCACATGCAGGTTTGTAAGTAGATCATGATCTAACCTCAGATGTAGTTTTGTAGATTTGACTAGCTCAGTTTTTGCTAATCACAGAGCCCATAGCATGCACCTCTCTCTCATATGGTCCATTTATATCTTCAAAGCCCTTTCTTATCCAACATGACTTCTTTGGTTGTGATATCCCCCTCACATCAACTTGGGGGCATTATGTCATATGTACTTCATGCAACACATTTCATTATATTAGTCTCACTCTCTATCCTACATTAAACTTATGTATATGGGACTCATTATATCATTTTATTACTTTATGTTCCATTGATGCCAACATATTATGTATCATGTACTATGTTTCTCAGACCCATATTGATGGGCGCGCCATTATCATTTGTACTCAGTTATAGCGGCAAGTATGGGTATCCCTCTCCCAATTCATTGAGATCTTTTACTCATCATAAAAGGAGAATTATATCTACCACATAGGTCTCAACCCCTCCAGTTTTAGTCCTTCCTTTCCTTGATTCAGTGTTCTCTCTCTCTAAGACTCCCATTTGATGTCTCATGAAAGTGAACCTACAACGTATTTTAGTCATTCAATGTGCTCCTTACACTTTTATGTTGGGGGGGAATCTGTTATCACCTAAAAAAATATCACCTAGTCACTTCCTACTTGGTTGATCAAAATACACCATGTAGCATGCGTTTTTACACATTAAAACCCACTTTCGCCTTACGAAATGATTTGGAAATCCATTTTCCTCAATTATTTCTCATTAAAATATAGAGACCCCATGAAGAGTCTTTCCGGATCGCAGGTTGATCTCTTGGATCTCCACAGCATAGGTAGGGCATGTTGTTTCCCCAGTATATACCTGCTGGGCCTGTTGGTTGTTGGGGTTCAGGTTCGGTTGAGCAGGCATTTGGGGTTGTCTAGGAGGAGCAGGAGGTAATGGTTGTGGTTGAGCCGGTGGTGGAGGCAAAATGGCGGGAGGAGTGTTGTACTGGGGCCTCCACCCCGGTTGAGGTGCATTCAACTGAGGTTGTGGCTGGACATATGAGTGAAACGAATGAGTAGTGGGCTGAGTATGGAATTGAGGTGGGTAAGACCATGGAGGAGGCACAGACCAGGAAGGATGAGCAAGGGGACCCCAAGAAGGCATAGGAGCAGATTGGTTGGGGCTATAATAAGCTTGGGATGTCCCTTGCATCCCTTGCTAGTAAGGTCTAGGTCCATGCGGCCTCCTTTGTTTAAGGAAGTAGAGAAGTTCAGTGGGTGCCTTAGTCCCTTGGTATATGGCTTTAAATCCAGGTAAGGTTGGGCATTGGTTCGTGGGGTGGTCCTCCTCACAAACGAAACATACCTCTACTGAGTGTAATGGACACTCGTTCTTAGGGTGCTTCCTCGTACACCTGGGACAGAAGATGGCCAAAGCCCTCTCAGCTTCCTCTTTCTTTTGCTGGATTCGAAATGTATCAAGTTGCATGGCAATGGTCTATCTCACCTCACTTTTGAGGTCCTCTAGCTGATTAGCAAACTCATGCTTGGAGAAAGTAGTGCTAGCTGAAAGGGGGTTTCCCCTACCTCTTTTTTGGGCTGCCCTAGAGTTGTTTCTAAACACAGTCTTTATATCCTCATAAGGTAGTTGGTAAATATCTCCTCCAGCTAGCATGTGAAGGATATCTAGAAGGTCTTCAGGGACTCCTCGGAGAAGGACCAACTTGAGAGATTCAGGGTCAAGTGTGCACCTGGCCCATTTATAGCTAAGTTGGAACCTTTCCTCGTAATCTTCTAAAGACTCATCGTTTCCCATGGTCATCCGAAAGATTTCTCCCTTGGCTTCCTTGGACCTACAGTAGTCCCGGTATTTGGTATTGAAAGCTTGCTGCATCTAAGCCCAAGTGGTGATATTGTTTCCAGGTAACCCCATGAACCAACGTAATGCTGCATCCTTGAGGGTAAAGGGAAAGAGTTTCAATTTTTCTCATCTTCTGTATAGTCATAGGTTCGACAAAGGACAGCAAACTCAAACAGGAAGGTATCAGGGTCTTTAGTAGTCAATCCATGGAAGTGAGGTAAAGTGGAGGGGCTTATGTTTTTCATTTTCATGTCTCCATTGGTCTCTCTGATGGGAAAGGCACCTTCTATTCTCTCATCTTCTCTTCTACCGTTTCGGTTTTCAGCCATGGCTTCAGATGGAGTGTTCTCTAACTCTTCTTTTGTTATAGGATCTTCGTATATCTCAGGATCCTCACCTATAGGTTCTTCTGGATCACTGTCACCAAAGAAGAGAGAAGGGTGACTCAGTGAAGTGGTGGGGGTGTTGGGTAAGAATTTGTCGGTTTTATCTCTGTTCCTACGAGGCATGAAATGGAAAGGATTTTGATTGCTTTTGTTTTTTTTTCTTCTGGTACCTAAAAAACTAAAATAGATTGAACTGCAGCTAGCTAACTTGCTTAAATGAAAATGCGGAATTGAAATGAAAGAAGGAAAGGACTAATATATGTTGCTCAAATGAAATTACAGGAATGAAATGCTAGTCTACGCTTGCAGAATTGAAATGCTAATCTACGCTTGCATAATTGAAATTGCAGAATTGAAATGCTAATCTATGAAAGCAAGAAATATCTACTCTACTTTTGCGGAAATGAAATTGCAGAATGGAAATGAAATAAACTATTTAGCAGAAGGCGAGAGTAGGAAAATAGAAGAAAAGCAACAATCACCAATACTCTGACGCTTCCCCGGAAATGGCGCCAAAAAGATGGTGGGCTCCAGTATTGCAGCAATAATGCTGCAACTGTTGGGACTCCCTTCTTTACTTTTATCAACCTGGTAGTTCATAACAAACTTGGAAGCGACGGTGTTGTATGCACAAGTACTAGCTCTTGCCACAGCTGTCACTTGGTCAGCTGGCACAAGTCTGCTAGGGCTTAAGCCAACTTCTATGAGCTCTTAGAAGAAGCTTTTTAACTAATGGACGAAAGCTAAC
This sequence comes from Pinus tabuliformis, assembly GCA_031772625.1. Classification (NCBI taxonomy): domain Eukaryota; kingdom Viridiplantae; phylum Streptophyta; class Pinopsida; order Pinales; family Pinaceae; genus Pinus; species Pinus tabuliformis. Next base: position 415,909,213 of record CM062819.1, on the reverse strand, counting down.
TCAAAGGAAGCTAATCTAATTGCGGAGAGAAAATGAAAGCCAAAAAGTAACGCAAACCCTAGCAAACCCTAATTCTACCAACTAGTCCTACTGATGCAAAGGAGAGAATGAAAACTATTAAAAGAGATGCCATTACTTCTATGAAGGTAAAATGCATGTGTCTAGGCTACCTCTATCTGAAGAAAACATCTTTTTGTATTTTTGAATAAGTTATCAGAATTATCATGCATGTGCTTTTAACTGGCTTTTTGCTGTGCAAGGGTGGATCAAGGAGGAGAAATGCTTGGAAAAGGTTGGGAAGGTTCAGAGAGGGTCTAAGGAGTCCCTAACACTCTTCCGGAGAGTTTCACAAAGTTTGGCTATCAAGAAACCTCATTTGTGAGCTTCTACAGGAAGTCTGCAGGGGTTCTACAGGATGTTTCAGGAATTTCTACAGGATGTTCAGAAATTTCTACAGGATGTTTAAGAATTGGATTTTGGAGGATGGGTGAGTGAAGGAAGATGCATGGATGGATAAGGAGGTAGGACAGGGGCCTGAAATGACCCAGGGACTGATGGATGGAGTGATGAGAGGGTGTAGAAGGCTGACTTGGCTTGAAGAAGGCTAAGGCAATGGAGGAGCAAGAAGGTAGGGTTATGTGGGCAAAAGAATAGTTGTGAGACGAGGAACTTAACTAGGAGATGGAGCAGCTGGCCTAGACGAAGCTTAGGTGGATGAGAGAGTGGTGGAGATTCCCTGCACGGTGTACACTTAACCGAATCAACAAAGTCCTGCACACAATCAAAGTCTTAGCTAATCTACTCTAACTGTCAATGAAACAAATGAACAGCAGCTTTATTTGTAAAGAGAACCATGTACATCACTCAAGCAAAGAAACATTTCAGAGGTCTGAACGCATAACTAACTTCTACAAATGAAAACATTACACCAAGGATTGCATGGTCAAGCAAACTAGTGTTTTTGTTGGGGCAGCACTGTTTCTGCAATTCTAGCCCCTGATCCAATAAGGATGAGGTGAAACTGAGAGTGTTGTCAACCCTTTTTCTTGGAGCTTTATCTGTTATTATCCTACCAATCTATTTTAAACATCTGAAGCAATTCTATTCATAACCAGTGACCTATTTAACCAACACAACTAAACCTGCTTAACAGAAACACGTTTCAAATGCATAAAAGGAAAATCACGATGCATAAAGAAAAGATAACAGTACAAAGAAGGAGGCCCTAGGCTCTCAGGTTGGGCCCAACCCCGAGAGCTATGGCTCCTATAGAAAACTCAGAGCTGATATCAAATTGGACTGCTTCTCATTATCAAAAAATAATCATAAGTCAAGAGTTATGCCAAAAATGGCTACAAGAGAACAAAATAAAGCTAGCAGCACTGAGTGCAAAATATGCAAGAGTTTCCAAAAGTCCCTCACGAAGGCTGAGGCCTTAACATTTATACACCATGAGGCCCTAGTTGGCCTCCTAAATCTATGGGACTTGGCTGCCCAAACTGTGAGTGAACAGCTCCTTCCAAAATTTGTTTGGCTACCTTCTAGATCTGGTTTTGGTGGCCTTTGGAGCTCGGAGTTGGGGGTGAGGATCCCGAGGAAGGCTATTTAATGCCATAGACAACCCCCCTACGAATCCTCAACCCAAGCTTGGTTGTCTTCTAGCCCATGATTGCTCGGTTTTGCTCCAACATGTGTCAAAAAACCTGAAATGAGCACGTGTTAGCCACCTAGGAAGAGTGACTACCCTTATTTGTACAAATGACATAAACATACTGAAAAATAATGCATAAGTTATGGAAAATGAAGGATTGAACAAGGATAATTAGGCCAAATGAGCCCAAAATGTTACTAAATGTGGGGCTCATCAAGGGGGCAACCTCCTTTACATTACATAAATGAACAATTCTTGGATGATTCAAATGAGAAAACCTCCTTTCTATATATAGGAGTCTAAGGAGTCACAATATAATCCAGCCGACCTAACCATAATAATATAATGCCACAAAAATAACAATAGAGGTATTCTATGGGGCACAGTAACAACAATATGGGGGTAATAGGGGCACAACAATATTAATAAGGGGTATAAATACAATAGTAATGGGGTAATCGCTAGTATTATATGGACCCAACATGTCCCTCGCCTTCAAAAAAGTGTTGTCCTCAACGCTTGAGTAGTTCTGGATACTTCTGCATAAAATTCTTATCCTCCCATGTGGAATCTTCAGCGGATAAGTTCTTCCACTTGATAAGATACTCTGAAATTGATCGATTTCGTAGTTGTCGAGTTCTTGTTTCTATGACTGCTTCCAGTTCCAATATAATTTTTCCTTCCTCGTCAAGTTTTGGCAATATTGTTTGAACTGGGAGCTTGTCACCTATAACCTTCTTTAAACATGAAACATGGAAAATTGGGTGCAATCGAGAAGCTACAGGAAGCTCCAATTTGTATGCCATAGTACCAATCTTTTGCAACACCTTGTACAGACCATAATACTTTGGTGATAATTTACTATCCTTCTTAGCTTGCTTGAGGGAAATTTGCTTATATGGTTGTAGCCGTAGGAATACCCAATCACCTACATGAAAACTTCTTTCACTGTGATGTTGATATGCCTGTTGTTTCATTCTATTCTGTGCCAACACGAGGTTATCCTTTAAGAGTTGGAGGACTTGTTGTTGATGTTCGATGTGATGTTCCACTACCTGAACCTTAGAATTTTCTCTTAAATATGATGTGATGGATGGTGGTTAATACCCATAAAGTGCCATAAATGGGGTCATTTTTGTTGTTGTATGGAAGGAAGTGTTATATCACCATTTAGCCAGAGGCAACCATTTGACCCATTGTGTCTGTTTCTTAGATACAAAGCAACGAAGATATCCTTCCAAACATTTGTTTACTATCTCAGTTTTCCCATCAGATTGAGGATGATAAGATGAGCTATGAGCTAACTGAGTACCAAGACAAGAAAATAATTTTGTCCAAAAATTTCCAGTGAAAATGGGATCTCTGTCACTTACAATAATCTTTGGGTTTCCATATAGCTTTTGAATTGTTTCCATAAATGCAGTAGAAACCGTACTGGCTTTAAATGGATGTGATAATGCACAAAAGTGTGCATACTTGGTAAGTCTGTCAACTACCACCATGATGACACTCTTTCCCTCAAACTTGGGTAAACCTGTGATAAAATCCATTGAAACCTCCTCCCAACATTGGCTTGGAATGGATAAAGGTTGTAATAGACCCAGTGTCTTAATTGTTTCCACTTTATTTTGTTGGCAAACCAAACATTCCGCCACAAACTTTTGAATATCTGATTTAAGGCCATCCCAAAAAAATTCCTTCTTAACCCTGTGGTAAGTTTTTAGAAATCTTGAGTGCCCTCCTAAGGGAGAAGTGTGCAATTCCATAAGAATATTTTGTTTTAGCTGGGAATTCTTATAGAGGTATAAGCGATCTTTGTACCATAACGAATCATTTTGCCAGCTAAATGTATCAGACGTACTAGAATCTTTAAAGAGTTTAGACTTCTGTGATCCATACTTGATTATTAGAGATTTCAGCAAAATCACATAGAGAATCATTTGTCAACGCGTTTCGAACCAACTAGTGTGGTTGAATAAGTGCCCACACTTCGTTATTCTTCCATTCCTCCCTTGCTTCGTTTATCCAATCTGGTTGGATAATAGAAATGGCGCACAACAATTCTTCCACATCCTCATCCTTTCTTGAGAGTGCATCTGCCACCACATTTTGCTTCCCTTTTTTGTAGATGATTTCAAAGTCATAACCCAACATCTTTGTGACCCACTTTTGTTGCTCTTCAGAGGATAATCTTTGTTCTAAAAAGTATTTAAGGCTATCATGATCCATTTTTACCTTGAAGTCTCTTCCCATTAGGTATGGTCGCCATTTCTTAAGTGCATGGAGTATTGCCAACATTTCCTTCTCATAAATATCTTTGCTTAAAAACTTTCCCTTGATTGGACGACTTTCAAAAGAAATGGGTCTTTCATCTTGCATTAGAACAGCACCAATTCCATTTCCTGAAGCATCACATTCCACAATAAAGGTTTTTGTGAAGTCCAGTGTAGCTAAGACCGGTGCTTGGCACATTGCCTCTTTCAGATGTTCAAAGGCCTTTGTTGCTTCTGGAGTCCATGAGAATGCATCTTTCTTCAATAATGTTGTTAGAGGTGCTGCTATTCTCCCATAATTCTTAACAAACTTGCGATAATACCCTGTCAACCCAAGAAATCCTCGCAGATGCTTTATGGATGTGGGTATTTTCCATTCCTTAATGGCTTTAATTTTGCTAGGGTCTACCTTAACTCCTTCATGAGATACAATATGACCCAAATATTCCACCTCCTGGACTCCAAAGAAACATTTGGATCTTTTTGCATATAATTGTTTCTCCTCCAATAGTTGTAGCACCCTGTCAACATGTTCAACATGATCCTTCCAAGACTTGCTATAGATTAGTATATCATCAAAAAATACTAACACAAATTTTCTAAGGAATGGTTTGAAAATTGAATTCATCAAACCTTGAAATGTTGAAGGTGCATTGGTAAGGCCAAAAGGCATGACCAAAAATTCATAATGACCCTCATGAGTTCTAAATGTTGTTTTCGAAATGTCTTCAATCTTCATTCTGACTTGATAATATCCTAAACGAAGATCCAACTTGGTGAAGTAAATTTATCCATGCAATTCATCCAGTAATTCATCAATGACAGGAATGGGGAACTTATCCTTAATAGTGAGCTTGTTGAGCTCCCTATAATCCAGACACATGCGCCATGATCCATCCTTCTTGTGCATCAATACTACTGGAGCAGAGAAATAACTTTGACTCGGTTGAATTATACTAGCCTCTAGCATTTCTGCAACCATACGTTCAATTTCACTCTTTTGGACATAGGGATATCTGTACGGCCTGATGTTTGGAGGAACACTTCCTAGAATCGGATGAATAGCATGATCATGATCACGCATAGGTGGGAGACCTTTGGAAGTCTCAAATACCTTGGAATGATTGTCCAAGACTTTTTGGAGATCTGGAGAAATAGATGATTCCGATGTGGAAACATCTAGCGAACATAATTGTGCAATTACACCTCTTTGCTCCTTTTTTAGAAGCTTTGTCATACCATTAGAGATGATTATCTTTCCTGGTTTCCCTGCAATACCCCTTAATTCAAATTCCTTTCCTTCCACAGAAAATTTGATGAAAAGTTCTTGAAAATTAAAAGATATTGTACCCAAGGATTGTAGCCATTGGACTCCTAGTACAACATCAGCACCTCCCATTGGAATGGAAAGCATTGAGCTAGTCAATACATATTCTCCCATGGATAGCTTGATATTATGGCACTTTCCAGAGCAATTTATTGTTCCTCCATTTGCAATCATCACTTGAAACTCTGGTGTTGGATATAGGAAGCAATTCAATTCTTTTGCTACCCTACAATGAATAAAATTTTGGGTGCTTCCTAAATCAATCAACACTATTACCTTTTTCTTCTTGATTTGTCCTTCTATCTTGATGGTTTGAGGAGTGGTAATTCCCGCCAATGCATTACAAGATATGGTCGGATTTATTTGTTCTTCATCTAGGCTTTGTTCCTGGAGTATATCCTCTTCCTTTGACCTTTCTTTCTCCTTTTCTTCTTCCTCTTCACAATCTATGTAGAATAATTTCTTCTCAGCACACTTATGACCTTTAGTGTATTTGCTATCACAACTGTAACAAAGCCCTTTTGCTCTTTTTTCTTCCAATTGTTGTGGTGTCAACCTTATAGGTTGTGGAAGACTAGGGGCAACAACACTTCCCTCTTTATAGTTGTGAGTGGTATGCTTCCTGGTTGCCATAATTTTGCTTTCCATTTTTCTTGCTAACCTGAATGCCTTCTCTAATGAATCAGGTTCCCAAAGGCGAACATCATGTTGGATATTATCCTTTAAATACCCTATGAACACATCAATCCTATGCTCCTCTGGAATATCTTTTACCCTTATGTTCAATTTTTGGAACTCCTCAATGTGCTCCATTATTAAACCCTTTTGTTTGAGACTTATCAATTGGCTAAAAAAAGTGTTGCTTTTTGTATCCTCATAATGTGCTATCAATTCTTCCATAAAAATTTCCCAAGTGATAAATTGTTTACAAGAGCAAAGCCATTGATACAATACAAACTGATTTGGTTCCAAATATAAAGTTGCCATACGTACCTTTTGTGTGTTTTGCACATTATTGAGATCGAAAAACTGCTCCATCTGTAATATCCATGTTGCAGGATCCTTGCCATCAAACTTCCTCATATCGATTTTTGGAATATGGTGGGGCTTCGATCCAACATTAGAGTCTATTGTATCATGATTAACATTTCTTTTGTTCGCATCATGAGTTTTCTTTACTACCTTTTCACCATTAGTAAGTATTTCTTGTAGAAAATTTGTCAAATCTTTCTTCATATCAGTCATGCCTGTCTTCAAGTTTGTGTTCAAATCTATCTTCAATTCTTCCATGTCTGTCTTCAAATCTGTCTTCCAATCATCCATCTTAGCTTCCACGCCCCTTATCTTAGATTCCATGCCATTTATCTTAGCTTCTGTTAGCTTTTGTGAGCGTGACATTTGTTGCACTTGTTCTTGTAATTTTGATATATCATGTAGCATTTCTTCCTCTTCTTCATGAGTCATGCTAGAGCTTTCAGGTTCCTTACTAGGTGTTTGCATTTTCTTTCCTTGGGGCATCAGTCACCGATAATAATGCTTTACTATGCCCTTTGAATTCCTTCAAACCAAGCTTACGCAAAAATTTTAAAAAAAACTACACACCTTTTTTCACTTTGTAGAAGCCTGATATTGAATCTGATGTATCTCTGTAATTTCAGATCCTCCAATTCTAAAATTGTGATCTGTAGTATCCTTCTGCGTCCTCTTTCCAATTCCACAAGTCTGACCCAAATTGGATTCTCCAAGGAAGAGTTATGCGAAATCTCCCACAGTGACTTGATTATAGACTAGTTCAGTAGAGCGAACTTGTACGACGTGCCACGAGTCACTATTTCGACCTTTGGATCTAAAAAAATGCATACAAGAAACTACAGTCTATCCTCTTTCTGTACCTTCTTACGAAATTTCAATCCGATCCCCAGAGAGAAAGTTATGACGATTTTCCCTAGATCACCTGTTTGGAATGTAATTCAGGAGTCTGCAAAAAGACCAACTTCCTCATATCATATCTCCGCAAATATAGTGCAAAAAGCTCTGAAATTCGGACCCGAGGTTCAGTGCGATTTCTTCTCAAATGGGTTTTTTTTTCCACAATGACCTGTTTGGAGCAGTGAAACCCTAGAATCCAAAGCTCTGATACCAAATGTTATGAAACCAGCTCAAGAAAAGATAGAAAAGATAGATCAACGCCTTAGAATTCAGCCTCTTCGAGGGGGAAACCTCCTTTACATTACATAAATGAAAAATTCTTGGATGATTCAAATGACAAAACCTCCTTTCTATATATAGGAGTCTAAGGAGTCACAATATAATCCAGCCGACCTAACCATAATAATATAAAGCCACAAAAATAACAATAGAGGAATTCTATGGGGCACAGTAACAACAATATGGGGGCAATAGGGGCACAACAATATTAATAAGGGGTATAACTACAATAGTAATGGGGTAATCACTAGTATTTTAGGGACCCAACAAAGGCACTAGAGATAACAATGAGGCTAGAAGATACACGATGAGTGGAGAGGGAAACATTGGGATGGACCAAGTACAATCATAGTTGGTCGCCTTAATGTTACAGTTGTAGTACCTTGCCAAGAGCAAGGGAAGCATGAAGAGGTATGTTGTACAATTTGTAGGAGGGAGGGACATCATTGTAATGAGTGCTCAACCATAATAAAATATGTAGCTATAGGGGGGAAAAATCCATTGGCCCAAGGCAAGGGCCTCTAGTGTGATATTTGTAGGGTGTGGAAGCACTTGCCTGTAAACATCCCAATGATGCAAAAGTACCAAAGCTCGACGAGGTCTCTGTTCTACGACTTTTATAAATTATTTGGATGACATAACCTCTTGCCATGCATTAGACCTAATGTGTGAGAAGACCTCAGACACCTACTGTGTACAAGAGGAAGAGGGAGTTGATGGGGTTTCAAAACAATTTTAGGGACAAGATTATCCTACACCGGTGCAGGGACAGGAACTTTCAGGGTGAGGACAAGGTTTTCCTGGCAAGGAGGTTTTGGGCGAGGAAGAGGATCGATAATCTATTTCAAATTTGGAAATCCAAGTCATCTAGTGAGGGACTATCTGAATCCCTGCATGACGCGTACATATTGCATAGCACTAGATCATGTGACGAAGGATTGTCCATTATTAGTAGAAAAGTGGCAAGAGAAGAGAGGGCCAAATGTGCAAATGGTTATCACTTACCCTTGACAAGAACATCCACAAGTGTGCAAAGTGACAAGAAGTGGGACAAGATTAGGCATGGTTATGATGAAGCCACCAGAGCATCCTCATCAATCAGTGTGAATAGTTGTCGAACCCCCTCTATGGTTTGACACCGTTAGGGAGAAGTAGACATGTAAGGAAGTGAGAAAGGACTTTTTAGCTGTAGAGTGAAGACAGTCAAGCTTGGTGAGATAGCCACAGGTTCCACTAGTATATGTTGCATTGTCAATCTTTGATGAACCTCCACCTAAGGTAATGTTAAGGGAGGTAAGCCCCACTGAAAATTTCTTAAGGAGGTGTTTAAATTTAATGAGGAATGAGCAGGAAATTGAGAGACTTGTAGGATGATCAATCACTACGTGCAAGAAACTAGTGAGCACGGTGTGTAATATAGGGGGGCCAATTTTGCATAGGTCTCTCCAAAGATAGTAAATAAGGTGTTGTGCAAAAGGTGCACAAAAAATTAATTTAGATTAAATACCTAGATAATTAACTATGATATGGAAAATACCATTTTGGATTTTGGTTCTAATGTTAATATCTTTCCAAAGAAGACATAGGGATTGATGGGCAAACCTTAGTTGGTATGGTCGGTCACTAGTCCAATTGTGCCTTGCCAATAAATATCACATATTCCCAATTGGGAAATTAGCAGATGTAAAGGTGAATATTAACGAGGTAAAGAGTCTCGTTGACTTTGAAGTTATTGACATTATGGATGACATAGACCCTTACCTAGCCTTATTTGGAATTGATTGAGAATTTTATAACCAGGCTACCATCAATTTGAAAAAGAGGCAAATGATTTTGAAATAGGAGACTAATGTGTCATCATCCCATTAGACCTTAAAGAGGGGGACTACTATGTCAAATCGGTGAGAGAGGACCTTGACATAGTTGAGCTCAATAATATTATAACATCACAGTTTGGCACAATGACTACATTAACTGTTGACTGTGCATTGAGTTGGAAAAGCATTAACTCATATTTTGCAGACTTGCATGAGGCAATATAGAACTAGTAACAATGCCTCCATGATTTTTCCATCAAAATATGTGCCTAGATTACAAGGTTTGTGAGGTGGATTAACACAAAAGTACTAGAACCTCTTTAATTTAACAAGTTGATAAATGTAATCACTTTTGTGGATGATTTTGAATATTGATGCCAAACCATCTAAGGTTGTTCACGCTCAACATTACTCTTAAATCTATTCTCACACATTGGTGGGAAACACACAAAATACACACAGAGACATGTCAACAATGAAAGCACCTACTACCAATTAGGTTTAGTTTAGATGTTGGGGAGTATGCAGAACAATATATGGGTGAAGAGTCCCCAACCACTTATTTGAATAAGTGTGTCATAGAATCATAGGATGAAGGTATTCTAGAGGTGGAGTTGGTGGACTATTTTCTGAACACAATGGATGTCATACCTCGAAACTGGTATACAGAGCTAGAGCTACAATGAGGTATTGTAGATTGGGAAGAAATGGAAGAAAGTTTTGTTTTAACCTTTTAATTTCAAACAAAGGATCCACTCATAGATGAGGCTTTTTGTCGTATTAAAGAGAATATGTTAACACCAGAACTAGAGCCCATGGTAAGGGATGAGACATTCTATCCATTTCACAAGAATTTCCATACTACCATGATGTTGGAAGAGTGTTATGGTGTAGGTTTTAACCCCGTACATAAATTACCTGCATACAAATTCTAAAAACAAAAAATAAGCAATGGTGAGAGCATAACACATAAAAGAAATATACATAAATATTTTCCCCTGCATCCCAAAACCTGGACTACCAGATTGATTTTTCATTATGTTCCTTTCATTGTTACAATACATATATATACATGTTGAAGCATCCATAAACCCCAATCCATTAACCCTGGATTAGAACATAACCGTAGTTCCCTTGACCAGATCTACAAAATACCATGGACCAGAAACCATTGCGCCCAAAACCATGTGAGAAATCCATGCACAAAACCATAGGTAGGTCTGCCCACCTAATATAGGGTCAAAAAATATTTCCCTGGGGCACTGCCCCGGACCCCATAGAGGGGGGCTACTGCCCCCCTCAAACCCCCCACTGCACCCAGCGCAACAAAGAAGTCATCTGGGTCTAGTCGTGGAAAGAATATAACACAACCCAACATATGGCATGGCGGAAGAAGTAACAATGATGAAGATCCCTAGTGTTGTCTCTCCCAAAGACAGGCTTGGATTTCTTACAAGACCAGTGCATGGGCACTTGGATTTCTTACAAGACCAGTGCATGGGCACATCTAAATTCAGTGTGCCTTATATGATCCTCAAGAAACTGAGGCATCATATGCATCTTCTACACATAGTAATTACAAATATACAACTATACATATAACAGCATGAGTTGGTTCCTTCATACAAGGACATAAGATATGTATTTCTGGTATCCTTTCACATATAAAACTCACAAGAATAAGGTAAAAACTAGTGGAGGCTGAGTAATCAAGGTCTTATAGTTTAATCATATTTTTCATAATAATGAAAGAAGAGAAGGAGAATACTATCTCATCACATAGAGCTTGAAACATCAAGAGTTCTATACTTATCTGAGCTAAATATACATAGGTGGATGTAAGAAGAGTGAATGTTATGATTTTAGGAATCCGTCGATAGTCGGTCACCGATTGCTATTTGCCCTCCATATTTAGCCATTTTTTCGTTTGTTGGGATTTTCCAAGGTATACCTTCAAAATTCTTTATCTTCTGCTCCAGGAGTCCATTTTTGGACTTCCATATACCGTTGGAAAGATATTTCTAAGAACTACATAATGGGGAAGTCTGATTTAGCTCTGAGATCTTCTGTTGCCTGGTAAAGGGGCTCCAAAATTCACTACTCTTGGGAAACTTTGACCATTTGAAACCCACAATGCAGTGAGTGACAACATTGGCTCCAACTGGAAATAATGCCTTGCTAGCAAGGTACTGAGGACCTACAGACCAATAGTCTTTCCTTCCATTGGGCATGGATTTATTCTTAAGAAAAATATAATTTGGTGAAAAGGAATTTTCTGAAAATAAACTGAAAAATTCGAATGACAATTTCAACGTACACACCGGATATTTACAATGAGCAAGAGATAGATATCTCTAATTTTGAAAATAAAATTTTAGAAACTAACCATTTACAGGCACTTCCAGCAGTTGACCATCCAAGTTTTCAAGCATGTAAATGTTGTTTCCCCTTTCTTCTACAATCTTGAAAGGGTTGAACCATAGTGAATCCAACTTCCCATGTTTTCCTTTGTCTTCTTGCCTTACATCCCATCTGAGAACTAAATATATTTGCTAAAGAGGTATGTCCTTAGCCTTCTTGTCAAACAAAGATTTCATCCTTTGTTGGTAGTTTGGCCCTTTGGCCCCCACCTGCTCTTTATTCTCATGAAGCTCCACTAATTGATTTATTCTTCTAGTCAAATCACTTGATTCTTCCTCGGCTTCTTGTAGAAACTTATCTACTAGCATTGCTAATTGGATAGGGAAAACAACAACCTTGCCATGTACTAACTCAAAGGGTGATTGCCCAGTGGATCTTTTGGGTGTGACACAGTTAACCCACAGAGAAAACTTTAGTTGAGAGTCCCTGTTCCTTTGATTTTCAATGATGGTCTTCTTTATAACTCTCACCACAGTTTTATTAGAAGACTCAACCAAGTCATTCCATTGAGGGTAGTATGTAGTGGAGTGTCCAATAATGATGTTGAATTTGTGGCAGAAGTTGGTGAACTTGGCATATTTGAAGACATGTGCATCACCAGTGATGATTTTAAAAGGACACCCGAAATGGGACAATATGTTCTCCTCCATGAATTTTATCACCACTGAATCAGTAGCATTCCTGTCTGGGATAGCCTCTACCCACTTGGTGAAATATTTTGTGGCTATTAAAATCCATTTGTTTTGGCCACTAGAAGGTGGGTTTATTTCTCCAATCAAGTCCAATCCCCACTGTCCAAAAGGCTCCTCTACGTGCACAAGAATGAGAGGGAGAGGAGAAAACTTCTGTCTTTCAGCAAACAGTTAGCATTTTTGGAATGACCTGACCTAAGAATAAACATCTCCAAACATTTTGGGCTAGTAGAATCTTGCTTTAAGGATTTTATGTGTTGTTGTCTTCCAACTGTAGTGTCCACCACAGACTCCTCTACGGAAAACCTCAATCACTTCACGGGTTTCTCACTCAACCAGACATAGCAGCAATACCCCCGCCGAGTCCTTCCAATAGAGCAGTCCATTAGATATAATGTATTTATGTGCTTGCAATCTCAGACTCCAGTATTTAGATCTATCTAGTCCCAATGGGCATCTTAGGAATAAGATCTAATGAGCAATGTTATTATACCTCGGTGATCCCTCATATTTGGAATAGATCTTCTGCTCAGCTATTTTGATTTCGCTTTGTTCATTCTCTGGTTTGGCCTCCTCTATGATAAGGCTTATCCCTAGAGCTTAACAGTTGGATTCACATAAGATCTTGGCCAACCCCTAGACTTTGATGAGATTGGTAGGCTTTATTTCTAGCTCATATTCTTGTATTTTAGTTATCCATCTACTCCTCTTTCCTTCGATGTCTCCCTACACCAGAATGTCCCTGACTGCAGTCATTGGGATGAACATTGTGATTCCTGATTGCAACACATGCATGCGGAATGATTTCAGCGCCTTCACCAGTGCATAGGCATGTTTCTCCAGTATATTATACTTCAACTCAACATCCCTTAGGACCTGACTGAAAAAGGAAATGGGTTGCTCGTAACCTTCTTTATTTTTCTATAACATTACAACAAAAATGGTATGTGGAGAGATGAAAGAAAAGATGTAGAAAGGCATTGAATAATTGGGGCTAACTAGCACTGGAGCCTCAGCCAAATATTCTTTGATCCTAGTGAAAGAATCATGAGGGACAGAGCTCCACTTAACTTCATTCTCCTTCTTGAGCATGTTTGTGATACCTTTAACTATCTCAGCATAGTTGGGTATGAATCGCCTTAAGAAACTTACCCGCCCCAAAAAGGCTTGGACTTATTTATTGTTTCTGGGCAAAGGAATAAGGCTAATGGCTTTGAATTGTTCTGGATCAATCTGTATTCCTTTCTGTGCCACTATGCGTCCAAGCAGCTTTACCTCACTCAAGGTGAACTGAGATTTCTTCAGATTCAAAGAGAGGCCATACCTTCTGCACTTCTCGAAAGGAGCTTTAAATGGAGGATATGCTCTTCATCAATCTTAGAGAAGACTTTGAGGTTGTCAAGTAGACTACCACAAATTTATCTTTCTTGCCCATGAAAGCTATGTCCATAGCTCTATGAAAAATGGCCCCTACATTTATCAACCCAAATGGCATGCAGGCATACATGAAGGTTCCCCACAGGGTGGTGAAAGAAGTCTTTTTCTAGTCTTCAGGGTGGACCGCCACTTGGTTATATCTTGAGAATCTGTCCATCATGAAAATTATGGCTGCACCCACTACCTTCTGCGATATATTATACATCTTGGGCAGAGGGTAGTTATCTTTTAGAGATGCCCTGTTTAAATTCTGGAAGTCGACTGATGTGTTTTTGTATGATTAGTTTTTCTATGCTAATAACAATTACATATTTATAAATATGTGCATGCATATTGCTCCTTGTGTTGAGGTTTCATTAGCTGTTTGTGCATACAATCTGGTAAATTTCCTTAAGTTTTAAAAGACATTCATGAACAAAATAGCTTCAGAAACAAAAACTGAACAGCAAACATGTACAGTGCAGCAAACAATCAAAGAGACACATTAACACAGTGTTTTGATGAAGGAGTTCACCCCTCCTCGGCTACGTCTCCTTGGCCCAGCTTCCATGGCTTGGGCATCTATATTAGCTCAATGTGGCAACAATGTTGTTTACAAAGCCCTATGGCTCCTGATACCTGCACCAATGTGTTCAAAATTTTCAAAATAGCCAACAACACCTCTTTCTGATTTCAATTAAGGCGAAAATTTCACAAGATATGCTTCATTCAATTTTTCCCTAAGAAACTCCGCTAAAACTAGAGAAGACTCTAGTTAGCACCGCCAAAGTTTGCAACTCCGCCGAAATTGGCATGCCTCCAAAACTGCCTCCAACATAATAATTTGGATTAATTAAATTTAAGCATGATTAGTGGCACCTTAAGTGCGCTTAACCGTTTAGCATTGGCCCTTCTTTACAAGGCATGGTTGTATGGTGAGGGAGATGACCCACGAGGTTGGTTCCCTCCACTCCCATCGTCGGCAATTACTGTAAGTTTAAATAGTGAATCAGGGCCACCGTTTACAAAAACCTGTCGCTGGCTCATTGGTTATGTAATGGAGTTTGGGAGGGGGAAGTCATGGATTCAACCCGCCCTCCGCCCATCCCTTAATATATTTTGTTGCCCCACATAATATTGTCATTCAAATATTTTGATGCACCATTGGAATATGTGGATTTGACCATATCATAAAACATTTAAAATACGCCATGTTATAATATATATGCGATTTAAATAAGGTTTGTTTATATATAGTATCATATATATATAATATCATATATATATATGACATTAAATCATATAAAATAATATATATATATATATATATATATATATATATATATATATATATATATATATATCCTCCACAATATCCCAGGCTGAGAGGAACCAATGGAGGTAACCACAGGTCAAGCTTTCAATTTGGTAGCTAACCCTAACAAACCAGAGAGGGCTCTCTCTATAATATCATAAGCAAAGAATTGACTGGAATATAAAAGGATTTTAGGCTAGATATGCTAGGCTCATTTAGGTTTGAAAATTTAAGGTTTTGATGCTAAACAAGGGATGAAAACAAGTTAACTAGGTCAAAAGATCGAAAGGTAACAGCAGCACAAATATAAAGGAGCAAAGTAGAAGTAGTGTTGTGGTAGCTTAGGGTTTGTCAATGTAGCGTAGTGTCTAGAAGAAATAATAGGACTTAATGAGAATATATGTCATGAATTCATTAAGAAAGAAATCAAATAACATATAGTGATAATTTCATCAAAACAGAGCTTTAAGGAAAGAATTATGCTTATAAAATTAGGAAAAATCACTAAATAAATTGATGAATAGAAAGAAGAGATGAATATCTATCATATGAAACTATAACAGAGAAGAAACAAGATCACAAACTCACTCCACATGAATTCCTAGATAATAGTTGCAATTGTTCTTGATTTCCTGAAAATGCTGAAGCACGAGTTATAAGATCTCTCCTCAAAATGTCCAAACCTTCTCTCTAACTAAGAAAATGATACATATAGACTAATATATATAGTTTCCCCACCTTTAGGGGTCGAATCCATGAGTGGTGGAACAATTTCCAAGAATATCTCAACCAACAAGTGATAGTGAGAAAGTTGAAAACAAAATCTTCTCTTAGACTTTGATTTGAGTTTATCTTCAATAAAGGGGCCTAATTTAACATAAAAACAACCTATTATTCAAATTTATTCATGATTACATCATCAAGACATCCAACTACTGAAATTACATCATCAAGTAAAGATATGTTGAGGACATGCTGAGAAAAACTGTTACAGGGATATGCGCAGCGCATTCAGGCATTTGCGTAGCACCAGCTTGTAGGAGGATTTTGGAGGACTTACCATGCTCCAAATTCCAAACTTGATAGCTCATTAGAAAGCTATGAGTGTCTAGTTGTCATTTGACTATTCAATTAGGAGATTTGGACACTCCATCAAGGAGAAGAATGATTCTCCCAATACTACTCCGATATGCTCGAAAAAAAAAAAAAAATAATAATAAATAAATAAATAAATAAAATAAAAATAAAAATAAATAAATAAATAAAAATAAATAAATAAATAAAAATAAAAATAAATAAATAAATAAAATAAAATAAATAAATAATAAAATAATAAAAAATAAAAAATAAAAAAATGAAAAATAAAAATAAAATTAAAAATAAAAATTAAAAAACAAAAATAAATAAATAAATAAATATAAAAAAATAAGAGTAAAAATAAATAAATAAATAAAAATTAAATTAAATTAAATAAATAAATTTTGAAAAAATGGATATCTGACATGTAGGAGTGATTATCTATCCAAGCATATAAAGTTTTTGGCATTTGGATGGCTGAGGAAAAAGCGTAGCACCTAGGCACTGCACATATAGCTGCCTCTGTGTTTTAAAACTGGCTAAAAACCATCAAAATTTTCAAAATGACAAAAAGTTCTCAAAATTTCCTCAAAATTTCCAAGTGAAGCCATCATATGATATTTCATGCCATGAGAGAGGCCTCAGCAAGTAGATCAAGCTTTTCTTTGTCCTTTTGGCTTGTTAGGGTTTCCTTGAGCTTTTTCTTCAAATGTTTAATTCTGACTTGAGATACCTTGTTTCTTGTGTAGTAATGCATAACCATATGCCTTTGCAAGTTATTGTCTCTACTTGCCTTCTTGAGGAGCTTCTCTAGGTGGCCATTAACCTTGTCAAGCCAATATACTCTGTCTGCATTGATCTCTCTAGTGATTAAGTCATCTACAGTGATTTGACCTCTGGGTGGAGAAACTTCTTTTTGTAGCTCAAGGGCTCTCTTGAAGGCTCTTGTTCTTGGTCTCCCTAATGTGCTTTGCTCTCCTTTTCCTTCTGAAACATCCAACTGAACCACTGATTTTCCCTTTACATCCTCTTTCTTCAAATAGGTTGTGTGTTTGTTTTGGATCATTTGGTTTACTTTCAATTGCATGTTTTCTTGTTGTAAGCATGCTATTAAAGCATTTGCCTCTGTCAACTTGTCTTCCAACCTTTTGATCTCAGCCTCCTTATCCCTTATGATTTTCTTTGCAACTCTGTCCTCATGGCCTTTCTCCACATTTGTCACATTGGTACCTAGATGAGTGAATTCCTCATGTTGTGGGGATTCTCTCTATTCACCTACTGTAGGCTTGGCCCTTTCAACAATATTTGGAGAAAACACAAGCCTTTCACCTCTGGAGTAAGTCTTACTCACTTCTGCCCTATAATCGCTCTTCGTAGGTCTAATTGAAGAAGCAACTTCTTGTTGTATTGGTGAGTTTTGAGGTGTTGATTCATCACTAGATATAGATGGAGAAGATGGAGGAAACACTGAATTTGAAAAGCTATCCCAAGACAAATTTACCTTAGCTAATTGATGACAAACTAGAACTTTCACCAAGCCATGATGAAATTTACTAGTATGATGATTTTCACCCATATTTTGTACCTTCTCTATCATTTTACTTAGGCTTTTGAACAAATAGTAAGACAA
Source organism: Pinus tabuliformis (assembly GCA_031772625.1). Taxonomy (NCBI): domain Eukaryota; kingdom Viridiplantae; phylum Streptophyta; class Pinopsida; order Pinales; family Pinaceae; genus Pinus; species Pinus tabuliformis. The sequence continues at coordinate 415,891,386 of CM062819.1, read as the reverse complement.
GTTGAGTTGTTAAACACTGGTGAAATGCATCAAAAGCCTCATGTGGTATTGATACAACCTTGAATACCTGCCCTCACATGTAAAATACTTCATGATCAATTTCATGAGAGGGGAATATCTATCCAGCAAATTTCTGAATGGAAAAACATGTTTTGGAGTTGTCTTATATGGTGCTTTTAGGTACATCTTGTAATTTTGAAGGTCAATGTCTCTTTTCTTGAACCAAATTTCTCCAGTGTTTGGAATCCTTGTGGCTGTGGAGATGATTTGCCTTGAAATAGTGAACTCAACTCCTGCTATAGTCACTTTATCCCTTCTTAATTTGGTGGCAAAATCACTGGTTAGTTGATCATGAAACTTTAGTTGCTCAATTCTCTGGCAAAAGGTAAGACAACCTGCATCTTCAAATGATTTTCTAATGAAAGGAGATGACAAGATCTCTTGAGTTGAGGTAGGTTCATATCTGATGACATGCCCTCCTCTATGTCTCTTTTGTTCAGAGGTTTCAGATTCCATGATAACACCTAGCTCTATAGGAGAGAAACTAGGGTTTTGTTTGTAGGAAAACAAGGGATTTTGATAGCTGTGAGGAAATTTAGGGAAATGAAAGGGATAGGGAACTGGAAAAATTATGGGAAAAATTTTTGGGATAGTGAGGGATGTTAGGGAGCTAAGGAAGGTGGAATTTTAGAATTTGGGTGAGGGGAAGGGTTTCAAAGAAGAGAAACACAATCCAAGGTTTGGAAAGTGTGCTCTGGCTAGGGTTTATGTGAAAATGATGGAATTTGAGGATGGTTTTGATAGAGGGTGTTTGGGAAGGTGTGATTAGGATAGGAGAAGGTGTATGAACATCATATACAATTTTTAATAACAATTGACCATGGAAATCATGAAATCTTGAAAATTGTTTTCAAAACCCTAGGAGAGGGAAATGAAGCATAGCAACACAATCAAGAGAATTAAGGGATTACTTGAGTTTCATGAGAGGCCACCAACCTGTATTTACTGCAACACAACTTGAATGTGGTGGAATAAATCACTGCAAAGAAGCTTACAGCCTTTGGATGAAAAACGTAGTAGTTGCCACAAAAAGGAAACTTGTCTTTGACATGCAAAAGTTGATCGTTATCTGACAAATTTGACCTGATTGGGTGGATTGGTGTCTTGGGAAATGGAATGAGCAAATGGAGAGTTAGTGAGTCTCTTTTATAACTTGTGGAAATCGATTTTTTACTTACAAGTGGTAGTGGAACCACCATGACTTTTCATAACTTGCCTTTGACATTTTGCAACTTCATGACTTTATGAAAGCATTTCATTAAAAATGAAATAAAAAAACATGATTTAAAACTTTAATTTCCAACTTAGCCTTTACTACTCCTTTATAAAATGGATTTCAATGGTGAAATGACTAGTTTTCAAAGATTAATCTTGTGACCTAGTGGTGACCTAGCATGGGCTTATTAGATTAATTATGACCATAATGACTATGGGACTCTTCTAACAGTGATTTGACTTGACCAAGATGGTATTATTTGACCATGGAACTGAAAGGAGTAGTAAACACTGACCTTCCTAATCGGTGACCAAATTTTTATTGAAAAGCTATTTGAAACCATAAAAATTTGACCTGAAACCCTAATAAAAAACTTTGTAAGAGCACATTTGATCACCGTGACTGACATGACTGACAAACACTAACATTGGCTCTAGCTGGGGATGGCAGCTCCTTGGAGGTGTCAAGAACACCGTAGACCAGGTAGCCTTATTTATTGGGCAATGGAGTCAAAATGCAAAAGACCAAACTCAAACTAAAAATTGACTGACTATCTGGAAAAATAAAACCAGCAGTTGATCAAAGAAACCTTATGGCCTTCTCCTCAGGCTTCAAACTTATATGATAGCCACTTCACACTTGAACATGAAAAGTAAACTGGTATATACAATGGTAATGAGAATTTGCAGAAATTGTTTCAAGTATAGTAGTGCTTGAGAAGCCTACCATTGATCGCTCCTCCCAAATAATCTTGCCCATTCATTTCCTCCAACAGATAAGCATTCTTTCCTCTGAAAGTTGAGATTTTGTACGGTCCTTTCCATAAATTTTCAAACTTGTCGTGTTTTCCCTTTTCTTCATTTCTTGCATCCCAATGAAGAACCACATCACCTAGGTTGAAATTGTCTTCTTTTGTCTTGCGATCATAAATATTTTTTATTCTTTCCTGAAGTTTAGAAGTATTTTGAAAAAATTCTTCCCTAGTTTATTGCAAATGGATCATCTGACTTATTCTTTGTTGCATATCATTTGTTTCGTTGTCCAATTCCTGCAAAATTTTCATGACCGGGACAGCAAGGGATGAAGGAAAAATAGTATCAATCCCATACACCAACTGAAAAGGAGACATGCCTATGGATTTCTTGTTACTGACTCTATCTGCCCATAAAGCATTAATGAGCTTTTTATGCCAGTTTTTCTTATTGACCTCCAAAACTTTCTTGATGATGTTGATCAGAGATTTATTGGAAGATTCAGCTAGACCATTCCCTTATGGGTGATAAGCAGTAGAATGCCCCAATACAATATGATACTTATCACAAAACTCAACCATCTTCTTGGACTTGAAAGCAGCAGCATTATCGGTGATTATCTTCTGCAGGTAGCCAAATCTAGACAAGATATTAGATTCAATAAACTGAATGATAACAGAATCAGTAGCTTGCCTGGTTGGGATTACTTCAATCCATTTTGTAAAATAATCTGTGGCTATTAGGATCCATTTGTTTTGTGCAGATAATGAAGGAGGGATTTCCACGATAAAATCAAGACCCCATTGCTGGAAAGGAGTTGTGACTAAAACACGCTGCAATGGTAATGTTAAAAGTTTTCTTTTCCCTGAAAAATCTAACATTCATGACAGCTCATCACTGTTTTATATACATCAGAAAAAAGAGTAGGCCAATAAAAACCAGCTCTCAAAATTTTGTTTGTTGTAGTTTTCCAGAAAAGGTGGCCACCACAATCTCCTTTGTGGAAATCCCTCATTACATCCTTTGCTTCATTTTCGACTAGACAGTTCAGCAACACACCACCCGGATCCTTCCAAAACAAAACACCATCAAGAATACAATATTTTGAAGCTTTCAACTTTAAGGATCTACTTTTACCTTTGGGCACTTCCAGTGGAGGATTTAAATGCTGCAATACATAAACTATGTCAGAGTACCATGGAGATGAAGTGAACATGTCAAACACTTGTACCTGTGAATATTCTACTTCTTCTTCAGAAAATCCTTGTCCCTTGATGAGCTTTGTGGGCTTTATCTCTAAATCATATTCTAACATTGTTTTGATCCATTTTCCCCGCCTACCCTCTGGATCTGTTTGAATAGAGCTTATTTTACTATTGTTGTTGGAACATAATCTATGGTGTGAGAATGCAGAATGTATACTGAAAAAACTTTGAGTACTTTCACCAAATCCAAAGCCTACTTCTCAATTATATTGTATTTAAGCGCTACATCCCTTATTATCCAATTGAAAAATGCTATAGGCTATTCATTTTTCTGATTTTTCTTTTTCATTAGGATAGTTGCCAAGGTATGTTCAGAGGCGAATGAAAATATGATGAAATCTGAAGTATAATCAGGACTAATTGGAAGGCTTCTTGGCATCTACAAACCATCTTACCTCGCTTTCCTTTTTCAACATGTCTGTCATTTCTCTCAAATGTTCAGCGAGGTTGGGGATGAATCTCCTCAAAAAGTTGATTTTCCCATTAAATGACTGAATTTCTTTTTTGTTCCTTGGAAAATCTAATTGTTGAATGGCTTCAACTCTTGCAAGGTCAATGTGAATGCCATCTTTGGAAATAATATGCCTCAGCAGCTTGCCTTCTTCCGTCGCAAATAAGCTCTTTTTTGGATTTAGTGATATATTGAATTTTCTACATCTTTGAAAGACAATTCTTAGATGATGTAAGTGGTCTTCATCATATTTATAAAAAATTGTGAGATCATCTAAATAAATAACCAGAAATACATCCTTTTCATTGGCGAAAGCTATGTCCATAGCCTGCTGAAAAGTTGCCCCTACATTCTTTAATCCAAATGGCATCTTGGCATACATGAATGTACCCCATAGTGTTCTAAAGGTTTTTTTCAACTGATCAACCTTATGCACCAAAATTTGATTGTACCCTGAATATCCATCAAGAAATGACATCTTGTAAGACCCAACTACCCTCTCGAGAATATGATCCATCTTCGACAAGGGATAATTGCTCTTCAAGGATACTTTGTTTAAATTTCTGAAATCAATACAAAAATGAATTTCCCTAGTCTTCTTTCTCACCGACACAAGATTTGACATCCACTCAGAAAAACAAATCGGAACTATCATACCAGATTTGTAGAGTTTATTTACCTCTTTCTCAATGAATGGAAACAATTTAGGATTAATCCTTCTCAGCTTCTGGCAGAATGCCAGAATGGTTTTTTATCAAGCTTAACCAGTATAGTGTGTTGAATGATGTTCTTATCATACACCTTTAAATCTGAATAGTCCCAGGAAAATACATCAAAAAATTCTGCCATCAAAGCAATGTACTTACTTTTCATCTCAGGAAATAGAGACTTTGACAATTTGACCATCTTAGGCTTGTCTGTTGTACCAATGTTTACATCTTCAACACCTTTTTCTGTGGGAACCATGGTGGGATTTTTAGCAACATCATCACAATCAAATAACTCTTCCAAAGGTACAAGACCTTGTGGAATGTTATTGTCTTTCAACTGCAATATTTCAATCTCGGTTGCTTCAATTTCTAGATCATTCTCATCAGATGCATCATCAATATGGGAATTCAGGAATTCATCTTCCATCTGCAGAAAATTTTTGATCTGTTTGTCATCCCAAAACACCTGCCAATATCTCAAATTGTTAGGGACAGCTAGGTAGTGTTTAACATGAATTGAATACTTCTTATTGGAGTGGATGGGAATCTTAACCATACTAGCTGCAGTAGCAAGGGAATCAGCCATAATATTATGAGTTCTAGGAATCAAAGACAAAGTATATTCTGAAAAGGTTTTAAGAATTTCAAGGAAAGCATTTCGATAAGCTTGCATTCTTGGATGCTTGGCCTGGTATTCCCCTTTTACTTGTTTAATTACCAATTCGGAGTTGCCATAAACTGAAATTTTCTTTGCTCCCAACTTTTTCAGAATTTTAAGGCCAACAATCAATGCTTTGTACTCCGCCTCATTATTTGAGCAATCAAAGGCCAACTTATAAGAACTCAATCTTACATTGCGTGGAATTTTACATGAATGATGCAATGGCCCATGAATCCACATGCCAATCCCATCTCCTTCTTTCCCCAACGCACCATCAAACTCCATGTTCCAAAGACCATCTTCTTCATCTGGAAACAGAACTTTGGAAGGTTGAACTGTTTGATTTTTTGGAGGATGACTCACTATCTCAATAATCTTTGTTTTCTGCACTGACTTAGCAATATTTTCAAGTGAATTTTCTGGTTGCAAATACTCTACATTATTTTCCTTTTCTTCAACAATCAAATCTTCTTGTACACTACTTATAACATCTGAAACTTCTAAAATTTCTACAAGTTGACTATCATCATCTACTGGATTCATATCACTATACAAAATGAAAGACTCTAGGTCAGTATGTACAGCGTGGATGGGGTGATTATTTGGTTTTTCTTTGCTACTAATCATGAATTTCATCTTTTTTTCCCGATACAATTTTCTAAGCTGCCCAAATACTAGTATAGTAGCATATGAAAAATCAAGTTGCAAGGTTCCTTTCAGCTTTTTCCCACAAGACAGTGAGAGCGACATATAAAACTGTGGAGGAATATCAGCGGTCACTACATCCATCGACACATTCTTGGCCAGAATATGGTCCAGAGACACTACTAAGTCTTTGATAAGGCCAAGGCATTTTACTCTTCCTAAATCAAATGAATAGAGGTCATGATAAGGTTGGGTGATACTTAATCCTAGTTTTTCCATAATAAATTTTGGCATAAGGTTATGCGAGGCACCATAATCTAGCATGGCATTATGGAGGATAAAATCATGAAGTTTCAGACTAAGATAGAAAGGTGGAACTTCGCTATACTGAGGGCTTCCATCTAGAGCTGGACCAAACAGAATTGCAGGCTCATCATCAACGGCATTAACTGTATTTGACATATGGTCTACCTTCAACAATTTAGCAATCTGAGAGTTGTACTTATCATTATTTACTATTTCAGTTAGAGGAATTGAAACTTTCAATTTAGAAATTTCATTCTCTAAACTAAATAGATTTGATTTCTTGTCTACCTCTTTTGTAGTGATGTCCTTCTTTTCAATCTACCCTTTAGCTTGAGACTCCTTCTTATGAATTTCGCTTTGAACCTCCTTATCCTTCCTCACATTGCTGGTAGAAGCTTCATTGGTTTTATCCCAACTTAATATGACAATCTCCTTGTCTTTATTTTGACTTGCAGGGGTTGTTTCTTTGTCTTGTGCATCTTTCTGTGCATTCTGCCTTTTCAGATTCAATGTGACAGGTACATTTCTGCTTCTTAAATTGTATTGTTTCTGCAAATGGCTGAGAGCATTTTGATATCCTCTTTGGTATTCTTTAGTTTGCACTGCCCATAAATCATCATTTGCAAGTACAAGTTGTTGATCACTTGGTATAAAAGACTCCTGAGAAAACTGATCTTCCTCGATCAGAAAAGTAGGTAGTTCATCTTCCTCAAAGAAATGATTTGCTTCAACAATTTCTTCTTCATCTTCTTCCTGACCTTCAGTGTAATTTTGCTAAAATGGAGTTCTAATTTGTCCCTGGGGATCCTAATTTCTCTGCTCTTTCTGCTTATTTCTGAACTGTTGTTGTTTTTGTCCTCGATAATTTGGATTCCTTATTGAAGGCTCTGCTTGTCGATCTGCTATAGACATTTTTTCCATCATTCTTTCCATAGTTTTTATCAGAGTGTCAAGTTTTACATCAGAAGATGAAGAGGACTCTTCTTTAAAGGTAACTTTCTTCTCAGGTTTCTTGGGTTTTGTTTTAGATTTCTTGATGAGCAGATTAGCTTCCACACTTACTGCATTTCACTGCATTTCTTCTAGAGTTGCAGGGTCTCTCTCCCTAAGCCATGTCTGGGTCGAAGGCATCAGGATAGTGGAGAAGTGCTAAACCAGGGGGAGGTTTCATATCATCAGGAATGGAATTATACACCATATTGAACCTTGTTGTGAATTCCTACACTGTCTCGTTCGGGTTTCTTTTCATGGAATTATACTCAGCCAAAATCTGTAATGGATTTTTCTTTTCTTGCCAACGTGCTAAGAACAACTCTATCAACCACTGAGAGCTATTGATAGAATTGGTTTCCAAACTACGAAACCATTTCTTGACATCTCCAGAAAAAATTTGAGCTATGATTCTCATCTTAGCATCTTCTTCATCAACCTCTTCAAGATCGATAAAATCAACCAATTTATCAACATGTTGTTGGGTTGTGATTTCTGAACTTCCATCAAATAGAGGGAGTCTTTGGCCATAATTTTGAGGTAGAGCAGCAAGTTGAGCAGGTAACATTAGAGGGGAAAATCATGCCATGACTACTGGAAGATGTAGTAGAGGTACTACAATGGGTTGTGTAGATAAAGATGATGACACTAATGGAGGTGATGTTAAAAGAGATGAAGTAGTTAATGTATTTGGAGGTGTAGTAGAGGATGAAGCAGCAGCTAGGTTTTCAAGCTGATATTGAATGTAAGCTTTTTTAGTAGTGATTTGAAGTTGGTCAGCTAGACTCTAGAGTTTATCAAAGTTTAACCAAAGCTCATGATCAACTTTAGAAAATAGGGATTTAGAAGAAAGGAGGTGAGAATCAAATTGAATAGGATCAAGTACCACTTTAGAAAGGAAAGACTCAGATTTTGATCTGAAAAGAGATAGCTCAAGCTGAATATCAAAAGAAAGATGTTCAACAGTGAATAAATTTTCAGGCAAAGAAGTAGTTCTTTCTAATTTTCAAGTTGTACTTTCAGGAATAGGTGACTTGAGTTTCCTAAGTAGTTTTTCTGGGTCATCAACAATAGGAGGTGGATTTGGGTCAGGATTTGACCTTGTATGTCTTTTAGGAGCCAGAATTTTTACACCTTAAACTTGATATGATTTCTTAAATCAGCCTTTCTTTAGATACTAGAAGTTGTCACCTACAGAACTAGTCTTGAATGAACTTATAGAACGAACCTCAGGAATAATGTATTAGTCATTTCCTTGGAAACGGTGCCAAAATGTTATCCTCCACAATATCCCAGGCTGACAGGAATTGACGGAGGTAACCATAAATCAAGAGTTCAGTTTGGTAGCTAGCCCTACCAAACTAGAGAGGGCTCTCTTTATGAGATCACAGCCAAAGCATTGAATGGAATATAAAAGGATTTTAGGCTAGATATGCTAGGCTCATATAGGTTTGAAAATTTAGGGTTTTGATGTTGAACAAGGGATGAAATCCAGGTAACTAGGTCAAAAGATCAAAAGGTAACAGCAGCAGAAATATAAAGGAGAAAGGTAGCAGTAGTTTTTTGATAGCTTAGGGTTTGTCAATGTAGTGTAGTGTTCAGAAGAAATAAGAGGACTTAATGAGCATATATGTCATTAATTCATTGAGCAAGAAAGCAAATAACATATAGTGATAATTTCATTAAAACAAAGCTTTAAGGAAAGAATTCTGCTTATAAACTTAGGAAAAATCACTTAAGTAACCGATGAATAGAAAGAAGATATGAATATCTATCATATGAAACTATAATAGAGAAGAAACAAGATCACAAACACACTGCACATGAATTCCTAGATAATAGCTGCAACTGTTCTTGATTTTTGGAAAATGTTGAAGCACAAGTTACAAGAGTTCTCTCCTCAAAATGTCCAACCCTTCTCTCTGACTGAGAAAATAATACATATAGACTAAGATAAATAGTTTCCTGACCTTCAGGGGTCGAATCCATGACTGGTGGAACAGTTTCCAAGAAAATATCAACCAACAAGTGATAGTGAGAAGGTTGAAAACAAACTCTTCTCTAAGACTTTGATTTGAGTTTCTATTCATGATTACATCATAAAGACATCGAACTACAAAAATTGAATCATCAAGTAAATATATGTTGAAGACATGATGAGAAAAAATTGTTACAGGGATATGTGCAGCGCATTCAGGGATTTGCATAGCGTTATCTTGTAGGAGTATTTTGGAGGCCTTCCCATGCTCCAAATTCAGAACTTGATAGCTCATTAGAAAGATATGAGTGTCTAGTTGTCATTTGACTATTCAAGTATGTGATTTGGACACTTCAAAAAAGGAGAAAAAAAAATTGATTTTCCCAAGACTACTCTGATATGCGCAGCACCTTCTTCAAATAGTGGCAGAAAGTGATTTTTTGATTTGTTTTTTAGCATTTTATCCCAATTTGTCTACTAAAAAACTTGAAAAAGTGGATAGCTGACATGTAGGAGTGATTATCTATCCAAGCATATAAAGTTTTTTGCATTTTGATGGTTGAGGAAAAAGTGTAGTGCCTAGGCGCTACGCATATAGCTGCCTCTGTGTTTTAAAACTAGCTAAAAAACATCAAAATTTTCAAAATGACAAAAAGTTCTCAAAATTTCCTCAAAATTTCCAAGTGAAGCCATCATATGATATTTCATGCCATGAGAGAGGCCTCAGCAAGTATATCAAGCTTTTCTTTGTCCTTTTGGCTTGTTAGGGTTTCCTTGAGCTTTTTCTTCAAATGTTTAATTCTGACTTGGGATACCTTGTTTCTTGTGTAGTAATGCATAGCCATATGCCTTTGCAAGTTATTGTCTCTACTTGCCTTCTTGAGGAGCTTCTCTAGGTGGCCATTAACCTTGTCAAGCCAATATACTCTGTCTGCATTGATCTCTCTAGTGATTAAGTCATCTACAGTGATTTGACCTCTAGGTGGAGAAACTTCTTTTTGTAGCTCAAGGGCTCTCTTGAAGGCTCTTGTTCTTGGTCTCCCTAGTGTGCTTTTCTCTCCTTTACCTTCTGAAACATCCAACTGAACCACTGATTTTCCCTTTACATCCTCTTTCTTCAAATAGGTTGTGTGTTTTTTTTGGATCATTTGATTTACTTTCAATTGCATGTTTTCTTGTTGTAAGCATGTTATTAAAGCATTTGCCTCTATCAACTTGTCTTCCAATATTTTGATATTAGCCTCCTTATCCCTTATGATTTTCTTTGCAACTCTGTCCTCATGGCCTTTCTCCACATCTGTCACATTGGTACCTGGATGAGTGAATTCCTCATGCTGTGGGGATGCTCTCTGTTCACCTATTGTAGGCTTGGCCCTTTCAACAATCTTTGGAGAAAACACAAGCCTTTCACCTCTGGAGTAAGTCTTAGTCACTTCTACCCTATAATTCCTCTTGGTAGGTTTGCTTGAAGAAGCAACCTCTTGTTGTACTGGTGAGTTTGGAGGTGTTGATTCATCACTAGATATAGCTGGAGAAGATGGAGGAAAAGATGAATTTGAAAATCCATCCCAAGACAAATTTACTTGTGCTAATTGATGACAAACTAGAACTTTCACCAAGCCATGATGAAATAGACTAGTATGATGATTTTCTCCCATCTTTTGTACCTTCTCTGTCATTTTTGTTAGGCTTTTGTATAGATAGTAAGACAAGTTGAGTTGTTGAACACTGGTGAAATGCATCAAAAGCCTCATGTGGTATTGATACAACCTTGAATACCTGCCCTCACATGTAAAATACTTCATGATCAATTTCATGAGAGGGGCATATCTATCCAGCAAATGTCTGAATGGAAAACATGTTTTGGAGCTGTCTTATATGGTGCTTTTAGGTACATCTTGTAATTTTGAAGGTCAATGTCTCTTTTCTTGAACCAAATTTCTCCAGTGTTTGGAATCCCTGTGGATGTGGAGATAATTTTCCTTGAAACAGTGAACTCAACTCCTGCTATATTCACTTTATCCCTTCTTAATTTGGTGGCAAAAGCATTGGTCAATTGATCATGAAACTTCAGTTGCTCAATTCTCTGGCAAAAGGTAAGACAACCTGCATCTTCAAATGATTTTCTGATGAAAGGAGATGACAATATATCTTGAGTTGAGGTAGGTTCATATCTGATGACATGCCCTCCTCTATGTCTCTTTTCTAAGAGGTTTTAGATTCCATGATAACACCTAGCTCTATAGGAGAGAAACTAGGGTTTTGTTTGTAGGAAAATAGGGGATTTTGATAAGCTGTGAGGAAATTTAGGGAAATGAAAGGGATAGGGAACTGGAAAAATTCTGGGAAAATTTGGGGGGATAGTGAGGGATGTTAGGGAGCTAAGGAAGGTGGAATTTTAGAATTTGGGTGAGGGGAAGGGTTTCAAAGAAGAGAAACACAGTACAATGTTTGGAAAGTGTGCTCTGGCTAGGGTTTATGGGAAAATGATGGCATTTGAGGATGTGTTTGATAGAGGCTATTTGGGAAGGTGTGATTAAGATAGGAGAAGGTGTATGGACATCAAATACAAATTTTAATAACAATTGACCATGGAAATCATGAAATCTTGAAAACTGTTTTCAAAACCCTAAGAGAGGGAAATGAAGCATAGCAACACAATCAAGAGAATTAAGGGATTACTTGAGTTTCATGAGAGGCCACCAACTTGTATTTACTGCAACACAACTTGAATGTGGTGGAATAAATCACTGCAAAGAAGCTTGCAACCTTTGGATGAAAAACGTAGCAGTTGCCAGGATTTGCATAACACAGCCTGAGGATTTGTGTAGCACAGCCTAAGGATTGTGTAGCACAGCCTGAGGATTTGCACAACACAAAAAGGAAACTTGTCTTTGGCATGCAAAAGTTGATCTCTATCTGACAAATTTGACCTGATTGGGTGGAGTGGTGTCTTGGAAAATGGAATGAGCAAATGGAGAGTGAGTGAGACTCTTTTATAACTTATGGAAATCGATTTTTCACTTACAAGTGGTAGTGGACCCACCATGACTTTTCATAACTTGACTTTGACATTTTGCAGCTTCATGACTTTATGAAATTATTTCATTAAAAATGAAATAAAAACATGATTTAAAACTTTAATTTCCAACTTAACCTTTACTACTCCTTTATAAAATGGATTTCAATGGTGAAATGACCAATTTTCAGAAATTAACCTTATGACCTAGTGGTGACCTAGCATGGGCTTATTAGATGAATTATGACCATAATGACTATGGGACTCTTATAACAGTGATTTGACTTGACCAATATAGTATTATTTGATGATGGAACTAAAAGGAGTAGTAAAGACTGACCTTCCTAACCAGTGACCAAATTTTTATTGAAAAGTTATTAGAAACCATAAAAATTTGACCTAAAACCCTAATAAAAAACTTTGCAAGAGAAAATTTGATCACCGATGACTAACAAGCACTAACAATTTCTAAAAAAACAATTTCCACATAACATTCATCATGAACCCATAATTCCACCTTGGAGGACATTGGGCAATTTCACCTTCACACAACCAAACGAGTGAATCCTGAAGTGACACTTCTCACAGCCTCATTGGGAAAAAATTGAAGAAGATTCCCATCATGCTGACTGTACTGCCATGTCATCATTCTGTCATGCTCAGCAATTTTTTTAGTTGTTTAAGAAAATGAACAGTAGGCCTTTTCTCCTTCATCTGGACTCGGTTTTCAGTGAAAAGAATTGCGTTGTGATTGTCTTGACGAGACGAATGCAGCTGTATAGGTTTCCAGCCAATCTAAGAACTTTGATTTTTGAGCTAAATACTAAGCACCTAATCATTCCTCCCCACTAGAAACATTTTGGACCCCAAAAGATCACTATTATGTAACAAGTAGATGAGGGTAAAACCCCCTCACCTTTCCAAGCTCGATTTAATTGGCTTTTGATGAATTTGTTTCCTTGAGCTCCTCTCTAAGGAAATCAACATTCACTTGCCTTAAGGACCCCGTTCTTCTGTCACGGATGGTGTCTTGTTGAAACTGGTTCAGAAATTCTGTAGGAAAGCATTCAAAATGTGAAATCTGAACATTATCTCCTTGTTCAACAACTTGAAGCTTCTTTTTGCAAAACTGACACCAGCTTGCACTGTCAACTTGAAACCTATCATTTACATAATACATATACTTGTCTTTGCCCTTTTCAAGCAGATCTTGCACTGTTGGTTGCACCATTTTCAGTCGTTCATAGAAACTCATGGTTTTGTCTATGTCACCATCAAAAGCAACATCCTTCTTATCAAGACGACATAACAAAATATAATGCAAATGGATGCCAAATTTCACTACTTGGTTTACATGACTCAAGCCCGATTGTACATCTTGAAAGTATGAAATTTTTTGAACATAACTTTCACGTAAAACATAATGACGCCTGAATACAAGAGTTACATAACCAATTGGCCTAAAATGCATAACAATAAACTTGTTGCTTATACCTCTTTTGTACCTTCAAACCAAGTGAAATTTTTGACAAGTATTGATCCAATGAAAGTGCATGGATCACTGCAACTTAATCTTTACACCATGGAAATCTTCTAAATGAAATAAGATAGTGAAGCTTCTTGCATAAACCTGAAACTCAAATGAACCTTTTAAGTTTTAAAGAGCATAAAAAAGAATTGAACTGATTATTTGTTTTGAAGCAACACATGCCTCTTGTTGTTTGCCTCCCCACTGGAAGACTTTGTACATACATGACAATGCATGCCAAGGAGCTTCGAAAGAAGAAATGTTAACAACAACTCTCCTCCAATATTGGGCTACTCCCAACAAACCTCTTATAAAAATGACGATATTGGGCTTTGACCAATCAACAATGGCATCCAACTTGGACAGGCTTTCCTTCAACTTACCTCCTCCAATATCATGGCCCAAATGCATCAAATAAGTGAAACCCAACTTGTACTTTGATATCTTCAAAACATCAAATAATTTTCCTTCATAGATGAAATGTGCATAAGAAAACTTTCTAAACATTTTTATGTCACTCAAGTGGACAATTTCTTTAAGAAAGGTCTCTTTTTTGCCATAATTCAAATACATGTATGCAATATAAGTGCTACAAAGAACATATAATAGTAAAATCCATACAAACCATTCTTGTTTGGCGTTATGTATATTCTTGCACTGACCTCTTTTTACAACTTTGCTTTGGTGAAAACTACTCTTTTTGTCCTCTTTCTTGAAATGCTTACCATTCCTCTTTGGCACGATAACCATCGGTGCACAACATGGCATAAGGGATGATTGAATGAGCCCATTTTTCAAAATCTTTTGCATTGCATTGGCGTCTCTACACTTTGCAATTTTTTCAACCCCTGTATGCTAACATCACAAAGAGAAACCTCTTGCTGCAAAGATATTTCATGTGAAGTTTCTTTCTCCTTGAAGGACTATTCTTTCACAACCTGAAATACTTCATTACTTTGATGAACTGAACCAACCAAATCAGAATTGAAATTTGCATTACATGCAACAACATTTTCATAAACAATATCATAGTTTGGCTTGAACATGAGAAGTACTAAACTTTAACTTGATTCACTAGCCTTTTTGTCTACCCTGCATTAACAACTGATATGTTTAACTTTTTTCGATGGGCTCTCACTATATACTGCACACCATCCTTGAACAAGTGATACTTGCTTTCATGGCGGTCAAATACTGCTTTCTAGTCATACAAATATGGACTACCCAACACCACACCTAAAATATCAAGCGGTACCACATCTAACTCTACTTCATCAACAAAATTTGCAATGATTGAAAACTTAAACAAACATTTTCTTATAACCTGTAAACTAGTGTCTCTTGTTATCCATCCCAAAAGGTATGGTTTATAGTGAGGTAAAATTTCAAGATTCAATATATTGACTAAGTCTTCAGAGATTAGATTCTCTTGTGACCCACTATCGAAGAATGTGTCAATCTTGGTGTGTTTAGATATGACCCTAATATGAAATAACTCAATTCGTCTCTTTTCATATGAAGTAGTAGTAGTTTTACAGTTTTGTGAACTAGTGCTTGCAATATCTTTTTTTTCTTTGATTCCCATGACAGTGATTTTGTTTTCATCACTTGTTTTAGAACCTAAATCTTCTTGAGTGATAGCAATGGTTTTTTGTTTCCCTTTATTGTTGAACTTAGTTGGTCTCATTTCTGGATGGAGTTTCTAGCAATGATCCTCATTATGTCCCTCTGTTGAACAGTGTTTATAGATAACTTTATCCCCTTATTTATTCACACGTGCATTTTTCTTCCCTTTCCATTTTCCTTCTTTCTCTTTCTCCTTACCCTTAGGTGGTTTTGTATTACTACTCTCTTCATAAGTGTTCTTTCCTCTAGATTCAAGATGTGTGGCTTGCACACATACTTCATCCAAATTAGTTGGATTGAACATAAGAATAGTGTGTTTAAGATAGGAATGTAAACCCCCAATGTATTTGAGCAGTGTTTCTTGGGAATTCAAATTCACTCCTAATAACAAAGCCCTTTTCCTAAACTCCAATGTATAATCTTGGAATGTTTGGCCTTTAAGCTGACTAAAATTCTTCCAACTCATAAAGGCTTTTTATATATAGGCTAAGGGATAAAACTGTCTTTTAATTGTAGAAACAAATTCAACCCAAGTGATGGATATCTTACCATGGATTCTCATTTCCTCTTGAATCTTTGCTTCCCACCAAACTAGTGCAGCTTCTTCTAGCCTCAATGAATCCAACTGGATCTTTATGTCGTCTTCTTGTAGGTTCTGAATTCTGCAGTATACATCCAACTGTCGAATCCTATTGTCCAACTTTTTTGCATTCACCTCTCCATTGTACATGGGAAGTTCGAATTTTATGTCCAATTTCAGTAATGGAGTTTTTCCTTTTTGGGTTTTGGAATGTGTATGGGCAATTTTAGTGGTGGTAGTGGAAGATGATGCTGTGTGAGATGGTGAAGATGATGAGGATGGTGGAGATGGAGGTGGATTTCCACCATTCCCTTTAGAATCCTTCTTCTCGTCTTTTTTTTCGTCTAAGCTTCCTTCTCCATGTGGAGGTTTAGAACTCTCCAATCATTCTAGTGCTCCTCTCTTCATATAGGAATTTAACCATCTCAGTCAAAGTATAAAAATATTTCTTGAATTCTTCCTCTTCCGAAGAGGGGCCTTCAGGCTCTCTTTCTCTAGACATAATGGCTATGGATTCAGGCTCAGAAATTGGTACTGATTGTACCTCTTCAATCTCAGTTCAAGGCAAAACTTGAGGAGTTTCAAGTGCAGCTGGAATTGGAACTTTGGGTGGTGGATATTGTGGCCTTGTGGCTCTCCTTCTTTTGGGCATTACCTCAAGAGTTGCAACCAATAGCTTCCCTTCTCCTTTCTGCAACTTTAACCTTGTAATCATAACAATTTTGCAACCATTAAAACCCTAATTGCACAAACTTCAAGCAATCAAGAAATTCAACCTTTGCTCTGATACCAACTTGATCTATTTTTGTATGATTAATTTTAACGTGCTAATAAGAATTACATATTTATAAATATGTGCATGCTTATTGCTCCTTGTGTTGAGGTTTCATTAGTTGTTTGTGCATATAATCTAGTAAATTTCCTTAAGTTTTAAAAGACATTCATGAGCAAAATAGCTTCAGAAACAAATACTAAATAGCAAACATGTATAGTGTAGCAAACCATCAAAGAGACACATTAACACAGTGTTTTGATGAAGGAGTTCACCCCTCCTCGGCTATATCTCCTTGGTCCAGCTTCCATGGCTTGGGCCTTTGTATTATCTCAATGTAGAAAAATGATGTTTACAAAGCTCTATGGCTCCTAATACCTACACCAATGTGTTCAAAATGTCCAAATTAGCCAAGAACACATCTATCTAAGCTCAATTTGGTCAAAAATTGCTCAAGATATGCTTCATTCAATTTTTCCCTAGGAAACTACGCTAAAATTGGAGAAGACTCCAGTTAGCACTGTCAAAGTTGGCAACTCCACCGAAATTAGCGCGCCTCCAAAACTGCCGCCAACATAAAAATTCAGATTAATTAAAGTTAAGCATGATTAGTGGTGCCTTAAGCATGCTTAACCGTTTAGAGTTGGCCCTTGTTTACATGATGTGATCATACGGTGAGGGAGCTAGCCCGTGAGGCTAGCTCCCTTCGCTCCCACCGTCGACAATTAATGTAAGTTTAAATAGTGGATCGGGGCCACCGTTTACCAAAACCCACCATTGGCTCATTGGTTATGTAACGGAGTTTGGGAGGGGGAGGTTACGGGTTCGACCCACCCTCCACCCATCCCTTAATATATTTTTCCACCCCACATGATATTTCCATTCAAATATTTCGATGCGCCATTGGAATATGCGAATTTGACCATATCATAAAACATTTAAAATACGCCATGGTATAGTATAGATGCAGATTTAAATAACTTTTGTTTAGATACATATATATATATATATATATATATATATATATATATATATATATATATATATATATATATATATATATATATATATATATAGATAAACAATTTCCACATAATATTCATCACGAACCCATAATTCCACCTTAGAGGACATTGGGCAATTTCACCTTCACACAACCAAACTGGCGAATTCTAAAGTCACACTTGTCACAACCTCATTGGGCGAAAACTGAAGAAGATTCCCATCATGCTGACTATATTTCCATGTCATCATTCTGTCATGTTCAGCAATTTTTTTGGTTATTTAGGAAAACGAACAGCAGGGCTTTTCTCCTTCATCTGGACTCGATTTTCAATGAAACGAATTGTGTTGCGATCATCTTGATGAGACGGACGCAATCATACAGGTTTCAAGCCAATCTGAGAACTTTGATTTTTGAGCTAAATACTGAGCACTTGATCATTGACTCATAGCCTTATCTCTCTGCTCTTTTTACAGATAGGGACCAAATTAGCTACCCACTCGGAGTATCTTAGAGGGACTATGATATTGGCTTGCAATAGCTTCCTTACCTCCTTTTCAATGGAGGGGAGTAAGAGTGGGTTTATTTGTCTGAGTTTCTGTTTGCATGGCTTTATTCCACCCTTCAAAGGAATTTTATGTTGAATAATATTTGTATCAAACGATTTCAAATCATCATAAGACCAAGAAAATACATATTTGTAAGTTTTGAATAGATCTAAATACCTTTGTATGTATTACAAGGGGATTCCTTTGAACAGCCTCATCATCTGGGGTTCCTCCTCTAATCCGATGTTGCAATCCTCTACTTGCTCATCCTTTTCTAAGGCCATTTGTTTGGGCGCTATGTCATCTTTATTGAAAAGTGTTTCAAGTGGAGCAAGTCCACAAGCGATGGTGTTCCATTTTAGTTGCAAAATTTTTTTCCCAACCACTGCCTTTCCACGGGGTGGCTTCTTGTTCTGCTTCTTCTTCTTCTTGATCGATGATGGAGTGGGCAAAGTCCCCAACGACTTCTATGAATCTTTTGACCTGCTCGTCATCTTCGAATACCTACTAGTGTTTAACATTATCAAGTATTGAAGGCCTATGTCTGACTTCTATCTCATATCTAAGGAATGGATTCTGTGGGGGCATGAAAGTGCTTGCAGCTACCGCAAGAGAGTCAGCCATCCTATTTTCTTCCATGGGTAGAAACCGGATGTTAAAGTCCAGGAAGAAATTATAAACTAATTCCCACACTTCATTTCGATATGTCCTCAGTCTGGGATGTTTGGCTTGGCATTGATCTCTGATTTTCCTTATGACTAGCTCAGAGTCTTTGTAGACTGTAAGGCATTCGATATTCATCTTTTTTGTTGTTTGTATCCCAAGGATCAATGCTACGTATTCCACCACATTGTTGGTCGCTTCAAACTTCAGTTTGAACAAGAGGGGTATCAAGCTACCCTCCAAAGATACCAACAATATTCCAACTCCATTTCCATCTTTTGAGTTTGTTCCATCAAAGTATAATTTCCATATTTTTATTTTCACTTGGTCACAAGCGCTTTGACTGCCATGTTAGGTGTATTAATGTTTCCTCTAGGAAGGTCTCTTCCTCTTCTAGGAACATACAAGATATGTTGCTATCTTTCCCATGCACTGGGGAGTTCCCTGAGCCTTTAGTTGGGATCACGGTTTTCACAAACTGGGATTCTTTGTACAGCCTTCTTTTCTCCCCTCCAAAAGTGGGAATGGTGGCATAAGTCACATCCATCTTGATAGAGCCACTTAACTTTGAACCCCAATATTTGGATAAGAGAATTCCAAAATGAGGAGGTATATCAGCTACCACTATATCCATTACCACAATTTTCACTGGGATCTGAGCCAAGTTTACCACCATATCCTTTATCATGCCTAAGCACTTGACTCTCTTGGAGTCAAAGGAGTACAAATCCTTGTATGGTTTAGTGATTTCCAAGCCCAATTGTTCCATTATTGATAATGGCATGAGGTTGTGTAAGGATCCTGAATCCAGCATGCAATTATGCAACAAAAGTTCATTGATCACTAAATTCACATAAAAAGGTGCAGTAGAAGGATACAACTCTTCCACATGCAACCCAAAAACAACCATTGGCCTCTCCTCCTAAAGGTTTAAACTATCATGGGTTGGTGTTGCAATAGAGGGATACATAAATTGAGAGACCTGAGCCTTACAAATATGCTGCTTTATAAGCTCATTCAAGGGAACAAGAATTTTTACCTTCTCAAGCTCCTTCTGGAGATTGAATGCAGGTTGGACTCTTTATGTACATCCTGGCTATGTTCCTTCTACCTTTCCACTGGTAGCTTTTGGTAGAATAGGTGTCTCTTTTTCTATATGTCCCTCTAAACTAGTTCTTTCCTCGTTAGAGTATACTTTTATCTTGGAAGGGTTAGGATTCATCTTACTCGTCCCTTTATTTAGTACTTGGGGAACAACTTGAGGAGAAGCTTCCCCTTGTTGTTCTGGTTCTCTCGTCCTCTTCTTTGTAGATCTTAGCTCATACTTACATTGTGGTTGTGCTTGCATGAACTCTGCAAATTGTTTGCAATAATAATCCCTATCTTCTTCATCTGTTGTTTCTTCTCTATCATGGTTGGCCTCTTGGTGAGCCATATTCTCATATTCTTCTTTGGTAAAAGTAGAATACATATTTCCCTGCATCTCTTGTGTATCCGATGATTGTTCATGAGGACCATCTTCTAAGTATAATGGAAGGGGGATCTTATCAAGTTGTTCCTTTCTTTCCCTTGGAAGTAGTTGCAATGGAGGCTTTCTATATTGAGGGTTATAGCCCTGATTGTTGACTTGAGCGTTCTGTCTAGAAAGGTTCTTGTTCTCAATTTCAACCTTTCCAACCTTTTGTGTTAAACTCATGACGAGATCCTCCAGCTCATCCCACTTTGGGTCTGATGATTCTTTAACTTGACCAGAGGATGATGCCTCCTCTTTCCATCTTTTGGGTTCAATAGTTTCTTTCTTTGCCCTTGACTTGCATACTCAAACCATATTGACTTCCACTTCAAGATCATTAGTTTGAAGTTGGTCTAGAGTGAGATACTTTCTTTCTCTCAGGGAAAAACCAACATCAGACTCAAAATCTCCCAAGAAAACCACTCGAGCCGCAGTTGTAGGAGGTTTTATGTCAATAGGCAGGTTATTGTACTACTTATTGAATCTTTCGATAAATTTTGAAGTATCCTCCTTTGGCTTTTTTCTTAGGACATTAAAATCAATGAGGATGTACTCATGATCCCTCTTTTCTCTCGATTTCTGGGTGAAATCATTTTCCAGCTCTTCCCAGGTAGTGATGGAGGCATTGGGTAGATCTTTGAACCATTTTCTGGCTTCTCCCTCGAGACTTTGTACAAAAAGTCTCATGACCACATCTAGTTGATCCACATCTAGGATGTGAGCAAAAGAACTGAAGGCTTCAATGTGACTCTTTGTCATGTTATCATCTTCCCCATTGAACCTAGGCAGCTACTTTAGGTGGTTCTGGGGCATTGCACTCAGAGGCTGAGGTAAATTAAGAGGTGCATACTTATTTAGCAAAAATCCTAGGAGAGCCATCTAGATTGGTGGAGGGGGATTAAAATTTTCTTGAGGAACTGGGGTCAAGACCACAATGGTTGGAGGAGAAGTAAGGTATGTCAAGGCCTTAGGAGTAAGTCCTGAGTAGTGAGCAATAGTGGGCTGAGAATTGGAGGCAAAGGTGGCAAAGGCTGATGAGATGGTAGTACAAGCAGGGGGAGTTTTCTCTTTCCCGACTTTCTTGGAAATTAACTTTTCTAGATCAGATACAAATGGGGCTTTCTTTTGGGATGTATCTGAGTGAGTATGAGGCCTTTTAAAATCCAGGGTTATGAATGATAATGAGGGGGGTGTGGAGTCGCCAAGGTGATATGAATGCAATCAGAACAAACTTCGCTCACCTACACGAAGGGTGTTCAATTTGTCATATCCCGAGGGAAAAATCCTTCAATAAGCTCCACAAATGGCGCCAAAATATGTTGTCTCTCCCAGAGACAACCTTGGATTTCTTACAAGACCAGTGACTAGGCACATCTAAATTCAGTGTGTCTTATATGATCCTCAAGAAACGAAGGCATCATATGCATCTTCTACACATAGTAATTACAAATATACAACTATACATATAACAACATGGGTTGGTTCCTTCATCCAAGGACATAAGCCATGTATTTCTGGTATCCTTTCACATATACAACTCACAAGAATAAGGTAAAAACTAGTGGAGGTTGAGTAATCAAGGACTTACAGTTTAATAAGATTTTGCAGAATAATGAAAGAAGAGAAGGAGAATACTAGCTCATCACATAGAGCTTGAGCCATCAAGAGTTCTACACTTATCTGAGCTAACGATAGATAGGTGGATGTAAGAAGAGTGAATTTTATGATTTCAGGAAGCAAACATTTAAAGATATAATCTCACTTGCATGCAGGCATATGTATTAACAAGTTAACACCAATGAATCTGTAAGAATATAAGAGATATTCCTGGCAGCTACAATTGCTTGAAATCAGAGAGGAAGTGCAAACATAATGGAAGTTTAACAAAGAAACAACATATTGTAATACTTGAACATGGGAATCACCACTGTTTAATTCATATTCAAAAAGATGTAGATCTGGAATCCATACAACTTTAGAAGCACATGCAGTTTTTTCCTAGAATAAAAAATCTTTCTTTAATGTTTCTTCCTCCCTTTTATAATGAGAGGGAGGGTAAGAAAATGAGTTACAAAAATATCTTCAGGTGGAAATTTATAGTTGTTTGTATGAATGGTTGTCTTAGCATAAATCCTCTAACTATTACAATAGGGAGATTCCTTTCTTGAAAGCAAAACAGAATAACAATACAGTGATCAAAACAACAAAACAGAATTAATCCATCGCAACTAAAATATGTTGGTTTTTGGAAAGATCTTCATGCCACTCTTCTTTGTTGGCCTTTGATCCTGGCATGTTATTGCTAAGTCATGGTTAATCCTATCTTGGTCAGTTCTGGGTCACTCTCAGTCTTTAACAACCTCTGAAATAACTACCAACTCATACGCCCTTTTAACTTTCTGTTAGAGAATATCAGTGCCCCGAAAATCTTGGTGTCGTGTTTCATGGAGTACCCAGGAGTCTTTCAAACTTTGGCCTTTTAACATAGGAACACCATGAAACAGGCAAGCCCAACTTCCCTTTAAGCCCTTGTGAATATAGCCCTTTTCTGCTTCTTCTTTCATGTGATTGGGAGCTTGAATCAAGTGCTAAGGCTTTCAATTGTCGCAAGGGGGGCCTTTTCCTTTGTTACTTGAAATTCCTTTAATAACCCCTTACACCGCATCGGTCGATATCCCAGATGCAAAAACTTCATGAAATATAGCCTATGGGACATCGCATCTAAGGGGCCCTTTTTCTTATCGCAATCGCAATCCCGCATCCAGCGCTGAATACACTTTCCCTTAAGTTTTTCCGCTAGGCAGTTGTGATCACCAATATGCAAGATGACGTCATCTTTGCCACGTGTCACCCTGTGAGTGGTGACACATGTCACCTGGAAATGGCCCCATAGGACCCCTAAAAATGTTGAAACCGAGTAATACGTGTCCACCTACCACGTCAGCATCTGTACCACCACGTTACTAATGACACCAGCTGCCATGTCAGCTCCAAGAACCAATCACATGCTGCCACATGGCCCCATAGAGGAGAGAGAAAAAGGCCTACCTATCCCTGTTTTTTCATGCTTTTCCTTAGTATTTGGTTCTTGGCCCTCCCCAAATATTTTGCTCTATATCGCAATATCAGTGATTTTCAAACATTTGGAACAGCAACCTCCATCGATCATCGATCGTCGATGCTACGTGAAGGAGAGAGAAAGGGAAGGTTCAACCCTTGTTTTTTCAGAATTTCCTTTGTTAATAAAATTTGGATCTCCCCTGGTAATTTCACCCTATATCACAAAATCGACCCCTGCAAGGTCGCAATCCTGCAAGGTTATTGGGGGAGCAGCCTCCCTATTCTTGCAATCACCGATAATGCGAGACTGCAGGGTGCTAGATGCTACCACATGGAGGAGAGAGAAAGGGGTTTTCCCATCCCTGTTTTTTCCACCTCTCCTATGTTAAATTGTTTTAGTCCTTCCCTAGCGATACAACATTATATCGCAAATCGGCCCCGCGAGTTCTTGGAGTACGTTGTGACTACGTGCCTGTGATGACAACCGATTTGTGGGATTGTGATATCAGCCTTTGGTGCTGAGAACCACTGATAATCCTTAAGTGTGAGCCCTGGGAATCTGCCGATTGCGATTTTCCCTCCATACTTAGCCATTTTTTGGTTTGCTGAGCTTTTCCAAGGCAGACCTTCAAAATGCTTTATCTTCTGCTCCACGAGTCTATTTTTGGACTTCCATATACCGTTGGAAAGCTCTTTCCAAGAAATACACAATGGGGAGGGTTTGATTCGATGCTAAGATCTTACATGGCCTGCGAAAGGGGATCCAAACTTCACTTCTCTTGGGAAACTTTGACCATTTGAAACCCACAATGCAATGAGTGACAACACCTAGGATATCATTATTTTGGATTCTAAGGAAGAAAGATAGGTGAACAAACCAGTGTTGGACACCATTGTATCATATTATACCAAGCCTATTAAGATGCGCAAAGTAAATATCGACACTCATGATAACCCCAAGTTCATGGTGATCAGGGATTGATAGGATGAAGCCAATGTGTAAAATATCTTCAACTTACTACACCAGTACCAATATTTGTTCCCCGACACTTTTGTAGAGATGAAAGGGATAGTGGTAAAGTTAAAGGAGACAAGAATCACTATGAATCTAGGTTGATGAGTCATTATTTAACACCCTTTTTGCTTGAATATCCCTCATTTTGCAATCTCTAATTGTTATATATATCTTCCATTGCTTACACGATTATACACACACACACACACACACACGCTTGCTTAAGTAATTCATTTCTTTGGTTAAGTTAAGGGTTGTTAAAGAGGTATTCATATGTAGGTGTATGTGGCTCAGTAAATATATACATAATTTTATGATTTACATTAGTGTGTATATAATAATTGGTGGACTATTCATAGTTTCCAGAGCTCTCACGTAGGTTTTCAATGACCACACTTATCTTGGTCAAGTATCATGGAAGTGACCCAGATCATCAAATTGAAGACACTTTTATTTTAATGAAAGTCGAGGATCTCTACTAAATACCAAGAATTTTTAAAGGGTTCGTTGTTTTAATCAATCTCAAGAGTTCAAAGATCTTTTTGTAGCTGGACATAAAAGCAGGTCTTATCTATTTCATGGCAAGGAGGATCATTGCTACAGTGATAGTTGGACAGGACAGGGGTGCACACTAACACTAAGTATCACAGGCTAGTGGTCCAAATTATATGAACACGTGCCCTTTCCAGTAATAGAGAATATTATGAAATTGTTCGGTAGTTACCTCGTAGCACATGTGGTTTTCATTTTGTGTGTTGGTTTGTGTAATTACATTATGTTGTGTTGTCATGAATGAATTTGGAGATTTTATTCAATGACTGTATTGATAATTTAGAAGCATTTAGGCACAAGGCGATCTTGAGAAGGAACCCACTCAAGGTGCAATTTTTTTTCAATACTTTTCTTGTTTAATTTGTA
This sequence comes from Pinus tabuliformis, assembly GCA_031772625.1. Taxonomy (NCBI): domain Eukaryota; kingdom Viridiplantae; phylum Streptophyta; class Pinopsida; order Pinales; family Pinaceae; genus Pinus; species Pinus tabuliformis. Next base: position 415,866,107 of record CM062819.1, on the reverse strand, counting down.
ATAAGTTTAGATAGTTGTTTTTGTTTTTAAGTATTTTAAATGCATTTCGTGTTCCGTTAATTTTTTTCCAGTTTTATGCAAGTGTGATTTTATGATTTCATAGAATTAGTGGTTTGGGGAATTTGTTAGTCTATCTTATGAGTAGAATATGCATAATTGGATGCCGAAAAATGGCCAAGGTTCAAATTCCACCCAATGACACTCAAATAGTCACCCATTAAGAACAATTGTGTGCTTGAGGTACCACGTAACCGAGTAGTGAAATACCATAAGTAGATCCTTCCATATAATCACAAATTCCAATGAATTTCCTTACTTGGGTCATCCAAACAATGCAAGTGACTTGTCTCTTGTGTATATTTCATAGAGAGCTTCACAAGTTTAGCAACCTTGATCTGACAATTAAAATGAATTGTGTAGCCTAAATAGTCACTAAAATAATAAATATATAAATGCATTGTCATAGGTGCAAATCCAATCTGTCACCCTATTGCCTTAATCCCATTTATAAGCAGAACATGAGGGAGGAGCTTAAAATGATGCTAAAAGTGGGTATCATTGAGCTTGTTGAAGAGTTCAAGTGGATAATTCCCAAGTGTAGTTGAAAAAGATTGGTGAAATTCAGATATGTGTCAATTTAATGAATTTGAATGATGTTTGTGTCCATGATCCATTTCCCACCCTGTTTAGAAATGAGGTCTTGGAAAATGTTGGAGGGTAAGAAGCCTATTCATTTGCACATGGCTTCTCAAGATATCAATAATTAAAAATTGTGAAGGAGGATCAACAGAAGACTATGTTTGTGATATAGTGGCCTTCTTCCTTTGCACGTGTGGCTGTGTTGTCCCAGAAATTCTCCTCCTAACTTCGGTTCTATATGCTTCTTCCACGCTGCCCTTAAAGACCCTATAGACTTCCTTATCTCTGATTGTCTCTTTTCTATTTCAAGCTTAAGTGAGTATGGTATAGACGAATGGATAACCTCTATATATAGAGGTATGTCCCTACATTTAGGCCGACTTCTCAACTGCATTTAGGCCGACATGGAGGTTGTTTGTAGGTTGATTTGGAGGGCAGTTTGTTGGCTGATTTGTTGAGCAATCTTCACACATTTTCCATGGAGGTGTAGCATGCTTGAAGGGGCTTCTTAAAGGTGTCTTAAATAGGATTATACTTGACTTTTCTTGGAGTTTTCCCTCTGACTTTAATATATATTTATACATAGTGTAACATGCCCTTAAGGCCTTCAATAATTTCTCTTGACTATTTGACTCACCTATAGCACTTTGACATGTGTTAGACCTACTTCAATGAGCAAGAAACTCATTGACATATATTATAAAATAATATTTATTTTCTTGAATAAGTACAGATATCAAAAGTGCATTTATGAAGACCGAACATAGTTACACTTCCTTCAACACTCCCTCTTAACTAGGGAGCTATTCATACAACATTACAAGGTGTATGGTTATTATTAATCTTTGAAGAATTCACATAAGAGAAATCAGATTAGCAATCCATCTGTTATAGCATCATATTCATCAGCATTTTCATAGTGCAATGACTTGACTAACAACTCCATGTCTTTACAAGACCATGAGCTACAATGCTGGCGAGACCAATGATTTAAAAACACCTTCATAATTGTCTCTCAAGGTACATACCCACCCGGCTATTCATCGAGTATGACCTTCTAGGACTATTCTTATCTTGGGTTCCCAACCCTCAAAGAATATCGGTCCTCTTGTCTACTCTTGTCTTGGATGCCCTACACATCCTGAAAGAGTATCAGATGCCAGATGATTACCTAATCCTCCCATTCTTTCTTCCAAGTGAAGACAAGAACTTTGTGTCTATCTTGTGTCTACATTTCCATTCATGGACTTCATCTAGACTTACGGTTGTTAGTCCTGGTCTAGTGCATGAAACATGAAATGGAAAACATAATTGTCACTTCTTTGTAATAAGGGGTGATCCAAAACTCCCTCTCGATCAGGGACTTGTCAGAGCTCCCTCTTAACTCGGGACTCTTTCCTTCATCAACAGCTTCTTCTTCATGGGTTCTTCAGTTGCTTGATCTCCTTCCTTTGTTGATGTCATGAAGTCTTTGATCGAACTTCTTCTAGGTAGGGCACCATCCATCGATCACTTTCCTTCTTGTTTTGTCACGTCATTTCTTCATGGAAAGTGACTATCAGTTTTTTCTTGTTATCTTGGCTACTCCTTTGTCATCTTGTCCATGCTTCATAATACTATCCTCATGGATGCTTTATAGTACTTGCTAGGTTACATGCTTTGACCTAGTAGCCCATTATGACTTCATCCTTGTATTGCTTAAACATTGCTTTTTTATTCGTTGGATGGCTTATTCATCATGTCATCTCTATAGAGTAGAATCAATTATCTACACCTTTTATATCTCCAATGCCTTCATAGGTGTCAAGGGTCCCTTCTTTCTTTATTAGAGTTGTCCTGACTTCTTTTGGGAGATATCTTCAAGGCCCTTTGTCACATAGTGATTCTTAGTGATCATGGTGTTCTTCACATGCTTGATCTCTTTCTTCATTTTCTTCTTCTCAGATAGAGACTCAACCATCTGATGCTTCTTGTGAGGTCATTCCTTCATTGCTTGCTTTCTGGACTTGTCAACATTTCTTCTTGCTTCTTAGTCAGCAAGCTTATGCTTCTTGTGTGAGCATATTCCTTCGTTGACCTTCATTGCATCGTGGTACATGCCTTTGAGCATGTTCTTGGTGAAAGAGATAATTTCATGCTTGATCATGTTATAGAACAATACCCATGACTCAATAATATACAAATGACTTCAACTTTGATGCATGCATATCTCATCTTGATTCTCCTTTGATCATCCTTTGGCGTGGTTGTTGGCGTTGTGGGGCTTGACCCAGGTTCACCGTTAGTTAGCCAAACAAATCCCTACACTATTGGCCCTTTCGGCATCAGCCCACGGAGCACGGACCAAAGTCTCACCCGAAGCAGTATGGGGGGATGTTGGAACCAAGTTTCCACACCCTGAGATGGTCATGATGTCAGTTTATACCCTCAACCCCTACTTTCACGTAGGTCGCTAAGCCTTAGGGCTCTATCAGTCTACCCCTTTATTCCACCCTTTAGTACTTACGTGAAGGTGTACGATTGACCTTCGCACAACCCTAACCCGTGATCCACGTACTTCCGCACAGCTATGACAGCGTATTGTATAGGTTCCCAAGTTCTCCTAAGTGTTTTACTTATATTACTAATCAATCACAGTTAGCGCTAGTAAACTGATACCCTTACTTGCATTCAGTTACCAATACAATCATATATATTCGCGCATCATATAAACATTGTAAATTAAACCCAAAATGCAATATAATCAGATTCATTAACAAGAACTAAATACACAGTAATTGTAGAATACTACTCTTTATTGATATCTTTAATTTAATACAGACTATCTACCCTGTGCACATAGCTGCCTAGGCCTTGTCAGCGGCCTCCTTCTTCCTTTTCTCGGCCATCTGGGTCATCTTAAACTTGGCCTCCTCCTTTTTGTACTACACGGCGGACTGCTCGACCCCATCACCAAGTCTGAGGTAGTGCACCACTCTATCGGCCAGTGATCACATACTGCATCAATCACGTCATCCGTTGCCAAGTAAGGAAAGTCATACCATGTCTATTATGGGTCCTTTCATGCCCTGATCGATACGCGGTGAAAACCTTCCTTAAACTCCATGTACTCCTACAGTTTAGCAAACACAGTAGGTGGAAAACGTGGTTTGCGACTAATATCCATGCGAATATCCATTTCCATCAATATCCAAAAGATCTTTCTATCTTTGATGCACTAAGAATCCTTGGTCGCCCACAGCGAAGCATACTTTGCTGCTTCTGGAAGGTCCAGCATGACCTAGGGAAATTGACTGTCTTCCGGTAGCTCCCAGGCTACCAGCACAATAGACAGCAAGAGCCACGCATAGTGGAAGGCCTTGCTGAACTCCTGTGCCTCGCAATAGTTCACAAGGAACTCACTGCAAAGATAATGCACGCAATTAAACTGGACTCCTTCGGCACATTAGGCTGCAAGAGATGACTGGTGCTAGTACTTCATCTACATGACACTTCCTCATAACCTTTCCTGCCAAAATCTTCATGGCCACCTTGACTGTAGGGTCAGAGATACTCGATATGGTATATCCTCGTGGCTTCTTCACAATCTTGAATTTCTCCTTCATGGCCTCCGGGAGGGCCTACTCACCACCTTTTTCGCCAAACATCATGGTCAGATTTTCCCCTATATAGGGCAGCCACGTGATCCTATGGATCAGCGTGTCGGTGATGGGTATCGGCTCCTCCAGCCATAGACACCCATCATGCACCAAGCATAGCAACTGCTTGATGACCAATACTGTAATGGGGGTGCGATTGTAGTGTGGCACCCATAGCAGGTTGAGCAGAACTGCCTTGTCTACTCCCCTGAGCCACTTCCACAGTTCCAATGTAGTCACCCAGGTGGTTGTGTCAACAACGCGGCACATGAGTTGCTCCGTCGCCAAGTGCGGGAACTTCTCATGGTCATCTAAGTCCCAATCTTTCAGTTTCAACAGATGAATCTACCTCAATCACAGTCCTTCAAAGACAGTTTCATCTGGCAGCAATGGTTTGTGCAAGGTGACCTTGCTTTCATCAATGTCCTTCGGCACTTTGGTCTTTCCCTTGCATGGAGGGACGTATTCAGGCAACTTAGTGATAGGGTCAAAACACTTGACTTGAACTTCCTCCACTTCTACTCCCAAATCCTCATCATCCATCGGGATGTCCTGAATTTCTTCCTCCTTCGATTCCCAGCAAATGGATTTGCCCTTTTCCTGTGCAGTGGGCTTGTCCTTCAGTGGGTTTCTTCTAGGTGACGCGCACAACGGTATCGCAGCCTGCTTGCCCTTCTTATCCTTCGCACTCTCCTTGGTTGGGGCCGACTTCATTCTAGGCATCTGTGGTGATTTGGGGACTTCAGCTAATACTTTTCCAACCTCTGGAGAAGCTCCCTCTACCTCCCTAACAACCTCTGTCACAACCCCCTCGATTTTCACTGCTTCGGCGTCCATAGCTTCGGATCCTAGGATAAAATCATGGATGAAATTGCAGTTGGATTCTGGGAATTTATCAAACACTGGGCAGTTGAGAAATGCTTCGAGGAATGTGCGGATCATGCACATTTGAGAGCTCACCAACGGAATGTTCAAAATGCTAAGTGTTTTTCATTGGGCCTCCACCTGTAATTTATAGGCCATTTTGAATTCAAATCCAACCGTTCCCCCCACATTCGGTTCATTAATTTCGAATTGGCGGCATATTTCCAAGGATCTTACCCATAAATTTTGTCTTAAATGTCGGTTGCCCTCTCCATTTCGCCGCATTCTTATCATCAAAACATGAACAATGACTTTAACAGTCACTTTTCGGTTGACCTGTGCGATTTTTCCCTAGGTAGCGCAGCTCTCTTCGCGTTGTCGTGAACCCTGCGACATTTCCTCGTTCTACACAATCCTCCAATCGCACAGTTCCCCAACTTGGGCAATGTAGTTTATAGTCTCGCGCCTCCTTTCAGCTGCCTGGAGTGCTAAGACTATACTACCTTCATATTGTCACCTGGCCGCATCACCAATGTATGGCTTCAATTGGATGCCATTAACCTTTCCTAGGAAGGGATCTCCATTCAATTTAACCAACTGAATTACTCCACCATCGGTAACCTCCTTAATGACATAGGGCCCTAGCTAGTGCATTCTAAATTTCCCTGTAAATTTATCAAACTTGTTCTCATATAACAAAACCAGATCATTTACCTTAAAGGTGCACAACTTAATGTTCTGATCATGCCATGCTTTTTCGCATCGCTTTTGGACCTATTGGTGAAATCCAACCATAAATATTTCTTCCTCAAGCTTAGCAAGTTGTGCAAGCCTCTCTTCCAGGGCTCTGCAATCCGTCATACCCATGACTGCCACTATGCGCAGACTAGGCACAATGTATTCCATGGGCATCAATGCTTCAACACCATATACAAGCCTAAAGGGTGTCTGTCCAGTCAACTTTTTGCATGTCGTTCGATAGGCCCATAGTACGGCGGGTATGTGCAGGTCCCAATCACTTCATTGAGCATTGCAAACCTTGGTCATCGTGTTCTCCATCACTGTATTGAATGCTTCCACTGTCCTGTTAGACCGTGGGTGATAAGGTGTGCTTTTCTGGTGATATACTTGAAATTCCTCCATCAGCACGCTAATCGTTTCGTTCAGAAAGTGTGTACCACAATCACTCATCAAAATCTTTGGACACCCAAATCACGTCAGTACATACTCAAAGAGGAACTTTGCAGTGGTCGCGCCTATGCAATCCTTCACAAGTTGTGCCTCCGCCCATCGATTCAAATACTCAGTTGCGGTGATAATGTATCGTGTTCCTGTCTTCTTTCCTTAGCGCTGAATGGGTCCCAAAAAATCTATCACCCATTTCTCAAAAGGTTGTAACATCATCTGTGGGTTCAGAGGCAGTTCATCTCTCTGCAATGGCTTGCCAGTCCTTTGACACACATCACACGCCTTGTAGTAATCTTTTGAACCCTGATGGAGATTTGGCCACCACAACCCTGCACATAAAATATTTTGCGTAGTCGCCCTTCCTGCATAGTTCCCTCCTGTGACACCCCCATGAGCATCTGCAAGGATACTGCTCCTCTCAAAATCTAGTACATATCGTCGTAATAATTCATCAAACCTCATTTTGTATAGATGTCCGCCAATGACAGAAAATTTTATCGCGTGCACCACTAACTCCTTCTTCTGTTGGATGGTGTAGCCTTCCGAGGCGATTCCTGTCACTAGGGCATGTATGATGCCTTCAAAGTGACCATCCGCGATGCGCACTGCAAATAGTTGCGCGTTAGGCAATCCCTCATCCAAATTAGTGGGCTCTTTCCTCGTTTCGATGTGCAGCAGATGGTCTGGTCCCACGTTCAGTCGTCCAGGCTTCACAATAACTTCAAAATCGTACTTCTGGAACAATAAAAACCACCTATAGATTCTCTCCCCAAACACAGGCTTATTGACCAGGTATTTCAACACAAAATGATATGTATACATCTTAAAGTGTCCACCAAGCGAATAGTGTCTAAAATTCTCAAGCGCGTTTACCATGGCTAATCCTTCATGCTCGGTGGTGTGATAGTTCTTCTCAGCCTTGGATAACCTCCTACTTGCGAACACTATAAGATGGTCCAATTCTCCTCCTCTATCCTGTGTCAGTAATGCTCCCAGTGCTATACATGATGCGTCTACATGTACATGAAACTCCTCCTCCTAATCCAGGAAGACTAAAATCAACACGGTGACCATTTTTCCTTTCAATACATCCAAGCTCTTTTGATAGTCCTCGTTCCAATAGACCATGACATCCTTTCTCAACAATTTCTCCTTAGGCGTGGTGATCTGGGCATAGCCTTTAATAAACTTCTTGTAGTACCCAGTATGTCCCAAGGTTACACGCAACTGTTTTACACTCCTCGACGCCTCCAAGTTAAGTATCACTACGATCTTCGCGGGATTTGCCATCAGTCCCTGTCTACAAACCACATGACCCAGCAGAGGCCCAAAAGGCACACAAAACAGACATTTCTTCAAATTGAACGCAATCTGGTATCGTCGTCAGGTATCTAGCATTAAGCACAAACTTAACACATGGCGTTTTACCAACCCAAACATGGTCCAGTCATCAAAGTACACCTCCAAAAACTTATGAATAAATTCCTTGAATGTTGCAATGACTATGAGCGAAAAAATTGCAAGCGCATTCTTCAATCTGAAAGGCATTACAGTGTACTGAAAACATCCCCATTCAGTCGTGAAGGTCATCTTGCTTCTATCTTCAGGTGCAATTTTGATCTGATGGTACCCAGAGAAGCCATCAGTGAAGGATTACGCTTCCTGGCCACCTACATTATCCAATACCTCATCAGTGAACAGACTCGGGAAGGGATCATGTACGCAAGCATCATTCAACTTCCTGAGATCTATGCATATCCTTATTTCATCCTTCTGATTCTTTTCCTGTACCACCATTGGGCTTACCCAATCAGATTCTTCTACGGGCTCAATGATGCCTACCGCGAGCATCTTCTCTAGCTCTAAGCGGACCTTCTCCTTATATCTCGGATTGAGACGGTAAGGTCTTTGCTTAACCAGCTTCGCGTCAGATTTTAACGTGATCTTCATAACTCCCAAGTCTCCTAGTATCCCCTTTAACTCTGTGAACTTGGTAGGGAACAAATCCTGGTATTCACGGAGCAATTCAGTGACCTTATCTACCATCGTGTCATCCTAGTAATCTCCAATATTCGCGAATTTGGGCTCCGCCTCCGTACCAATATTTACCTGTTTCATTTTCAGTGGCATAGTTATATCAGGATTCTCAATCTACAGTCCCTCGACCTCGCAGTGCCCCTCGATTTCAAGGATATTAATCTTCCGTGGATCCAAGTCTTCTTCTTCAGTAGTCACGTTATAGCATTCTAGCACGTGGCTCAGCTAAGTAGTCCAATCAGGTTGAATCAGATCCAAAAGATTGCTGCTTTAACTTCCTATAGCGCTTCGTCGATACAATAAAACCCATCTTCGAATCTGAATGTCATTAGGAATCCTTCGCGCAGAATATCCCATTCGCCTATACCATGGCGGAGCTCTGTCTCTAAGTACCAGCTCATCGGGATGACACCCAAGGTATGACAGAACAAGTGCACCCATTCAGGTTGGGCCTTCGCTCCATAAGCCTTAGCCCATTTGGCCAAGTGTGTGCGTGGAATCATCCTTCCTGTCATATTTGTCTTTCACTTGTACCTTCGGCTTCTCAAAGCGTGTTCACATCATCCTCCTACACTCACGCCAATCGTCAAAACTACCCTTGTTCATACCCCACCATCTCACAGGTGTAGTGCGCAGTGCCCAGTTCAAAGCCTGGAAGTGCTGCCTCTTTGGTACTTCCCTCTCAAATGCATCCAAAAATACATATACATCATTCAAGCCATTGTAAGTGCACAGATTTCTTACCTCTGACGATACACAACACAGCAACCAGGTCATCATGTTACAACTCAACGTGGTTACTTCATGTAGTCGATTTTTCCAACGCTCTAATTCTTCATCAAAGTATGAGGTGCAAGAACTCTCGCAATCCCATGTAATATGTCCATACGCTGTCAGATTCACCCAATCTTGGTCTCGCAATGTTATCTTATATATGCAGTAAAAATCGTCGTCGCTTTCATAATCGTGGACTAGTTCAGTATAGCGAGATCCTTCAGCAGGATCTAGGGGTACTATTACACAAAGCAATTTCTTTTCAAATATCATCTTCCGCTTCTTTAGGTTGATTACCTCGTTCATGTCAATGGCCTAATCAATGCCAAGGAGCACAGGGTAGGGGTTGTTGTCATCCATAATTTCTATCACTTCAAAGTCAACCAATGTGCTCGTTCCTTCAATGTCTATAGTCACTCCTTGCAGCCATCCCATGGGGATGATCTTTTGTTGATTGGCCATCCTTAACTAAATCGGAGACCACTGCAGTGCGGGTCTCCCCATCTGCTCCCAAGTTTGTTTTGGTAAAATGTTCGCGTCTAACCCCAAATCCAGAACGACTTGATCCATTTCATATTCTCCTATCTGTGCAATGAGTCCAATCTCACACTCTGTCCTGGCTTTATGCTCACTAATCTTTCATACCACGTGCGGTTCACCCAGAGTGTTTCCAGCACATCTATTTATAAGTTCTTGTAACCCCTTCACAGCCTTGATATCGCGCAGCAACTTCATGCAGGTCTCTAGAAAAGTCCTAAGCATAGAAGGGTCCATTTCCTGATCAAGCTTATCTCGACTCCCTGAGGTAGAGGCCTCAGTGAAGCTCTTCTTTGCTTCCATGAACGTTTCGCGTGCATGCTCCAAATAAAATTCAGCCTCCTTTACAGGAGCTTTTCGAACCCTTGCGTTGTCTTCGGGTTGTTTCCCCTTATCATCGCTCATTACAATTCCACTTCGGAGCACTATATTCTAGATCCTCTTTGCGAGGCTCAGCCCTCATCTTCTACAGGTTCTGAGTCGGCTGAAGTGGTAGCACCCCTTTGTCGCATATCCTCGCTATCAGCGTAGGATAGTCCTTTGTCCCATGATCAAAATAAGTAAAATATTTGCACGAGAGACGCGTTGGGTTAGTGCATTCACAGGCATAGTGTCTTGGTCCTCCACAGTTGTAACAGATCAGTTGTCCCCAACCTCTTCCAGGTCCTCCTCCACCTCGGCCTCGTCCGCACCCCTGAAAGCTTGTTCACACCATCCTAATGCTCTGGTCAGGGGGCCACATTTCTGCCTGAACTCTATAGGTGGGTTTTCTATCCATAATCAACTTGTAACTTCAGCAGTTGCACTCATCATGCCCTACCGGCCTGCAGAAGTTGCAAAACAGTTGTTGCGGTGTTTGTACAAATTTCTGCAGCAAATGACAGTTATTAGTTGTATGTTTCCCTGCTATCTGACATATAGCGCACCACAATGCAAGCCCCACACTTGGTCCTACTTAGGTTTCCGACCTCAAAGGCATCAGTCCTCCTCCTATAATATAGTTCACAAATACCGGGGAGTGGTCTTTGTCATGCCCCTGACCTTTACATTTCAGGAACCATATCTCTTCATGCACCTCCGGTCGAACTGCTCTGTCCTGCTTTAAACTTTGCATTTCGAGGCACAAATTTTGCAACTGCGCATGGATCTGTTGAACGCCCAGATTTGGATCTTGCATCGGTGTTTCATGTAATCTTATCGCAATATCCAAGGCCTCTACCTGAGTCGTAATCTTCTATTGTGACAATGCAACCCTTAGGTGTGGCACGAGCAAAGCCACGAACCACTCACGGTGTTGTCCATCTGTTAAGTTCATATTAGCTTCACTGATTTTACACTTCAATCTCTGATCCAATTCCCAAGGTGTCTCACCTAGTTTCATCATGATTTCCTTGAGCCCCATAATCAGTTGCACCTCGATTTAGGCCTACTAAACTCTTTATTTAGCACAGTATGGATCTCTTGCCAACCCATCGTTTGGGTTATCGTTAGAGTGCTTGATGTACCAAGTTAGTGCGCGATCCTGCAAAGCGCTAACCAATGTTGCCTTCTTCATGTGATCATTTGTTACGCCCTGAACTTCCCATACAGCTTTCACGACGAACCAGAACTGGTCTAGATCCTCATTTGCTAAGCCCTTAAACAAAGGCAGCTTCACTAAATTTGCCATGTTTAACTGCGGTGGAGGTGGTGGTGGTGCGGGCGAAGACGCAGGTGACGGTGGTGAAGTTGAAGGTGGTGTAGGTGGAGGTGGCAGTCACGGGAATCCATGTTTTATTAACTGAACTGCACCTCGCATAGCAGCCTGCGCTACTCCCTCTTCATCACTCAAAGGAGGTGAAATCAGTGGGCTATATTTGGGACCCTTTATTTCTTCATTTCTATAAGTCCTTCCACTTCGCGTAGCTCTGAACATCAAGGTATCTACATAACCTGTTTTTCATACAATAACATCTTAATCCAAGTATTTAAATACTTCAAGTACTTACCTTGTGGACCTTTGAAAAAACACAGCTCTGCCTCGCTGTAACTAACTGAGGTATTGACCGTGAATTCAGTCACAAATCCTCCTATGATGCGATCAAGCCAATGATTGACAGCATGTGCAATCTTATCCTCAAAGGCTTCCAGTCTCTGTACTACCTTCGGGGTCTAGACAATAGGACCGTCAAGTCTCCACCTTCCTTGGCTATTCACTAGCTTCACGATCCACTCGTATAACTCAATTGGAAAGGAAAAGAAAAAGATCTCGTGAATTTATGTATACACGTACCTATCAAGCCATTGTTCCTTTGTCAGCCGCGAATTTTTGTTCTCCTACACCGCGAATTCATGGATCTTCCTATTCAACCAGTCTTTGACCTCTTTCTTAGTTAGATTCCATTCATACAACATCACACATAACTTATGCAGATTTCGGTCCCGGCAATGGAACCATTTGTTGGCTTTGTGGGGCCTGACCCAAGTTCAGCATTAGTTAGCCAAACAAATCCCTACACTACTGGCCCTTTCGACATTAGCCCATGGAGCGCGGACTGAAGTCTCATCTGAAGCAGTATGGGGGGATGCTGGAACTAAGTTTTCGCACCCTGATATGGTCGTGATGTCGGTTTATACCCTCAGCCCCTACTTTCGCATAGGTCACTAAGCCTTAGGGCTCTGTTAGTCTACCCCTTTATTCTGCCCTTCAATACCTCCGTGAAGGTGTTTGATTGACCTTCGTGCAGCCCTAACCCATGATCCAGGTACTTTTACACAGCTATGACAACGTATTGTATAGGTTCCCAAGTTCTCTTAAGTGTTTTACTTATCTTACTAATCAATCACAATTAGTGCCACGTAAACTGATATCCTTACTTGCGTTCACTTAACCAATACAATCATATATATATATATATATATATATATATATATATATATATATATATATATATATATATATATATATATATATATATATATATATATATTCGTGCATCAAATAAACATTGTAAATTAAACCTAAAACACAATATAATCAGATGCATTAACAAGAACTAAATACATGGTAAGCAGAATACTACTCTTTATCGATACCTTTAAGTTAATACAGACTCTATCCGCCCTGCACACACAGCTGCAAGGGTCGACGCACTCAGCTACGAACTTCCACCCTAGGCCTCTATGCACTCAGCTATAGCGGTCCACGCACTCAGCTACGGACTTCCACCCTAGGCCTCTGCGCACTCATCTACAGAGCCTCTATGTACGCTAAGACCCGAGAACACTCAGACTTCAATGCTTAACTCCTCACTTCATTCTTCGCTATAAACTACTTAGAGCTTACTTACTTAGCTCATTTTTATATAATCCCATGGTCTGTGGACCATGGGTGGATCTTTACAGTCGACTTTACACTTTACAAAATAAGGGCAGACAACCCTTTATGACTCTTGACACCATCGCTCTCCGCGACCACAAATGCGGAGACTTTACAACCTTATTACAAAATTGTCCCAAAACATGGGCTTTTAGCCCCAAAACTATCCTTGGGGGAATTGTTCCCAACAGTGGCCCTTCTTGCTTCATCTTAGCTTGCCTTCACATCATTCTTTTCTTGAAACCCATGAATGGGATTCCCAATGAGACATCTGCTTTGGTCCAAGAACCTTCTTTTGAAGATTCCATCAAAGGATCTTAAAGATCCTTGTCTTGCAAATGTTTCCTTCTTTTGATGATGTAGGTCTTCTAAGAATCTTATCATGATCAATTATTCTTTCATCATTTATGAGGTCCTATACTAGGTATGCTTCTTCTAAACGAATATATTGAGCTATATCTCTCATGCTCTTATATTCTAGAAGATATTTCTACTTATGCATTTTTTTTCTTATCATAAATGCTACATCTACATGAGTGTCTAGAACTCTATGTACATCATGTTGTTAGATTCTAGAGGATGTTTCTAGTCATGCACTTTTAATTTATTCTTATATGCTACTATTCTACTCAAAACTTTGAAAGAAGTCTAGAAGTAAAGAGTTTGACCTAGTCATAGTAGAGATTTGGAGGATCTTCCTTCTTTTGCTTCTTTCCTTCTTCTTTCATCTCTTGATTTATCTGAGCTTCTTCCCTCTTCCTTTTGTTGTTGTCCTTTTTAAGCTTAGGACAATTCCTTTTGTAGTATCCATATTCTTGGCATCCAAAACATTGGATTTTGGACATGTCTTTGTTGTTTGTTCTTCGTGGACCAAACTTGCCAAATTTACCCTTTCTTTTGGCCATGGTAGCAAATGCTTGCTCCTTTGATCCCACATCTTCTTTTGCCTTAAGTCTAGTTTCCTTTGTCTTGCATAGAGAACACATTTCACTGAGAGTGGTTTCTTGAGTACTACAGTTGTCATCTCTATGTCAGACATGACTTCCCCAAGCTCTTGAAGTTGATCTCTCATTTCAGATATTTTTATGAAGTAGGGATCTATTCCTTCATTTGTTATCTTCATCTTGTATAATTCATTCCTTAGAGATATTACTTCTCTGATTGTGGATACCAAGAATAACTCTACTATCTTATCATAGATTTCTTTCGATGTCTAAAACTCAGAGACATAAGGAATGAGAGAGTCTTTGATTGATTCTATCAGAATCCTTTGATCTCTTGTCTCATCTTTATTGTACTTGGCCAAGGCTTGAGTCTGCTCCTTAGCAGGGATAGTGACGTTCCCTTTAACAAGTTCTAGGAGTTCATTCTCCTTGAGTAGTAGATCAATCCTCTTCTTCCATGCAAGAAATTTATTGATCCCTACCAATTTATTGCTTTCCTTGCAAAAAGACATTGATGTATATTCAGAAGGGGACATGTACTTACTTGATATATTTTGTGATGTGATGGATTTGCTTCCTCCTAGAAGGCTTGATGGCTTGAAGATTTGTAGCTTGATGTAGGTCCTGTTTCAATCTGATCTTCTTTGTAGGTGCCTTTATATAAGGCTCTTATTATAGCTTTGTAGACTTCCTTGATGAATGATGGATAGTAGACCCTTCTTGTCCTTGAAGTGATTTGAGACTTATAGGCTTGATGCTTCAACTTTGTAGATGCTTCCCCTTGATGAGTGTTCTTGAGTTTCCCTATCCTTGATGTGTCACCTACACTCTGATACCATGTTGAATAATCTAGGGCAAAGTAGTGTAGTGTGATTCTTCATTACTTGATAACAATTTGTGGAGTCTTTTTACATTTCTTGTTAGCTTATTCTTATTCTTATTCTTATTAGTGCATATGTGTGTACTTCATAAAACTTCTACCAAAACATGAAAACAAGAACACAAGATGTTGGCTCTCTGCCAAGTCCAAAACCTCTCTACTCTTGAGAGGAAAACCCTTAGTGAATTTCTCTTGTTGAAGCTTCAATTGATCAACGCCAAACCCTAGATCCTTGATAAAGAGATCCTCCAAGCACAAGTCAAGTCTTCACTCCTTTTTGTAACTTATATCTCAGCACTTCTTCCATCACTTCTTTCGGCACTTTGTCTTCCAATTAGAGTCCTTTCACCTTAGAGAGATGGGCTCCTTCACTAGGCTTGTGAGTCCTTGGAAGCTTGATCTCTCACCCAAACAAAGGACTATTAGCATTTTTCATACCCTTACATCACCTCACATGTGTCACTATTTCTAGCCCTAGAAACAGTCCTCTTCTTCCTCGACTTTATCTTTTCTTCCTTCGTTTGTGAGGGTCTCTCCTTCGCTTTAGAGGGAGGCATTGTAGACCTTAAATTTCAAACCAAACAATGATAATACTTGAACTAAAGTGTTGCTTCTGTTAGGGCCATAGATGGGCCTTCTTCCTTCGCACATGTGATTGTGTTGTCCCAGAAATGTTCCTCCTAACTTCAGTTCTATATGCTTCTTCCACACTGCCCTTAAAGACCCTATAGACTTCCTTATCTTTGCTTGTATCTTTTCTAATTTTAGAGCTTGAGTGAGTACGCTATAGAGGAGTGGACAACCTCTATATATAGAAGTTTGTCCCTCCATTTAAGCCGACTTGTCAACTGCATTTAGGCCGACATGGAGGGTTGTTTGTAACATGTCCTTAAGGCCTTCAATAGTTTCTTTTGACTATTTGACTCACCTATAGCACTTTGACATGTGCTAGAACTACTCCAATGAGCAAGAAACTCATTGACATATATTATAAAATAATATTTCTTTTCTTGAATAAGTACAAATATCAAAAGTACATTTACAAAGACCGAACCTAGTTACACTTCCTTCAACAAGGGAAACATCCTAAGGGGTGTTGATTCGGTTTGTTATATCTAAGGAAATTGGCAAAGGCAATGGCTAAGGATTTTGAAAGGAATGAGGCATTTATTGGCATTTTATTTATAAAAATTATGGATATTAGGAGGAAAAGGAGGTGTAAGGTCACATGTTGCATGTGAGGAGGAAAATGAAGGAAAATAATAGAAATTAAAAAAAATAGAGGCCTCATTAATAAAAAGGCTTCTGAAGATCAGTGGGCAAGACTGGGTTAGTTCAGTGTTGGAGCTCTCTTCTATTCTCTTCCTCTCTCATACTCTTGAAGACTTATATTTTTCTTGGAGCACACTTTGAGGGTGTGGCATACTTGGATTCTTGGCACAAGAAGGCAAAGGAAAAAGCAGGAAAGCACGGGAGGGCATCGGGATCAACAGCTACATCAAATTTGCTTGCAGGTACCAAATTGCATGTATGTTTTCCTCACTAGTTTTGGCATGCATGGAACATGCATGTGGTTTCTTGGTTATGATTTGTCACTAGCATGGAGGATTGCTTGGATTGACGGTGGATTTGCCTATCCTTTCCATTTCCTAGATTTCCATGGAGATTGTGGGTTTATTTCCTTGTTTTGTTTTGGTTGGTTCTCATGTTTCCTTAGCTTAGGTTGAGTTATTAGTTCCTGGAAGCCTTGGTTGGATAAACACTCTGGAAACCCTGTAATGGCTTGCATTGAGTTACTAGTCCCATAGCCTTGGTTGGACAAACGCTCTAGAAGCCCTGTAACAAATTGGTTGGACAAATGCTCTGGAAGCCCTGTAACAACTTGGTTGGACAAATGCTCTGGAAGCCCTGTAACAACTTGGTTTGAGTTATTAGTCCTCGAATCACTCAATGAGTTGAGTTACTAGTCTTGGATGCCTTGGTTGGACAAACGCTCTGGAAGCCTTTGTTGGAAAAACACTCTGGAAGCCCGACAACAGTTGTGGGTTGAGTTACTAGTCCTGGAGCCTTGGTTGGAAAAACACTCTGGATCCCGGCAGCATTTTTGGATTGAGGTACTAGTCCTGGGAGCCGAGTTGGAACAAATTCTCTAGAGCCTTGGAAGGCTGGGATAGAGACCGATGAGATGATGGTTTTGGTGATGTCCGACCATGAGGTGGAATCACTGTTTGACGGGTTGAGGTGGATGACCTCTAGAATACCTGGATGGTTTTTTATTGATGTGTTCTATGAGATCCCACATTCATGCTTGGAATATGGCACGGGGGTGAATGGATGAAGAGAGATTTGGCACAGCCATTCTACGGTCGAGTGGAGCGTGCAAGTCCCATGCCGGGTTTGGATTTACATCATTAATGAAAGGTTATTTCTCCTAGTATTTCTATGAGTATTATTATGGATTATATGTGGTGTATATGGTTGTGATTTAATTGATATTTTTGTCCCTATTATGCTAGTTATGTATATGTTTTATGACAGCAATTATGTATGGCTCTCGTCATGTTCTTACTTGTTATTGAATTATCAATGTATATATGACCTAAAGGATGAAATGGTAGCTAATGTGATAAGGAGACAAAGCTTCATAGTGAATCTCAGATAAGTATGAGACCCTTATGCTCATATCTGTTATTTACACATGTAGGTTGCATATTTACTAAGTGTTTGACAAAATGTTTGTTATGGCTAGTAGGGGCGAGTCAACGTCTTGAACAAGTATTTGGTCTAGTATTGTCATCTCCATGTTATTTTACTGATTTGAAGAGATGGTTCAATTATGGGTAGTGACCTAGGCTCTGGACCTGAAAAACTGGCTCAAGTCCCAGAGTTGTTGGCATAGCACTAAAAATTTGGGTCCCTGGTCGTTGGCAGGCAAACTTGTGAGAGCGACTATAGTGTTATAGTCGCATGCATGCCTTGTCATGGGAGTGACTTTGAGTTTAATTCATCAAAATGATAGATTAACTTAGGGGTTGGGCACCTGGATTGGTGGATTAGCTCCTAGGGGTCCTGAAGCACCTAAGGGAGGTTTGTGTGTTGTCTTTCCGTAGATTCCATTTCCTTAAGTTTACCTAGGAGGTTGAATCAAATCATAGTAGCCTCTCGTCGCATGTTTACCCCGGTTGGTCAGTTGCTTGGGTAGATGTGGGAGGAGGGTGTTACATTTAAATAGTCCATTCATAAGTTTATAGAGGCTTACCTCAACAATTGGATTGTTTTCAACCTTCTATAAAAACATATCAAGGTTATACAATCTATGCAGACAAATGCAAATCTCCCTAAATTTGAAGAAGTGTATTTTCTATTCATCGATGGAGATTATGCTTGTTGATGGGGGTTTTATTATGCATGTAGCTTGTAAGTAGGGACTACTTGTTGATCTAGTCAATTATTGTAGTGATAGTGAACTTTCCCCCTCCAATGCCAGTGCAACAATTGTGCACGACACTACGGCATACAAGGTATTAGAGGAAGTTATGTGCGGATACCCCAGATCACTACACTGTTTGAGAGGTTGTTGAATAAGGATGTCAAGTTTGAATGGATTGAGGAGTGCCAATGGATGTTAAACACACTAAAAGAAAAATTGGTATAAACATCGATCCTAGTGTTCCTAAATGGAGTAAAGAATTACGCGTTCATGTTGACGCCTCAGCAATAGCCCTAAGCACATTACTGGGACAATCAGGTGAAGCAGAGGTAGACCATCCTATTGTATTTGCAAGAAAAAAGTTATCTATGATAGAGTGGAACTATACTACTACGGAGCATGAAGGTTTGACCATGGTGTACACATTACTGAAGTTCAGGCACTATCTATTGGGTTCTCAATTTAAGCTATACAAAAACCATTATGCACTAAGATACCTTGTCAACTAGCCAGTGTTGGGGGGAGGGTGTGTGTGTCTCTATTGTTATTTCAAGATTATGAATTTTAAGTTAGCACTAAGCTCAATACTAGCACATTCATGGGAAGTAGAGGTAGACCATCTTATTATATTTTCCAGCAAAAAGTTGTCTACAATAGAGTGGAACTATGCTATAATAGAGCAACAAGGTTTTTCCATGGTGTACGCATTGATGAAGTTGATGCATTATCTATTGGATTCTCACTTTAAGCTATACACGGACTATTCTACACTAAGATACCTTGTCAGCAAGACATTACTCTGGGGGCGTGGGGGGGATGTTTATGTCTTTATTTTTATTTCAGGAGTATGATTTTGAAGTTATTTTCAACCATGGTAAGTTGAATGTCAAGCCATATTACTTGTTGTGGATAAGTTCTAGCGAGGAGGAATGGAATGTTAATGACAACTTACCCGATGAATAGTTATTTTGCGTGAACATGGTGGATTATCACTTTGCTAAAATCGTCTAGTTTCTCACTACAAGAACAACACAATTGGAGTACACAATGGCATAGAAAACACAACTAATTGTCAAAGTTGTAAAGTGTCAACTAATCACAAGATGCTTGTATAAACTAGATGCAGATGGAATACTCAGGTGATGTGTGCTAGAGCATGAGATTCTCTCAATATAGATGGAGGCACATGAAGGTGTGGCTGGAGGAAACTATGCAGGTAAGGCAACTGCGTAGAATGTTTTACATGTGTGATTATGGTGGCTAACTATTCATAGGGATGTAAAGGAATTCTATTGCAGTTGTGACATATTTCAAAGGGTAGGAAAACCTTCACAATGAGATGAGATGTTTCTCAACTGCCAACTAACCTTACCACCATTTGAGAAGTGGGTCGTTGATTTCATAAGGCCAATTAATCTGTCAGTGAAGAGGAGTGGAGCACAGTACATCATTATTACGATTGATTACTTAACGAGGTGGGTCGAAGCAACACCAGTCAAAGATTAAAGCATGGAAACCGTTGTCAAATTTTTGTTTGAGAATGTTGTGACATGCTTTAGATGCCCAAAGATATTGATGAGTGATCAAGGGACCCATTCTCTGAACCGGACTATTGAGGTGCTAACAGAGGAGTTACAGATATATCATCGGAAGACTGTGCATTATCATCCACAAGCGAATGGCATTGTGGAGGCTTGTAACAAAATATCGGAGACTGTGATGAGAAAAGCTTGCAATGTAAATAGAGATGATCGAGACTTGAGATTTCATGTGGTTGTGTGGGAATATTGGACCACGTCAAAGAAAGTCATTGGGTAGATCCCTTTCCAACTAGTCTATGGACAGAATGTGGTCATACCGATGTAGTTTATAATCCTAAGTCTTTGTATTGCTACAATAATATGGCCAGTAGATTCCATCATAGTTGAGCAAATACTGGAATATATATTGTAGCTGGAGGAGGACCACTATATAGAAGGAGTTTAGCAAAATGTGCAAAAATCAAGGGCGAAGGCATGGCACGATTGCCACATCAAACAGAACCAATTCCAGGCTAGAGACCTAGTGTTGATGTTCGACAAAGTCTTTTTAAAGCACATTGGGAAGTTTCAAATGCATTGGTTGGGTCCTTATATTGTTCGTTGTGTCACGAAGGCAAGGGATGTTGAGTAGGAAAAGTTAAATGGTGATCCCCTTGATGGAATTGTAAATGGGGGTAGGCTAAAAGTGTATAAAGACAGTCACTCCCTGACCTAAGGATGAGGTGTATATAGGATCTAGGAAAAAAAAATTATAATGTTATTTTTGTTCACAGGTAGAAGTCATGCAATAGAGACTACAAGGAAGCAGTACAATAGACCTGGCCAAGAAAATATTTCTTATCGTAGTAAGGGGCTCTTGCACCTTAAGTTGGACTACCATGTAGTAGGAGATCCATAGTCGAAGGATCGTGCAGTACCGATAAGGACTAGGAAAATGGAATACATCTGGTAGTTGTTAACAATAATGGAGAACGGAAAAGTCCAAAACCAAATGCCAACAAAACGCATGTTCCACCCACATGGATTGGATAATATGTATCTTGATGATACAAAAGGCAATAAAGTTAATTTATTAAAATCTCATCCATATTGATGGCTTGTTTGGTTGTTGACATGACCTCCAACCTGGCCTGAACCACAAATGTCGTTCTTGCTTAGAGATTTACCATGTGTGGAGATCAGTGGAGTGATGGTAGGGCATGACTATGATTACATGATAGTTAATGTAGCTACATATGCATGCCAAACACGTGATTCATTAGTATTTCTTTTTATTTTGATTTCATTTTCACACATTTGTCAAGTGTAGAGCCAAATTGAGAGCAAAGAGTTGAGCCAACATAGAGAGTTGAGTGTGTTTTAGATCTTAATTCGTGAATTATAGAACCCATTCCATTCCCAAAACAATCTCATCATGGCATCCTCATTAGCAACAAAGAGGGAAAATTCTAAGGCCACTGGTATCACACTTATTCTCCAAACTACAGTTAAGTCTAAGGTATATGTGCCAAAGGTTTCCACATTTAAGGCAACGAAATACAAATTGGTCACGACTTTGATTCAATATGGGGTCATTAAGGAAGGAAAGATGTTGATTCTAGTGGATAAGTTGAAGTATAATGATCACAACGTGTAGGGGAAATCCCAAAATTTGCATAGGAATTGTACACCCAAACAACAAAACATCTAAGACAACCAGTAGTCGTTGAGGTGCAATAATGAGTGGATGGGTTGGACAAATCCATAAGCCTAGACTTCCTCGACATCCCTCACTTCACCTAGAGCGGCGAGGTAAATATTTGTGTAAAAATGTTATTAGATTGTGTACATGTAGGACTTTTGTGGCTAAACGAACCTGTATAAATTGATGTTAGGTTGATTGTTAGGATAATAGTGCTCCCAACAGCTGGTGAGGACCCAAACCATTGTTTGATAAGAGAAATGAGAGGACCATGGCTAAGTTGGTGGAGGAGAAATTCAAGGTTGGGCGCAAGAAGTACGGTGTGGAAATTTCAAGTATTGAGTAGGATGGTGTGTGCTTCACCACAAAATGGATGACATGCAAATTGTCACAAAATTTCCATAAAGAATAGTGTACAGTAGGTCTAGTCGTTGGTACGACGAAGTGTGTGGAAGGCATCCAGATGAAATGGGCAACTTTCCGGCTGAACTAATTCACGTAGGATTGCATAGATGCACAAGATAAGAACACAAATTTCCATTATGCATGGCTACTACTTCTCATCTCTCTTACTACATGGTAGCTTCCAAAAATATACCACCTTCCTTAATGCGAACAAACGCAATTTTGGTACACCCAAGTTTGGTATTTTATGGTTTACAACTGATAAAAGCAACAACAAAACAAGAATGTGATTTTTTATATCCAGAAAGAGGCTATCACCCATGTCATCGAGAAGTTATCACAGATACCAATTCAGACCATGATAATAGCCTAATGGCATGATTTTGTCACTCCACACTCAATGTATATACAAACAAAGGTTGATCTTGATGACACATGGCTACGATGTAGGTATAATCTTGATGAAGAGAGTGTGTCACAACTCGTCAATGACTACCCTACAAATTGGAGAATGCCAAAATCGGATGTGTCAGTATCGGAAGTAACTGTGCCAGACACACAGATAGAAGTTGAGGATGTCAATTCTAAGATGGATGCATATCTATAGGTTGTGCAGACTAATGGCTAGCAAATCGAGCATACTAAAACTTAAATGAAAACTTAGCCTATGTCTCCGACCAAAGAAATAGAGTAATAACAACTTATCATACCACCATAGGGTCCTGAGCAAGAGGGAGTAGTCTTAGAGAAGGAGAATAGGACCATGCCAGGTTAATAGATGGGAAGGTGGAAAAAAAATGAAGGCAACCAAGTCGACTAACCCTAGTCTATGAGAAGACAACATAGAGAGGATGACCACTCAACTGAAAGAGGTGACCAAATAGGTAACTACACTTCTTTCGTGGCTATCAAAAAGGAATCCCAAGAGGAGAGGGAACTGCAGGACCAAACACAACAGTAGTTAGAGTAATTACGACAAATGATAGAGGACTCAAGGTTCACAATGCCTATGTTAGATCTAATAGTAGTAACATAGGCAAATAGTGTTCCCCCTGCAACGAAGACTCGACCAGGAAAGTCACAGCCCTCTGTGACGTCCTGAAAGCCTCGCACGCTCACCCTGCTAGTGGTTGAAATTCATTTTGTAGATATCGAAGTTCAACAACATGTACAAGTCATACTGCATGTAGACATAGTTATCTCCCAACTGCCCATGTCCATTCTTAATTCTTTATAGCATTCAATTGCACAAGAAATATAGGCTAGAGCCCAATCAACAACAACATACCTGGCCCAACTAACTATAGAACACCAAGCATTATAGGAGGCATAAAACCAAATATGGGAGGACAAACATCAGGCAGAGACCAAAGAAGAGACACTTCGACGAGTTGTCAAAGCTATATACAACAAAATTCCTAGGGTACCCATGGAGCTGGATGTTCCACCAGAAGAAAAATTATCTAAGATTGAACAAGTTGTTCAAAGCCCAAATGTGAGGGTAGAAGAATTAAAATTGCAAATTAAGCCTACCACCTTGACCAAGGAGATTGAAAGAAGAGCAAAGCAGCAAATTGCAGGCAAGTCTCTCAACAACGCCACACCCCTCCTAACCCCAAACCCAACCAGAGTTAGAAGGAGGTAGTTACTTTGTTGACCCATCTCCCAAGGTACATTTATGGGAATTTGAGTTATATTTTTTACTTTTCTAGAATTTCAAATAAATAACACCATTGTGTTCATATCGTCGAGATGATTCCAATGATATAAAGTTCACCTCAATCCAACTCATAGATCAAAAGCTATGACCCTTTAAAGATTAGCCAATTACACATGGCCACATCATCATGACACCCATGTGGCAGACACAAACCCGAGGAAGTTCAAGGTCAACCCTTTCTTTGTGGCACACAATTAAGTTTTAACGGTCAGGACCTGACCCTTGACCTTCGACCTAAGTCGGGTTTGACTTGGTTCTGCCAGTGCTTAAAATACAAAGTGTCAGGCAGGTTTAACCCCCTGACCACCCTGATTCCCCTAACCTCCCTACTTGCGGGCAAGGAGAGGCAAGTCGACCTGCCAAAGGTAAGGCCTTCTAGGCTGACCTGCTCAACCTGTTGAACCATAAATTTAATTTTTAACTTGAAATTACCAGTTTTCAAATGCTTTAACACAACTGAGAAAAATTATATATTTTCAAACTTTTAAAGCATTACCCTCATCATTTTATGGCCATTAAATTCACAGGAAATTTATGACTAAACTTTAGAAACACTTGATCATAAGCATGATAGCAATTTGACAACACTTTCAAGTGCATTTTCTTCGCAAAACTACAGAGAGTTGTAGTAGATCATTAACATAGAAGAAATCTTTCTCCCTTTGGCTCAACAATCATCTCAGATGAGAAATTAAGTGATCAAGACTCAGAGACTACAAGGGATGGCATCAAGGCCTCCTTCCCTTCAATCAAGAATGTACCAATTATCATTCAACAAGTCTACTAAAAATTATACAACAATTTAAACATGCCATTAATCACAAGATTTCAAATCATTACACAGCTTCCATTAACATTATTGAGCACTCATTTCTACCAATGCAACCTAGCACAATCATAGTGAAATAATCCCTACATCTAGGATGTTAGTGTAAAACCATGCATCTTATGCATTCATGCTTTCACATCCTCATGTAGCTTGCAATTTTCACACAGTAAACACGCACAGTGTTGGTAAGAGCCTATAATAGACAGAATCATATCACTGCAATAAGAAAGATATGTGTGTTGGTTATTACATGAACATAACCATTGCATCCACATGCTATCGTAGTACCTTTAAAATAGTGACAACAACACATTGGTCAATCATAAAGATAATGAAATTTGTAACCGCCCCAACACACATTTACCCATTTCTACAAGCTCACCAAGGTAAACATGAGGCAAGTGTCCCTGTGATATGACCTAACCTCCAAGATCTAGCTATGGAAGTGGACCCGACACACCGAAAACTTACAGACATCCCTCAAGGACTGCAGACCACTTAGGAGCCTGCAAACCACTCCAGATGGTCAATCCCTAAGTTGGAGCTCTTTTCACCATGGAAACTCTCCAACCGCACGCATAACACAACATCAATGTAGTTATGAGGTCCCAATCGCACGGATAGGCCTACCTCCGTGTGACTATGACCTAAAAACTCCAGTTCAATGTTAGCGGTTCTAATTTTTGAGCCACTTTTTCAGGCTAGCCTCCACACCATTGCCTGTAACTTTCCATAAACATAAACAAGATGATGACAAGGCCAACCAATCAAAACTTAAGAAAGAACTTGACCTAGACATGTCCAATCCATGATAGACATTTCGTCAAACATATGGTAAACATGGAAGCTTCAGGTCATGAATACATATATAATCATAGGGATCTGAAATTCATCTTAGAATCACCAAGAAGGCTCCAAAACCTCTCTAATTATTTACAATAATACTTGTTAGTCCATGCATTCATCAACCATTCAATGAATTATCAAAACATGTCAAGATCCATAAGTAGAATACATCATATAACCAACATATAACTAGAATAGAGACCATAGGAAATCAACCATAATGTCAACATGCTAACTAGTACAAGTGCTCAGAGATCACAATAGGAAAATAACTCTTATTAACATATGAAAATTCCAACCAAGTCAGGGACTTACACACGTACCACCCAACCATAGATTGGGTTGAACCAAATCTCTCTTTCAACTAATGATCCCCATGCCATATTCCAAACATGAATGTGGGATCATAACGTTAAACCAAAACAAAACTAACCAGGGCTTCTAGTGGCCTAACCACCTCAACCCTCAACCACAGCGACCTCTATAGGTTTCAACCCCGTACAGAATTACCTACATATGAATTCTAAAAAATAGAAAATAAACAATGGTGAGAACATAAAACATAAAACATATATACACAGATATTTTCCCCTGGATCCCAAAACCGGGACTACCATATTGATTTTTCATTATATTCGTTTCAATGTTACAATACACATATATACATGTCGAAGCATCCATAAACCCCAATCCATTAACCCTAGATTAGAACATAACCGTATTTCCTTTGACCGGATCTACAAATTACCATGGGCAGAAAACCATCATGCCCAAAACCATGTGCAAAGACCATGCAAAAAACCATAGGTAGGTCCACCCACCTAATACAAGGTGCAAAAAAAAAATTCCCTGAGGTGTTGCTGCCCCCACTGCACTCAACGCAACAAACAAGGGGGGCTATCCCCCCCCCCCACGTGGCGCTAGTCATGGAACGAATATAACACACACCCAACATTCTCCCACTTGTTGTTTTCTTTCCACGGGGGGCCACAGGAGAGCTTAGTCATTGGTCCAGCCCTACAATGCCCATTGTTTCTTTACACCAAGAAAACTTCTCATTGCTCACAGACTTCATCAATGCATCTACATCATTCTTCAAAGTGTCCACCTTTACCAGCAACAGCTTTTTGTCCTCAACCGTATCCCTCACAAAGTGATACTAAATATCAATGTGCTTTGTATTTGAATGATAAGCATGGTCTTTGCCAAGAAAATTGCAATTTCGGTTGTCACAGTCTATCCTTATAGTTTGTTGTACCAACCCCATACTTAAACACAATTTCTGCAACCAAACTGATTCCTTGCTTGCATGAGTGGACGCCATGTATTTTCCCTCTATAGTTGAAACTGCCACTATTTACTGTCTCTTTCTCATCCAACTGACTACACCTCCAAACAAGTTAAATACATACCCACTTGTAGATCTTCTCTGATCCAAATCTCCAACCTAGTCTGCATCAACAAATCCACAGATGTCCAAAAATCTATCCAATCATGGTCTTCCTTGGTAGCACAGACCATAATCACTAGTGCCACACAAATACCTAAAACCCTACTTCATTGTTGTCCAATGCTCCTTCCCTGGTTTTGACATAAACCTGCTCAATACTCCCATTGCATGTGCAAGGTCTAGTCTAGTACATCATTGCATACATCAAGCTACCGACTTCACTTGTGTATGGAACACGGGACATGTCCTCTTCATCTTCTTGTGTCTTGGGACACTGTTCAGCAAATAACTTTACACCGACAGGAATAGTAACCTTCAACGGTTTACTATGCTGCATATTAAACATCTGCAATATTGTCTCGACATACTTCTTCTGGTTTAACCATAGCTTCCTTTTTACCTGATCTTGTTTAATTTCCATGCCCAAAATATAGTTTGCAGCACCAAGACCTTTCAAGTCAAATTTGGAAGACAATTGAGTCTTCAATTCCTGGATAATATATTTGTTATTTCCAATCAACAACATATCATCCACATACAAGACAAAATAAAGAACACAGACACCAATTAATTTAAAATAAACACAGTGATCTTCTTTGCTTCTGGTGAAGCCAATTCCCCATATATATGTATCAAATTTCTGATACCGCATCCTTCGTGACTGTTTTAACCCATACAAAGACTTGTTTAACCTGCATACCAATTCTTTCTTATCCTTCACCACAAAGCCTTCAGGTTTCTTCATGTAGATCTCTTCTTCTATATCGTCGTGAAGAAATGTTGTCTTCACATCCATCTGTTCTACCTCAAAATCAAAAAATGTAGCAATAGATAAAAGTAATCTAATAGAAGCTACCTTGGCGACAGGAGAAAAAATATCACCAAAATCAATTCCTGACACATGGGAATAACCTTTTGCTACTAACCAAGCTTTATATTTCTCCAGCTTTCCTTTTGTATTCATCTTCTTCTTAAACACCCAATTGCTGCTAATGGGTTTCCTTCCAGCTGAAAACTCCACTAGATCCCAAGCCTCATTTTTGTGCAAAGATGCCATTTCATCAACCACAACCTCTTTCTAGAGTTTGCCATCCTCTGAATCTACTACTTCCCTAACAATTATGGCATCATCATTAGTAATAGATAACGTAAAATCTAATCAGAAAGCAGATAGATTATACCTTTCTTACTGCCTTTTTTCTCGAACTGATCTTCTCACAGTTGGAGTTTGTGGCTCTTCATCTTCTGATTCCTCTTCTGTTGTAGAGTTTGAATCCTCCTCCTTTAGCCCGAACTCTATCTTCTCAGGTTCCTTTTGTGCTACTTCATGTTTAATAACATCTTTCACCTCTCTAAACACCACATCACGGTTGTACACAACCTTCCTTGTTTCTAGGTTCGAAATCTTATAACCTTTTTAAACCATCCTTATACCCAATAAAGATGCACCTATCAGATTTACTATCCAACTTGTTATTTTTTCTTTGGGGAGCATGTACATATGCATCACATCCAAATACCCTTAGATATGAAAGAGAGGGTTTCTTACGATTCCATACCTCTTGTGGAGTCTTATCCTCCAACAATGATGAAGGTGATCTGTTGACCAGGTAACATGCAGTCTCCACCACCTATTCCTAGAATTCCTATCCTAACCCGACACCACTAAGCATGCTTCTTACCTTTTCCATCAATGTCCAGTTCATTATTTCTGTAACTCCATTTTGTTGAGGTGTGTATGGAGTAGTCTTTTGTATTGCTATACCACAATTTTTTGGCTTAGGGGGTCCTGACCCAGGTTCAGATTTAGTGGTGCCAACCAACAAAACCCTACATTGTTGGCCCTTTCAGCAACAACCCGCGTAGCGCAAGCTTCATTCTCACCCAAAACAATATTGGGGGATGCAAGAACCATGTTTCTGCATCCAGAGACGAATGTGATGTCTTTCAATACCTTGGATCTCCTTCCACCCAGATTGATAACCTCATAGGGCTCTTTTACTGCAACTAGGTTAACCAGTTTCAAGACCTTCGTGAAGGCTTGCGATTAGCAATTATGGACCTAGAACAGTCGATTTGTCTACTTTCGTGCATCAACAAGTAACCCTAGACCGAAATTCATATAGATCTACTTAATTCGTTGGAAAACATAAGAATAACAACCTATAACTTTGCGAAAGTGGCTAAGCATTCATTTCGTACATTATTAAGACAGATTCAGTAAAGTCATGTAACATTCAATCATTATTCCATAAAACATAACATTAATTGGCAACATATAATATAAACATATGTAATGGAAATACACAGTGATTCTGTAAAAAATCTTCTTTATTGATCTTCAATTCACCGATTACATACTCTTCTTGCCTTGTGCACACAGCGGCAGGGGTCTGCGGACTCTACCTAAGTCTCCTGTGCACTCAATTGCAAGAGCCTTCCCTTCTCTATCTAAGTGCAAGAAGCAAAGCCTTCCTACCTTAGTTGTAAACAAAACTCTTTTTTGTACCCAATTCTTTATCAAAACTTATCTTAACTTCTTGTCTACTAAGACTCATTAAGACTCAACTATTTCTAGACTTTTCAATACAATGCCATGGTCCGCGGACCATGGGTGAATCTAAAAACCGACTCAAAACTTTACCCAGAACAGGGGGCTAAGCCCCTTTGACACTTATTCGTCTACGTGCTCTGCTTCCACATATTGCGGAGACTTTACATATTTTACAAAACTGTATACAAAATTTGGGTTAACTAACCCCAAACTGACCCAAGGGACCCCATCCCAACAGGCCCCCAACACAAAGATCGTGACTCGCCCTCGAGTCACTCAGTTGGTTGTTCCACTTTTTGGCGGAGTTTGTTGAATGCCTTGGTCAGTGCCTGAAGCTCTATAGTGCTCTATTCTGCTGCTTGCTGGACTTCCTAGACCAATTTCTCTGTGGTTGGCCCCTCTACTACCAGTTGCATAGTCCTCTCTGTCTGTTGCATTGCCTTCAGCTTCTCATGAATGTTTTGTGAAAACTAGCAAGATTCCTTCGTCTAAGGCTCAAACCGTGCGTTGAAAAAGGACTTCTTCTGCAATTCCTATATTTGCAGCAATTTTTCTTTTCCTTCCTGTAAGCTCGCGAAGCACTAGATTGGTGCCAATATTCGCGTTGTCGTACTAATCTCATCGTACTGTTGATGTGCTTCCCTAATGTATGTGTTCAACAGTTGCAGCGTAAGATCCTCCTACATTGTATCCCATAGGCCCAGTGCCTAAGTGAAGAGCTGGTTGCATCCTTGTACTGCAATGTCTAGTTGGGCCATGGATTCTTTTATTTCTGCTCCTCTTTATTCCTGAACCTCTGACAGTGTGGTCAGCTACAGTTTCAACTGCAGCTCAGCTATTTACATCCTCAGATCGAAAGTCGCCTTCTCGAACTTTTCCTTTGACGCGTGCACTACGGCAACCAATTTACTCACTTTAATTGAAACCTCTACGTCTTCTAGTATATCCAGCTTAGGGATGGACTTGTATGCCTGCTCAATTACTGTGACCAAATTCTCATGTTGAGTCCGCAATTCCTCTTATTCCTTCAGCGCCTAAGTCTTTTTTGCAAAAATTTGCTCATTGTTGACTCTAAACTCACTAGCGACAGTGAGTGCACGATGCTCTCTAATTTTCAATTCATCGAAGACTCCCTGATGCAACTCATGAAGGGTCTGAAGTGGCAACACGGCAAGGTTCAGCGCCATATTCTTCACTGTGTTGAGCACTATGTGATCCTCATCTGATTCCACACGGACTGACCCTTCTGGTAAAGGAAAGACTCTGAGATCCAAAGGCCATTCAATCTCTAAGACTACACTACGTCCTTGCGTCAGGCTCACCTTCCGAACATCCACCTGAATTATGTTTGCCTAGATCTGCAGCTCGTGTAGATCCTTCTAGACACTCCCTAGCATCTGCATGTATTGCTGCTCAAATTGTTGCAGCACCTCTGCGTGGTGTCCCAAATCTTGTCGTCAATCTCATCAAGATCGCCCTCTATCAGCACCATGGGATCGATATGTGTGTGCTTGTCAGACTTGTGTTTCTTTCATTTTCCACCCTTCTGCACCTTTGCATGCTTCTTCAGGATGAAAGGAGCGCTTTGCTCCTCACCGCCACCTCCTCCATGCTCTGACAACTCTTGCTCGTCAGTGTGGTGAGAAGTAGACTTCTCGCTCTCCTATCATCCTTTTGTTCTCGTTTTGCCTGCGCTTTGGCAACGCGCTCCTCCTCCATACGGGCCTTCTCTACAACTTCCTTAACAGCCTCCTATTTCTTTTGCTTGGCCAATGCAAGCGCAGCTTTCCTAGCGGCTTCCTTCTACTTTTACACAACAGAGATTTCTACGCTTGTGCTTGTTCCTACTTCTAACTCCGTAGGCGTGCACCATTCCTGAGGCCAAAACCCCGCAAATTCCTGGATATTTGTATCTGTCACCATATAAGGCAGTGGGTGCCGTTTCTGCTCAAGGTCTCTGCGTGCTTTGATCGAGACCCTATGAAAATTGGCTTTGAATTATGCATAGGTCGATAGCTGCAAACAAGGTGGGAGACAACTGCGGTTCCTGATTAACCGCCATATGCATATCCATATCCATCAAAACCCAAAATACCTTAGTTTCTTTAATATTCTCTGGATCTTTTGTGGCCCACAATGAGGCAAACCGCGCTACCTCAGGCAATTCTTCTTTGTGTGGAGGAAACTGGCTATCCTCCGGTAACCTCTAGGAAACCAGAACGATTGACAACAACAACCAGGCATAATGAAATGACCTACTCTCCTCCTCGGCATCTCGACAGTTCGCGAGGAACTCCTAACCGAGGTACTTGGCCTAGTTGTATTATAACCCTTTCACACACTGAGATGCGAGCAATATGACCGGCGCTAGAACTTCATCTGTGCGGCATTTTCTCATTAATTTTCCTGCTAGAATCTGGGCAGCCACCTGCACTGTCAGGTCTTAGATGGACATGATAGAGTATCCTTGCAACTTCTTGATCATACCAAATTCCTTCTTCATCTTATCTGCCAACTCTTTTTCTCCGGTTTTCCTCCAAAATCTTTAGCAGGGTTCACCCCTTTGTAAGATAACTTTTTAATCCTATGGATCAACATGTTTGTGATGGGGATAGGCTCACCTAGCCATAGGCACTAACATCAAATTGAGTAACCCTGACTACTCAACACCACGGACCCACTTCATGGGCTCCAACATTGTAACCCTCGTATCAGCATAGTAAATTTTTTGCATATACTTGTGAGTCGCCAAGTGCAGAAACCTTGCATGGTCCGTGAGGTCCCAATCCTCCATCTTAAGCAACAGAATGTGCACTAGCCGAGGACCTTCGAACATGACCTGCTCAGGCAACAAAGGTGTTGAAATTACAAATTTCTCTGAATCAAGATCCTTCATTACTTTAGTTTTTCCCTTTCGTGGAGGGATATACTCAGGCAGCCTCATCATAGGCTCTACCCCTTCTGCATCGACATCCTCAATACCCTGGAATTCTTCCTCTTCTAGGTCCACTACTTTTTCTAGTTTCTTGTCCTTTTTCTACTTCGGCTATGTCTCTGTATGCTTTCTCAGTGAAATTCGCATTGGCACCGGCTTCTTTTCTTTTTCCTTCGCAGCTGGTTTCTTTTTTTTGTCACCATTTGTTTTGGCCTAGGTGACATCAGTGTCGTAGGCACAACAGGCGTAGTCTCCATACTAGATTCTTCGGCACCTAGCGTGTCAGATACAGTTGCTTCTGAACCTAAGGCTTCTGCGGGGTTAGTGGCAGTCATTCTTTCCATAAATAACTCTCGGGCTACTAAAGAACAGTTCGCGAGTGACAGAAATTCTTCCTAGAATGCTCGGCTCATATGCGTCAGATAGCAAAAGGCTCCAGCAATTCTTAGAATGCAAAGTGTTCTCTGCTAGACCAGCATGCTCAATTTATAGGGGGTTTGAATTCAAATCCGACCATTGCCCCCAAATTCTAATAATAAATGTTGCTTTAGTGATGGATCTTCAAATATTTTTTCCTTAATTGTCGCCTCCCCGCTCCTCTTAACTGCTTTCTGGTCGTGCCATCATGAATAGTAACTCCAACGATTATTTTCCTATTGGGCTGCGCGGTATCTTTCCCTCTCGCGCAACTTCATCTAGTGCACCCTCATCAGTTTTCATGTACCCTGCTCGCTGCCTTATCCTCCAAACTAGGCAGTTTAGTTTATAGTCTCGCGCTCCCTTGCAACTTCCTAGAGCACTAAGATTGTCCTGCCACCATATAGTCATTACACAGGATCCCCCGTATGTAGCTTCAGCCTGTTCCCATTCACTTTTCTCAGGAAGGGCTCCCTATTTAGCTCCACGAGCTGAACTGCGCCACCATCTGTAGTTTCCTTGACAATATATGGTCCTAACCAATGCATCTGAAATTTACCTGGAATTTTAGTGAACTTACTATCATATAACAACACAATATCATTTACCTTGAATGTGTGAAGCTTGATTTGGTGATCATGCCAAGCTTTTTTGCGTTCCTTCTATACTTGTTGGTGGAATCCTGCTAAAAATCAATCCTCCTCTAGCTCCATGAGTTATGCGAGCCATTTTTCCAAGGCCTCATGATCCGCCATATTCGTCAATGTTGTTATGCGCAGACTCGGCATAATGTATTCCATAGGCATTACTTCTTTGATCCCATAGACTAATCTGAATGACGTTTGTCCTATCAGCTTCTTACAGGTTGTCCTATAGGCCCATAGCATCGTAGGTACGTGAAAATCCCAATCATTTCACTATGTGTTACATATCTTTGTTAGCACGTTCTTCAAAATTTTGTTAAATTCTTCGATTGTCCCATTTTCCTGTGGGTGATACGGTGTAATCTTCTAATGGTAGACTTGGAATTCCTCTGTCAGTACGCTAATTGTTTCATTTAGAAAGTGTGAACCCTTGTCACTCATCAAGACCTTCGGGCATCCAAACCTTGTTAAGACATGTTAGCAAGAATTTTGTTGTCATACCCCTTGTACAATCCTTGACTGGTTGTGCTTCTGCCCATCTGGTTAAATATTATGTCGCAATGATAATGTAGTGCGCGCCCGTTTTCTTCCTAAGTGGCTGAATTAGTAAAATAAAATCAATTGCCCACTTCTCAAATGCCTGTAAAGATACCTGAGGATGTAGCAGTAGCTCATCCCTTCACGATGGTTTTCCAGTCCTTTGACATGCATCGCATGCCTTACAGTGTGCTTTGGAATCCTTGTGTAAACCTGCACGCAAAATCTTCTCCGCAATTGTTTTACCTACATAATGGCCTCCCACAGCTCCTCCATGAGCTTCAACGAGGATACTATCACGCTCAAAGTCTGGCACATATCTCCGCAATATCTCATTGGCACCCATTTTGTACAAATGTCTCGCAATGACCAAAAAATCGGTTGCATGTACTACTAATTATTTCTTCTGCTTACTTGTATATCCTTCAGGTGCCATCCCTATAGTTAAGAAGTGAATAATATCAGCAAAATGGTTATTAGCTACATGTACTACAAAGAGCTATGCATCGGGAAACCCTTCCTCCAATTTACCGGGTTCCTCGCCTATTTCATTTCGCTACAGATGGTCAAGTCCAACATTCAACCTCCCTGGCTTCACAATTACTTCAAATTCATACTCATGAAATAATAACAACAATCTGGAAATATTTTCCCCCAACACAAGCTTATTGACCAGGTATTTTAAGGCAGAATGATCTGTATACATCTTGAAATGTCCCCCCAACAAATAATGCTTGAATTTTTGCAGCACGTAGCCCATGGCCAACCCCTCACACTTAGTCGTTGAATAGATTTTCTCATCCTTTGATAACTTCCTACTTGCGAAGGCTATAGGATCGTCTAGTTCTCCTTAACCTGCCTGTGTGAGTACTACACCCAGCGCAATGCAAGAAGCATCCACATGTACATGAAATTCCTTTTTCAAATCGAGAAATACCAAGATTGGTGCAATTACCATCTTTTCTTTCAACACATCCAAGTTGCGTTGACATTCTTCGTCCCAATAGAATGTCGCATCCTTGTTTAGTAGTTTTTCCATGGGCACGATAATTTGAGCATAAGCTTTGATGAATTTCCTGTAGTACCCTATGTGTCCCAGTGTCGCGCGTAGCTTCTTGACGTTCCCAGGGGCCTCCAAGTTCACAACCACCGCAATCTTTGCAAGGTCAACCATCAATCCTTGTTTACACACAACATGACCCAACAAGATCCCAAAAGGAACACAAAATATGCATTTTTTCAAATTCAACGCTATCTGGTATCATGGCGCTTCACCAATCCAAACATCGTCCAGTCATTAAAGTACACTTCCAGAAACATTTGAATGAATTCCTTGAACTCTATTATAACTACGCAGGAAAATATAACAGGTGTGTTCTTCAATCCAAATGGCATAACAATGTACTAAAAGCAACCCCACTCTATCAAGAAGGTGGTTTTGCTTCTATCCTCTGGGGCAATCTTAATTTGATGATACGCGAAAAACCCATTAGTGAAGGAATAGGCCCCTGCCTTACGACATTGTCTAAAGCTTCATTCGTGAATGGTATAGGGAAGGGATCATGGACACACGCATCATTTAACTTCTGCAGATCTACGTAAATCCTTATTTCACCCTTTTGTTTCTTCTCTTGGACCGCCGTCGAGCTCACCCAATCACATTCTTCAACAGGTTCTATAATGCCTACCTCCAGCATTTTATCCAACTCTTGGCGAAACTTTTCCTTATACTTAGGGTTAAGACGATAAGTCCTCTATTTAACAGGCTTCATGTCTGGCTTCAAGGTGATATTCATAACACCCAAATCACCAACTATGCCCTTTAAGTCCGAAACTTAGTGTGGAAGAGATCCTGGTATTCACGAAGTAATTCAACAACTTTATCTACTGTAGCATCGTCCTAATAATCTCCAATCTTTGCTAACTTCGGTTCTTCTTTACTACCAATGTTTACTTGCTTCGTTTTCAAAGGTGCGAAGATGTCTAGGTTCTCTACTTGTGGGCCTTCAACTTCACGATGCCCTTCTGCCTCCCGAATATTGATATTCCTCGGGTCTTCTTCCTCCTCTTTAGCATTCACATTATAGCATTCCAATGTGTGGTGTAGTTGGGTGCTCCAATCTGGGTGTTTTCGGCATTATGATACAAGTGTTGTCCTTGATGGCAACTCACACAGATGACAGATCATAGTGCAGCAGGTCAGTAGCAAAGAGTTGATGATCAGACTACAAAGAATGAAGAAAGAAGAGTATATACGCAGGTTCACTATATATCAAGTCGCGTACATGTGCAGGTTATACGCAGGTTCACTATGTACCAAGTCGCGTATATATGTAGGTTCGCTATATACCAAGTAGGGTATACACACAGGTTCACTATATACAAAGGTGTGTATACACGCAGGATTGCTGATCAAAAGTCGCGTATGCGTATGCACGCACTTTCAGGCATGGAAAAGCGCGTACATGTGGGAAAGCTTACTTTTGGGTCTGTGGTATTTAGACCTATGGTTTTGGTCCTTGGTATTGCGTTCGAAGTATTGAACCCAGGTATTGGGTCCCTAGTATTGGTTCTCAATGGTTTTGGACCATGGTATTGAGTAAGGCCTAAGACTATAAAAGGAGAAGAAGATCATTAGGCAAAGGCATTGAGAAAGTCTTGAATATCTGATGAAGTATGAGATCCAGTATGCAGGTTATGGGTTCATGATGCATTGCTGAGGAGGAATATCAACGGTTGATGGAGAACAAGATCTAAGGATAGATCGGGATCTAATGGCTTGGAATGAATCATCTTTGTACGGTTTGATCTTGTTTAGTCTAGATCTGTATACGAACGCATGTAATGTTCTTTAAATGTTATGATTTGGGTATAACTCAAGTTTGGAATAGCTGCAAATCATGAATGAATATTTACAGATGTATATGCTGGTTGACTATGATAAAAGAGCGTACAGACGCAGGTTAGATACATCTAAGTAGCATATACCATATGAGCTATGATGTTTGAAGTTACAGGTGTTTCTGGTTGTTGATGAGTTCTAATGACTGTTTACTGGTGTCAATATTTTGCATATTCAGATTGGTTGATTATGTTTAGCTTCAGTATTGATGGATGAGATCTATAATGGATCAGGAGCAGAATGACTTATCTTTATGTGATCTGATGAACTAGATCTGGTTGCTAACATATATATTATCTTTGTATATGTAATGATCTGGGTATAAGTTATAAGTAAGTAATTAATGACATATACGCTGGTTCGCCTTGGTGAAGTTGCGTATACACGTTGGTTCGGCACTTCCAAGTAGTGTATGCACTCCGATGCATGATTTTTGATAATACAGTTGGTTCTGAATATTGTTGCAGAGTTCAGTGTTCTGCTCTGTGTTCTGGTGACTGCATTTTGTTGACAGGGTTTCAGTGATTCAGTATTGGGTGAGTCAAAGGTTGTTGATGCTAGTGTTGATTGATTGTGTGCTTCAATGATATTGATGGGTCTAGTATGAAAATTAGATGAAACGTGGCCTTTAGATTATGGTGATGTGTTCCATGAGTATCCAGTCTGAAAATTTATGAAACGTGGTACCTGGAGGAAGAAAGAGAAGGTTGTAACCTTCTGTAGGTCGGCACCTACGTACTAGTACATCAGCTAGTACAAGAGCTAAGGGGGTGATAGCTCCCTTCCAATAGCAGCTGGAAAACGAGTAAAGGTTGGAACATTTCAGTAGGCTGGCACCTACATACTAGTAAATGGATCGGCTAGTACAAGAGCTAAGGGGGTTGTAGCTCCCTTCCAGGAGAGTATGGAGAACGAGAGAAGGTTGTAGCCTTCTGCAGGTAGAAGCCTGCGTACTGGTATAAGACTGCACCAGTACAGAACCATTGTAAAAGAAGTTTCTTATTTAAAAAAAGATTGAGACGACTTGCAGCAGGTGGTTTTCACCCACATTGGGTTTCCACCTTACATCATGGTGTTCATGTGTGCTTCTTGTGTGTGATGATCTATTCTATTTTACTGCTCCTGTTTACTATTCATATCGCTAATAATGTTCTAATGCACTCATTAAGGATCAACTAACTGAATCATAAGTTTACTGGATATATGCTTGTTGCATTACACACAGTTGCGTATACACGCGGTTTGCCTTAACCGAAGTTGCGTATATGAATCTTAATATGGAAATGAAAAAGTTATATTGATTTAATAATACTGATTCACCCCCCCCCCCCTCTCAGTATTATTTCCAATAGGTGGGTCCATTCCATAGGTTCCTTCGATGTTCTGAAGATAACCACTTTAATTTCTTGCAGTGCTTCATCGATGCTTGCAAATCCATCCTGGGAGCTGAAAGTCAATAAGAATCCTTCCTTCAATACACCCCATTCTGCAGTGGCATGGCAGGGCTCTGTTTTAAGGTATCAATTCATGGGGATTGTATCCGAGGTAAGACAAAATATGTGTACCCATTCAAGTTGTGGTTTTTCCCCATGCCTTAGTCCATTTTGCTAGGCGATCACACAAATCATCCCTCCCATTGTACTTCTCTGTCATTTTGGTATTATCATGCCCAAAATCAGAGCTTCATCATGCTTCTGTAATCTCGCCATCCAGTAAAACTATCCTTATGCGTACCCCACCATCGTGCGGGCGTAGCGTGCAACACCAACTCCAAGGCTTGAAAGCGGTGGTCCTCAGGAACTTCACGCTCAAATTCATCTAAAAACATAACTACATCAGTCAAATCATCATAATAAGGTAACTTTCTTACCTCTAACAAAACACAGCGCAATGACTTCATCATCATATTTCATCGCAATGTAGACACTTCATGTAAGAGGTTTTTCCAATGCTCTAACTCCTCATATGAATTAGAAGTGCATGAACTCTCCCAGTCCCATGCGATTCATCCATCCGTCATTGGATTGATCCAGTCCTCATCTCGCACAGTTATCTTGTAAATTTGATCAATTTCGTCATCACTTTCTACACGATTGCGGACTAGTTCAATATAGCGCGCCCATTCTACAGGATATAGTGGCACTATAATCCTAAGTGACTTTCTTTCGAATGACATTGTCCTCTTCTTTAGATTAATGACCCCATTCATGTCAATAGCTCAGTCGATTCCCAGGAGTGCAGGGTAGGGATTACTTTCATCGACAATTTTTATGACTTCAAAGTCTGCTACCACACTCGCACCATCAATATCAACCATTACTCCATATAAGCGTCCCATGGGGATGATTTTTTGTTGATTTGCCATCCAGAGATGAATCATACACCACTGCAGCGCAGGTCTCCCCATCATTTCCCATGTCTATTTTGGTAGAACATTTGCATCGGACCCCAGATCCAAGATGACTTGGTCCATTTCATAGTGCCTATCTACGTTGTTAGGCGCATCTCTCGCCCTATTCGTGCCTTATGCTTACCAATCTTTCTAACCGCAGGGTGTTCATCATGAACTTTTTCTTTAGTGGTGCATTTATTTATTAATTCCTGTAGTCCTTCCACATCCTTACTATCGTGCAACAGCTTCATGCAAGTCTCCAAAAATGTAGTAAGCATCAAAGGGTCAACTTCTTGCATTGTAGTGGTCTCTAGTGTCTTTCCTCGTCTTCTTAAGGTAGAGGCCTCAGCGAAGCTCTTCTTTGCTTCCATAAATGTTTCCTTAGTGCACTTAAGATCAAAGACTGCTTCTTTCTCAGGAACTTTGTGAACCCATTCGTCTTCCTCGGGTTGTTTACCTTTATCAGCGTCAGCCGTCATTCCACTTCTCAACACAATATTAATGCTTTGATCTTCTTCATGGGGCTCAACCTTCATCATTTGTAAATTTTGTGTAGGCTGCTGAGGTTTTCTTCCCTTACATCTTAGCTATTAACATCAAGCATTCTTCTATACACGATGAGTGTGTAGAATTCGGGCAATCTCATGAAAATTGCCCCAGATATCCATAATTGTAGCAGATAATCTAACCGCGACCTCTACCAGGTCCTCCTCCTCGGCACCGTCCTCAGCCTTGAAAACCTTCGCGTGCTTCTCTAGCGCCTTGATCTAGAGGCCGAGTCTCTGCTTGCATACAGTAAGTAGGGGTTCTTTCCATCATCAGCTCATAGCTTCGAAAGTGGCGCTCATCGTGGACCACAGACTTGCAGAAATTACATAACAACTGCCAAGGTGTCTGAACAAACTTCTGAAGCAAGTGGCAGTTATTTGTTGCATGTTGCCTAGTTACTTGACAAATGGCACACCATAGCACAGCCTCCGTGCTCAGCCCTACTGGGCTTCTGGCTTCAAGGAAATTGGCCCCCTCCTATAATATAATTCACGTACACGTGAAAATGATCTTTATCATGCCCATGGCCCTTGCACTTCAAACACCAAACTTCTGCGCGCACGTTTGGCTTAGCCTCCTTGTCTTTTTTCAAACTCTGTAATTCTAGGTGTAGGCTTGCTAACTGTGAGTGGATCTATTGTACCTCTAGGTTTGTATCCTAAATAGGTGATGTGTGCAACCTCATTTCGATCTCCAGGGATTCTTCCTGGTCGTCATCTTCTATTGTGAAACAGAAATTCTCAAATGAGGCAAAAGCGACGCGATAAACTAGTCGCAGTGCTCGCTATCTGAGATCTGCATGTTCCTCTGTCTAATATGGCACTTCAACCTCTTATCAATGTCCCAAGGCGTCTCCTCAACCTTCATCATGATCTCTTTAAATTCAATCATTGACTACGAGTTAGATTTAGACGTACTAAACTCTTTGTTCAAAGTCGTCTGAGTTTCTGCTAGCGATGCATGAGGATTGTCAGCACAATACTTAATGTACTAGGTTAGCGTGTGAGACTGCAAGGCGGTAACCAACTGTGCCTTATTTATATTATCATCGGTGATTTGTTGCATTGTCCATACAACATTCGCAACAAACCAGAACTGTTGTGGGTCTTCACTTCCTATGCCCTTGAAAATCAACATCTTCATTGCATTCGCCATGTTGAATGGAGGCAGTGGAGGTGGAGGTGTAGGTGAAGGAGTATGTGGTGGCAGTGAGGGTGGAGGTGGAGTGGATTGATGATGTGTTCTAGGAATACCCTGAGTTATTAGTTGAATAGAACTTCGCGGTGTAGTCTACACCACCCCCTCATCATAACTCGAAGCAAGTCCAATCAATGGGCTATACTCTGGTCCTAAGTTTTCATGATTTCTAAAGAATCTTCCACTTCGCATAGCTCCGAAAATCAAGGTAATGGAATTACCCTCTTTTTACATAATAGCATTTTAATCCAAGTATTCAATGACCTTAAATACTTACCTCACGGTCCCTTAAAGAATCTTCACTCTGCTTCGCTATAGTTGACCAAGGTGTCAACTGCAAATTATGAAACAAATTCTCCCAGAATTCGATCAAGCCAATGATTGAAAACTAGTGTGATCTTGTTTTCAAAGGCTTCTAGTCATCACACTAATTCTGGAGTCCACACTATAGGACTATCGAGCTTCCACCTTCCTTGACTGTCTATCAGTTTAGCTAACCACTCGTATAGTTCAATTGGGAAAGTGCAGAAGAAGATTTCGTGTACCTTTGTATATAGATATCTATTCCACCAATCCTCCTTCTACATGCGTGGATTCTTGTTTTCTCGAGCTGTGAACTCATGAATCTTCCGATCTAACCACTTTTCAATCTCTTTCTTAGTCAAATTTGAATGATGCGACATCACACATCTCTTTAAGCAGATCCTGGTCCCGACAACGACACCATTTGTTGACTTAGGGGGTCCTGACCCAGGGTCATA
This sequence comes from Pinus tabuliformis, assembly GCA_031772625.1. NCBI lineage: Eukaryota > Viridiplantae > Streptophyta > Pinopsida > Pinales > Pinaceae > Pinus > Pinus tabuliformis. Next base: position 415,824,458 of record CM062819.1, on the reverse strand, counting down.
GTTAGTTACGCCAACAACAAAAAAACCCTACATTGCTAGCCCTTTCGGCAACAACCCGCGTAGCGCAGACTGCAATCTCACCCAAAGCAGTATTGGGGGATGCAAGAACCATGTTTCTGCATCCAGAGACGAATGTGATGTCTTTCAGTACCTCGGATCTGCTTCGACACAGATCGATAACCTCCTAGGGCTCTTTTACTGCAACTAGGTTAACCGGTTTCTAGACCTTCGCGAAGGCATGCGATCCACAATTATGGACCTAGAATAGTCGATTTATCTACATTCACACATCAACGAGTAACCCTAGACCAGAATTCACATAGATCTACTTAATTCGTTGGAAAACATAACAAGAACAGCCTGTAACTTCGCAGAAGTGTCTAAGCATTCATTTTGTTCATTCATTTTGTATAGCTACGGGGACCCGTGCACTCAGCTGTGGACTCTACTTAGTCCTCACACACACTTGTTATAGACATTTTTGTGCCTTACAGCATGAAGCATGAAATGTCGATAATCTAAGGGATCCAAAGTCCCTAAACATGTTGTTCCTACCCCTAGAGGAACAAGGCCAGCAAACCACAGCACTAAATATCAGTTCTCCACCTGAAAACACTCAAAAACAAGCTAATTCTGGATCATGTCAACTGCTCCACTGAGCATCTGCGCTGAATGTCAACTGCTCCACTCTGTACCTGCGCTGAATGTCAATTGCAAAGAAGGCTACCTGCGCTGGGCGAGTTTGGCCAAGTGGCACAGTCATTCCTCAAGGTGTCAATGCCCAGGAAGCTTCCAAAATGACACTTGGATCAGGGAATTCGCCTAGTGATGAGTAAGAGGGTCTAGATCTCCAAGTGGAAGCAAGAACCTCCAAGTGGACTCAAGAACTGAAGAATAACTGAAGTGGGAGAGGACACTAGTCAGCTTCATGCCAGCCTCAAGCTGACTCATCCTTTCTCCAAATCTCCTATATATAGAGCTCTCTCATGAGGTCTAGGGAGGCTGGAATCTTGTGAATGTAAGGAAGTGTTGTTGGTTTGAGTATAGAACTATTGGGTGATTTGCTTGAAGGAGGTGAAGAGGAGATTTCTTTCTGCTGGGAGGTGATGCTGGATTGGGCCTTTTATGGTTGTATCACTTCTTGAACTTTACTTCTTCCATTAATAAAGCATTTGAAGTTCTTCTATATGCATGTGTCTCAATGGCGTATTGATACTTGTATATTTGATTTATTCTAATCCTTGAATCAATTATGAATGTATGCTTCTTGTAGTTTCCCTCTCTTGTTATTTTGCAGGATCTTGGTGTTGCTGGGCCAGTGAAAGAACAAGGAGCTGGGAGCAAGCAGCAAAGAGAGAAGATTGGATCAATCATTAGCTGAAGACAACGGTTAGTGGATCTCTTTCTCCCCTCTCTTACATCTCATAAAGAAGTAATTTTGAATAGCTTTGCTTTGATTGTTGCTGAGGTACTATCACCCTTAGAGTGGGATAGGGTCATTCCGTATTGGATACTTTTCCCAACAACAAATTGGCGACTCCGCTGGGGATCGTATCTTGTTGGTTGTTTGTGTTTTTGCTATTCATTTCATAAACACAGGGAGTACCGAATCGAACTGCATTTGGATCTTTCAAATGCAAAGTAGAGGGCAGCTACTCTAGCTCAGTTTCTGGGCAAGTTTATGATTTGAAGAGCTGATCCACAAGGACTCTGAACAGCTCTTAGTGATAGCTTTTCATCCTCCTTTTCATCCCTTAGTGTGTACTTGACTGATAGCTTCTGATTTGGCCAAAAACTGTGAATTTTTGAGCAATCTGTGACCCGGAAACTGAGAAAAACGAAAGTTTGTCTCTTCAGTGCAGGTGCTGTGAAGGCAGTCTGCATTTCAGCGCAGTTCCCGAAGGGGCTACCTGCGCTGAAGGTCAAACTGCCAGTGTACTACCTGCGCTGAACCAGTTTTGCCTAGTGCTACTGGGGTTCCCTCCTGTTTATTGCCCTGTTTTCACCCTTGTTTTTGCAGCCTGTTACCAGTCAATGTACCTATCTGAAACCAACTTTCCTTGCCACTATTCCGCCTCGGTTGTATAAAGAAGCTGTATTTGTTCTTTGTGTATTTCTTATATCATTTACAGTTTCCCATAACGAAAGTGAACTAGTCTTGCTATGGCCTCTTAGATCTAGACCTGTGATAAGTGTCGTTCTGATCTTAAGAGTTAGTTTATTTGTTGTTCATAGCTGATTGAGCTTTTGCTTTCGTCATATGGTTTGAATTTATATCTTTCTAGTGTCAAAACAAGTAAATCTTAAGGTGTCTTTTGATTTTGGACAAGCTTGTTTGCTTTCACTTGAAATTGAATTCAAAGTTATACAACAGCTTTCTTTTTGTATTGCACCAACATTAAGAAAGAGAAAAGAAATACCTGCATTGTGCATGTACATTATGACAGTTTGCATGTTGATTTAGGAAAAAGTGCATTAGTGTGTGCTCTATGATCTGTGTGAAAAGATGTTGTCTTTCTTTTCCCTCAGTAGTTAAGATTTTCAAAGTTGAAAGATTGAAAAGCTTGCTTATCATCTTAAACTGCATTTAGGAGTGTTACTATACATCTCGTGGTGATCCATAAAGGCAAACTGCTAAACAAGATCAACCTTAAAATAAATTGAATTTACATAACAACGCATTGAAACATAACGCAAACACATAGAGGTCTAAGCTAGAGACGTGTTCCGGCGTCATTAAACGTAGTGACTGTCGATCTCGACGAAGGTGGGTGATTCCTCCTGAGAGTCGGTGGCACTAATACGGACTTGTGCTCCCACGTACCATCGCGTATATATTGGGAGACCCCTATAGGAACAAAGCCTTTATCCATAGGAAACCGTGTCGGCCGCCCTACTGATCGCAATGCAGTGAACACAGCATTCACGAAGATCGACCACCCGTACCGTAAAACGTATTCTGTGGTTTTGCAAAAGGTTTGGCACACCCTCTGCCTAGATCTCCAGAGCAGTTTCTTTTGGCCTTTTTCAAACTCTATAACTGAAAAAGTCCATCCGAGCATTTGTCACTTCGGGCTCGTTAAAACATCGAAGGAGACTAGAGTCATCTTTAGCTTTTTCTCGACTCTTAAAAAGTGAAAAAGCAAGTTGTGTCTAAAGCGTCGTTATAAAATTTATTTTAAACGGAACATAATCACCTCCTATTCCTGCGTTGATCTGTAGGTTGAGAACATGGAACGCCCCAACCAAGGAATTCCACAAGATGGAAATCCTAGTCCTTTCTCCTCTTGGGGAGAAGTTGGTGTGCCCCACATGGCCACATTGTCGCTTCCAGGACTGACAATTGGCCTGCCTATTTGGCTATTCTCAACCAATGTAGTTCAGAACACCATGGTTCCTGAACAGTCGATTCAATAGTTACATCAGTCTAGAGCTGCCCACCAGCCTTCTACTTCCTATAATTCTTCCTCCAATCCTTCATCTTCGCAAGGTAGAGCCGACAAAAGCCAAGCTCCCATGGAGAAGAAGGAGAAGACGAAGAAGAAGGAGCCTAAGGCAACTGGGGGCAAGCAAAAGACATCTGACAAAAATCCACACACAGCACAGACCGGGCCTAAATCGCCATGTGTCATATGTAGAGGAGACCACTTCCATAGAGATTGTCCCTGTATTCCCCGGATACTAAGGGACTGGTCCCCTCGTTTGCACAGTTCGGGAGCATCAACCTCTAATAGCCATGTTGAATGCTTACCGTCAACCAGCGAAAGTGAAGGTTCAAGACAAAGAAGGGGAGCAAGATTCCCCTGCAGACTATGTGAAGGCGATCACGCCATCCACCGTTGTCCCTTCTTAGACGAAGCGAAGAGAGTTTTGGAAGATCGCCCGGTTTCACCGTTGAGACTTCCTCCTGGATACAAAAAACTCGTGCCAAGTCCTTCGTTGGTTGAAAATGCAGCTGGCCCAATCAAGTGGTCAGCTGAAGTGTCAGTCATTGAAAATGAACCTACTGAATCCAGACCGGACGAAAGTCCAAAGGTCGATACGGCAGTTGACCCGGTTCTGCCTTCGGAGGTTTCATCTTCAAATGACACCGTCAATGAAGTTTCACCTTCAAATGACATCGTCAATGAAGATTCATCTTCAAATGACACCCTCACTGAAGAGAATAAGGATGACACCATCCAGATTCTTTTCATCAACACCGACTCTGATGAGCATCAGGGCAATGCGCCCATTCCTTTATCGCAGGAAGGAACATCGTCAGGGTCATATCCGGCCGTGTATTCGGTCCCACCACCAAGCAACCTGGTTGTGTCCTTTGATTGGAACCAACTAGGCAGACCCCGGTTGCCAGCCAGTGTACCATTCAGAATCATAGTCCAAATTTATAGAATGGTAATGGCTGGAACCATCATTGATGAAGGGGCATCTGTGAGTATCCTTTCCTCTATTGCTTGGAAAGCACTGGGTTCCCCGGTGCTTTTGCCTGAGATAAGAAATCTCTCGGGTTTTGATAAAGGAACCAGTCGACCATTAGGGATCCTCCCCAATGTACCTGTTACATTGAAAGGGAAGACCGTTCAAATGAACGTGATGGTCGTTCAAGGACCCTTGGATTATAACCTACTCCTTGGACGAGACTATATATATTGCATGGGATCTATAGTCTCCTCACTCTTTAGAGTAATGTGTTTTCCACACGAAGGAAGAATGGTCAAGCTCGTAGACCAACTTTCATTTCCGGGATCACGCATCGCAAATAGTCACATACCATCCCTCAATGGTATTTTCACTCAAGAAATGTCTCCACCCCCAGTCCTCCTTCCCGATGAGTGCGAGTGATTCGGAAAGATGGGACTGGAACCCAGGGGGCATGCATCCTGGTCTGCTTCGGGCAGAGGAAACCTTGGGTATAAGGTAGAATTTCGGCGAAAGAATATGACTAGTCCGTACCCCGTCCGTGGATGGAAGAGGGGTTGTTCTAGAACAGGATTCTTTTGTTAAGGTTACTTGTTTGACAAAGGTCATTCACCATTGTCTATTTCGGTAGACAGTGCCGAGGAAATGTTTTCGTTTGATGGTGTTAACAAAACAATCTTTGGGTAACCAGAAAGAGGCAAGCCTCCCTCAATAACACCAATGTTTTATCTTTGAGTAGTGTTCTTCTCTTGTCGCAAGTAGCTGCTCTCTTGTCGCAAGTAGCTGTTCTCTTGCGATCTTGCAAAGAGCTGTCAAAAGTTGGGCTGACGGGAAGACAAGTACCGCATAAGACCTGTTAAAAATAACGAGAAGACAAGTATCGTTAACATTAGACTAGCAAGACGACAAGTAGCTGTGAGCACCCAAAGAAAAGCAGAAGTGGGGGAGAGGAGGGGCAGCCTTGAAATTGTATTTTATACCTAGGGGCATGCAAACCTTTTGGAGTGCAAGCAAAGAGCGGTTATTTATCTGTTTTTTGGATTAGTCGTTTCCTAACTTGCATAAAGAAAGGATATGAGGAGCATAGCTTCGTGAGATAAAGCTCCATAAAAAATAGCTATCTCACAGGAGACATTTCTTATCTTATGACTGGTATATCGAGCAGTTTTACCGCGGAATTTATGCTCGTTAAAAAATAGAAAAGCGAAGATCCGAGCAGTTTTAACGCGGAATTCATGCTCGTTAAAAAATAAACATAAGCATTGAGCAGTGTTTTGGCGCGTTCAAGCTCATTAAAAAAAAAATGAACCTATCTCGGTAAATAACCATTGTGATCGTAAATTTATTTGCCATAAAAAGCCTTGGTCGTGTTTGCACCCGCCACCTCCATGCCATTTGGCCGATCGTTCACCTCCATATGATTGTTTACCCATTTTGAGGAACAGCTGCGAAGAGTGATTTCACCTAGCCATCCTTGTGACACTGTCGTGATTGGAAAATTCCAACCTGTACCTGGAATCTGCTGCTATCCCTGTTTATCACTCGTTCCTCAAAAGACGAGTCTTCTTTGAGCTCTTTTCAACTGACTCGTAAAATATGAAAAGTTTGCCGAGTTTTGGCCTTCCAAGCTCGTTAAAGTGACCGGAAGAGCTATCCCTCCTCTAGATTTTAATCTTTTTGGACCTGAGGGATTATTGCACAAAAAGGTCGAGCGCTTGTTTTATTCGGCTCGTTAAAGTTATCGAAAACTCATCCCTTCTGTATTGTTTTATACTTTTTCGGACTTAAGGGATTAGATGACGAAAAAGGAATTTTGGAGTTAACTTTCTGTACCTTTTCAGACTCTCTAAAAATGAAAAGGACCGAGTTTTCCTTGTCGTTAGACTCATTAAAATTATTAAATAGCGACAAACTTGTCTTTAGACGAGAACGAGTTTCCCTATCGCTAGGCTCGTTAAAACATAGCGATGGGCTTGCCCGAAGGGCGAGTTATAGAACAAGCATATGTTATCCTCCTCAAGCTTGACAAAAATAAAGAGGTACTGGTCAGAAATGACTGGGGAAAAATTGGGAGAACCTCAAAGCTTTAATGGTAGCAAGTCGCTCTTGAACATGACACTTTTCCTCCGTATCACATCGGGTTGGGTTGTTTCATTCACCGGTCTCATCACCATGGTCCTCGCCAAACCATCCACATTTGGGGTAATGCTACCGATCCATCGCATCAGTGTCGTTATATGTTCAAGAGATGTTGTTCAGAAAGAGTCAACCGTGTCCCATCCACTGCCATACATTATCCTTCATCCACCCATGATCGCCACCCTGAATCATATTTCACAGATTGTTTTCACCTCCACTAAAATCATTAGCTTCGTTCCGTGTCACTGATGTGGGATTCATTAAGGCCCTCCTTTGACGGATCGCTTCTTGTCGACTTCAGCTCATTATCCAAGAAGTTGATCTAGGAACACCCCCCTCAGTACTTTGAAGCTTGCATGCCTCAATGGCAAGTTTCTCACTTCCGGCGACAGGTATACATCAATGACCTTCGACCAGAAGATTTTGCGTGGTGTTCGACGCCAAGTCCTTTATTCACACCACGTGAATTGTACTGCAGTACCTTGAGGGTCATTATCATTATCGGTGATTCCTCTCGCGCTTGTTAACGGTTTACATTATTGACCGGTAATCAAGCGATGTCTTTCCATGTTCGACTTCAGCGCAATTCTCACATGGATCGACTTGTACTTAGAGTGAAGATCGAACGAGTTTGAAGACCCCGGATCTAGTTTCATCCATCTGGGCTGCGATATATATTCAGGAAATATAAAGACATTTGACATGTACATCATCACAGCAGATGATCATCCTACTCAAAGGATGATAATTTCAGCAGAGAATTATCAGTCTACCATCAGACGATCGTCTGTTATATGTACCAAAATGAATTTATAAAGTTGAGCATGGGAATGCCCGCCTCAGCTAGATCATGAAAGCAGAATGAAAAATAATGTATTGTATTGTATTTTATTACAGGTCACCTCTCAGCGATTGAATGAACTTCGGATCCTCCTGATAAAGCATTTCACCCGATAAACAACCTCATACTTTAGGGGGCAACTGTTATAGACATTTTTGTGCCTTACAGCATGAAGCATGAAATGTCGATAATCTAAGGGATCCAAAGTCCCTAAACATGTTGTTCCTACCCCTAGAGGAACAAGGTCAGCAAACCATAGCACTAAATATTAGTTCTCCACCTGAAAACACTCAAAAACAAGCTAATTCTGGATCATGTCAACTGCTCCACTGAGCATCTGCGCTGAATGTCAACTACTCCACTCTGTACCTGCTCTGAATGTCAACTGCAAAGAAGGCTACCTGCGCTGGGCGAGTTTGGCCAAGTGGCACAGTCATTCCTCAAGGTGTCAATGCCCAGGAAGCTTCCAAAATGACACTTGGATCAGGGAATTCGCCTAGTGATGAGTAAGAGGGTCTAGATCTCCAAGTGGAAGCAAGAACCTCCAAGTGGACTCAAGAACTGAAGAATAACTGAAGTGGGAGAGGACACTAGTCAGCTTCATGCCAGCCTCAAGCTGACTCATCCTTTCTCCAAATCTCCTATATATAGAGCTCTCTCATGAGGTCTAGGGAGGCTGGAATCTTGTGAATGTAAGGAAGTGCTGTTGGTTTGAGTATAGAACTATTGGGTGATTTGCTTGAAGGAGGTGAAGAGGAGATTTCTTTCTGCTGGGAGGTGATGCTGGATTGGGCCTTTTATGGTTGTATCACTTCTTGAACTTTACTTCTTCCATTAATAAAGCATTTGAAGTTCTTCTATATGCATGTGTCTCAATGGCGTATTGATACTTGTATATTTGATTTATTCTAATCCTTGAATCAATTATGAATGTATGCTTCTTGTAGTTTCCCTCTCTTGTTATTTTGCAAGATCTTGGTGTTACTGGGCCAGTGAAAGAACAAGGAGCTGGGAGCAAGCAGCAAAGAGAGAAGATTGGATCAATCATTAGCTGAAGACAACAGTTAGTGGATCTCTTTCTCCCCTCTCTTACATCTCATAAAGAAGTAATTTCGAATAGCTTTGCTTTGATTGTTGCTGAGGTACTATCACCCTTAGAGTGGGATAGGGTCATTCCGTATTGGATACTTTTCCCAACAACAATACTCAGCTGCAGGAGCCTTCCCTTCTTTATCTAAGTGTAGGAAGCAGAGCCTTCATGCCTTAGCTCTCAACAAAACTCTTTTCTATACCCAATTCTTTATCAAAACTTATATTAACTTCTTATCTACTAAGACGCAACTATTTATAGACTTTACAATATAATGCCATGGTCCGCGGATCATGGGTGAATCTCAAGACCGAATCAAAACTTTACCCAAAATAGGGGGCTAAGCCCCTTTGACTCTTATTCATCTACGCGCTCTGCTTCCACATATCGCGGAGACTTTACATCTTTTACAAAACTGTATACAAAATTTGGGTTCACTAACCCCAAACTGGCCCAGGGGACCCCATCCCAATGCACTTCTTATAGAACTCTTCAAATTCCTTCCTGAAAAACTATCTACCGTTATCAATCCTAAGCACCTTTATCTTCTTCTCTGTCTGGTTTTCCACCAGAGCCTTAAATTATCTAAACCTGCCAAAGACTTCATATTTCTTCCTAAGGAAATATATCCATGTATTCCTTGAGAAGTCATATATAAATGATACATAATACACAGACTTAACCAGTGATGGAATCGACATAGGTCCAAACACATCACTGTGCACAAGCTTTAATATTTGTTTCGCCCTCTTAGCACTAGAGGGGAAACTCACCCGATTATGCTTCCCATAGACACAATTTTCACAGAAATCAAAACCCAGAGAGAAATTAGACTTAGTGTTACACAGTAATTTGTCACTGTCTCCCTGTCAGTCACCCTACTGTGTCAAGAATTCACAATAATCAAGTTCATGCCTTCTGAACTGGCCCCAAACCCACTTTTCCAAAGTTTTCCTCATCAGCGCGTCTGTTTCTAAAATATCCGCGCTGACTGGCGGCTCGTAGTGAATTCAGTGCGCTGCCAGCGCGGAAGAACATCACTTTTCCGCGCTGGTCGCATTTTATGAGCCAGCGCACCTCGCCTCTGTATTTGGTCGCGCTGACATGACTTTCCCAGTTATTGAGGCGCGACGTCAGCGCGTCAGTCACCTTATAATCCGCGCTGATCCTGTTTGGGCGAATTTGTTCCAACAGCCAGCCTTCCAGATAACTCCAGGTGTGGTTGTTGGCTTTGTGAGTATCGACTCCCTTCTATGGCATGACTGTTCGACCCTTTGTAACCATTTCCCTCAAGGATAAGCTCATCCTTCCACCCTTTTAGGAGGCTCCTTCTCCTATATAAACTTCCACCATTACCATGAGCAGCTAGTTTTGGAATAGCTTGGATTTTGTAGAGCTTATAGTGCTAAGATTGCTGCTACTATAGGTATTTGGTGTGCTAAGTGTGGAAGTGATTGATAGCTTAGGGAAGGGTGTTTTGTGTTGCTTGTGTGAGAGAGAGTTTCTTGTCTTGAGAGAATCATTTCCAAAGGTGAATGCTTGAGACGCTTGCTGACTGGCCCCTCCTGAGAAGGTTACCGACGTCAGAACATTTGGTTGTACTCTTCTCGGTTTGATTAATAATAGATGACTGCTATTATTGTTCCATTCTCATTTGTCTATGCAATGGTTAAATGTGAATTACATCTTTTCTGACTGATGTATGGTTGCTTTTACTAGATTTCACGCTTGCGTTTGTTTCCTCTTCGTGTGTGCAGGTATCTATTCGCGGGAATCGCGGTGGATTGTGACCAGCCAAAGCGAAGGAGCGAAGGCGGCATCTCTTCGTCAAACAACAGCGCTGGAATCCAAGTAGGTGCTCTTTACCTCTTGTTTAATCGTAATTAGGAACATGCATAGCAGCATTGTTTGATTGTTGCTAGACCCTTTCTGGGCTAGTAGGGATCGCCTCTATCCGTAGAGGGGATTTACCTCTCCAACAATTTGGCGACTCCGCTGGGGATTAGCCTTTTTGTCTCTTGAGTCCACTTTTGTGTTTGAATTTGATTGTTCTCTCTTTTCGAGATTCTGGGATTGTTTCTCTGCTTATAAACTTTCTGGGTGCATCTGGGAAGTGTTTTAACTGTTAAAAGGTCTTTACCTTTGGTTTGGGAAGTTTTTGCTTTGGCTTCACTTGTTTTTACCCTCAGCGCGCTTTAATTCAAAACAGACGCGCTGACGTCGCGCCCCTTCTTCTGTGTTGTCCTTGTCATCGCGCCTGTACAATCAATAGTCGCGCTGACCTCGTTTTTAGAGACAGCGCGCTTTATCCGTGTGCTTCCGCGCTGACGTCGCACACCTGCTTCTTTGTCCTCCCTGTCATCGCGCCTGTGTGATTAATAGTCGCGCTGACCTCGTTTTTCTGAGACAGCGCGCTTTATCCGTGTATTTCCGCGCTGACGTCGCAAAGTTGCTACGGGACCCCTCCTGTCAGCGCCGAGTTGCTGAAGGCCACCCGCGCTGATCCTGTAAAACTTGATTTTGTCCAGATTAGCCTCCTGAACTTGTTGCTTTAGCTTTCCCCTCTTCTCTCCACTTGATTTGTGACTTGTTTTTCATTATCTGAACTTTGAGCTGCTTGCTTGCGAAGTCTTGTTCCACAGGGTTTCGTTTTGCTCATTTTATTTTTTTTTTCGATTTTGAAAATACCTTCCTCTTTGCTTTCGCTGCTTGGTTTTGTGTTTTCGCCATCACTTTTACAGTTGCTGGATTGTGTTGAGTCTCTAATTGACTGGTTGTAACTCCCATCCTTCGGGTGTTTGCTTTTCTCCATTGATTTCGCACTCTAGCCCTAGGGCATCCAGTGGCCGTGTGTGTGTCAAGCCTTCCGTAGGGATCTTGTTTGCTTGTTTGACCGGCCAACTTCAGATTTGTTGTTGCACTTGTTCAGTGATTGTTGAAGTGTTTTGGGTTGTGTTTCCGAGTGGTTTTCGCTTCCTCCTTGCTTGCAATCCTTGCTTGTCTTGCCGAGCTTAGATCACATAGCTCGTGCGGAACTTAGTTTTCCTTTTGATTTGGGAGCCTTTGTTGGATGTTTTGGGAACTTTGTGTGCTTTCATTAAGTGATTTGCTTGGTGTTCCGGCTCCTCCAAATTCATTTAGATGCTTTCTGCCTTTGAAAGAAAATCAAACTAGTAGCTTTGCTTTTGAGAATTGAAAAGGAAAAGAACATTTCATTGATTTGCATTTTCAAGAGAAAAAGTTTCCTTTCCTTGCTTTTAGCTGCATTAGGTTGTTTGATTGTTTGTATTCGTTTTGTTTGGTCGAAACCTCTTTACCCTTTCATAGCTAGAATTCATCGAACAAAATGAAATTCTTTGGCATGTAGTTTGCATCTAGGTAATTGTGAGAGAACATACGATAGGACCTGAAATCGAAACTTAATTTCAAGATCAACTATAAAATGAACCGAATGAATCTAAAAACGCATTGGAACTAAACGCAAACATCTAGAGGTCTAGGTTAGAGACGTGTTCCGGCGTCTTTAAACATAGTCACTGTTGTTTCACATTAGCTTGGGTGATTCCTCCTTCTGTGACTCGATAGTGGTCTAACACAGACTGTGCTCCGACGTACCGTCGCGTATATAGGGAGACCCCACTAGGCTTTTATCCTTTATCCATAGGAAGCCGAGTCTGCCGCCTTGTGAACCGTAATGCACCGAACACAGCATTCGGGAAGATTGACTGCAGTACGGAAAGTCCTTGGCTCTCATACGATTGCTGAGGTGTATAAGCAGTTTTACGGGTTGCTTGGTAAACCTTATACCTAGAGTCTCCAGAGCAGTCACTTTTGATCCTTTTCAGACTCCCTAAATGAAAAGGTGCCTGTGAGCATCTTGTCACTTCGTGCTCATTAAACATTCGAAGGTGACTGGAGTCATCTTTTCGTCCTTTTCTCGACTCTTGAAACATGAAAAGGTCAAGTTTGGTTCTTGTGTCTTAAAAATTAATTCGGCCACGATAACATCACCTGATTAGATCTTGTGTGCGTTAGTTTTGAGTAGGGTCTTTATCGTTAGTTTGCTTTAGGTTTTCTAAGGGGTCTGGTCATCCTGGCTGACCCGTCAACTCCCGGTCCAAGTGATCAAGGTTCTCCATCTTCTGTTGCTCCAGAGGTACCAGTTGTAAGCGGTACTCTTCCCATTGTTCCGAGTATCCAGCCTATCAACGTACGTGCCCCAGGCGACGAAGATTACATAGAAGATTGGAATCCTATCTGGGAGCCTGATTATACCCCTCGTACCCCTCGTACTCCTCTCGGTATGTCGTCTCCAATGTCTACTTCCCCCATGGATGAGACAGCTTCCAGCACCGGTGAGACGCCCGTGGTGACGGACATTGAGACTCCGATCCCGGCTTCCTCTCCACTCCCTCCACGATATCAATCAATGAGGGATAGGATAGCCGCTAGAACTACTTCTACGACTATATGGGATCCTAGTCTTATTGCCTCCACCGGGCCCTTTGTTTCGCAACCTCTTAGTACACCTCTTACTTCAGGGCTTAACACGCCCGTTACCTCAGTTCCCACCAATCCAACCGTCTGTATAGCACGCTCGACTCCGGTCATCAGTGCTGTACCAGCATCCTCATCTGTAAATCCTGAAGTTGGGCCCTTTCCTGGTGGCATTCCAGGAGCAGGGCCGTATGATGCCCACGGGCAGCCCATTGTGGACCCAGATTACGATGGTCCACTCTTTTATTATGATGCGAACGGCGAGTACCTCGAGAGCATTTCGGTCCTTCCTCATCGTCCTTTCAAAGAGAACCAGGAACCGTTGAACGTTACGTATGATCCCGTTACTCATGTTTTCCATGGGATCCGGGATCCTCCCGGACAGCCCCAAGGACCACCCAATCAAGGCCAGCCGCCTTATGTGCAAACCCCTCACGGGAAACCACTTTATGGCCCGCCTTACCCAGGACAATCTAACAACCCTACCAGGGACAACCCTCGGCCGTTGGAGGTCCGTCGTATTCATATCAAGGTCAACCTACTGGGCATCCAGGGCAACCTGGTACTCAGCAAGGTTACCCAACTGGACAACCAGGGCAGCCTTACGTTCAGCAAGGCCAACCTGGTTTCCAGCAAGGGTACCCATCTGGACAAACTGGGTCAGTTTATAATCCTCAGAATCAACCAGCAGTCCAGCAGGGATATCCTCTTGGGCAGGGGGGGCAACCCTACTTACAGCAGGGCCAACCTACTGCCCAGTCCGGTCATCTTTCTGGGCAGGGTGGGCAACCCTATGTTCAACAGGGTCAACCCACTGCTCAATCCATGAATCCTTCTGGGCAAGGGGGGCAACCTGCTATACAGCAAGGCCAACCCTCTGCTCAGCCTATGCACCAAGGAGGGCAGCCTGCTATGCAGCAAGCCCAGCCCTCTGCTCAGTCTGTTCACCCTGGGGGGCAAACGGGACAACCTTCTATGCAGCAAGGTCAACCCGCTGTCCGCCCTAATCGTCCATCCGGACAAGCTGGCCAACCTCGGCGTCAACCAGCTATCCAACCAGCTCAGCCATCCGTTCCACAAGGACAACCCTTGGTGGCGCACGGACAACCTGGTACCCAGCAAGTCTATCCTGCTGGCCAACCAGGTCCATCTCAAATCCAACCAAGTCAACCTTCGGGACAGATGGTTCAACCCCAGCCGGTTCAAGGACATTACTCTGGGCCTCAAACGGGTTATCAACCTTCTTACCAAACGCAGCCTGCCTATCAGACTCCGTACGGGGCCCAGCAACCATATGGCTACCAGCAACCCCAGGGGCAAAATCAGTTTGCTCCTTATCAAAATTATCAGCAACCACAGGTCACTCCTTATCATAATTATCAATATGGTGCACCTGCGGGGCAAGCTGCTAATACATGGGGAGCTGGGGGGCAGACACAGGGACAGTCATCCGCATATGGCCAGAATCCGTACGGACAGAACCCCTACGGACAAACTCCCTATGCGTCAGGCCCTTTTGGGCCAGGTCCATCGGGACAAAATTCTTACGCGCCAGGCCCTTTTGGGCCAGGTCCGTCCGGACAAAGTTCGTGGGGGCAACCACCATCTGGGTGGAACCCTAATGTTGCCTCGAATCCGCAGCCACAAATGTCCTTTAACCCGCAGCTACCATTCTTAGCAACGTTGGAACTGCCTGATGTGTCCAAGTTAACAAATGATCCTATTTTGCATAATCTGTATTGGCCACCGGTTCCAACCAAAATACCAGGTGACTGTCCAAAGTTTGATGGCAAAGCCGGTGAAGACCCTCAGGCCCATGTAATGACTTATCACCTTTGGTGTTCATCTAACTCATGGCTTGATGATTCTATCCGGCTTCGACTCTTTCAGAGGACTCTCACTGGTTCAGCTGCTAAGTGGTACATCGAGCTCAATCACGGCATGTTTCAAGATTTCAACTCGTTGGCTATGGCCTTTTTGACTCATTTCCAGTTACCCATTCGGTACGAGACTGAGACTCATCTTCTCACGTCTCTCAAACAGGATACGGCCACGCACATCTCTGATCATATACATGAATGGAGAAGGTGTCGTCGCTTGATTAAATTTTGGATTCCTGATCAACTCCTGACCGACTGGTTCACGACTTCCTTTGTCCCTAAGATTGCAAAAGACATTGCAATGGGAGCGTGTGTAACTGAAGAGCAAGCAATCGCGCGAGCTCAGTACCTCGACTTAGTGTATTCTCAGTCGGGTACTTTGTATGAGTATTTTCCAGACGCCCTGAGGCATGGACAGCCCAAAGCTCCACCAAAGCCTTCTGTTGATGGAGTCATTGGTTCTGTGAATTCGTCATCTAAGAAATCGGCCGCGAACCCTGGGAAGCAGAAACAGAACGCCTCTAACGAAAATGCTCCTCAGGGCCAATCTATTTCTGGGACTACCTCCGAGGTAAACGCCGTTCAGTCCACCGCGGCGGACAAATCCTCGAAAGGGAAAAAGAAAGGGAAGGCTAAAGATAAATCTGGACAGCCCAAGCAGAACCCTCCTAAACCTCCCTCCGAGGAAGGAGCTAAACGAAAGCCTAAGTATCCTTGTCTCATCTGCGAGGAGGATCACTACACCAAGGATTGCCCTAGGCGGTCCGAGGTTAGTCGGCTTTTGAAAGGTGCTCCGGGGCCTCCTGCTGTGCTAAAAGAGCCTTTCCCTTCCCAGCAGACGCATCAGGTGGCAGATCCCTCTCAATCCTCTTCCTCGTTCGGTTCTCAAGTGTTCATGGCTGGAACGATCCCCATCCATGTTTCAACTCGAGCGAAAGATTATCCATCTCCAGCCGGGAAAGAGCCGGAGGTTACCTCCAGCGCTCCTCCGTCCAGTTCTGGTCCCCTTCACATCGAACGGCCCAGCACTGAGACGATCCCCCGACCCCCTCCCAAAGGTGTACTCAGGAAGTCATCTTATAACCCCAATGCTCGTGATGCCCAGCACTATAGCATTGTCGAGGACTTAGCTCAGGCTCCGTCTGCTATGTCCGTGTTAGAAGTCCTCCAGAGCTGCCCCTCCCAGAGGAAGTCCTTGCTATCGGCAATCGGTGGCATAGACCCGGCAGATTCAGATTTAATTTCTTTTGATCTCGAGGGTTTCACACAGAGATTACCTCATCAGGTGGCTTTCCTTATACAGGTCCTCATCAATGGCAAAACGATCCATCGTACAGTCATTGATGAAGGTGCCTCAACCTGCATCATGTCAGTTGCTTGCTGGAAGGCTATTGGCTCTCCTACTCTGAGCCAGTCTCCTACGACCCTGGAAGCTTTCGATGGAAGAGAATCTCGTCCATATGGTATCCTCCCACGATTGCCTATCTCTTTAGAAGGGAAAACCGTAGAAGTAGAGGTTGAAGTTGTTGACGCTAATCTCACTTACAACCTCCTCCTTGGACGAAGCTGGACATACGCCATGCAAGCCGTGGCTTCCTCCTTGTTCCGTGTCGTTCGCTTCCCCCATCAAGGAAGAATCGTCACGGTGGACCAGCTGTCCTTTTTTGCTTCCTCTTCTGAAGGGAATGTGCCATTCGTGGAGCATACCTCCAAGTCATTAGTGAGTGTGGGTGCTGGATTGTTCAAAGATCCCTCATTAATGGGAGTCTTTCCCCTCCCACCTCCGAATCTCGCCCCTGTTAACATGATTTCAGTGCGTTCTGATCCATGGATTCTCCCTCCCTTGAATCAGGAAGACTCTTGGGGTGAGATGATGCCGTTGACTCCTGCCGAGCTCAGCTACATCGAGATTGTCGCTGCATCGGCTCCCCCTCCTGAACCTGCTTTTCCAAGCAGCGTTCCCGATTCATATGATCACTTCCCTTGGTTGGGAGAGGAGGCCACTTCGGATCCCCTGAAGGAATCATTCCCCTCCGATGAGGCTATCATTGAGACTATGTCTCTCGAGGAGCTCCCTTGGTCAGATCACCACCATCGCTCTTCGTTTCTCCCTCCACATTCGGAAATGGTCGCATGTCTCGAGCGGTTTGCTTCATGTGTCCCATCTCCGCCTCTCCAAACGCCTGTTCAGCTATATCAAGTGTCTTCGGAAGGCAATATGGGTAACATCACGCAGACCCAGGCCATCGACATCTCTGTCAAATCAGGGATTGTCGAGAATATTTTCATTGGAGTCACATGCACTCCTGAGGAAGTTCAACTTTATACCGCTTTATTTCGTGAATTTCGTGATCTCTTCGCATGGTCTTACGAGGAAATGCCCGGCATCGACCCTAGTATTGTGGTGCACGAAATACCTACTTATCCAGGCGCTAAGCCTGTTCGTCAGCGCTTACGTCCAGTGCACCCTCGAAAGGCTGCAGCCATCAAGGCCGAAGTTGAAAAGCTTCTTCGAGCTGGTTTCATCTATGCCATTCCCCTCACGGAATGGGTATCCAATATAGTCCCTGTGAATAAAAAGCAGGGCACTATCCGGGTCTGTGTTGACTACCGCGATATTAATCGTGCATGTCCAAAAGATAACTTTCCTACGCCTTTTATTGATCAGCTCATTGATGACTGCGCAGGAAGCGAGATTTATTCGTTTATGGACGGCTTCTCTGGTTATAACCAGATCAACATAGCCCCTGCAGACCAGCATAAGACAGCTTTCATTTGTCCTTGGGGCACCTTCGCCTATAAGAAGCTACCTTTCGGTCTCAAAAATGCTGGTGCCACTTTCCAGCGTGCGATGTCGTATGCTTTTCATGATATCCGACACATCGTACAACCTTACCTGGATGACCTCCCAACTCATTCAGCTAAACGTCAAGACCATCCATCTCATTTACGCGAAATTTTTCTCCGCTGTCGACACTACCGTATTCGACTCAATCCGCATAAGTGTGTCTTCTGCGTAGAATCTGGCCGACTGCTCGGGTTCATCGTCTCCCGGGAAGGCATCCGTCTGGATCCCCTTAAAGTCGAGGCCATTTTGAACCTTCCTCCCCCTGCCTCTTTGCAGCAATTGCAGAGCTTACAGGGAAAAGCTAATTTTCTCAGACGATTCATCCCGAATTATGCCGAGGTGGCTAAAGGTTTCACACGGTTGTTAAAGCGAGACACGCCCTTTCGCTGGGACGCTATCGCCCAGGAATCTTTCGAGCGTCTTAAAGACCTTCTTGTCTCAGCTCCGCTCTTAAGACCTCCGAATTACCACCGTGACTACACTCTCTATCTTGCTGCCGCTGATACCACCATCGGCATGGTTCTAGTGCAGGATGATGATGCCGGCACAGAACACGTTATCTATTATCTCAGTCGCAACCTTTTGGATACGGAGACTCGCTACGCATATGTCGAGAAGTTGGCATTGGCAGCTGTCTGCGCCATCCAACGATTCCGTCATTATATCCTGTTGCGCACAACGACCGTGATCTCTGATTGCAACCCCATGACCTACATCTTGTCGCGTCAACTGCTGGGGGGCAAATACTCGAAGTGGATTGTAATCCTCCAAGAGTTCGACTTGGACTTCACTGCCGCCAAGTCTAAGAAATCTCTGGTCTTTGCTGAACTGCTCTGTTCCTTACCATCTCATTCTGCACCATCTCGCTCAGAGGAACATATCCCGGATGAAACACTGTTTCTCATCAGCACCCTCGACCCGTGGTACGGGGACATTATCGTATATTTACAGACGTCTTCCTTCCGTCCGAATGTATCGAAAGATGCTCGACGGCGAATTCGTCACCAAGCTCAACCCTATCGTATTTTGGGCGATACCCTGTACCGCCTCGGCGTTGATTATGTTCTCCGCTGTTGCTTGACTCTCGAGGAGGCTGAGCGGGTGTTGAATGACTGCCACTCCGGCGCTTGTGGCGGCCATATGTCCGGATATGCTACCGCCCAGAAGATCCTCCGTGCTAGTTATTTCTGGCTTCCATCTTCAAGGATTGCATCCTTGCTGTACGTGCATGTCACGAATGCCAGGTTTACCATCGGAAGATGCGTGCACCTGTTGCACCACTGCACCCTGTTGTCACCGTAGGTCCCTTTGCCAAATGGGGCATCGATTATACGTCCTGTAACCCTCGTTCGGCCGGGGGGCATGGGTACATCATCGTTGCCGTGGATTATTTCACCAAGTGGGCCGAAGCGATGCCTACATTGAACGAAGATGGTTACACAGTGGCGCAGTTTTTATTCAATCATGTCATTACTCGTTTCGGAGTCCCTCAGGCTATTGTCACAGATCACGGAAAGCATTTCCGTAATCACATGATGACGGAACTAACGACCCAACTAGGCTTGCGTCAGGATAGTTCGACACCATACTATCCATAATCTAATGGTCAAGTCGAGGCCGTGAACAAAGTTTTGATCACTATGCTTCAACGCACCGTCAATACGCATAAGTCTAATTGGCATCTGATGCTGTTCCCAGCCTTGTGGGCCTACCGGACTTCCGTGAAGGACGCCACCGGCTTCACTCCACTTCAATTGGTTTATGGACTGGAGGCTACCCTTCCTGTCGAATGCGAGATTCCTTCGTTGAAATTAGCTGTCGACTTGCTTCCCAACACCACTCCGGTGGAGGAACGGCTTCTGTACCTAGAACGGTTAGACGAGACTCGTCGTTTAGCTTCTCTGGCTATCGAAGCGCAAAAGAAGAGAGTCAAAGCTCACTTTGACCAGCACATTCATCCTCGTTCCTTCGTTGAGGGAGATCTAGTACTGCAAGCTAAAGATAAGCTGGGGGCAGGAAAACTCGAGTCCATGTGGCTAGGTCCCTATATCGTGAAAAGAGTTTTACAAAAGGGCGCATATGAGTTGATTGACTACGAAGGAAATCCTCTCGACAAGCCCCGCAACGGGCTATATCTGAAGAAATATTATGCATGACTTCGTGCACTCACTTTGTACATACGCGTGTTTAGTGTGTTTTGTGTGCATGATTTCATGTTCTGCTTTGGTGTGAAAGCGTGTTTGCCTCTTATTGTGTTTTCTTCTTCTCGTGCAGATGTCTAGTGCACCTTATGTTGGTTTCGCTAATGGCGCCTGCCGTAGTACCTATAATTTGTCTTCTGCGGCATGGGCGATCTATGATCCTCACGGAGAGTTGCTAGATCTTCAAGGAGTCTGTCTCGGTCGTACCACTAATAATGTTGCTGAATACAGTGTCGTAATTGAGCTACTAGCCGAAGCAGTTGATATCGGCATTCGAGCAATGATGGTAAACCTGGACTCCCAACTGGTCGTTCATCAACTTAACAGGCGATATTCCGTCAGAGACCAACGTATCCTAAGGTTGTATCTACGTGTCAGATTGTTAGAAAGGAATTTTGACTATATCACATATCAACATATTCCGAGATGATTAAACACGTTGACTGACACATTGGCGAATCATGTGTTAGACAGACATTTGCGAAATAGATAACATCATACAAGAAGACATAGAAAGCATAATAGAGTAAAGCATATGTAAATATTTTCTCAAGCATAGTTTGCATGCGTGTTGTGTGTGCTTTTAAGCTTGCATTAAAAACATTAAAATATATGGGTCATGTGTTTTGCAAATCCATACATAAGATCACATTTGTACTGAACATTTGCATAACAAAACATCATCATATGTAACAAGATCCATCCAAAAATCGGTATGTATATGTATATATATCGTGTGGCGCACTGAGGCGCTCAAAAATAAGTGTATGTGTCAAAAATAAAGAGTCACTGCTCTCCATACATTCGAGACATATGTCTCTCAAAACATCAAAAAGAAACCTAGGCGACTACTGTGCTGGGTTGTGCTCTCTGTAGCACACAGCCGCTCGTGCCACCCGCCTCAACAAGCGGTGCACCCTGGGTGCCGCCCCCACTGTATGGATCTGGTGCTCTATGGGAACCTCCTCGACTCCCTGATAGCCTGGCATGCCCTCCAGCAACCCCTCAAGGTTGCGAGCTATGGTCTCTGAAGTATCAACTCCTGGAGGGACCAAGGCAAGGACATCGGCTCCTTGCCCCTCTCTCCGTGCCTCTGGCGCTAAGCCGATGGGTCTAACAGGTCCCACATCTGCACGCAGCGACATTTATCAAGACATATGCATTAAAATAAAAAAATATTAAAAAAATTCAAAAAAAAAAATCAAGTGTCATACCTCCATCATCCCAGTGATCTCCCGCGGGCAGTGGCATGTCAGGATCGTTGCGGAAATCCATACCTTTGTACGGCCAATCCTCAACGAAAACGATCTGCTGCTCCAACCACTCTCGAAAGATCACTCCCCAAGTAGCTGGTCGGCCACCACCCCCGCGTGGCATAATGCGAGCCCATCGAGTGGCCCTCGTCTCCCGGGGACTTCTAGGAGGATCCACGGCCATAGTCTGCAGCCGCATGACTGGCACCCACTCCAGAATGAGTGGGAGTAAGATCGACCCATAGCCAAACTGTTTCGACTCTCCTCGTCGACAGTTGTTGAGTTGCCTCTTCATGCTGTTGGTCACCGCAGTGGCCCAATCAAACACTGTAGGCTGTAGACAATCAAGAGCTAGTAGCAGGTGGGTCTTCGAGGCCTCGTGGTTGGCCAAACATCCCGCTGCCCGGGTCACCATAAAAAGGATGGTGCGAAGGACTATATCTCTCACCGTGGGAATTGACACCTTCCCACTCCGCGATTTCTCCGCCCCTGGACATACTCGAGCCATGAGTTGGTCGAGAGTCTCGCCGCTGGGTCGCTGCCCCTCCAGAATGGGCCTCGCACCCCGGCGCGACAATCCAGTCAAGAAATATATGTCCATGTGGTCGAACTCAATGTCTTTACCGCGGATGGTAAATTTGCCGTCTATTGGGTTCCATGACCGGATCAGGAACTCAAGTAAGTCATGATGAGCTCTCAAGCGTGGAGTCAGGAAGAATTTTAGAAATCCGCACGCCCGCATGGCATCTCGGCAATCCGCTCTTGCAAAAGCGGCTATGTCCTCAACATCATGAGCCCTCTCTTGCCACTGGAAGGCCATTGCGTCCTGCATGAGCATTAAAAAAAATTAGAATGCTGGCTAAATGAGAATTTCACGTTCAAATTATAAAAATTAAAATTTGACTGCGCCAGCGCGGCTGTTTTTAAAACAGCCGCACTGACAATGGCGGTCCCTTTGTATTTTCTCCAGGTCAGCACGGAAGAACACGGGTTTTCTGCGCTGACCCGAAATCTGGTACGTGTAATTTTCATCGGTCAGCGCGGTCCCGAGCGGGAAACCCGCGCTGACCGAGAGCGCACCAATGGCTCAAAAAATTGCCCAATTGGGCCAATCCCACCGCCAAAATACTTACAAAAAGACTCAAAAAAGGGCGCATGGCAAGAGGAACCTACCTGGAGCAAGCCGTTCGCCGAATGGTGTCCGCACGAGGAAGAATTGGCTCCGTCAACTTCACAGCTTCACAACGTTCTCAAAGGCTCAATTTGGTAACAATGGTGAAAATGACTATTTACCTTTCTATTTATAGTAAAAATGGCTTAATTGACTATAATTTTTACGAATATGGGTTTTTGGTCATGCTTTTACCATGGATTTAGCACTTCTGTCAATGTCTTATACATGTTTCAATATGTTTTTAACATGTCGAACGGATTTATGCGGGTATTTTTATCGTGCAGGTCCTCAGGAACGGTGAAAATCATCACGATCCTGGAAACACTTGGTTCCAAACAATGTCGTCTTTGAGCTCTTTTCCGACACGAAACAAGAAAAGATGGCTGAGCCTCCTTTCAGCTCGTTAAAAGGAACGAGAGGCGGTCATTTTAAGCTCTTTTTCCGACCGTGTAACTTAAAAAGATTGCCGGGTGTTTGTCGTTTCGCACTCGTTATCGGCTTTAAAACGACGTGTTTCCGACCATTTTTTTACTTTTTCAGGTCGGGAGCACTATTTACGAAAAGTACTCCTCGATCGTAATGGTCGGGCGGTTCTTTCGGGCATCGTTTTATACTTTTTCGGGCTCGAGAGACACAACTGTACGAAAAAGGACCCCCCTGGAGTCTCCTTTTCCGCTGTCTTTTCAGACTCTCTAAACAAGAAAAGGCGCCGATTTTTTCCTTTGTCAGGCTCGTTAAACACTGGATGACATCGGATATTGTCAAAATGACACTCTTCAAGCATATGCTATCCCCGTCAAGCTTGTCATCCAAAAATAACCGGGGCACCTGCCAGAAATGGTGGGGAAGATGGAATTGTAATCATAGTCGTGTCGGCAGTATGTCACTCTTGAACATGGCACTCTTCTGCTTCGTGTCTGGGTGGGCCCATCTCATCTTGTTTTTCACTGGCCTCCGTGGGTTTGGGTTATCCTATTTGACCTCTCATCTGCTCATTGCCATCATCACCATACCCTTCGCTCATTCGACGTCAAATACTGCCAAATCCGCTATAGTGCCGCCGATATGTTCAAGAGAAGTTGACCTCTGCAATAATACAACCTCCTCTGCTATCTAACACAAATCATTTTGACCTCTGTCTCGTGTCGATGATGTGGGAATCATTATGGCCCACCTTCGATCAAGGTCACTTCCTGTCGACTTCAGCTCATTATCCAGGAAGGTGACTTAGAGACTCCCTTCAGGTGCCTTAGAGCCTGCATGCCCTAATGGCAGGTTCTTCGTGTTCGACGTGAGGTTTACGTCATTGGCCTCCGATCGAATGTTTCCGTGGGTGTTCGACACCAGCTCATTGATTCACATGCCGCGGATTGTACCTATAGTACCTTGAGGGCCATTGTCATTATTGATGGTACCTCTCGCGTCTGTTAACAGTTTTCATCATTGACTGGTAATCAGACGATGTTCATGCGTGTTCGACTTCAACTCATGTATTCACATGCTTGAACTTGTACTTTGTTCGGGTCGGGACGGAGCGCAAGACCCTGGATCCCTGTCTGTTATGGTCCAGGTTGCGATTTTGTGGATGATCATTACATGACTCATTGATGGATGGCTGCGCCCATACCTGAGTCTTCATGGATGGCTGCGACCATACCTTATCATTATTCTGGTCTCTTTAGCTGGGTGGCTGCGTCCATTCCACAGACCCTTTCGCATGTCCTTTGGATGGCTGCGCCCATGCCTAGACTGCATGTACTTGATTATCAGAGATATTCGGTCCTTCCTGGTGGTGTTCCAATTCGGCGAAGTGTTGTAAAGCATTTCACCCCTCCCACTCTCTCGGTCTTCATGCTTTAGGGGGCATCTGTTACACAGTAATTTGTCACTGTCTCCCTGTCAGTCACCCTACTGTGTCAAGAATTCACAATAATCAAGTTCATGCCTTCTGAACTGGCCCAAAACCCACTTTTCCAAAGTTTTCCTCATCAGCGCGTCTGTTTCTAAAATATCCGCGCTGACTGGCGGCTCGTAGTGAATTCAGTGCGCTGCCAGCGCGGAAGAACATCACTTTTCCACGCTGGTCGCATTTTATGAGCCAGCGCACCTCGCCTCTGTATTTGGTCACGCTGACATGACTTTCCCAGTTATTGAGGCGCGACGTCAACGCGTCAGTCACCTTATAATCCACGCTGATCCTGTTTGGGCGAATTTGTTCCAACAGCCAGCCTTCCAGATAACTCCAGGTGTGGTTGTTGGCTTTGTGAGTATCGACTCCCTTCTATGGCATGACTGTTCGACCCTTTGTAACCATTTCCCTCAAGGATAAGCTCATCCTTCCACCCTTTTAGGAGGCTCCTTCTCCTATATAAACTTCCACCATTACCATGAGCAGCTAGTTTTGGAATAGCTTGGATTGTGTAGAGCTTATAGTGCTAAGATTGCTGCTACTATAGGTATTTGGTGTGCTAAGTGTGGAAGTGATTGATAGCTTAGGGAAGGGTGTTTTGTGTTGCTTGTGTGAGAGAGAGTTTCTTGTCTTGAGAGAATCATTTCCAAAGGTGAATGCTTGAGACGCTTGCTGACTGGCCCCTCCTGAGAAGGTTACCGACGTCAGAACATTTGGTTGTACTCTTCTCTGTTTGATTAATAATAGATGACTGCTATTATTGTTCCATTCTCATTTGTCTATGCAATGGTTAAATGTGAATTACATCTTTTCTGACTGATGTATGGTTGCTTTTACTAGATTTCACGCTTGCGTTTGTTTCCTCTTTGTGTGTGCAGGTATCTATTCGCGGGAATCGCAGTGGATTGTGACCAGCCAAAGCGAAGGAGCGAAGGCGGCATCTCTTCGCCAAACAACAACACTGGAATCCAAGTAGGTGCTCTTTACCTCTTGTTTAATCGTAATTAGGAACATGCATAGCAGCATTGTTTGATTGTTGCTAGACCCTTTCTGGGCTAGTAGGGATCGCCTCTATCCGTAGAGGGGATTTACCTCTCCAACACTTAGCTTCTACCATACCATTACCATGAAGTATTCAAAGGCCCTTCTCTCCAATATGTCCAAACCTTTGATGCCATAGCATGGTATTTTCTTCAAAGACCACTAGATTTTCTACTCCACTTTCGGGAACCACATAATTGTTTCACCCTTCAATAACAATGCTACCTTAAAGCTTGTATAGAGTTCCAATATGAACTCTCAACATCAATACCAGTTCTCCCCGAACCATCTTGTAGGTATCTTTCTCAAACATTGTTTTTACACCTGCATCATCCACCTTGCTTACAGAAATCAAATTTCTAGCCAATGTAGGAATATGCAGAACACCCGAAAGTGTTCTAATACTTACAGCTTGCAACTTCAACTTAACTTTTCCGCGACCGACAATTCTAGCCTTCCTGTCATCCCCTAAGAAGACGTCACCACCACCATATTTAACATACTCGCAGAACCACTCCTTGTGGGGAGTGAAGTGAAAGGATGCACCTGAGTCAATCAACCATGCCTCATGAGCTACATGTGTACTTGAAGAAGAAGACAAGTACACATCCCCACCTTAATCTGAGGTGGTTTTCACCTCTGCAGAAGGAGCCTCATCATATCGCTTTCCTTTCTTAGGAGATTTAGATCTACAATCCTTTTTGAAATGCCCTTCCTTTCCGCATTTCCAACACTCCTTTACAAGTTTTCCTAGAGATTTGAATCTCCCTCTAAATTTAGATCTCCCACTCGAGGATTTTTTATTTTTTATTTTAGTTTTTATTTTTATTTTTTTTTTGTTATGGGATTGTCCTCATACAAACAAGGCATCACCATTTTGGCTTTCCGTATTTTTCTATCTCATCTCCTACGACAGCAAGAATAAGACTATTTCATCAAACTATAAGGCAGTCACATTGCTACCTATTACACCAACCAAACTATCCCACAAATCTGGTAGAGAACACAATAAACCGATGCACTTATCTTCATCTGAATATTTTATATCAACATATAACTAGATTACCATAGTATTGAAGGCATACAGATGCTCTGTCAACGAGTCTCCATCCTTCATCCTCAGGTTATACAATTTTTTCCGTAGGAACAGTTTATTCACCAAAGACATAGATTGGTACAAAGTCCCTAACTTGTCTCATAAATCCTTCACCGAAGCTTCCCCTGATACATTCAACAATATTAAATCTAAGATACACAACCGTATTATGCTCTTTGCCTTTCGATCCAACTTCGCCTAGTCTTCAGCTGACATTGTCGTCCGTTTATTACACGGATCTACCACGGTCCACTGATCTTTATCCACCCGCAAATCCTCCATCTTGAGTTTCCACAACTCAAAACTCCGACCATTAAATTTCTTGATCTCTATCTTTCCATTGCTCACCATATTATTTCACCACAAGAATCGATCCCCTAGATCTTCCACTGAATAGGGTCTACCACATGCCCGAGCAAAACCCCTCAGTAGCAAAAGCGTCCCCTTGAAGCCAAAACAACTATGATACCAAATGTAGGTTTTAACCCCGTAAAAAATTGCTTGCACATGAATTCTAAAAAACATCAAAGAAACAATGGCAAGAGCATAAAACATATATACATAGAGATTTCCCCTCTAGGTCCCAAAACCGGGACTACCAGATTGATTTTTCATTATATTCCTTTCAGTTTTACAATACATATATATACATGTCAATGCATCCATAAACCCCAATCCATTAACCCTAGATTAGAACATAATCATAGTTCCCTTGACTGGATTTACAAAATACCATGGGCAGAAGACCATCATGTCAAAAACCATGTGAAAAAACCATGCACAAAACCATATGTAGGTCTGCCCACCTAATATAGGGTCCAAAAAAAATATGCTAAGGGTGTTGCCCCAAACCCTGTAGAGGGGGGATACCGCCCCCCTCAAACCCCCCGCGCGTGGAGCTAGTTGTTAAAGAATATAACACACACCCAAAAACCTCACTTGTACAATCCATAAATCACTAACATCAACCAAATCGGTCTCCACCCAAGTTGTCCAAGGCTCTAGGAACTTGTAACTCAACCCACAGCTAAATTATGGCTCCAGAGAATTTGTTCTAATAACCGAAGTTGTTCCAAAGCTCTAGAGTATTTGTTCCAACTGATAGCCATAGGGAACCTGAGAACCGATCAAAAAAACAAGTGTGAAACCCACAGCACCATGGTTATCCAAGGAATTGCAAGGAAAGGTTGAAACCACTATCAATCTAGGAGAAAATCCATGCCAATGAAAACACATAACCAAGGAACCACATGCATATACCATGCATCCAAGAATCAACCAAGAAATCACACATGAAACCTATTACTTGCAAAGTATCCATGTTGTAGCTATTGATCTAACTTCCCCCCTTGCTTTCCTTTGCCTTCTTTCTCCAATCCAAGTGAATGTTAGAATACTCTAAGTGTGCAAGAGTACGAGAGAATGAGAGTGTGCTCAACTCAAAACTGTCAGAACCTAGCAACTGATTCTCTGATGCCTTTTTATCATTGATCTCCCTTTTTTCTTCATTTTCCTCCATTTTTCCTCTAATTTCCCTTGCATGAAAATTTGTGTCTCTTCACTTTCCTTTTCTCCTATTTTCCTTTATTTCATGATTAAATACCAATTATTGCCTATATGCCTTTTCCAATTTCCATCACCATTATTAATCCACAAGTGATGCCCACTATAATGTTTTACCCAACATTCAGCTTGGAATACATGTCCCATGACCTTAGTCTTATTTTATTTATGTGGAAAATCAACCAGGGATTGTTAGAAAATCAAAAACTATGCCATCAATAATAACGTTTCAGACCACCAATATGCATATATATATATATATATATATAGAGAGAGAGAGAGAGAGAGAGAGAGAGAGAGAGAGAGAGAGAGAGATATATTGAGAACATGAGAGATACTTATCTGAAAACTAATGGGCAAGTGAGTCTGGGACTATGACTCTCCTCCCAGCCATAGATAACTACAACCAAGTCTCGCTTGTAGATATCGCCCCCAAGCCAAATTCCAGAGGTTGAGGGATCTTTTTATTTAGGGGCCAGGCACATACATAAGCTAAAATAGGGAATGCAAAGATTCAACCACCTCCATATACCAACTAAATTAAAACCAATAAAACACACAAGGATTTTAGAGACTAGCAGTCTCCACCCTTCAAAACACAACACTGTGGTTCCACCCAATGCAAGGATTCTAGAACCCATAGTAAAATCAACATACAACAAACAAAAATTTAGAAATACTTTAGGAATTTTCCAAGATTATTTCCTCCACTCCAACCCTTAGGGATTTCCCAAGAAACACCATCTCCATCCTCCTTACCAACGAGAACTCGAGAGGCAATTAATTGCTCACTTGGTGATTTCTTCCTGCTCCCTTGCCAATCAAAAACTCATTCATTTTGTTTTTCAGCCCTCTTTTGGCATTCAATTTCCTCTCCCTCCTTTGCTACATGTGCTCTCCTCTTTCTCCACTCAAACCCTCCTCTTTTCCTCTGCATTTTTTTTCTTCCTCTTGTTACTTCCATTTCCCCCAGCAATTCGACTTCCTCTTCTTGTTGCACTATCCCTTGGTTGTTCAAATTCCCTATCGATTTACCTTCTTTCTAGCAATTTTATTTCTCTTTTTCTTGCCTCCTCTTGGTAGTAACTCCTGCCAGCAAGATCTTATCAACTAATGTAAAATGTGCCACCTGTCTAGTGGTTCCCCAAGTTGTTTAAATGTAGTTTTTGTTTATTGTAG
Source organism: Pinus tabuliformis (assembly GCA_031772625.1). Classification (NCBI taxonomy): domain Eukaryota; kingdom Viridiplantae; phylum Streptophyta; class Pinopsida; order Pinales; family Pinaceae; genus Pinus; species Pinus tabuliformis. The sequence goes on along the minus strand of CM062819.1, from coordinate 415,795,328 downwards.
TGAGTGACTTGAAATTCTTGCCAACTAGTAGCCTACCATTCTTTTTTTAATTTCTTTCACATTAATATTGTTCCCAACAAGAAACCATCACGGTAAGAAATCACCCCAACAAGTAATCACCCCATCCCTATGGAATTTGTGTCCCATTATTCACCCCACTTTTTTTTGTCAATTATTTTGATAAAAGATTACAATGCATTTCACAATTGGAAAATGATCGGGGTTATCACAAACAATGCCCATGAAATTGAGAAGGAATGTACACAACTATATGAGGTAGGAGTAGGGTTATGGCAAAGATAACAAGAAAGCGTTGAACTAAAAGATCCTAGTGTGAAGATTTAGGTTTCCAAACAACTGAATGAAACCATTCGCAATAGTCTGCTCTCCTTGCCCACATCACAGTGTTGTGCCGCAATGCTAGAAAGTACAACACTAGGCCAACATATCAATCAGTTAATTGGCACAAAAATTAAAGCAACTACACGACAAAGCAATGGAGGTTACTGATGACCTAGCTTCTGTTCAAAACTTGATGCACGCCACTATAGTCAAAAGTGAACCCTTCTTTCTAGCTCCCCTAGTGCTAATAAGCATGGCTACAGATGTGCTCATAATGGTAATCAAGCTTGAGACCACTGTGCACTAGGTCGAGAAAACATTTGAAAATTTTATGGCCAATACTGCATATTTCCTCCCTTCTATCAGTACACAATGGAAATAGAGTGGTTGGGGATGAGCCACAAATAGTGTTGGAGGATTTTGGGGGTGAAGGACACATTTTGGCAAAGAAGGGGTAAGGAGAAAAATTTTAAACTTTTGCCTAAGTATAGAAGCACTATGTAGGAGAGAGTAGATACCATGAGCAAAATACCACACAAAGACTCGACAGATTGTCTAGAGATTAAATAGACTGTGTAGAGGCTTGACAGATTTGTGCTCGACATACCATGTAGAGATTCGACAAATGGATGCTCAACATAAGTGTGTAAAAGAGATTGCGTAGTAACTATTTTATTCTTTAGTTGATATAGTATCTGCCAATAATGCATGGTACTTGGTCGGTCTATGATCTAACTATCGGGACCGCGTGCGCTGGAGATGGAGCTCTCCCGCCCCTGGACGCCCTGACCGCCCTCGATCGAGCTTGGCAGCCCTGCTGCCGGGCTTGCAGGCCCTTCTGCGGGCTCCCCTCGCTGCGCCCTTCCTACTGCTTGCTTCCTGGGCCTTCTGCCCGTCTCTGGCTTTTCGTGCTGCCTTTGAGGGCAGCCTTCTGCTGCTTCTCTGCTATCCTGGGCCTCCTGCCCCCCCTTTCCCCCCTTGCCCTTCGTCGAGCGCCCCAGGCTCGATGGATCCTCCTTCTTCAGATCAGTCCGACCTCGAGAAAGCCTTTGCTTCACTTATTCCCGAGAATAACTCTGAAAGGATCCGACCTACTGCCTCCAAATTTATCAAAAAACTTGATGAAATTCCGGAAATCCCTCTTCCTCCTTCTCTTCCAAGGAGATCTGCTGTTGCATTAGCTGAACGAGGATTGGTTGGCCAGTTCACGGGGCTATGGCCCTCCCCTCGCTCTGTTCAGCGTAGGGTGGAAAGAAATTGGAATGCCATGGTCCAGGGGAAAATTGCGATAAGGTTTTGTGGAAGAGGCTTCTTTACCTTCCTTTTCGAAACAGTCGAGGATCGCAATCTTATTTTCAGGAATGGGCCATACTTCATGGACACTAGAGGCCTTTATCTCAACCGTTGGACCCCGGACTTCGACCCTGAAATGGATGTCCCCAACGCAGTCCCTGTTTGGGTTCGCCTTCCGCATCTACCGCTCCACTGTTGGGCTGATGAATCTGTTCGAGCGATTGGAAATGCAATAGGAAAATATGTGGATAGATCTGAACCAAAAGAAAATATGCATGCATGCGCGAGGATCTGTGTGGAGGTAGATTTGGGCAAAGGTCTTCCAGAGGCAGTTAAGCTCAGAGTGGATCAGTGGACGCATATTCAACAGGTCGACTACGAGAAACTTCCCTTCAAGTGTAAGGTATGTCATGAGTATGGTCATTTTGCCAATAGGTGCTCTAAATCTAAAACAGAAGTCAATAATAATGCTGAGACCCCTGAGGAATCATGGGAAATAGTAAGGAAAAAGAAGAAATCACATCCTCCCCCTGAGTCTGAGAAGCCTCACTCTGGAACCCCTCCCTTCCCCTCTGTCTTCCCCTCGTCCTCCAACCCCTTTGGATCCCTGGCTTCAGAGGATCTCCCATCTCCCCCTCCTTCCCCCAAAGGCCCCGGAACCTCCCCCTCTTCCCCCCTCCAAGCCTCCCCTCCTCCCTCAGTGGAAAGGACCTTATCAAAAAACAAATCGAAGGTAACCTATGATGATCCTCAACCTGATCAATCATTACTGACTCGAATTGAGCCCCCCTTGATCTCTTCGACCCCATCTCAGCCTGTCCTTGGCCCTCCCCCCATCAGAACTACCAGAAGTTCCTCCAAGGACCTTGGTGCATCCGGGGATATCCACAAGAAACCTGGACCAGGCAGAAAATCAGCCAAGCAGCATCGGGAAGAAAGCACGCAAAAAGACATAGCTCTAGGGATCCAAACTCCTATGGATTCTTTTATTACAGGTTCACAAGAGAAAGACACAGCAGCTAAAGAACTTGAGAGGCGAGCACCTCCTCGCTCGAATGTCTCATGATGAAGCTTTTATCTTGGAACAACAGGGGTATGGGGCACCCCTCTAAATCAGCGGCCCTTCGAGATCTCCTTCAATCAGAAAGACCCGAAATTGTTCTAATTCAGGAAACCAAACAAAATCAGAGTGAAATGCAGTTAATCATAGAAGCCCAAAAGTCTTTCACAGGGGCCAGTAGTAATTCCAGAGGAGCCTCTGGAGGAATCACAACTATGTGGAATAAGCAGCAGTGGAATTGTAAATCCTCTGTCCTCAAGCAAAACTGGATCAGGACCAACCTTGTCAACAAGGAAGAGAGCTGTGACTTAATTATTTACAATGTCTATATCCCCAACCATTTCCGGTAAAAGGAACAATGCTGGAAGGAATTGAAGGAGGAAATCGACAAGGAGCAGAATTCAAATGTTATCCTTGCTGGAGACCTCAATTTAATTCTCCATGCGAATGAGAAAAGGGGGGGCGTCTTCACCCCCGATCCCTTCAGAAGGCAGCTGGAAATTATAATGGCTGAGCACGAATTGATGGATATCATTCCAAAAAATAGAAAATTCACTTGGAACAATAGACGATTGGGGCCAGGTAACATTATGGAAAGGTTGGACAGAATTCTGATCAATGTTTCCCTTCTTTCCTCCTTTGCAGCAGGCCACACCAAAATTCTTAGCGCCACAGCCTCAGATCACTTCCCCATTCTATTAACGTTGGACTCCCACGCCAACTTGGGACCAATCCCATTCAGGTATAATCCCTTGTGGAGAGACAGCGTTGAGGCCGAGTCAATCATAGAAGACACATGGAAGAATCACGTGGAAGGTTCCCCAATTTACATTTGGGAAACAAAACTTCGAAACACAAGGAAAGCGCTCAAGGATTGGGCAAAAGTCAGCTACCAAGAGCCAGAAAAAATAAAGAAAAAAATGCAGCAGAGTTTGGAAGAGATCCATAAACAAATAGAAGATCATGGATTCACTAATCAGCTGAAAAGTAAGGAATGGGAGGTACAGGGACAGCTAACTCAAATTAAGAGAGCGGAAGAGATCAAATGGAGGCTCAAGTCGCGAGAAATATGGCTAAAGGAAGGTGATAAAAATACGGCATATTTCCATAAGCAGGCCGCTGTAAAAAAATCAAGGAACATTGTTACCACTATTACAGATAGTCAAGGCAGCCAGCATGATGACCAGGAATCTATTAAAAGAGCAGCCTTCCAACATTACAATTGCCTCCTCATCGAAAATCAAGGAGCCACGGACTATACGGCTTTCCTTAAGTACCTTCCAGAAAAAATCTCTGCTCAGGAGAATGAGAGAATAAACAGTGAAATAACAGAGGAAGAGATAAGAAAAGCTATCTGGACTCTTCAACCAGACAAGTCCCCAGGTCCAGACGGTTTCTCCATAAATTTTTACAGGGACCATTGGCATTTGATAAAAAAAGATCTTGTAAAAATGATGAAAGGAATACAAAGAAAAAAGAAAATGGGGGGTTTTACAAATTCAACTTTTCTCGCCCTCATTCCCAAGGAAACCAGGCCCACTTCCTTCTCCAGATTTAGACCTATCTCCTTGTGCAATACTTCTTATAAGATTTTTGCAAAAATTATAGCAGCCAGGCTCTAGCCTTTGCTTCCTTCCCTTATATCTGAAAACCAGGGGGGCTTCATGACCAACAGGCAAATACATGATTCCATCACCTTGGTTCAAGAAGCTATCCATTCTAGCACCTCTAGGCAAGAGAAAGGCTTCGTCCTCAAGCTTGACTTAGCCAACGCCTTCGATCGAGTCAGACATTCATTCTTGTACGCTGTCATGAGAAAAATGGGCTTTAATTCTGACTTCATTAGCACCATTGCCGCATGCATCTCTGGACCCTGGATCTCGCCCCTCATTAATGGCCGCCCTTGTGAAGCTTTTCAATCTTCAAGAGGACTAAGGCAAGGATGTCCTCTTTCTCCCTACCTATTCATCTTGATGGCTGAATCCTTCAGCAGCAACCTCGATCACAACCGAAGAGTTGGCCTCATCTCTGGTATAAAGTTTGGGAATGGAGTAAAAAATATCAATCATTCACAATTTGCTGATGACACCCTGCTTATTGGTGGGGCTTCCACCACAATAGCAAGGCGCTTCAAAAATCTTCTCGATCAATTTATGGAGTGCTCTGGAGGAGAAGTCAACTTTCAGAAAAGCTGCATCTATGGATGGAACATCTCCAACCAAACAGCCCACAATATTGCCAATATCTTTGGAGTAGCCTACAAAGAAACCTGGGACCACTTCACCTATCTTGGGATGCCGGTCACCTTGGGCTCTCTTAAAGCCTCCACCTGGAATGAAATAATCGACAAAGTCAAAAGAAAGGTACAGCAATGGGGGACTCAATGGCTTAACCCAGCGGGCAGACTAATCCTGCTTAAATCAGGTATTTCCTCCTTACCTTTATATCGTTTCACTCTTTACCAAGCTCCTGCTTCGTTCCACAATAAGCTAGAAATCGCTCTCCGCAATTTTTTATGGCAAGGAGGGAAAAAAGAAAAAAATAGATACAATTTGGTCAATTGGAAAAGTGTAATTCAATCTCCAGACAGAGGTGGATTGGGAATCAGAACCCCCAAAATTCTAAACCTCGCCTTTGGGATTAAAATGGCTTGGAGACTAATTAGTGAACCAAAAGCCTGGTGGAAACAGGTCATTGAATGCAAATATCTTTCGGACAACAGACAAAGACTTCTTGAATCTGATATTCCTATAAGAGGCTCCACCAAAATCTGGCAACTTTGCAAGAAAGCAATCCCCACTCTTATTCAAAACACCTCAAAGATTCCGGGGGATGGGAGCAGTATTAATTATGCCACTGACAAAATCATGGGCTTTCAACCCTTAAACACTGTTGAAGAAGCCATTCCCTTCATCCTTTATCTTCACAGCAAAGGCATACAGAGGCTGGACCAAATTTCAAAATGGGATGCTGAGAGCGGTGCTTGGATTAGCTGGGAATTCCCAGTTATTCCCCCATACTTGGATTCTAGCTACCAAGCCCTCCTTAAAAATCTTCAAAACAGAGCCCCTATTAAAAAAGGAGCTTTAGATGGGTTTAGATGGGACCCCACGGGCTCATGTTACACCATTAAATCTGGCTACCAATTCATTTGCAACAATACTTATCAGGCTCCGGTCTGGAACCAATGGAGAATAATATGGAAGTCTGAGGCCATCCCCAAGGTCAAATTCTTCATCTGGCTGCTGCTTAAGGGCAGAATCCTCACTTCGGAAAATCTGAGAAAGAGAGGGATATATGGACCTTCAATCTGTCCTAACTGCTGCTCCGAGGAGGAAACCATCCACCATCTATTTCTTGATTGCGCCTTTGCGAAGAAATGCTGGACCATCATGGCCAATCTGGGCAACATAACATGGCAGCCTCAGCAAAACATTGCTGAGACAATCCAAGATTGGAGAAGGAATTGCCCCTGGAAAGATAAACGGAGCAAGATAGTCACAAGAACCTGGGACATCATTCCCCACAACCTCCTTTGGAAAATCTGGCTCACTAGAAACAAGAAAATATTTCAAAACAAAGAAGGCAATGTCTGGAAAACGTGTAGCAGTGCTCATCTATTGGCGCAGGAGACAATGGCTGTCAAATGTTCAGGAACAATTAAAGCAACTGATTATACAATTGAAGAGAGGCTCATGATCAGGCATATCCTAGGTAGCTCAGGCCAACACCAGAGCATTTAGAGAAATGTCATGCAGCTTCAACATAAGACCAAAGACTGGGAAATAAGGCTACCATCTCAGGAATTCAAAAGATGGATACTGAGCAACAACTGCCCAATCCTATTCTTTGACGGAGCCTCCAAGTCCAATCCAGGACCAGCAGGCGCAGGAGGTATTATCATAGACGAATCAGGAGAAGAAATAGGCAACTACGAATGGAGTTTAGGGGAAAAAACAAACAATAACGCCGAGGCTCTTGCTCTGTATCAAGGATTGTTGCAATTAAAAAGCAGGGGAATCAGAAATGCACTTGTTCTAGGAGACTCCTCTATAATCATTGGCTGCATGAACCATTACAGGAAATCCCCAAACAGTAGTCTTCAACAGCATATCCAACGCATCAACCTCCTCATCGAACATTTTGAAAAAATCCGATTCTGTCACATCCTTCGCACATACAATAGGGAAGCGGATAAACATGCAAATAAAGCAGTCGGACAATCGGAAGGTGCATTGAGGCACAGTCAAAGAGCATTTTTCCAGCCTCTGCCATGAAGCAGGTTGATACTGACAACGCTCAGGCGCGCAATCCCAGCAAGCGTGTGATGGGTATGGCAAAAACAGCCTCAGGGCATAGCTCGAAGTGCTCAAGCAGTCACACTCAGGATTCGATCCTCAGATCAATTGATATCCCGAGGAAAAATCATCACCACAGAGAAGGACGGAAGAATGATCCTGCTGCCACAGTGAATCGTCCTAGAGATATAGAAAAATATCTAATTATTTTAGAGGATCCGATCTTTGATACGCATTCAGGCCGCTGCAGTTGGTCCCGATCCATAAATACGGGCTCAGGAAGGCATATTATTGTCATTCATCACTATGATCAAGAGCAGCCCCGCGGGAACGAAGAAGGCGCCCTGGATCAGTCACGACGGAGATCCCCTGCTCTGGTATCGGCTTTTTATGCTCTGTCTATCTTTTCTCTAATCAATCTCGTGGTTTTTTACAGGAATAGCTTCGGAGGGAAGCTAAGAGCTTTAGTGCCCCTCCTTCACCATTTTCTGCTTCTCTCACTGCGCCCTTGCTGGCCGTCCCCCTTCCTTCCATCCTGCCTCCTCAGTTCGCCTCTATCCGGCTCATCCCCCCTATTTTCAAGTTTATACCTCTTTGTTCTGTGCGCTATCAATCAGAACCTTCTTTATTACCTCTCCTTTTCCTTGGAAGTGAGATCGGTGGGTTCGAAGTTCTTCTGTTTATCTTCAATCTCTTACAGCTCTGTCGATAACCCGTGCATCATAACCCGGCCCCTCCCCTTCTTCTCCTGCAGCCAGAAGGAGTCAACTGACCATCACAGTGAAACTGTCCCTCTTAGAATCCAATCTCAATTTGTGATGGCTCGTTCTGAGCAATGCTTCCATTGCCGCGACCTCCAGGCCGAATTTGATGAGGTCAGAGCTCAACAACGAATTCTGGAAGATCAAGTGCGAAATATGGAAGCTAGGCACGCTGAGCAGATACGAAGCCTGGAAGCAAAATTTGATGAACAGTTCAGAATTCTCCACACCAAATACCGCACAGAAATGAATTTGTTTCTCCACAGGGTTCATTCACTTCAGGAGCAGTTCAACGGGCTCAACAATAGATGCATTCATGCTGAGGAATCACTGGCAATTCTAAGGGAAATCATGGAAACAAAGCAGAAAGAAAAATCAACATCTTCAAGCGCAAAGCCAATGGAAGCAGAACAGCACCCAGAGGACTCCACAGCGAGAAATATCAGTCATATTTCCATTGATTAACTATGTATTGTAAATGCAAACTTTTGTGTCATCAGTACGTCCGGATTTATAGTAGTACTAGTTGTTTATTAGTCAGAAGTTACAGAAACCAATTCAAGGATAGGAACCTCATGCTCTATCCTTGGATTTGTAGTGCTCTCGAAGTAATCTATGTACGGCTTCATGCCTTATCACTTTTTTCAATCAATATATAGCAACCGATCTTGTCAAAAAAAAAAAAAAATAATGCATGGTACTTAAACATGGGTTAAGTTGGAAATTTCACCTTGAAGATGGAGTGGTAGACAGTTGAGGAGGACACATGCGAGAACAACTCAGCTTGGTGGGTTGGCAGGTTAAGCTAGTAGAAGATTCCCTACGCTGGATTTGGTGAAGCTCTATGATAAAAAGGATGATCACCACTAATCAAGGGTTCTAAATTATGTTACCAATTTTGTTTTGGCTCTTAATGTTTTGAGTCTTGTTTTGTTCTATTCAAGCACTCTATCTTAGCATAATTCATTCTATGTTGTACATTTTGAGCCCAATGAGGATTATGATGGTGAGTTTTAAGATGATGTCTTGTGTAAACATTGTATGGATATGAATTTATGGATTTGGCCATTGGTATAATTCGAATATCTACTTTCCAAGTCCTGTTGTTAGATTTAAGTATTTATGTATAAATATTTGTTCTTAATTAATATGAATATAAGAGCTTGTCAGGAGTTTCTGCCTCAAATATGTGTTTTTAATGCACGATGTTGTGTTTAATGGTGAATATAATGGATGGAATTCAGATCTACATAGAGTTTTTTTAATGTTGTCACTATTTTAGTTGTTGTATATAATTAGATCAATTTATATAGAATGAACCCAGTGTTTGTTGTTTCATGTCAAAGTTATCTTATGCATATATGTTGAAGGGATGTTGGAGAATGGGTTTCTCGTATGGCTTGTAGGATATGCGCAACCGATATTATATAAATTTTTCCCGAATATTGAAATATGCCCGGTAAAAGTTGGGAACGTGTGTCTTTAAGCCATGGGAATATTTGTGACACATTATAAATACGATAATATGGGTTGGGTATTTGTAAGCTGAAATAGTCTTTTATTCCACTAACTCCTTACATAACCTTCAAAGGTTCTATAAACCCAATGTATACCTCAAGTGAGAAGTCACCTGCTTGTAGGTGTTTCCAATGCTAATAGCCATGGTGGTTTTGTTGGAAAACTCCTGAACCCAAGGTCTTTTCATGACCTAGTGCCAACAAATGCACTATCAAAAGAAAGAGGTTTTAAATATTTCTATCAATCCAACATCATAATATAACCATGAATGGATGAATATATCGATGGCGTGACCTTGAGAATTTATTTATAGGGAAAATGCTGGCTAAAATCCCTTGACATGGTCTCAAAATAATTGTTAAAGATTACCAAATCAAGTCTAAGAATAACAATTAGGTTTCATAATGGTCTATATATAACTAACCTCCATTTTTGGAAAATTTGGTCTGATAACAATAAAAATTGGTTACTGACATAGGGGTGCAACTATTATCAGGGTCTGAACCTAACCCCCTTTATTAATGTAATAAACCCAAGGGGACTTGTAAGAGTTTTGATTAGTTAGTGTAATAAAGAAAGCCTATAAGCATTGTAAGTGGTTGACTCACATTATAAAAAAGGGACCACAAATAGTTATAGCAGGCCATAGCTAATAAATAGAGTGGTTAACCCGCATTGGGAAATGGACCACAAGTAGTTAGGGTTTTGGGTCTCATGAAACTATATATTGTCAAAGATAGTAATGAAAGTCTTATGTTGTGTTATGTAATTGAGCTTTTCTCTACTGGAGGTTTGCCCCTCGAAGAGGCAAGTGAACATTATTGTTGCAGATATTAATAAAATATTACCATTTTCTATCATCCCTTGTGTTATTTTATGTGGTATCTCTAGCATATTTCACACTTTTGATATTTTTTGTAGGTCAAGCATACTACAAGTGGTATCATATAACTTTCTTGGGCCAGTCTCACCACCAATTTTAGCAAAAAAAAAAAATAGGTTGGAGACGTGTTTTAGCATTTTTAACTACAAATATCTGTTGTTACACACATCAAATTATGCTTGGGGAAGCATACACGCAGGAACTACAAGAGGTGGTCATGTCTGTTGGACTCCCTTTAACCCTGTTGGTACCCCTTCGAGTAGTAGCACATCATACAACACTTGTACACAAACTGCACTTCCACGTGCCTCTAATATATCAAAAGCCCCCCAAGGTTACCCAGAAATGGTCGAATTGTTGCTATAGTACACCGAGAACAACATTCGGGGAGATTACTCACACGTGTGTGGGGTAGTCGGGTAGTACGACTAAGGGCACAATCAATCCTCCTTAGTTAGCATTCTTAAAGACTGGGTCGAGTACTATTATTGGGCCCCTGGCGTATATAGTGAATTGTAGCACCTGGCACTCCTTTATTGCCATAGTTCCCTCACTTCCTATTGATTAGCTATGAGATTTTACAGACGGGGTTTCTACGTTGCCGTCTTGATCAGTTAGGACAACTAAATTCCTACACATTTTGCAGTATTTATAAGTTGGCGATATTATTTTTGTTGTAATGGTAAGTTGGGACAACATAATCCTTAAACCTTTTGCAGCATTCAATAGTTGGGGTTTCTATCCCCGCAATATTGATTAGTGGGGACCCCCAAATTCCTATACTTTTTGCAGTATCAAGATTTTGGGATTTTATCTGTTGCAATATTGATGAGCTGGGAGTAAAACACTTATTAGAGTAAAAACAAAAAGTCTAGTGGTCCCAAAATTCTGCTTGCAAGACACCTAACCCACGAGATTTAGGATGACGAGTTTATCGCAGTGATACCATGCATTAGTAAGCGTTATTTTCCCTACAGGCCCAAAATTGTTCCTAAGTGCCTATAAGTGACCTACATCAACAAACTCCTTGTCTTGCACCCAGTGCAATCGTATACATTTTAAGTAACCAATTTTTTTTGGCCCGAGCCACTGCATGGTAGATACGTGAGCTCAAACTATGGATAGACTCTAGAAAAAGGTGGAAGACCTAGAAACAAACCTTGCCATCAAAATTGACGAGGAAATTACAAAGGCCCTTAGACCCATACAAAACCTCTTCAAGGCTAAATACCACATGGGGCAGGGGAACAATGTTGATGCCAACCTGGAAGGAGGATCTAGCCACCATCAATATGAGGGTTATCATCATTTCTATGGGGGTCACCAATATTCTAGCAATAAGACACCCACGATTGAAATGCATAAATTTGATGGTTCTAGCCGGGCAACGTGGATGGCACGAAGGGAGCAATATTTTCAACTTCACAATAACTAGGATGATGAAACCAAACTACATGTGGGAGTCATTTACTTGGACCAAGAATGCTGACAGTGGTGGCAATGGTATCAGAAATGATATGCAAAAAAACCAACTTGGAATATGTTCTCCAAAGCCATTTGTCCCTGTTTTGACACAAACTCTCATTTTTTGGGTTGCTTCACAAAGCTCAAACAAATTTGTACATTAGAAGACTACATCATGGTATTTGAACAACTATCCATACATACCAAGGGACTAGGGAGACACCTTCTCTATAGTGGAATGTTTCATTAGTGACCTTAAGGAAGCCATCTAAGCACATGTTATAATGAATCAACCGACTATTTGGTTGGAAGCTCACCACAAGGATTTAGATGCAAAAACTATTATTAATGCACAATCCAATCATCTTTAATTCACATCAAAGACACATCCCACCCCTGCTAGTGGCCCCACCCAAACCCTTAAGGTGCAAAAGGTGTCACTAACACAAATGGTAGAAAGGCGAAGAGAAGGTTTGTGTTATTATTGTGATGGAAAATATTCTCCAAGCCACAAATACAAGGAACCAAAGTTCTTTTAGATTGATGCAACTAAAAATAACAAATACAACGAGGCCCAACGCCCTAAAGTGTCGAGGGAGGACGCAGGGGAACCCTGTGATACTATAACAGACACTATAACAATACCTAGTGAACCAATTATCTCTCCCTGCATTAATAAGTACTTCTTCTCCACAAACATTTATAATCAAAGGCTTTATTAAGCATTTCCTGGTGTTGGTGTTGATTGACAGTAGCAGCGCACACAATTTTGTCCATAAATGGGTTGTTGAGGCAGTGCATTGTTTTGTGAGGGCTATATCCAATTTTTAGGTTCGTATAGCTAATGAGGGGACCATGAAATGCGAAGGGTGTTGCGATAACATAAAGCTCCAGATGGGGGTGTCACACGGAAAGAGTCGTTAGTGCGGACACCACCGACCTCCCTAGAAGCCTAATACTTTCTAGTGACAAACAAGACAAATAAGAGCAATCCTTCACTAAATATGCCTTTACAATATGAGAAATCAAGTGTTTAGATCCTACCTGTAACCCAACGCTATTGTAGTAGTCCATCTTCGTTGATCCGGATGAGCTCCTCCTTCTCTTCGAAACCTACATTCACTAACAATCAAACGATTAAATAGCACCTGAATATCACATAAAATAAAACATATTTAACATATAGACCAAGGAGTATATGAAACAACTCATAAATAACAAATTGTTGAGAAGAATGGACTAATTTGTATTAAAAGGTAACAAAAGGAACCATTACAACCTGAGCCTTGGTGTTGTGCAAGTCCCTCCCAGGGTCCACAAGAGTTCTCCTTTACTCTAATCAGCTCACCCACTTCCAAATGAAACAAGCAAAGATGGTAATCTCTCCTCACAAGCTTCTACAAGGAAGTCCTAATTCCAGCAGCATCTACCCTTAGGAATGTTCAGCTTTCAACCTCCCCTCCCTTTGGCCCAATGCTTGTATTTATAGTGCTCTAGAGGAAGTTATTCAGGTCCACCATCAATGGGATAAGCCCCTCTTTGGATGGGATAGCTCCCCTCTTGATGGGATAAGTTCCTCTTTGGTAGGGATATATGAACCATCTGGAGGCGCTTCATACACGTCAAATAAGCTTCTAGAATGCTCTAGAAATGACCACAAGTAACTTTTTTGGAGTGAAACTTGCGCCTTTTGACCTTTACAGGAGTACGCACCCACCCCTTTACATACAGAGCGTACAAGTACGCAGGTATTGTGAACTTGGGTTGCGTACACGCAGGTAAGGCTAAGAGAAACTGCGTACCAGAGATAATTGACTTTAAATGACTTTTCTCTTTTTCTTGAAGTTTGACATGAAGAGCAGAGGCATGAGACTTGCCAAGGAGGATAGTATGACAGTGGATGGAGCCATACTAACTGCAAATAGTCATGGTGACATTTTTTAGTGTAACAGATTTCCCCCTAAAGTGCGAAGCGTGTAGTAGATTAGGGTTTTATATGATCTAGGAAGGGTGAAGTACTTTATCATTTCAAGGAGTATCTTGCGAAGGGCCCGGTCAGAACCTGCAAATATTCAACACAAAATACATATATAAGATGATATCATCCCTAAGGTAGGTATTCCCATACTCAGATTGAAAACTTTAACTAACAATCTAACTACTGCTCTGGTACAAGAATGATTTTGCAGCACATCACAATCGTAGACTTTTGTAGACACAGTATGGACGCAACCATCTGTTTATGGTTAGTCTACTATATAATGAATACAAAACTCCTCGCAACCTGGATGGTGGAAACTAGATCCAGGGTCTTCATCTCTACTTCCTGAATTGGTACGATTCTATCCATGTGAATAAATGAGTTGATGTCGAACATGGTAGAAACCACTTGATTACCAGTCGATGATGTAAACTGTTAACAAGTGTGAGAGAGACCACCAGTGATTTCAATGGTTCTCAAAGTACCCAGTACAATCCATGAAATGTGAATGAATGGGTTGGTGTCAAACATGTCACGGAATCCTTTGATCGAAAGTCAATGATGTAAACTGTCGTCAAAGGCGAGAAATCTGCCATTGATGCATGCAGACTTCAAGGTACTGACGATTTCTAAGTCATCTTTCTAGATAACGTGTTGATGTCGATAGAAAGCGACCCGTTGCAGGCAAGCCCACAACACGAAATCATTGTTCAAGTTGAAGAAATGTTGCTGTAAGGACTGACTCAAGGATGGTCAAATGGATGACAAGTATTTTGCATATGAATGGTTTATTTGCAGAGACCTCTTGAACACATAACGACACGACAGATGGCTTGGTGACGATTGACCCAAAGTTAATACCCAGAAACGGTTGAAGACTTTCAAAGTGGTTTTATCAGCTTTAAGGCAAAGGATTTCCCAACCCAGGTGAATGAAACGTGTCGTGTTCAAGAGCGGTGATAAGGTTCTTCTGTAACAAAGGATAACAAATAGGTTCATTCTTCTCTCTTTTACCCCACCATTTCTGGCAAGTACCTCTTTATTTTTTACAAGCTTGAGGAGGATAACATATGCTTGATTATAAGGTCATCCTTCGGATGAGTCCAACTTAGTTTTGATTCGAACCCTAAGAAGGAGTGGTCCGTTACTGTTTGTAATCGAACAGGTCCTTTACTGTGAAATTTTAACGAGTCCAGTATAGGAGAAACTCGGCGTTTTTCAATTTTAGAGAGTCTAAAAAAACTAAAGAAGACTCCAAGGTGAACTTTTTCGTAAATTTGTGTCTCCCAAGCCCGAAAAAGTATAAAATAATACCTGAGAGAACCGCTTGATCTTGCGACCAAGGAGTACTTTCATGATTAATGCCTTTGACCTGAAAAGTAAAAAGCGATCAGAGGCATGTCGTTTTATTTCCAGTATCGAATTTGAAACGACAAAAATCCGGCAATCTTTTCTTGTTTTTACGGTCAGAAAAGGGCTATAAGAGGACCGTCTTTTAATTCCATTTTAACGAGTGTAAAAGAAACGCTCGGCAATCTTTTCATGTTTTAGGAGTCAGAAAAGGACTTAAAAGATGACTCTGATGTCTTGGTTCGTGAAAATTGATGATTTTTCCCTAAAGTCCTTTTGTCCTGCACAAAAACAACACATTACTCATACCTGTTTAAGATGGGCAAAAACTTCATTGAAAAATATCTTTTCATGGTGAAAAATAAACAAACTTAGCATTCATTTATCTAAAAAAC
The DNA here is from genome assembly GCA_031772625.1 of Pinus tabuliformis. Lineage (NCBI taxonomy): Eukaryota > Viridiplantae > Streptophyta > Pinopsida > Pinales > Pinaceae > Pinus > Pinus tabuliformis. Next base: position 415,779,983 of record CM062819.1, on the reverse strand, counting down.
CTATAAAAAGACTTTTTACCATGTCATTTTTACCATTTTACTGTTGAGGGTGAGAAAAGGGCTTTTGACAAGAAACTTCCCGTGGACTTTGCGGAGAATCCGACCGTCAGAATCGAGCGCCGTATCTTTCAGGTATTTCACAACATCCTCCTCTTCAATTTCATCCGTTTAGAATTCCATTTTAAGTTTTAGTTTGAGTTTTTGGAGGGTTTGGGGTTTTAGGGTCCGCTTTTCGGGGGACGCAGGTGCCCCATGGGTGACCTGCGTACCCCGACATTTTCGTATATGGGAAAATGGTCGGAGTACGCAGCCCACCTTTAGAACAGCTGCGTACCCACGCTCTGTTTTCTGAACGCGGGGTGCATACTCCGCGCAAAGCAGATTTTCAAAACCCAAACTCAAAACCTAACCATCAAAATTTGATTTAATGAATTCTAATCAATGCTTTTTGGTGTGTAGATTGCCCACCATGCTAGATTGGCGTGAAAGAGAACACGAAGATGTCGATTTGACCGTAATAGGTCATCAACCTTCCATTGATGCTTTAAAGGCATGCGGTCTCTACAAATACTGGGCCATACCTGGCATGAGGGCCCAGGTGCCATTCTTAGAGTGGCTGGTTGAAAGGTGCAATATTCAGGATCAATGTTTTGTCACCATTTTGTCATACGGAAAGAGTCGTTAGTGCGGACACAACCGACCTCCCTAGAAGCCTAAGACTTTCTAGTGACAAACAAGACAAATAAGAGCAATCCTTCACTAAATATGCCTTTACAATATGAGAAATCAAGTGTTTAGATCCTACCTGTAACCCAACGCTGTTGTAGTAGTCCAGCTTCGTTGATCCGGATGAGCTCCTCCTTCTCTTCGAAACCTGCATTCACTAACAATCAAACAATTAAATAGCACCTGAATATCACATAAAATAAAACATATTTAACATATAGACCAAGGAGTATATGAAACAACTCATAAATAACAAATTGTTGAGAAGAATGGACTAATTTGTATTAAAAGGTAACAAAAGGAACCATTACAACCTGAGCCTTGGTGTTGTGCAAGTCCCTCCCAGGGTCCACAAGAGTTCTCCTTTACTCTAATCAGCTCACCCACTTCCAAATGAAACAAGCAAAGATGGTAATCTCTCCTCACAAGCTTCTACAAGGAAGTCCTAATTCCAGCAGCATCTACCCTTAGGAATGTTCAGCTTTCAACCTCCCCTCCCTTTGGCCCAATGCCTGTATTTATAGTGCTCTAGAGGAAGTTATTCAGATCCACCATCAATGGGATAAGCCCCTCTTTGGATGGGATAGCTCCCCTCTTGATGGGATAAGTTCCTCTTTGGTAGGGATACATGAACCATCTGGAGGCGCTTCATACACGTCAAACAAGCTTCTAGAATGCTCTAGAACTGACCACAAGTAACTTTTTTGGAGTGAAATTTGCGCCTTTTGACCTTTACAGGAGTACGCACCCACCCCTTTACATACAGAGCGTACAAGTACACAAGTATTGTGAACTTGGGTTGTGTACACGCAGGTAAGGCTAAGAGAAACTGTGTACCAGAGATAATTGACTTTAAATGACTTTTCTCTCTTTCTTGAAGTTTGACATGAAGAGCAAAGGCATGAGACTTGCCAAGGAGGATAGTATGACAGTGGATGGAGCCATACTAACTGCAAATAGTCATGGTGACATTTTTTAGTGTAACAGGGGGACTATCACATTAAAACACACATGTTTGCAATTGAAATGGGAGGTTGTGACATCATCCTCAAAGAAGAATGGCTTCGAACATTAGGCCCCATCACCATGGAATTCCAAGATCTCCATATGAGCTTCAAATAGAATGGACACACTCATACGCTTCGAGGGCTCCACGAAGGTGCTCCTGCTATCATCAGCTTGCATAGAATGGAGAAGCCTTTTAAAAAAGGACACCATGGAGTTGTTGCTCAATTCAATGCAATCCAAGCCATTGAATCAAACCTTGCTAGCATTCATCAAGATTTGCAAACGGTGTTGAGTCACCACCAACAGGTGTTTGAAAACCTAAGGAGATACCTCCTTCTTGGGGTGAACATGATCACAACATTCCTTTGATTCTAGGTAGCTAGCCACCAAATGTCCACCCCTATAGGTATTTATTGATGGTGTTGGACCTACCAACATTCAAGGGTTCTCCCTGATATGAAGTCCCAATTAGACCTCACACCGTTTGGAATAGGAGCCCCATTTGGAATACGACACAGTTGCTAAAATAATGGGTTTTAGTGTTATGCCTTGGCTAGAATAACACATAGAATGATGTATTCCTCACTTTGGTTAAACAATTGTATAACTTTGTGAAGGGTCAAGTGCAATGCATGAAAGGTTCTAACATGATGAAGGGAGAGTGAAAATGAGCCCCTTAGAACCCTATAATAGTACGCAACTTGAAAGGAACACACAAGCATAAAAGGCATCACAAGTTAGCCTGCAAAATAGTTCACAAGTTAACCATGATGGAAATCTACAACAACACACATTCAACATGATTCATACTAATGCAAATGAAATAGTTCATAAGCGTTAGCATAAATTGAATAACATATATTGCAAACATAACAAGAGTAGTCCTACTATATTTACAACATATGCCTGAAAATGTGTCGGATCTAAGATTTATTAAAGTGAAAATCCCAAGCATACATATACAATTGGTGAACCACTAGTCCCAATAGTGGAACATGAAGCCAACACTTGCTCCTCCAAAGAAAGATACTTTGTCTATGCTACAAAGAAGCCAAGGCTCTCAACAAAACTCCCAAGTTTCTACTCCTAAGCCAAAAACCCGACCAAATTCCCTTTACATGACAAATGAGGGTAAATTTATAAAAAAAAGGTGACTATTCATCTCCCTTTGTGACTCTTTGACATCCCTCATGATTGTTTGACTTCCTTCAACGATGACCTTTGGACTTCATTACAAAATGACTCTTCACATTCCACAATTGACAGTTGGAATTTCAGTTACAATTAATTACAAAAAAAATAATACAATATTGCTCATACCCATATAGAACAAAATTGGGTAGAGTCAGCTAGATAGCATAATAAGACAAAAACAAGTCAATCTTGAGTTTGGGGAAACTCTAGCTCAGCTACCTTAACTTATAGCTTCTCGGTCACATAGTGGTGCCAAGCCTTGTACTGTGTGATGACTTCCCCAGACTGTGTGATGGGATCAGGTTGGAAGTGGACTCTAGCCTCCATTGCATCTGAGTAGACTGATTTGGAATGGATTTAAATTTCATTCTTCAGCAGGAGAAACATGGTGTTGATCTGGACAGGGCCACCATTGTACTTTTGCATATTGTTCCTCTTGACCTCCAGATCTTTCTTGGTGTCGATCTGCTTGAGTTGGTCCAAGTAGTCTTTAACCTCTTGCCTACCTTGGTTCCTGCGCTTGACTTCAATGATTGAGCCAACTGAAGGCATCTTGTGTGATTCCACCATGAAATCCACACTATTGTATAATCATGCATATGAGGCCTGAATGTTGTCGATGAATGCGATGATTTGTTTGTTACTCTGGATGATCATCCGAACTTGTGCTTTCTCGAACTCTGCCTGTTGTCTTATTTTCTTTGCCAATTCGGACGATCCCTTTGTGTTGCTGATGAGCCCCAAAAATGGATAATTATATGGGCTCATTTAGCCTCCTAATTCGACTTAATCCACCATTCTCATTAGTTTATTGCATGTTTTTTATTATATTTATGCTAATAGAGTGAATCGGGTTAGTCATTATGCCAACAAGTCTAATGTGTGCTTTATGCAGTCTTTTTGGTCAATTTGGAGACAAAATCAAAGGTTTTAATGAGCACTTGGCAGCCAAATTCGTGGAAGAACAAGGGAGAGGATTTGTAGGAAGGTGTCCCCTTCATTTATGGTCCCTTACCTCTAATTCTCCACCACCAACTCGGAGTTCAAGGGCCACCACATCAATTATCACAAGGGCAGCCGAGCAAGGGCTAGTAAAGTTGCTGTTAACTACAAGTTTTGGCAGCCCAGTTCCTAAAGTTTAGGAGGGTTGTTGGGGTCCTCAATTTGTATAAATAAGAGGGCTTAGGGCCTCATTTGGGGGTTGGCAGAAGTTAGCTAGTTGGTAGTTTGATTTTAGTCATTTTTTAGGCAGTAGGTTAGCTCTGCATTTCAGCACATTTTCAAGCTTTTTCTTGTAGACAGTTTTTGGGATGTAACTATTCTTTTGATCAATAAAGATGAATCTAGCTTTGCACCAGCTCTAATCTTCCTTAGGAGGCTGTTGCTCTTGGGGTTGGGCCCAACCCAAGTGCCCAGTACCTCCTTTGTTTACTTTTATGTGTTTTTGCTGCATTCTTAGAATAAAATCTGTTATTTAGAATACAATCTTGTTTGGTCATTTAGTTCATTTTTGCTGATAGAAATAGTTTCTCATGTTTTAAGTTGATTTAATAGGGTGGTAACAGAAAATATCTTCAAAAAGGGCTACCAAGCAACCCTTGATCTCACCTCTCCCTCCTTGGGACCATGAGTTGAGACCAAGGTGTCCTTGCTGCCACAAAAACACTGTGTTTTCTTCCTCATGCAATTTCTAGTGTTAGATTCTTAGTTGTAAAAGTTGGTACCAGTTGTGATTTCATGCTTAGATCCATTCTTGCTTGGTTTCCATAATTGTTTTACATGATTTGCTGCCAATAAACTTCTGTTCATCTTTCTTTGCGGATGTCTAGGTCAAATTAGGTTAAAACAGCTAGATCTTTGGTTTTCTTAGTCTTTGTTGGTTAGTTTTGAAAAATAACGTGCAGAGCACCTGTGAAACCTCCTCTCCTACCCTTACCCCATCCATGCAACCTGCTTCGTCCTCCAACTTAGATTCTTGCCTCTCATTTGCTACGTTTTCTCCCTTTATCCTAATTTCTACATTCTTGTTCATCATTGCTCCCTCCATCCTCGAACGAATCCAATCCCTCCTTAGCCTCATTCACCAGGTCCTAGACCCCTTAACATCCTTATCCAACCTCCATTTCCACTTTCCCACCGTTTTTCCTCCATCAACCCTCCAAAATCCTCTTTTCGGAATATCCTGTAGAACATCCTGTAGAACCCCTGCAGACTTCTGTATAAGCTCACGAAAGCAGTTTCTTGATAGCCAAACTCTGTGAAACTATCTAGAAGGATGCTAGGGACCCCTTAGGCCCTCTTCTAACCTTCCAAACCTCCTACAAGCATTTCCTCTCGCCAATCCACCTCTACACAGTCAAAAACCAGTTAAAGCACATGCGTGACAATTCTGACACTTTACTCAAACATACAAAAAGATGTCCCTTTTTTTTTTCCAAATTTTACTCTAGAAGTAGCTAAAAGACATGCATTTCACCTTCTTAGAAGTCAATGGCATCTCTTTCAGTAGCTTTCTTCCTCTTTCTTGCATCAGTAGGATTAGCTTGTAAAATTAGGGTTTGTGTTTCCTTTCAGCTTTTCAGTTTCTTTCTGTAAGTAGATTAGCCTCTTTTGAGTTAGCTTCCATCCATAAGTTAGAAAGCTTCTTCTCAGAGCTCATAGAAGTTGGCTTAAGCTCCTAGCGGACTTGTGCCAGCTGACCAAGTGACAGTTGCGGCAAGAGCTAGTACTTGTGCATACAACACCGTCGCTTCCAAGTTTGTTACGAACTACCGGGTTGATAAAAGTAAAGAAGGGAGTCCCGGGAGTTGCAGCATTATTGTTGCAATACTGGAGCCCACCAGTTGCATTGACCACTCATGCATGGCAAAGATGGTTGTATGGACAACCTTGAGGAATTTAGCGTTATCTTTGCACTTGTGTTGCATGTAATGCAAGAAGACAACTGCTTTATGCACAGTGACAAGCTCCTCATAAAGGCTCCACATGGTTTCTCCCAATGTCATTACTTCACCAAGTATGGTTGCCTTAGGTTCTTCCATATATACCTATGCAAGAGTTGATTTCTAGACCTCTGCTTAGAGCTGCTCAATTTGTTGCCTTGCAGCTTGCAAGTTATTTTCCATTTGCTTATTCTCAGCCATGAGATACTCCATATTTGACTTGGTAGCACTGCGAAGGCCAAGTTGGCTGCAACAATGGCTTATGTATTTCTCTCGGTATCCATTACAATCACCCTTTCTCTAATGGATGCACGAGATGTAAGATCATCCATAAAAAATTTCTTTCTCTCTTGTACAATCTTCTTCTGAATCTCATCATAAGTTAGATTGTATGTATCCATGACCGGACCATCATTAAGAGGAACCGCTTGGAGCTTGCTCTGTTTTCGGAGGAGGGGGAGATTGAAGGGTGACCTATTGAGTGCTCGACATAAGATCAAAATCTTGGTTCCGCGGCTCTAGTTCCACCTCCATGTCTTTAATCACAATTAATTCTTCAATTTCGTGAGCAAGTTCCTGCTCCTGCAACTGTTTTATCTCCACTTCTAGTAGTCAGTTATGCTCTTGTTCTTCAACTTGTTTCTGTGTTGCTTCTTCTTCTTCTATTCTTCTTCTTCTTATTTTTTCCTTTCTTCTTCTTCTTGTTTCTTCCTTTCTTCTTCCAATCTTTTATGCTCTTGTTCTTCCCTTTGCTTCATCTCTTCTTCCTACTTCCTTTATTTCCTCCTCTTTTCTATTGCTATGGCCACTTTCAAGATGATTGGATCCACTTTCATCTTGCAACTCTACTCTTCTAGTAGACTACGGGCAACTTTCTTCTTGCCCTTTTTTCACACTGGGTTGTGCCTTTCTACTGGTTCAACCTTTGGAGTGACTTCTTTTCTGAGGAGTAATCTGTGATGTTCCTGCGAAGCTGACTAGTTCGTGGGACTTGGAGGCATTGTAACAATTCTTCATCTTTTCCTCCTCGGGCCTGTAAAATGTCCCACTTCGCCATTGGAAATGAATCCTCACACAAGTGTTCTTTGCAAGCATTCCAAGGATCGTACAGATTGAAGTCCAAATGACTGAATGTGAATTTCTCTCTCTCCTTGCCTTCGATGTTTGCAACTTTTAAATTCTTGATCTCGTACAATCTAATTTGCAAAGGAAGAACGAGCTAAGGTTCCTTCTTATTCCTGTGCAAAATTCCTGATAACCTTATGGAAAGATGATAAGCAACTTCTTGCATGACCAACTTTTCGGTGGCACTCCTCTGTAGAAGATGTGGAGACTTATGACTACCAAACACTCTAAGGAAAGTGCCATCTGGTGAGGCAAACTATTCTGCAAATTCTGACACTGCTTACATTGCCTCACGGGACATGCAAGGTGGCTCTTCCTCAAATATTAACTTGTATAATGGAACGAGGAAGTGATTAGTCAGATTTTCAATTACTATTTTGTAACTGCACTCTGAAAGCAATTTGCAGTAAATGTTCACGATAATTTATGTTGGTGACTAGGTCCAATTCATGCCAGGAAATTAATTTTGAGCACATATTGCATCCAGTAAGTAAGAACACATGTAGAATCTGGCTTGCCCCTCGGAGGGTTCTTAGCATTAGCCACATGAATTCTCAACTGTTGAGCCAGGAATTCCAACCAGTTGAATGGTTTTCCTTCATTCAAAACCTGATTAAGCAAGAATTCCCAACCTTCTAGAAAGGTCTCAATACTACTCTGGCCATAGATATGACAACATATGACTATCACGTAATGATAATCCTTCTTGAGAGATTTGGTCTTGTAAATGTTGCAAGGTGTTTGGTGGAATTTGGAAGGCTCTTTCACCCAACCTTTGATGACATCCTTTGTGCGCAAGTAGTTGGTGATTGCATAAAGGTGGGAATCCATGAGTGTATGACATCGACAAATGATACATAAGTTGGTAATTAGGTACCAGCAAAGAGGCAAGCCTTTGTCCACTAGTATTGCTAAGAGTCATGGTCATGTTATCCTTATGGGACAATATCCAACTGACAATGTTTGCATATGGAAAAACCACGTACCTGCATGCAATCTTGTATAATCCTGACATTTGGACATTGATGTAAACTTGTTGGTCTTCAAGATTTGCTTTGAATTTTTTTGCTGAGAATACATCATTCACCTTCTAAAATCTAATGTCTTACTCTTTCTCTATAAACAACTGAGTGTTTGAGAAAACTAGAAAATTCATTGGAGTACTCTCAATTGCCTCCTCGATGCTACTCTCTATAATGTCCTTTTAGACAAATCTCTTGGGAGCCATAGTAACAGTAACTGATCAGGAGAAGTGCTCAAAATCTGCAGTACCTGTAGGAGAAAAATGCACTCATGGCAAACATAAATTAACTCAAGCAAAATGACTCACAAAGTAAGATCAAGGCAACAAACACAAGAATGAGAGGGAAAACTGTGCAATTCCTGGATTGAGGGAAGAGACTGGCCTCATGAAATACACATTGCACAGTCTCAATAGTCAAGGGAGAGGATTGAGGCTTAAGACTGCGCAATGTGTAGTCTCAACCTGGGCAGATCAAGGGAGAGATTGCGCATTTGGGAAAGCTAGGGACTGTGTTAGGCCCCTATACTACTAGTGTAACCCCTTATTGTTATTAGTATAACCCACTTATTATATTGATGTACCCATGTAGTGCCCATATTGTTACTATTGTGCCCCATAGAAGCCCACTATTGTTATTATTGTGCCCTTACATTATTATTGTTATGTCGGCTCTGATTATGTTATAACCCCTTAGACTCCTATATATAGAAAGGAGGTCTTTTCATTTGTATCATCAAAGAATTGTTCATTTATGTAATGTAAAGGAGGTTGCCCCCTCGAAGAGGCTGAATTCTAAGGCGTTGATCTATCTTTTCTATCTTTTCTTGAGCTGGTTTCATAACATTTGGTATTAGAGCTTTGGATTCTAGGGTTTCGCTGCTCCAAACAACTCATCGTGGAATTTTCGCTATAACTTTTTTTCTGTGACGTTTCAGAAGTCGCAAAAAAAACCCATTTGAGAAGAAATTGCACTGAACCTTGGGTCCGAATTTCAGAGCTTTTCACGCGATATTTGTGGAGATATGATCTGAGGAAGTTGGTATTTTTGCAGACTCCTGAATTACATTCAAAACAGGTGACCTGGGGAAAATCGTCATAACTTTCTCTCTGGGGATCGGATTGAAATTTCGTAAGAAGGTATAGAAAGAGGACGGACTGTAGTTTTTTGTATATCTTTTTCAGATCCAAAGGTCAAAACAGTGACACGTGGCACTTCATACAAGTTCGCTCTTCTGGAAAGGTCTATAATCAGGTCATCTTGGGAGATTGTGCATAACTCTTTCTTAGAGAATCCAATTTGGATCAGACTGGTGGCATTGGAAAGAGGACATAGAGGGCTACTACAGGTCACAATTTTAGAACTTAAATATCTGAAAGTATAGAGTTATAGTCATTTCAAGGTCGAGCTCCTAAAATCAAGAAAAAGCAAGATGAGGAAGTTTGATGGCAAGGATCCAGTAAATTGGATACTTCAGATGGAGCAATATTTTGATCTACATGGTGTACAACTGTTACAAAAGGTATGTATTGCATCTTCATATTTAGAACCAGATCAATTTTTATGGTACAAAGGGCTTTGTTCTCGTAAAAAACTTGTTACGTGGTCAATTTTCACGGAGGAAATGATAGCACATTATGAGGATACAAAGAGCAACACCTTCTTTAGAGCAACACCACAACAATTGGAAAGAGTAAAAGGGCTTTGTGACATAGTGGAAAGAAAAATTATGGAAACCAGGAAGCGTACCCCTCACAACTATAAAGATGGAAGTGTTGTTTCTCCTAGCCTTCCACAACCTACAAGGGTTACACCACAACAATTGGAAGAAAAAAGAGAAAAAGGGCTTTGTTACAATTGTGATAGCAAATGCACTAAAGGTCATAAGTGTGCTGAGAATAAATTATTATACATAGAATATGAAGAGGAGGAAGAAAAGGATCAAGAAACATCAAAAGAAGAAGATATACGCCAGGACCCCACCCCAGAGAAAGAAGAAATGGATCAGACCATATCTTGTAAAGCATTGGAAAGAATTACCACTCCTCAAACTCTCAAGATAGAAGGACATATCAAGAATAAAAATGTGCAAGAAGTGAAAGTTCACATCGAGAAAGAAGAAATGAATCCAACCATATCTTGTAATTCATTGTTCGAAATTACCACTCCTCAAACTATCAAGACAGAAGGACATATCAAGAAGAAAAATGTTCAAGAAGTGAAAGATCACATCGAGCATCAAGAAATGAATCCGACCATATCTTGTAAAGGATTGGAAGAAATTACCACTCCTCAAACTCTAGAGATAGAAGGACATATCAAGAAGAAAAAGGTTCAAGCAGTGAAAGATCACATCCAGCATCAACAACAAATTCTCCAACTTTTAAAGGATAACGCCACTTCGGTGCAAAATAAAACGAAACAACAGGTAGATAAACATTGTAGTGAAAAATGTTTTGATGTAGGTGATTGGGTATTTTTACTGCTACATCTCAAGCAAGCTATTTATGAGAAGGAAATGTTGGCAATACTACATGCACTTAAAAAATGGCGACCTTACCGAATGGGAAGACTCTTCGAGGATGAGGATGTGGAAGCATTGTTTTGTGCTATTTATATTATCCAACCAGATTGGATAAACGAAGCAAGGGATGAATGGAAAAAGGACGAAGAAGTATGGCCACTTATTCAAAAGTTGCAAAAGATCCCAATTCAAGCAATATTGCCAGAAATTGAAGAGAAAGGAAAAATCATATTGGAACCTGGAGCAGTCACAGAAACAATAACGCGACAGCTATGAAATCGATCAATTTCAGAGTATCTCATCAAGTGGAAGAACTTACCCGCTGAATATTCCACATGGGAGGATAAGAATTTTATACAGAAGCATCAAGAACTACTCAAGCGTTGAGGACAACGCTTTTTGAAGGAGAGGGGCATGTTAGGCCCCTATACTACTAGTGTAACCCCTTATTGTTATTAGTATAACCCACTTATTATATTGATGTACCCATGTAGTGCCCATATTGTTACTATTGTGCCCCATAGAAGCCCACTATTGTTATTATTGTGCCCTTACATTATTATTGTTATGTCGGCTCTGATTATGTTATAACCCCTTAGACTCCTATATATAGAAAGGAGGTCTTTTCATTTGTATCATCAAAGAATTGTTCATTTATGTAATGTAAAGGAGGTTGCCCCCTCGAAGAGGCTGAATTCTAAGGTGTTGATCTATCTTTTCTATCTTTTCTTGAGCTGGTTTCATAACAGACTGCGCATTGCACAGTCTTTGAGGCCAAGCACGAGGCTTGAGACTTGGAGTTGCACAATGTACAATTGATCATGGCAACTCTCGGCCAACTAAGGGGCATATTAACCAAGGAAGAGGATGGGAAGTGGCAGATCTTAGTGATAGTGCAAGTAAGAGTGCAGATCTGACTAAGGAAAGATAAATCAGTGAAAATCAAGTGTAGAAGATCAACATGCTAAAGGAAAAATAAGCATGCACAAGGAGTCGTTGAGTCACTGAAACAACGACCATTGATGGGTAAAAACAAGAAGTTGATGTGACACTTGAAAAAATCGAACGACCGACCAAACCAACACTTATACAAGCTAATATAAGATAAAACACCAACAACTATGAAAAGAAACAAGCACAACAACACTCACATAAGCGAAATGACAAAAAGCGACAAAAGAAAAACTCACCCAAAGAAGTGCCACAAACTCCATCGAAGGTTACGTGGTCTCCTTGGGAAGGTTAGAGCTCCAAGATCAAATATGCAAATGAGCTCTAGGGGCATCTATTATATAGATCTATGCTGGTTAGGGTTTATGATGTGCATGCCTAAAATCAAGGGAAAATCGACACTTGGTGGAAAGTCAAATAACAACTTGTGCCACTCTTCGGGAAACTAGTTATCCACTCCTTGATTTCTAGGGATTTCATTTTTCACTTTTTTTTCTTTTCTTTTTTTCGATAAATTAGCCATTCACACTACCAAGAAGGATTCTACAATTCCCAATGATAAGGGAATGAGCAACTCCTTGGCATAGTGAATTGCGCAGTCTCTGATGGCATGGGAAGCTTTTATGCAATTTCTAAGCTCAAGGCTGGTCTTTCTCTCTCGATTGTGTAATTCAGATCCTCAAGGATGGTCTGCTTTCCAAGATTGTGCAATTTCTTAAGGGAAGACTAATAAATTTGCAAAATCAGGGCAAGATACGACTTGTGTTTGAAAATGTTTTGGTCAGTGTCAAAATAAGACATCATTGGCACTGCATGGAAAGATAAGTCTTTAAGATATCATGAATACTTGAGGGCAGTGAATGATGAGCTCATGTGGGCAGAAGGGAGGCTCCAAATTCAAAGCATGGGCAATTTTTTGGAGGGTGCTTGTAGCAGCTACAATAGTATCCATTCGCACAAAAGAATGAAAATGAAAATATTATTAAGGAGCTACTAGAAGCAAACATTATTCGTCCTAAAACCAACCCTTATTCATCCCCAGTGGTCATGGTCTCAAAGAAATATGGGGAGTAGCACATGTGTCTCGACTTTAGGGCCCTCAACAAGATCACCATCAAGGACAAGTTTCCCATTCCAATAGCAGAAGATCTCCTTAATGAACTCCATGGCACCCAATTCTTTACCAAGTTGGATATTCGTTCAGGCTATCACCAAATCAAAGTGAAAGTATCAAACATTCCTAAGACAACTTTCAGAACCCATAAAGGTCATTATGAATTTTTGGTTATTCCCTTTGTTCTTTTTAATGCCTTGTCTACCTTTCAAAGCCTCACAAATCACCTTCTCAAACCATATCTTAGAAATTTTGTCTTGGTCCTTTTTGATGATATACTTATCTATAACAAAACATGGGAAATACATCTTCACCATGTTGACAAGGTATTGCAACTTTTGAAAGACAATAGATTATTTGTCAAATTGTCCAAGTGTTCTTTTGGACTGGAAGAGGTGGAGTAATTGGGACACGTTGTTGGCCGTGAATGTGTATGGGTGGCTCCAAAAAAGGTTCAGGCAATACAAGATTTTCCACAACCTTGAACCTTGAAAATCTTGTGGGGATTTTTGGACATCACAAGATACTATCACAATTTTGTTAGAAATTATGGACGCATTGCCTTACCCTTGAAAAATCTTCTAAAGAAAAATCCAGTCCTCTACATAGAAGCAACACAACAGGCCTTCTTAGATCTAAATAGGCCATCTATTCCACCCCAGTGTTGGCCCTCCCAGATTTTACAAAACCCTTTGTGATCGAAAGTGATGCCTCAGGGACCAACATTGGAGCAGTCTTAATGAAATAAGGTCAACCAATAACATTCACAAGCCAATAATTAAGTGGCAATAATTTGGTTCAATGTAACACCCTCCTCCCACATTTACCTAAGTTAATTGGTTCGTTGGGGTAAACATGTGACGAGAGGCTACTACAATCTAATTTAACTCCCCATGTACAGTTAAGGAAGTGGAGCCAACACAACACAAAAAATAAGACCTTTTGCACATGTCACAGAACCTACAAGAGCCAACCAACCCTTCCGAGTGATCAACCTCTGAAACAACTTGACACTCTACTTCCCAAAGCCTCAATCGCTCCCATGAAATGGGCATGCATGCGACTGGGGCCCTCCAATCGCTCTCACAATGGGGGGATGCCATTCACCAGTCGAGGATTCCTAGTCCCATTAAGGTAATACAAAATCTGGCTTTACCGCAACCCACAGTCCAGTTCAGGGGTCACTATGCCACGTCTTATTTCTTTCATAGATCCACCTCACTCAATTTCAAATCCATCCAACAATCTAGCTCAACCAAAAACATGAGAACCCATCACACCATGGCTATCCGGAAATGGTAAGGCAAGGGTGAAGAACACTATCACACCTAGCAAAACCCATGCCCATGACAATAAGAGAACCAAGAACACACATGCATAAACATGCATGCCAGGACTAGCAAGGAAATCATACATGCAAATTGATGCCTTCAAATAATCCCGCTATAACTGCTTGATCCTTCTCTTCCTTGCTTGATCTTTGCTTCCTCTTGCCTTCTTTGCTTTCCTTGATCCAATGCTAGAGTGCTCCAAGAAAACTCTAAGTGTCCAAGAGTGTGAGAGAGAGAAAATAAAGAGAGAGCTCCAAAATTGAACTAACAAAAGGTACCAACTAATCCTCATAAGCCTTTTTATTAACGAGGCCTCTATTTTCTTCAATTTTCCATTATTTAACTAAATTTTCCTCCTCACATGCAACCTCTAACCTTTCACCTTCCTTTCTCCTAATTTCCATTATTTTCATAAATAAAATGCCAATTAATGCCTCATGCCTTTCCAAAGCCTTTGCCAATTTCCTTAGCCATAATAAACCAAATGAACACCCACACTAGGATGTTTTTGCTTAACATTCAACTTGGAATAAGTGTCCCATGACCATGGTTATTATTTTGCCTTTATTCACTTTTATTACATGGATTTTTCACCAGGGATGCTACAAAACCCTCCCCCTTGGGAGAACACCGTCCTCGGTGTTCAACGACACCTACAACCAACAAAACTGCTGCAAGCAAAACATACTATCCATGGAGCTTTATAACTTAGCTCGATGCAATGTTTACAATGTTCAACCTGCTGAAAAGCAAACCAATCATGACAACATAACATCATGACAACCATGATGACATGACACTCATACCGATTATTGGAGCTCTATAGCACAACTCATGGTGTATTTACATCCATATACATATGTACATATACCAAAACATCACACCAAATAGTATACCAAAAACATTCGCTCAACCAGTGAATAGAGAAGGATACATAGCCCGCATCTGATCCACCATAACCCATGTAGCTTCATTAGGCCCAAAGTGCTTCCACCGCACTTTAACTTGCTCGATTGCTGGGCTCTAGAGCATGAGCATTTTTCTCTGCAATATACATTGAGGTTCCAACAAGAATTCTCCATCTGGCTCCAGCTGCAATACAGACCAGTTAATCACATGATCAACATCTTTAACATATTTATTAAGCAATGACACAAGGAAAACATCATGGACTTTCACTGTTGGAGGTAGTGCACATCAATAGGCTAATGGTCCAATCCTTTCAAGAATCTTGAAAGGTCAAAAAAACCTAGGTGCCATCTTGGCACATGATCCAGTTCGAAAGGAGCTCTTCTACGGCTTCATTGGCAAGTACACTTGTTCCCCAACCTGAAACTCCTTAAACAACAAGTTTTAGTCTACATAACTTTTTTGTTTGTCCTGTTTTGTCTTCATATTCTTCTTTATTACCTACATTTCCTATTCCATTTCTACCAACATGTCTAGTCCAATCAACACCTTGTTAACTGGATCACTCCAACTGATGGGAGTATTACAACCCCGCCCATACAGTGCCTCAAGCAAACTCATCCTCAAAGATTCCTGATACCCATTGTTGTAAGTGAACTCAACTAGTGGAAGATACTCTTCCCACCTCCATTATTGATGCATCACATACATCCTTAACATATATTCCAATATCTTGTTGACCCTCTCTGTCTGTCCATTTGTCTATGGATGATAAGTTGTATTGAAGGCCAACTTTGTCCCTACACCTGCAAACATATCCTTCCAAAACTTGGAAGTGAGCTTAGCATCATTGTCTGATACAATCTTCTTCAGAACACCATGTAATCTGACCACATCTCTGATGAAGACTTGTCCTACATCACTAGCTGAATAAGTAGTCTTCACTGGAATGAAGTGTGATGCCTTTGTCAACCTATCTACCACAACCATGATGGAATCATGTTTTTTGGATGTCTTTAGCAAACCTGTGATGAAATCCATGGAAATGACCTCCCATTTCCACTCTAAAATCGCAATCGGCTATAGTAGTCCACATGGATGCTTACATTTTGCCTTCCCATGTTGATAGTCCAAGAATCTAGCCACAAACTCTGTCACGTCCTTCTTTAGGTTCAGCCAATAATAAAACTTCTTCATTGTTGTCAATGTCTTTTGATATCCTGGGTGACCTGAATATGTCATAGCATGAAATTCCATCAAGATGAGCTTCTTGAGTTCACTGTTGTCTAGCACATATATCCTGTCCCTAAATCTAACCAAGCCATATGTTGCGAGACAATAGTCCACATCATGATCACTTGTACCTGCACCTATACCTATATATGTACTTTAATATAACCTGTGCATAAGATCCATGTACCTATCATCCTGCTGACCTGCCTGTAAGATCTGATCCTGTAACTACGTCCCATAAGAACTCATAACTACTATATGATTGACCTGTATCTGCCTTCTAAGAGCATCTGCAACCTTGTTCTCCTTACCCTTGATGTACCTGAACTCAAAGTCAAACTCACTAATCGTGGCAAACCATCTACCTTGTCTGACATTCAAGTTCAGTTGATCAAATAAGTATCTCAACCCACTGTGATCACCCATCAATATAAATCTCCTTCCAAGAAGATAATGCCTCCACATTTTCAACGCATGAATGATCGCTGCCAGCTTAAGATCATGTGTCGGATATTTCTGCTCGTGCTCATTCAGTTTTTGTGATTCATTGCATACCACGTGTCCTCCTTGCATAAGAACTCCACCAAGTCCTTTCTTGCAAGCATCTATACATACCACAAACTCCTTGTCTAGATCTACAACCTATAACATAGAAGCATTTGTCAACAACTACTTTAACTGCTCAAAATTTGCTGCACATTTCTCTATTCATTCAAATTTCTTACCTTGCCTCTGCAATGACGTAATAGGATATGCAATCCAAGATAAATTCTTGATGAACCTCCTACAGTAACTTTCTATCCCCATAAATGATCTTACCTCTTCCACATTTCTAGGATTTGCCCACTCCATGATAGCCCTTATCTTCTCTAGATCCACTATTATACCTTCCTTAGAGACCACATGCCCCAAGTATTGTACCTCTATATGAAAGAAACTACATTTTCTAAGCTTAGCATACAACTGATGCTCTCTCAGCAATCTCAACACTACTGCTAAATGCTCGACATGCTCTTCATCATTTTAGAATATATCAAGATGTCATTAATGAACACAATAACAAACTTGTCCAGATAAGGACCCAATACACTATTCGTCAAGAACATAAAGGTAGATGGAGCATTATTCAAACCAAATGGAACTACAACAAACTCATAATGCCCGTACCTGGTCTGAAAAGTTGTCTTGTATATGTCCTCTTCCTTAATGCGTAGCTGATAATATCCGGATCTCAAATCAATCTTTGAGAACATTGTTGGTCCCTTCAACTAATCGAACAAGTCATCAATCCTCAACAATGAATACCAGTTCTTGATGGTTACCTTGTTCAACTGCCTGTAATCAATGCATAGCCTAAGAGTACCATCTTTCTTCTTCACATAAAATATTGGTGCACCATAAGGTGATACACTTGGACTAATGTATCCCTTGTCAAGCGTTTCCTTGATTGCAACTTCAACTCCACCAACTCTGGAGTTCTCATCCTATATGGTGCCTTTGATGTTGGTGTTGCCCCTGGTACCAACTCAATAGAAAATTCTACTTCCCTGTGAGGCGACAACTCTAAAATCTCTGATGGAAACACATCCTAAAATTGCTGCAAGATCGGGTACCTGCTCATCACCTCTGCACCTTCAACACCCTTACCTTTGTCACTAGAAATATGCACTACAAATAACACACACCCTTTTTTGCGAACTCTTTTGGGCATGTTACATCTTGTAAATAAAATTTATGTAAAGTCAAAAGTGTCCAATAGACCCTCCAAGACCTTGTCATTATCAAAAGAACAAATCGGTCTACAGGCAACAATTTAACCTAGAGAAAGACCCCTATATAAGGAAGATCTCGACCTCACTTGAAAAGGAAGACAAGCAACTTGTGGAAGCACAAGAAGAGCATAGAATACCTAGCGAAGGGAAGAGGAAACCAAGGAAGGAAAGCAAAGTCTTAAAAGATTGTTTTTTGGGTCATCTACACCTCACACATGCGAAAAAACTTGGGCATCAATTGCAATAACAAGACCAAAATTGTAGCTAACTGATGTTGCCTTCTTCTTACCCTGTAAGATTCTCTGTTCTCCATTGTCATCCAAGCACTCAATGGCTTTGTCATAACAATCCACTTTGGTCCTATGAAGATATTGTCAGTCCAAACCCAATATCATACTATATGAATCCAACGAGAATACATTCAAATGTGATGATGTAGGCGTACCATTCAAATTGAATGCACAAGCTATTACCTAGTGATATACTCTCTTCTTTGTACCTGTAGCCAACTACACTAACCAAGATTCTACATGCACTTCTTTATTCAAACCACACTTATCCACCATGTCGGGACTAACATAACTTATTAGATATAGGGTCAATAAAAATGGAAACAACTTGATCAAAAAGCTTACCATCCATCTCGATAATAGTTTCTTGGTGCTTTCCCTGCTAATTATCTAGCGCAACATAGATACAAGGAATGCTCTGCGCAACATCCCCAACAGTATGCGCCTCTTGTGCACTATAGATCTAAGGCCTACCACCCTAATTTTGTAGGCAATATCTCTTAATATGTTCCTTACCACATGTCCAACACTCCAACCGTCTTGTACCATCACCTCTATTATGTTGTTGTGACCCATGTCCCTGTCTAGCTACGTTGAACTTCTTGTATGGTGCAACATTTTCTTTCTCTTATGCATTCTGAGGCCCTTGGTTCTTTTCATCTCCCATTTACCTTTACCTTTATCTTTCCCTTTCCATCCTTTCTGAGATTCATTCTTATGCTTTGACTGCTCATAACAATGCTTCAATTTCCCAATAAATTCCTCAAGTGATCGAGGCTCATCATACTCAATCTGATCTCTAAAAGCTAATGGAAATCCACTAACAAATCTTTGAAATTTAGCTTTCTCATCCTTAAGATATGATACATACCTCAATAGCTCCAAGAACTTAGTCGTATACTCCTCATCTGTCATCGATCCCATCTTTAGCTCATAAAATTCTTTGGCCTTACTGTCGTGGTACCTTTATGACAAGTACTTCTTCCTGAAAAGTCTTTTGAATTCATGCCAACTCAACTCCTCCGTCCTGATGTCTCTAACTCGCCTTACATCTTCCCACCAGATATCTTCTTTACCTTTAAGACTGAATGTCGTTATTATGGCCTTCATGTTTTTTAAGTAATCATGCAATTCAAAGAACTTCTTCATCCTAAGTAACCAAGCCTCTGCATCCTTCAACTTCTTCAAATATCCATCAAAAGTAGGTGGCTTATCTTTCTTAAACTCATCCGACAAATATCCCCTATCACTCCTCCTGTAAGGATGATAACGATGATGATCATAGTGCTTGTCGGAACCAGAACTAGAATAATACCTGTGACCATCACCTCTCCAATCTAGAGTATCCAAGAACTTGTTATTTCTAATTGTGTCATCCCTATTTCACTTGTGCCCACCATGAGATGTACTTCCATATGCTCCATTAGTTCTATCCTCCAGTCCATGGCTGATCTGAAGTGGTCCTTGTTTATGCAATTCTGATAAACTCTGAAGGATTATTGCATTAACTTCTGCTTGTTTCTCCTGTGCTTGCATGATTATGTCATTATCTGCCTTGCAACTTCTTAATTCTTCCTTTAAGCTTTTTAATGTGTCTGCTAAGTTAGAAGAGTGCCCAACACCACACTTCTCATCTGATCCATAGGGAGAGTCTCATGAATTGTAGTCTACCATCTTGCTAGTCATCTTGATCTCTTTCCTGCCAAACATACCATGTCAGCTAAACCAAAATATAAACATAATCAACATACCTCAGTGTAGCTCAAGGAGGATATCTTGTCTGCAAGATCAACCAGAATAGCAAAATACATGTATAAAAATAATCATAACAACATATAGATATCACCCTAACCATAGTCTAGTCATCAATGCATGACCATATCAACCACACATCATGACCTCATGCATGACAACTACAACCATGTCAATGTATGCATAATCAACATACGTACAACATGCATGCACACACGATACATACAAACATTGTCATGCACAACCAATGCATAACTGACCTATACTCATGATAAACACATCCAACAACACACCATAAACTTCCACATGGTGACACAAATGCAACCATGACCAACACCATGTGTATACAACAAGTACATAGAACACAAGTATAAGGAACACATTTGAAACCGACATGAATGCATGACCAACACACCACCCATCCAGTCTAAGGGGTGAACCATGCTCTAATACCACTTTGTAACACCATCCTCGCACATTTACCCAAGTTAACCGGTCCGACGAGGTAAACATGTGACAAGAGGCTACTACAATCTGATTCAACTCCCCATGTATAGTTAGGGAAGTGGGACCAACACAACACAACCAATCTGACCTTTTGCACATGTCACAGAACCATCAGGAGCAAACCAACCCTTCCAAGTCATCAACCCCTAAGACAACTCGACACTTCACTGCCCTAGAGCCTCATTCGCCCCCATGACATCGACATGCAAGCTATTGGGGTCTTTTTTAGCTAGCTCTAAGCCTGCTACCCTAGATTTTGTGCCACCTTGTCAGGGCTAGGACTCAAGCCACTACCCAAAACTCCATGAAACCTTCATGAATGAAAAGTAACATCAAAACAACTATACAAATGCAAATATTTGAACAAGGACTTGACTATACCCCTATTAGTAATGACAAGCATTTGTCAAACATGTCACAAATATGCAATCTACAGGTCATAACAACAGATCTGAGCATAAGGGTCTCATACTTATATGAGAATTGCTAATAAACATTGTTGTCTTGTCACATTAGCTGCATTATTAGCTATTAGGTCATATGTTCATTATTCATTCATTTACAAATCAAAACATGATGAAATCCATACATCATTACTGTCAGAAAACATACTCATAACCAACATATAAACAACATAAATAATAGGGATACATCAACCATAATGCTACATATGAATCAATACACTTGCTCATAAAATACCAAGGAAACAAACTCTTATTAATGGATGCAAAAGCTAACAAGGTATGGGACTTCCATGAACCACCTGACCATAGATTTACTGAACCAAATCTTTCTTTCAGCCAATCACTAAGCATGAATGTTGGACTCATAACCAAAAATCAACCAGGGCTTCCCGAGGCTACACCACCTCACCCTCATCAATAGAACCAGGCTTTACCGCAATCCTCACCAGATCACTAGGCCAAAATAAGTATGGATGCCACTAGAGTTTCTCCACCTACACCATGAGGAATTTTCCTATCTCCTAGTCTCTAAGCTTTACCGCAATCCACGTTAGATCACTAGGCCCTAACCAAGACTCCAGTCTCTGGGCTTTACCACAATCCACACTAGATCACTAGGCCCTAACTGAGACTCCATCCTCCAGGGTTTGCCATATATCCCATCTCGGGATTCCTAGGGTTGATGGAGACAACCCACCTCTAGGCTTTACCGTATATCTCGCCATTCACTAGTCGAGGATTCCTAGGCCCACCGAGGTAACACAAAATATGGCTTTACCGCAACCCACAGTCCGATTCAA
Organism: Pinus tabuliformis; assembly: GCA_031772625.1. Taxonomy (NCBI): domain Eukaryota; kingdom Viridiplantae; phylum Streptophyta; class Pinopsida; order Pinales; family Pinaceae; genus Pinus; species Pinus tabuliformis. The sequence continues at coordinate 415,758,319 of CM062819.1, read as the reverse complement.
GGGTCACTAGGTCATGTGTTATTTCTTTGAGAGATCCACCTCACCCAATTTCGAATCCATCCGATAATCCAGCTTAACCAAAAACATGAGAACCCATCACACCATGGCTATCCGGAAATGGAAAGGCAAGGCTGAAGAACACTGTCACACCTGGAAAAACCCATGCCCATGACAACAAGAGAACCAAGAACACACATGCATAACCATGCATGCCAAAACTAGCAAGGAAATCACACATGCAAATCGATACCTACAAATATTCCCGCTGTAGTTACTTGATCATGCTCTTCCTTGCTTGATATTTGCTTCCTCTTACCTCCTTTGCTTTCCTTGATCCAATGCTAGAGTGCTCCAAGAAAACTCTAAGTGTCCAAGAGTTAGAGAGAGAGAGCTCCAAAACTGAACTGACAAAAGGTAGCAACTAATTCTCAGAAGCCTTTTTATTAACGAGGCCTCTATTTTCTTCAATTTTCCATTATTTTCATCCTCACATGCAACCTCTGACCTTTCACCTTCATTTTCTCCTAATTTCCATTATTTTTTAAAATAAAATACCAATTAATGCTTCATACCTTTCCAAAGCCTTTGCCATTGCCTTTGCCAATTTCCTTAGCCATAATAAACCAAATGAACACCCACACTACGATGTCTTTGCCCAACATTCAGCGTCGAATACCTGTCCCATGACCGTGGTTATTATTTTGCCTTTATTAACTTTTATTACATGGAGTTTTCACCAGGGTTGTTACAGTCAATCTACTTATGAGAAAGAAATGATGGCAACCCTACATGCAATAGACACCTGGCAACCATACTTGCTTGGAGGACATTTCCAGATCTGAACTGACCATCATAGTTTGAAGTATTTTTTGGAGCAACCCTTATCCTCTTTGTAACAAAATAAATGGCTTACCAAAATGTTGGGTTATGATTATGATACCATTTATAAGAGGGGTCAAGACAATGTTGTGGCTGATGCCTTGTCACAATAATTTGAGGACGAAGACATCTTATTATCCCTATACTTGCCCATACCATCTGGGATTTAGGAGGCACACTCATCCAAAGGTTACAAGCGGATCCTAGCCCCCCTGCGGGTTACACTTGGCAATAAGATATTCTTAGATATAAGGATAGTGTGGCTCTCTTCCCTAACTCCACTCTCAAACCATGCATCCTAGTGGAGCTACATTCCTCACCAATCGCAGGACATTCAAGGCTTCAAAGGACTCATGCTCATTCACGTCGCTCTTTCTTTTAGGAAGGGACGAAGCATGACATTCGTACATTTGTAGTCGAATGTGATGTCTGCCAGTGCAACAAAGGGGGAATGATGAAGACTCCATGAATCTTACAGCCCTTGTCGCTGCCTACTTCTATCTGAATGAATGTCTTCATGGACTTCATTACAAGTCTCCCTAAATCTGGCAACAAGTCAGTCATCACGGTGGTAGTGGATCGACTCTCCATATACACCCAATTTTGTGCCTTACTGCACCTGTTCACTCCAACTTTGGTCCCTCAAGTCTTCATGGATCAAATTTTCAAACTACATGACATTCCTACTTTGATTGTGTTTGATCGTGATCCCACATTCAATAGCAATTTTTGGCAGGAGTGTTCAAACTACATGATATGCAACTCTAAATGAGTACATCATATCACCCCCAGATAGATGGTTAAACCAAAGCAATAAACAAATGTTTGGAGACCTACTTGTGGTGTTTTTCTTTGGACAAACAACATCAATGGGTTCAATGGTTACCGTTGGATGAATGGTGGTATAATAATAATTATCATGAAGCAACCAAGCTGACATTGTACGAGGTGGTGTATGGCCAACTCCCACCTTCGCCAACTTCTTATCTTCTAGGATCTTTTGAAGTGCAGGCAATTGATAAGCTGCTTCAAAACTGAGCTGCCACTCTCTCTCTCTTCTAAAGGATAATCTCCATCAAGCACAAAAAAGGATGAAGCAGTAGGTTGATCAACGTCACTTAGAAAGGTATCAACATCACTTAGAAAGGTATTTTCAAGAGGGTGACCTTATGTTTCTTTGACTCTAACCTTATAAGCAGATGACTCTCAAAGAAAAGGGTTTCCAAAAGTTAGCTCTGAAATTTTATGGGCCTTATTAAGTGATTCAACATATTGGCTCTATTGCATACAAACTAGCCCTGCCGACCACTTCCAAAATCCACCTCGTCTTTCATGTCTCTTGTATGAAGAAAGTAGTGGGGCACAATTGCAAGGTTCAAACCATACTGCCTAGACGAGGACGGTTCTATTTGGCTCTAACTAGAACGAGTCTTGGATTTAAGGAAACGACATCTTCAATTAAAATGGAAATAAAACTAGAATATATATATATATATATATATTTTATCTATTTCCAAGATCTCATACCTTAAATATATCAATAAAAAACATATTATTTTTAGAAAACAATGAAAAAATACACTAAAATAACTATGTTTTTTAGAAAGAAAAAATAACGATGCGCACTCCTTGACTATTAAATGGAAACCATCGATAAGCTTCAGTGTGGTTTTCAACCTCGACGTCGGCCATACTCCATGGTGTGTTGCAAATAACGGTCGATTGTTCAGGGGACTTCGATAAAACGGCCACATGTATTTTCGGGTTTCCTTAGTCGTATTCACTCCCTGGACATTGCGTTCACAGCGTTTGGTAGCCTCTTGCCTCTGTTTTCCTGTTATCGATATCGCTGGTGGATTCGGTGGGTTTTGTTGGCAGAGTTGAAGCAACTGCAGGTAGCCATCAATCAATCTAGGTACGAAATATTTTAATTGTTAAGACAAAAGCTTCATAATGTTGGTTTCTGCAGTTCTTTTTAGAAATTTGTAATCTTATGCTTACAACTTTGGATCATTGGATACTTTGCTGCTGCTATTGCTGCATATACTGTTAGGCCTTTGAAAGTTGTCTATCTGGTTTGTGAGTGAACAACAGAAATTAAGAATAGTTTGGGGTTGGGCTTTGCGATAAATACCCACCTCTGTTGGTTTGTGCTTGTGTTGTTTGCGGTTTGTGCTCCGGACTTTTCATATTGTCAGGGGCCTCCTTGGGCCTCCTTGTAGGCGTCCTTGCTGCATGCCCATGTTTCTGGGTGACCTCGTTTATGTTGTTTGAATTCAGTTTCTTTTTTTGTTCAATGTATAACTGAATGTGTTTAGTTTCTTTTCTTCATTATTTGCCATATTCAAACAACAAATGGTATCAGAGCCAAAATCAATTAAAAATGCCCAAATGTTTTCGTGGAGCGGGCGTTGAGATCCGAGGACCGAGCGGTTGGAGCTGTTGAGCGTTTCAACTTGGGTATCTTGCATATAGACCTGGCAGTACCCTTGCTTCTCGAGACGGGGAAAAAGCCATAAGTTTTTGGCGTGATCGGCAACGTGGAGGGAGATGAAACCGTTGGTTTGGAAGGCGGTGCGAGTTGAGAACCCACGTTTGCAGCGTTCAATTGCTGTGCTGGTGGAGTCCTTTCCATCTGTTCTGCGTGTTGCAATCAGCAAATCGTGGATCCGGTCTGCGTGCAAGGAAAATTAGCTGCCAGACCTGCGTGGAAGAGGCCAGAGCTGCTGTCTAGCGAAGAGGAAGACCCTTTGCCCTGCGTGCTGCCAGAACCTGTTCGGCAAAGGTGGATCCGGGTATTTTTTGAAAGAAATTTTGTCTCAGAATTTTTTTTCAGAAAGTTGTGAAAATAAAGATTTTAAATTCTGAAAATAAAGGGGTGGATGTGTTTTGAAAAAAAGAAAACAGAGGTTTTTTTTTTTAAAGAAAAATCTGTCCAAGGGTTGTTTGGGGAATTATTTTTTTAAGTTTTTGGAAGAAAGAAAATAGATAAACCCTAGTTCAAAGGTTGAGATTATTTTTGAAAAGGAAAAACCCTAGAATAAAGATTGAAACCCTAGAAAAATGGCCAAGATGTCGAATGCAAAATTCAAGGTGGAGAAATTTATCGGAAAGAGCAATTTTGCTCTTTGGAAACTGAAGGTTAGGGATCTGCTTGTGCAACAAGGGTTGCAGAAGGAATCTAAGAAATTTGCAACCATGACTACTTCAGACTGGGAGGACTTGGATGCCCGAGCTCTCAGTACCATCCGGTTATGCCTGGCAGATGAAGTTCTCTTCAATATTGTTGAAGAGACTACAGCTTCAAGATCGTGGGAAAAACTGGAAAAACTCTAAATGACAAAGTCATTAACCAACAAAATTTATCTGAAAAGACAGTTATACAGTCTTCGAATTAAAGAAGGTTCAAACGTTGCAGAACATTTGAATGTTTTTAATACACTTATATGTAAATTAACAGATATGGAAGTTAAAATACAGGAAGAGATATATATGGAACAACCAGAAGGTTTTGTACAAGGTCGCAGTAGAAGATTAGTTTGCAAGCTCAGGAAATCATTGTATGGTTTGAGGCAGTCTCCTAGACAATGGTACAAGAAGTTTGATTCCTTCATGGTGAGCTAGAACTTTATAAGAAGTGAGTATGATCATTGTGTATACTTCAAAAGTTTCAATGGCATATTCATTATCTTAGCTTTGTATGTTGACGATATGCTTATTGCAAGCAAAAGCATGGAAGAGATCAACAGGTTAAAGGCTCAACTCTCTAGGACGTTTGATATGAAGGATCTTGGAGCAACAAAACATATCTTGGGCATGGAGATACACAGGGACATGAAAAATGGTAAGCTTTGGTTATCACAGTAGAAGTATGTGGAGAAAGTACTTAAAAAGTTCTCTATGAACAATGTGAAACCTGTTAATGTTCCACTAACTTCCCATTTTAAGCTTTCTTTGGTTTTGAGTCCTAAAGCTGATGAAGAAAAGCAGTATATGTCTCATGTACCATATGCAAATGCTGTAGGCAACTTAATGTATGCGATGGTATCTACAAGCCCTGACATTTCACATGCAGTTGGAGTTGTTAGCGGGTTCATGGCAAATCCAGGTAAAGAACATTGGCAAGCAGTGAAATGGGTGCTTCGATATCTAAGAGGCGCAAGTGATTATTGCATCGTCTTTAATGGTAGTGAAGGTTCAGTTTGCAGATATGTAGATGCTGACTATGCAGGTGATTTGGACAAAATAAGATCTACTACAGGTTATGTCTTTACTCTTGTAGGTGGAGCAATTAGTTGGATGTCAAAGCTTCAAGAAACAGTTGTGTTGTCCACTACCAAAGCTGAATATATAGTTGCTTCAGATGCCAGTAAAGAAGCAATCTGGTTAAAGGGTTTGCTCGATGAGATTGGAAGGACGTAGGAGAAAGTGGATGTACTTTGTGATAGTCAAAGTGCTATTCACTTGGCTACAAATCCTGCTTATCACAGCAGAACCAAGCACATTGATGTAAGGTATCATTTTCTGAGACATGTGATCGATGGCGGAAAAGTAGCTCTTCAAAAGGTTCATACACGAGAGAATTGTGCAGACATATTCACAAAGCCAGTTACAGTAGAGAAGCTGCGATGGTGTTTAGCTTCTCTTGGCTTGCAGAAAAGATGATGAATTGGCATGGGCAAGGGATTAGGAAAATTGTTGTCAAGGTGGAGTTAATCTTGTTAGGGTTCATGATCTGATAATCACCCTATGAGTGACCTCAGTGAAAGATTTATTAAACAAAAAGGTATTACAGACTCGTGTGCTGGTGTGTGTTCTGTGTTATTTAAGCAACGGATCGTTCAAATTGCCAATACATAGACATTTAAATGGAAAGACACAAACAATTTTTAATAAGGAGTTCACCCTATTCTCTAGGGCTACGTCTCCGATCCAGCTTCAGTGGTGGCCTTGTTTTATTGTGTCTTACAGCAGAGAAATTACAATACAGGGACTCAATATGAGTTCTGTCGAAGCAGATTTTGCTTGGTAGGGTGGTTCTTGGATTCCCCAAGCTACTCAGAGTTCACAGACTCTTTTTTTTCCTACCAGCTCTGTGACCCTTGGTCTATAGTGGAAAGAGCCAAATGTGATGCTCAATCCGGACAGATTCCTCTATGGGAAGACTTGAATCTTCAAGCTCTCTGGTGCTCGATGCTGCCTGTGGTCAGCTCGGCCCTCTGTCTCCTCTGCTTGGCTTTACTGCTCTCTGTGTTCAGTCCTCCTCTCAGGGTTCACTTTTCACTGTCTCTCTTGGTCTCTTGGACTCCTCTCTATTCCTCCTCTCTGAATTTCTATTCGATTGTCTCTGTTCATGGCTTTAGTCATTCGATCCCTATGTCTGTTCGGTTCCTCTCCCACCTATGTCGATTCGCCTACCGCCTGCGTGCTTGGAGTTCCCTGTTCGGCGTCAGCATGAACGCTCGGGAAGTAGCCACGCATCCCCATCGGAACAGCGCCAGCCTGCTCGTCGATTCGTTTATTCGATTATGCCGTGGATACGTTCTTTCTCCATCGTGGCGGTCAAAGGGATTTCGAATCCCCTTAAATCGCAGCTTAATTCCCTGTCGATTCCGCTTCCTCCATCGGGCGCAATCTCAGCCGTCCGATCTGGGCTCCTCCAGATCCAACGTCATACGCATGTCAAGCGCGGTTGACTTGCTCGATCGATAGCGCACGATCACGGCGGTTTTTCTCTCACCTCTGCTGCCACGCGTCGATCGCTGAGTGGGATCGCTCCGCTCTCCTCCAAAACCTCTTACTGTTCAAGGGCGCCCTGATCAAAACCGTCGGTTTCCAGGTCGTGGGTCCCACCTTCGTATGTTGGCGCTTTTCATTTCTCCGCCTGCGGTCCTCTGGTCCCCCCCATGCGACCGGGTGCTTAGGCTTTCCCATTTTGGCCCTGTTCGCCCAGCGAATTGCGCATCGAAAATCAGCTCCTTTTCCCGATCCGGGGCTCCCAGGGGCTATTTTGGCATCCCGCGCAGTCTCCATGGGCCTCGGTCAGCGCGCTTTGACCGAGGTCCTCGTCGTTCCACGCCGGCTGCCATGGCCACTGGTTCAGGGTGTTTTCGATTGCTGTTTTGGAATTTTCAAGGATTTGTTCAACTCGATACAGTCAAGGTTCTTGACAGTCTTTTGTGGATCCGATTTGGATAAGTTCAAGAGAAATAAATATAACAATCAAGAAATACACATTTAAACTATGTACACCATGATTATCTGGAAAACCCCAATTGGGGGAAAAACCAACCAACAATAGATTTATAATTGTCCTTGGCTAAAACACAGCCAAGCCGGCCAACACCCTAAGCTTTCACCGCTCAACCATGGCTTCCTACATTGGAGAATACACAAGCCTTTTAAGGGCTTCAATTACATGTAATGCCATGAGTCACCAATGCTAGGTGCCCAAAACCACAACTGTTAACCATAACTGTTGACATAACCTCAATTCCACCATAGGGTCAAGTTTATCTAACAATCCCCCCTTTAAACTTGACTTTGGGTTTTCCTTGGCCAAAACTAGCCAAATCTGCCAAGCGAGCCAGCCACCACTCACCTCTAGGCCCTACCCAGTCAATGTTAGGGTATTTGATAATCTCACACGCTGTCCTAGTTCAGCATGCTTCATCATACCACCACATGCGTCCCCATATCACCCAAGTGGACATTCAGACTTTACCAGTGATTTACCGGGGTACGCATGCCTTACTAGGTCTTACAGTTGTATACCCATTTACATGAAAATTTCCACCTTCAACAGAGATTTGGCAGACTCTTCACACTCTGCTCATGCAGGACTTCACGCAGAGATGGGGTTTGGCCTTCCTTCATAGAATACACGACACCTTCACGCAGCAAAGGGTACTCCTCCTCAAACAGTCAACGCAGAGAAGAAGGAAAACAATCTGCGTGCAGGCCCTGTTCATCCACGCTCCACATGAATGGTTGAGAGCGGACAAGTCATCTCGATCTTAATCCTCGTTTGCGAGGAGCCATAGGAAGCAGCAGCCCCGTATTGTATTTTTTATGTGTATGTAATGGCAATGCCAATAGGGGCAACTGCATCATCATGTTCAAATTCTCCGCACATTCAATATTCATTTAACTTCAATCCAGAGACCACCTTCTTAAAAGTTCCTCTGCAGAACTCAATAAAAATATGTTTAGGGCATGCACGGCTTACACGCTCCTCCTCCTCAGCACGCAGCAACTCACGGCATAACACGCAGCACGTCCTCCTCTTCTCACGCAGAGATGGACAATATTGGCAGCACTTCGCGCAATCGAATGGCAGAATTCACACAGACGTTTTCCTTTTCGGCTTCGGCAGATTCAGACAAATTAGACAAAGCGTTCTTTCTTTCCAGCTCTCACCTGTGTTATTCCTCTTCTTCCCCGTGGTTTCTTTTCAGCTTGCGATGCTTTGCTGGCGCTTCCGCTGCCTCCCCTGTGGGCACTACCTTTGCGTTTAATTCTTCATTTTCTTTTTGCTGCTCATCGAACCGTCACTCAACGGACATTGCTGGTTTGTGCAACAAGCTATTGTTTCAACCAGTGCCACCACTTCATGGATGGGAACATTTCGAATAGCTATCCAAAGCCCTTGCCAACCAGACCTCTAATACCACTTGTTGGAGTCACGATTGCCGTTACACCAAAACCCGCAGGTGTTAGTAAATAGACACATTGTTAGATTTAAGCACATGTCACGAAACACACGGGGAGCATTGACCTTCTACACTGCCATTAACGGGGAGCCAACAATCTCCCCCCAACGTGAGCCCAGTGTGTTTTGAACTCGAATGTCTCTGTGTTATTCCTCTTCTTCCCTGTGGTTTCTTTTCAGCCCATGATGCTTTGCTGGCGCTTCCGCTGCCTCCTCCGTGGGCACTACCTCTGTGTTTAATTCTTCATTTTCTTTTGCTCCTCATCAAACCATCACTCAACGAACATCGCTGGTTTGTGCAACGAGCTATTGTTTCAACTAGCGCCACCACTTCGTTGATGGGAACATTTCGAATAGCTATCCAAAGCCCTTGCCAACCAGACCTCTGATACCACTTGTTAGAGTCACGATTGCCGTTACACCAAAACCCACAGGTGTCAGTAAACAGACACATTATTACCCATAAACACAAAACTATCGTTTACATTTTCATACGAAGTAAACCGATTTCTATGTGGGCACATGTGATGAGAAGCACCATAGTCTAACAACCAGCTCTCTAAACCCTGAGAGACATTACATTCAGGTGAAGTTTTATCTATCATACATAATTCTTCACCAGATAAAACTTCGTTACCATACCTGAATCAACCTGATTCGCTTCCTTCTTCGGGTTTTCAGATTCCTTTTGTTTCCAACAGTGAAGAAAAGAAACTAAACACATTCAGTTATACATTGACCAAGAAAAGAAACTGAATTCAAACACACGCAAATAGACACACAGGATTTACGTGGTAAAACCTCGACAGGGTTTCAAGGAAACATTCACGTGCAAGGGATTGGAATCTCTATTAATTCAACAATGATTCTCCATGATTAGATTTCTCTGGCATTCACTAGTTTTATACCAGCTGCCTTCGTTACATAATTGCTATTTCGGTATAGAACTAACTAGTTACATTTTACCCAAAATTACATAATTCGTTGTTAAACTAATAGTTTACCTACTCGCGGAGCTTCATGAAAAAGAGAATATAAGCCTGGTTTAGTCCTTTCACTGGTTTTGGTTTTTCTGATTATAGTTTCTGCTGACGTTTGGGTTAAAAGTGATTCCTAGCCTCTCTAGTTTTCACCATCCCTCGGTGGTGTAGACCCTAATGTCCCCGCGGAAGACAACACTATCTGAAGGACCTGATAGAAATTCAAATATAATTGCACTAATTGTAGACAAAATATGCTTCCAGAGACTGAGACATTCTGATGAAGTATCTAGCAAATAGGAGGAGAAACTTCAGGGCACAACAAAACTCGCTGTCTTGAAGACGCCAAGTGAGATTTGAGTGGAGAACCACGAGAATCTTAGAGGATATGCAACCTTTATCTTAAAGAATTGCAAACCCTATTTCAAATATTGTGTAGAAATTTTGAATAATTTGACACTTATTCACAGAGATTATCTCGATTATACACTATTGCGGAATACATGCACAATATATAACCTCCTCTACGTTGAACATCAATTTAACAACATTAAAATCAATGAAACATCAATCGCATGCACACATTAACACAGTATGTAACCCGGGGAAAGCTTACAGATGAAAACCCCACACTATCTGTATATTATAATGAATGAGAACATGTAACAATACATAGTACAATACTCCTCACAAGTACTCAGTACTATCTCAACCTGTTACACACAAAACTAGCTCAGATCCGAAAAAGTCACAGGTTCAAATCTCATCCGCTGCTTTGCCTGCCTCCACTGCACAATCCAAAGTGAAAATCACGTGAGCACAAGCTACAATTACCTTGGTATATGCCCACACTGCACAGTCCTCATTGGCATAACTCAATCCCATTGATTGTGCAAGATCTCATGCACAACTATAGTCACAACTGATAGCAATCTCAACCTCTAACACCTGTCTCCACTGAACTGTACATGCACTGAGTTAACTGATGTATTCTTTAGTTGCTTTATGAGTTAATAATTAGTGAATTAATTTAATCAATTAATTCACATCACTCATCACTAGTCTATTTGCAGTTAAACTAATTACAACTAGTTTAACCAAGTCAAACTGAACACAACTCCATCAACTCCACAATCAACTCCACCGAAACTCAACCACATGAGTTCTAACTGAAGTCCTGCATGGAATAGCTCAACTGACCCACAATGAAAGCGTATTTCCTTCTGACAGTTGCATGTGCCACATCTGTAGCTCAAACTAAAGTGCTCCAAGAGGATAAGATAATGTTTATAGTCCAAATATTATTATGAGCTAATAATATTCGACTGTTCTATTTTTACCTTGGTAGTCTAAAAATAGAAACCACCCATATGTCTAAAAATAGAACTCCATCTATTTTTACCAACATGACCAATCATCCACAAATAGCATCCTGCAACTCATAGACCATGATCCATATGTCTAAAAATAGACATTGTCTAAAAATAAACTTTGCGCCAAAAATAGCCTGCGGGCCCACTTAGTGAAGGCGACTTCTTTCCACTAAGCTCCATCATCTTGTTGCATTCTCAACACTCCCTCTCAACAAGATATGGATTATCAGCGACCCCTATCCTGCCTCAGTGGTATTCGAATTTGCTCCTGGTGAGCGCCTTCGTCAAGATATCAGCATCCTGATCCTCCGTTGGAATGTATGAAAGTAACATACTCTCTGCCGCACACAATCTCTGATATGATGGTACCTGATGTCAATGTGATTAGATCTATCATGAAATACTGGATTAGCCGAGAGTTTAATGCAACTCTGGTTATCACAGTAAATCACAGTAGGCGCCAAGTAAGAACCGAACAACCCGACCAGGATCTTCCTCATCCATATAGCCACGCATGTAGCCAAACTTGCTGCCATATACTCGGCCTCTGCTGAACTGAGTGCCACGGATCTCTGCTTCCTGCTGTACCAAGAAACTGCTGTCGACCCGATACTAAAGACCCCTCCTGATGTGCTCTTTTTGTCCGTTGGGCTCCCTGCCCAATCTGCATCCGTGAAGCCACATAGCTTCACCTCATCCTCCTGTCTGTACCACAATCCATATCTCGATGTGCCTCTCAAATAACGCAATACATGCTTGCCTGCCTTCCAGAAGAGCTTGGTTGGCTTAACCATAGCTTGTGAAAGCTAGTTAACAGCATAGCATATATCGGGTCGTGTATTGACCAGATACATAAGCGACCCCACCAACTGTCGATAAACAGTGGCATCCACTTTTTCTGCTGAAGTGACATCCTCCTTCCTCCAACCTCCAGGAAGAGGAGTATCAACAGGCTTGCAGCCATATATGTTGAACTTCTCCAGTATCTCCCGAGCATACTTACCTTGAGAAACAAATAGTCCATCACTGCGCTGCCAGATTTCCAATCCCAGGAAATAATGAAGGAGGCCCAAGTCCTTCATCTCAAACTCCTTAGCAAGATCATCCTTGCATGAAAGTATCAATAGCTCATCACCCGTTAGAATCAAATCATCTACATAAAGTACAATGATAAGCAACTTACCCTCCACCACAATCTGGTATAGGTTAGGATCCACCTCACTCTTGGAGAATCCAAGTCCGGTGAAATAACTGTCTATCCGTGTGTACCAAGCACGTGGTGCTTGTTTCAACCCATACAACGCTCTCTTGAGCCTGCACACATGCGACTCGCTGCTAAAGATCTCAAAACCTTCGGGCTGCTCTATGTACACCTCCTCCTCAATGACTCCATTGAGGAACACAGTCTTCACGTCCATCTAATGAATGTGCCACCCCATCTGCGCTGAGAGAGCAAGAATCGTCCGTATGGAAGAATACCTTGCGACAGGTGCAAAGGTCTCCTCATAATCAATCCCCTCTATCTGTGAGAAGCCTCGGGCAACAAATCTTGCCTTGTACTTCTCCACACTCTCGTCAGTTGCTTGCTTAACTTTGTAGATCCATCTCGAACCCACCATTGATTTCCCTTCCGGTCTTGGGACAATCTCCCATGCACTGTTTCTGACAATCGAATCATACTCTTCCACCATGGCATCTACCCATGCGGGATCCTCCACAGCTTCCTCGAAAGAGGATGGCTCAGTCACAACACATTTGCTCACAAGAGCCATGTATCTAGTGTACCGATCAGGTGACTGTCTCTGTCTACGTTGAGCTGTAGGTGGTCCTACAACCTTCGTTGCATCTTGAGCCAGTCGCTCAGCTTCTGTCAAGCGCTTTCGCCCTTTGATGGTTGGCGCTGCATGAGTGGTCTATTCCACACAATGAACTTCGTTCTGTGGCTGATCCACGTCCTGAAGCTCATCCTTAGGAACTAATAGCTCCTATCTGCATGCAAGTGTGGCTCCCTCTCAAGCGAACACTTCATGGCTTTCTCCTCCTGAAATTTTATATCCCGTCGCACAACAGTCTTGCCATTGTCTGGCAAATACACACGATAGTTGTGGGGCGTATCAGTGTGCCCCACAAATATCCCAACCTCTGCGGTCGGCTCCAACTTCTTCCTGGCATCCTTCGTCACATGCATGTAAACATTAGAACCAAAAATCCTCAAATGAGAAATGTCAAGTCTCTTACCAGAATAAGCCTCCTCGGGTGTACTCATGTCAAGTATCCTGTGAGGACAACGGTTTTGCACATATAATGCAGTATTGCATGCTTTCGCCAACAAGTGAAGGGGTAGGCCCTGATCATGCAACATCGCCCGTGCAACACCCACGATCGTTTTGTTCTTCCGCTCAGCAACCCCGTTCTGCTGTGGGTTATGGGGAGCTATGAGCTCTCTTCGAATCCCTTCTGCACTGCAGAAATCCTTGAACTCGCCAGAGATGTATTCACCACCATTGTCGCTCCTAAGAGCCTTCACTTTCTTCCCCGACTCCTTCTCGACCAGTGCTTTGAACTCACAAAACTTTGAGTATGTCTCGCTCTTCTTCTGCATGAAGAAGATCCAACACTTACGAGAGAAATCATCAACAAAGATCACATAATATCTGTGCTTTGCTGTCGAAGCTACTGAGAAAGGTCCACACACGTCTGTGTGAATTCTCTCAAGGATTGTCGTGGCGCGACTATCGTTCTCGTGAAAGGTGGCTTTCACAAACTTTCCCAAAGTACACCCCTTGCACTGATCTGACTGCGCAAGAGTGCCTTTAGGAAGCCTAGTAGTGATTTACTGCAGTATCTTCAAGGCTCCATGGTGAAGGTGACCCAATCTCCTGTGCCACAGCTTGCCATCATCCCGGCTCACCAGTCCTTCTGCCTTGCATGCCATTGCTGCGCAGCCATCTACATGTAATTGATAAGGTTCCTAACTCGAACCCCTATCTTTCGGGTTTCTCCAGTTGTCTTACTGCGTAGGAAAGCCTTTCCCTCGTTGAAAACAACATCATATCCCTTGTCTTCTAACATCGCCACGGAGATAAGATTTTTCTTCAATCCTGGAACATGCATTACTTCCTTCAATATGAAGGGTTTACCAGACTCCCTCTCAAAGGAAATGGTACCGATACCGGTCGCACTGTATCTACCATCATCGCCCATCTCGATGTGCACTCCAAGATCTTTCTCCTCCAGATCAGAAAACAAATCTCGATCTCCTGTCATGTGAAAAGATGCACCACTGTCCAAGAACCACACCGATCCCATCACACTTGAAACCAAGCATGCGATCAATGAAAAACCAAGCTCAAACTGTGAGGCTAGAGCCTCTCCTGCTGTAGATCCAACAACTTGCTTGTTCTTCTTCTTCTGCGGACAATTTGTGGCATAGTGTCCGTGCTGGTGACAGTGAAAGCACTTCACCTTGGACATGTCCTACTTCTTGCCTTTCGCACCGGAATGAGAAGCTTTCTTGCTCTTCCCCTTCTTTGCTTTGGCAGCCAAAGCGCATTTTTCTTCATTAGGTCCCTTTGATGAAGATCCGTCCCTGGTATTCCGCCTGATCTCCTCCTGCACAAGATTTGACCAAAGTCTCTCCCATCCTGGCAATTTCTCCGGACCATTGACAGAGTCCTGATAGGAATGCCAACTCTTCGGAAGACCAAGGAGAGCCAAGCTCACCAACTCCTCATCATCGACAATCACCCCCACACTTCCTAGCTCATCCCTGCACTGAGTGAACTTCGTGAGATACTTGGGCATACTGTCTCCCTTCTCGCATTTAATGTTTCTGAGTTTATCCTTGAGCGCCAGCTTCCTCTGATCGCTCTTGCTTTGGAATAGATCTGTCAACGCTTTCCACATCAAGTATGGAGAAGCCTTTCCATGTAGGCTGGACACAATGTGATCCTTCACGCCCTCCAACAGAATCCTTCGACACTTTGCTGTCTTCTTTTGCCAAGCATCAACTTGCGCAGTATCAGTAGGCTTTGGGACCTCAGCCTCTATGAAATCCTTCAACCCATTATCATCTAACACCGCCTCCATCCTGTCCTTCCATGCAATATAGTTTGAGCTGCCCTCAAGAGCATACTCCAATCGCAATCCGTTGAAAGACATTGCAACGTTGACACCAAGAAAACACTGCTGCAAATTCGAATTCCACAAGCTCAACAACTCAACCGCCTCTGATCTAAGATTCGTGAGAACAAGGTATTTCTCGTACAGAGATTGAATGTATGGGCTTTTACCGGATATCTCACCTTCCAAAGGAAGGATGAATCCAGAGGCTACCTGGCCCAATTACAGACTCTGCCTGAAGAAATAAAATGTAAACACTTTCTGAATAATAAATCAACAACTCTGATACCATGTAGAAATTTTGAATAATTTGACACTTATTCACAGAGATTATCCCGATTATACACTATTGCGGAATACATGCACAATACATAACCTCCTCTATGTTGATCATCAATTTAGCAACATTAAAATCAATGAAACATCAATCGCATGCACACATTGACACAGTATGTAACCCGGGGAAAGCTTACAGCTGAAAACCCCACACTATCTGTATATTATAATGATTGAGAACATGTAACAATACATAGTACAATACTCCTCACAAGTACTCAGTAATATCTCCACTTGTTACACACAAAACTAGCTCAGATCCGAACAAGTCACAGGTTCAAATCTCCTCCGCTGCTTTGCCTGCCTCCACTGCACAATCCATAGTGAAAATCACGTGAGCACAAGCTACAATTACCTTGGTATATGCCTACACTGCACAATCCTCATTGGCATAACTCAATCCCATTGATTATGCAAGATCTCATGCACAACTGTAGTCACAACTGATAGCAATCTCAACTTCTAACACCTGTCTCCACTGAACTGTACATGCATTGAGTTAACTGATGTATTGTTTAGTTGCTTTATGAGTTAATAATTAGTGAATTAATTTAATCAATTAATTCACATCACTCATCACTAGTCCTTTTGCAGTTAGATTAATTACAATTAGTTTAACCAAGTCAAACTGAACACAACTCCATCAACTCCACAATCAACTCCACTGAAACTCAACCACATGAGTTTTAACTGAAGACCTGCATGCAATAGCTCAATTGACCCACAATGAAAGCGTATTTCCTTCTGACAGCTGCATGTGCCACATCTGTAGCTCAAACTAAAGTGCTCCAAGAGGATAAGATAATGTTTATAGTCCAAATATTATTATGAGCTAATAATATTCGACTGTTCTATTTTTAGCCTGGTAGTCTAAAAATAGAAACCGCCCATATGTCTAAAAATAGAAGTCCATCTATTTTTACCAACATGAGCAATCATCCACAAATAGCATCCTGCAACTCATAGACCATGATCCATATGTCTAAAAATAGACATAGTCTAAAAATAGACTTTGTGCCAAAAATAGCCTGCGGGCCCACTTAGTGAAGGCGACTTCTTTCCACTAAGCTCCATCATCTTGTTGCGTTCTCAACATATGGAGCCTGATCCATTATCCACCTTATATGAGGTTTCACCCAGGAATTCATTGACACAGTACCTTAATTAACATGCACGAATTTGATATCCAGATGCTTACCTTGCTTTTGCCATAGCTGCAGCCTCCGTCGGCCCTCCCACTTGAATCCATTCCAGATGTGGAATGGGAATTGAAGGAAGGTGCAAAAATATGAAATTTGTCAGGTAACAAAGTAGATTGTGAGGACAGCAGTATCGGAAGGACCTGATAGAAATTCAGATGTAATCACTTTATTAAAGAAATGTATCCAAGTCTAATGATGTCTCTAGAGGTTAAGATATATCTAGAGGCAAAACCAAGAATCGCTTCATCAACAACTTATTTATCTGGTTCCAAATTTACAAAGAATGATTTAGGGTTTTGTTAAAGTTATTTTAATTTTAATTTGGCAGTCAATATAACATTATATTATATAACATTTTACAACATCGTTGTCATACTGGGTTGTAGAGCGCCTCTCGTTGCAATGAAAGGAAATCCAACATTAAAATATATTGTATCATATATATAGTAACCACAACCCAAAAACATGTTAGTGATGGAAAGATATCGGTGAGTTTTATGATTTGAAGGAATGAACATGTGCACATTTGAAGGAAGAATATGATGGAAAAATGCACTGATGACCACACAAATAACTGATAGGAAGTAGACCTTCACACTCGAAAGCCAAATGCAGAGGAGAACGAAAATTCCATGTAGAGGAACAGAGAAAGAGACCCAAGAAGATGTTCGAATTTGCAGAGAAACGATAAAAGAAACCCAAGAAGACGCTTGAATTCGCAGAGAAACAAAACACTATTTGCATAAGAGACAATTTAAGAAATGGCTTAATTTGCAGAGAAACAGAGTGCTATTCACAGAAATAGTCCAGATTTACACCAATAGGTAAATGTAGACTTGAAGGTATCTTTATTGTTCTAATTTAAAAAAGATGCGAACAACTTAATCCATCAAAAAGTTTAATGTACAGGCTTTTGTACCTTGATTATTATTATTATTTTTCTTGGTTCATTTGTGTTAAATGGAAATATTTGGAGAATGGCGAATGGTCGTCGAAAATAAGTCAGCATAGATTAATAATAGATATATTAGTTGAATGGAAGAATAAGGATATCAGGATAAATGACCATAATAGGTTTGGGATTATTAGATACCCACATGCGTCATATGGATTTGAAGAAATCCAGTAAAGAGGCACGGGAATCACTAGAAGAACTGTTTGGCAGCAAAACATAGAATGCAAAATTTTGATTGAACAAGTATTTTGTAACGACCCATCTCTAAATACATATATTATATGCTTCAGAATATTGAAAAAAGGAAAAGAAATGATATTAATAAAATAGAATAAAGATTAAGTATTGTATCAATAATTAATTAATCTAAAGTTCTAAAGTTTATATTAAAAACAAACATAAATAAAGTTTATATTAAAAACAAATATAAATAAAACAAAAGTATATATTAAAAACAAATATAAATAAAACAAAGTATATATGAATATCATAAAGTTAAAATGACAAACAAATATGATAAAGTACATATAAATATTATAAAGTAATACAGGATATGTTATATGGTTATAATGAAACGTAATAGTGTTATAATAACAATAACACATATATAATGTTTTAATACCTTAATGTTACATATAAACCATCGCATTTAAATTAAAAACTGAACCCTAAGTAAGGCAGAAACACTTGTAACGGGAGGGTGACTCACACTGATGGGCAAGCTGTCACCGCGGGAGAAAGCGGTGGAGTCGCTGGTGTACAGGGCGGCCACCGCTAAGCCCAGGCTATAAAACCACAGAGATTGGGCTGAGAACGGGGGGAGGAGAAAACCGTGAGAAGAAAGCAAAAGAAAACCGCGAGAAGAAAGCAGGAGAAAACCAGGAGGAAGAAAATTGACCATTGGAAGAGCTTTAAGCATTTTGAGGTTCTGGGCACGGGGGACAGTGAGCTTCTGTTGAGAAGCTTACTGGATTGAGCAGCCAGGCTCTGCTCAGTCTGGCTGGGTGGAATTGGTCTCTCGGAAATTGGATCAGAGTAGCCGCAACATCATCAACTACACCAGAGCAGGCAACAGTTCAGGTAGGTATTCAAAATCTTTTACGGTTCCTGTATTTCAGTTTTTGGTCATTACATATTTTCAGTAAAAAAATGTCAAATGATAAAAATATTACATATAAACAATTCAAGGTCATTATTGTCACAGTTAGCAGAAGGCAGAGTTGATGCAGAAGATGAAGATGGAAAAGCTATTTTGTGAAGTGTTTGCCCTTTGAAAACTGTAGCATAGTATTTACACTTCGATTCAAATGGATACACTTATTTTAGATTCTGTTTTTTCAACTCTTTTGGCAGAAGATTGAATGATGATGGAGATGAATATGTAGATCGTGCTTTTGTAGGATTTATGCAACTGATTTGTAGAAGGCCGGAAGGAGTAATGTCGCAATCCATAATACTCAAGATATCAGGAAGTAGAAAAGGGGGTTGGTGGTGATCAAAGTGATGATGAGTATTTGTTTTAGTTCATTGTTAAAAAGGTACACTCTTGAATGTAGCCTTTAGATAGGGGAACTTTAGAGGGGATTGCTCAAGATGTATGATTATATACATGATTTTTACCTTTGAAATCAACATAAAGGTTATGGCAATTAGATGGAACATGGATGGTTGGTTCCAGAGTTCTTGAAAGAGAAGAGCACCCAAAGTAGCTAGGTTGCGTACTTAGAGAAATGATTAGCATTGTGGTTAGTCTCCAAAGTACCTCAATGGATGAAGGAGGACCTGTATGTAGTCTACAGATCATTATAATCATTTTGTTAAATTTTGTAATTGCTTTTTAAAGTCCTCATTTGTAAAACTTCTGGTAATCCATTGTATTGAGAGGGAGGGGTAAATTTTGATCTTGATGTTCAAAGGGGTGTGACATTAATAGCACGAAAAATAATGTAAATGTAACAAAGGCCGCAGGGTAACCCAACTTAGCGTTTGTGTTAGTAAATCATGTTAGTAGGTAATAAAGGTCATGGTGACCTAAGTTTATTATTAGTTTTGTGTTTTAGTAATTCTTCATGCTGTTGTTTAGTGGTTGGGACTTGGCTTTGCCATGCGAACAACTCAGTTTCAAACCTCAGTAGGTGTAGAGCCCATGTGTGTGTGTGAAGTAAGGTGTTTGACCTCCTGTAATTGGTTTTCCTTCATTAACAAATGGGTTTGACACATGTTCGAGAAGCCAAAGTGGCTTAAATGGATGTTAATGGATACTTTTAAATAAAATTTGGTAAATCAACTACCGGAACTTATGAATAAAAGAGTGAATATTATTTTTCACAATACTTCTTGTGTGTATCTTTCAATCTTTTCCAATCAAGCCTCAAGCGTTGCAAACACAAAATCAAAATTAATCAATGTCTTCTAGTAGGCTTTTATTGAAAATTTTGGATTAACCTTAATGCACATTTAAAAGAAATAGTTATAACTTATAACACTTCCCTTTTTCTTGAGGATCTTTTGGTACAAACTTTCAATAACTTTTCCTATCTATTTAGGAGGCTCTCTAAACTATAGGTGAAAGGGAAGTTTTGTATGCTTACCAAAGTTGTGATAGAAGAAGAGATAGGGTAAAATTAGGATGCCAATGTTAAATTTCAAACCATGGTAAGCAAATTCTGCACTCTAAATAATTAACCTTAAACCTAGGCATTTTAAAACTTGAAAACTTCAGTCAGAACAGCAAATCTGAACTACATTAATCTACAAACACATGCTATTGGAAATTATTATCAAAATGGAAACACATAAAAATATAGCTGCAAAATTGCATCTATATTCTATTTCAAAATATAAAGAAGAAAACTACACTGCATAAGTTTAAAATTAGAACTTGCCAACCAACCTAGTGGTCTAACTTTTATCTTCTTTATAGATTGAGAAGATAGGGAAAATAAAATGTATTTGGACACATGCATGAAGTACCCTCAATTGATAGAGTCAAACCTAACCTAATCATCTCAACTAGTGCATCCTGCTATATGGAAATATGTGCAAAGAATAGTGTCTCTTACTGGGGATAAATAAACAATAACATGCAAACCTGCTAGTGCCTTCAAGAGATATACGCTCTCATCTAGAAATAGAATGTCTCATTTAAGTGCCTTATCTGTCCTAGGGATTTGCACCCTCCTAAATAGAAAATGCATTTGAAAATTGCTAAAATATAATCTAGTTAACCGAAATGCTAAATCTGAGTAGCAAACTTAAATCTGGGATAAGTGTTAGACACTTAATCCTTGAGGATTTGGTGAATATTTTGTAGATATGTAAATAGGGTAAATATGAACAATTAGAATAGGAACTGACCTTGGAAGATGAAACAGAGGGTCCCTTTTATAATTTTATATAAGTTTTAGATATCATTTTTTGGGATTCAAATGCGTTAAGTAAGTCATTCATCTATGACCATTTCCATGAAAGGTAGTCGTAACTGACTAATTTCTCATGTTTTTTGAATAGTCCACTTAGCACTCATTGCATCAGGTGATGCTCACAAGGGTGAAGAAGTGGGATTGAAACTAGTGAAATAGATCACATAGCATCAATCATCACTTTTGGGGCTTGCACCCGGTAACCAGGACTTCTCGGGAGGTCACCCATCCCAAATCGCCTCTGGCTCAAGCGCGCTTAACTGTAGAGTTTTCCCCAAAATCAAACCCACTTAGCTTGCTACCCCATTTGCAAAACCTTAGCAAGTATTGTGCCTCATGAATCATTCAAGTACAACTCCCTTCACTCTTTTGAATTAAGTATTGGGGGTTTTCGCTGTGCGTTATATTAGATATCATCTTTTGGGATTCAACTGCGTTAAGTAAGTCATTCATCTATGACCATTTATAAGTTTGTTCACGTTAGTACAAAATTCATTCAAGTTCAGGAGTTACCATCCTGGCTTGACATGGTATTAGATCCTGTCTGTCTATCTCGACGTAACTCCTCTATGCCTTCGCTCAGAAATACCCCTCTATTCGTCAGACTTGCCATTATGGTTGGACACTTCATGTTGGGCTCTTGATTGTTTTGGCAGGACTCGTTCATATTCTCCATGAGCTGTAATGCTCGACCTTGTCTCCCTAATGCTCCATTGTGTTCCTGCTCGTCATAACTGTTACCATTGATACCAGAACCTTAATGCAGACCTAATGCTCCCTTGCATGCTTCCTGCAAGTTCTCTCTCTCAACTGGAACCTCTGGTGTTTCGCTGTGTCTCTAGTTCCTTTTTCTTCTTGTAAAATACCGATAATATAGCTGATATAATTCCTTATGAGCCCTTGGGTGGTGATATGAATCACATTCTGATGGATGGTTGACTTATGCCTTTACTTCTATGGTAATGCCACAAGAATGTGTGACTCTGACTGTGTGTATTTGGGCTCCATTGCATCAAAACAAGGAAAGGATCCCTCTTGTAGCAGTGGGTTTTCCTTTAATATCTCACTCTTGCAGCCATTCTTTGCACCTCATTTAGACTTGAACTCATGCAATAGGATTTGAAGGAAATGTTCTTTTGAATTTGGCATCGCTTGAGAGATTGCAGCTCCATGGATTCTATCTCTCCCCCTTCTTTTTGAATTGATCTTAGCAACATTACCATAAACCCCAACAACCCCCCCCCCCCCCAATTTTTTTTTTTTTTTTTTTTTTTTTTATCAACATCTCTGAGCTGAGAAATTTGATATGGGACAACGAAAAGTTGGGTGGTTACTGTTTATAAAAAAATGTAGCTACATGTGTTTTGTTGCACATTCTTCTTTGAATAATTTTATTCTAAACATATGAATTTGTTTTTCAATTGACAAAGTCAAGGAGATTGTTGTTCCTCTTTGAGAAGGTGCAAAACAAGTAGTCTTGCTTGGAGAAACCAACTTTTTGTTCATGCCCATTTGCTCAAAAATAAGGAAGGATTTTATACGATACGGTTTCATCTGTGTTAAGGCAATTTTGAAAATTCCTTGAATGCAATTACTGGATATTTAACTTCTAACTGTTAGTAGTTTATTTGCCTTTTGAATTATTATTCAGCAAATAACGATAAATTCACTATTGCATTTTTCATAATAAAAACGCTGCGAAAATATAAAGACTGGAACTAAGAAAATATGCACACACACAAAAAAATAACACTGTTGTTTTTGGACAATTGTTCCTGGAAAAACCCAGAAGGGAAAACTAGTGCAACATATGAGGGTTTTATTATTATCTTCAACAATTCAAGAGTACAATGATTTGCTTGCCAATTTGGTAAAGCTCCGATAATCTCTACTGGAAAAATATACCGGAGACACCCTTATCTCCCTCTGCAATCGGATTGGCCTCTCTTAGCCACTCACACTCCCTTCCTAGAATTTGCACTTCCTCTTGGAATGCGTGGATCTGGCTAAGAAGAAATTGTACAACCCTGGAATCACCTCCAGGCAAGTTGTCTAGCCTCCCTTTGCCTCTGAAACCAATTCGCTCTGCCTCCGGAACATTGATTCGACAACTAGCATCTGAAACATGGCTCTTCAGACAACTCACAATGGGTAAACTGGCTAATGCACATTGTTGTATTCAACACCTTCTGTAGATGAATTCAACCTCCTCTTTCATGTCTCCCGGACACTGGAAAATATTGGCGAAAATTCCTCTAGACTCCTGCTTTCAAATCTCTGTTGAAACCCTTGTTGTGATGCTTTCCCTAGCTTCAATTGCCCCCTTGCTGTATACTTGCAACTGTGTAGTTGAACTGCTCAACTCATAAAACTGTATCTCCAATCGCTTTGACTTGCTCTTATAATCTCTCGTTGGAGTCTCAACGACCACAATTACATCTCAACTAATGGCTAAGATCAATTTGACTTCATCAATAGAAGCCTTTCGAAAAAAATTGTACGTCCTTAATTAATTCCCTTTATTAACCAATTTTCCTAAATTAGACTTAGGAAATTTTTACTTATTGGCTAATTAATTTAATTAAGGTGTCTCCAAGTCTTTTCTTGCAAAACCTTTTTTGGGTTTTGGAGATCTTGTGTTCCTTATCCTTGTTACTGCTCAATTTAATAGGGGCCCTAGCAGTGAAACATGAATCTTTGATCACTCGCGAGTCAAACTCTGCTCTTCCCTTAAACGATTCAATTCAACTCTGGGTGAGTCAAACTTTCATTGACCGAGTTTGACTCATGGTCAATGCGAGCTTGACTCGTGACTCACCGATTAATTACGATTTAGGTGATTTTCAGCCCTAGACTTGGCGAGCACATGTTTTAACTTTTAGGGTTGCTGCATTGTTCACCGCGTGGTTTAGTTAGGTTAAAAATTAAACGTCGGTCTGCAAGTCACTTCTCACTGCTCAGGCTCGACAACTCATATGCTAAGAAGGTAATGGAGCCATGGTTTCAGTTTCAGTTTACTCTGTGTAATAGAGGTGTAGTGTGCAATGTGCTCCAACGTTAGCTTCAATGTGTGCTCTGTCACAAAGTTCAATAGAAAAGCATTATCGTATCATTTCAACAACAATCAAGAGATTTATTTCAGTTATTGCCTTTTTACTGATTAGTATGCCATATTTTATAAACTTTTAGAAGCAGATGCGTTTGCTTCTATGTAGTCACTGGTTAGGAGTTAGGACCCGGTACTTTGGATCATGTTTGGACTCATAAGATATATGAGATACTTATTCATTCATGATATTTTGGACATCTATTAATATTATGCATTGTTTGGACATTGCTTTATTGAATATCAATGGAAAATGTTTTTTTTTTTTTTTTTTTTTTCGTTAATTCAATATATGTGTATATCTTTATTTATTGAATTCATCGATATTTTCCCGCTCCGATTAAAACTCTTCACTCTTTTGCCTCGCCGATTTATTGTCAATTCCGAGTCTGGTAACATTGGTTCATAGGAGGGATTCCAAAAGGACTACTACTAATCAAGTGGCAAGAATGGGACAAGGACCCACTGTCACCTCTGTCAATGTCCCTTGCTCTTTACTGCTATCATCGATGGGAGGAGTCTTGATATAGGGGGATCACTAGAATGATGAGGTCAATAACGATGCACAATGTGATTTCCAAAGCCCATTCAAAGGAGAGGCTCAGATAATAGGTTGCTTGTTTTAGAAGCAAAAGAAGGGCTCTCCAAGAAAGGCTCGAGGGAAGGATGACCTCGGGTTTAGGAATATTAAAAAATGATGAATGCTTAAGATCAAAACTTCCAAAATCCCTCACTTGTGATTGATGTGTTTATATTAGGGTTCAAAGTGAGGCAAGGATGACTCTTTCCATTAGTGAGGCAAGGATGACTTTTTCAATGGAAAGATTCAATTAAAGTGCGAGCTTTGGGAGAAGCTAGGGTGACTTTCCATGAAAAACCCCTTGAGAGAAATACTATAAGAGACCAAGGGTTGAGAGATATACTGTGGTAAAGGCTCATCCAATGATCACCTATAGTTAAGAGAAAAGGTTTTGAATGATGAACTACAAAGTGCAAACCTTCAAGAAATCCCCAAGTCAAAGTAGCTTCAAGGGTTCCCTCTTGGTGTGATAGCAAGGGCATCAATTTATTTGAAATTCCACCGTCGGAATTCGTTTAAAACTGGAGGATGCCTAGAAGAGACATAAATGAAGGAACTTGTACGGACATAATCCTAAAATTCCTTTCGAAAATTTCGCACCAAGCCCTAGAAAATCTCCTTATCCTTGGGGGACGAAGAAAAGAGGTAAAATAATGATATTTTGTTAAGTTAATGTAACACCAAGGATCTAGAACCAGTGCTTGGCTATTTGGAATATTGGAGTCAAAATGATTAAGATTTAGGAACTTCACTCTTCGAGGAGGCTTAAAGAAGCAACGACGCTCTTTGTGGATGCAACTTCACAACAATTTTAATACTTTTATACTTCAATATGCAATATTTGATGGAGTTTTAAGGTAAAAGGTGCACAACTTACCCCTAGGAAAATTTGTTCTTCTTGCCAAGATGAATAACATATGCAACAAGCCAAGATTACAAGTGTTTCATAAATTCACATTAATTTTTAGGGCACAAGGAAAATCAGAGCATAACATTCTATACATTAAATATAATTATCAAGAAATTCACATGAAAAGAGCACTTACATGACAAGAGAGTATATCCATCCAACACATTTCCAAAATAGAAGCTCCAAGAGAGATAGAGAAAATATTCCACACATCAAAATGCATTTAATCATCCAAATCATTTTGCAAATTGCACGTCCAAAATCTTTAGAAAGATATATCCCAAATCCAAGTGATGATGAGGAATGAAATGAACCTCTCATCAATTTATATGATCCTCTAAGGGATTTGAATAGCCTAATTAGGCCTAATGATGTCCCTAATAATAAAATAATGTACAAATTGTTGAAGAAAGTGTAACTAGGTTTGGTCTTCATAAACATGAAATGTACTTTTGATTCTTGTATTCTGTAAAAGAAAGAAAAAATATTATTATTATTATTGAGCTTGGTTTCTTCCCCAAGAAATTTGTTTTATAGGTCAAGCACTAATTGAAAGTGCTTCTAGGATTGTCCTAGGTCAAGAAGTCAAATAGGGACATTGTCATAATATGAAGACCCCCTTGGGCATCTTGTTGTAATTTTTTTTTTTGGTTTGTATTTTCTAAGCCTTCCAAGACCAAGTCGGCCTAGAAGCTGGAATTCGTACTTCTGGAAGACCTATATATAGAAGACAATTTGACCTTATTTGGACACACTCATTCCTCTCTCTCTCATGCGAAGGAAGAAGCAAAAAAGGGCAAGCGAAGAAGGCAGAAGAAGGAGAAGAAGTGTTTTGGGTTCCTCTCTCTCTTTCTCTCCACACATGCGAAGAAGAGGGCTGAAATTTTGCAGCTTTTCGCTAGGGTTTTTGTTGCTGGGCTAGGGTTTCGTTGTGGAGGTTCGATCTGGTGAAAAAGAGCTAAAGGAAGGGCCAACAAAGTCCCCTTATAGATCCAGAAGTCAAATTAGGTCAAGTGAGGTAGTGGGAGGCTAAGCAAAATCAATTCTAGCTCACAAGTGCGAAGTAGCTGCGGCTGCTGGGGGCCGAAGTTGTAGATCTGCAGTTAGGGCCGAAAAGCTGTGGATGGAGGTCGAAGTAGTGTTGCCGGAAGAGATTCTGCTGGGTTTGGAAAGTAGTTAAGCAAGCACATTCTTGAGAAGCTGATCTTGGTCTTAGAAGGGCTTTAGTGTTGGTCAAGAGTCTTGGTATTCGTCAATAAAGAATCTATAAGAAGAGATTGAAGGGTTTTCCTCTCAAGAGGAGAGGTTTTGCCTTAGTTTGGAGCCTACATCTTATGCACTTGTATCTTGTTGATCTTCTTGTTTTGGTAGTTGTTTGATGATTGAAGAACACACTATAATAATAATAAGAAGAAGATATTCCTAATAAGTAAAAAGACATCACAAGCAGTTATCATAGTTAGAAGAATCATTAATGTCATCTTGCCTTAGATTCTTCAACATGGTATTAGAGCTATGGTTTGCACAAGGCATGAAGAAGGTCAACTCTATTATGAAGAGCCTTGAAAAGAAGTGTTCATCTCTAGCAAGCCTCATCAAGCAAAGTTTCAAAGCAGTGTGGAATGGTCTCTTTGCTTCCAAAGATCTCAAATCTTCAAAGAATGAAGGATTGTTTTCAGCCCTCACCGGAACATTTCAAGATGAAAATATATGGCTGATAGATAGTGGAGCTTCAAGACACATGATTGGATATCACAAGCAACTCAAAACCCTATCCAAAGGAAAGTCCTCATACTATGTGGAGCTTGGTGACAACAAGAGCTATCCGGTAAAAAGCATTGGATCTACATCAATTGATCTGGAAGGAGGAGGTAATTTCCATCTCAACAACATTCTATGTTCTAGGTTTGTGCAAAAATCTTATTTTTGTTTCATCATTAGAAGAAAAAGGAGATAGAGTTGCTTTTATAGATGGTAAAGTACTGGTTTGGGCTAAAGATTCTAGCATTGAAAAATATAGAACCATTGGAGTACGAGAAGGAAGACTCTACAGATTCTCATCTCCTCTAATTCAAGCACTTGTCCACATTGAGATAAGTCCGTGTGAACTTTGGCATAGAAGATTGGGCCATCTTCATTACAAGATCTTGCCAACTCTAAACTCCATTGTAAACGGGATACCAAATCTTAAAGAAGACCATGAAGGAGTCTGCAAAGGCTGTGCTTTGGGAAAGAATGCAAAGAAACCATTTGAAAATAGTACATCTAGAGCTCAAGAGATTCTAGATATCATCCACTCTGATGTATGTGGTCCCATGTCTAAATCACTTGGAGGTCATCTATATTATGTTACTTTCATTGATGATCATTCAAGGAAAACTTGGGTTTATTTACTTAATACCAAGGATGAAGTATTCATAAAATTTCAAGAATTCAAGGCAGAGGTGGAAAATCTTACAGAAAAAAGGTAAAGATTCTAAGGTCAAATAATGGAGGCGAGTATACCTCCAAAGAACTCAATGATTTCTGTAAGGAGGCTGGGATTAAGAGGGAGCTTATAGTTCCATACAATCTCGAGCAGAATGGAGTAGTTGAACGAAAGAATAGAGCTATAGAAGAAAGTGTCAAGGCTATGCTCCATGATGAAGATCTATCGAAATTCCTATGGGGAGAAGCAACGAAGACTACAATATACATTCAAAATAGAAGTCCTTACAGGTCACTTGGCAATATAACTCCCGAAGAAGTCTTCACTGGGAAGAAACCAAATATTGATCATCTCCGGATATTTAGGTGTCATGTATATATTCACATTCCCAAGGACAAACGAAAGAAGCTAGATCCCGCAAGCAGAACGGATTATTTGTTGGATATAGCAACTCTTCCAAGGCTTATAGGATCTACATAAAGGAAGGACATCAAATAGAAGTAAGCAAAGATGTAATTTTTGATGAGAGCAATGCCTTCAAGAAATCTAACGATCTCCCTTCAGATTCTGATGAGGAGGATCTTCCTATGATTGAGGAAGAAGTTAATAAGGAAGAAGAAGTCTCTCATCATGAAGAAGAAGGTCCCAGTGAACCAATCTCTCTCCTTGAAAGAAGAAAGAGACCTAAATGGTTAACTTCTACACTTCAAGAAGCAGAAGGTCATACCTCAAGAAGCAGAAGGTCACATTGCAAGAGGAAGATTCAGGGAGAGCAAGAAACCAAAAAGATACTTAGGATATGCAACATACATGTCGAAGCGCATTGAAGATGAACCTTCTGCTTTCGAAGAAGCAGCCAAACACCAAGAATGGAAGAATGCAATGAATGAGGAATACCAATCTATTATGGATAATGGAGTCTGGGAAATTGTCCCTAGACTGGAAAACAAATCAGTGGTAACCTCTAAGTGGTTATATTAGATCAAGCATGCTGCAGATGGAAGCATAGATAAATTCAAGGCTAAATTCGTGGCACTAGGCTTCTCTTAGGAAGAAGGCATTGACTATGAAGAGACCTTTGCTCCCATAGCAAGGTATACCACGATCCGATCTCTGATATCTCTGGCAACATCAATGGGATGGAAGGTACATCAAATGGATGACAAAACAACATTCTTGAATGGTACCATAGATGAAGAAGTCTACATAAAGCAACCATTGGGATCGAAGTAAAGGATAGGAAAACTCATGTTTGCAGATTGAAGACTTTATGGCTTCAAGCAAGCTCCTAGGGCATGGTATGCTAGAATGAATGCATACTTGCAAAGGTTGGGTTTCAGGAAAAGCACGACAGATCCCAATCTCTACATCAAAGTAGAGAATGACGAACCTGTCATCATTTTTCTATATGTAGATGATCTTCTATTAACTGGTAATGAAGAAAGAATTCAAGAGTGTAAGAAAATGTTGGCAGTTGAATTTGATATGAAGGATCTAGGACTTATGCATTATTATCTAGGACTGGAAGTCTGGCAGGAACCGAATGAAATCTTCCTAAGACAAGGAAAGTATATGATCGATCTATTGAAAAGGTTTGATATGATAGAATGCAAACCCACGACAACTCCGATGATCGCAAACTTGAAAATGTTAAGGAAATCTAAATCCAGTCTAGTGGATCCTACTAAGTACAGACAACTGATTGGCTCCCTGATGTATCTGGTTAATACTCGGCCATATATGTAGATGATCTTCTATTGACTAGTAATGAAGAAAGAATTCAAGAGTGTAAGAAAATGCTGGCAGCCGAATTTGATATGAAGGATCTAGTACTTATGCATTATTATCTAGAATTGGAAGTCTGGCAAGAATCGAATGAAATCTTCCTGGGACAAGGAAAGTATGTGATTGAGCTATTGAAAAGGTTTGATATGATGGAATGCAAACCCACGACAACTCCGATGATCACAAACTTGAAAATGTTGAGGAAATCTGAATCCAGTCTAGTGGATCCTACTAAGTACAGACAACTGATTGGCTCCTTGATGTATCTGGTGAATACTAGGCCATACATGTTTTGCGGTAAATGTTCTCAGTTAATTTCAAATGGAGCCGAGACATGATCATTGGATGGCAGGGAACCATCCATTACTGCCTGAAGTATGAAAAGGGAAAAGATGTTCATCTTGAAGGATTTACTGATTCTGATTGGGGAGGTAGCGAGAAGGATGAAAGAAGCACTACAAGAGGATGTTTTAGCTTGGGATCATGCATGGTCTCTTGGATGAGCAGAAAGCAAGAGACAATGGCATTGAGTAGTGTTGAGGCCGAGTACATTGCAGCATGTGAAGTGAGTAGGGAAACAATTTGGTTAAGGAAGATGTTATCTGATCTGTTTGCAGGATCGTTGGATCCTACCATAATACATTGTGATAAGACCAATTGTATTAGATTGTCCAAGGACCTGGTATTTCATGGAAAGACGAAGCACATAAACAACAAGTACCACTACATTCGAAAGTTGGTACAAGATGGTGTACTAAAGCTAGAGTATATCCCCACTGATGATCATATCGCTGATATTTTGACAAAATCTCTTCCCAATAAGATGCTTGTGTATTTTAGAAACAAGCTTGGATTTGTTGACCTATCTTCCCTAGTTGAGAGGGAGAGGTAGACACATCATTCTTGTCTTCATTTTGGAAGGAAGAATGGAGGATTGAGTAATCATCTGGCATCCGATACTCATTGCGAATGTCGTAGCACATCCAAGATAAGAGTAGGTAAGAGGACTGATATTCTTTGAGGGTTGGGGACCCAAGATAAGAATAGTTCTAGAAGGTCATACTCGGTGAACACCCGGGCGGGTATGTACCTTGAGAGACAATGATGAAGGTGTCTATAATGATTGGTCTTTCCAACATTGTGCTCTGATCTATTGAGAGATAGAGCTGTTAGTCAATGCCTTGCTATGTGACAATGTTGGTTATAATGATGCTATACAGATGGATTACTAGTTCGACTCTTCTTATGAGATCTCTTCAGTATTGAGAATTGCCATGTACCATTTATGAATACCTCCCTAGTTAAAAGGGAGTGTTGAAGAAAGTGTAACTAGGTTCGGTCTTCATAAATATGAAATGTACTTTTGATTCTTGTAATTTGTAAAAGAAAGAAAAATGATTATTATTATTATTGAGCTTGGGTTTCTTGCCCAAGAAATTTGTTTTATAGGTCAAACACTAATTGAAAGTGCTTATAGGATTGTCCTCGGCCAAGAAGTCAAATAGGGACATTGTCATAATATGAAGACCCCATCACGCATCTTGTAAATAAAAAAAAGAATTATTTTTGTATTTTACTTGGCCTTCCAAGACCAAGTTGGCTTGCCAACCTGTCAAGTCGGCCTAGAAGCTGGAATTCGTACCCCTGAAAGACCTATATATAGAAGACAGTTCGACCTCATTTGGACACACTCATTCCTCTCTCATGTGAAGGAAGAAGCAGAAAAGGGCAAGCGAAGAAGGCAGAAGGAGAAGAAGTGTTTTGGGTTCCTCTCTCTTTCTTTCTCTCCACACGTGCGAAGAAGAGGGCTGAAATTTTGCATCTTTTTGCTAGGGTTTTTGCTGCCGGGGTAAGGTTTTATTGTGGAGGTTCGATCTGGTGAAAAATGTTGATTTGGGGTAGCATCGAATGTGCTATAGCCATGAAAATTGGTGAAGTGGCTAAAGCACATGTGATCTCCAAGACCCAGAAATGGTTTGGGGAAATTCTACCCGGTGAAGGAGATACGAAAATAATTAATATTTTTAATGGGTTTGTCTATGTTAGGATATTCCGACACATAGGAAATAGTTAAGTATAACTTGGTCTAGTATAGAGTTAGGTAAAGTGTGTTTCTTTACTATGTACATTTTGTAACTTACAATCCGACGGTCATGATATGTAGTGATCCGACGGTTCATTCTCTCCTCGGTATTACTGACACTTGATCCGTGGCTTAACACCCGATTGGTCCATGATCTGTATTTAAAGAGCATGGAGGGTCATTTGTAGGTTTACCGTCCATGAGAGAAGCTTATGTAAATTTTCATTCTTTTATTAATAAATTGCCTGAAGTGGCCGCGTTGGCTCAGGCCGTGGATTGTTTCCCTCTTTGAGGGTTTTAACCACGTCAAAAGCACTGGTGTATTGATCTGTGATCTGTTTGTGAGCGGTGTCCTTTGGTGTTCTGTCTGAGGAACTTACCCTGTAAATTCCTACATGGTATCAGAGCTATTTGAGGGCAGCGTCCGTTGGTGATCCAAATCTGAAGCCGGTAGAACTGCATCCGACTACCGTTTCCTAGATCTATTGTTTTTGACTGCTTCAAGGACGAGAGGACTGCTCTGTTGTGTTGGGAGCATCTGTTCCAGTGAGGAACCCCTTTCGTTTCACGCGAAAAGGTTTCCGTTAGCCTTAGCTGCGTCATTTTTAAGATCTGGAGGTATACAGTGTTTATTTGCAGTTTACAGTTATTTTCTCTCTGTTTATTTCGGTTTTGGTTTATTTAGCCTTCTTTATTACCGGATCTATACCTTTCATTTCTGCGTATGCTCTTTGCCCTGCCACTCTGTGCGATCTGGGCAAATCAGAAACAGAAAGAAAGGATTTTTCTCATGCGTATGCTCTTTTCCGCTGCGCCTTAATGTGATCTCGGAAAATCAGAAACACTGAGGAAAATATTTAGTTTCCGGCTAAAGCTAACTTCGAGCCGCAAGGTTCGTTTTTTTTTTTGTATGTCCGTGTTGGGTTTTGTGTTTTTTGTTTTGTAGGGAAAAAGAGCTTTCTCAAAGCAAGCACGCAACCCAAAGCTTCAAGCCCCCCCCCTCTCTCTCTCAAACTTTTTGTATAGCTCACTTGGTCCAAAGCTAATTTATGAGAGTAGAGGTCTTGAGTTCAAGTCTCCTTTTTTTGGGGGTAGATTTTTCATTTCCGCACATTTCCACACTTCGTCGGCATCTTCATCAAATTTTCTTCAAAAAGCCATAACTTCTTCATCCGGAAGCCGTTTTCAGAGCCGTTTTTTTTGAAACAACCTAATTTTTCGAGATCTTTCCATTGGAAAACTTAGTTTCAGCATCTATAGCTTCAGTTTCTGTTAAAATGGAAAGTCCATGCCAAGTTATTCTTGACAGCACCAACTACTTCCAATGGTGGTCCTACGTTGTGGATTTACTTAGAAGTAAAGGTCTCTACAGAATAGCCTCAGGCCAATAAACCAAACCAAAAGATGAAGATAAGGTAGCTAAATGGGAAAATAGGCAAGATCAAGCACGTGGGTTGATAGGGATGCCTATTTCTCCAGATCTTAGATTCCATATTCCAGAACTTGATACTCCTGATGAAGCATTGAAACAGATTACTAAAGTTTTTGGAATCAAAAATGAACTTAGAGCCCATCAACTTGAAAATGAGTTGCTTACATTGTACCCCAATAATTTTTCTTGCATTGAAGATTTTTTGTCCAAGTTCAAGACCCTTAGACTTCTCTTGGAAGGTGTTAAGGTTAAGAAAGAAGATAGTAACTTTATCTATTCCATTCTTACTAAGTTGGGACCAGCCTACTCTGTGTTTGTTTCCACCTTCCGTTCTACAAGAGAAGCCTTCATTTCTCAAGGACAAGACTACAAGTCCCCTTCCTTTGATTTTTTTTGTGATTCTTTAATAAGAGAACAAGAAAAACTCTTACACCTTGGTCTTCTTAATCTTGGAAACTCTTCTAAGAAAGCGTTAGCCGCCCAACAGCAACCAAATTCAAAGAATCCTAAGAAGTTGTATCCTAAAAGGAATGGTCCTAAACCAAACAAGGGTCCTAAGCAATTTCAGCCTCAAAATGAAAAATCATTTCAACAAAATGATAAGACAAATAAAAACAAAGGGAAGAAGACTGATAGACATTGCAACTTTTGTAATCGAAATGGCCATTTAGAATCCAAATGCTTTAAGAAGATGGAAGCCTTGGAAGCAGCAATGAAGAAGCATAACATCCATTTGGAGCACTCTTCAACTTCAACTTCATCGTCAGGAATGGCACTTTCTGCATGTGGTTGTCAAGCATCTCGGTCTGGCTATGCACTAAATATATCTTCTTCTTCTCATTCTCATGAGTGGCTCATTGATTCTGGAGCTTTTTATCACATGGCCAAAAACAAAGCCATGTTTTCTTCTTTAAATGATTGTAACACCAAAAATATATATGTTGGTGATGCTAGATCTCTTAGTGTTGTAGGGACTGGAACTGTTCATATAGACAATGGTCAGTTTAATGATGTATTATGTGTTCCAACCTTATCTTGCAACCTTCTATCTGTATATCAGATAACTCATTCAGGTGAAGGTAAAATCGTTGAATTTTCACCTCATGATGTTGTAATTAAAGAGCTAACAGATCCTAGACAGATTTTAGCTACTGGCATTGCTGATGATTCTACAAGGTTGTATAAGTTTCACAACTTTGGGTCATCAAATCTTCCCTCGGTATTTGTTGCTCATAATGATGAAGTGAGCAAACTTTGGCATGAGCGATTTGGTCACTTAAACTATCGCTCTCTTCAGAATCTATGTAAAGAAAATATGGTGACAAGTCTTCCATTGGTATCTTGTAGAGATGGTGTTTGTTCCGGATGTGTACTCGGAAAACATCATCGGGTCAGTTTTGAAAAACGTGCCTCTTGGCACGCCTTAGCCCCTTTACAGGTTGTGCATAGTGATTTATGTGGTCCACTTCCAGTTGTTTCATTCTCTGGCTACAAGTATTTCTTAACTTTCATTGATGATTTCTCCAGACGCACTTGGGTATATTTCTTAAAACTCAAGAGTGAAGTATTCAACATGTTCTTGGCCTTTAAGGCCTTTGTTGAAAAACAATCTGGACATCAAATTCTTAAGCTAAGATCTGATAATGGCGGAGAATATGTTAACAACACCTTCATCAACTTTTGCACTGAGAATGGAATTCAAATGCAACATACTATTCCATATACTCCACAACAAAATGGTGTAGCTGAAAGGAAGGATCGCACCTTAAAGGAAATGGCTAATTGTATGCTTCAATCTAAAGGACTTAGTCTTAATTATTGGACAGAAGCAATTAACTGTGCAAATTACATAATAAATCGCACTCCTACTAAGGTTTTAAAGAATATCACTCCAGAAGAAGCATGGAGCTCAATTAAACCAGATGTAAGTCACTTTCGTGTTTTTGGAAGTGAAGCATGGGCCCATATTCCAGATGAGAAACATAAAGCTTTAGAACCTAAGAGTGAAAAATGCATTTTTGTTGGATATTCTGAAGATGTCAAAGGATATAGACTTATTCCACATAAGTCCAAGAATGTTATCATTAGAAGAGATGTAAAGTTTGCTGAAAATATATCGGCCTACGAGCCTAGTTCGGCGGATGTGCCACCTCTTCCTATCTCTTCTACTTTTGAAAATATTTCTTTTTCAGATGATGAAAGCGAGGATGACAATCCTCCCCCACCTTCTCAGGATCCTCCTTCAGCTCCTTAGCTTCCAAAATGGGTCCGTGCTACTCGGGATGCAGCAGGCGATCTTGCCGGTGATCCTACAGATCAGCGACGTACACGTTCTCAGTTCGAGAGAGCCTCTTCTTTACTGGCTCAAGCTTTAGTGAATTATGATCCTGACACCTTTGCAGAAGCTTTTGGCCATCCAGATTGGGAAGCAGCTATGAATGAAGAATATCATTCATTATTGGCAAATGATACATGGGATCTTGTTCCTCTACCAAAGGGACGAAAACTTGTTAGATGCAAATGGGTTTACAGAACCAAGTATGGACCAGATGGGAAAGTTGATAAACAAAAAGCTCTTCTTGTTGCTAAGGGTTTTCCACAAGTTGAAGGCATTGACTATACTGAAACCTTCTCCCCTGTTGCCAAAATGAACTCTATCCGCCTTGTTCTTTTCCTTGCTACCTCTTTCAAATGGGAAGTCCATCAGATGGATGTTAAATCCGCCTTCTTGCATGGGGACTTGCATGAAGAAATCTATATGGAACAACCTATTGGCTTTATACAAACAGACTCCAGCCTTGTATGTCGGCTTAAGAAATCCCTTTATGGTCTCAAGCAAGCTCCTCGAGCTTGGTATGCCAAAATGGATAACTTTCTTTTAGAAAATGGCTTTTCTAGGTGTCATTCTGACAATACTGTCTACACCAAGAAAGTGGACAAGTCTCTTATCATTCTTGTTCTTTATGTTGATGATCTTATCCTGACTGGTAGTGCTCCCAACCTTATAAACCATGTGAATACTAGCCTTAAAAGGAAGTTTGAAATGACAGACTTAGGACACTTACATTATTTTCTTGGTCTTCAAGTCTTGCAATCCAAGGAAGGTATTTCCCTTTTCTAGTCCAAGTATGCCTGTGATATTCTACGCCATTTTCACATGGAAGACTGTAAGCCAGCCCCTTCTCCCTTTCAGTCTGGAGTCAAACTTTCAGTCACTTGTACTTCTCCTGAAGTTGATGCTACCTTATACCGTCAACTTGTAGGAAAACTTTTGTATCTAACCCATACTCGTCCTGACCTTTCCTTTGCTGTTGGCCTTGTTGCTCGGTTTATGCAAAACCCACGTGAAAGTCATTGGAAAGCAGCTAAAAGAATACTTCGTTATGTTCGAGGTACAGTTCAGTTTGGGATTCATTACAGTGCCGAAGCATCTCCTCTATTGGTCGGTTTCACTGATTCCGATTGGGCTGGTGATCCTGATGATCGGAAGTCTACTGCAGGTTATGTGTTCACTCTTGGTTCAGGACCTATTACATGGGCTTGCAAGAAACAAGGTGCCATTTCTCTTTCTTTAGCAGAAGCAGAGTATCGTGGTGCTGTAGAAGCCAGTAAGGAAGCCTTGTGGCTTCGTCAGATCCTGTCAGAGTTTGGCTTTCAATAGCAACATCCGTCTACACTTTGGTGTGATAATCAAAGTGCCATTCAACTATGCAAAGATCCAGTCCAACATCAGCGCAGCAAACACATTGAACTGCACATGCACTTCATCAGAAAGCTCATCCACGACCATGTTCTTGAAGTGCAATATTGTTCAACAGATGATCAAGTTGCAGACATCTTTACAAAGGCTCTCACAGAGGCGAAGTTCACTAAACTTCGATTTATGGTTGGAGTTCAGGAAGTTGTCACTAAGGGGGTATAGGCTCTAGTGCCTCCTTCCTTCTCCTATTGTGTCATATTTGTAAATCCTTCAATCCTATCCCAAGTTGTTCTTAAGGGGGGATGTTAGGATATTCCGACACATAGGAAATAGTTAAGTATAACTTGGTCTAGTATAGAGTAGGTAAAGTGTGTTTCTTTACTATGTACATTTTGTAATTTACAATCTGACGGTCACGATATGTAGTGATCCGACGATTCATTCTCTCCTTGGTATTACCGACACTTGATCCATGGCTTAACACCTGATTGGTCCATGATCTGTATTTAAAGAGCATGGAGGGTCATTTGTAGGTTAACCGTCCATGAGAGAAGCTTATGTAAATTTTCATTCTTTTATTAATAAATTGCCTGAAGTGGCCGCGTTGGCTCAGGTTGTGCACTGTTTCCCTCTTTGAGGGTTTTAGCCACGTCAAAAGTACTGGTGTATTGATCTGTGATCTGTTTGTGAGCGGTGTCCTTTGGTGTTTTGTTTGAGGAACTTACCCTGTAAATTCCTATAGTCTAAACTTAGGAAAATAAAAATATTAATGGGTATTGATATAAAATTGGGTTAGAAGGTTCTAAATGACATGGATCAAGACAAATTTAATCTTAGTCGTTGATTAGAGATGTGATCTTGGCCGTTGAAGACTCAACATAAAAAGTATAAGAGGGGGCTTGAGGGTTAGTTGGAGATACACCAGAGTGATCAGTCAGTTCGATTTTCTAGAGCGGGGTTTGCTAAGAGAAATTGAACCAGTGGTCAGTTGCATCGAGGGGCAGTGAGTGCATAGCAGAGAGGCAAAGATAGTGTTGGAAGACCGGCGCAGAGGCAAACGCAGAGCCAGAGGAAGCCATGTAGAGGCCAACAATGAATGCGCAAAGGGCTAGAGGGCCTGCGTGAGTGACGCAGAGGCTGTAGAAGTGATGCAGAGGGCTAGAGAGGCTGCGTAGAGTCTCAGAGGGTTGACACAAAGGGTTTTAGGATAACGCAGAGGTCGGGAGGGCTGACGCTGAGCCTTAGTGAGGCGCTGGAGAGGGTTTCGTGGAGTAGACTTTCAGAATATCTGCTTCCAAAGAGAGGTATTACTGCAAGATTATTTTCTCTGTAGGGTGAGCCAGTTTGGCACCCGGTTGTACTCAGAAAAGCTGCTTAATAATAAAACCCTCAGAACTGCTGCACTCGTTTTCCCAAGTTGGGTTTTTTCGGGGACATTTGTCCAAAAATAACTGTGTCCCTCGTGTGTTTGTTTATTTCTTTCAGTGGTTGATCTGTAGATGGTTGAGACTGCATTATGTTTATTTTAGTGTTTATATTGGTTAAATAACTTGTTCATTAATTAACAAGTAGGAGAAATAAACCAAATAGTGCAGAAAAGTTTCTAACGGGTTAGACTTAGAAATTTCAACATGGTATCAGAGCGTTGCAGATCACAGGAGAGCTGAAGGCACCAGTTGAATCAAAGAATTTGCAGCAGAAACAACTGTCCCGAGTGACAGAAGTTGTTCCTAGGCAGAAAGCAATAGAGAAGGGTTGACGCAGAGGGCCTGCGTCATCAGTTCGAGCCAGAGAAGGGGCCAGCGCAGAAGCAGTGAGAGGCAGAAGAGGCTCACGAAGAGCCATGTCATCCTGCTCAGCCAAGTAGGAGTGACGCAGTTGGCTAGTGGAGCAATTCAGCTAGTGCCGGGATTGCGCAGAGCCTAGAGGCTCAGTTCTTCAATTGCTGGGGCATAGGAAGCTAGGGGAAGATTGTGGAGTGTGAAGCTGGTGGGGTGTTGTTACTGTTGAGGCAGAACAATACCTAACAGGACACAACCAAGGTAGAAGGGAGTCACTACCTAGGCAAATTTCTAGCCAAGAAATCCAGATCAGTGTTGCAAGAGAAAAGGGGATCGGAGAGGTGCGATTCGACTGTTGGCAAGAGGATTTCCAGAAGGGAAATCGAGACTCAGAGGGAGTCTAACAGAGAACTTCCAGGAGGGAAGTAGAGACTCAGAGGGAGTCAAAGAGAGAACTTCTAGGAGGGAAGTAGAGACTTAGAGGGAGTCGAAGAGAGAACTTCCAAGAGGAAAGTAGAGACTCAGAGGAGTCTAAAAGAAGAGCAGAGATGGCCATGAACAGACTGAGGGATTAGGACAAGCTGGACAGGGCGTCCAACTTTGTCATCTGGAAGGCCAGGATTCTGTCTATTCTAGATAGACATCGCATCAAGGCCTTCGCCTTGAGAACCATGGCTATCCCAGTTGACCTAGCTGATAACGAAAAGTATGAGGATGCAATGGCCAAGGCTAAGTGCATAATCCTTGATGGGGTCAAGGATCATGTAGTCTAACATATTGTTGAGAAGAATACGGCAAAGGAGATGTGGGACACCTTGACGACACTGTATCAGGGCACTTCCGTGCAGAGAAAGATGCTACTGGAGAATCAGTTGCGATCATATCAGATGCAGAAGGGGGAGTAGATAGATCACTTCCTCAGCAGGTTGTAGGAGATTCAGGACCAACTGACTTCCATAGGGGCCACGCCCGATCAGGAATT
Organism: Pinus tabuliformis; assembly: GCA_031772625.1. NCBI lineage: Eukaryota > Viridiplantae > Streptophyta > Pinopsida > Pinales > Pinaceae > Pinus > Pinus tabuliformis. The sequence continues at coordinate 415,718,552 of CM062819.1, read as the reverse complement.
GATGGTGAGGATTGCCTTGAACGCAGTCTCCGAGGAGTGGGAGACATTCCTCCAAACAATTTTGGGCAGAGCAAATCTTCTAGATTGGGAAGAACTGTGGGAAACACTTCACCAAGAAGAGATCAAACGACTGACCAATGCGGGAAGTAGTGGCAAAGGAGCCCGGGTCAAGAAAAAGGAGGAAGAGGATGTAGCTCTGGCATCTGTGGGGCAACAAGGGAAGAGGAAGAAAAAGGACCTCTCCAAGATAAAGTGCTTCAACTGTGGGGAACTGGGCCATTATGCAACTTAGTGTCCGAGAAAGAAGAATAAGGGAGAGGCATCTGACTCCAAGGCAGCGCCAACGAAGGTAGAGAATGAGGTAGAGGATGGTGACGATTGTGCCATGATTGCTCATGTACCTTTTGAGAAGAGGTTGGGAGACATCGAGCTGTAGTTAGGAGGACTACAGGAGATGAGGGGCCGAATCTTTGAGGTACCCAAACGCTTGGATCATACTTGGTTACGGGAGCCCCAAAGTGACAGTAGTAGGATGGCGGTAGAAGTGGATGCAAACCTCACATTTAAAGTAGAAATTATCAATGAAAAGAAGAAATTTAATTTAATATGCAAACCTCCCATTTCTCCAACATGGTATCAGAGCAAAGGTTTGATTAAGGAGCCTTGAAGATCACTTTGTTGGCATTTAAATCGAAATATGAAGTGTCTTGTGGGTTATCTCGGATTTGTTCAGTGGCATGATCTGTTTTACTTATCTCGCATTACAATAATATATGACAAGCATCCTACAGTTTTGGGCTTACTCTATATAACAATGTTGCACGACTCGTACTCGTATAAGACTTGTCATGACATTGACTCGTCGACTTGTATAAGACTCGGGAACGACCCTTATAAGACTTGTCAAAATACAAAAAAACAAATATGGTAAATTTTAAGCATAAAAAAGAAACTAATGACAATTCCAATCCTTATAAGTTATAAATGTTGGAAATATTGGGAGGGTGAATCAATATTTCTTTTCAATTGCTACTTTTACTAGTTAGATCACTTATATTTAGAACACAAAATGAACAATAAGAATAAACGCTTTTATTAATTTCTTCTTTACAATAAATCAAGTACAATATATGTAGGGCTCCAACCGTAGATGAAGACACCGATCTTCAATCTCCCAGGCTCCAACCTATATTTTCCAAGCACTGGCTTGGACTTCCAAGGCACCAACCTCGTCAATTTTGAGGCACCAACCTCTAGGGATCCAACCCTATTCTCTAAGGCACCAACCTTGTCTTTTCAAGGCTCCAACCTCTTGGGCTCCAACCCTTACTTTACTTCGTCAAGATGTATTTGGTTATACTTCACGACTCTCATTGTCTTCTTTAAAAAGCCTTGTCAATCTTCAGCTATGCTTTCCCTTAGTCTCTACATCACGCCATCAATGACAACCTTGTCTTCCTAGAAGGTATCGCCACTTCTCTTCATGTCACCCAAACAAAATCTCCAAGGTTACCTCATTGTGGCTTCAATGCACCATTGTCTTCAATGGTCTCCACAAATCTTCAATATGCTGCTTCATAAAGTTCTCCAACTCTGCCCTATTCTGTTCTCAAGAGAAGACTTCAACAAGCTCTATTTGTCCAATCCCAATAAATCAACACTTCGACCACGACAACTATGAAAACTTCGACCACAACAACTATGGTAGCTTCAACTACGACCACTGCGACCACAACAACTACGGCAAGTTCGACCATGGCAACTATGACAACTTCGACCATGACAACTACAGAAGCTTCGACGATGACAACTACGGCAACTTCGACCATGACAACTACGACAACTTCGACCACGACAACTACGACAACTTCTATGCTCCTATCTCGAACTTGTGGGAGTATTAACCCAAGAATAATTCCACAAACTTGTCTTCCTTGCTTTTCTGGGTTGTGGCTGCTTCTCTACCTCTTGTCTTGTCTCCACTGAAAAATCCGAGCTTGAATGGATGAATTTAGGTTTATATTTATAGTGGTTTTTCTATATTCTGAAGGGACACATCTTTTTGCCAAGGGTTTGAGCCTACTCAAGTCGGCTTGGATAGTTTAACAATTTTTTACATATGTTGATTTCAACAATTGATTTCTCTTCAATGGTAAGGAATTTGGGGGCATGTGATAGCTCGTTAGAAAGAGGAAAAAATCCTCTACACTCCTATGCCAATCCCATCCTTAAATAGGGTCATTTTACCACCAATAAAATGATTTTTGTTAGAATGTCATTATTATTTTATTTATGGCAGCCATTAGGATTTTAGTTTTAGGCATCCAATGTTTACGGTTTCTTATTTATAGAATTTGTCATCAAGCTGATTAGGATTAGGGCTTCTTTAAAGGTATCATGGGCATCAACAAGATTAGGGTGCCTTTTCAATATGTATTCATGGGCATCTTCATTTAAGGCTTCATTATCAATGATCTAAGGCTTTTCATGGACATTAGGGCAAGGGCGTCGTCATTAGTGGTTTGACTTCTTCGTGACTTGACATCTTCATCGATGGTATCCTGTCAAGTTTCAACCTAGAGACATGACATCATCATCTGGAACCGGGCATCTCAAGAATATTGACATCTCAGTCAATGCTATATTGACATTAATGGCAACCTTGATTAACAATAAAACCACAATATATGCAATAATTCATAACATCATCTCACATCTATAAAAGTACAACATAACATATTCGATTTTTGTAAGCAAAACATTAATACACTGAATAAGAAAAGGACTTGTGATTCCATAATTAAAATAAAAAATGTTAGCAAGTCTCATAACAATCTTGAGTCTCATCACTCATGGATGACCACACCTACAATAAGCCCTCATGGAGCTAGTGCTAACATCGGAAGGCTGAAGCAACTATGAGGCAGGTGTATTTGGAGTCTCCATTTGAGATGGCAAACTAGAGAGATCCTCAGTCTCTTCATCAAGCCAACTCAAATCAGGGGTCTCCTCCTCCACAACCCAATCAGACTCTAAATCAATAGTATCCAATAAAATTGGATTTGCATCCTTTGGTTGCACTTGTTTTGTGAGCATTCGAAGGTTGTAGTAGATGAAAACCAACTTTTCCAACTTCTGATGCTCTAACCTGTTTCTCTTTTTGTCGTGGATGTGTTCAAACACTGACTAATTGCGCTCACAAGAAGAAGCATTGCAGGGTTGACTTATAACTCTGACGACGAATTCTTGTAGTTGTGGTGCCTCAGTGCCACAATCTATCCACCAGAGCTGTAAAAAAATAACAACCAAGATTATCAGTTTGCAATGGCAAACATATAAAATAGAACTGGCAAAATTACAAGCTAAGTTCTAACAATTTGCACTTACAGGGCATTTTCTTGTCCTTGAAATGTTGGCTTGAGATGAATCCAAACATACCAGATGCTTCCTTGTACATATCTCGTTGTATGTTGATTTTGTCCTGAATATCTTGATCCGAGAAGATCTTCTCAATGCATATCATGACACCTGTCATCACCTCAAGATCTCTTTGAATGCTAGACCCCTCATTATAGAATACGCTCAGATTGAGATATGCTCCTGCTGCATGCAATGGTGAATGTAGTTGCCCGTCTCACCTAGAATCAATAATTTGCCATATAGGGATATATTTAGGTTCATTTCCCTTATAGAAAGTCTTGATGGCCTCTTTGGCCCTGTCCATGCCCTCATAGATATATCCCATTGCAGGTTTCTCTCCATCCATCAATCTCAAGACTTTCACAAGGGGCTTAGTGAAGCTGACAATCTCAGTGACTTTGTCCCACAAACTATCACCAAAGACGTATGCTTTCACAGACAATGTTTCTGGTTTTTGTGCTATCATTTCAAATTACCCATTGTTGGCTGCAAAACATTCTTCTCAAAGCTTGGTACTCATACAAAAGGCTTTGGAGGGAAAGAAAGTTTGTAGCAAACTGTGTGACAACTGGGCGACTAAGATCACCCTGTGTGAATTCCCTCATAAAGTTCAACACCAAAGCATGATTATAAATATACTAGGTAATCTGCTTGCATTCTTGCACAACATCTTGCACTCACTCCAACTTCCCAATGACCTCTAGCATCAAGTCTATGCAATGGGCAGCACATGGAGTCCAAAAAATGGTGGGATATTTGGCACAAAGCAACCTTCTAGTTGCCACATAATTTGCTACATTGTCCGTGATTACTTGGACAACATTTGTAAGCCCAACTTCCTCCACCACATCAGCCAACAATGAAAAAATCAAATGTGCATCTTTTACATTTGCAGATGCATCAATGGATTTTAGGAACATGGTTCCTTTAGGCAATCTACAACAAAATTTATTATTTTTCTACCCCTCTGATCTGTCCACCTATTAGACATAATTGTACAACCTGTAAATTTCCATGAGCGTTTAATGCTTTCCAATTGTTCCTTGACACACTCAAGCTCCTCATCTAGCTCTTCCCCCCTAAGTGCATTATAAGATGGGGCTTTGTATCAACACTTGCAATGGCATCCACCATGGGCTAATAAAAATAAGACTTTGCAATAGTTGAATGAAACACTGTTATGGTACCAAAACCTCCTCATTGCCATATCTGCCTCCTTCCTCTTCTTTTCATTAAACTTATCCAAGATTGGTTGAGATCTTGGAGTTGTACGAGGACTGAAGAAAGAAGAGGTTATACTCTTGTTTGCCACAAAGCTTGAAGAGGAGTTACCAATACCTAAACTTTGAATCCCTGTTTCACTCTGAGATGAAGATCTACCTATCCCAACAATCTCATCCTTCCTTTTTACCCTCTTAGAACTTTCTTCTTTAATGGATTTCAAAGCAGCTGCCATTTCAGTAGTGACTTCATCAGGGCAACTTTGACAACATTCCTCACCATTCTCAAGAATTATGGCTAGGTGGTATTTCAACCTGTTTATGCTTGCATGCATTGTGGCATGGCAATTATTGCACTTGCTGGTATTTCAACCTGTTTATGCCTGCATGCATTGTGGCATTGCAATAATTGCACTTGATATGGTGGTCATTACTGGCAATGATTCGTTGACCATATGCCATGTCGGATCACGAGGCTTTCTAAAACCTTTTAGTGGCATGGTGACAGAATCTGGAAGGCAAAAAAAAAAAATATATTTTTTTTGGTTTTGAATTTTTTTTTTTTAATTTGCAATTTTTTTGGCTATGTGGCTAAGAAACTCAGCCACACAGGGCTGCTATTTGGCCTGCGGGCTGAGGAGGACTGCCTCCTCAGCCACGGGGGCCTGTGAGATGAGGAACACTACCTCGTCAACCCACAGGCCCTGTGGCTAAGTTTCTCAGCGACACAGGCCCAAACAATAAAAAAAATTTGCAAACATAAAAAAAATTCAATACAAAAGAATAAATAAATTGAATACAAAAAAATTACATGGAAAACATTCTAACAAGGTTCATGAAGCCTACCTGAAGCTGGGTCTGATCCGATGAAGCCTCCTTTAGCCTCTTCCAAGAGTTCCTTCACTGTGCAATGGAGTCACTCAAGGCTCATACAAATTAACCAAACACTCAAATGACAAGTGAATGACAAATGGAAGGGAGAGAGGTGCTTATAAATCATTTTCTTCCCTCCAATTTCCCTTTCCCTCCACCTCATTTCCAAAATAGAAAAAAAAAACTGAACATTTTGTGCCTTTTGAGGCTTGACGGGTTCTATAAGGGTCTGATAGTGGTCCTATAGAATACCTGCGGGTCTTATATGGGTAGATGGGTTCTATAAGATACTTGCAGAGTCTGGGTCTTAAATGCGCGTTCTATGCGAGTGACCTGGCTCGGCATAGACCTTGCCAAGACTTGCTGGTACTCGTGGGTCTAATACGGGTCATGCTTCAATGTTATATAATGACATTGTATCTAAGTTGACTGTGGCTTGAAAATGTACAGTGACTAGCAACTTTGGCTTGCAACACATAATGGCTTGTTCTACATAATTTGAGGAATGGCGGCACACATTTAAGAGATCCGCATTTCTCTCTGTGACAATAGGATCGAATGACCTCTTTGTGGATTGCTCCAAGTGGCTTCATATATATACTATGATTCTATGGACTCGTTTCCATCTAAAAGACTCACATTACAGTGGTATTCATTATTTTGTGTGGTTGTGATTGGCATCGCTCTATACGCAACATGTACAATGGGTCTCTATTACAGTGGTTTGGACTTCAAGAAATGATGATGATTGCATATCATGGATTTACAATATGGTGGCTCATTTCTGACATAATTATATTTATAGAATTTCATCACTTCTCTGTAAAGCATCACACTATGTATGGCTCGCTCTTGCTTCTATATGGCAAGATCTCGTTTTGTATTGTTCTCTGTGGCAAGTTTATCTCGACTATGATCCACACTTCTATTGGCTCGCTGGAGGGTGGCTTTGTGCGACATTATATGTGTAGTGATGGTATCACGACTTCATATTTATCGTTGACCCAATCTATGAGTGACTCATCATTATGGGTCGCTCGATGATGTGTGGGTATTGTATGGTTCATATATGGTTCACAATACATTGTGACACATGCTATTTTGAAGCTCGAACTCTTCCACTATTTGGATCTAATTTGTGACTTGACAATGAAACAATAAGACAACGAGACAGTAACCATAGTATGGAAATTATATATGTTGTTATAAAATTGATGAATAGTAAATTATGTATAACAATCATAAGACTTCAAGAAGTCGACTTGTCTTCAAATTGATCATCTTGTGGCTTGAAGGCTTGAGCGGGGGAATAGAATCTACATAAGTTATGACCGTGGTGATCTCATATAATATGTAAAGTTATTTACATGAGGAATATCATCTATGGCCGCTGAATGGAAGTGACAAGACTCTTGACAGTAATATGACAAACTGTTCTCATATCCTTGTTGGATGCATTCATGTGATGATATTGTATTACTTGACGATATTATGGATGGATAAGGTAGTCACCCTATTCGTGAAGCCAACTTGGAGCTTTGAAAGAAGACAAATGTTTGGCTTGACACTAATCACTGGACAAAAGACTGAGTTTTTAAAAAGGATTTATGAATGGATTGGTTTATCCTTACAATTAGAAGTAGCCTTGAATTGATAGATGAAGCTAGCAACTTAGCGTAGGAGAAGTTGAGGCACATGTAATGAAGATAAACCACTTATTAAAGAAGTGTTGACAAGGACCAAGATCTCGCAAAGAAGATAAAGTGGTAGAGCATGTTTTTGAAGAAGGCATGAAGGACATAATTATTTGGGAACTAAATGAAGTTTGAATATCTTTTTGATGCAGCTTCCGATAATCATGGAAGCCTAAGGTACGTAGTCTTTGCATATGGGGTATGTCTGTAGTATGGTTAGGTTTTGGTAGTTAGCTTGTAGGGTTTTACAATTCCTTTGCGGTAGGTCTTGATGACTGTGAAGTTGCTAAGGTTTGTAGGACTTGTAAATCTGTGAAGTCTTGAAAAACCTTATTATTTAGGGTTTTTGAACCCTAGATTGAACTAACCCCAGGAACGAGAAAAAACCCTAACCCTATTTGGTTGTTCCCTCTAAGAAAACCCTAGCTCTTGGGTAATGATATATAGGGTTTGCAGGGCTAAATAATTCTTGAAACCTAGTTTTGAAAGAAGAATCTAGGGTATGTGGTAAAAGCCCTGCAAAGAAAAGATGAAGTCTAGGGCTTGAAGACAAAACCCTAAGAATGGGTGCTTTCACTAAAAGTAATAGTCCTAATAAGAGTTAGGTTAAGGAGGATCTAGGGTTTGAAACTAAAACCCTAGAAATACAGTTTTGAGAAATCGTAGAAACCCTTTATTGTTCAGATTGACATTATGCTCGTCTTTGTATATCTTGCTTGGTTGTACATGTTGGTTGCAGGCACATAACAAAGGCTGTCAAAATTATAAAAGCAAGATGAGAAGGGTTGAAAAGTAAGACTCGTTCTTGATGATAATGATGAGCATAATGGAAAGAGGGAGTTGTAAGGACCCTGATGATATCAAATCTTCCAGTGGATGAGTTCATTCCAAGAACACATTGATGATCGAAAGTTGAAGCTGAACCTTGTTGCAATATGGAGAATGTTGACTTTAGATGGAGCAAGTAACAAAATTTGACATAACTAAGAGGTTATTATGATCTGGTAACTTTGATATCGATTTGGGATATGACTTGGCTCCCTGGTAGGACATTGCAAAAGCATATGAAGAATTTGGAAGGAGAGTTTGCTTGATGATGTTGTACCTACAATTGTGTGATTTATGGAACACATGAATTGTGTGGATAAGACTTTTGATGGCTTGAACAAGCATGAGAACATAATTGATATTGGAAAAGTGATATGACTCTTAAAGAGTACAATGCAAAACTTTGTAGAAGGCATGTGCTAGTAGTTGTGTGAAAGTTTTGGCTCCTTAAAAAAGATAGATGAACCAGTGGATGATAAAGTTGATTGATGATTGACAAGATCTAGAAAGATTGAAGTCTGATATGTTATGGTGTTGCGAGGTGCCGAAAAGCCCTATCATGAAGATAGATTGAGAAGTAATTTGGCTTCACAAAATGATTGACATCCAAAAAAGTTGAATAAGTAAGAACAAGTAGTTGTTATGTTGATGATGTAGGAGACCAACTAAGGATTTTGATGATGTCTCCCTAGTTGAGAGGGAGCTAGGATCTATTCCCTGATTGAGAGGGAATGAGGATTTCCTCCTTGGTTGAGAGGGAGTGATGATTGACATTATATTATTCATGTGTCATGCACTAGGCCATGACTAACAACCGTACGTCTAGTGAAGGTCATGGAGGGAGAATGGGGTCCTGAGTATTGGATAAGCATTTGACACTGGTACTCCTTAAGGATTGGCAATCCAAGATAGGAAGTAGTCTCTTGAACCGACACTCTTTGAGGTTTGGACAGGGTATCCAAGATAAGAGTGGTCGAAGAGGATTGATATTCTTTGAGGATTGGGGATCCAAGATACAAATAGTCCTAGAAGGACATACCCGATGAACATCCGGATGGGGTATGTGCCTTGAGAGGTAGTGTGGTGTCTCACGTAAAGCCTCCCAACATTGTGCTATGATCCAGTGGAGAGAAAAATCTTGTTAGTCAAGGCCTTGTTATGTTGACAATGTTGGTTATGATGTTGATGCTTAAAGATGGCTTATCAATCCAACTCTTCTTATGAGAATATTTCAATTTTAGAGTATCCTTGTATCAGGTGTACAATTATGAATACCTCCCTAGTTAAGAGGGAGCGTTGGAGAATCTAACTAAGTTCGGTCTTCATAATTGTATTAAAATGTATTTTGTAAAAATAAAAAGAAGAAAAATAAATTTATTATTATTATTTTTCTAGACAAGGCATGCATTTCATGCCCCTAGGTTTATTAAGTCATTTTGTCATGAGTCAAAGTCCCATTTGGGCTAGTTGTAAAAGAACAAAAAATATTTTATATTTAGTGAAAAAGAGTCAAATTGTCCCCAGACCAAGTCGACCCATCAGATAAATCGACTTGCCCAAAAGGACGTGACTTTTTAGATACACAAACCACTCTATATTGGCCAAGTGTGCTCCTCCAATTGGACAAGTTTTCGTTGAGGTTTTGTGGCAATATATGGGAGGGTCTACGGCAAGATGTGCAAATGCATGTGGCAAGGATAAACGCATCTCTGTGGAGCAGAATAAGCAAATTTTCTGTGGCATATAATTTGAAAAGGGTGCGAATTTCTGAGGCTAAGAAGATGCGAGCTTTTGATGCTAAAAGTCTGTAGAGATATGTGAGTTACAAAGGCCTTTTTTAGTGATAATTGACAAGCTAAAGAAAGGACTGTAATAACAGTGATACGACAACTAGAAGAAAGATAATGTGGGCTACAGAATGGACAAATGTGAGATAAGGCATCATAATATGATGAAGAATAGAGGGCTGACTTGGGATTGTTGTGGAAGTTTTGGTTATGGGTTATGGATATCTCATTCTGATTTGATTCAATAAGAAGAGAATTTTTTGGGTTTTTCCCTTGGAGGGGTTTTGCCTTGGCTTGGAGTCTATATCTTGTGTTTTTTGTGTTCTTGTGATCTTCATGTTTTATGTTTGGTAATTGCTTGATGAAAAAGAGAAACATAATAAGATAATGCCGACAAATTCATAAGTAATTATCAATGTAAAGGAGAAATTTAATTTAATATGCAAACCTCCCATTTCTCCAAAGAAAAAGACTTCTAAAGTCCTTGAAAGGAAATGAAAGGAACTCAAGGCTTTGGACTAAAATATTCATAGGTGGATAACTTTAGCTTGATTGGATATTCTGATTCATACTTTGATGGAGACAAAGAAAAGAGAATGTCTATTTTAGGCACTGTTTTACAAAACGGCCGAATCGACTCCAACTCGGCCGAGTCGAACCGAGTCAATGGCCTGGGGAGTGACTCGGCGAGCTAACCAGTCCGGTTGACCGAGTCACATATGACTCGGCCGAGTCACATATGACTCGGCCGAGTCATATGTGACTCGGTCAACCCGGCCGGGTCCGTTATGACTCGGCCGAGTCACTGTTGGGACGGCTGGGCAGCGTAAATGATAAAAAAATTTCACTTTTTTGGTAATTTTTGACAAAGTTAAATGCAGTTTATGGATTCCAAAGGGTAATAGTAATTTGTTAAATGCTTTTGGGGTCCATTTCCCCCTCCCAAACCCTATTTAAGACACCCAAATGCTCTCATTCACTCACAGCAGTCTTATGCATTTGAGTGAGAGTCTTCTTTGAGAATTAGTGAGCAGTTCTTGAGCTTGTTTTGGAGCAGCAGTGAGGAGTCTTGGAGGAGCATTGTAGCTGGAGTGAGGAGCTTCTTGGGCAGCCATTTGGAGCAGCATTGAGGAGCTGATTCTTGGAGCAAGCTTGAGGAGACAGTTTGTGCTTGGAGGTATTTTTTTCCACCTCTATAAATCTGTTTTTGCTTAGTAAATTTTAGGTGCATATCAAGAAAGCTTAGAGAGTGTTTTTTGTCAAATAAATGAACATTGAATCATTTTTTTTTTTTTCATTTTCAGATTGTTTTCCTAGTCAAAAAATGGCACCTAGAGCAAAAGATCCTGCTTGGGCATATGTTGAAATGGTTGATAGTCAGATGCATTGCAAATTTTGCCATAGGAAAATTAAGGAAGGTCCTGGGGGCATTAATAGGCTGAAACAACACTTGGCAGGGATTACAGGCCAAATTACCCCATGTACCTCATCAGAAATTGGGGAGATTAGAAAGAATTTGTTGGCCAACTTTGAGAAATTTAAAGAAGATAAGGCTAGGCAAAAAGAGATACAGGCTGAAATTGGGAGGAAGAGGGAGATACAAAAAATGATGGCTACCAACCCCCACTATGATTTTGAGGGTTCTTCCTCTATCCCTCAAACTGAGGCATCCAACCCTTTCCGTTATGTTCCTCCCTCTTTTGGTTCTGTTCAAGATAAGGGAAAGGGTAGAATGAATTTGACAAAGGGTGATGTGACTATCAAAAGTTATTTCACTCCCTCCTCTCCATCAGATGCACATGGTCCTGAAGTTAGTAAAGGTCAAATTCAGCCCACTTTAGATGATCATTGGAAGAAAGAATTGAGGGAGACTGCTTGTGACTAGATAGCTAGATGGTGGTATGATGCTGATATCCCCTTTAATGCTGCTCGTTCACCATATTATGAGCCTATGTTTGATGCCATACATGCTGCTGGAAAAGGCTTCAAAGGCCCTACTATGCAAGAGCTAAGGGGGTTTCGTTTGCAGAAAGAAATTCAATCCATTAATGAGTATTTGCAAGAGTTCAGGGACTCATGGGCAAGAACAGGGTGTACCATTATGTCAGATGGATGGACTGATCAAAGAAACCGTACCATCATAAACTTTCTTGTCTTCTGCCCACAGGGAACCATGTTTTTAAAATTAGTTGATGCATCTGATAAGGTAAAAGATGGCCACTTGTTGTTTCAGCTATTGGATCAGGTTATTGAGGAGGTGGGGGTGGCTAATGTTGTTCAAATCATCACAGATAATGCCTCTAACTATGTTCTTGCTGGTAAACTGTTAGAGGAAAAACACAAGACCATCTTTTGGACCCCATGCGCTGCACATTGCATAGACCTCATGCTTGAGGATATTGGAAAATTAGATTGGGTCAGAAACACTGTAGATCATGCCAAAAGCATAACAAAATTTATCTACAATCATACACTGGTTTTGAGTCTCATGAGGAAACACACTGGAGGCAAGGATATTATTAGGCCTGCCATCACTAGATTTGCTACACATTTTTTGACATTGCAATCTATGCTTTCCCAACATAGAAACTTGCAAAAGATGTCTTCCAGTGATGAATGGAATCAAAGCAATTGGTCTAACAAACCAGAAGGCAAAGAATTGAAAAGGAAAGTCCATGAAGAAACTTTTTGGAGAAAGGCAGCAGAGATTGTGAAGCTTGCTGAGCCACTAGTTAAGGTGTTGCGGTTGGTGGATGGGGAAAGGTTGGCTATGGGCTTCATTTATGAGGCTATGGATCAAGCAAAGGAGCAAATACAGACATCATACAAGGATAGAGTGGCAAAGTATGGGCCCATTTGGGCAATCATTGATGAAAGATGGAACAATCAACTCCATCGCCCTATACATGCAGCTGGGTATTTTTTGAACCCACGGTATCATTATAAAGCTAAGGAGTCATGAGCTTTGAGGGGGGAGGTCAGAGATGGACTGGTTGATTGCATTGAACGCATGATCCCATCGGAGTCTGATCAGCTGGAGATACATCAACAGGTCACATCCTTCAGCAATGCAACAGGTACCTTTGGGAAGAACCTAGCAAAGATTGCAAGAGAAGCAGATGAGCCAGGTAAACAAAAATTTCAATTTTCAATTTCTTAATGGTTTTACAGTTTTACTTTTTTTATTAAAGTTTGTTAAATCATTTATAATTTGAAAGTTAGATATAATTTGTAATTTTGTTGAGCTTCAGCCTTCATCTAACTCATAATTCATTACACTCCTATGTTTTTTGCAGCACAATGGTGGGAGGCCTTTGGTGGCCAGTGCCCTCAATTGCAAAGGTTTGCAATTCGTATTTTGAGTCAAACTTGCAGTGCATCTGGGTGTGAGTGCAATTGGTCTGTCTTTGAGAGGATTCACACAAAGAAGAGAAACCGTTTGGATCAAAAACGGTTGAATGATCTAGTTTTTGTCCAATACAACCTTCGGCTCAGACGAAACCAATTGCTGAACAAAAGACCTGATTCAGATCCCATTGTGTTGGAAGACATTGATCCAACATCAGATTGGGAAGTGGAGAGTCGTCCACCAGAGTTTGATCCTGATGAGGATCTTGATGAACTTGAACATGTTGTTCAACTTTAGCCTGTTCAGTTGAATGCAGATCCCAATCCACCAGCCTCAGTCTCACAGCCAGCAAGGACTCCAGTTGTAGGTGCTTCCTCTGCTCAGCCACGACAGAAGCGCAGCCGCATATCTACTCTATCTCAGCTTGCATCTGCTGCACAGCCTGCTAGTGGTACTGGTACCACTTCTACAGTTGCAGTTGGAGACGATGATGATGATGAGGAGCCATGGGGCCCCTTGTCTGACTCTGATGATGATGATCCAGAGATTGGTCGAGATGATCTTGGCTCCTCTGGCAGTAGCTACTAGCCAGTAGAACTAGTATTGCAGTCTGGTCACCATCACAGTTTACTTTTGTTGTAGAGGCCATTTCTAGCCTCCTTGGTTGTTTGTATTTTGTTTTGAGCTAAGTCACCTGACACGGGGATTCGGGACACGTAGGATTCGGGATTCGTGGTGTCGGATTCGGGACACGCTGACCCCCGGAACAAGACACGTTAGGACACGTTATATATTATTTTATTATATATATATATATATAAAATATATATATATATATATATATATCTTAAAAATTAGTTATTAGCATATTTCTTACACAAATTTTAATTAATGATACAAATTTATTGATTTCAAACATAGATCTTCATCATAACTAAGGTCTAAGTATTTTTGTAGTCAACGCATAAGTCTCACTGTCTCAGATATGTGCCACTGCCAGGTACCCACAGTGATACTTACACTGCCCTAAATATGTTGAATTTGTGGCACTTCTGAGTACTCTAGGCCTCTGCACAATGGGCTATCTTTATCAGCTATACGCACAGCCACTAAGAGGAAGACTTCAGCTCTTTCCAACTCATGCCAATGTGGAGAAACCCGACCCAGAATTCAATAATATGCAGAGGATGACCCCACACTTACTCCGTTTAGCATTTCAATCACATTATGGAGGCTAAACTATGCCACCGTGCAGAGCTTTGGACAAGTATCTCTATGTTTCGGATGGGCACCACAGAGATAACATTTCGACCTCCACACAGAACTCGCATTTCTCTAAAACATTCGGATGGGTATAAGGTTTGAAATCCACAGTACAGGAAGGCAGAACAGAGCTCGGATGCCTCTACGATTTCATGGGTAATTACAGTCACTGTACCTCGCAAATCTCTGAGATTTCGTTTAAGTATTCCAGTCCTCAAGCTCGGGTGATCTTGGTAAATTCTCAGTGGATATCACAATGGAAAAGGACTCGGACCTGCCTCCTAGCAGCCTCGGCATACATGTATCTCAGTAAACATTCTAGACGCAGTCACATATTTGGTGATCACTATCTCAACATATTTAGTCACAGTCTTGGTATCTTCATGATAAAGAGGATCTCTATGATACGTTCTCACTGCCCAGAAATGTACAACGAACTCATTCTTTATTATAAAACACAGTGGCGTATACCTTTCAGGCTTTCTCTAATCATAATGTTATCACTTTGGTCACGCATAATGAATGAATAAAACACAGTAGGCTGTAGCGTATACCTTTCAAGATGGGTTATTACAGTGGCAGGCGTGATAAGGGTTCGGTGATCACTGATAAGGCGTGCCGCGTGATACAGTTTGTATTACAATTTACAAGTCATTTGACATTACATCTATTAAGTTTTAACAGCTCAGCAAACTAACCTTAAACCTGCAAATTGCAATGCGGTCCGCCGCTCCAAATCGCTGTTACGGTTTGCAAATCGCTCCAAATCGATGTTACAGTTGCAAATGCGGTCAAATGGGAATGAAAACAGCGAATTTAAACCTACCAGCAGCCCGAAAAACGAATCCGAAACCAGGATTCGATTCCAAAATCGTGACACGTTCTTCATTTTTTGCACACGCTCAGGACACGACGTACCCGAATATGACACGACGAGTCATTGAAACATGACACGTGTCAGGACAGAATCGTGTCCGATTCGGGATTCGTCCAGGGGTTTGGACGAATCCGGTTTCATAGGTTTTGAGTCTTTGATCATGTATGACAGTTGACTATGTATTGCCATTGGGTACCATTTTGATATAGTGGATTGGTTCATGAGCCTACTTTGATCATATGTTGTCTTCCATCTATATTATAATGCTGTGTGTTTGGAAACATGAATAAAAATCTTTAAAATTATGTTTAAAATATTTAAAATTATGTTTTTTAATAAAAAAATAAATATTTAATGTATTTTTTACAACGACCGAGTCATTGAAATCGAGCCGGCCGAGTCATTACCGTTTCGGAGTCGGAGTCGGAGTCGGAGTCGGAGTCGGAATCGGAGTCTTAAAACATTGATTTTAGGTTATCTTATAAGTCTTGGATTAGGAGTTGTAGCTGAAAATGGTTGTTATTGATGTCAAAGGTGGTCCAAGTAGGCCCCATTTAGATACCCTATCTTTGATTGCATTTTTACTCCAATTACCTAGCTCAAATGGGAGCATAATATATATGGTTGGAAAGCTTATTTTGAGACCTTTCCAATGATATATGGCACTCCCTCTAACTCCTCAAGGTTGAGGAGAAATGATCTTTTGAATAATTCATTATGCAATTTGCCAATTCAGCCCAACCAATGCACAAGTCGACCCAGCTAGTGGGCAATTCAGCCTTGCTTTTGGGGGTCAAACACACTATATATAGGTGTTATGTGGGGGAATCTAGGACTCACTTGCTCAAGCTAATTCAGGTTTGTCTAAGCAAGTGGAGGAGCAAATTTGAGCTTCGTACCTCTTGAACCAAGTGAATTGAAGCTGAGTTGGAGAGGTTTCTTGTGGGAAGGGTTTTTGGCACATTTTGGAAGGGGTTTTGGTACTCCTTGGGAAGGTTTTTGGTCTTGGTTAGAAGGTGAGTTGCAGAGCTATTCTAGAGGCCAAGTTTCAGCCTTGTTGAACGTGAGTTTCAAGCCTATTGAACGTTGAGTTCAGGCCTAGTCTGAAGGCTGAGTCTTGGAGTTTTGAAGTCTTAATTCAAGTTTGGTTTGAAGGCCAAGTTCTTGTGCATTGAAGGCCAAGTTTAGATGTGGTTTGAAAGTTGATTTCTGGTGATTTGAAGGTCGAGTCCAAGTCTATTTTGTGGTTGAAGTTGTAGTCTTGTTATTAATCAAGCTCTAGTTTGATCTTTGAGGTGGTTGAGCTTTGTTGGAAAACAATTGTAGGGATCTTTGGATGACGAGTTTGGTTGGCTAAGGCAGTGTTAAGGGAGTTGTTAGCCAAAGTGGTTGTCATGTTAAGGTGATGATAGGGCTGAGCCCTTCGTGGACAAAGGTGCAGTAAGAACAAGGGACAAAGGACAATTTTTGTGATAGGCCCATGGGTTGCATAAGGGGGGAGTTTAGTGCAAAAGTTGATAGGTTCCAAGAGTGTTTAAAAGCCCTATGTAGGAGAAATAAATTTATAGTGTTGAGTACAAGTTGCTAGATGGGCAAACCTTCTGTTTCAGCATATAATAAGCCTAAGTAGTGATAGCTGGACAGTGAACAACAAGAGTTGAGGAAGTTGAAGTCCCTGATGGGTAGACCTCTTTTTGATCAAATACAGAGAATTGACATGTCGAAGATCAATTCTAAAGAGGCAAGTCAAGAAGCCTAGTTAAAGAGCAGAAAAATTAAGGTGTATAGGTTAAGTGGTCATAATCAAGGTTGAAGGCACAAACCTGAGAGTTGCATGATTAGATGACAACTCATTGAAGAATTTGCTGAGGACTAGAAGTTATTAATGACAAATCCAAGAAACAACTCGAAGATGTAGGTTGGTGCCTACAATTTAGTTGTGTTGGTGCTCAACTGGGGGGGTTTGGTGTCTACATTTGTTGAGTTGGTGCTCAGCTAGGGAAATGAAATCTCTTGTTGGTTGGTGCCTATGAAAGTTTTAAGTTGGTGCTTACTTTGTACAAAGAATTTACAAAATATTTATAAAGGAAAATTGTACAAGTGTTTATTATGTAAAGATTTGTGTTTCATGATTTATGTGCATCAAATGTTTTAAAAGATAAAAATAGTTATAAATAATGAAATGTTTATTCACCCTCTCTCTCAATATTTCCAACAATTGGTATTAGATACAGTACAATTAGACACAACCTTGTTAATTTTTCTTGGGGCTATATTGCTTTTTGCTTTGATAATTGCATTTCTTCATTTACACATTAAATTCACCCCACAACATCATAACATTATTCAGATTTACATCATTATTCAACAACATATGCAACTATGTAGAAAGAATAATATCACCATCATCAATACAGTGGAACATAAAGGAACAATAGAAGAAAAACATTCACATATAGAGACACCAGGATTGGTTGGAGTCAGAGACCAGGGCAAAACCCACTCTGGGGAAAATCCTTTCAAATTCTTCTTCTTATTAGATTATCATGGAATGATTAAGCAAAAGAGAGTACAATGATCCATATCTTTATCCATACAACTATTCAACAAAAATCAACTAAACAATATCCATGAGATGAACCCAACTATGCTCATACGCAAAAACCCTGATTCAAAAGCCTGTAATGAACTGTCACTGTCTGCGGTCAAATGAGCGAAAACTTCGGACAACTGAAAATCCAAACCCTAGTTTCTAGTCGCATGGATGATGTGTTGTGCATGAGACCGAAAGGCTTCAGTCACACAGCTGAGCCGACCAGCCAGCGACGACAACCGAGATCCCTCTGTGACATGCCTACGACTGAGCCCTAAAACCCTAAAACATAAATGCGAGCTTCAGACCTTGTAATTTCACCTTCGTGCGAACCCATTTCTTCGCGGATCTGCCTCAGATCTGTGCGAGCCAAAAACAAGAAAGAGAATAGAAGAATGTCTCATGATGATGTCCAAATGAAGTTGAGGTCACTTGTATTTATAGCTTTCCAAGGGTGTCCAATTTGCTTTAGGGTCTACCTGATCAAATATGTACATGTGGGCTTATAATTAAAAAATACACTTTTGCTTGTCCAAATTTGATGATCTTTAAGTCGATCTTGGTCCTCTCGAAAAAAGCAATTCAATGCAATCATCATCTCCATCAAATGGCGTTGTCTAAAGTGGAATTTGACCCTAGTTTCCAATTTTAACACCCTCTCTCAACTAAGGAGAATTCCACCTGCATCATGTCATGAGTATTGTATCATCAAATCATATCCAATCTCAAATATCTCATCATCACTTATCGTCACTGTTCATCTTGATTAATCTCTTGCTTATTCTTGCTTATCTCTTGATTGTCCCTACTCATATGCTAAACATTCTCGAACCTAAAAGACGAAGAATTTGACATTGAAGGGGAGCTGAGCCTACCACCCTTTATCCATTGGGGAGCTACTGCTATCACCCGGAATCTCTTTGTGCGGGGAGCCCAATGCTACCATCCAGGAAACATCAACAGGGAGCCAAAGAAATGACTCACATCAACATCAAAGAGCTTAGCTTAACATCGGGGAGCTTAGTCTCAACCCAGAATCTCATGGAGGAGCTAAACATCTACAACCCCATATCGAGCAATAGGTGATATAGGGGAGCACATCTCAACCCATCCTATTGTGTGCCAATCTTCCCAACAATGACCCTTAAGAGTCATGTGGTAGAACACCTGCATGATAATCCGAGCTTGGGCTAGCTACCCAACTTACCAATAGGTAAGGATTACATGCCCCAAGCCTCCTCAACCCATTGGCCAGATGGGGGGGGACAATCCCAACAAGCCAGACTTGTGGATATGATGCCAACTGGGGTATTCTATACAAAGACCAAGATAAGGGAGCAACATCTCCAACCCTATGGGTAACAGATAGGGGTGATACCCTATTGTCCAGAGATTCCTCAACCCTAGAAGCCTCCATCTCAATTCCACACCCTGAGAGCTCAAACAAGGGGGAAGAGCTGGCTTAGTGTCCCTGACCAACGTTGCTCCCTGTAGATCAACAACATATCATCGTGCTCATATATGGTAATCATCACGTCTCAATAACAACTGTCTCTTGTTCAGACAAGACATCAAATCAAATATCATATTAGAACAATATATATATATATATATCAATCACAGATACCATATTCATCCTCACAGATGCAACAATCACAAGCCTAAGCTTGTCTTATAGAGAAACACTATCTCAATATATCAAGGCATCTCAGTCCCAACTATATATGGGATTTTTTTCCAATCGGTTCCCACTCTTTGTCATCACAATGTATCCATGTCATATCCAAAACCTGTTCAAACATCTCTCTAAAGAGCTTCTTCATCCTGCCTCACAGCTAGCCATGCTATCAACATCGTACTCAACCTCGGTCGTGCTTAAAGCTATGGAATTCTTGTCCAAAACATCATGGCAAATCTCATACTAAGGCAACACCCAAATGTGCTTATATCATCAACATCAATACATCCATGCAGTCACATATCAAAGGAAGAATTCTCAGACCAAAAATAAATCATCCCATGCAAATATCTTGAAGTGAGATTTGCTCAATCATGCATTAACTTAGAATATATGGACGAGTGTTCATATGGAACATCAATGCTTTAATCAACTATTGGAAGCCAAGTTAGGTTCAACAATATATTTTCATAACTTCTTGAAATTTGATCGGAGTGTCCAAGGATTTGCCTTTCCACTTTCTATAATAGCTTCACTATATAGATTTTCTTTTCCCAACTTTAGGACGTAATACATCATGCCATGATTCTTCATTTCGAACTTTAGAGGCCGTCTCCCTCTTACTTTGATCATCAGAGGCTCGTTGAATTAGAGGTTTGGATCGACACATTATCTTGGCTTCACCAGATAACTGTCAATGCGGACATATCAGGATCAGGGAGCTTGCTTCATACAATGCTTTCTGCAAACATAACACTTGACCAAATCAATATGTTTAGCCTTACACAAATCAATACTGTGCAATCAAATCAACTAAGTCAGCTTATCAAAGTTTAGATGCTAGATCAAAACTAATATCAAACTCATCAATATCACTTTAACAAATTCTTTGGACTAGGTGATCGGTAGAGCTCATATCCAAATGTCAAGTTACAACACCTTTTTATTTACCAAGCACTATCCAATCAAACTTTATCAAGCCATACTCATGATCATAGCATGAATCATTTCTACCACTAAATATGAATGGATATTGTTATCCATGATAACCCTTGGAGTTAGTTTTTGAGTCAATTGGTTAAGTTAGGGTTTTGAGTTTTCTTAAAATAAAATTCATGTACAAAAAATCTTTTTGGTCATATAGGCAGTTTGTAGGTTCATTTTGAGTTTAAGCTAAACGTCATCATAAAGGTTAAAATCCACCTACATACGTCTCGGGCTTATCTAGTCATGATTAGTTTTTTGACAGTTTAGTAGATTTTCACAGCAACTCCAGTTATGGAAACCGAGGGTTTGCTATGGAAGTTCCTTACACTTCCGTAGCAAATCCGTCTCTTCAAACACTTGTCCTGCTAGGAAAGTCGGTTGCTGTGGTAACGATATAATTTTTGAAAAGGATTATGGCTAGAGTCACGGTGGGTTATGATTACATGCTATTTGTCTTTATCCATCTTTCCCAAAATGCGTACACCATATAACTTCATTCCTATATTGTTTTCATTCCACTTTAAATTGCTCTTGCTGTCATAAACTCGGTCTTATTGCTATTCAAACTGCTTTTGCTATCAAAAACTCGGTTTTACTTTTATCTGTGTTGGTCTTGCTGTCCTTAGGATAGGTTTGTTGGTGTCAATAGCTGGTCTAGCTGTCTTTAGTGTAATTTGCAGGTGAGAAGCAAGTCTCAACATGTTGAAGCTATGTAGCACATAAAAAACAATATAAAAGAGGCTCAGTTGTGAGATATGAACCAATGGATATAAAATTACTGGAGGAGGACTCTACCTTTGCACAAAATGTTGAAGCATATGTACAAAAGGAACAATTGGCTACAGGCAGGGAGGAAAAGATTGCAAGGACAAGTCAAAGCCTTAGAGACTCAAATTGAAATGATCAAAGATGAGCTTTTAAAGAAAGGTCTCAAGATTTTCGCTGAAATAGATGCCACCCCTTGAAAATGGTAACATCCTTAATTTTTTCCTATGCTATGTTTAACCAATAATTTTAGTAGTATACAGGCTTGTACATGCTATTAGAAATGACATGGAGGTGGAAGAAATCATGAAAAGGCAAAATCTCAGAAAGTTGATAGTTTCATAGCAACTCCCCATATTGAAGGTGAATATTTGCTACAAAATTGCTGTAGCTTTTCATGGAGGAAAAAGCAAGTTTAAACCTCAGTTAAGGGAGTATAAATGGCATGTGTTTAGCTAATAAACATCAATGAAGACTTCAACACTGTCAGAAAATTCAAATAGCTAGCAGAAAGGTGTTCTTTTGAAATTTGCTACGGAAATTCTGGAAATGACTGTTTTAGTAGTCAAATTCAAGCTCACTTTCTGACCAAATGGAAAGGAATTTTGGAAATCTGAAGGAGGTTTTTGTTCAGCACGAGCTCATCTACAAAAGCCTCTCTCAGTTTTTACACATATATCAGGGTTTGGAAGATATGCACTTATCTTTGAGGCCTATTTTACAGAATTTTTCCTAGCCAGATTTGTTGCAGAAATTTTGAAATTCGACTTGGTGGAGGTCCAGGTCAGCAAAGTCAACTAGGTCAGCACATCCACATGGCAAGAGCACATCAGCAATCCAGCACACTCAACATTTGGTTGGATTCGATAAGGTTCAACAACAAAATATTTATGGGCTCATAAATAGATAGAATCCTATTTGAATTCAAACTGTATTAAAACATAAATATCCCTATAAAGGCTCCATGTTTTGTAATTCAATTAAAATTAGGTCTCTTAGCTATGCATTGAATCTAGCCCAGGTGGCATATTATTGTAGTGGAGACCTCACTCTATATATGTGTAACTTTTTCACTTTGAAGAGTTGATCAATGATGTGAGAAGGCCACTTTATGTAAATCTTTTATCCAGTTAATATACATTTGCAACAGACTTTGTTTTTCTACTTGAGATTCAGTTTTGGCTTTATGTTTTCTTATCATGCTTTTATGTTGTTATCAGTGTTCATAGCATATTGATTACTTGGAATTCATGTCAGATTGCTCCAACTTCCTTCAATTTGCTGTGTTTTACTGTAAATGTTTACTTCACACCAGTTTAAAGCCAAAAATGCCTCAGCTTCCATTAAACAATGTTGTTTGTAATTGAATTTTTTCTTAACTGACTCCATGCCCAATGGTGGTAGCCATCACACTCTCTTTCACCTGCAAAATCACATAAAAATCCAGAGTTAGCCATCTGAAATTTTTGAGTTTTATACAGTGAATTTCATAAGTATTTTGAGAGAGCCCTCTCAGATTGGAAGGGCTAACTTCCAGTTAAAAGTTGGTTTGAAATAGTTATGCTTGGTTGGAGGTTGACACAACCCAACCTATTCTAACCTAGTGATAACATTTTGGTGCGTCTGCTGGGAGCCGAAAAGCTCCATTTCCCAGATTTTCTTTGAGTCTCTTCATTCTGATTCTTGAGGGTAACAGGAAACTAGAGTTTTCTAAAGGTTGTGATATTACCTTGGCGACTCCAATCTCAAAAGATCCAGAAGATCAAAGCTTCATGGTGACTCCACTACTTGAAGATCAGTAGCTTGAAGAAGTTCCAAGATGAGTTCTACTGCAAGAAGAAATGCTAGGTATGCTCCTATGGATCGATCTCATATCTATGGTTTTCCAAATCCTATGCCTCGTGTTGATTGGTTAACCCATCTTCCCATGTTCAAAGATGAAAAGAAAGATGATGCTGTTTTGCATTTGGTTAGATTTCATATGCATGTATGTAGACTGAGGGTTGAGTTTCCTGAGGATTGTCTCATGAAGATGTTTATGGCTACCCTAGAAGACAAAGCTAGAGTATGGTATGAAGGGTTGCAATTAGGAAGCTTGTGTTCTCTTAAATATTTCCATAGAATATTCTTTGGACATTATGGGAAGTCTCATCCTTCCTTACCACAATTTCAAGACTGTTGTAATTTTTGTAAGGGTTTCATTCAATATCTTGAAAGTATTGATGATGATGTAGAATGTATGGATGATGAGGAGATGTTAGAGGCACTTTATGAATTTTCTTCTCAAGCTAGTTGTCATGATGATCAAGAAGTTTTCCAACAAGCAGATGTCTCTTCTTTAGTTGAAGATGAAATGGATCAACAATTTGACAGTCAAGTCATATTACATGAAATTTATGAGAATTTGCAGCCTTGTCAATCTATATGCAGTCAAAGGTATGAGCCAAATCATTCAAATTGTTTTTCAGCCCATTCCTTTTCTGAGATTTTATGTCAAGAAGAAACTCCTCAAGATCAGGTTGTTGAAAATACATGCATGAAAATTCTGAACAGTGAGGTAACATGTGATGAAAGTTGTCTACCTAGACAAGAACTTTTTTCCATTGAAAATCATAATGATGTTGTCCCAGTTAAAGTGCATGAAAGTTCACTTTTAGGTAAACCCGAGTTACATGAAGAGCTGAATATACAGGTTTTACCTATTCTATTTGAGGATCATCAAAATGACATGGATGATATGCATAAAGTTGTTTGTATAGGAGCTGTTAGTGTTCAGAATCAAGATGACAATCCTCAAGCAAAATTACCAAAGGTCAAATCAGAATTGTTTGATAAGAAAAGATTAGTTTTGATGCACACAATATGGATGTCATGTTTGAAGATGTTAAAAAATGTATGGATGTTTTTGTTGATTTACATGGAAGGGAAGACAAATCTATTGTTGCCCTTTTATTTGATGATGTGCTTGGAATTGAAGACATAGGACAAAAGAATCCAACGGTTATGAATGAATTCAACCCTCATGGTTTTACTCATCAAGAAGAGGTGATTTTTCATGATTATCAAGATTGTTTGGTAAGTCTATTCCAGTCATCAGTGAAGGTGGAGTTTCTTTCGTTTATAATTTCAGGTTATGGATTCAGTTTTTATTTTGAGTTGCCAATAGATGGTCCACTTAAGAACAATCAAGGAGCCCAAGTGTTGGATCAACTCTTTGACTGGTTATACTAGAGGTTTCATATTGCTTGAATTAAGCAGGTGGATTTTCAGATGTTAGAGTAGGGTTATTGGTACATAAATAATCTTGTTGGGCAAACATTTCCTTCAGCTTTAGGCTACATTTTGCAGTTGTCAGTTTCAGTTTGTATAGCAGTTTGATATCACATTAAAGCAATAGTAATTGGTTTCCAGTTGGTTTGTAGTTTGCTTTTCAGTTTGGTGAGTGGGTTTGAATGTAGTCTTCAAATTGGGATCAACCCAATGGTCAGGCAATTGGTCTGCTGGTTCTTTGCTGCACCACAGGGGCGCAACATCCCCATTGGAGCCATTGTTATCCATGATAACCCTTGGAGTTAGTTTTTGAGTCAATTGGTTAAGTTAGTTAGGGTTTTGAGTTTTCTTAGAATAAAATTCATGTACAAAAAGTCTTTTTGGTCATATAGGCAGTTTGTTGGTTCATTTGAGTTTGAGTGGGACTTCATCATAAAGGTTAAAATCCACTTACATATGTCTCGGGCTTATCTGGTCATGATTAGTTTTTTGACAGTTTAGCAGATTTTCGCAACAACTCTAGTTATGGAACCGAGGGTTTGCTACGAAAGTTCATGACACTTTCGTAGCGGATCCATCTATTCAAACACTTGTCCCTCTATGAAAGTCTGTTGCTGTGGTAATGATATAATTTTTGAAAAGGATTATGGTCAGAGTCACGGTGGGTTATGATTACATGCTATTTGTCTTTATCCATCATTCCCAAAATGTGTACACCATATAACTTCATTCCTATATCGTTTTCTTTCCACTTTAAATTTCTCTTGCTGTCATAAACTCGACCTTATTGCCATTCGAACTGCCTTTGCTGTCAAAAGCTCGGTTTTACTTTTATGTGAGTTGGTTTTGCTGTCCTTAGGATAGGTCTGTTGGTGTCAATAGTTGGTCTAGCTGTCTATAGGGTAATTTGCAGGTGAGAAGCAACTCTCAACGTGTTGAAGCTATGGTAGGACATAAAAAACAATATAAAGGAGGCTCAATTGCAAGATATGAACCACTGGATATGAAACCACTGGAGGAGGACTTTACCTTTGCACAAAATGTTGAAGCATATGTACAAAAGGAACAATTGGCTACAGGCAAACATGGAAAGATTGCAGGGACAAGTCAAAGCCTTAGAGACTCAAATTGAAATGATCAAAGTTGAGCTTTTAAAGAAAGGTCTCAAGGTATTTGCTGAAATAGATGCCACCCCTTGAAAACGGTAACATCCTAAATTTTTGCCTATTCTATGTTTAACCAATAATTTTAGTAGTATACAGGCTTGTATAGGCTATTAGAAATGACATGGAGGTGGAAGAAATCATGAAAAGGCAAAATCTCAGAAAGTTGACAGTTTCGCAGCAACTCCCCATATTGAAGGTGAATATTTGCTACGAAATTGCTGTAGCTTTTAATGGAGGAAAAATCAAGTTTAAACCTCAGCTAAGGGAGTGTAGATGGAATGTGTTTAGCTAATAAACATCAATGAAGACTTCAGCACTGTCAGAAAGGTCAAATAGCTAGCATAAAGGTGTTTTTTTGAAATTTGCTACAGAAATTTTGGAAATCACTATTTTAGTAGTCAATTTCAAGCTCATTTTCTGACCAAATAGAAAGGAATTTTGGAAATCTGAAGGAGGTTTTTGTTCAGCATGAGCTCATTTATAAAAGTCTCGCTCAGTTTTTACACAGATATCAGGGTTTGGAAGATACGCACTTATCTTTGAGGCCTATTTTACAGAATTTTTCCTAGCTAGATTTGTTGCAGAAATTTTGAAATTCGACTTGGTGGAGGTCCAGGTCAGCAAAGTGTTTTTGAGTAGCTTTATCATGACTTAATAGAATATAAGATACTTGTCCAATACCAAGTGCTCCATCTCATCATAAGTACCATGAATGAAACTTACTTTCGTATGCAGCCATTTGTGAAGGTGATATACTCATCATATCTTAAGGCTTACCTTGCCATCCAATATTGCAGTTGAGACATAGCATTGAAACAATACACCATACATACCTTCTAGTATTCAAATACTTGTGCACCTTCTTATTTGACATTGGTAGTAGGAGCACTTTGTCAACTTCTCTGTCATGGACAACTATAGCTCTTTTCTTCACATCTTTTCTTGCATCTCAGATGATCCTCAAGAAGGATCCTGTTAATTTTAGGAATGTTCTATGCTTAGAGCAATTTATTTCAATTTTCACAGTTAGCTCAATATCTTTTCCAGATTAGCAATCACTTCAGCGTTAAGGTAAACTGTAGATAGAACATAAACATAAATCGCAGAAGACAAGCCAAGCCAAGAGGACACAAGATGTGGCGCTAGCCAGGGACACACCCCAATGTGGGGAAACCCTTTATTAATTCTTCTTATATGTTCTTCAATAGTTCAACAGGGAGAGAGAGAGAGAGATAGTACATTTACAACAGAAGTCAACACTTTGACTTATCTAGATAAGAGCATAGATCATCTCTAGGAAGATGATACATGAGATCAGTTGAAGACATGCTGCTTCAACTGATTCTCCAAGGTGACTTCTTCACCTATCATCGTGCTGCATCTCGTCATCATGCTGCATTGTTGTACTGCTGTCCCATGTGCCATTGTTTAACCATGTTGTCATACAACATGTCTCATGTGCTTGCCACAACTATCCATGCTGTCCATGCTTGCCATGCTACACCATTCTTGCTATGCTGCACCATGCTTGCCATGCTTGCCATGTTGCACCATGCTGTCCATGCTTGCTGTCCCATTGTGCCACTGATGCACAATGTCATCGCTGTCCCATTGTGCCACTGCTGCATAATGTCATTGTTGTCCCATTGTGCCACCGCTGCACAATGTCATTGCTGTCCCATTGTGCCACTGCCTCATCATTGTGCTGTCCCATTGAACATTGTGGCACAATATCATTGCTACTAGTACTGTTGTTCCATCACGGCTTGTTATCCCAACAACCCAACATTGTCGCTGTCCCAACATACTTACGCTGCTCTAAATATGTATGTACCTTTGCCTCGCTGTCCTAGTTTTATTGTTGTAACAGCGGTACCTAACAGTCATGCCAAAAACACTGTTGTTCTGGGCATATGGCAACCCTTAACACTTTCTTCAGCTCACAGTTCTAGGGTCCTTGACTGCAACAACCTTGGACTGGTTAGGGTACTTCCAACAACCCTTCAATCTGCCCAGAAGTGCCCTCCTTTACTGCCACTACCCTTCTAAGACAGGAGGAGACCCTATACTACATTTTATGGACAGTCTATCCCTCATCAATGACTTTGGCTTTCCTCTGTTTGCTGCGGCTTGCTATATCAAGTCTCCTCTTGACTGCGGTAGACCATCACTCTTCAAAATGATCCAAAAATAGTCCTTATTGCTGTGGCATAAGGCCTGCGGTTAGGGCACACCTGGACAGTGACTAAGGCACAAACTGAACTGTGGATTTCGCCTCATACATTAGCGTTTAGGGCTTGTCTTCCACGTATAATTAGGCCTCATCCTTGGCTGCAGTTAGGGCACGTTGAGGCCTCCTTTATACATCATTCATCTGCGTCTATAGTTGTGCGTTAGTCCTTCTATTCTCTGCAGCGAGGGCACAACATGACCCTCCTTTCTCTGCGGTTAAATGTCTTTTCCTAGGACAACATTTAGGGCTTTTAAGGATAGTTGCTTAGGGTCTCTTCTAGACCTGCGTTTAGGGCAGTTAGAACTTCTCCTCGCTGCACTATAGAAGTCTCTTCCATGATTGCATTAAGGCTTCTTCATTGAATGCATTAGGGCTTCTTCATTAGGGCAGCGTTTAGCCTAGGGCACTCCCTCTAGATCTCTCCTTCATCAAAACCCAAAACAGAATGAAGAGAGAGATCACAAGAGTGTGAGTGTGTCAAAATGACTTGAAGGCCACCTCTATTTATACTAAAACGTTGAGCACAAGTGGGGGCAGTTTGGTTGCTGGCTGACCTTGACGAATTGTCTTATAACACAATTAAATTCATAACTCCATGAATACCTGTCGGAATTGGATGATTTGGATCAATCCTACACCTCTCGATGAGAGGGATCCAAGAAAAATATCAGCTGCCATAAATAAGATGACCCACATGGAGTTTGGCCCTAGTTGCCAATTTTAACACTCCCTCTCAACTAGGGAGAACTCCATCCGCTGATCCATATGTCTGATTGTACTATCTCTGCCATCAGGGAGAACTCCATCCCTGCACTGCTCTGTTGAACCATGAAGAAGAACAATTGATCGAGAATGTCTCATACCATTCTCTACTGACCCGAAGCCAGTTTCATATGAAGAGAGTGTGTCATACCACTCTTACTGACCCGAAGTTAGTTTCATTGATCCCGGATCAATATTACGAGAGAGTATCTCAAACCACTCACACTGATCCTAGATCAATGGAGGTCATCCTAGCATAGGGGGTACGGTAGATACAACGATGCGTCCATCGATAGTACTACTATGGTCCCTAACCCCATTTCCCTGCTCATTGGCCAGATGAGAGGTACTTCCCATGAGTCCCAGACTGCATGGGCAGGATGCGTCGATAAGAGAACCATTCATCCTGTCCCTAAGTCGCCTCGGGGTATCATAGGGGAAGGCTGAGCCATTCACCCTGTACACAACACACCATTAGTGGAGGGTGAGGGTGAGTTGCCCTATGGTCGCATGTTGCTCCAGTAAGTACCCCAAGCCCCTCAGAGCTCCTAGAGCCCAATGCATGCAACATGTAGGACCCTTATAAGAAGGTCTCTTAATGTCTCCAAGTCGTTCGGGAAAGTCACAAATTTGACCTTTCCCCAGGGTGTAGACAGAGTGTTTGCGACCTGTACATCAGTCTCAATACGATGGAGCCTCCTTGCTCATTGACGTACCATATCCTAGATAAGGTAGTATTTGATGTCTATATGCTGGAGCAATTATAGAATACATGATTACTCAACAATCGAATCCCCCCCTGGTTGACACAGAAGATCACGGTGGTATCCATCATGTGTAAAAACAGCTCACTGAAGAGCTCCCGCAACCAGGCAACTTCACACGAGGTCATACTCGTAGCTATGTATTCAGTGTCAGCGGTGCTCAAAGCAACCGTCTTCTGCATCCTGCTCATCCAATATATTGAGCAGAACCCAAAGAGAATCAACACTCAAAAGTGCTCATGAGATCCTCCACACTGCCTGCCTAGTCAGCATTTGAACAATCATGCAGCTTCAATATTTCTGGCAATGTATGTCAATCCATGAGAGATTGTGCCCCGAAGACATCTCAGAAGATTCTTGGCACCAATGCAATGAGGCTCAACCATATATGAGCTCATCATACTAACTACAAATCATATGTTTGGATGAAAGTTCACCAAGAACATCAACATGAATGAGTTTATGAAAATCAGAGGTATTTCCCAAATCTGGTCTGGCATCACTACCATATAACCTCTGAAAGTTAAGATCCTTGAGGTAGTCACGGGCTTGCAGTTTACCGTTCCACATCCAATATCCAACTCCCTCTTACTTCTACAAATGAGAGGGTCTGCACCTGTCAGAAATAGGTTGTCCTCAAAAGGTGCCGGTATGATAGGTCCATCATCCACAACCTTCAAGCAATGGTTTGGATCGGCTTCACTCTTAGTGAATCTTAGCTTCATCAGATAGCTATCAATCCTCTCATACTATGCCTGGGGTGTTTTGCTTCAAGCCATAGAGGGATTTCTTCCACCTGCACACATGAGATTCTCGATCATGAATCTCAAACCCCTTGGGTTGTTCCAAACCTGTGGACCTATTACATGAGGGGAATGGTCCCCTTGTAAGATTTTCCTTTGGTACATCTCGGACATGTACCTTCATGCTCTTCTTGAATTCAGGCATCCCTGTCACCATCTGACTCACATTGGGTAGGGCCCCATAATAAGTAGACCTCCAGTGCTATAGATGAGATGTGACAACTGACATGGTCCCCAATGGACCATCCTGCAACTTGATACAAATTTCCAACCCTGAACCCATGAGTAAAAACATCTTAGAAAATTCTATTTTCAAACATGTACCTTTCCATCGATGAATGCCACCCTGAAACCTTTGACTTCCATTGCTGAAATGGGCACCAGGTTCTTCTTGCGATCAGGTACATAAAGAGATTCTCGTAAATGAATCGAGTTAACCCTCATTCAATTTAGGGGTAACATTCCCTACAACCTTTCCAGGATAGGTGGCATCGGCTCCAAGTATAATCCCACGATTGTTTCCATCTCTTACCAAATTCGAGAGAGCACCCTTCTATCCGATGAAGTGCCTTGAAGCACTATAATCAATAAGCCAGATTCCCACAGAATTTGAAGGAGAGGGCAAATAAAATATAACGCTTCTTTATCTTATAAGAAACAACATTTGATTCTTCATACTTGGGGTTCCTTGCTTTCCTTCAAGAGTCGACTGTTTCCTTGATGACCTGCATTACCTGTCATTCCTCCAATCGTTGAAGGTGTCTCTGGAATGATTGTTATCTTCATCAAGAGATGTGTCCCTGTCATTCAAACACTCCTTCGCATAATGGCCGAACTTATTGTAAGCAAGGCATTTGCCTTTCCTTTCACCTTGAGATTCAGACTTCCCATTGAAGTGATTTGTAGATAGGCCATCAGAAGCTTCCACTGCGCCATTCTGATAATATACTCTGCTTCGACTTCACCTTTGGTGAATTTGAAGAGGGATGAGGAATCCATTGATCCTTTTGTCCTTTCCCAACTATCTTCGGTGATTGCTCTTTCACTCTTGCTTGGGCTTTGTCTTCACCTCAGCTCTGATACCATGTTAATTTTATGTATGTTCTATGCTTAGAGCAATTTATTTAAATTTTCATAGTTAGCTCAATATCTTTTCCAGATTAGCAATCACATCAGCATTAAAGTAAACTGCAGATAGAACATAAACATAAATCGCAGAAGACAAGCCAAGACAAGAGGACACAAGATGTGGCGTTAGCTAGGGACAAACCCCAATGTGGGGAAACCCTTGATCAATTCTTCTTATATGCTCTTCAATAGTTCAATAGAGAGAGAGAGAGAGAGAGAGAGAGAGAGAGAGAGAGTACATTTACAACAAAAGTCAACACTTTGACTTATCTAGATAAGAGCATAGATCATCTCTAGGAAGATGATACATGAGATCAATTGATGATTTGAAAATGGGGCTTCTAAAGGCTTCTTGTGAACTTACAAGAACCTCTCCCACTTCCAAAGCTTAAATTATTCCCAAGTCTTTATGATTAACCAAATGCGGAATTAATAATGCTTGAAAATAGGTGTATGCTTGTGTTTATTTTTGACTGTTTATGTGCTTTAAAATTCTGTTGTTTATGCTGATATAACATACATATAACAGTAAACAATGCAGCCATAAAACAAACACATAAGACAACAATTTAATTAGGAGTTCACCCAAAACTCTTGGGCTATGTCTCCGTGAGCTCTAGTCAACTCGACTAGGCTCTCTGGGATTATGGTATAAGTCCTTTTACAAGCTCCTGGCTCAACTCCATTGGTTTACATAGAACACAATGGGTTTAGACACCATCTTATCCCTGGCTCTTGAAGCTCTCGACTTTCTGGCTCTGGCTCTGGCTCTCGGCTTTGGCTTTGGCTCTGGCTCTTGGCTCTGGCTTTGGCTCTTTGGCTCTGGCTCTGGCTCTGTCTCTTCGACTCTGGCTTCTTTGGCTCTAGCTCTGGCTGTCTGCAACTTTCAGCTCTTTGGCTTTTCACTTGACCTCCAAGTGACCCCAAAGACTCCCTCAGCTGCTCTGTACATTAGCTTTTTGCTCTCTATGCTCTCTTGCTTCTGCCTTGCTCTTAATTGAGCTCTCTGTCTCCTTTGAGTTACTTTTCCGGCTCTTCGGCTACCCCAGCCGTTTCTCTGCATATCATCATCTCTCTGTGCCTCTGCGGCTTCCCTGCTCCTTGTCAGTTCGATTGGCCATTTGGCTCTACGGCTCCGTGGCTTCAAAGTGCATCATTGCCTGTAAAAATGCCTGCTTGCATCGTGGCATGAGGATCTGGAGTGGTTACACAGAGGTTTCGGGGCCTTCTCTCAAGCCAAAACCCGAAATTAGAAAAAAATCCATTACACAGGTATTTTTTGGAAAATACACTATTGGGCGTGTATTTCGGACGTGAAATCCCATTCAATCGCCCTTAAAATCCCTATCGGGTCCGCCATTAGGCGTTATATCGCATTGCATTAACGTATTGGGCAAAATCCCAAATACACAGGAAATACGTGAAAAACCTGACAGAACTCTTTCTATCGGACCTGAAATATTATCGCATCCGCCCTAATATCGCATCGGGTCCGCCTTGGGTTGCTTTCACAAGTTCCACCGTCGATCTACGAGATCTCCGATCCAACAGTCAATATGTGATTTCAGGTGGCTTAGGAATACGTAGGTTACTCGCCCGAAAAGGCGGTTTTCCTCTCTCCTCTGCTAGCCACGCGTCATTCATTGTATGGGATCGGGCGGAGCCGGCCCAATACCATTTACCGCTTGAGGCCTGCCCGAAATCCCGCTTTATCGAAACTCAAATAACATGGCACCACGTTTATAATTCCTTTTCGGGTCCGCTTTATCGCTTCGGGCATCTTTCCCTTGTATTTCGGTTTTTACACCGAAACACGCTTATACACAAGAAAGTCCCTTTATGGTGGAACTCAAAATCTATCAGACCGGGGTTATAAAACCCATCGGGTCCGACTTTCGCTAATCGCTAATCATATGTATATCGCCCCTTTTTCATCGCTGCGATGCGATGTATCGCAATTGCAAGTCGCGTAGGCCCGGGGGTCCGTCCTTTGCCTCGTGGCATCGCCAACGCCGATCCGCCAATATTAGCGATCACAATCACATTGCCCAGGGTCCCGCCATTAACACAGGCCTATCTTCGACCTGATATATTGGAGATCGGCAATCGGGGGTTTCTCCCCTTTCCGCTTAAGTCTGCCTCTTGGACTCTTCTCTAATGCGATTTCCCTTTATAAGGGTTTTTTTGCCATTTTTAGGGGATTTTGCCTTTTTTTCCAAAGAACAAAGGGCATCTTCTTTCTGCGATAACTTCTGCATCCTAAGTCCATTTTTGCCCATTCAAGTTGCAGTAGATTCATAATGAAAAGATCTCTGCCATGGGGCTATTTCTAGTAATTTCCTTGGACTTTCATTTTCCTCCTGTGAGGAATACTTAGACTTAGGAGTCTATCCAAAATCCATTTTGGATCAGTTGAAGACATGCTGCTTCAACTGATTCTCCAAGGTGACTCCACCTATCATCGCGCTGCATCTTGTCATCATGTTGCACCTCACCATGCTGCACCCTATGCTACACCGCTGTCCCATGTGCCATTGTTGAACCATGTTGTCATACAACATGTCTCATGTGCTTACCACAACTATCTATGTGGTCCATGCTTGCCATGTTGCACCATGCTTGCCATGCTATCCATGCTTGCCATGTTGCACCATGCTGTCCATGCTTGTTGTCCCATTATGCCACTGCTACACAATGTCATTGCTGTCCCATTGTGCCACTGCCTCATCATTTTGCTGTCCCATTGGATATTGTGGCAGAATATCGTTGCTGCTAGTACTGTTGTCCCATCACGGCTTTTTATCCCAACAACCCAACATTGCTGTTGTCCCAACATACTTACGCTGCTCTAAATATGTATGTACCATTGCCTAGCTGGCCTAGTTTTACTGCTGTAACAACTGTACCTAACAATCATGCCCAAAACACTGCCGTTCTAGGCATATGGCAGCCCTTAATACTTCCTTCAGCTCACAGTTCTAGGGTCCTTGACTGCAGTAATCTTGGACTGGTTAGGTTACTTCCAACAACCCTTCAATTTGCGCAAAATTGCCCTCCTTTACTGCGACTGCCCTTCTAAGAGAGGAGGAGACCCTTTACTACATTTTCTGGACAATCTATCCCTCATCAACGACTTCAACCTTCCTCTGTTTGTTGCGGCTTGCTATATCAAGTCTCCTCTTGACTGCGACAACACAACACTCTTCCAAATGATCCTAAAACAATCCTTATTGTTGCGGCATAAGCCCTGCGGTTAGGGCACACCTGGATAGTGACTAGGGCACAAACTAAACTCTGGATTTAGCCTCATACATCAACGTTTAGGGCCTGTCTTCCACGTATAATTAGGCCTCATCCTTGGCTGCAGCTAGGGCACGTTGAGGCCTCCTTTATACATCATTCATCTGCGTCTATAGTGCTGCATTAGTCCTTCTATTCTCTGCGGCTAGGGCACAACATGACCCTCCTTTCTCTGCGGTTAGATGTCTTTTCCTAGGACAACGTTTAGGGCTTTTAAGGACAGCTGCTTAGGGTCTCTTCTAGACCTGTGTTTAGGGCAGTTAGAACTTCTCCTTGCTGCGCTATAGAAGTCTCCTCCATGACTGCGTTAAGGCTTCTTCATTGACTACGTTAGGGCTTCTTCATTAGGGCAACGTTTAGCCTAGGGCACTCCCTTTATATCTCTCCTTCATCAAAACCCAAAACAGAAGGAAGAGAGAGATCACAAGAGCGTGAGTGTGTCAAAATGACTTGAAGGCCACCTCTATTTATACTAAAACGTTGAGCACAAGTGGGGGCAGTTTGGTTGCTGGCCAACCTTGACGAATTGTCTTATAACACAATTAAATTCATAACTCCATGAATACTTATCGGAATCGGATGATCTTTAGATCAATCCTACACCTCTCGATGAGAGGGATCCAAGAAAAATATCAGCTTCCATAAATAAGATGACCCACATGGAGTTTGGCCCTAGTTGCCAATTTTAACAGATCCACTTATCACATCTCATCAAGAAGTTAAAGGTATCTAAATACTCACATATTCATGCAGGAAGTATAAGTAATAATCAAAACAATATTCATATCAATAAGTCTAAACAAAAGTAAAGACATAAAGGAGCACCATAAATCAAAAAATACTTATCTTCCATGAGAGGTAATCATCTTCTTCTTGAACCAACCTTTAAGAGTCATCACTGTCCATTATCCTAAAATATTTCCACCAACTTTATTAGCAACGAGGCCAAATAGAGACTATCCCATCTAGAGCTTCATCAAATCTGTCGCAAGTGTTGGAGCATCTTCACATTGACCGTGCTAGGATTTCTAGATTTCATATCTCAAACCTTCGCCATAATCCAGGGTTTCTCTCAAACCTTAACCTCATAATATGTATCAAACCCTAATACAAAAATTGCCTGGGATTTCCTTCAAACCCTAGAATTCTTTTAGGTCTCCTTCCATCAAAGATGTCTTCACAGGGGTGATCTTTAATGAATTTTCTTCAGCCTAGCTTTGAAACCATGTTAATTTTTTTTAGGACTATGTTGTTCTTTGCTTTGATAATTGCATTTCTTCATTTACACATTAAATTCACCCCACAACATCATAACATTATTATGATTTACATCATATTCAACAACATATGCAATTATGTAGAAAGAACAATATCATCGTCATCAATGTAGCGAAACATAAAGGAACAATAGAAGAAAAGCATTCACACATAGAGACACCAGGATTGGTCGGAGACCAGGGCAAAACCTACTATGGGGAAAACCCTTCCAAATTTCTCTTCTTATTCGATTTTCATTGAATGATTCAGCAAAGGAGAGTACAATGATCGATATCTTCATCCATACAATTATGCAGCAAAAATTAACTAAACAATATCCATGAGATGAACACAACCATGCTTATATTCAAAAACCCCGATTCAAAAGCCTGTACTGAACAGTCATTGTTCGCGGTCAATTTCCAAACACCGCGGTCAACGAGCGAAAACTTCGGACAACTGAAAAACCAAACCCTAGTTTCCAGTCACATGGAGGATGTGTTGTGCGTGCAAATGAAAGGCTTCAGTTGTACGAATGAGCCAGCCAACAAGCGACAACAACTGAGATCCCTCTGTGACATGTCTACGTCTGAGGCCCAAAACCCTAAAACAAAGATGCGAGCTTCAGACCCTGCAATTTCACCTTTGTGCGAACCCATTCCTCTGCGGATCTGCCTTAGACTTGTGCAAGCCAAAAACAAGAAAGAGAATAGAAGAATGTCTCATGATGATGTCCAAATGAGGTTGAGGTCACTTGTATTTATAGCCTTCCAAGGGTGTCCAATTTTCTTTAGGGCTGACTTGATCAAATATGCACATGTGGGCTTATAATTCAAAAATACACTTTCCCTTGTCCAAATTTGATGATCTTTAGGTCGATTTTGGTCCTCTCGAAAAGAGGAATTCAATGCAATCATCATCTCCATCAAATGAGCTGTACAAAGTGGAATTTGGCCCTAGTTGCCAATTTTAACAAACAACTGGAGGGTAGACCTCGGAAACAAAGATGGAAAATTCGAGAAGTCGTGACTCCAAACCCTTGAAAGAAGTCTCCTCCATAGCCATGAAGATAGAATCTTTTAAAGAAGATGAAGACAATAAGAAGAATCAATCAGATATGGAAGGTAGACCTCGGAAACAAAGATGGAAAATTCGAGAAGTCGTGACTCCAAACCCTTGAAAGAAGTCTCCTCCATAGCCATGAAGATAGAATCTTTTAAAGAAGATGAAGACAATAAGAAGAATCAATCAGATATAGAAGAAGTTTACACCATTGATTTTGAAGTAGAATTTGTGGCTGCTCAAGAATAAATAGTTAGGCTCTGAAAGGAAAATATAAGGCTTAAATAACGCTTGTAAATCTTTGAAGAGAAGAGTCATAACATTGTTGAAACAAAAGTTGTCCTCCTGAGATGTCAAGCAAAGGAAGCAGAAAAGAGAGAAGAAATGTCAAATCAATTGAAAGAAAAGGTTGACGATTATGAGAAGTTAAATGCAGAAGTTGATCAAAAACTAAAAGAGCAAGAGAATTTTTTGGAGAAGTTATCTCCTTGAAATTTCAGCTAGAAGCTAAGATAATAGAAGAAGTGATGAAAAGCCAACTGAAGGAAAAATAAGAAAATTGTGAGAAGCTTGAAGCAGAAATTGTGTCATTAAGGAATGAAGTAGACAAGCTCAACAAGAACTTGAAAAGTTCTCAAATGTTGGATGATATTCTCAGCAGTCAAAGATCACCATACAACAAAACAATCTTGGTTATATGGGTGAGATTTCATACAAAGATGCAAGCCTCAGGTCACCAGAAAACAAGATTAAGAAGGCTTGAAAGTCATGCTAATATTCTTCAAAGCCCCAACCATAGTGGAAGTAAGGGAAGAAATCAGGATGAGTTTGGAAGAGCTACTACACCTAGAAGCTATACAAGTAGCAGTGAAATAAGAGACAAGGATCAACAAAGAATTGAATCTTCTCCAAAGTAAAACAACTTAGAAGCGCTGTTTCATGAAGACAATCCTTCTTAGCCAAGTCTATTTCTTGGTCAATTTTTTTATGCACAAACTTTGGACATAAAGCAAGAGATTGTAGAGCCTATGATAGGGATGATTATAGAGGTCCTTATCATACCTCTAGAAGCAAAATTGCAGGCAGGGTTTCTTGATTGTGAAAATGCAAATTTTTATTTTTAATTTTTTTTTCTTGTGCCCTAGGTTCAATCTTACGTTAAAGAATAAAAACATCAAGAATTTTGGACCCCATGTAGGAATATGGTGAACCTAAGGGGGGGTTCAATAGACAAAAATTTGAGTTGCATGTTGTGTGGGAAACATATGATAGGGGAGATATCTTGATTGAAATACCACCTTGCACAAATTTTGAGACATGACATAAAACTTTGCCCAGATGCATCTCCATAAATCATTCGTATTGCCATCAAATCACTAGAAGATAAAGATTTTGCCAAAAGTAACAAAGCAATTGTGAAACACCAAATTGCAAGGGGAGGAATGGGCAAGCAAGAGTGATTCTTCAACATCACCTTCCACAATGGCCAACCCCACATCTACCTCATCAGTTTTGTTCCTAGAACCATATATGGTGCACAACCTTCTATTGGGTCAACACTTAAAAGAAAGGAAAAGGAAGAAGTTGACAAGGTGGACAACCTTCTATGGAGTGAAATTTCTTTCAGCATTGCCAAGAACAATTCATTGCACTATGTTATATTTGATGTTATTGCTATTGTTGGGCCCGGGTGCAAAGTCCCTTCCTATGATGACTTGAGAGGGCCTATTCTTTAACATGAAAAGGTCGATTGCACTACTAGATTGGAGCAATTTAGGGCATCATGGGAACACATTGGATGCATTGTGATGTTGGATGGTTGGACTGATCGAAAGGGTAGAACCCTTATTAACTTCTTGGTTAATTGTCTCAAGGGGACAATGTTTATAAAATATGTTGATGCATCTACACATCAAAGATGCATGATTATTATGTGATTTGTTTGACGTGTCCATTCGGGAGGTAGGCCCACGAAATGTTGTCCAAGTCATAATGGACAATGCTGCAAATTATGTTGTTGTTGGCAGGTTGCCTATGGAGAGATTTTCTAACTTGTTTTGGACACTTTGTGTTGCACACTGTATTAATTTTATGTTAGAGGATATAGGGAAAATTCTTTATGCTAGGGATATTGTTGAATCATCCAAGAGCATAACAAAATTTATATATAATCACATATCAGTGCTTCATTTGATGAGAATATTCACCGACAACAAGGAGTTTGTGTGTGGCATCACATTGTTTGCCACTAGCTTCATATCTCTTGAATTCTATGTGGGATCTGAAGAGAATGTTTCTTTGAGAGGAGTTGTGTGCTTTATTCTTTAGTCGCAAACTAGAGGGAGAGGCCATATGCAGGTTACTTTCATATCAAGAGAGCTTTTGGGTAAGAGTAGAGGGTGTGCTATTATTGAACCTTTAGTAAAGGTTCTTTGATTAGTTGATGGAGACAAGCCTGCAATGGGCTACTTGTAAGAGGCCATGGATAGGGCCAAAGAAGCCATTCATAAATATTATGAGGATAAGGTGGATGAGGGTTTGAGAAACAATAGTTGACATGGAGAGTGATTAATGAGCATGGAACAATACACTCCATTGTCCCATTCATGTTGCCGGGATCTACCTCAACCCCGCATTTTCTTACTTTGGTTTTAGATTTGATGTTGAGGTGATGGATGGCTTCTTTAGTTGTTCGTAAGAGGGTGCCATCGTCGGAAGAACGTGCGAAAATTTCTAAAACATGGAGATATACAGGATGACAAGTGGCACATTTAGCCTTGACATGGCTATCCATGATAGGAAGACCAAAATACCAGGTAAGCTTTAATTTGTTTCAAATCTCATTGTCTCTTCATACCTTGCTTCAACTTTCAATGTTTTTTCTTATGTTTCTCTTATTTTTTGTAGATGTGTGGTGGACAAGCTATGGTGGTAGAGTACCCAATCTCTAAAAGCTTGCCATTTGAGTTCTTAACCAAACATGTAGCTCCTTCGAATGTGAGCGCAATTGGAGTGTATTTGAAAAAAGTACACGCTAAGAAGCGCAACAGTTTTAAAAAAAATTAAAATTAAAATTTTGAGTTAATTATAAATTATTTGTTTATTATTTTATAATTATTAATATATAATTTATGACCCTCATACAACTTGGAGTCCCAACGCCTTAATGACACGGTCCATGTCCACTACAATCTTTGATTGTAGGTGAGGGAACTTCTTAAAACGCTTGACATGGAGGCTATCTCATTGGATGGGATTGACACCACTACTGCATGGAGGGTTGAGGCTAAGAGGTCTGTTATGTCTCGACCCCTGATTGGTTATAGGAGGAGGCAGTGGAGGAGGTAACAATTGTAGGGGAGAGAGGGGTAGAGGAGGAGGAGGAGGAGGAGGAGTAATAGGAGGAGAGGACATAGTCTATGCCCTACTTCTTCTAGAGGACATGAGAATCCAATGCCAGCCCTAGGTCGTTCTTCCTCTAGAGAAAAGCCATTATTTTTTCCTGCAAAAGGAGCAGAGGAAATTATTAGTTGTTTACATGTCTAATTTGATCAGAGATCACTCATGATGATGAGATATATTGATTATATTTTGTTGTTGATATTTTGACGCTGAGTCAAGACTGAGGATTCATGACATGATTCACTATTTATGTGTGATGTAGCAATAGACATCTTATAATCTTATATATTAGTTTTCTTTTCATTTTTTTGTTGCAATGCATTTATTTGATGGATGCTAAAAAATGAAAAAAAAGGAATGCTTTTGTATTTTTTTAATTTTGTCGATGTTTGCTAATTTTTACCGATCTTTTCCCAAATCTTTACGAATTTTTCATTTTTCAAACCCTAGCAGATGTTATCCTTATGCTGATGTTTGCTACATTGGTTTAGAGTTATGTTCCTCTAGATTCACATGTGGTTAGTGTTATTTGGTGATTTGAGATGCTATGATAACATCTTATGTTGTTAGATACAATGATGCATCTACAACTTATAGGATTGATATTTTGGCACAATTGGAGACTGCAATGAATCTAGATATGAAGTGTGATGAGGATGTGAATAGTATTCTGAGATGCAAGAACTAAAAACTGAATTGCGAAATTCACTGATCAAATATACTGAGTATTCCAATGAAATTGCAACAGAAAATAAATTCATGAAAATACAAGCAATTAAAAAACCAATAGTAATACCTAGGAAACCCCAACTAGGGAAAACTTGCTAGTTTGTGTGTTTTTATTGACATGCTTAGAAAAATCCCAGTAAATAATTACAAAGCACTGCAAAAATTCTTTTCCAAATTTTTGTTCCTCGACACTATCTTGGAAACCCTAGACCGATTCGACCTCTCTCTTGCACAGTTGTACCAAATGTATAGGCTGAACTGCCTCCTTGCATAAGCTATCTCAACCTCCTTAAGTGATGCGCTCTCCCTGACCTCACGTGTTGATCTGGAACTATTATCGTAAGCTCAAAACACAAATCGTCGCTAGTGCATAATGATATGATTCACCAAGTCTCCACTCTTCTCTTTATAGGATCAAATTGCTGTTCAACTCGAGCAAACTAGCTCATTGAATGCAAGTCAAACTGCCTCACTGAACTCAAGTCTAACTAACATTTAGAACTCAAGTGAACTGGCCTTTTGAACTCGAGTCAAATTGCCTCTTTGAAATGAAGTCGAACTAAGATAATCTCCATGCATGCTCAGTTCGATTTACTATTTTTGAGTATAGGAAAATTAGAGATTTTTTTGAAGTCAACACTAAGAGAAAGTAAGATTGCGCCTTAGCTTCACATGTAGGTTCTTCTACCAAATATAGTGCACTTCTAAATTTAGCAGAACCCTTCCATCTCTAACTTCAATAAACACTCCCTCTTAGAGATGAAGGTGTTCTGTGCAACACCTAATTTATTTCTGAAGTAGATGAAATTGCCTCTTGCCAATGCCTTGTTCAAGATATCTTCTATCTGCTCCTTTATAGGTATGTACTGAAATCTAACTTTATCCCTCTGAACACAATCTCCGATATGGTGGTACCTAATCTCAATGTTCTTGGAGCGGTCAAGAAACATTGGATTTTTGGAGAGCTGGATGCAACTCTAATTATCACAGTTTATGACCACGGGCTCCAACCTTCGACCGAACAACTCGACAAGTAACTTCCCCAACCAAATAGCCTCACAAGTTGCCAAGCTGGCAGCCATGTACTCGGCCTCAACTGAGCTCAATGGCACTGATCTCTGCTTTCTACTAAACCATGAAACAACTGCTAACCCAACACTGAAAGCACAATTTGAAGTGCTCTTCGTGTCTACTAAACTCCCTATCCAATCTGCATTAATGAATACTTGAAGATTCACTCCATCAACCTGCCTGTACAACAATCCATAATCTACTGTGCCCCTAAGATACCGCAACACATGCTTAGCAACAACCCAATACATTATGGTCGGCTCAACCATGAACTGGCTCAATTGGTTAATCGCAAAGCAAATGTATGGTCGCGTGTTCACAAGATACATCAACGACCCTATGAGTTGTTTGTATAGAGAGGCATCCACTCGCTCACCTCTGGCAGCATCTGCCTTCCTCCAGTTTGTGACTAGAGGCGTGGTCATGGACCTGCAATCATGCATGTGGAACCTCTTGAGAATCTCTTGTGTGTATCTGCCCTATCCCAAGAATATCTGCCCATCACCCTGCCATACTTGCTATTGTCGCTCTTAGAGACAACCTTGGATTGCTTACAAGACCAGTGCATGGGCACATCTAGATTTTGTGTGTCTCAAATGATTCTCGGGAAGATGGTGACATCACATATATTCTATATATATATTAAAAGGAATGGGTTGGTTCATTCATCTAAAGGTATAAGTCATGTATTTTTGGTACTTCTTCACATATGCAGTTCATAGAAATATGTGCATAAAATAGTGGAGGCCGAGTAGTTCAAGGACTTACGGTTTAATAAGCTTTTATAGAGCAACGAGAGAGGATAAGAAGAAAGAGCAACTCATCACATAGAGCTTAAAACATTAAGAAATCTACATTTAACACATAGAGCTTGAAGCATTAAGAATGTCTACACTTATTTGAGCTACGGGTAGATATAATGGACAAAAGAGACACTGAATGCTATGATTCATGTAGCCCAATTTTAAAGATATAATCTCAATAATCCATACAGGCACATGCATTAATAAGTCAATACAAATGAATTGGTGAGGAAGTATGAAATATTTCTAGCAGCTATGATTGCATGAATTCAGAGAAGAAACATGAACATAATGGGCTTTAATAGAGGGATAACATACTGTAATACTCAAAGGGGCGAATCACGACCATTTAGTTGATATTCTGAAAGATTTGTATCATAAAGTCATACAGTCTGAAAATACATGTAGTTTTTTCTTAAGAATTTTGAACCTTTGTAAAGTGTTGCTTCTCCCTATATATCTCGAGAGGGGAGCGTTTGAACATTCATTACAACAAAATATCTTTTGCTCAGTCTTAGCTGTCAGATCGACTAGCTGTCTTAGCCAAGGATGGCTCGGTGGCCCAAAAACGTTACAAAATATTAATTGCATCATTAAAGGGCGGCACATTATAGGATGACAAATCAGTCAACAATCAGATGAACACGTTAATAAAATATCTCCGTGCCTATCCTGGTGATCGCTGATATTTCAGGTTGAATTTTGCTCACGGTTTGGCCTCCATTGTTACTCAGCTGACTCTCGTCGCTTCTGCCTTTATTGCGTGAACCATTCATCCTTTAAAGTTGGGAGTGGACGCTATCAATTTTATACAGCAGTACTGAAGCAAAGGATCCCTGGGCGGTACTTCGTCTTCCCTCTGTATGGGGGCACCATGTTGGATGATCAAGTCCTCCCAAGCTACTAAGTCCTTGTTTTCTTCTGTCAGCGTCAACCTGGATATTGTGTTACAAGGGGCCTGTCTGGGTCTATCCATGCCGAGCTTGAATGCTCCATCTCCTTTATTAAATGCCACAGCTATCGACCCACCTTCTAAAGTTCTGCACTACTTGGTCGTGGTAGTAGGGGAGTGGAGGTGGAACGAAAGTGAGGGTGATGTAACCAAGAGGATGTAATGGTCAGTTGACGTGGAGCCGAGTGATAGGTGGAAAAAGGGCGTGGGACTGTTGGTGGGATAGAGTGTGAGGATGAGTGGTTTTCGGAGGGGGGCATGAGTGGTAAGTGGTATGTGAGGGTGGGGGGTGCGAAATAATATGAGAGGGACATGTAGCGGCGGGGCACGGCGGGGAAACCACTTTTTCGGACCCTTCTTGCCGATAAAGGGAAACATGGTTGGGGGGGGGGGACAAAAAGGCCTGGGAGCTGTCCATTTGGGCAGAGTCAATCATTGTCGTCCAGATATGGGGGGTGTTTAATTAATTGGCTTCCTTTGAAAATGGATGGACTCGACAACCCTTTAAATCTATTGTATAAAATATTGCATCTGGAAAAGTTTCCGCATGTCGTAATCGCAAGTCAGAAGGGACTTCGACGGAGGAGGGACTTTGCTTTGTGCGATCACTAATTGCCGATTTGCGAGGGGTGATGTCATCACTGCCAAGTGTCACTTTGTGAGAGGTGACACGTGTTGCCCAGAAATGCCCCCTTAAGACCCTGAAAATGCCAGATCAACATGCCACGTGTCCTCCATATCACCATGTC
This sequence comes from Pinus tabuliformis, assembly GCA_031772625.1. Taxonomy (NCBI): domain Eukaryota; kingdom Viridiplantae; phylum Streptophyta; class Pinopsida; order Pinales; family Pinaceae; genus Pinus; species Pinus tabuliformis. Next base: position 415,673,767 of record CM062819.1, on the reverse strand, counting down.
ATCTCCGTACTGCCACGTCTTGATGATGTCAGCAGCCATGTGGATTCATAGGGACCAATGGTATTCTGCCACGTGCCCCCTAATGGAGAGAGAAAAGGGCCCGCCTGACCTTTTTTTTGCTGCAATCCTTTGTTAAATGGTTTTCGGCCCCTCCCGACGCTTTACACTATATCGGGACTTCTCCACTTTGCAATGTTTTTAAACCCGATCTTGTCCAGAATCGCTGATCGTCGATATCGTGGGACCTCCGATGTTGCGGGAAGTCCGATATGCAGGACCTCTCTACCATTGATAAGCCGATACACTGTGCCCAGGGCCCTTTGTTCGCCGATAAGTTGATGCGCCATGCCTTGGGACCCGCCGATTTGCGATTTGCAATATCGGCGATCAACCAATCGCAGATTTCGCTGCCTTCCCCTGCTGCTGTTTCAGAAAAGCCCCGCTTGTGATTTGCGATGAGGCTGACCCTTAGCCATTTTTCCTTTGCTTTCTGGCTTTGAAAGGGTATTTTCAATATGCTCTAACTTCTGATACAGGAGTCCCTTTTTGGACTTGCACCTACTATTGGAAAGCTTATATCGAACACTATCCAGTGGAGAGGGTCCGATTTAGCTTTGAGAGCTTCTGTGACTTGGAAGATGGATGCAAACCTCTAAGTTCTTTGGTACTCTTTGTACAATTGGAACTTTGTTTTCAGAAGGTGACAACATTGGCTCCACCCGGGGATAGTGCCTTGCTAGCAAGGTGCTGAGAACCTGCAAACTGTGAACTTCTCCTTTGGGCATGGAGTCTTTTCTAAACAAACGATAATTTTGTGAAAGTGGAATTTTCAACATAAACTGGAAATTTCATATAACAATTACAATACACACACCAGTATTTACAATGAGTGCAAGACAAGTACCTCTAGTTTTGGAAATAGAGTTTGAGGAACTGACCATTTACCGACAGTTCTAGTGATTCACCGTCCAAATTTTCAAGCATGTACGTGTTATTTCCTCTTTCTTCTGCAATCTTGAAAGGGCCGAACCATAGCGGGTTGAATTTTTTGCTTTTGTCTTCCCGTTGGACGTCCCATCGGAGAACTAAATCTCCTAGTTGAAGAGGTCGATCCTTGGCCTTCTTGTCAAACAGGGATTTCATCTTTTGTTGGTAATTTGACAATTTGGCCCCCACCTGTTCTCTGTTTTCATGAAGCTCGACCAATTGATTTATCCTTCGTGTCAAGGCACTTGGCTCTTCCTCAGCTTCTTGTAGTAACTTTGCCACCGACATCGCTAATTGGATCAGCGAGGCTGCAGCGTTACCATACACTAGCTCAAAAGGCGATTTCTCCGTGGATTGTTTAGGAGTTACTTGGTTGGCCTATAGGGCAAACTTCAGTTGGGAGTCCCAGTTCCTCTGATTCTCGGTGATGGTCTTCTTCAGCACCCTCACCATGGTTTTGTTTGAGGACTCAGCCAAACCATTACCTTGGGGATAGTAGGTAGTGGAGTGCTCGATAATGATATTGAATTTCTGGCAGAAGTTGGTGAATTTGGCAGATTTGAAGACCTAGCATTGTTAGTGATAATTTTGATAGAACAACTAAAGTGAGATAATATGTTCTCCTCCATAAACTTAATTACCACCGAGTCTGTAGCGTTTTTGGCTGGGATGGCCACTACCCACTTGGTGAAATAATTAGTGGCTGTTAATATCCATTTGTGTTGGCCACTGGATGGTGGGTTTATTTCTCCTATGAAGTCTAGTCCCCACTGTCTGAAAGGTTCTTCCACATGCACTAGAATCAGGGGAAGAGGAGAAAGCTTTTGTCTCTCAGCAAACACTTGGCATTTCTGGCACGACCTGATCTGGGAATGAAGATTTCCAAACAATGTAGGCCAGTAGAATCCTGCCTTGAGGATTTTGTGTGATGGTCTTCTTCAGCACCTTCACCATGGTTTTGTTTGAGGACTCAGCCAAACCATTACCTTGGGGATAGTAGGTAGTGGAGTGCTCGATAATGATATTGAATTTCTGGCAGAAGTTGGTGAATTTGGCAGATTTGAAGACCTGAGCATTGTTAGTGATAATTTTGATAGAACAACTAAAGTGAGATAATATGTTCTCGTCCATAAACTTAATTACCACCGAGTCTGTAGCGTTTCTGGCTGGGATGGCCACTACCCACTTGGTGAAATAATTAGTGGCTGTTAATATCCATTTGTGTTGACCACTGGATGGTGGGTTTATTTCTCCTATGAAGTCTAGTCCCCACTGTCTGAAAGGTTCTTCCACATGCACTGGAATCAGGGGAAGAGGAGAAAGCTTTTGTCTCTCAGCAAACACTTGGCATTTCTGGCACGACCTGATCTGGGAATGAAGATTTCCAAACAATGTAGGCCAGTAGAATCCTGCCTTGAGGATTTTGTGTGTTGTGGTCTTCCAGCTGTAATGACCTCCACAAAGTCCATGAAATTCCTTAACCACTTTATGGGTTTCGCCCTCTACCAAACATAGAAGCAAAAATCCCACGGAGTCCTTCCAGTAGAGTTGACCATTGGATATGATACATTTTTGCACTTGCAATCTCAGAGTTCTGTATTTGGATTGGTCCAGCCCCAGAGGGTACCTCAGGAATAAGAGATAATGAATGATGTTCTTATACCAGAGTGATCCCTCATATTTAGCATAGATATTCTGCTCGGATGTTTTAATCCTGTTCTGATGATCCTCTGGTCTGCCTTCCTCTGTTATCAGGTTAATCCCTAGAGCTTAGCAATTAGATTTAGATAAAACCTTTGCCAACCCTTGGCCTTTTATGAGTTTAGTAGGCTTTATGTCTAGCTCATATTCTTGTATCTTTGATATCCACCTACCCCTTTTTCCTTCGCTGTCTCCTTGCACCAGGATGTCCTTGACCGTTGTCGTTGGGACAAATGCTGTGATTTTTGATTGTAGCACATACATACGAAATGCCTTCAAAGCCTTGACTAGTGCATAGGCTTGTTTCTCCAAGATGTTAGATTTCAGCTCAACATTCCTCAGGACATGGCTGAAGAAGGCGATGGGCTGTTCATAGCCATCTTTATTATTTTGTAGCAGAAATGCGGCAGTAGTATGCGGAGAAGCAAAAGAGAAGATATAGAAAGGCGCTGAATAGTTTGGGCTGACTAGTACCGGGGCTTCAATTGTAAAAATTTCTGTTTTCCCACCCCGGTTTTCAGTTTCTCCTTATTTCTCCCATGTAGTTAAATGCCCATTCCCATAACCATACATTTAACAGACTGAAAAAAATAAATATTGCTGAAAACACAAATTCTGGAAATTTTTCAGAATGCTGGAAATTGCAGAATTAAAAATCAGCAATTAAAAACAGCCATTAAAACACATTAAAACACTGATATTTTTGGTCAACTTGACCCTGGAAAAACCCCCTACAACTCTTGGGGAAAACCAGTTTGAGAGCTCTTCTTTATTTTTGAAAATTGTCTTTTTACAGTGAGAATTATTCAGCAAAAAATCAGCAAGCAAATTTACAACTTATCTCCTTTCCCGTGCCTCACAGCAATCTGGAAATTACAGCAAACTGGACAGCAATAAATGCTGTACGATCTCCGTTTTGTGTGCAGAAAAATCAGCAAACTGCTCCTCGATTTTTGTGCAAAAATCTGCCTTTCACTATGTGCTGAATCAGCTGTACAAATCTGCTCAACTGCTGCCTTGGAATGTGTGCCAAGCTGCTGTCTCCTTCTCCTTCCTGCTCAGAAATCTCTCTTGCTCTCTTGCTCTCCTTCTCCCAATCTGCTCATGAAAGAATGAATGACCTTTTCCTCCTTTTCCTCTTTTAATATAACTCCAAGTGACTTTTGGGTGATCCAAGTGACTTTTGGGTGATCTCTAAATCCAATGGCTGAAATAGATTTAGATCAATGGTTGAGATTAAATGCTCATTTAAATCTCACTTTCTATTTTTTAATTCACCCCACTTTAATAAAGACCCACTTAGTCATTTATTTCCAAAGTCACTTTTCCTTTCTAATTTTTCATTGACTTTATAAAAGTCACTTTAAAATTAGACTTAATAACTTTATCACTTAAAGTCACTTTTAAATTAGATTTAACTTTATAAAATTATAAAGTCACTTTAGGAGAAAAATTAAATTCTTTTGGACACTTTTCCCTAGGCCAAAGATCAAAGCCTAAGGGAACCACCTGTCCTCCGGTACCAAATTTCAACACTCCCTCTTACCGAGGAAGGTGTTCCTCACCACACCCATCTTGTCTCTGAAGTAGACATGCTTGCCCCGTGGTAAGGCTTTGGTAAGGATATCTGCAACCTGCTCATCAGTGGAAATATACTCAAGCTTCACAGCTCCCTTCTGAACATAGTCTCTGATGAAATGATATCTGATCCCGATATGCTTTGACCTGTCATGAAATACTGGATTCTCCGTGAGTTTAATGCAACTCTGATTATCACAGTAAATCACTGAAGGTCTCAACGACTGACCAAATAAGCCAAACAACATCTTGCGAAGCCAGATGGCCTCACAACTAGCTAGACTGGCTGCCATATACTCTGCTTCCGCTGAACTCAGTGCTACTGACTGCTGCTTCCGGCTGAACCATGACACTACTGCTGAACCCAACCCAAAACAACACCCTGAAGTGCTCTTCCTATCAGAAGCACAACCTGCCCAATCAGAATCAGTGTATCCTGCCAATCTCACTCCATCTCCCTGCCTGTAGTCCAGACCATAATCCACTGTCCCCTGCAAGTACCGCAAAATGTGTTTTGCAGCCACCCAGTGAACCTTCCTAGGCTCACACATAAACTGACTCATCGTGTTGACTGCAAAACAGATATCTGGTCTAGTGTTGACCAAATACATCAAGGAACCAATCAGCTGCCTGTACAATGTGGGATCCACCAACTCGGAATCCGAAGCATGAAGCTTCTTCCAGTTGGTGATCATCGGTGTCGACATGGGTCTACAATCCTCCATGTGGAATCTGCTAAGGATGTCCACAATATACTTCCCCTGCCCCAGGAAGAAATGCCCCTCCTCCTGCCACACCTCCAAACCCAAAAAGTAATGCATCAAGCTGATGTCCTTCATCTCAAACTCCGCCGCAAGATCTCTCTTGCAGTGCTCTATGAGTCTCTCTGCACCTGTAATGATCAAGTCATCCACATACAGCACCAGAATGAGAGGCTCCTCACCAATCACAATAAAGTAAAGGTTCGGATCTGCCTCACTCTTTGTGAAACCCATCCCCTGCAAGTATGCATCTATCCTGGAGTACCAAGCTCTGGGAGCTTGCTTCAGGCCATAAAGGGCCTTCTTCAATCTGCACACATGGGACTCCTTCCCATGCACCTCAAAGCCCTGTGGCTGCTCAATGTACACCTCCTCCTGTATGAAGCCATTGAGAAATGCGGTCTTCACATCCATCTGGTGGATCTTCCACCCATCTCTGCTGCTATCGATATAATGGAGCGGATCGAAGTATATCGAGCCACGGGAGCGAAGGTCTCCTCATAATCAATTCCCTCTACCTGGGAGAACCCTCTAGCCACAAACCTCGCTTTGAATTTCTCAATGCTGCCATCTGCAGCATGCTTTACCTTGTAAAGCCATCTGGAAGTAACCACGGATTTGCCCTCAGGCCTCGGCACCACCTCCCAAACATCATTCTTCATGATAGAAGAATACTCCTCCTGCATGGCCTCTCTCCAGACCTGCTGGCTAGCTGCCTCCTCATAGCTAGAAGGCTCAGAGTCAAGGATGCTGGTAACCATCGCCATATAACTACAAAACCTCTCAGGTGGTCTACTCTCTCTGACCGGCCTCTTCGGCTCAGCAACAGATGTGGCATCTCTCAAGGTGTCCTGAAGCCACTTGGGCTTCCTCTTCCCTGAGCGCACTTCTTCCACCGGAGAATGAAACTCCTCCTCCTCATCATCATCAGTAGCTTGAACTCCTGACTGTCTGTCTGCTGTCCTCCTGCCTGCACCTGAACCTGTAGAAGCTGAGGTACCGTGTGAACTGTCCATCAGTGGACTCCCTAGTGAACTGCTCTGTGAACTACTCTGCATGCTGCCCGGAGCACCACCCCTCTGGCTCGATGAGCCACTGCTCACTGACGGACCTGACATCCTCATAGATGTACCTCCGGATCTTCCTGATCCCTGCCCACTGGATCCCTGCGACTGACTCAACTGCTGCTGAGGGTCTGGCTGATCCAGATACTCTAACTCCCGTGACCTCCTAAAGGCCCTGTCCTCCTCGAACTTCACATCCCGTCTGACAACAACTCTCCTCTGTGCAGGAATGTAAATCCGAAAGGCCTTTGAGGTCTCACTGTAGCCCACAAAGATACCCTTCTCTGCGGTGGGCTCTAGTTTGGTCCTCTTCTCCTTGGGTATATAGGAGTATGTAATGCATCCAAAGATATGAAGATGACCAAGATCAGGCTTCTTCCCAGAGAAAGCCTCCTCCGGAGTCATGTGCCCCAAGGCACGATGCGGACTCCTGTTCTGCAAGTAAACAGCTGTGTTGCAGGCCTCTGCCCACAAGAACAATGGCAACCCCTGATCATGTAACATAGCTTTGGCAGCCTCTATGATGGATCTGTTCTTCCTCTCCGCAACCCCGTTCTGCTGGGGGTTGTATGGAACAGTGAACTCCCTCCTAATGCCTGCCTCCGCACAATAGTCAACAAACTCTCCAAGGGTGTACTCTCCTCCATTGTCCGACCTCAAGGACTTGATCTTTCGGCCTGTCTGTGTCTCCACAAGAGCTCTGAACTCCTGAAACCGCTTGAAGACCTCACTCTTGGTCTTCAAGAAATAAATCCAGGTCCTCCTGGAGTGATCATCAATGAATAAAACATAGTACTCATACCCACTCAAGGAAACATGAGACATCCGACCGCTCACATCGGAATGAATCAAATCAAGTATCCCCGTCGCTCTGCTGTCACTGCTGGGAAAAGGGGATTTGGCAAATTTGCCCATCGCACAACCTCTGCAAGTATCAAAGTGATCAGTACTGAAATCTGGCACCCCTGTAGTGATCTCCCGCAATGTCCTCAAGGCTCCATGATACATATGTCCCATCCTGCGGTGCCAAATCTCACACAGCTCAGAACTGCTAGCTCTGCTGTCGGTACTACTGCTCAATGCCAAAAGGGGCTGAAATGCAAACTTGTACACCTTTGCATGGCGTACACCTATCACTCTAGCTGAATCAGCTGGAGTGTCCCTGGGATACATCAACACCTGTCCTCCCCTGAACAGTACGTCATATCCTCTGTCCTCCAAAGCTGAGACGGATATGAGGTTCTTCCTCATCCCTGGCACATAAAGAACCTCTGACACCTTCAAGGGAGGTTTGGACTCCCTCTGAAATGTCACTGTCCCCACCCCGACTGCTCTAACAACTCTGTCATCACCGAGTACTACCTCAATATCAGTGCCACTCTCTGAAAGCTCTGAGAAGTACTCACGGACTCCTGTCATGTGACGTGAAGCCCCACTGTCCACATACCAAATACCTGTAGATGCTCCGCTAATCGAGGGAAAAGCATGCTCCCTCTGAACCTGTGTGGCAGGTGATCCTGCACTAGAGGACTCACATGTAGTGAACGCAAACTCCCGGTCAAAACGACCTGCAAAGTCCTCAATCTCAGCTGAAGCTGCCACGTCCTGGTTCTTTCCCTTCTTCTTCTTCTTCTCCGGACACACAACTGCATAGTGTCCCATCTTTTGACAATTCCAACACTTCACCTTGGAATAGTCCTTCTGTGTGTTCCCCGGTTTACCTTTACCTTTGCCTTTGCCCCCACCACTGCTTGTGGAAGCCTGCTTCTTCCCTTTGCCTTTCTTGCCTCCTGCCACCAATGCTACATCCTCATCCTGCTCAACTGGCTTGGCTGCCCCAAGCTGTCCTTTCCTGATCTCTGTCTGAATGCAATCATCCCAAAACCTCTCCCATGTGGGAAGGGTCTCACGTGCACAAACCCCATCAGCAAAGTTCAACCATGAACGGGGGAGACCATTCACTGCAATACGCACCAACTCAGTGGATGGAATGGCCTCTCCAATCGCTGCCAACTCATCTCTCACATTGGTAATCTTTGTGAGATATCCAGCTGCACTATCATTACCCATCTTAATGTTCTTCAGCTTCTCCTTCAGGACCATCTTCCGGTTCTCATTGGTACTCTGGTAGAGATTGGACAATGCTGTCCACATCTCATGGGCATTGCTCTTTCCTCTCACATGAGGAATGCAATGGTTTTTGATTCCGTCTAGAATCAGCCTCTTACCCTTATTGTTCTTCTTTTTATACTCAGCCAACTGAGTAACATCAGTGGGCACAACAACAGGGTTCTGTGCTGTATGCACCATGATATCCCAGACTTCTGCCTCCTCAAAGATACTCTGCATTCTCTCCTTCCAAACGCTGTAATTTATATGCCCATCCAGCCTATCCTCCACCCTCAATCCCAATGACATCCTGCTGTCCTAAAACTGAAAAATAGCACTGCTGTAGTAAAGATAAAACTGCTGTTTATGAAAAAATCAGCTTGCTGGAATTTTCTGAGTGAAAAATCAGCAACTGTAATTTTTCCTTTTGCTGTCCCAAACTGCCCTTCAGCACTCAACCTCTGATACCATGTAAAAATTTCTGTTTTCCCACCCCGGTTTTCAGTTTCTCCTTATTTCTCCCATGTAGTTAAATGCCCATTCCCATAACCATACATTTAACAGACTGAAAAAAATAAATATTGCTGAAAACACAAATTCTGGAAATTTTTCAGAATGCTGGAAATTGTAGAATTAAAAATCAGCAATTAAAAACAGCCATTAAAACACATTAAAACACTGATATTTTTGGTCAACTTGACCCTGGAAAAACCCCCTACAACTCTTGGGGAAAACTAGTTTGAGAGCTCTTCTTTATTTCTGAAAATTGTTTTTTTACAGTGAGAATTATTCAGCAAAAAATCAGCAAGCAAATTTACAACTTATCTCCTTTCCCGTGCCTCACAGCAATTTGGAAATTACAGCAAACAAGACAGTAATAAATGCTGTACGACCTCCGTTTTGTGTGCAGAAAAATCAGCAAACTGCTCCTCGATTTTTGTGCAAAAATCTGCCTTTCACTATGTGCTGAATCAGCTGTACAAATCTGCTCAACTGCTGCTTTGGAATGTGTGCCAAGCTGCTGTCTCCTTCTCCTTCCTGCTCAGAAATCTCTCTTGCTCTCTTGCTCTCCTTCTCCCAATCTGCTCATGAAAGAATGAATGACCTTTTCCTCCTTTTCCTCCTTTAATATAACTCCAAGTGACTTTTGGGTGATCCAAGTGACTTTTGGGTGATCTCTAAATCCAATGGCTAAAATAGATTTAGATCAATGGTTGAGATTAAATGTTCATTTAAATCTCACTTTCTATTTTTTAATTCACCCCACTTTAATAAAGACCCACTTAGTCATTTATTTCCAAAGTCACTTTTCCTTTCTAATTTTTCATTGACTTTATAAAAGTCACTTTAAAATTAGACTTAATAACTTTATCACTTAAAGTCACTTTTAAATTAGATTTAACTTTATAAAATTATAAAGTCACTTTAGGAGAAAAATTAAATTCTTTTGGACACTTTTCCCTAGGCCAAAGCTTCTTTAATTCTAATGAAAGGATCTTCGAGGGTAGGGGTCCACTTGACTTCATTTTCCTTCTTAAGCATGTTCGTAATACCCTTGACTATTTCTGCATAGTTGGGTATGAACCTACTCAAGAAATTTATTCTCCCCAAAAAGGCTTGGACCTCTTTCTTATTCCTGGGTAGAGGAATATGACTGATAGCTTCGACTTGTTTATGATTGATCTTCACACCTTCCTGTGCTACTATGTGTCCTATTAGCTTCCCCTCACTTAGGGCGAACTGAGATTTCTTAGGATTCAAAGAAAGACCATACCTATTGCATTTCTCAAAAGGGAGCTTTAGGTGGAGGATGTGCTCTTCGTCAGTGTTAGAAAAGACTATGATATTGTCTAAATAAACCACCATGAATTTGTCTTGCTCCCCTACGAAAGCTATGTCCATAGCTCTCTGAAATGTGGCCCCTGCATTAATAAGATCGAAAGGCATGCGAGCGTACATGAATGTTCCCCACGGGGTGGTGAAAGAAGTCTTCTTCTGATCATCAGGGTGGACTGCCACTTGGTTGTAACCAGAGAACCCATCCATCATGGACATTCTGACTGAGCCAACCACCTTCTGCAATATATAATCCATCTTAGGCAGCGGGTAGTTGTCTTTCAGCGATGCCCTATTTAGATTCCGAAAATCTACACATAGCCTTATTTCTCTGTTCTTTTTCCGGACAGGGACTAAGTTGGCCACCCACTCAGAGTACCTTAAAGGCACTATGATCTTTGCCTGTAGCAGCTTCCTCACTTCTTTTTCAATGGAGGGGAGTAAGAGTGGATTTATCTGCCTGAGTTTCTGCTTGCATGGTTTTATTCCACCCTTTAAAGGAATCTTATGCTGTATGATGTTAGTATCAAATGCTTTCAAATCCTCATAAGACCAAGCAAAAACATCCTTGTAGGTTTTGAATAGATTTAAATACCTTTGTTTGTATTGCAAGGGGATTCCTTTTGATAGCTTGATCATTTGGGGTTCCTCCTCTGAGCCGATATTGCAATCTTCTACTTGATCGTCTATCTCTGGAGCCATTGGTTTGGAGGCTATGTCATCCTTATTAAAAAGCCTTTCCAGTGGGACTAGTCCATGAGGGATGGTATTCCCTTTTAGTTGCAGAATTTTGCGCCCAACCACTGTGTCTTCCCACGAAGTGGTTTCTTGATCTGCCTCTTTCTCTTCTTCTTGATCGATGGTGGATTTAGCGAACTCCCCAATGACTTCCGTGAATCTTTTCACTTGCTCGTCGTCCTTGAATACCTGCCAGTGCTTGACATTATCAGTTGTTAAGGGTTTGTATCTGATTTCTACCTCATACCCGAGGAGCGGATTTTGAGGTGGCTTGAAACTGCTTGCCGCTATAGCAAGGGAGTCAGCCATTCTGTTTCCTTCTCTGGGCATAAATTGGATATTAAAGGCCAGGAAGAAGTTATCAATTAAATCCCACACTTCATTCCGGTAAGTCCTCAGTCTAGGGTGTTTGGCCTGGCACTGATCGGCCTTACGACCAGCTCAGAGTTACCGTAGAACGTCAGGCATTCAATATTCATATTCTTTGCCATTTGTAACCCAAGGAGCAATGCTTCATACTCTGCCACATTGTTGGTCACCTCAAACACCAGCTTGAATGCGAGGGGTATCAAGGCTGACCTCAAGAGATACCAACAATACTCTTGCTCCATTTCCCTCTTTGGAATTTTCTCCATCAAAGTATAATTTCCATACTTTGTTTTCCTTTCTGTGTTGGTGTTCTAACTACCTTGTTAGGTCTACTGATGTTTCTTCTAAGATGGTCTCATCTTCTTCTAGGAACAGGGAGGAGAGGTTGCTTTCTTTTCCATGCATTGGGGAGTTTTTTGAGCCTTTAGCTGGGGTCACAGTTTTTACAAACTTGGACTCTTTGTACAACTTTCTTTGTTCGCTTCCAAACGTGGGAATAGTGGCATAAGTTAGATCTAACTTGATAGAGACCCCTACCTTGGAACCCCAAGATCTGGATAGAATCATGCCAAACCGAGTGGGGATATCCGCCACTACTATGTCCATTACCATGCTCTTCACAGGGATCTGAGCCAGGTTTACCACCAGATCTTTTATCATTCCTAAACATTTGACCCTCTTAGAGTCAAAGGAGTATAGGTCCTTGTAGGGCCTGGTGATCTGCAAGCCAAGCTATTCCATCACTGCTAATGGCATGAGATTGTGTGAGGCTTCGGAGTCCAACATGCAATTATGCAATAAAAGGTCATGGATTACCAGGGTCACATAGAAGGGTGCAGTAGAAGGATCAAGTTCTTCCACATGCGGCCCAAAAACAACCATTGGCCTCTCTTCTTGAAGGTTTAAACAATCATGGGTGGGTGAAGAGGTGGATGGAAGCATGAATTGAGATACTTGAGCTTTATAAGTGAGGGACATGAATCTTTACCTTTTCAAGTTCCTTCTGAAGATTGAATGCAAGTTGGACTTTTTCTATACCTCCTGGCTCTGCTTCTCCTTCCTTATCACTGGCAGTTTTTAGTAGAAAAGGTGCCTCTTTTTCTGTGCCCCTCGGAACTATTGCTTTCTTTATTTGATGAGACTTTTATCTTGGAAGATTCAGTGTTCAACTTACCTTTCCCTTTATCTGGTATTGGGGGAATATCTTGGGGAGTAGTTCCCTCTAGTTGTTCTGGTTCCCTCGATCTCTTTCTTGAAGATCTTAGGTCATACCTTTGGTGTAGCTGTGCCTGCATGAAATCCACAAACTGTTTACAATAATAATCTATATCCTCCTCATTTGCTGTTGCTTCTCTATCATGATTGGTCTCTTGGTGAACCATATTTTCATGTTCTTCTTCAGAGAAAGCGAATACAAGTTTCCTTGCATCTCATGTGTATCTGACAATTGTTCATCAGAATCATCTTCCAAATATAGAGGATGAGGGATTTGATCGAGCTGTTCCTTTCTTTCCCTTGGAAGTATCTGTAATGGAGGCCTTCTATACTCTAGGTTATAACCTCGGTTGTTGCCTTGAGCATTCTGTTTGGAGAGACTCTTGTTCTTGAGTTCAAGCTTTCCAACCTTATGTGATAAACTCCTGATGAGTTTATCTAGTTCATCCCACTTCAAGTTTGGTGATTCTTTAGCTTGACTGGAGGAGGATGCCTCTTCTTTCCTTCTTTTATTCTCAGTAGGTTCCCGCTTTCCTCTTAACTTCCCGGCTGAGGTGAAATTTGCTTCCACCTCAAGCACATAGATTTGGAGTTGATTTAAAGTGAGTGACTTCCTTTCCCTTAGAGTAAAACCAAAGTCAGATTCAATGGCTCCCAAAAAAGCTACTCGAGCAGCAGCTGGAGTAGGCTTTGTCTCATCCGACAGGTTATTATACTGCTTATTGAGCCTTTTTATTAATTCTGAGATATCCTCCTTTGGCTTCTTATAGCGTTAAATTCTGTGAGGAGGTACTCATGATTTCTCTTTTCACCCCATTTTTGTGTGAAAGAGTTTTCAAGTTCCTCCCAGGTAGTGATGGAGGCATTGGGTAGGGCTTTAAACCATTTTCTGGCTTCTCCATCAAGGGATTGTACAAAATGTCTTAGGACCACATCCAATTGTTCTACGTTTAGATTCTCAGCAAAAGAACAAAAGGCTTTGATGTGTCTTTGTTCAGTGTTTTCATCCTCCCCATTGAACCTAGGCAAAAGATTTAGGTAGTCCTGGGGCATAACACTTAGGGGATGAGGTAAATCAAGAGGGGCATATTTATTCAGCGGAAAACCTGGAACAACCATCTGAACTAAAAGAGCGGGATTGAGATTTGCCTGAGGAACTTGGGCCAAAAACATAGTGGTAGGAGTGGCTAGACTGAAAGCAGGGTATGTAAGGGTTTTAGGAGTAAATCCTGAGTAGTGAGTAACAATGGGTTGAGAGCTGGATGAGGAAGCTTCAAAGACTGATGGGATGGTAGCGCAGGTAGTAGGAGTTTTCTCCTTCTAGACTTTCCTGAAAATTAATTTCTCTGGGTCAGATACAAATGGGGCTTTCTGCTGAGAGGTATCTGAGCGAGTGTGAGGCTTTTTAAAAGCCAGGATGATGAATGATAATGGGGTTTGTGGAGTCGCCAAGGTGATGTGGATGCAATCAGAACGTCTTTGCTCACCTACACAAAGAGTGCTCAACTTGTCATATCCCAGGGGAAAAATCCTTCAATACGTTCCCCGACAACAGCGCCAGAAGATGTTGTCGCTCCCAGAGACAACCTTGGATTGCTTACAAGACCAGTGCTTGGGCACATCTAGGTTTTGTGTGTCTCAAATGATTCTCAAGAAGATGGAGACATCACATATATCCTATATATATATATATATATATTGAAAGCAGTGGGTTGGTTCATTCATCCAATGGTATAAGTCGTGTATTTCTGGTACTTCTTCACATATGCAATTCACAGAAATATGTGCATAAAATAGTGGAGGCTGAGTAGTTCAATGACTTACGGTTTAATAAGATTTTATAGAGCAATGAGAGAGGATAAGAAGGAAGAGCAACTCATCACATAGACCTTAAAGCATCAAGAATTCTACATTTAACACATAGAGCTTGACGCATTAAGAATTTCTACACTTATTTGAGCTACGGGTAGATATACCGGACAAAAGAGAGACTAAATGCTATGATTCATGTAGTGCAATTTTAAAGATATAATCTCAATAATCCATACAGGTACATGCATTAATAAGTCAATACAAATGAATATGTGAGAAAGTATGAAATATTTTTAGCAGCTATGATTGCATGAATTCAGAGAAGAAACATGAACATAATGGGTTTTAACAGAGGGATAACATACTGTAATACTCGAAGGGGGAATCACCGCCATCTACTTGATATTCTGAAAGATCTGTATCATAAAGTCATATAGTCTGAAAATACATGTAGTTCTTTCTTAAGAATTTTGAACCTTTGTAAAGTGTTGCTTCTCCCTATTTATCTGGAGAGGGGAGCGTTTGAACATTCGTTACAACAAAATATCTTTTGCCGAGTCTTAGCTGTCAGATCGACTAGTTGTCTCGGCTAGGGATGGCTCGATGGTCCAAAAACATTACAAAATATTAATTGCATCATTAAAGGGCAGCACATTACAGGATAACGAATTAGTAAACAATTAGATGAACACGTTAATAAAATATCTCCGTGCCCATCGCGGTGATCGCCGATGTTTTAGGTTGAAGTTTGCTCACGGTCTGGCCTCTTGTGTTACTTAGTTGACTCCTGTTGCTTCTGCCTTTACTGCTTGAAGCATTCATCCTTTAAAGCTGGGAGTGGGTGCTATCAGTTTTATGCAGCAGTACTGAAGCAGAGGACCCTGAGCGGTACTTCGTCTTCCCTCTTATGGGGGCACCGTCCTGGATAATCAAGTCGTCCCGAGCTACTAAGTCCTTGTTTGCTTCTGTTAGTGTCAACTTGGATATCGTGTCACAAGGGGCTTCTTTGGGTCTATCGATGCCGAGTTTGAATGCTCCATCTCCTTTATTAAATGCCACAACTGCCGACCCACCCCGCCTTTTAAAGTTTTGCACTACTTGGTCGTGGTAGTAGGGGAGTGGAGGTGGAACGTAAGTGAGGGTGACGTAACTGGGAGGATGTAACGGTCAATTGATGTGGAGCCGAGCGATAGGTGGAAAAAGGACGCGGGACCATTGGCGAGAGAGTGTGAGGATGAGTGGTTTTCGGAGGGGGGCATGAGCGGAAGTGGTAAGTGAAGGGGGGGGGGTTGCGAAATAATATGAAAGGGAAACGTAGCGGCAGGGCCTGATGGGGAAATCGCTTTTTTGGACCCCCCCCGCTGATAATGGGAAACATGGCGGGGGGTGAAAAGGCCTAGGAGCCATCGATCTGGGCAGAGTCAATCTAGGCTGTCCAGAGATGGGGGTGTTTAATTAATATGCGGACTTTGAAAAGGGACGGACCCGGAAACCCTTTAAATCTATTATATAAAATGTCGCATCTGGAAGAGTTCCCACATGTCGCAATCGCAAGTCGGAAGGGATTTCAGTGGAGGAGGGACTTTGCTTTATGTGATTGCCGATTTGCGAAAATGTCCCCTTAAGTCCTTGAAAATGCTAGATCAGCGTGCCATGTGTCCTCCATACTGCCATGTCATCTCTGTACTGCCATGTCATGATGACGTTAGTAGCCATGTGGATTCATAGGGACCAATGGTATTCTGTCACGTGGCCCCCTAGTGGAGAGAGAAAAGGGCCTGCCCGACCTTGTTTTTCATTGCAATCCTTTGTTAAATGGTTTTCGGCCCCTCCCGACGCTTTACACTTTATCGGGACTTCTCCACTTTGCAGTGTTTTTAAACCCGGTCCCATCTAGAATCGCCGATCGCTGATATTGCAAGACCTTCGATGTTACAGGAAGTCCGATATGCGGGACCTCCTACAACCTATAAGCTGATAGACTGTGCCTTGGGCCCTCTGATCGCCGATAAGCCGATGCGCCATGCCTTGGGACCCGCTGATTTGCGATTTGTGATTATTGGCGATCGACCGATTGCAGATTTTGCTGCCTTCCCCTGCTACTGTTTCAGAAAAGCACCGCTTGCGATTTGCGATGAGCTTGACCCTTAGCCATTTTTCCTTTGTTTTCTGGCTTTGAAAGGGTATCTTCAATTTGCTCTAACTTCTGATCCAGGAGTCCGTTTTTGGACTTCCACCTACTGTTGGAAAGCTTATTCCGAACACTATCCAATGGAGAGGGTATGATTTAGCTTTGAGAGCTTCTGTGGCTTGGAAGATGGATGCAAACCTCTATGTTCTTTGGTACTCTTTGTACAACTGGAACTCTGTTTTCAGAAGGTGACAACACCTGCAACCCAAGGAAATAGTGCATCAACCCTATATCCTTCATCTCAAACTCCTCTTCAAGATCTTTCTTGCAATCACGGATGAGCTTGTCGCCCCTTTCTAATATCAAATCATCAACATACAACACAAGGATGAGAGAAGGTAGTTGTCTATGTGGGCATATCATGACCTTGATGCCTACTTGAGCCCATAAAGAGCTCTCCACACTTGCAAATATGAATTCCTCTGTTGAAAGTCTCAAATCCCTTTGGCTGCTCAACATATATCTCTTCCTCAACAACTCCGTTAAGGAAGGCGATCTTCACGTCCATTTGGTGGATCCTCCACTCCATCTGTGTTGCAATCACTAAAATAGTCAAAATGGACGAATATTGGGCCATTGGTGCAAACGTCTTATCATAGTCAATTTGTTCAACTTGAGAGAACCCTTTAACCACGAATGTAGTCTTACACTTCTCCATAGTCCCATTAGTTGCATGCTTGACCTTGTACACCCAACTTGATCCCACAATTGATTTGCCATCCTACCTTGGAACTAACTCCTAGACATCAATCTCCATGATGGAAGAATACTCTTCCACCATAGAATCACGCCAAATCTGCCAAGAAGTTCCCTCCTTGTAACAAGAAGGCTCCGAGTCTATCACTTCAGTCGTAAGTACCATGTACGCCATATATCTGTGGCTGTTTACTTTGTCTGAATGTGGTACTGGGAGCTCCAACTCTCCCCTGAGCCCCCTAATCAACTGGTCTTCCCACTTGGCTCTACCTCTCCCTGCACTGAGAGTCACTCCCTGAATGGGCTCCACACACTTTGCTCTCTCCTTCTGTTCCTACGCTTTCTCCTCATTTGCATGTTGCACATCTTGTCCAACAACTGGCTGTGATGAAGTTTGAGAAACTAGTTTAGCCTCCTACTTGGGAGCCTGCTCCTCCTCCTGTGCTACAACCTGCTCATGCTCCAAGGACTTCTTGAGAGCCCTTCCTTCCTCGAACTTCACATCACGTCTGATCACTGTCTTCTTGAGTGTTGGAATATACACCCTATATGCCTTAGATGTCTCGCTGTAGCCCACGAAAATGACCTTCTTTGTTGTGGGTTCTAGGTTCTTTCGTCTATCTGAAGATGCAGGGCAATAAACAAGATTGCCAAAAATCCGGAAGTGAGACACGTCAAGCTTCTTGCCTGTGAAAGCCTCCTCTAGTGTGACTTTGCCTAACACCTTGTTTGGACTCCTGTTTTGCGAAAAGACTGCAATGTTGCATGCCTTTGCCCAAAGAAACAAGGGTATCCCCTGGTCATGCAATATAGCCCTAGCCGCCCCAACAATGCTTCGATTCTTGCACTTAGCCACCCCATTCTACTGAGGATTATGAGGTGCATTGAGCTCTATCCTAAAGCACTCCTTGGCATAATTTTCATTGAAAGCATTGGAGATGTACTCCCCACCATTGTCTAATCTTAGTGCCTTGATCCTCTTACCAGTCTGGTTCTCCACCAAGGCTTTGAACTCCATGAACTTCGAGAAGACCCGATCTTTCTTCTTCATGAAGAAGATCCATGTCTTTCTTAAGTGGTCATCAATAAAGGTGACATAATATCTGTATACCATCAGGGATGGAGAGGAAAATGGTCTGCATACATCTGAATGTACCAACTCCAAGATGCTCTTGGCCCTGTTGTCTCTGCTGGAAAAGAATGTGTTGGCATACTCGCCAAGTGTGCAACCCTTGCACATGTCACTCTGATCTACATTTTACTGTAGCAATCTCCCTCAAAATTTTCAACGCACTATGGTGTAAGTGACCCATACACCTATGCCAAGGCTCCCCAAGGTCACATCTATATGCACTGATCACTCTGTTGCTCAAGGACACTTCTGTCTCAAATTGTAGCCTGTAGAGGTTCTTTACCCTAACACCAATTTGCTTAACTGCTTCGGAGTTGAGATGCTTGATGAAGGCCTTGCATCTGCTGAAGATAACATCATACCCTTTGCTCGCCAAAGTTGAGAATGAAACCGTGTTTTTCTTCAACCCTAGGACATAGATGACATCGCTAAGGTAGAGAGGCTTTCCAAACTCCCTCTCGAACTTGACTTTACCCACGCCCCTCTCTAGGTACTTGCCATCATCTCCCATCTCTATAAGAAACTGCATATCCTTCTTTGTTAAGTGGCTGAAGTAACCCTAGTTCCCGATCATATGAAAGGATGCTCCACTATCAATATACCATATGATGCTGGTCACTGAGCTTGCCATGCAAGCTATGACCGAAAACTCCTCAAAATAAAAAGTGAACTCTTCCACCTTTGTTGATGCTACCACGTGATCCTTCTTGGATCCCTCCTTCCTATTTGGGCACTTGGTGGAATAGTGCCCAAACTGATGACAAGAGAAGCACTTCAGTTTGCTGAGATCTTTCTTCTTCTTGCCTCCTAAATTGGACTTGGCCCCTCGTGCATTTTTCTTGCTCTTGGCCTTGCCCCCTTTGGTAGCCAGAGCAAAATTTTCTTCTTGCTCAGTCTTCGCATGAAACTCAAATCTAGCTTGCTTTCAGATCTCCTCTTGCACGCAGTCACTCCATAGCCGCTTCCAATCAGACAACTTTTATTTGCCACTTACTGTATCAATGAAGTTTTCCCACGACTTGGGAAAACCCAATAGTGCAAAACTGACAAGGTCTCTGTCTGAGAATCTTTCCAACCTTGCCTAACTCGTCCTTCATTTGGGTGAATTTGGTTAAGTAAGAGATCACAAACTCAGACTTAGTCATCTTGATATTTTTGAGCTTATCTCAAAGTACCAACTTCCTGGCCTCACTCGTACCTTGGTACGACCCTAAGATAGTTTGTCCACATTGTTAGTTTTTGGTAGCATCGAATGTGCTCTAGCCATGAAAATTGATGGAGAGGCTAAGGCACATGAGTTCTAAAGAACCCATAAATCGTTTGGTGAAATTCCACCTAGATTGTATTTTATTAAAATAATTAATATTTTTAATGGGGTTCCTAAGTCTAAACTTAGGAAAATAAAAATATTAATGGGTATTAATCAAAAAATGGGTTAGAATGATCTAGAAGGCGGATCATGTCATGTTTTAATTTTAGCCATTGATTAGAGACTTAATCTCGGCTGTTGAAGTCTCAATGAGAAAAGTATAAGGAGGCTTGGGGTTCATTTGAAATACACACAGAGTTGATCAGTCAGTTTGATTTTCCTAGGGTAGTGTTTGCTAAGGAATTCGAATCAGTGATCAAGCAGTGAGGATCAAAGGCAGTACTGGAAGGAAGTGATTTCCAGTTTTAGTGAATATATGTTAGAGAAGACAATGAAGGGTAATAGAGTTAGCGCTGAGCCAAGGAGGGACAACATAGCAGCTGGAGGAGATTAACGGAGAGGGACAATGCAAAAACTGAATCAGGTTGGCGTAGAAATGCTGGGGGATAAGCAGAGATCAGTGCCAGGAATCACTGTGGGTGATTGGCAGGAGAAATCTCGATTTCTCAGCAGCAGAAGCAACAACAGCCCAGGTTGACGCAGTCAAAGGGAGTCTCCACGCAGAAGTCACGCAGTGGCTGTGTAGGCTCACGCAAAGACTGCGCAGTGGGTCATCCAGGAGCTGGGGACAGGATAAAATCTCCAGAATCAGTGTGAGAAAATTCTCAGTTATCTTCTCTGAGTGGATTTCCATTTTCTCTGGGGCATCTAGAGTTTATTTATTTACTGCCAATAATAGAAACCCTCAGATCTGCTGCACTGGTTTTCCCACATTGGGTTTTTTCTGGGGACGATTGTAACTAAGTAGGAGAAATAAATCAATTACTGCAACAAATTTTCACACACATGGCCTGAGTTGTCTTCTTTCCAAAAAGGTGAGGTATGATGCGATCCTTGACTCCTTTAAGGATTATTCTTCTGGCCTTTGTGGCCTTGTTATGTTGGGCCAACTGCTGAGGATCTGCTAGTGCGGCTGGTGGACTCTACAAATTCCCAAACACTCTGCTCCTCCAGTACTATACCGATCCTCTCCTTCCAAGAGTAGAAATTTGAGGCCCCATCAAGGTGGTCCTCAAATCTCAGTCCTAGGTATGCCATGCTCTAACTCGAACTGCTTAGAAACACCCTTGCGCAAGCCTACTAGAGAAAACACTTGCGCACTTGATTTCACGGGAAAAGACTGCGCTCTTGTAGAAACTACGCACCCTGCACTGTAACTGTCACTCACTTTTGAGGAAAATATATTGCTTTCTGGTCTTCAATCACTCTGTAGCTTTGGTACTCTGTAGCTAATTTGAACAATATTCTGAGATGCAAGAACTAGAAACTGAACTGCAAAATTCATTGATTAAATATATAAAGTATTCTAACAAAATTGCAGCGGAAAATAAATTCATGAAAACACAAGCACTAGAAATACCCAGGAAACCCAAACTCGGGAAAAACTGCTAATTTGTGTGTTTTTATTGATTTGCTTAGAAAATTCTGTGTAATTAATTACAAAGCACTGGAAAAATTTTCTTCCAACTCTTCGTTCCTCAACACAATATCCTGCACACCCTAGACCAATTCGGCCTCTCCCTTGCGCAGCTGTACCAACTGTACAGGCTGAACTGCCTCCTTGCGCAAGATATCTCGACCTCCTTAAGTGATGCACTCTCCTTGACCTCATGTGCTGATTTGAAACTATTTTCCTAAGCTCAAAACACAAATTCTCTCTAGTGGATAATGATATGATTCACCAAGTATGCACCCTTCTCTTTATAGGATCAAATTGCCCTTCAACTCACGCTGTTAAAATTGGCAACTAGGGCCAAACTCCATGTGGGTCATCCTATTAATGGAAGTTGATATTTTTCTTTGATCCCTCTCATAGGGAGGTGTAGGATTGATCTAAAGATCATCCAATTCTGATAAGTATTCATGGAGATATGAATTTATTTGTGTTATGAGACAACTCGTCAAGGTCGGCCAACAACCAAATAAACCCCACTTGTGCTCAACGTTTTAGTATAAATAGAGGTGGATTTCAAGTCATTTTCAACACCCTTGGGATCTCTTTCTCTCTACTTGTCTTTGGGTTTTGGTAGGAGGAGAGATCTTAAGGGATAACGTTGCCTTAATCTAGAGGGCAAAAGCCGGAACTGTTAGGAAAAGTCGGAAGAGCCAGAATTGTTGGGAAAATCCGGAACTGCCGGAACTGCTAGAACTGCTGGGAACAGCTGAAACAACCAGGAAAGTTGACGTAGAGCGCAGAAGCTGGAACTGCCGGGAACTGTCGAGAATAGCTGGAACTGCTGGAACAGCCAGGAAAGCTGACGTAGAGGGAAGAAGTCGGAACTGTCAGGAGCTGCCAGGAAAAGCCGGAACTGCTGGGAAAATCCGGAATTGCCGGAACTGTTGGGAACAACCGGAATTGCTGGAACTGCCGGGAACAGCCAGAATTGCCGGGAACTACTGGGAACAGTTGGAACTGCCGGAACTACCGGGAACTACCGAAACAACCAGAGCATCTGTCTCCAAAGGAGAGCAACATGCAAGGGACAAATAACTAACATTGGGACAGTGGTATGGTACTTAGCAACAAATACACCAAGCATGCAATGTTATAGCTAGCATGCAAGGGACAACTAGCATGCAACAACAAGCATGCTAAGGACAACAAGCAAGCAAGGGACAACAAGCAAGCAAGATGCAGCCAACACATAGGTCAATATGGCAACATGGTGCAGTAATGGCACATAATGCAGTACAGTGATGGGTACAGTCATGATTAATGAAGCATGATGAGATGTAGCATAGTGATGATGGGTGCAGCATGGTGCAACACGGTGAGGTGCAGTATGATGACGAAATGTAGCGCAACGATAGGTGAAGGAGTCACCTTGGAGAATCAGTTGAAGCAGCATGTCTTCAATTGATCTCATGTATCATCTTCTTAGAGATGATCTATGTTCTTATCTAGATAAGTCAAAGTGTTGACTTCCGTTGTAAACGTACTATCTCTCTCTCTCTCTCTGCTGAACTATTGAAGAACATATAAGAGGAATTGATCAAGGGTTTCCCCACCTTGGGGTTTGTCCCTGGCTAGCGCCACATCTTGTGTCCTCTTGTCTTGGCTTGTCTTCTGTGATTTATGTTTATGTTCTATCTGCAGTTTACTTTAATGCTGATGTGATTGCTAATCTGGAAAAGATATTGAACTAACTGTGAAAATTGAAATAAATTGCTCTAAGCATAGAACATACCTAAAATTAACATGGTATCGGAGTTGAGGTGAAGACAATGCCCAAGCAAGAGTGAAAGAGCAATCACCGAAGACAGTTGGGAAAGGACAAAAGGATCAGTGGATTCCTCATCCCTCTTCAAATTCACCAAGGGTGAAGTCGAAGCAGAGAATATTATCATAATGGCACAACAAATGTTTTTGATGGCCTACCTAAATATCACTTCAATGGCAAGTCCGGATCTAAGGGTGGAAGGAAAGGCAGATGCCTTGGTTGTAATAAGTTCGGCCATTATGCGAAGGAGGGTCTGAGGTAGGGACACATCACTTGATGATGATAATAATCATTCCAGCGACATCTTCAATGATCAGAGGAATGACAGGTAATGCAGGTCATCCAGGAAACGACCGACTTTTCAAAGAAAGCAAGGAACCCTAGGTATGAAGAATCAAATGTTGTTTTTGATAAGATAAAGAAGCGTTATCTTGTATTGGCCCTCTCCTTCAGATACTTTGGGAATCTGGCTTATTGATCGTAGTGCTTCAAGGCACCTCATCGGATAGAAGGGTGTTCTCTCGAATTTGGTAGAGATGGAAACAACCGTGGGATTATACTTGGAGTCGATGCCACCTATCCCGAAAAGGGTGTAGGGAATGTTACCCCTCAATTGAATGAGGGTAACTCTATTCATTTATAAGAATCTTTTTTATGTACCTAATTGCAAGAAGAACTCGGTGTCCATCTCGGAAATGGAAGTCAAAGGTTTCAGGGTGGCATTCATCGATGGAAAGGTATGTGTTAAAAAATAAAATTTTGAAAGATGCTTTTTCTCATGGGTTCAGGGTTGGCAATTTGTATCAAGTTGCAAGATGGTCCATTGGGGATCATGTCAATTGACATATCGCATCTATAACATCGGAGGTCTACTTATGGGGCCCTACTCGATGTGAGTCAAATGGTGATAGGGATGCCTGAATTCAAGAAGAGCATGAAGGTACATGTCTGAGATGTACCGAAGGAAAATCTTATAAGGAGACCATTGCCCTCATACAACAGGTCCACAGGTTTGGAACAACTCGAGGAGTTTGAGATTCATGATCGGGAATCTCATGTATACAGGTGGAAGAAAGCCCTTTATGGCTTGAAGCAAAACACCCCGGGTGTAGTATGAGAGGATTGATAGCTGTCTGATGAAGCTGAGATTCACTAGGAGTGAAACCGATCCAAACCATTACCCGAAGGTTGTGGATGATAGACCTCTCATATCGGCACCTTATGAGGACGATCTATTTTTGGCAGGTGCAAACCCTCTCATTTGCAGAAGTAAGAGGGAGTTGGATTCCGGATGTGGAATGATAAACTGCAAACCTGTGACTACCTCGAGGATCTTAACTTTCAGAAGTTATATGGTAGTGATGTCAGATCAGATTTGGGAAATACCTCTGAGTTTCATAAACTCATTTGTGTTGATGTTCTTGGTGAACTTCCATCTGGACATATGTTTTGCAGTTAGCATGGTGAGCTCATATTTGGTTGAGCCTCACTGGATTGGTGCCAAGAATCTTTTGAGATATTTTCGGGGCATAATCTCTCATGGATTGAGATACACTGTTGGAAATATGAAACTGCATGATTATTCGAATGCTGACTGGGTAAGCAGTGTGGAGGATCACTAGAGCACTTCTCAGCGCTAGTTCTCTTTGGGTTCTGCTTTGATATCATGGATGAGCAGGAAGCAGAAGTCGGTTGCTATAAGCACTGCCGAGACCAAATACGTAGCTACGAGTATGATCTCGTATGAAGCTGCCTAGTTGTGGAAGCTCTTCAGTGAGCTGTTTGTACACATGATGAATACCACTATGATTCTCTGTGACAACTAGAGGGGGGATTCGATTATTGAGGAATCCCGTATTCGATGATTGCTCCAGTAGATAGACATCATATATTGCCTTATTTGGGATATGGTAAGTTGATGAGCGAAGAGGCTCTATCCCATTGAGACTGATGTATAGGTCGTAGACATTTTGTCAAAGCCTCGGGAAAGGTCAAATCTGTGACTTTCCCGAACGACTTGGAGTCGTTGAGAGACCTTCTTATAAGGGTCTTGCACGTTGCATGCATTGAGCTTTGGGAGCTCTGGGGGGCTTGGGGTACTTATTGGAGCAACATACGACCACAGGGCGACTCACCCTCCCCTGGTGGTGCGCTATGTACAGGATGATAGGTTCAACCTTCCCCTGTGATACCCTATGGCAACTGTGAAACAGGATGATTAGTTCTCCTATGGGTCGGGATGATTAGTTCTCCCGTGGCAAATGTGGAACAGGATGATTAGTTCCCCTGTGGGCCGGGATGATTAGTTCTCCCGTGGCAACTGTGGAACAGGATGGTTAGTTCTCCTGTGGGCCGGGATGATTAGTTCTCCCGTGGCAACTGTGGAATAGGATGGTTAGTTCTCCTATGGGCCGGGATGATTAGTTCTCCCGTGGCAACTGTGAAACAGGATGATTAGTTCTCTTGTGGGTCGGGATGATTAATTCTCCCGTGGCAACTATGAAACAGGATGATTAGTTCTTCTGTGGGCTGGGATGATTAGTTCTCCCATGGCAACTGTGGAACAAGATGATTAGTTCTCTTGTGGGCTGGGATGATTAGTTCTCCCGTGGCAACTGTGAAACATGATGATTAGTTCTCCTGTGGGCCGGGATGATTAGTTCTCCCATGGTGACTGTGGGGCAGGATGATTCGTTCTCTTGTGGACAGGATGATTAGTTCTCCTGTGGAGGCATCCTACCCATGCAGTCTTGGACTCATGGGAAGTACCTCTCATCTGATCATTGAGCAGGGAAACAGGGTTAGGGACCATAGTAGTGCTACTGATGGACGCATCGTTGTATCTACCGTACTCCCTATGCTTGGATGACCTCCATTGATTTGAGATCAATGAAACTGATCTGGGATCAATATGAGTGGTTTGAGACACTCTCTTGTGATATTGATCTGGGATCAATAACACTGACTGCGAGTCAGTAAGAGTGATGTGACACACTCCCTTCAGATGAAATTGACTTCGGATGATTAGTTCTCCCATGGCAACTGTGGAACAGGATGATTAGTTTTCCTGTGGGTCGGGATGATTAGTTCTCCCGTGGTGACTGTGGGGCAGGATGATTCGTTCTCCTGTGGACAGGATGATTAGTTCTCATGTGGAGGCATCCTACCCATGCAGTCTTGGACTCATGGGAAGTACCTCTCATTTGATTAATGAGCAGGGAAATGGGGTTAGGGACCATAGTAGTACTATCGATGGGCGCATCGTTGTATCTACCGTACTCCCTATGCTAGGATGACCTCCATTGATCTGAGATCAATGAAACTGATCTGGGATCAGTATGAGTGGTTTGAGACACTCTCTTGTGATATTGATCTGGGGTCAATAAAACTGACTTCGGGTCAGTAAGAGTGATGTGACACTCTCTTCAGATGAAATTGACTTCGGGTCAGTAGGGAATGGTATGAGACATTCTCGATCAATTCTTCTTCATGGTTCAGTAGAGCAGAGCAGAGCAAAGCAGAGCTCAACAGAGCAGATCACTGATGGCAGAGATAGTACAGTCAGACATATGGATCAGTGGATGTAGTTCTCCCTAGTTGAGAGGGAGTGTTAAAATTGGCAACTAGGGCCAAACTCCATGTGGGTCATCTTATTAATGGAAGCTGATATTTTTCTTGGATCCCTCTCATCGAGAGGTGTAGGATTGATCTAAAGATCATCCGATTACGACAAGTATTCATGGAGATATGAATTTATTTGTGTTATGGGACAATTCGTCAAGGTCGACCAACAACCAAATAAACCCCACTTGTGCTCAACATTTTAGTATAAATAAAGGTGGCCTTCAAGTCATTTTCAACACACTTGGGATTTCTTCCTCTCTACTTGTCTTTGGGTTTTAGTAGGAGGAGAGATCCTAAGGGATAACGCTTCCCTAATCTAGAGGGCAAAAGCCGGAACTGCTGGGAATAGTCGGAACTGTGGGGAATAACCTGAATTGCCAGAAAAAGCCAGAACTGTCGGAACAATGAGGAAAGCTGACGCAGAGGGCAGAAGCCGGAACTGTCGGAACAACGAGGAAAGCTGACGCAGAGGGCAGAAGCTGGAACTGCCGGGAAGAGACGGAACTGCCGGGAACTGCCGGAACAGCCAGGAAAGCTGACGCAGAGGGTAGAAGTCGTAACTGTTGGGAAAAGCCGGAATTGCTGGAATCGCTGGAACTGCCGGAATAGCCAGAACTGTCGGGAACAGTGGGAATTGCCGGAACTGCCTGAACTGCTGGGAATTGTTGGGAACAGTCAGAACTGCCGGAACAACCAGAGCATTTGTCTCCAAAGGAGAGCAGCATGCAAGGGACAAATAACTAAGATTGGGACAGTGGTATGGTACTTAGCAGCAAATACACCAAGCATGCAATGTTACAGCTAGCATGCAAGGGACAGCTAGCATGCAACAACAAGCATGCTAAGGACAACAAGCAAGCAAGGGACAACAAGCAAGCAAGATGCAGCCAACACATAGGTCAGTATGGCAACATGGTGCAGCGATGGCACATAATGCAGTGCAATGATGGGTACAGTCATGATTAATGAAGCATGATGCGATGTAGCATAGTGATGATGGGTGCAACATGGTGCAGCACGGTGAGGTGAAGCATGATGACGAAATGAAACACAACGATAGGTGAAGGAGTCACCTTGGAGAATCAGTTGAGGCAGCATGTCTTCAACTGATCTCATGTATCATCTTCTTAGAGATGATCTATGCTCTTATCTAGATAAGTCAAAGTGTTGACTTCCGTTGTAAACGTACTATCTCTCTCTCCCTCTGCTGAACTATTGAAGAACATATAAGAAGAATTGATCAAGGGTTTCCCCACATTGGGGTTTGTCCTTGGCTAGCGCCACATCTTGTGTCCTCTTGTCTTCTGCGATTTATGTTTATGTTCTATCTGCAGTTTACTTTAACGCTGATGTGATTGCTAATCTGGAAAAGATATTGAGCTAACTGTGAAAATTGAAATAAATTGCTCTAAGCATAGAACATACCTAAAATTAACACAAGCGAACTGGCTCCTTGAACCCAAGTTGAACTGCTTCATTGAACTCAATTCTAACTGACATCTAGAACTCCAGCAAACTGGCCTTTTTAACTCAAGTCAAACTACCTCATTGAACTGAAGTCGAACTGACATAAAATATCCATGCATGCTCAGTTCAATTTCAGATAACATATTTTGCTATTTATTTTGCTCGCTAAGTGTTTGTAAAAATGTTTGCTCACTAAACGTTTGACAAAATTTCTCAAAGAAAATTTTGAAAATTTGTGGGTTAAAATAGCAAATTTTGGAAAAGGGGATATTACAGCTTCTTATAACTGCTCCAGAGGAACCAGATTCATGAGCATTAGGTCGATTTCACATTTGAATAGCTGCTTACATCTTCCTTACTCTTTATAGAGCTTTTCTATATTTCAACATGATTTTTAAAATTTTCTTTTGCCCATGTGGACATGTACTGCAAGACAGGTACTTTTTGAAACTGCTAAATACATAATCTGGTAGGCGTGGGGCACAATAAATCACTTTATTTATCTACAACTCATATCTCAGTGTAAATCAGGTGATGGAGTGAGGTTGCCTGAGGCCGAAAGTCATATAGAAATGGCAAAACAAGATATATTTGAATCAGAATATTGGAAAGAGGAGAAATTGGCTGATTCCTTGTAATGTAAATGTCTTTAGCGTGTAGGGAAAGGCATTTTCTTTGGCTCGGCATGTGTAACTTACACAAGATTCCTACAAGAAGATATTTTTAAAGCTAAGATTGAAGACTGCAGATTATACTATAGGAAAAAAATAGGATAAGAAAGCATTAATAGGCAATCATAAAATTCAAAATCATATTTTGTTTGGAAATTAAAGAGTCAAAATAATAGCACCAGAAAATTGTTGGTTTCTTTTGGTATACGAACAGTAAATTAGATTATCTTTACTGTATATCCTCACTCAGAAAATATTTGACATTATGTAAATTTCAGATAATACATTTTGTCAAAATTAGAGTTCATCTAATGAAAAATGTCATGGGAATAAGTTGTGAGAAATGGCAGTTAGCCTAGTTGCTTGGTTTAGTGTTTTAGCTTTTGGTGATTATTCTATAATTAACTTTGTTCAACTTTACGCTTTTTGTTCAATGTTAACGTAAAACTTTTGAAGTCATATGTTTACTTATTACACCAAGAGAAGCGAGGTGCTCTTGCAGCGCAGGGTATGAGAGATCTCCGTGAACTCAATGGATTGGAGATAATTTGGTGTAGCTTGCATCTCTGTTCCTGTCATTTTTCATTTAGTTTATTCATCTGCTATCCAAATACTAATATATGTGGTTTTTCTTTATACTAGCTTTAGGCATATGAAGATCTACATATTTCTGTCAAAGATTTGATAGAATTCTACTATGTTTTTACAGGTTTTTATGATTTTGCATATAGAATATAAATATTAGAGGATGGATTTTCTTCATCATAGTGCTTGTCTCAAATTTTCGAAGCTGGGATTTAGGGACTATTGTCACATAGATGACACGTTATTATCAGTTCATTTTGCTGCAGTTAGAATGCTCTTCTAACATTTTAGTTGGTAGATCCAGTAAATTTCAGTCTTGGTGCTGCAGGATTTCCAATGAATAAACTAGGGGGAGGTGGTCTTGGAGGCACAGGTGTTGGATTAAGTGCCAAAGTTCCTTCAGGTCCCACTGCTGCAGCTGCTGCAGCAGCAGCACAAAAGCAGAAATCGCTCATGCAACGTGCAGATACTGACATAAATACTATCTTAGATAATTTTTCTCACCTTATCAAAGCTGCAAGGGTAAGTTGCCTTCTCTATCCTCCAGTTTTCTTTTGCGTTAAATTTCAGTAGCTACTTATGGATGAAAAATCAAGCAAAAACTATACCATCATTCCCCTTATAATTCATCTATAAATTAGAGATATAGTAGTACATTTTAAAGTTAGCATTAGAGAAATTTGAGGTCTAAAATGGGCTCCCCAGGAATATTATAAAATAATACTGGAAATAATAAAATAAGATTAGATAACATCATCAAATTTTAGAGGAAAAAAAGAAAAAAACTATTTTTTCAACTTATCTCCCTACGGTTTTACTCAAATTTTGAGCGGGAGCACTCACTAGATGCAGAATTTAATTCCTCATCCAAAGAGTACCCATGCTACATACTTTTGATGGACCCTGCTGCACAAAAAGTGAGAAATACATGAAAAAATCACATTTTCATGTATTTCTCATTTTTTGTGTAGTAGGGTCCATTGAAAGTATGCAACACTCATTGGATGAGGAATTAAATTCCGCTTCCAACGAGTGATTCCTCATCCAAGGAGTGCTCTGGCTCGAAATTTGAGTAAAACCGTAGAGATAAGTTGAAAATATAGTCTTTTTATTTTTTATTTTTTAATCTTTTTACTTTTTTACTCCAAAAATGGTGAATCATCCCCCATGGTTGACATCACCATCTTGAATCTTATTGGTTCTTATAAAGTTTATTTTCGTTGTACATTTTTGTTTTGAGGCCCAGTTTAGACCTCAAAATTTCTCTAATGCATACACGAGTCAATCTAAATCTGAGGCTTTATGATAGTTATTTTGCCAAATTTAGAGTCCAGACTCTATTTAATGAAATATGTTATTAGAATAAGTGGCGGTTGTTTTTTCAAATTAAGAGTCCATCAAATGAAGATTATGGGAATATGTTGTGAGAAATGGCAGTTAGCCTAGTAGCTTGATTTTGTGTTTTAGCTTTTGGTGATTACTCTATAATTAACTTTATTCAACTTTTCCCTTTTTGTTCAATGTTAACATGAAAATTTGTGATGTCAAATATTTATTTGTTGCACCAAGAGATGCAAGGTGTTCTCACAGCTTGGGATAGGAGAGATCTCCTTGTATGTATGTTGGTAACACTAATAAACAAAAATCGAAAAAATTTGATCCCAAAAAGGCTCAAAATAACATGAATTGAAATCCACTGCTCATATTTCAAGTTTATTTCTCCTACTATAATACACTCAAAATCTTATTTCTATACCTAATCTAAAATAAAGAAGTACAATAGCGAGGTGAAATCATAGAGCCACGACAACCATTCTATCTCTTCATCTACATTATGAGCTCTATCTTTGTGTTTGGCTATGAACCAAAACAAGGATATTATCAAAGACAAAATGATTATGCATTGATATAAATATTGTAGCATGGCAAAAACACCAAGAGCACCAATATCATGCCAAGTTCGACATGTGCATCCACAATCTTGTTCTACCTATTGCTGCCTCGCTTGCACACATTGGTTAGCGTGGGACAAATCCTCAAACCCACAAGGTGTGACTTGGTCGAAGATTAAGAGATGGAGCTGTCGTCACCTATTACCAACTCTCTCCGTTAAAGCTCTCTCTTAGTTAAAGCTAAGGGGGGTGGTCCCTAAATGAAAGTTAATTAATGAAATGTGAGTTTTCTAGGAGATTAAGGTGAAGGGAGGACTTGTCAAAGATAACTTGATTCCAAAGATATGAGCAAGTAAATAAACATACATGAACAATATTCAAAGATCCACTTAAAGAACATAGACCAATACTTTAAACAAATAGTTGCTCAAGATAAATGACAAATACTTGATCAAGATGGAAACACAAAAGATGATGACAATTAATCCTGCAAAATGGCAAATATTAGATAAAATATAAAATATCACTTGCAAGATACAAATTGTATTTGTAAATAAATGATCAAGTAAAAGATGATTTCGTTCAATGATCATAAACATAAACATCAAGCATATGTAATAGCAACTTGCCTCACTTGCACACATCAGTTAGCGTGGGAAAAATCCTCAACCCCACAAGGTGTGACCTGGTCGAAAATTAAGAGATGGAGCTGTCACCTATTACCAACTCTCTCCGTTAATGCTCTCCCTTAGTTAAAGCTAAGGGGGTGGTCCCTAAATGAAAACTAATTAATTAAATTTGAGTTTTCTAGGAGACTAAGGTGAAGGGAAGACTTGTCAAAGATAACTTGATTCCAAAGATATGAGCTAGTAAATAACCATACATGAACAATATTCAAAGATCCACTTAAAGAACATAGACCAATGCTTTAAACAAATAGTTGCTCAAGATAAATGACAAATACTTGATCAAGATGGAAACACAAAAGATGATGACAAGTAATCCTGCAAATTAGCAAATATTAGATAAAATATAAAATATCACTTGCAAGATACAAATTGTATTTGTAAATAAATGCTCAAGTAAAAGATGATGTCATTCAATGATCATAAACATAATCATCAAGCATATGTAATAGCAATTTGACAAGTAAAGTTGTTAGACACACATGGGTAGCGATAGGATCTGAAGGATATAACATGAGAGTACGATTTTTATTAACAAGAGATATATATTTATAGTACATTATGTGACTGTTGGGTTCCACATCCCAAGGTCTCTTGGACTCCTTTTGTCTATTCGGCTTCCACACTAACCCATTGAGGATTAGGTGTCCAACATTCCTCCCCTTAATCCGAAGGGTTATGTATGAGTCCAAGAAGAGCACTGTAATACAAAATGTGCAAAAAATGCATGGCAGCACTAGGCTGAATGTGCTCTGTGAAATGTTGGTATAAAGAGCGGTGGTTTAAGGATGACCACCAACACTGGAACGCTTAGTGCAGTTCCCGGAACTCTTCCAAGTCTGGCATGAAGCTCAAGTCTTCTGCTAGAGGAAGTGCTCCTAATGTTTTGAAGAGGGAAACCTTCAACCATGAAAGGGAGGTCTCACCCTGCATAAAAGGGAGAACTTCAACTTGAAAAGGGAAGTCTCAACCTGTGATGGTTTAAGGATGACCAACAACTCTGGAATGCTTAATGCAATTCCTGGAACTCTTCCAGAACTGGCAAAAGGCTGGAGTATTCTGCTAGAGGAAGTGTTCTCAATTTTGTTCCTGGAATTTTTCCGAAACTGGCAAGAAGTTGAAGTCTTCTGCTAGAGGAAGTGTCCCAGATTACCAATTGAAGGCATGTTCACAGGCATCTTTGTCTCTGGCTACAACTCTGAAACTGGTGTGGCAAGTTGTGGCTCAGGCTCGCTTGATGTGGCTTTGAAGCTTGTAGATGACCATCATTTCCCCCCTGTCAGATACAAGGTGAGATGACGGAGAAAACTCAACTGCAAGACTGTTTAATACTCTGGAAGAAGTTCTGACATGTGACTGGAATATCTTCTTGGCTGTTGATGCCCATTGCCAAGAAGCGATCCATCCAAGATGAATCTTTGTTCTTGCAGGACGTTTGTTTCTGAAGCATCTGTTTGAAGAATGACTAGTTTTATGACAGTGCTTACATGGATGAAGATCAAAACAATGATCTTTCAAATGGCCAACTCAGTCATAGTGTTGGCATTTCACAATCTGTTGTTGTTGCTGTTGCTGTGGAAGAGGGGCAGAATCTGGAACAGCTGGAGGTGAACTGTCATGAGGAACAGGTGAAGATGAATTATCCTCAAGAAATCCAGCAGTTTGAAATTGAATTGGCTTTGAGTAGTCTGGAATATGAAAGGACAAGTCCTTGTCATATCCAAGACCGGTTTTATGCTTGTTGTGGACAAGCTGTTCCCAAGGTTTGATGATGGGCTTGGGAATCGCAGACTGAGTTTCTGCATCTGCATGTACAACTGCTGCTTTATTGGGTACTAAATCTGAACCAACTGTAACATTATTGACTTGATTCTGATGGGTTGCAGTCTCAATGTTTTGAACATAAACATGTTCAGAATGATGACTCCATTTCTGTAATTCTTCCTGCTGTAGCTTTGTCTCAAGTTGCAAAAACTCAATATTCTCTTGTACATTATGCAAACAGGTTCTAATGTCAACAAGAGAAGCTTTGCTTATTCTTACTGTACCATGATTAGAGGAATGTATCAAAGTTTTTAAGAACTCCAATACTTCATCAATTCTGGTTGTTTTATTCATTGTCAAAATTACACTGATCACAACTATGAACTTGTAGAGAAAAATCAACGCTCACTCGCAGTATGTCAATACAATTGGATTTTACAACAGATTGCAATTGTCTTCAAAAATAGTGATGGCTCTCGATTTTAGTTGTGTTTGGTCACATTTGAAATAACATAAAGTAATCAACGCCACAAAAATAGAAAAGGAACAATGCTTTGAACTCTAGATTCAAAACCTATCACGCTTCCATTTCTTCATCGGGAAGGGATGCATTTAAAACCATTTTTCGTGGCCCACATGGAATGAAAAGTTGTTGTCACATTATTTGCAATCACGGAATATAGTTAACGCCAAAGAAATGGATTGAATCATCACCATTTTCAAACGCAGCGGATACACTTTGGGAAAGACTGATAAACACAGCCTCCTCACCTCTGCTTTACAATACCTACTACAGCCACGGCCACAGTGGAAGATGCACGTCCAGCAACCCAACCTTTCTGAAATTAGCAGAGGAATTCACACCCAGATTTGTGCAATCCCAACGATCTCTGGCAATACTAAGTCAGCCTCCAACTATAATTGAATTTTGTCTCTGGATTAAGCAAATTGACTTGCCCAGAAAATAATAAATTCGTTCAAGAAGATTATTGCTTTAGGAATTAAATGCAAAGTCGCATCACTCATTACAGGATGTTAGCAACAATTCTTATACCAGTGAAGTATTTGATCTCCAACAATCACACTATAGGCGTCTAGTTTTTGAAAGCGACAACGTACACAGAATTTGTTCAGAATTTCAGCAAGCATTCATATGTGGCAATAGGTTTCAGTGGATTAAGACCCTTACACCCTCAATTTGGACATTGCTCCAATCAATCAGCGCCTAGCTTACTCGAATAATAAATTTCGGCTTAAAGGAATGGCTTTCCTTAGCCTAGCATATGGCAATTTCGCGACTTATCCTCGACCTTCTAAAAATGGCATCCCTTCTCTGGCACCAGAAATTTCTGGAAGTATCCCTAAATGTCCCGCGGCTCTGCTTGTGACAATATTTCACATCCTACAGTCCATATGCTCCAGACTGAAAGTAACACGCAGCCCAGTGATACATGAATTTTTCTGACATTGATTTAGCAGCCTTTAAATAGGTATTCAGCTCTTTCCATAGGGTGCAAACAATGCGACCTTCTCCCCAGTATGTTCAGGGGATAGAGCAAGGCTCTCAGCAGAGTCAGTTCAAGTTGTTCTATCGAGATATTCTGGGTTCGATCCACTGAAATCACTTTTAAATGTTTCTACCAGCCGAGTCCAGGTCAACTACTTTTCTCGATTGAATTAGGGTTGCATGAAATCAACAGTTACTTACATAGAATTGAATCACACACCTTTTTTTAAATATTGCTCGCAGCCGGGTCCAAGTCCAGGTCAAGTAGTTCTGTTGAGAGATTCTGGGTTTGATCCGATGGAGTCGCTTTTGAATATTGCTCCCTGCCGAGTGCGGGTCAAGAAGTTTTGTTCATTGAATTAGGGTTGAATCCCAAATCTTCCATTTTTCAGAGGATTTCAACGAGCAGTGGAACATAGCTTTGGATTTATCTTCATCTTCTCTTCTAAACGTCTGCTTTTCCTCATTATTAAAAGCTCCATTCTCTGATTTAAAATATACCAGCGTCTCTCATTCAACACATAACATTTACAGCCAGCGTCATTTGAACATGGCCATCACATACGTACTTCAATGTGATAATAGGGATATCATAACGTGCAGTGAACAGAAGCAGCGTTCAAAGAAACGCAGCGTGGGAGCGTTCAAGGCAACATTCAAAATAATCATACCATTCTCCATCTTTGCCTTCACCTCCTCATGAAGCCTAACATCCTTGGGAAGCAAGAAACAACGCAAAAAATTACCGTGCTGTCTTTCAAACAATACACCTTGTTCTTTACATCCACTGGTTCCTCCAATACACGTTCACAACTTATCTACAGTATACGTTGGCCTCAAAGATATGAGCCTCATGGGTCTCTTTCCAATCCACTGCAATGCTGGCATGGCCCGTCACATTTACGGAATGCCGGTTAGAGGTTACAAAGTCCAGTAAATCAGGGAACTCGTTCATATTCTAGAGCGATGATACAAAGACAGACTCTCCAACATCATCTCAACTTTTATTTTCCCTTTCCTTTCCCTCAACAACAATATGAATGGACCAAATACAAGTCACTTGGTGCAGCTATTAAACACTCGAGTTCAGATATTTGAGAAGACTTTGACAGGAAAAACCGTAGTTTGAGAGCCAAGGTTTACAATGTGGTAGGTGTGGCAAGTTCTAGCAAACATTCCAACTATTCCAGAAGAAGTAACACCCGATGCACCAGGGTTTGCAATAATCATTGTCCTGAAGAACTTCATGATAGCTCAAATCGCCATTTTATTGCAGCTCACAATGTAACGGTCATATAACAGCCTCTTAACTAGTACCGTAAAGGGAGCCGACCGGACGCAGGAAGAAACACAGTCCACCTGAATGCTTTGACCAGCATATGCGTAGCATTCAACCAGCGCATATGAACCAACGCATGTAAGGAGTTATTGTAGGGATTTGTATATGTCGATCATGGGTTGGCCGATAGACAATGAGTTGTTATCTAACAAGACACAATAGTGCAAAGTTTTTAGACAGAATTCAGTGCATTGAGTAGGTGCACAGTGAGGAGGATCATTTTGCACGCTAAGCTCAAAATGACAGCAAAACAATAGATGGTAGAGCTGAAATGCACACTAATGCCACAAAACTAGTGGCTCACACAAGATTGAGCAGGTTAGGGGCGTCAGTTCTTAAATATGGGTAGAACAGGAAAATAGGCAGAAAATGGAGTTACAAAGGCATGAATACTAAAAATAAGACCTGCTCATAAAGACCATAAAAACAAATGGCTCAAAGAAATTATGCAGGGCAGGAATATGCCTGCTCTGATACCATGTTAGACACACATGGGCAGCAATAGGATCTGAAGGATATAACACGAGAGTATGATTTTTATTAACAAGAGATATACATTTATAGTACATTATGTGATCGTTGGGTTCCACATCCCAAGGTCTCTTGGACTCCTTTTGTCTATTCGGCTTCCACACTAACCCATTGAGGATTAGGTGTCCAACAAAAGTAAAGATGGTAAGATAAAAATCCACACCACTTGCTAAATGCTACTTTTAAAGAACAACTTGAACTTGCAAATTCAATTCAATTGATGCCAAGTATTAATTGCAAAATATAAGTAGCTATGCACTTGCTAAAGGGAATAATCAACAACAAGAGATAATGGGATCATTCATCGTGACAAGTACATGAGATAAACAAAATTTGCAAGTAAATTTGAAATGCTCTAAAGTGAGTAAATTAGAATGATATGCAGATCTATATAATGTGAGATGCGGTTATCTTTGTAAATTTTAAAACTAGATGCCTATGTAGATGTAGCCTTTCTTTTGACTATTTTGAAACAAGTCTCTAATGTGAGTTGTGGAGGGACACCCAGGGAAAGACAATTGAGACTGTATTAACGATCCCTTCCCTGGAATTTCCAACACATTGGATGCCTTCGGTGCTGCAAACATTGTGGCTCTGACAAATGCAAGGTCATCGTGTTAACCACAAAAGAGGATCTATGTTCCTCAAGTTGATGAAAGAAAGGGGTCCCTAAAAGAGTCTTTCAACCAAGCTTATGCTTGGAGGTGAATTAATTAGAAATGCAAATTAGTGCTAAGAATTCCTAAATGAGATGCATGTGGATGCTATTGTTTCCCAAGAGAGTGTAATGAGATAAAATTCTTTAAGTATCCAATGTATCTTAATGGGAGCAATAAATGGAAATTATCATCAACTCACAAACTTTGTAAAGGTAAATTGCACAAAATTTTCACAAGTGGCCCAAAATTTATAAGTTTGCTCCAAGTAAATGAAAAATTCTTCCAAAGGTATATCAATGAACAATATAATTAAGATAACATTGAGCACAAGTTGACATAAAGATAGTGAAGCATGCATCAACAAATCATGTGAAGCAAATGCTAAGTGAATGGAAGTAGACCAATCAAATATAGCCAAAAGTGAAATTCTTGCTTGAGATATATTGTAGCAAATAAAATTAGTTGCCCAAAGGATTTGAAAATGTTGTATCTTCAACAACCATGAAAGTAAATTTGCCCAACATAAGAGATCTAGCAAATGAAATGGAAAACTTGACTACAAAGTTGAGAAACTGTAAGTGCTATTTGTTGAAATTATGAGTTAAACCATGCATGTAAGTTAAATTAAATTAACAAGAGCAAATCATGCAAGTAAGTTAAAGGCTTTTAAGAGAATCAATCCACCCAAAAGAAAAGTCCTCTTTCTAAATAAGGAGGCGGGATGCCATGGGAAAATTCCCAAGCTCCCACAAGAAAAATGAACTTTTTATTAGGTGTGTTACAAGAGAATGAGAGCCTCTCTCTAGGCCTCAAAGAACCTCAAGGAAGTCTTTACAATAAGATACTTTAACTATAAGCTTTCCTTGATGAGAACTCAACACAAATGAGGCCTAAGAAAGCCTTTTGAAATCTGAAAATTACATACAAATTTCAGACTTGAAATGAGGAGGAAATAACATGAAAAATGAGATATTTGTTGAAGAATCTAGGGCAATTCATGGTTTAGTGATCCTTCTTGAACTTATTGATAACGTTTATGATGTCTTTCTCTTTTTCTTTGTTATGTTAGTGTATTCTTCAAACAATTATCAAAAGAAAATCAATAGTAGAAAAAGTACACGGTATGTTGGCTCCAAGCTAGGGAAAAAACTCTCCTCTTGAGAGTAAAACCCTTGAATTTCTTCTTATAGATGTTTAGTGAATAAATACCAAGACCCTTGACAAAACTTTGACTAAAGATTACCTCCAATTTGCTTGTCACTATCCCTTGCACTATTCGGTCTTTGTTTCACAGTCGCTGGTCTCCATATGACTGCACTCCTGACTGTTTCAACCTCCTTATACCTTCGCCTTCTTCCCACAGTTCACTACTCTTTGGTTAACCCAAATCTTCACTTTAGGTTAAATGACATATTGTTTTACACAGTGTATTGAGTACTCCGCTACACTGGCTGTGATGGGGCTGTCTTATGCGAGAGAGGATGGAACATCCGAGCTTCACCGAAAGACAGAGCGAGAGACAACCTTCACCATGAAATAACTTATGTTTTGGGCTTCTTTGAGAGACAGACTTCACCGAGACTGTGTTCTGAGTTTCACGGAGAGTTAGATTAGTATCCGAGCTTCACCGAGAGGAAGACTATTATCTGAGCTTCACTGAGAGGAAGGTATGTCACTGCATTTCTTCTTCACTGCTTCTTCAGAGATTGATTTGAAGTTTTGCCTTTGTAATGCCACTTCATGCGTTATATATATTATGGGTCAACGTCATACATTAGGCTGACATGTGAACCATAAGCTGGGTCGACATATCAAGGATATCACTATCTTTATGAAGCCAACTTGCAATGGATAGTGACACTTGTTTGGAGCGCCAATCTCTTGACAACATGACTTTGACAATACTTTTGTTAAGACACCAAATCCTAAAGACATCAAGAAAATGTCTTTGACCTATGGTAAACATATCTTGCTCATTAAACTCATGATGCAAGAAATAATAATTGTTTTTTTCTTTACATAATATTTACAAGTCATAATGAAAATCGAACCTAGTTACATTTTCTTCAACAATATTAAGCCTCTCCAAAGGCCCACGACCTAGGGAGAAAAAGATGCAGCCCTCTAAAGAACTTGTCCTAACCAAGTATGGGCCTCAAAAGGGCTCACGTCCTTGCTAAAAAGTTGCACAACAAATGCAAGGGGTTTTGCAAAGGGTGAATTATTAGTTTTTGGAAGAGTCCCTCTAAGCTTGAAACGAAAGTGAACTTGAGTTGCTGCTCAAAAGGTTGCAAAAGAAATTAGGAAATTAGTGGAGAGAGCATGAAACAAAGACAAATAATAATACACAACTAGTATACAAGAACTAAACCAAGTCATGGGAGTGAAACTCCATACTTGTCTAGTCTAGGAAAATGCTCTAATTAACTCATATAATCATTGAAGGCTTTAGATTTAGATAAAATAAAATATGGAATTTAAATTATATGAGATTCAATTATAGTATAGGAAAAAGGGAACTCCCTGCCTTGCTTCTCTTTGGATGAAGCCCTTGAGGTTGAGATCAATGGGTCTTTCGTATCTTGAATCTGGGAGTGAGTTGATCTATGTGAGACTTCTCCCACGCCCAAAAGAATCTTTCACACAATTCCAAAAGATTTTCTACACACTTGGAAACAAATATTAGCTTACATAAAGGAAATAGAGCAATACAATGGGTGAAAGAAACTAAAGATTCCTCCAAAAATCAATTAGTATTTTTCACTCCTAGAATACTACTTTAAATCAA
The DNA here is from genome assembly GCA_031772625.1 of Pinus tabuliformis. Taxonomy (NCBI): domain Eukaryota; kingdom Viridiplantae; phylum Streptophyta; class Pinopsida; order Pinales; family Pinaceae; genus Pinus; species Pinus tabuliformis. The sequence continues at coordinate 415,633,415 of CM062819.1, read as the reverse complement.
AGATACATGCAAGATAGTTTGCACATAGAAATCCACAATGAATGGCAATAGAAGCTAATACAATCCACATGCATAAGAAATTGAAGCACAAAAAATAATTGAAAAGAGATCACCTCAAGATAGAAATGTAACACCAACAATGATACCCAAAATTCTTTGTATTATTAGAAAAAACAAGTATACAAATTGACGAAGTTTCCTCAAGCCCAATAGTTGATAACATGAATGCCAAGTGGAGAAATAGAGAAAATGTCAAGGGAATTCGTATTTGTTGATAGGAGCTCCAAATGCCAAGTGTAGAAGTTAAACCTGGGAGGTGGCACAATAGATTTCTTCATCCCATGTGTAAAATTCATTTTTCCCCTACCATGCTGTGCTAAGTGTGAAAAATGGTGGGTGAGAGAAGGAGAAAACCCCATGAAATCCAACCAAAATCTAAGGGAGTGACGCCTCGGAAAATCTACCCAAACTGCTATGCATTGAAGCTGCCAAGACTGAGAGTAGACTACTGTGCGTAAGTGCTGGGAGTTGCTGTGCGTAGATGGAAGAAGAGTTGCATGTACAAGTGTTATGCTTGGTAGCTAGGAGTGGAGACATTTCTCCATAGTTTTCTCAATAAAATATTTCAATAAATCTCCCATTGTAACATGATTAGTTTTGATAATTTAAATTTGCTGATATAATAGGTTTTAGTAGTTTAGAAATAATAAATGGGTCTGCAAGAGTAAATGCGCCCTCAAAATGTAAATTTAAGTCTCATTAGCTGGTTGATTTAGTTAATCATGCATTTAAACATGATTAAATGATGTAATAAAGTAAATTCAAACATGGTTTACAAACAACTGAGAATGAATTTTCAAACACTGAAAGCGGTTTTTTTTGATAACATTCTCATGTACAAAAACCTCTCTCAATTTTCTAACAACTATTATGGTTTGGGAGATGCAAATGCATCTTTGAAGGCATGTTTTTTAGAAATTTCGTGTTTAAGTCACCTTTTTCCAGAGGATATTGTGACTAAACAAAGATGAATATTTGGAAACTGGAAGAGGTTTTGGTTTAGAAGATTCCAAAATTCATAAGCCTATCTCACTTTTCATACAGCTGTCAGGGGTTGGAAGATGCACGCTCATCATATTTAGGCTATTTTTCCGACTGTGCAATGCCCTGTTTAGGCCACCTTTTTGCAGAAACTATTGTGGATAATAAAAAATGAATCTTGGGAAACTGGAGGAGGTTTTTGTTCCTAAGATGTTAGACTAAAAAACCTCTCTCAGTTTTCACACATTTAGCTCGGATTGAGATATTTGAAGGGATGACTGGACCCTATTTTTCAAAAATTCGGGAGGAAAAAGCTCAAAAACAGTTAGTGACTTGGAGGCCACCTTATTAAATATGAGTTGCAATCAAATTCAAATTTCTCTTCTTTTTCAATAGAAATTGATCCAGGTGGATGTTGGTGGCCACCCACCTATCCCATTTGGACCTCCACAACTGTTTCTTTCAGCTTTTTCAGTTTCCTAAATTGTAGCACAGTTTACTATTTTTAGCAGTTTTTCGGGTCCTGAACTTCCGGAGCCGTTTTGAGGCCCTAAACGATGTTTTTTGGGAAATCTGGGGCAACATCCATGTGTCCATGGACCGATGTTGCCTCCCAAAGTGGTAGTGCTTGGATAGATCTTTCTAACGAGCTATTGTACGCGTCAAACGGAGATCGTATGCCAAAGTTACGACCTCGGGAAATTGATGTACCAATTTTACCCAAACGGGGCCCACAATTTGGCGTTTCATCTTCTAGGGTTAGGTTTCGGGATGTGAAAGGTTTTCCATTGTTTCTCAACAATAAGTAGGCCTTCGAGCCTCATTGTAACACAGTTCAGAAGCATGTAGCCGCCACATCTCTTCTCAGAGATAAGCTACCATCGCCCTAGCTGGTTTATTTCCATTTCTGTTTGTAAGCATATTTCAGTATTTTACAGTAATGAAATGAAGTATTATTTCCGCTGCACATCTGTCTTTATGGTTATCTCTGTATTTTGTTGCGTTCCTGTCTAAGTCTGGATCATAAATCCTCAAAGATAGTACAAGAACTCTTCAAATAGTTTTAGTTACCTTTATTTGTGTTCTATTTTTGTAATACGGTTTTCAGATATTTGTAATAGCTCTTGATATTTTTATCAAGATATTTTGTGAGGAAATTGTCTAGATACTTCATCAATTGAAGTAATATGTGTGCACTTTTGATGCCAAGGCTCTTCACTTTGTAATAGCTTCTATTATAGGCTTTCTAATGAAAGCCTTCCGGCTCCAGTTTATGACAGAATTTTGTGTTTTCTAGTATGTCTTTCTAGTGTTTCATTTCTTATTTCTGTACATGTTCAAAGCATTTATATGAAGGTCTGGGTTAGTGTAGATTAAGTCTTAATCTCTCTGAAATCCCCTGTAACATGATAACCTTTAAAAAGATATTAGCTTATTCGACTATCTATCTGAAATAGCTCCTCTTAGAATTGGTTTCAGTTTGGCCTTCAGTTACCTTTGAATATATTTTTGTTGGGTTGTAGAAATCTTTTACACGCTTCCAAATTTCCCTAGTTGTTAAGAACTTTGTCTGTCTGCTTAATTATTAGGAATTTCCTTACCTTCTTCTATCATAATCCTTGAAAAGCTCGCTGGAGGCTGACACATTTTGAAGAGACCCTGTGAGAGAGGCCTTTAATCATGAATAGGGATTATCATTGATCGCCAACCACCCCTAATTAAAACCATAAATCTGGCCATTGTGCTTCAAGGCTGTTGTTCAGTGACAGGTGAACAACGTTAAACAAAGCCTCATAACCACTGAATGAGCCCCCTCTGGTTCAAGGGCTAGCTTGAACCTAAACGCTGATTCAGTTGGTTTCCTGGCGTAGTTTTTTGCAGCCAAGGACTGCCTATGGGAAATAGGTAAAACATCTCCAACCATGCGTTAATTTTCCTTGGATTTTCCTAGTTGCCAAAAATGCAATGCATGCCCCAAATCTGGCCCACCACTTGAATTTCCCCATGTGCTTCAATTCTTGATGATATGTGATGCCAAATCACTTTACACTTGTGACTTGTCCCTTAATTTGAGTTTTGACTTGGGTTTTAATTTCCAAGTCATTTCCAAACTATTTTGGCGTGTGGGAATTTTTTTTAAATTTCTGGGTTATTTATTTCTCATTTTCCCACATAACTTAGGAAAAAGTGGGTTTTGGGGGTTTATAACTTATTTTTTACCCCTCAAAGTGTGTCTTGGTTGAAAGTTGAGGAGAAGAGGTGTAATTTTGAGCATCCATACGCCCCATACAATTGCTATAGACATCACTTACTACAATTTATGTTAAGAATTTATTAAAATTTCCTCCCTACGAGAAATTAAAAAAATCATCCCTAGAACTAATCAAATTCCTCGAAATTTTACAAGTGATCTAGTATGGTAATATACAATGACTCTAGACATTAGGACTCACCCAAGGCCTCACCATCAAGCCACACTCTGGTTTTGGGGTTATGCTTGGAGGAAAAAACTCAATTGATTATTAAGTCCTCAAAAGTACCTAATAATTAACCAAGTGAAAAAACCTCCCAAAGTAATCTCACTTGATGACAATGTCCCAAGTTACTTAGGCCTGTTACATGACTCAATTCATCACACTAACATCACTTTACATCATCCCTGTAGGGCTTGCAGAATCTGAGTACAACATAGAAGAAGATGAGAAGAAGTTAGAGTTAAAAAACTCTGATGATATATGAACTTTGATGGTACATGAAGCCTCTGACATATCCTCGGGATGGAGTCTTAAAAATTTTAGGTGCAACATTCATTGGTCAACCCTACCCATTCCTAGATAGGTCTGGTATAACACCTGAAAGATGAAGATGACAACCTATCCTTAGTTCAAAAATTGTCTCCATGATGCACCGTATGTTCTTAAAAATGTTGATTTGCATATGCCACTAAGTGGCCTCCTTGTCTTCCATGTACTGTGTCAACCATGTCATCATACAACCAAGCTTGAGGTAGCTCCACAAAAATCTGCAAAACACATCTTGGCTGCCCTCCAACAAATATGTAGATGAATCTGTTGAGAAATCCTTAGTGGAAACTTAGTTAGGGCTTATTAAAGTTTGATTTCTATTTTATTGGCAACTTCTTGTTATTTGTTATTACATTTTCTTCTTTATTCATCATCAAGACAATTTCCAAAACTATAAAGACAACAAAAGAACACAAGATGTAGGTACTCAACCAGGGCAAAACCCCTCACCTAGGGCAAAACCCACCAAAATTTTTCTTCTATTTTTTAGAATCAAATCAAATGAGACAACCTAGACTTTTTGACCAAGACAAAGACTCTTCTCCATCCACCAAGTTAGCCTCCCATGATGACAAGTCAAACCTTTAGTCAAATCTTTCATAGTCAACATCAACTCTTCAACATGAGTCAACAAGGGTCTCGACCCTCTGAGCAGTGCTTGTTCATTTGTTGGCATGTACTGTAGCTTCACGACCCCAACCAGTATTCAAATTTTCAATGTATATGTTCTTGTATGCTAGCACAATCTTTGGTGTCTTCAACTATTTTGATGTTGCTTAGGTCATCACAATATCCAACACATTTCGATAGAAGCTTCCTTCTTTAGTTTCTTTAGCAACACCAAATTCATCCTTAGCACTTTCCAAACCTTCAAATTCTTGTTCACAACTTCATCAATCACAAATTTATTAATCACAAATAAACATCTGTAATGCTTCAGTTATTCTCCGATCTCAAACATCCTCAGGGCCTTTACATCATGTTTTCAACTATGGAGGAGTTTTACTTTTCTTCAACCAAGCTCCCCCTCAACGAGGGAGTTTCTTTTGCATTATCATATCATCAGAGAACTTCGACCTTCCAAAACTTCATTCCCTCAAGAACATCATCCTTTATCTTGACAAGGTCATCTATCAATCATTAATGTAAACTTCAATGTTATTAGGGTTCTTGCAACTCCCTCTTTCCATCATGCTCAACATCATCATCAAGTCACCATCAAGTATGAGGTAGATAAGCATCTTCAATATCTTGAAGACTATGTACCTGCAAATCTTATCAACAAGTACAACCAAGCACAAATATACAAGAGCATGAAGTTAACTTTATCAATATATGGTTAACATGTCATCACAATGGGAGCATCTAGGGTTATCAATACTTTGAATAAGAAATCAAACTTTTAGATATCCAAAACCTAAACCTAGTTAGGTTTACAATTAACAAGAGTTACATTTCTCATGCCTTAGACTTCAACAACTATTTTGTTAGTTTTTTTGTCACAAACCTTAGATTTCATCATTAAAACTAAACTTTAGATATCAACAATTTATTTCAATCATAGCGAAAGCATTATTACATCTAGGGTTTCATTATCATGCCCTAGAAACTTATATCAATCTCTACTAGGGTTTTGTCATAAACCCTAGACACAAACATCAAAATTTTAATGTTAGATATACAACAACGCGACCAAGCTAGGGTTTCAATCAAACAAAAGCATATTTACCTTCAGTTTCATTCCTAGAATTTTATATTGACTATTGCGAGGGTTGTCATAAACCCTAATTTGTCAAACCCTAAAAATTTAGGGTCCAATCATATAACTTAGACATCAATAACAAACCCTAAAAGGCTAGGGTTTCATCATAACATCAACAAACCCTAAACATCGAAAAGGTTAGGGCTTTTATAGTGAACCCTGAAGTTTAGGGTTTCACCAAAGTAAACAAAAGATAGAGTGTGACAAGGGTTGATTTAATCTAGAGATTAACGACCCTAAATAAGAATCTTTATGATTCAAAACCCTAGGCATGAGAGAGTTAGTAATACAAAGCAAATTTCAAAATGATCATACCTTTTAATGAAGAAGATTAGCTACAAATCTTGTGGTCTTAAACATACCTTGAGTTGCTCCTTTTACAAACCTTGTAGGGTTTCCTTATTGAAGGGCTCCCTCTGAGTCATGAAAACATCTTCTTGGTCCATTTCCATTAGAGCGTCCAAGGATCCAACTCGATTTACCAAGTCACCATTCTTGATATATACCTACAATATTTATTGTCAAGTACAACCAAAAAATACAAGTACAATAGCATGATGGTTATCTAGGGTTTTCATTACCTTTTAGAGAATGAATTCCTATGGATTTTAAGTACAAACTACAAACCCTTACTAGCTCTAGGTTATTATGTCAAAAACTAGACATCAGTTAATTATTTTTCGCAAAGGATTGTCATATACCTACAAACCCTAGATATTATGAGATAGGGTTTCTATATGATCTGTCTAGGATCTACAACACCAATCTTCATCATAATGAAAACTTGCCAACCCTAGAATCATATAAGTAACTAAACCCTAAAACTTTTCAAGCTAGACTCTGAACAAAGGAACATTCTATACATACCTCAGGATTACGTACCTTTGTCTTTCATGATTGAGAGATTGATGGCTTATTGCTCTCCTTGCAAACTGAAGACATATTGTTAGATGATTGAGACGTAAGGAACAAAAACAATACTTACTTGAATTTGATGAGATCTTCAAGGCTTTTTCCACGTGCTGGTGTAAGACAATCTGAACAAATTCTTTTCACTGTTGTAGACTGCTTCCTCCCTCAAGACAGAGATACTAAGCTTGCTTAACAAGGTCTTCCTTTCTTCAATGATAGACTATGCACCATTATAGTCAAGATAGGCCTGAAATGCATTGCACAACATAGATTGTTTTGTCGGCTTCTCTGCCACTTATAGGTCTTGACCTCCCTATAAATATGTATGAACAAGTCTCTTCAGATCTTAGACATTAGATACTTCCTTTGTTGATTTATGAAGCTATACCCTTCCCTATAAATGTATACAGGTTTCCTTTCGGTGATGACTGTAGCTTCTAATCAGGTCTTCCAATGGGCTTAAGAATGCCTCTATAAAGCTCGGTCCTAGTCCTTTTAGCAAGTGAACTTTTTGCTGGATATAAGGATTATCTTAAGTCCTTAAAATATATGATTTGGTTATTTCTGCAACTATGCACAGAACCCTTGTAACTCCAGATTTTGATGGTAAATTCAAACCTTCAATTCCATACACACAACTTTGATTTTTCTCTCCAGGATTTCGGCCTTGACTAGGCTTGTAGCCTAGCTATTCGGATCTCCAAAATGGTGCTTGGCTCTTCTCACTGTTATGACTTTTAAATTCTGGACAGTGGCCCTAATCACCCAGGTCTACGACCTAATTGTAGAGGTATAGTCTTATAATCATGCCAAGAAATGTGCTATATCAGTTCGGTTTTCCTTCTAGATGGTTCGTCTTTCAAAGGTAGTTTTGAAACTCTTTTCCTTTAACATAGAACTGATCTTCTAGCTGCCTTGTCCCACTGACCTTAGCTCTGATACCATGTTGAGAAATCCTTAGGGCAACTTAGTTGGGGCTTTATTAAAGTTTGATTTCTCTTATCTTGACAACTTCTTGTGATTTGTTATTACATCTTTTTTATTATTGTATATTCATCATCGAGACAATTGCCAAAACTATAAAGACAACAAGAGAACACAAGATGTAGGCATTCAGCAAGGGAAAAACCCCTCTCCTAGGGGAGAACCCATCAAAATTATTCTTCTCTTTAGAATCAAATCAAATGAGACAACCAAGACCTTTTGACCAAGACAAAGACTCTCCTCTGTCCACCAAGTCAGCCTCCCATGATGACAAGTCAAACCTTAGTCAAATCTTCCATAGTCAACATCAGCTCTTCAACATGAGTCAACAAGGGTCTCGACCCTCTCTGCAATCCTGAAGCTCGACCTACATCCTCGACCCTGCAATTATCTTAGTCCCTTCGCATATGTGGCAGAATATGACATATTTTAGACTTTATCTCCTTTGGTACTTCTTGTCTTCTTCGCTAGGCTTCTTGAGATTGGATAGGCACTTCCTTTTTCTACTTCATACTTCCTTCTTCTCTCTAGAATTGCAGATCGAATGATAGATGAATGAGTCTCACAATAGGCAGAATCTATTGATATTTATAGTTGTTCGAAGCTCTTTTATTAGGCTGACATGAAGGATTTGAGGCTAACTTGGTGGAGGGTTATATGACCCATTTACAATAAAATAAATTTCTTTTTTGACGTACAAAGCGCAAGAAGGGTCTATTACATGATGACAAGGACTAGGGCTCTTGACATAAACCCTATAAGCCTTCAATGGAGGCTTTTTACCTAAAAATAAAATAAATAAAGCATGAAACCCATGCTAATAAATTAAATAAATAAAGCATGAAACCCATGCTAATAAATTAAATAAATAAAGCATGAAACCCATGCTAATAAATAATTTTTCTTTTATAATAATTTTTTCTTTTTCTTTATTTTGACAAATACATTACATCATGACTCAAATACAATTATGAAGACAGAAACTAGTTACATTTCTCAACAAAATCATCAAAATTCGGATTTTTAAATGAAAATTTGCTCCCAATTTTGGGCTTGTTTCCCTTCCATATGTGGCTAGAATTTTTCACTACAAACCATAAACTGAAAACCCTTTTGCTCCATTCATATTTCAGCATTGAGAACATGCTCCTCTTCTAGTGCTATTAGACCATTTCAAGTGCTGCAAATGTGGATCTTCTAGATATATTTGCAATCCATGGGCTGGAATGTAGTGTGACCTCCTCAAGTAGGCTCATCGATCAACAAATATGGTCATAACATACCATAGACCTTTCTAGGATGATGGTTGCTTCACCTACAAACATGTGTCTTCTCTTGTAAATGAAGTTTGAATGCCATGTGTTCTCATAGTGCAAAGCACTCTCTTAGAAGCTCCAATGATGTAATATGCCAACAAAGATGCAAATTCTACCTCAGGATATGTGATATGCCTCGAAAGGTACCCTTAATGGAAAATTATGTATGAGAAAAAGTACAAGGGTCCATCAAATACAAGATCATCTAAGCGTGCAACAATCTGCCTTCAACTCCAATGCTCCAACTCAAATGCATATCTAGGTGGTAACAGTCCCTTTAATTAGGAAGAGTAGGTTTGTTGAAAATTCTCAAAAGGCCTAAGGCTCTCACTCTTTCCAAGGAATTACCCTTACGATGTCTCTATCTCTACAAACAATGGGTTGTTAAATCTTTCTTAGGGCTAGATTGTTCTTTGTTGTAGATAATTTCATTTCAAAATTTTCATCATTTTTGTGAAAATTCCATGAAATGCAGCAACTGGAAATATTTCTCCTAATTGAAAAATTAATTATTTAGTTTATTTTGTTTACGACAAAATAACGAAATATTCACACTGCAATTTCTTCACCAAATAAAATACTGTTGCAGAAAAAATAGGAACTGAGAAATATGCTAGCACACGAAAAATTGACACCGTTATTTTGGACAAGAGTCCCTGGAAAAAGCTGTTGTGGGAAAACTTGTGCAATAGTACGAGGGTTCATTTTATTATGCAACAACAAAAATATGAGTACAATAATTTGGATGCTCTACTGGAAATCCAATCTGAGATAAATATTGGCAAAATTATCGTGAGGATTTTTCCTCACCCTACAGTTGATTTCTGTCCCCGGAACTGAATCCCCAGCGACATGCTAATCCTTTTGCATCAACCTCTGCGCAGGCTCTGCTGCAACTTCCTCCAGAAAACTCTGAAACCCATAGCTCTGTCTCTCTCTTACTTTGGAACTGACTAATTGGCTCATTTGACCAAAATCTAGGCCTCCAACTGCTGAATCACTAGTTCCCCTAGCTAGATTGATTTTGCTGCTATGCCTGCGCAGTCCTTGCGTAGACCCTCTAGGATTTCACACTGCCTCTCGCTGCCTCTTTCGGAACTGGAAGACTTCCTTCGAAAATGCTGCTGACCTCCTCTGCCACCTGCTACTCACCCTGTAGCTCAATCTTCCCTGTTGGATCTCTGCTAATAGGAAAATCGAACTGCTTGGGCAACTGAGTATCTGCATTGGTGTATTCTCCATCCACCGATCGACCTTCTCATATAACCTTTAGTTGGGACTCCATTAGCCAAGATTAAAACATAATCGATGGCTGAGATAATTTCTAAATTGATCAGTGTGAGTTTCTAGATGATTCACACATTTCTCAATTAATACTGATCAATTAACCCCTTTTCCTAAGTTTAAACTTAAGAAATATCTATAAATAGGCTAATAATCTAATAGACACACTTATGTGTGGAATTTCTAGAAACGATTTCTGGGTTATGGAGAACTCTTGTGTTTTAGCCTCTCCTCAAAATTTTGATACAAGAACACATTTGATGCTACAAAAACTAACACTCCCTCTTAGCGAGGAAGGTGTTCTAGTGTTGCACTACTGCTACAACACCCTGTCTCTGTATCACCCTCAGTACGTTGCTGATGTTTGGCCACTGTGATTGCCTTCCACTGCCCACCAACCACTACGCAACTCTGATGTTGCATCTATGCTACCGCTGACACTGCTATATTGCTGCCAATTGTGCATCTGCACTGCAACTCCCTCTTATTGGTTGCTGTTGCTACTGCAACTATTGCAACTGAGAAGCATCTATCCTTGCTACTGAAACAGGTTCTCCACCATACCCATTTGTTTTCTGAAATTGGAGAACTTAGCTCTCCATAGAGCTTTCGTGAGTATATATGCAACTTGCTCATCTGTGGGAACATACTGTTGCTGGATCGTTCCATGCTGCACACAATCTCTGATGAAATGGCATCGAATATCTATGTGTTTCGACCTGTCATGAAACATTGGATTCTCAGAGAGCTTGATGCAACTCTGATTATCACAATAGATCCTGGTTGCCTCCATCTTCTGCATGAACAAGCTTACCAGTAGCTTCTGAAGCCATATAGCTTCGCATGTAGCTATTCTTGCTGCCATGTACTTTGCTTCTGCAGAGCTCAAGGCTATTGACTTTTGCTTCCTACTGCACCAAGAAACCATCCCTGATCCAACGCTGAAACGATACCCAAAGATACTTTTCCTATCTACTGAATTGCTTGCCAAATCTGCATATGTGAACCCACATAGTTTGACGTCATCCCCTCGCATATATCTCAACCCATACTTGATTGTGCCACGTACATACCTCAAAATGTGCCTTGCTATTGTCCAATGTACCCTTTTTGGTTCAACCATAAACTGACTGAGGGTATTGACTGCGAAGCAGATATCTGGCCTAGTGTTGACCATATACATGAGAGAACCGATGATCTGTCTATACAAGGTGGGGTCAACATCCTTGTCATTTGATGCTGCTATCTTCTTCCAGTTGGTGATCATGGGCGTAGACATGGGTCTACAATCCTGCATTCCGAATCTCTTCAGAATATCTGTAGCATATCTTCGTTGCCCAAGGAAGATCTCCTTGTCCTCTTGCCACTCTTCAAATCCCAGAAAATAATGCATCAACCCCAAATCCTTCATATCAAACTCTGCTTCCATGCTCCTCTTGCAGTATTTTATGAACCCTGATCATTCTGTCAAGAAGAGATAATCCACATACAATACTAGGATGAGTGGCCCACCCTCTTGACGAATCCCATTTGCTGCAAGTAGTTGTCAATCCGACCATACCATGCCTCAAAAGCCTGTTTGAGCTCGTATAGAGCTTTCTTCAATCTTCACACATGAGTGCGCTTCTCATGAGTCTTGAAGCCCTCTGGCTGTTCTATGTACACTTTCCTCTATCACCCTGTCCAAGAATGCTCTTGACGTCCATCTGGTGAATCTGCCACCCCATTTGAGCTGTTAGGGATATAACTGACTAGATAGAATTGTATCTGGAAACTGGGGTGAAGGTCTCCTCATAATCTTTCCCTTCTTTCTGTGCATACCCCTTTGCCACGACTCTAGCCTTATACTTCTCAACGCTGTCGTCTGTAGTGTACTTGACCTTGTAGATCCAACGAGAACCTACAACTGACCTATCCTCAAGTCTCGGTATTACCTCCCAAACATCATTCGTCATGATAGCACTGTACTCCTCTACCATGGCATCTACCCACACCTAATGCTATATGGCTTCCTGAAAGTTGGAAGGTTCTCCAACCTGAGCCACCAATACTTGTTACCTATGAGGTTGTCTGCGTTCTCCATTGTTCGTCCTAGGAGCTCCAATAAACTCTTCTGCATCTCTCAATGTCTGACAAATCTTTTTGCTGGCTCGACTACTAGTGGTGGGAGGTTCAACTAGTTCCTTCTTATCCTGCCTCTACTGTGAACTCAGTGGATTACCTGTACCTGAGGAAATGTGGGTACTAGTTATTGTACTAGATCCCTGTGACTATCCTACTGGCAGTCCCACTGACTGCCCCTGTGGTTGGCTCTGCTGCTGGACCAATGGAGCTTTTGCTCGCTGATTTTGATCACCTGCAGACATCTCACAAGATCTCTTCAAAGCTTGGTCCTCCATGAACTTTACGTCTTGTCTCACCACAATCTTCGTATTGCTAGGAATGTAGATCTTGTAGGCCTTTGAGGTTTCGCTATACCCAACGAAAAACCCCTTCTCTGTAGTCTGATCCAATTTGGTGTGCTTCTCATTTGGCACATGACAATAAGCAATGCTTATGAAGATCTTGAAGTGACCAACTTCTGGCTTCTTCCATGTGAAGACTCCTCCTGGTGTTTTCTTCCCCAATGCACTACGAGGAGTTATGTTTTGGATATACACTGCTGTGTTACATGCCTCTGCCCATAGAAACCTGGGGAAATCCTGGTCATATAACATTGCTTTTGCAGCTCCAACTATAGTTTTGTTTTTCCTCTTTGCTACCCCATTCTACTCTGGATTATATGGAGCTATCCACTCTCTTCTGATGCCTTCCTTCACACAAAAATCTATGAAGTCTTTGTCAATATACTCTCCACCATTTTCTTAGCAAAGCACCTTGATCTTCTTCCCTGTCGCATCTCCACAAGAGCCTTAAACAACTTGAAACGATAGAAGACCTCATCCTTGGTCTTCAGGAAGTAGATCCAGCCTTTCTTGGAGTGGTCATCAATAAAGGGTGACGAAATATACGACCCCACTGAGAGCTCTAATGGACATAAGGCCACAAATATATGAGTGTATAAGTCCTAACACGCCATCTGCTCTGCTGTCACTACTTGGGAATGTTGCTTTAGCATATTAACCAAGCACGCACCCTTTGCATACATCATCGTGTTTCGTGCCAAGTTTTAGAACCCCTGTTACTGTTTCCTTGAGCATCTTGAGTGCTCCATGATGTAAATGTCCCATTCTCCTATGCCATAGCTCATTCAGTTCCTTCCCACTGCTATTGTCACTGCCTACCAGTGCCATTGGAGAATCGAGCTGCAACCTGTATAACTTGTTGCTTCGCTCTCTAATTTGTCTCACTCTCTTCCAGCTTGGGTGCTTATCAAACACCCTCTTCCCTATGAAGTGGACATCATATCCCTTATCTTGTAGTTGGGATACTGAAATCAGGTTCATACCTAATCCTGGCACATGCAGTACATCTGTAGCGCTGGTACTTGCTCTTGACTCCCTCTGAAAATCGATGGTACCTCTCCCCACTAGAGTACACTTCGTTCTATTTCTCATCGTAATCTGGTAATCCATCCACTCCTCATTGTAGCTAGAGAAATAAATATTCTCTAACCCCTGTCATGTGAGCTGATGCTCCACTGTCTATATACCAAACATCCTGTGAAGCTGAGCTTGACGAGCAAGCAAATTCTTCCTCCAATTTGGAGGACAACTCTTAAGCCCCCTGAATATCAAATCAATCCATGGTCATACTGAAGATTCTGGATATACTCTAGTGTGCTTATTTGTCTTCCTTCCAACACTGAATTTGCTTTAGCAAACTACCGCAAATCCTTTGTGCTCAGACAAGAAATCTGCTTTGCGAAAACATTGAGCTGTTGCTCCCTTTGCATGTTGGAATCGCTTCCCCAGATAAATCGAACTTTCCTGCAATTGAAAAATGAACCCTGTCCAACGATTCACATTGCCTGGCTAGGCACTGCGCAACCCTTGAAAATTTCTTCTTGCCGCTCCCTCTGAACAACAAAATTTTCTCCCTTTGACTCTGTGCCTTTTGTTTGTCGAATACCCTCTGGTACCATGTGAAAATTCCTTGAAATGCAACAACTGGAAATATTTCTCCTAACTGGAAAATTAATTATGCAGTTTATTTTGTTTACGACAAATTAACAAAATATTCACATTTGCAATTTCTTCACCAAATAAAATACCGCGGAAGCAAAAATGGGTACTGAGAAATATGCGAGCGCACACATAAAATTGACATTGTTATTTTGGACAAAAGTCCCTAGAAAAACCCAATGTGGGAAAACCATGTAGCAACAAAAACCTGAGTACAATAATTTGGATGCTCTACTGGCATTCCAATCTGAGAGAAATATTGGCAAAATTGTTGTGAGTATTTTTCCTCACCCCATCGCTGATTTCTAACCCCGGAACTACCTCCCCAACCACACACCAATCTGTTTGCGTCAAGCTTTGCGCAGAGCTTGTGCAGACTCTGCTGCAGTTGCCTTCGAAAAACTTTGAAACCCACAACTCTGTCTATCTCTTACTTTGGGACTGACTCATTGTCTCATCTGACCAAAATCCTGACCTCCAGTTGCCGAATCACTAGTTCCACTAATCTAGATCGAATTGTTCTGCTGCTATGCCTGCACCGTCCTTGCGTAGACCCTCTGGGAATTTCACACTCCCTCTCATTGCCTCCTCTGGAATTGGAAGACCCTCTAGCTCAATCTTCTTTGCTGGATCTCTGTTGATAGGAAAATTGAACTACCTGGGCAACTGAGTATCTGCACTGGTGTATTCTCTATCTACCAATTGATCTCCTCTTATAATCTCCAATTGGGACTCCAACAACCAAGATTAAAACATAATCGATCGCTGAGATAATTTCTGGATCGATCCGTGTGAGTTTCTAGATGATTCACACCTTTCTCAATTAATACTGATTAATTAATCCCTTTTATAAGTTTAGACTTCGGAAATATTTAAAAATAGGCTAATACTCTGGTTGAGACACTTCTAGGTGGAATTTCTAGAAATGATTACTGGGTTATGGAGAACTCGTGCGTTTTAGCCTCTCCACAAAGTTTCGAGACTAGAAGACCTCTGATGCTACATAAACTAACAATTTTGATATCATATTCACCCCATAACACCTTAACATCATTAACAATTATGTAGAAAGAACAATAACAACAACATTGCAGCAGAACATAAAGGAACAACAAAAGAAAAACATGCACAATAGAGACACTAGGATTTAGGCCAGAGACGAAGGCAAAACCCCACAAGGGGGAAAACCCAACCAAATTCTTCTTCTATTAGATATTCATCAATTGTTGAGATACAAAGTACAATGAGAACGAGATATCATGATCAATCATATTAGGCCTCTAAGGGCCAACTCAGGTCAGTTCACAACTTTGTGAACAAAACGAGACACGTTTAGGAGAGCTGCTACCAAAGAGACACTGTCACATTAGTCATAGAAGCACTGTCATCACTGTCAATTGCTATTGTCACTGTCATAGTCATATGATGAGATCCCTATTGTGTAACAAAGGTTACTATCATCATGCATCATAAAGAGCAAGGTCACTGTGACATGTCATAAGTATCACTATCAACATACATCATATATCAAGTGTCATCACTATCAAGATTACTGTCTCACTGTTAAGAGTACTGTCACTATCTTTCTATTTAACAAGGGAATGTAAACACTGTCCTATTAGGGTATAGGACATATTACTTATCTGGAATATCCAAGGGCACTTTAATTTATCACAGTTATACTACCACTTCACACATACGTGTAGGAATCATTTATGAGCTGCTATACATTAATGTCCACATGCTGCTTCTGATATAAGGTACTTGCCATATCTTGACATATTATCAAGATCATTGTTAAATACATACAACTATCATGAAGTAAGGCAATCGATAATGATATGAACCATAGTATAACATATATGAGCCATAGAAATAAAGAGAAGTAAAGCAATGCTTTGAAACATGACACAATAATACTCAAAGACGTGTGGATAAGTGCCGGCCACTTTCCGAGCCTTGGTAATAGAATGCAACCACTGTAAGCGTTGCAACCATTGAAATGCGACCACTGTAAGCATTGCAACCACTGAAATGCAACCACTGTAATTTAATAAGATTTGACTACAATGACTATTGTAATGTACCCATTGTAAGTAATACGTCCACTGCATTTAATATGAGCCATTACAAATATGAACCACTGAGATAGCGTATGTGGATTACCTAGAATGCAAGCCACTTACATATCATATGCGAATCACCATTTACAGAAAATATGTGCGCTATACCAAGATGCAAGCCACTGCTGATGTATAATGCGAACCCCAATAGACATATGTTGATTCCCCACAGGTAGATGAAAATTACAATGCAGTAACAGGATAATGCGAACCATATCCAATACAAATTATGATAAGAGCGAGCCACTTAATAAAAGATACGAGTCGCTGGACGATTACTAATGCGAGACACAGTAAGATGCCTTGTTATGTGAGCGCAAAAGATAAAGATATTATGCCATATTGACCACATAAAATATCCCAAAATGAAATCCTTTCATTTGATGCATCTAATTAGCTTTCATAAATCTTTATTTATATTAAATGATGGGGAGATATTTGATGTCAATGTAACCCTTGAGAGGTCAACTTTGAAGTTTGGAGGGAGAAATATAAAATTTAAATTTATTTCTAAATATAAAAGATTGCCCAAATTTGAGTCATGATAATAATAATTTCTTTTATTCAATTTGACTCTTCCAAAGGGCAGTTGGGCTTTCTTTTGGGTCTTAGGGTTCCCCTTAGGGAAATTCATCTCGAAGCTCCCAATTTCAACATGGATATGACTTTATAATCTGTTTGCCCTTTATTTTCTTCAGATTACAACTGCAAGCTCTTTTATTATGTTAATACATGGCATTCAATATGTGTTCTTTTTAGGTATGTTCTATGCTTAGAGCAATATTTCAATTTTTCACAGTTAGCTCAATATCTTTTCCAGATTAGCAATCACATCAGCATAATAGTAAATTGCAGATAGAACATAGATAAAATCACAGAAGACAAGCCAAGACAAGAGGACACAAGATGTGGCGCTAGCCAGGGACAAACCTTAGTGTGGGGAAACCCTTGATCAATTCTTCTTATATGTTCTTTAATAGTTCAACAGAGAGAGAGAGAGATAGTACATATACAACATAAGTCAACACTTTGACTTATCTAAATAAGAGCATAGATCATCTCTAAGAAGATGATACATGAGGTAGCTGAACTCAGTTGAAGACATGTTGCTTCAACTGATTTTCCAAGGTGACTCCATCACCATGCTGCATCTATCATTGTGTTGCACTTTGTCATCATGTTGTACCTCACTGTGCTGCACCATGCTGCACCCATCATCACCATGCTGCATCTCATCATGCTTCACTAATCATGACTATACCCATCATTGTATTGCATCTCCTCATGCTGCACTATGTTGAGCTCTTCATTGCACTATGCTGCACCCAAATGCATGCTGCAATACCTCATCATCCTGCTCTTGTAATACATTCTTGCTGTTGCTATTTGCCCATCATTGCCATGCTATCCCATTGCCTCACCATACTGCACCATGTTGTCTTCATCATGCAGCCACCTATCACATCATTATGCTACTGTACATATTGTGCACAAATCTGTCCCAAGCTTATCCATGCTGTCCCTTGTTCTGAGGTGATAAGGCCTACTGCCTATCATAGTACAACTGTCATCTACAGCTCACTCCAAAACCCCTTGATTGCAGTCCAAACAATCTTGATTGGGCTTGGCCTCAACAACCCTACACACAGCTCCTTGATCCTTGAGACAGCCCGGTTTAGGACTTGTTTGCACCCTCGAACAACCCTCAAACTAATCTGCACTTCCACAACAACTTGGCCTTTGATCTAAGCTCTCCATGCTGTCTTGAAGTGACATTACCTTGTTGTCTCTTTTTGCTACGGCTAGGGCATCCTATCATCATCTTTGTGGCTACGTTTAGCTATGTATAGCCTGGGGCTAAGGGCTGTCCTAAACCCTTCCAAAACAGCGTAGGATGACTGCGTTTAGGTCTTACCTTGCTGCGTATAGATGAACCTCTAAACAGCTCCCTTCTTGCTGCGGCTAAGTAGCCTCTGTTGACTGCTGTTAGGGCATCCTTTAAACTAGTTAGGTCAGGCTAGGGCAGCGTATAGGAGCAGGTTAGGGCAACGTGTATAGGCCTTAGTTCTCCCTACTTGGACTGCTGCTTGGCATCCTTTAGACAGCGAGTATGGGAGCCTCTTTACTGCGGTTAGAGTATCCGTTTAGGCAACGTATTAGGGCAGGTTTGGGCACCGTAAAGGAGCAAGGATCTCCTCTCTTGGACTGCAGCTAAACCACTCTCCTTAGGACTGCGGCTAGGGTAGTATTGAACCTCCTCATGACTGCGACCAGACTGAGGCTAGGGCTCCTTGTTTAGTCTCCTTTCCTCCTGCGGCTAAGGCTTCCTCCTCTTAGACTTCTCTTCCACTAAAACCCAAAAACAAGTGGAGAGAAATCAAGAGTGAAGTGTGTGTTCAAATGACTATCAAGTCACCTCCTTTTATACCAAAACGTTGAGCATACGTGGGGGTTATTTGGTTGCTGGCCGACCTTGACGAATTGTGCCATAACACAAATAAATTCATATCTCCATGAATACTAATCGGAATCGGATGATATTTAGATCAATCTTACACCTCTTGATGAGAGGGATCCAAGAAAAATATCAGCTGCCATAAATAAGATGACCCACATGGAGTTTGGCCCTAGTTTCCAATTTTAACACTTCCTCTCAAATAGGGAAACTCCATATGTTGATCCATTTGTCAGACTGTACAATCTCTGCCATCAGTGCCCTGCACTTCTCTGCTCCGCTGAACCATGAAGGAGAAGAATTGATCGAGAATGTCTCATACCATTCTCTACTGACCCGAAGCTAGGAAACCGGATTCGTCCTAAACCCCCTGCGAATCCCGAATCCGGCGAATCCGACACGATTCGGTCTGGATTCGTGTCCAAATCACAGGACACGTCGTGTCCGAGGGCGTGTCGCGATTTTCAGGGGCGTGTCGCGATTTTAGGACACGTGTCCGGTTTCTAGGACTTGCTAAGCTCAGCGCGGGTATGAAAAGGGCGTGTTTGCTCATTAATATTTTCATTTGGTAAGTGATTTGTGCTGTTGCAGCAAGGAGTAGAGCATTTTGGCAGCTTCATAATCAAGCCTAGGCCCTAGTATTGACATGCTATTCATGGTAATGTTAAATTCTTAAAGTAAAAGTGACATTCTCCTTAATCTTCATTTTCATCCTTTTACTTAAATTTTTAACATTACCATGAAATGACTCAGGATGTTTGAGAGTGGTTCCGGCCTCATTGGATTTCATATGGAGAAAGTAGAATTTTAGATTTCATTCAAAATCCAACAGACTTATCAGTTTTTCAGGATTTTAGGATTGGGGGATTGCAATGTTTCCATTGAATTTTTTCATGTATTAGGGTATGGAACTCGTATTTAATCAAGAGCACCAAACCAAGAGCTTCTGAATATGTCGCTCCCGCTCCCGTTTTCGCTCCCGCTCCCCGCTTTCGCTCCCGCTCCCAAGTAACACTGTTCCTGATGATATGGGTCTGGACACCATTGTTGAGTTGGCATTGGCCAACATGGATCTCAATGATCCAGTGCTAGAGCCTGTTAGATTTGATGACGTAGAGGGGTCAGCCTCCATACCAGCAGATACAAAGGCGACTATGGATACAGGGGAGGAGGAGGATGTAGAGGAGAGCAGTGGGGACCATGATGATGGGGACAGTGATGCTGATTCTGATGCTAATTGATGCCTTGAGGCTTGTATACCTGTAGTTGTTTTATATTTTCTATTTCTATTTGCCATTGGCATTGCACCAACACTACCTATGTAACACATTTTGATTTGATGACTTAATGAGAAAACTACAGTTGTCAGTGTGTTTATCTTACTATCTTGTAGTTGTAAGTTGTCTCTCAGTTATGAATTATGAATCATGATTTAAATTTTTAATAGATTTATCATTTATGTGACCAATACCACTGACATTTATTTGAATTTTGTATGTACTATGCATGCTAATAGCTATAGATGAAGATCTATGTTTGAAATCAATAAATTTGTATCATTAATTAAAATTTGTGTAAGAAATATGATAATATCTAATTTTTAATATATATATATATATATATATATATATATATTTTTTTTTAAATATATATTATATATATATATATATATTTTTAATAAAATAATATATAACGTGTCCTAACGTGTCCTGTTCCGGGGGGTCAGCGTGTCCTGAATCCAACACCACGAATCCCGAATCCTACGTGTCCCGAATCCCCGTGTCAGGTGACTTAGACCCGAAGTCAGTCCCATATAAAGAGAGTTCTCAATAGCGCTCTTACAGAGAGTTTGTCATACCACTCTTATTGTT
Organism: Pinus tabuliformis; assembly: GCA_031772625.1. Lineage (NCBI taxonomy): Eukaryota > Viridiplantae > Streptophyta > Pinopsida > Pinales > Pinaceae > Pinus > Pinus tabuliformis. The sequence goes on along the minus strand of CM062819.1, from coordinate 415,612,739 downwards.
TTTAGATCAGTTCCTAGAGAGAGTGAGCTATATCACTCTTACTAACCCGAAGTCAGTTCTAGAGAGTGTGTCATAGGACTCTTACTGATCCCAGATCAGTTCTAAGAGAGAGTGAGTTATATCACTCTTACTGACCCAAAGTCGGTTCCAATTGATCCCAGATCAATGTTGGTCATCCTAGCATAGGGTGTACGATAGATACACGATGCGTCCATCGATACTACTATGGTCCCTAACCCCATTTCCCTACTCATTGGCCAAATGAGAGGTACTTCCCATGAGTCCCAGACTGCATGGGTAGGATGCCTCAACAAGAGAACCACTCATCCTGTCCATAAATCGCTACGAGGTATCACAGGGGAAGGCTGAGCCATTCACCTTGTACACAACGCACCACTAGGGGTGGGTGAGTTGCCCTGTGGTCGCTTGTCTCTCCAAGAAGTACCCCAAGCCCCTCGGAGCTCCCAAAGCTCAATGCATGCATCATACAAGACCCTCATAAGAGGGTCTCTCAATGACTCCAAGTCGTTCTGGAAAGTCACAAATTTGACCTTTCCTCGAGGCTTTCGACCGAATGCCTGTGACCTGTACATCAGTCCCAATGCGATGGAGCCTTCTTGCTCATCGATGTACCATATACCAGATAAAGTGGTACCTGATGTCTATATGCTTGGAGCGATCATAGAATATGGGATTCCTCAACAACGAATCTCCCTCTGGTTGTCACAGAAGATCATGGTGGTATCCATCATGCGTCCAAACAACTCATTGAAGAGCTTTCTCAACCAGGCAGCTTCTCATGAGGTCATACTTGTAGCTATGTATTCGGTCTTAGCGGTGCTCAAAGCAACCGTCTTCTGCTTCTTGCTCATCCACGATATCGAAGCAGAACCCAAAGAGAACCAACACTCAGAAGTGCTCTTACGATCCTCCACACTACCTGCCCAGTCAACATTCGAATAATCATGTAGTTTCACATTTGCGGCAGTGTATCTCAATCCATGAGATATTGTGCCTCGAAGATATCTTAGAAGATTCTTGGCACCAATCCAGTGAGGCTCAACCATATATGAGCTCAACATGCTAACTGCAAAACATATATCCGGACGGGAGTTCACCAAGAACATCAATGCTAGAATGAGTTTATGAAACTCAGAGGCATTTCCCAAATTAGGTACGACATTCCTACCGCATAACCTCTGAAAGTTAAACTCCATCGAGGTAGTCATGGGCTTGCAATTCACCATTCCAAATTCGGAATTCAACTCCCTCTTAATTTTGCAAATGAGAGGGTCTGCACCTGTCAGAAAGAGGTCATCCTCAGAACGTGCCAGTATGAGAGGTCTATCATCCACAACCTTCAAGCAAAGGTTTGGATTGGCTTCACTCCTAGTGAATCTCAGCTTCATCAAACAGCTATCAATCCTCTCATATCAAGCCCAGGATGTTAGCTCTAAATCATAGAGAGCTTTCTTCAACCTGCGTACATGAGATTCCTGATCATGAATCTCAAACCCCTCGGGTTGTTCCAAACCTATGGACTTGGTACATGAGTGGTATGGTCCCCTTGTAAGATTATCCTTCGGTACATCTCAGACATGTACCTTCATGCTCTTCTTTAATTTAGGCATCCCTGTCACCATCTGACTCACATCAGGTAGGGCCCCATAATAAGTAGACCTCCGGTGCTATAGATGAGATGTGTCAACTGACATGGTCCCCAGTGGACTTCCTGCAACATGATACAAATTGCCAATCCTGAACTCAAGGATAAAAGCATCTTTGAAAATTCTATTTTCAAACACGTACTTGATGAATGCCACCTTGAAACCTTTGATTTCTATTGCCGAAATGGGCACCAGGTTCTTCTTGTGGTCAGGTACATAAAAGAGATTCTTGTAAATGAATCGAGTTACCCTCATTCAATTGAGGGATAGCATTCCCTACACCCTTTCCGGGATAGGTGGCATTGACTCTAATTCCACGATTGTTTCCATCTCTACCAATTTAGAGAGAGCACCCTTCTATCTGATGAAGTGCCTTGAAGCACTACAATCAATAAGCCAAATTCCCAAAGAGTCTGGAGGAGAGGGCCAATATAAGATAATGCTTATTTATCTTATCAGAAAAAAACATTTGATTCTTCATACTTGGGATTCCTTGCTTTCTTTGAAGAGTCGGCTATTTCCTTGATGACTTGCATTACCTGTCATTCCTTCGATCATTGAAGATGTCCCTGGAATGATTGTTATCATCATCAAGTGATGTGTCCCTACTATTTGGACACTCCTTCGCATAATGGCCGAACTTATTACAAACAAGGCATCTACCTTTCCTTCCACCCTTAGATCCAGACTTCCCATTGAAGTGATCTTTACGTAGGCCATCAGAAGCTTCTGTTGCGTCATTCTGATAATATTCTCTGCTTTGACTTCACCCTTGGTGAATTTAAAGAGGGATGAGGAATCCATTGGGCTTTTTGTCCTTTCCCAGCTGTCTTTGGTGATTGCTCTTTCACTCTTGCTTGGGCTTTGTCTTCACCTCACCTCTGATACCATGTTATTTTTAGGTCTGTTCTATGCTTAGAGCATTTTATTTAAAATTTTCACAGTTAGCTCAATATCTTTTCCAGATTAGCAATCACATCAGCATAATAGTAAATTGCAGATAGAACATAGACATAAATAGCAGAAGACAAGCCAAGACAAGAGGACACAAGATGTGGCACTAGGCAGGGACAAACCCTAATGTGGGGAAAGCCTTGATCAATTCTTCTTATATGTTCTTCAATAGTTCAGCAAAGAGAGAGAGAGATAGTACATATACAACAAAAGTCAACACTTTGACTTATCTAAATAAGAGCATAGATCATCTCTAAGAAGATGATACATGAGGTAGTTGAACTCAGTTGAAGACATGTTGCTTCAATTGATTCTCCAAGGTGACTCCATCACCATGCTGCACCTATCATTGTGTTGCACCTTGTCATAATGTTGTACCTCACTGTGCTGCACCATGTTGCACCCATCATCACCATGTTGCATCTCATTATGCTTCACTAATTGTGACTGTACTCACCATTGTACTGCATCTCCTCATGCTGCACCATGCTGAGCTCTTCATTGCACTATGCTGCACCCATCATCACCATGTTGCATCTCATTATGCTTCACTAATCGTGACTGTACCCACCATTGTACTGCATCTCCTCATGCTGCACCATGCTGAGCTCTTCATTGCACTATGCTGCACCCAAATGCATGTTGCAATACCTCATCATCCTACTGTTGCAATACATTCTTGCTATTGCTGTATGCCCATCATTACCATGTTGTCCCATTGCTGCGCCATACTGCACCATGTTGTCTTCATCATGCAACCACCTATCACATCATTATGCTATTGTACATACTGTGCACAGATCTGTCCCAAGCCTATCCATGTTGTCTCTTGTTCTGAGGTGATAAGGCCTACTGCCTATCACAGTACAACTGTCATCTACAGCTCACTCCAAAACCCATTGATTACAATCCAAACAATCTTGATCGGGCTTGGCCTCAATAGCCCTACACACAGCTCCTTGATCCTTGAGACAACCCAGTTCAGGACTTGTTTGCACCCTCAAACAACCCTCAAACTAATCCGCAATTCCACAACAACTTGGCCTCTGATTTAAGCCCTCCATGCTGTCTTGAAGTGACATTACCTTGCTGTCTCTTTTTGCTGCGGCTAGGGCATCCTGTCATCATCTTTGTGGCTGCGTTTAGCTATGTATAGACTGCGGCTAAGTCTCCTTTTTGCTGCATCTAAGGGCTGTCCTAAACCCTTCCAAAACAACGTAGGATGACTGTGTTTAGGTCTTACCTTGCTGTGTATAGATGATCCTCTAAACAACTCCCTTCTTGTTGCGGCTAAGTAGCCTCTGTTGACTACTGTTAGGGCATCCTTTAGACAGCTAGTTAGGGCAGGCTAGGGCAATGTATATGAGCAGGTTAGGGTAGCATGTATAGGCCTTAGTTCTCCCTGCTTGGACTGTGGCTTGGCATCCTTTAGACAACGAGTATGGGAGCCTCTTTACTGCGGTTAGAGTATCCCTTTAGGTAGTGTATTAGGGAAGCATAAAGGAGCAGGGATCTCCTCTCTTGGACTGTAGCTAAACCACCCTCCTTAGGACTGCGGCTAGGGCAGTATTGAACCTCTTCATGATTGCGACCAGATTGAGGCTAGGGCTCCTTGTTTAGCCTCCTTTCCTCTTACGTCTAGGGCTTCCTCCTTGCGGCTAGGGCTTCCTCCTCTTAAACTTCTCTTCCACTAAAACCCAAAAACAAGTGGAGAGAAATCAACAGTGAAGTGTGTGTTCAGATGACTATCAAGTCACCTCCTTTAATACCAAAATGTTGAGCATACGTGGGGGTTATTTGGTTGCTGGCCGACCTTGACAAATTGTCCCATAACACAAATAAATTCATATCTCCATGAATACTTATCGGAATTGGATGATCTTTGGAACAATCCTACACCTCTTGATGAGAGGGATCCAAGAAAAATATTAGCTTCCATAAATAAGATGACCCACATGGAGTTTCGCCCTAGTTTCCAATTTTAACAATATGCTTTTTATGAGTCCCCATCATTCCTTTGCCTTAGACAAAGGATTCTAACTTCAGGAAAAATGAGCAATTTGGAAAGGAGGTTCCTTATCCCCATTGGAATTGCTTATTTAATTACAGAAGTCTCCTTCCATCATTGAGAAGATTTTGCAGGCTTCACGCTTCTACTCAATAGCCTCAATTCTCAGGTGATTGAAATTGATTTGTACATAGTATTGGACATGATTGTTTTTGCTTCATCCTTCAAATGTCATTTTGTTGGGCATAGTGATGTCATTGATGACAACCAATGTCATGTCATTAATGTCAAAGGAACTACGATGTCTTGGATATTAAAGATGTTAGAAATACTGAGAGGGGGGTGAATCCATATTTCTTTTCAATTAGTTATTTTTTAATCTTCAAAGCATTAAATTCACATTAACATTAATTCAAACATAAATCAACATCACATCACATGAACAGTAAACAACACCATTCAACAATGCACGAGATCAAGATAGTACACCAAATATTTTTAGGTGGACATTGTTAGTTTTTCTTAGGGCTATATTGTTCGTTGCTTTACATAATTGCATTTCATTATTTACACATTGAATTCACCCCACAACATCATAACATTATTCAACAACATATGCAATTATATATAAAGAACAATATCATCATCAATGCAACAGAACATAAAGGAACAATAGAAGAAAAACATTCACACATAGAGACACCAAGATTGGTTGGAAACCAGGGCAAAACCCCACAAGGGGGAAAACCCTTTCAAATTCTTCTTCTTATTAGATTGTCCATATCTTCAACCACAAAAGTATCCGACAAAATCAACTAAACAATATCCAAGAGATGAACCCAACAATGCTAATAATCAAAACCCTGATTTAGAAGCCTGTAGTCAACTATCAATATCTGCAGTCAATTGTTGAATTATGTAGTCAACTGATGAAATAAAACCGTAGTTTCTAGCCACATGGAGAGAGTGTATGTGCGTGTGGTTGAAACCCTTCAGCTGCACGGATAAGCCTGCGTGATTGCGGTTGCAACCGAAAATTCCTTTTGGCAACCTCGTTGTTGTAAATCAAAACCCTGGATCACACGTGCGAGCTTCAGACTCTGCAATCTCGGACCTATACTAACTGATCTCCGCGAACCACTTCAGACCTGTGTGAGCAAACAAGAGAGAAGAAGAAGATGCTTGATGATCATATCCAAATGAGGGTCACTTGACTTGTATTTATAGATTCCAAAGGTGTCTAGATTCTTCTTTACGCTGACCTGTCCTTTTGTGCACAAGTGGGTTTCCAAATTAAAATTATATTTTCCTTAACCAAATTAAATTCTTCCAAGTGCTAGAAGGGGTCTTCCTTGATGAGGGAGTGACCAAAGGAGGGAACTTGTCCTTGAGCTGCCAAAATTAACATAAAACCTTCCGAGAGAAAAACCACTGAATGCTTCTTAATATTGGTCTTCAAAATATTACATCAAAAGGAAGCTCCAACTTTCAAGTTTATCAACTCCAGTTGAAGGAGGCTCCAACCTCTCGTGGTCTACGGGCTCCAACTTGAATGACGCTACAACGCCCTGGTTTACTAGCTCCATCTTGAAGGTCACTCCAATGCTCTTGTAAACTCTAACTTGAAGGATGCTCTAATGCCTTGGTTTTCCAACTCCAATTGGAAAGATGCTCCAACGCCCTGTGCAGACCCTAACCTACAGGCTCCAACTTGAATGAGACTCCACTCTCTTGCTTTGCATGGTTGCACCACTTTGCCACCTTGCTCAGCAAGCTCCCACTTTCCATGAAGTCTCCAACCTTTAGCTCACCATGACTAGATCCACACGTGCTCAATATTAAAATAAAACATTCTGCTGACTTTGTCAATCAATAACATTGGCACAAGGTCATCAACAACAATATTAGCTTTCTCACTTCAGAAGAGCAAACCCTGTCTTAGCTCAGCATCATACTACTGCATCAATGATTATGCCACATTCAAACCTTGTCTTGACAACCTTGTTCAGGATATATATGTGTCTTTGTCAAACCCTAACAACAATAATTAGCATATATCTGAAAACTGTGCAATGCTTCTACTTTGTCACTATACTGTCCATTGTTACTCTCATTCAACACAAACTCCATTCATCCATCACTTTTTGTCATCATAGCACTAGCACAAAATACATAACAGTAATACACCAACAATCGCACCACTGTAAACATCTAGCAACCCTAATGAATACAAAGCCTTGCAAGAAACACTGTCAAACAACTCCTTCAAGTATGCCAGTGTGTATCCTCAGTTCGTTATCATGCTCGACCATATAGCAGACCTGCCATAATGATAAACAAAACCCTGCTCAACAAACGATCAACTGATAAGCCCTAACAGTTCTCACCATAACTAATGGGAGCACAAAATCTCAATCATTCATTAGATAGCTATATAGTCATTTTTTGCTCATCAATACATGGAAGCTCAAGAATCAAACCCTATCCTTCAACAAATGGGTTCACTATTGCTTGCCAAATCTCGACTTCATAGATCCATAATAGGTCTTTGAAATCACTGTCTTCCTTTGATGCTTCCTACAATAGACTGCCTTTATCCCCTTGACATGTTATGCTTCACATGGGTTGCCATAGCCGATTCCACTTGAGACCTTCTGAAATTTTGTCCGTGACTTTGCTTTTCAAACCTGCTGCTCCACAAAGTTGACTAATTTCATTGATCTGACAACTTCTCCCATCTGCCATTTGTCACCTTGTTGAAAGCTAGATCTTCAAATCTGCAACCGCTGCTACATAGATTCCCCCTCTTCAACATTCACATGGAGTCAACAAGTTGGATTGTCAAAATAACGTATGAGCTAGCTCTTCGGCCAGATCATCTTGAACCTTGACATCTTCCATTGTAGATTCATCATGACCTTTTGACTTTACAAAACCTGAAAGCATAACTACAGAGACTTTTCCATTCACTTGATTTTCTTGCTTTTGCTTTCTTCTCCAAACCTTGTTGTACTTGATGTTATAGTTCTACTTCATCTTGAATCTGCACTCACGACCTACATGTCCATAGTTATGGCATTTGTAACATTCAATGTTGAACTTGAATGATGGAGCAATTGACATATACTTTTTGCTGAAAAGGTCATTTTGAAATATGTCTTGCGATCTTGCAAACTTGCTTCTAGGGTTTTGATAATGTCCTTGATAATCATCCCCGTCATACTGCAATCCCTGGTCATGTGCCCGACGTTAGAACATGAATAACATTAACCATTAAACATGCTAAGGTACTTGGATGAGATTTATTGTCTTGACAATCTTTTGTAAACATTCTTTCTAGGAGGAGGTATAGTCCTTTGTTGAGCATTACATCTTGGATGACCTTCAATCTTCTTTTGTCCTTCACTTTGAATTGGCCTTTGAGGGATCTTGCTATCATTCTTCTTGTCAATCTTGCTCTACGAAGGCTTGAAGTTTGTGTCTTCCTTGGATGCAGGTTCACTTGTGTAACCAATACCTATTTTGATGCATGGAGATCTTTGGCAACTGAGAATATTATCCAAAGTCTGTGTGCTCTTCAACTTTTTATTCAACTTGTCAACTTCAATCCTTAATAATACGATTTCTTCTTCTTGTTTCATGCAATCCTCTTCTTTCTTTTGAATTTGACACTTTTGTTCTTCTTCAATTATTTTGGCTTCTTCAATCTAGGTTTTCAAATAGATGTTCTCTTCTTCTAGTTCTCTCACATGATGACGAAAGTATGCTTCAAGTTTATCTAGGTCCTTAGATTTTCCTTTGAGATGTCTGGTCAATATCTCCTATCTTCTTCCTGCTTCTTTTGCTTTTATCTCTAAGTGGGTAATTTCATGTTCCTTTTCATTAATGATATGATCCTTCCTTTTAACATCCTGCATTTGCTCCTTAAGCCTATTTATTTTTGCAACAACTACATCAAGTTCCTTTTTCTTTTGATTCTTCTACTATAGATTTGTCTAACTGACTTGTCAAATTTTTCTCTTTCTTTTTATCTTCCTGCAATTGAAGTCTTAGAAGGGCAACTTCTTCTTCGAGTACCTGATTTCGCTTTCTTGCTTTGTTAAGATCACATAAGGCGTTGATCAATTTTGCTTCTAAATCTACTACTCCTTCCTCATCTATTTCATCTGAATCACAATCATCGTCATCATTTCCATCTTGACTTGCATGCTTCTTTGAGTAGAGATCATGGAGCTTCTTCCAAAGACTTTTGGCTGATGAGCATTGATCAACTTTGGCTTTTACAGGGCCTGACAGAGCATTGAAAATGACATTCATGGCATTTGTATTGTACCTTCTAGATTTGTCAATAGATGTATCTCCAGAAACAATAGAGTGCCATATCTCATATCGTTGAGCTTGCAAATGGACTTTCATTCTGGATTCCCATATTTCATATTTGGCTTCATCGAATTTAGGAGCAGGTGGACCAACATGGTTCACTTCATTAACTGCAACACTAGAGACTTCTTTCGATTCTTCTGAACGTTTAGGGGCTTGCTTCTTTGACATTCCCATCTCTGCACTTTGAGATCAACCTTCCAACTGTTAAGTTGCAACTGAAGGAATCTGCTCTAATACCAATTGTTGGAAACACTTAGGGGGTGAATCAATATTTCTCTTCAATTAGTTAATTTTTAATCTTTAGACCATTAAATTCACATTAGCATTAGTTCAAACATAAATCAACTGTAAAAATTTCTGTTTTCCCACCCCGGTTTTCAGTTTCTCCTTATTTCTCCCATGTAGTTAAATGCCCATTCCCATAACCATACATTTAACAGACTGAAAAAAATAAATATTGCTGAAAACACAAATTCTGGAAATTTTTCAGAACGCTGGAAATTGCAGAATTAAAAATCAGCAATTAAAAACAGCCATTAAAACATATTAAAACACTGATATTTTTGGTCAACTTGACCCTGGAAAAACCCCCTACAACTCTTGGGGAAAACCAGTTTGAGAACTCTTCTTTATTTCTGAAAATTGTCTTTTTACAGTGAGAATTATTCAGCAAAAAATCAGCAAGCAAATTTACAACTTATCTCCTTTCCCGTGCCTCACAGCAATCTGGAAATTACAGCAAACAGGACAGCAATAAATGCTGTACGACCTCCGTTTTGTGTGCAAAAAAATCAGCAAACTGCTCCTCGATTTTTTGTGCAAAAATCTGCCTTTCACTATGTGCTGAATCAGCTATACAAATCTGCTCAACTGCTGCCTTGGAATGTGTGCCAAGCTGCTGTCTCCTTCTCCTTCCTGCTCAGAAATCTCTCTTGCTCTCTTGCTCTCCTTCTCCCAATCTGCTCATGAAAGAATGAATGACCTTTTCCTCCTTTAATATAACTCCAAGTGACTTTTGGGTGATCCAAGTGACTTTTGGGTGATCTCTAAATCCAATGGCTGAAATAGATTTAGATCAATGGTTGAGATTAAATGCTCATTTAAATCTCACTTTCTATTTTTTAATTCACCCCACTTTAATAAAGACCCACTTAGTCATTTATTTCCAAAGTCACTTTTCCTTTCTAATTTTTCATTGACTTTATAAAAGTCACTTTAAAATTAGACTTAATAACTTTATCACTTAAAGTCACTTTTAAATTAGATTTAACTTTATAAAATTATAAAGTCACTTTAGGAGAAAAATTAAATTCTTTTGGACACTTTTCCCTAGGCCAAAGATCAAAGCCTAAGGGAACCACCTGTCCTCCGGTACCAAATTTCAACACTCCCTCTTACCGAGGAAGGTGTTCCTCACCACACCCATCTTGTCTCTGAAGTAGACATGCTTGCCCCGTGGTAAGGCTTTGGTAAGGATATCTGCAACCTGCTCATCAGTGGAAATATACTCAAGCTTCACAGCTCCCTTCTGAACATAGTCTCTGATGAAATGATATCTGATCCCGATATGCTTTGACCTGTCATGAAATACTGGATTCTCCGTGAGTTTAATGCAACTCTGATTATCACAGTAAATCACTGAAGGTCTCAACGGCTGACCAAATAAGCCAAACAACATCTTGCGAAGCCAGATGGCCTCACAACTAGCTAGACTGGCTGCCATATACTCTGCTTCCGCTGAACTCAGTGCTACTGACTGCTGCTTCCGGCTGAACCATGACACTACTGCTGAACCCAACCCAAAACAACACCCTGAAGTGCTCTTCCTATCAGAAGCACAACCTGCCCAATCAGAATCAGTGTATCCTGCCAATCTCACTCCATCTCCCTGCCTGTAGTCCAGACCATAATCCACTGTCCCCTGCAAGTACCGCAAAATGTGTTTTGCAGCCACTCAGTGAACCTTCCTAGGCTCACACATAAACTGACTCATCGTGTTGACTGCAAAACAGATATCTGGTCTAGTGTTGACCAAATACATCAAGGAACCAATTAGCTGCCTGTACAATGTGGGATCCACCAACTCGGAATCCGAAGCATGAAGCTTCTTCCAGTTGGTGATCATCGGTGTCGACATGGGTCTACAATCCTCCATGTGGAATCTGCTAAGGATGTCCACAATATACTTCCCCTGCCCCAGGAAGAAATGCCCCTCCTCCTGCCACACCTCCAAACCCAAAAAGTAATGCATCAAGCCGATGTCCTTCATCTCAAACTCCGTCGCAAGATCTCTCTTGCAGTGCTCTATGAGTCTCTATGCACCTGTAATGATCAAGTCATCCACATACAGCACCAGAATGGGAGGCTCCTCACCAATCACAATAAAGTAAAGGTTCGGATCTGCCTCACTCTTTGTGAAACCCATCCCCTGCAAGTATGCATCTATCCTGGAGTACCAAGCTCTGGGAGCTTGCTTCAGGCCATAAAGGGCCTTCTTCAATTTGCACACATGGGACTCCTTCCCATGCACCTCAAAGCCCTGTGGCTGCTCAATGTACACCTCCTCCTGTATGAAGCCATTGAGAAATGCGGTCTTCACATCCATCTGGTGGATCTTCCAACCCATCTCTGCTGCTATCGATATAATGGAGCGGATCGAAGTATATCGAGCCACGGGAGCGAAGGTCTCCTCATAATCAACTCCCTCTACCTGGGAGAACCCTCTAGCCACAAACCTCGCTTTGAATTTCTCAATGCTGCCATCTGCAGCATGCTTTACCTTGTAAAGCCATCTGGAAGTAACCACGGATTTGCCCTCAGGCCTCGGCACCACCTCCCAAACATCATTCTTCATGATAGAAGAATACTCCTCCTGCATGGCCTCTCTCCAGACCTGCTGGCTAACTGCCTCCTCATAGCTAGAAGGCTCAGAGTCAAGGATGCTGGTAACCATTGCCATATAACTACAAAACCTCTTAGGTGGTCTACTCTCTCTGACCGGCCTCTTCGGCTCAGCAACAGATGTGGCATCTCTCAAGGTGTCCTGAAGCCACTTGGGCTTCCTCTTCCCTGAGCGCACTTCTTCCACCGGAGAATGAAACTCCTCCTCCTCATCATCATCAGTAGCCTGAACTCCTGACTGTCTGTCTGCTGTCCTCCTGCCTGCACCTGAACCTGTAGAAGCTGAGGTACCGGGTGAACTGTCCATCAGTGGACTCCCTAGTGAACTGCTCTGCATGCTGCCCGGAGCACCACCCCTCTGGCTCGATGAGCCACTGCTCACTGATGGACCTGACATTCTCATAGATGTACCTCCGGATCCTCCTGATCCCTGCCCACTGGATCCCTGCGACTGACTCAACTGCTGCTGAGGGTCTGGCTGATCCAGATACTCTAACTCCCGTGACCTCCTAAAGGCCCTGTCCTCCTCGAACTTCACATCCCGTCTGACAACAACTCTCCTCTGTGCAGGAATGTAAATCCGAAAGGCCTTTGAGGTCTCACTGTAGCCCACAAAGATACCCTTCTCTGCGGTGGGCTCTAGTTTGGTCCTCTTCTCCTTGGGTATATAGGAGTATGTAATGCATCCAAAGATATGAAGATGACCAAGATCAGGCTTCTTCCCAGAGAAAGCCTCCTCCGGAGTCATGTGCCCCAAGGCACGATGCGGACTCCTGTTCTGCAAGTAAACAGCTGTGTTGCAGGCCTCTGCCCACAAGAACAATGGCAACCCCTGATCATGTAACATAGCTTTGGCAGCCTCTATGATGGATCTGTTCTTCCTCTCCGCAACCCCGTTCTGCTGGGGGTTGTAAGGAACAGTGAACTCCCTCCTAATGCCTGCCTCTGCACAATAGTCAACAAACTCTCCAAGGGTGTACTCTCCTCCATTGTCCGACCTCAAGGACTTGATCTTTCGGCCTGTCTGTGTCTCCACAAGAGCTCTGAACTCCTGAAACCGCTTGAAGACCTTACTCTTGGTCTTCAAGAAATAAATCCAGGTCCTCCTGGAGTGATCATCAATGAATAAAACATAGTACTCATACCCACTCAAGGAAACATGAGACATCCGACCGCTCACATCGGAATGAATCAAATCAAGTATCCCCGTCGCTCTGCTGTCACTGCTGGGAAAAGGGGATTTGGCAAATTTGCCCATCGCACAACCTCTACAAGTATCAAAGTGATCAGTACTGAAATCTGGCACACCTGTAGTGATCTCCCGCAATGTCCTCAAGGCTCCATGATACATATGTCCCATCCTGCGGTGCCAAATCTCACACAGCTCAGAACTGCTAGCTCTGCTGTCGGTACTACTGCTCAATGCCAAAAGGGGCTGAAATGCAAACTTGTACACCTTTGCATGGTGTACACCTATCACTCTAGCTGAATCGGCTGGAGTGTCCCTGGGATACATCAACACCTGTCCTCCCCTGAACAGTACGTCATATCCTCTGTCCTCCAAAGCTGAGACGGATATGAGGTTCTTCCTCATCCCTGGCACATAAAGAACCTCTGACACCTTCAAGGGAGGTTTGGACTCCCTCTGAAATGTCACTGTCCCCACCCCGACTGCTCTAACAACTCTGTCATCACCGAGTACTACCTCAATATCAGTGCCACTCTCTGAAAGCTCTGAGAAGTACTCACGGACTCCTGTCATGTGACGTGAAGCCCCACTGTCCACATACCAAATACCTGTAGATGCTCCGCTAATCGAGGGAAAAGCATGCTCCCTCTGAACCTGTGTGGCAGGTGATCCTGCACTAGAGGACTCACATGTAGTGAACGCAAACTTCCGGTCAAAACGACCTGCAAAGTCCTCAATCTCAGCTGAAGCTGCCACGTCCTGGTTCTTTCCCTTCTTCTTCTTCTCCGGACACACAACTGCATAGTGTCCCATCTTTTGACAATTCCAACACTTCACCTTGGAATAGTCCTTCTGTGTGTTCCCCGGTTTACCTTTACCTTTGCCTTTGCCCCCACCACTGCTTGTGGAAGCCTGCTTCTTCCCTTTGCCTTTCTTGCCTCCTGCCACCAGTGCTACATCCTCATCCTGCCCAACTGGCTTGGCTGCCCCAAGCTGTCCTTTCCTGATCTCTGTCTGAATGCAATCATCCCAAAACCTCTCCCATGTGGGAAGGGTCTCACGTGCACAAATCCCATCAGCAAAGTTCAACCATGAACGAGGGAGGCCATTCACTGCAATACGCACCAACTCAGTGGATGGAATGGCCTCTCCAATCGTTGCCAACTCATCTCTCACATTGGTAATCTTTGTGAGATATCCAGCTGCACTATCATTACCCATCTTAATGTTCTTCAGCTTCTCCTTCAGGACCATCTTCCGGTTCTCATTGGTACTCTGGTAGAGATTGGACAATGCTGTCCCCATCTCATGGGCATTGCTCTTTCCTCTCACATGAGGAATGCAATGGTCTTTGATTCCGTCTAGAATCAGCCTCTTACCCTTATTGTTCTTCTTTTTATACTCAGCCAACTGAGTAACATCAGTGGGCACAACAACAGGGTTCTGTGCGGTATGCACCATGATATCCCAGACTTCTGCCTCCTCAAAGATACTCTGCATTCTCTCCTTCCAAACGCTGTAATTTATATGCCCATCCAGCCTATCCTCCACCCTCAATCCCAATGACATCCTGCTGTCCTAAAACTGAAAAATAGCACTGCTGTAGTAAAAATAAAACTGCTATTTATGAAAAAATCAGCTTGCTGGAATTTTCTGAGTGAAAAATCAACAACTGTAATTTTTCCTTTTGCTGTCCCAAACTGCCCTTCAGCACTCAAGCTCTGATACCATGTAAAAATTTTTGTTTTCCCACCCCGGTTTTCAGTTTCTCCTTATTTCTCCCATGTAGTTAAATGCCCATTCCCATAACCATACATTTAACAGACTGAAAAAAATAAATATTGTTGAAAACACAAATTCTGGAAATTTTTCAGAATGCTGGAAATTGCAGAATTAAAAATCAGCAATTAAAAACAGCCATTAAAACACATTAAAACACTGATATTTTTGGTCAATTTGACCCTGGAAAAACCCCCTACAACTCTTGGGGAAAACCAGTTTGAGAGCTCTTCTTTATTTCTGAAAATTGTCTTTTTACAGTGAGAATTATTCAGCAAAAAATCAGCAAGCAAATTTACAACTTATCTCCTTTCCCGTGCCTCACAGCAATCTGGAAATTACAGCAAACAGGACAGCAATAAATACTGTACGACCTCCGTTTTGTGTGCAGAAAAATCAGCAAACTGCTCCTCGATTTTTTGTGCAAAAATCTGCCTTTCACTGTGCTGAATCAGCTGTACAAATCTGCTCAACTGCTGCCTTGGAATGTGTGCCAAGCTGCTGTCTCCTTCTCCTTCCTGCTCAGAAATCTCTCTTGATTTCTTGTTCTCCTTCTCCCAATCTGCTCATGAAAGAATGAATGACCTTTTCCTCCTTTAATATAACTCCAAGTGACTTTTGGGTGATCCAAGTGACTTTTGGGTGATCTCTAAATCCAATGGCTGAAATAGATTTAGATCAATGGTTGAGATTAAATGCTCATTTAAATCTCACTTTCTATTTTTTAATTCACCCCACTTTAATAAAGACCCACTTAGTCATTTATTTCCAAAGTCACTTTTCCTTTTTAATTTTTCATTGACTTTATAAAAGTCACTTTAAAATTAGACTTAATAACTTTATCACTTAAAGTCACTTTTAAATTAGATTTAACTTTATAAAATTATAAAGTCACTTTAGGAGAAAAATTAAATTCTTTTGGACACTTTTCCCTAGGCCAAAGATCAAAGCCTAAGGGAACCACCTGTCCTCCGGTACCAAATTTCAACATCAACATCACATCACATGAATAGTAAACAACACCATTCAACAATGCACAACATCAAGACAATACACCAAAGATATTTAGGTGGAAACACTTCCGGGAGGAAAACCACTGAACATTTCTTAATACTGGTCTTCAAAAGATTAAATCTAAGGGAAACTCCAACTTCCAAATTTATCAGATCCAATTGAAGGAGGCTCCAATGCCTTGGTTTACCATCTCCATTTGGAAGGACGCTCCAACACCCTTGTAAACTCCAACTTGAAATATGCTTCACCGCTCTGGTTTACTAACTCCCTATGCAGGCTCCAACTTGCCTAGCTAAAGTGTTCTCAGGCTCCACCCTGAAGGAGAGTCCACTCTCCTGCTTTGGACCACCCTGCCACCCTGCTCATCAAGCTGCCACTTGCCTTGAAGGCTCCAACCTTTAGCTCACTATGACAGACCACGTTTCACAATTTTCAGACTGGATCCTCCTGTGCTTAATATTAAAATAAAATAGTCTGTTGACTTTGTCAATCAATAACACTAACACAAGGTCATCAACAACAATACTAGCTTTCTCACTTAAGAAGATCAAACTCTGGCTCAACTCAGTATCATACTCCTTCATCAATAATTATGCCAATTACAAACCTTGTCTAGACAACCTTGCTCAGGATATATATGTCTTTGTCAAACACTAGAAATAATAATTAGCATATATCTGAAAACTGTGCAACACTTCTACTCTTTCACTATACTGTCCACTGTTACGCTCATTCAACACAAACTCTATCATTCATCCATCACTTTGTCTTATATATATATATATATATATATATATATATATATATATATTTAAACATGGTTCACGGACACTGAGTGGCCGCTACATCCACGGGAAAATCCAGGTAGATCAACCCGAAGGGATCTACCCACTGGCCAAATTAGCAAAGGCCTAACCTTAAGGGCGTTGAGGAGATTTGACCCTCTGAACACCTGATAGGCCAGGTACTTAGCAACAAGAACTCGATCAACTGAACTATCCCTTGGGGTTTATCCATCACTTTTTGTCATAATAGCACTAACACAAAATACATAACAAAAATACACCGGCAAACGCACCACTGTAAACATCTAGTAGCCCCAATGAATACAAAACCTTGCAATAAACACTGTCAAATAACTCCTTCAAGTATGTCAGCTTGAATCCTCAGTTCATTTTCATGCTTGGCCATATAGCACACATGCCATAACGATCAACAAAACCTTGCCCAACAAACAATTGACTGATAAGTCCTATCTGTTCTCACCAAAACTAATGGGAGCACAAACCATTAGCCATTCATTAGATAGCTATATAGTCATTTTCTGCTCATCAATACATGGAAGCTATACAAGTTTTGCAAAGCTCCTAGCAATCCCTGCTTGTTGACCACTATGTGTCAACGACCCATAGCAGTACATCCCCTTTTTTCGCAAAAGGGATAGTGCTTGATCGATGTGTCCGTGTTGTTCAGCTATCATCATTAGCCTGATTTCCAAGATGTTATAATATAAACCCATTTTGCATGTATATGATGTAAATAATTGCAGCATATTCGTGTCATGTATGTAATGGCTTAGGTAAACCTACTTTTCTGATGACGATCTACATTCTGGGAGGTTTTTTGTCTCACCGATCCATTCTCAGATGGTCGGCAGTGTTTTCTTTTAGTCTTACCCCAAAGACAGAATGAATTTTGTCATTGGGATCTTAGGCGAGTTCTAGTGTTCTAGATTGAGTCTATGTAAAAGTGATTTGGGAATAATCCTAACTATTTGGTTAGGTTATTTTATTACAAATTGCTTGGTCTGGTGGATTATATTTGTGTCGCAGAAATGAACAGTCTGTAAGGGTCTATTACAAATGGGTTTGTGATGTGAAGTGTCTTGAGGGTTGGAAAAATAATTTATCCCCTCGTAAGTTAATTAATTAATGGCAAAAAATTAATTAAAATCGTAAGCCAGAAATTTAATTAATTCTAGGTGCTAGGTAAATTTTAATTCTCCAAAGGCAAAATCCGTCGATCCTTAAAAATGAAATTCTAAGAAGCCTAAGGACTAAGGTAAATTAATTATTTTGCTAAATTTTAAGCCTTTGGTCCTTGGGGGGTTAGGTCAAAGTCAAATTTTTGGGGAAATTAACTCAAAATTTTTATTTTGAGTTAATCAAAATGCATTTAATTGAAAAATTTGAATTTCCTCAAGAATTAAATATTTTGACGGATGAGATTAAAATAAATTTGAATCCTCATCAACAGTCGAGATTACTTTGACGAAGATCACTCGAACTAGCCGTTGGAGGATTTATCTTTAAATAGGAAGTCATTTGTCAATCAATCCATCCGACCTTTGAGTCGTGTGCTTAGCAAGAAGCTCTTGTGTAATCTTTCTTCGGATAATAAAGAAAGACTTTGGGGTTAAAGTTCGCTGGTGTTACTCTTCATGGAAATACTGTAAGATGTGTTGTTTTCATGCATATTTTTTTTTTTTAGCCATTGATGATAGCTTTTGAAGAGTGATTTGAGTACAGGTATCTTGTTCAGTCGTTGGGGTTTAAGTGATAATTCAAATTTTGAATGTAATAGCAGATATCTCTATTTATTTGAATTTTATTATCATTTTCTCTCTCTATTTTAATGGTTGGATTGAGTTTTGTAGGAAAATCTTGATTTTTAGGTCCTTGGGCGTTAGGGGAAGTTTTCAGTTCGACCAGCCAACTCCCGATCGGTGCTTTATGAGGAGCCCAGTAAAATTAATCCCGTGCTTATCATAAGATTTTTTGTTGGTGATGCACGAAGGGTTTTGAGTTAGCACATCCTTAAAATTTAAAAAAATTAATTTTGATGTGGGAAATTGATAGATTTAGCTGTTGAGAGCCTTAGATTATCAGATCTGGGAGCAGAGTTGGTCTCATGCTCTTCAGATTTGATAGATCTACCATTCTTGTGCATAGATGTGTAAACTATTTTTGGTTTTCTGACTTGGGTTTTTGTGCGTTTTAATTTTTTTTGTTTTTAATCATTGTACATATCGTTTGGGTGTTTTCTTGTTGTCGTGCAGTTATATATCTAAAGTGGAAATTTGTGTAGAGTTCAGATCTAGGCCTTAGAGGTTAAGATTTGGATCTCTAGGGTTTATTTACATAATTTTGTAGGTATATTATTCAAATGTTTGCAGTCCAAGGGTTGTGAAATTTGATTAGATCTAGAAACGTTCACGAGGGTTTCAGGAATAAATTTGAAGCAAAAGAATTTAATATTTTAATTAGAATTTTTGGAAATATTTTAAGGGGTTTTTTGGCTACCATTTGTTTGAGTTTTTCGATTTGCTGGCTGGGTTTTCATTTTGCTGCAAAATTTCGATTTTTTTTTATAAAAAAAACCGTTTTCTTTTCCCTTGCTGCTACCATCACTCCTCCATTCCTCCGTTTTTCCTTCCCCTGCAGCTCGAGCTTGTTTCAAAACCCTAGCCGTCCTTCGTTTCTTCGAGATTTTTGCTGCCTGTCGGTGTCTTTTCCATTTGCTGTGTCCTCCTCTTGCTGCCCTCCTCTCCACGGCTTCCCTTTCCTTCTTATTTCTGCACACTATTCTGCCTTCGCTACCTTATCCTTCTTGTAGCCCTACCTCTCTCTCTGCATCGATCCGCAACTCCCTTCCTTCACGTGGCCCTCTCCCTCACGACCTTCTCTTCACACAACTCATCCTTTGCGCTGTCTCATTTGCGTGCTGCTGCCGTCCTGCAAGCCCGCATTTCCTCCTTGCTCAAACATGAACCCTCGCACCTGCAAGCTATACCCTGCGTGCATCTTTTGCTTTCCCTCGCCATTCATCTCCATCGAGCTGCAAACCCTTCGTTGCCCCTTCGTCGAAGTCTTTCTGTCCTGTGATCTCTTCGAAACCTGCACAAGCAAAACAAACATTTCGTTTTTTTTTTTTTTTTGTCTTTGCCTTAGGTTTTTCATTAGGGGTTAGGGTTAGTGTATTTCCATTTTCATTTGAGATTCGATTTTGTATTGATTTTGATTTGTTTTTTTTTCTTTGATTTTTGATTTCATTTATTTTTGTTTTTATTTATGATTCTTTGATTTCCCTTTTCTTTTTTACTTTCGATTTGATTTTTGTTTTACATTTTATCATTTTTTTATGATTTTGATTTTATTTATTTTCATTTGAAAAACATAAAAAATTTCTATAATTAAAAAGTCTAAAAAATCTAAAAAATAAAAAATCTAAAACATTAAAACATTAAAAAAAATCTAAAGTTGAAAAAAATCTTTGTTTTTGTGACTTTAGACTACTAAAGAATTAAATTAAAAGAGGATTTGCGTTAATAGTAAATCAGTGTTGAAAATATCGGTATCGACAAAATTTCGGCAAGGGTCCAAAAATATCTTATCGGCAAATATCGGCAAGCATAAAAAATAATTTTTTCAAATTTTTAAATATAGCTGATATTTTCAAAATATCGCGATATTTTGCCGATATTTTCCGATATTTGCCGATATTTTGAAAATATCGCGATATTTTCAAAACAGAAAATATCGCGATATTTTCGAATATCGCCGATATTATCAGAAGTGTAGTAAATACATTAAAAATTTTAATGTGGCCCATGGCCCATTAAAATTTTGATTTATTAACCCTTTTAATTTACTTTTGTCACATTAAAAAATTTGATCTCTTCATTTTACCACATTAAAGTAATTTCCTAAGGAATAATTAAGTTGTTCATCTGAAGTTCCTTGGTGTCCTTTCGTGGTAAGTGATTTCTCTATTAGCAAGTGCGATTAATGTTTTAAAAAATTATATTTCCTATTGGAAAATTGTTCTGGCTCTGAGTTCTTAATGAAAATTATTTTAAATCTGGAATCTCTTGCATAATAAAGTTCTAAGCATTCACATTTAATCCTTCATGATTGTCATTGTCACATTTATAAATTGCTCTGGATAACTTGTTTTTTATTTAGTCTATGGTTAATTGAGTATAAAGGCACTGGTCTTTAATCATTTGTTTTATCTTGTGGTTGTGTCTTATTTGTATTAATTGTCTAATTTATCCATCTCAGTTGACCAAGATTTGCTCTAAGTTCATCCTTAAAATCTCCTAGAGTCGGCTATTCTCATTCATTCACCTTAGGGACTACCCCCCTTGGCTTGTCTAGGAGAGAGTCTAAACGGAGTAAGGATTAGAGTGACAACCCTTACTCTGAGCGTTGTCGGGGTGCCTAGACACTTTGTGCAACAACACTGCTCAAGATTCAAACCCTAGCCTTCAACAAATGGGTTCACTACTGCTTGCAAAATCCCAACTTCATAGATCCACGAGGTCTTTGAAAACACTATACCAATATCATCTATCTTTTGCACTAGCAATGAATCAAGCCAAACCCAAGAAGAGATGTTCTCACAATACGTTTAATGTAGTAATGCAATATAGGATTGACAAAACATACGCATAAACTCCTTTGCAACAAGTCTCTGGTCACCAATCAAATCCTCTATGCAACATAAGCCTTCTATATGATCAACGTGTTGTTCCAGGACATGGTGCTCTGTCTCTTCACTAAAGCATAGGTAGTGACAGACCTCAGCATACATGGGCTTCTCGGTCAAACAAATTCAACCTCACAATCTCAACAATCAAACATTCAGTATAATGCTTTATTTCTTGCACAGGCCGCATTGGCATTTTCATTCTACCTTTGCACAGATATATATTTAATTCGATGAAGAGTTTTCTTGTTACATTCTATGGTCAACCATAAAATGACCTCAATGCATCAAACTTCAGATTTCTACCATTGCACTGTTCTAGTTTATTACGCTTAGGGTACGCACATTACAATCATACTTCTGGCAATCAACAAACTACTTCAACACATTTTGCACAAGATGTCAACACATTAATCACTTGGCATTATCATACAAATGCACAAGGTACAAAGCATCAAATCACATTCTCCTTTTAAATTGTATTTCACACAAGTGCATGTTTGAAATGATAAACTATGCTGCTGTATATTAGTCCTTCTGTAGCATCCATGGCGTGTCTACTTAGTTGACAATGCCATCGCTCTTCCCCACATGAATTCATTAACTAACAATTTCAGCGTTCTCAGGTAACAAAACCAATTTAGTGCATAAGATAGTGCCCTTTGGAGGGCCAAATTGGCACTGAGCTTTACCATAGACAAGTGTATAAGCAGTACCCTTTAGAGGCTGAAACAAGGACTTAGATCACTAATTTTGGAAGGGCCGAAATATGCACAGGACACAGAATTTTGAGGGCCGAAATTTGCAGAGTTTAGGGCTTATACCACAGGCCAAAACTATTAATTTTTCATCAATTTGTTGCATGCTGCAACAATTACTTCAGCAATCCCCAATAGCATCCAATTTAACAAATTTCATTTCTTCAATTATCCAATGACGGTAGAGCAATAGTAGATAGGACAAATAAGCAAATGCACAAAGAAAGACAACCAAGAGACAAAGAGACAATATTTGATCAATGGCCAGGGAAAAACCCCACTAGGGGGAAAACCCTTGTGAATTTTCTTCTATTAGATTGTCTTCAAATGTTTGGCAGAGAGAGTACATCATCCAAGAGTCAAAGTCAAATGTTGGCTAGCCAATGTCCAATGTCAATATCCAATATCCAAACAAATCAATATACCAATGTCAAAGATGATGAGGAAAAGTCAAATTTAGTCAACTGTCAAATCTGCTAAAAGTCAACATAAGTTGACTGCCCTAACCAGTCAAGTCAATAACAGTCAAATCAAGGTCAAATCCGCTCTAATTTAATTTGGTCTATGCCCAGCTCTTTTGTTGGTCAAGGATCAGTTAAAACAACTCCCAAAACTTAAGTCAACCTTGGTCAATGGAGAGAGAAAGTTTGCTGTCACAGTCTGCAATTTTCTGTGGTCAAACCAGAAAGTCAACGATAGTCAAACTACTTAGAATTCCTCGATTTTGGTGTCCTTCAATGCGGCCTGAAAAAATTGAATTTTTCCACCCAAATCTAAAGTCAAGTGATGTCTATTTCACCCTGGTCAACGCTGGTCAATGCCCTGCAATAGCGCTGCAATTTTCTGTGGTCAAACCTGTGGTTAGCCCTGTAGTGAGCCTCGGTCAAAGTGCCCAGAACTTCTCGGTTTTGGTGCCAGAAACTGTGGCTTGCAAAAATTGGAATTTTAGTGGAAAAATTGCAATCAAATGATAGGTCAAAGTGCCTAGTCAACACTAGTCAATGCCATGCAACTGCTCTGTAATTCAACCTGCAACAACTCTGTAATTCGGCCCAAAAAAACAGTCCCTTGTCCTTCACACGTGTGAGAAAATCCTTTCTTCTTTGAGTTGTACGAACCAATAGGAAGAGGAGAGACGAGATATGTGAGTGTGGTGTAGTGCCAAATGAGGATGACGGTCACTTGTATTTATATGAATCGATGAGGGTGAAAAGACACATCCTTTGGGCTTCTTGAGCCTACATGTCATTGAAGCTAACCTTGACAATTTGCACATGAGTGGGTATTAATTCAAAAACACACTTCTCCTTGTCCGATTTGAGTGATCTTTAGGTTGATTTTGATCTTTTCAAAAAATGGAATTCAATGCAGTAATTATCTCCTTAACCAAACTGCTTCACAACTCACCCTCGGCCTCAACAGTGCTAAGGGCTACAGATTTATGCTTCCTGCTCATCCATGATATCATGGTAGATCCCAGACTAAAACAACGTCCGGAAGTACTCTTCCCGTCGGCAACATTACCAACCCAATTTGCATCTGTATATCCAGGTAGTCTAACATCTCTAGCGACATATCTCAGTCCAAGGTTAATAGTCCCATGTAGATATCTCAATACATGTTTGGCAGCAACCTAATGTACATGGTGAGGCTCGATCATAAACTGGCTCAAAATGTAAGTGTATGTCGGGTGAGTGTTCACGAGAAACATCAGAGCAACAACTAATCGTCTATACTTAGAAAGGTTTGCTAGGTTTGGTCCAACAACTTCTCTACACAGCTTCTTGAAATTCATTTCCATAGGTGCAGGCAAGGACTTGTACTCAACCATGCCAAATTTCTCTAGTAGTTTCACAACATATTTTCCTTGTGAAAGGAAAATCTCGCCTGACTTTTTCCATACTTGTAGTCCCAGGAAATAGTGCATCAAACCAAGGTCTTTCATCTCGAATTCGGAAGCCAACTTCCTCTTACATTCTAGAATGAGAGGGTTTGCACCTGTCATGAATAAGTCATCAACATATAATACCAAAATGAGAGGCATACCTTGGACTGTTTTGAAGTACAAGTTTGGATCAACATTGCTCCTTGTGAATCCTAGCTTTATCAAGTAACTATCAATATGAGCATACCAAGCACGGGGGGCTTTGCTTCAATCCATAGAGAGCTTTCTTCAATTAGCATACATGGGTCTTCCTATCATGAACTTCAAATCTTGGAGGTTGTTCAATGTACACTTCTTTTTGAAGCAAACCATGTAAGAAGGCAATCTTCACATCCATTTGATGGAGAGTCCATCCTTGACTTGCAGCAAGGGCTACTATCAAATGGATGGTTGTATATCGGGCCATAGGAGAAAATATATCATCGTAATCTTTTCCCTCTTTTTGAGTGAATCCACGGGCTACAAACCTTGCCTTGTATTTTTTGATGCTTCCATCAGCCCCATGCTTGATCTTATAGAGCTATTTGGATGTTACCACAGATCTTCCTTTCGGTCTCGACACAATATCCCATACATTGTTCTTCATGATTGACTCGTATTCCTCGGCCATGGCATCCTTCCAGACTTGTTCCTTCACGACTTCTTCCAAGGTGCTAGGTTCAACTTGAATCACATTGCTCATAGCCACAACATATGCTTGGTACTTGCATGGCTTCTTGCTTTCCCTGAAATTTCCACAAGCAACAACATGTTTTTCGGCATCTTGTAGAGTGTCCTTGAGCCAAAGTGGCCTTTTCCTGGTAGGAAGATCACTTGGAGGTGGATCCAAAGGCTCCATGGGCTCCATGGGATCATCAATGATGTCCTTAGATTCAGGCCAATAAGAACCTTCTAGAATATCCATCTCATCACTCGTCTTTAGGAGGAGGAGGCAGAGGGAGGTCCCTTGCTTTTCTAAGGGCAATATCTTCGTCGAATGTTACATCCCTGCTAACTTCAACCTTCCTTTGACCAAAAATATATATTCTAAATGCTTTAGAATCTTCACTATATCCAACAAACGTACCTTTCCTTGCTGTAGCTTCTAGCTTGTTTCTTTTATCCTTTGGCACACGGGGTAGCCAAAAATTCGTAGATGACCAATATCGGTTTTGACACGAGTGAATATTTCCTCAGGAGTCTTGTTCAAAGCTTGATGAGGTAACCTGTTTTGAACATATACCGCGCTGTGTTTGTTGCTTCATCCCAAAGGAACTTTGGCAACTTTTGATCATGGAGCATGGCTTGGGCAATTTCCACAATGGACTTGTTCTTTCTATCAGCCACTCCATTTTGTTCGGGAGTGTAAGACACAATGGTCTCCTTGATTCCTTCCTTCTTGCAAAAGTCTATGAATTCATTTGAGATGTATTCCTCGTCGTTGTGAGACTTGAAGATCTTTATTTTCTTTCCTGTATGATTTTCCACCAAAGCCTTGAATTCCTTGAATATTTCGAATGCTACATCCTTGTGCTTTAAATAGTATATCCATGTCTTCCTTGAGAAATCGTCGATGAAGGTGCTGTAATAAAGGTGACTCCTAAGAGAATGCACAAGCATTGGACCACATATATCAAAATGAATGAGATGAAGAATATCTTCTGTCTTGTTTTCGCTAGAGGGGAATGGTCCCCTTGTCTTCTTTTCGATAACACGCCCAGGGCATACTCCATCATGTTGAGCTTGAACATTAGGGATCCTGGAGACCAACTTCTTCAATTTTGGAAGAGCATCATAATGTAGATGGGCCAACCTTCGGTGCCACAACTCGCTTTGAAGATTTGTATTATGGACCATAGCTAGAAGAGGTCTTCTTGTGACTCTATAGAGTCCTTCAAACCTAGATCCCAATGTGAAGGCATTTCTCATATAGGATTCAATAGGCCAAGAAAGTACTTTTCCTTTAATGAATGCAACCCTCATTCCTTTATCCTCCAAAGCAGATATCAAAACAAAATTATTCTTTAATCTCGGCACATATAATACATCATGAATTAAGACAGATTCCCAAAAGTTCAAATGAAATTTGACAGACCCAAAGCCTTTTACCGGATGAGTGGTATTGTCACCAAGAATAATGTTCAAATTGGTCTCCCTCTCTACCAGATTATAGAGAACATCCTTATATCCAGAGAAGTGATGAGAGGCCCCACTATCTACCAACCAACTATCCCAAGAATCCGGTGGAGATGAACTAGATAATGCGGAAATAACAATATATTCAAATTGATTAGTAGCATTGCTTTCATACATGATGTTCCTTGACCTCTTTGGAGGACGATAACTATCTTCACGATCATCGGGGGAGTTTCTTCTTCTTTCATTCCTTCTTCTATCATCTCTCCTTTCATATGACTTGTTGTTGAAGCCACAGTTGTTGTAGGACCTTGAAGAGTTTCTTCTTGGAGCATCTCTCTTTTTGGGACAATCTCGAGCATAGTGACCCTTTCGATGACAATTGTAGCACTCAACATCTCTATCTCGCCTTCTTGAATCCTTGGAATCTCGATTAGATTGAGGAGGTTTTCTTGATTTAGATGGCTTTCCCTTTCCTTTCTTTGCATTCTTTTTCTTTCCTTGAGCAACATAGGCAGTGGGCTCTCCTTCCTTTGATCCTTGAATTCTTCCTCTAGATATCATCCTTGATTCTTCTTGAGTGAGCTTTCCAACAAGCTCATCAAATGACGAGAAGCTATTGTTGTTACTTATAGTAGTAATGAAGGTTTCCCAAATGGGAGGGAGACCTCTAAGAGTTACAATCACCAATTCCTTGTCAAGTGTGGTTTCCCCAATTCTTTGCAATTGATCTCTAAGACGAGATATCCTCATAATGTATGATTGCACAGATTCTCCTTTGTTCATCTTTGTGTCTTTGAGTTGATCTTTCAAAGAGATGATTTCATTCAAATTGTTGACTTCATACATGCCAGCTATCTTATCATACATGTCCTTAGACCTTCTCAAATTTCCAACATACGCAAGTAGATTATCTTGTAAACCATCAGCTATAATTTGCTTTGCTTTTAACTCACCTTTCTTATGCTTGTTTTTGACAGCAATGAAAGAATTTATGGAGGCTCAGGTACTCTTCCTTGAATGAAGTCCAAAACATCATTGTTGTCAGCTATGATCTCCAACCTGACTTTCCATGCAACAAAGTTAGATGAGTCACCCAACTTCTCATGCTCCTTGAAGAAAGAGGAAGACATTTTTACCAAAAGATTATTCCCTTTTTCGATCAACTGCTAGGAAATGAATTCTCTTGCTCTATTTTTCTTGGGCTTGTCTTCACCTCAGCTTTGATACCATGTTAATTTTTCATCAATTTGTTCTATGCTGCAACTATTACTTCAACAATATCCAATAGCATCCAATTTAACAATTTCACTTCTTCAATTATCCAATGACAATAGAGCAATAGTAGATAGAACAAATAAACAAATGTACAAAGAAAGACAACCGAGAGACAGGAGACACAATATTTGGTCAATGACCAAGGAAAAACCCCACTGGGGGAAAACCCTTGCAAATATTCTTCTATTAGATTGTCTTCAAATGTTCAGCAGAGAGAGTACATCATCCAAGAGTCAAAGTCAAACTTTGACTAGCCAATGTCCAATGTCAATATCCAATATCCAAACAAATCAATATACCAATGTCAAAGATGATGAGGAAGAGTCAAATTTGGTCAACTGTCAAATATGCAAAAAGTCAACAACAGTTGACTGCCCTAACCAGTCAAGTCAACAACAGTCAAATCAAGGTCAAATCTGCTCTAATTTAATTCGGTCAATGCCCAGTCAATGCGACCTCTTTTGCTGGTCAAGGATCAGTCAAAACAACTCCCAAAACTTCAGTCAACCTTGGTCAATGGAGAGAGAAAGTTTGCTGTCACAGTCTGCAATTTTCTGCGGTCAAACCAGAAGGTCAATGAGAGTCAAACTGCTCAGAATTCCTCGATTTTGGTGTCCTTCAATGCGGCCTGCAATAATTGATTTTTTCCACCAAAAACCGAAATCAAGTGATGTCTATTTCACCCTGATTAATGCTGGTCAATGCCCTGCAATAGACCTGTAATTTTCTGCAGTCAAACCTATGGTCAACCTCGGTCAAAGTACCCAGAACTTCTCGGTTTTGGTGCCAAAAACTGCGGCCTGCAAGAATCGAAATTTTAGTGGAAAAATTGCAGTCAAATGATAGGTCAAAGTGCAATCCTCCAACAATCTATCTCAACTGGAAAATAATCCGGGAAATACTTTTCCCTCACAGCCACTGGAGCTATTCCTCTCTGGCAAATTCACACTTCCTAGCTTATTCACACAACTGCACTGGTAATGCACCCTATTTGCTGGAGAGAAATTGATTTTCCTCTGGTCACTTCCAGAGGAGCTGTCCAACCTTGGATCTGATTTGCTCTGACTCCAAGATGTAGATCCAGGATTCCGCACTTCGCTCTAGATCCTACACTCGCACTTTTTGGGCAACTGGGCAACTCGCACTGTAGATTTTTGGCATTCCTGGATAATTCAACCTCCCTTTCGTGGATCTGGAAAATAAAAAACCGCTTGAGAATTTCTCTAGAAATTCTCCCTGCTGCAAACCCCTGCTACTCTCTTTCCTTGGCTCGAACTCTACCCTCACTGAATACTGCGCATTGGGCTGCTTGATATGCCTAGATCATGCTGATCTCTCTGATGCAATTGATGCTATCTCCAACCCTTCGACCTGCTCGTATGTTCATTTTAGATAACAATTGTATCTTCTATGCTTAAGAGCAATTTACTTCAATTTTTCTTATTAGCTCAATATCAATTTCCAGATTAGCAATCACATTAACATCGATAGTAAATGCATATACAACATAGACAATAAGCAGAGGACAAGCCAAGACAATAGGACACAATATTTGGTGGATGCCAGGGAAAAACCCCAATGTGGGGAAACCCTTTGATCAAATCTTCTTATTATTCTTCAATAGTTCAGTAGAGAGATAGAGTACATCATATAAAATTTACTTCCCCAATCACTGTCAAAACAGTCCAGTCAAACAACAGTCAACAGGATGCTCTAACCAGAAAGTCAACACTGGTCAAACCAACATAAAATCTCCTCCAAATGAGCTCGGTCAAACCCAGTCAACTCGGCCTCCAAAGACAGTCAAAATCGACCCAAAATAGTCTTGAAATTCTCGGTCGAACTTGGTCAACGCTGCGGTCAACATAGGTCAACCTGCTCCAATTTCCTTGGTTTTTGTGCCAGGAGATGCGGCCTTAGAAGATTGGACTAATTCCGTGAAAAACGCAGGCAAAGAAGATGAGTTGACCCTTGGTCAACGCTCCTGCAAATAGCCCAAAACAGGCCTGTGATTTCTGCTTGAAATTTTCGGTCAACCCAAGTCAACGTGAGAAGAGAAGAGCTGCTCCTTTGTTGTACAAACCAATGAGGAGAGGAGAGAGAAAGATGAGTTGAGTGATGATCCAAATGAGGAGAATGTCTCTCTTATTTATACAATTCAATGAGGGGTGGAGACACATCTATTGGGCTTCATGAGCCTACATTAGACTTCTGGCCGACCTTGACAATTTGCACATGTGTGAGAATTAAATTCAAAATCTCACTTTTGCTCATCCAAACAAGATGATCTTTAGATCAATTTTGCACTTCTCGGAAAGAGGAATCCAATAAAAATATCATCTTCATCATATGAGCTGTCCAAGGTGGAGTTTGGCCCTAGTTGCCAATTTTAACATCTTATAATCTCTTGTTGAGTCTTCAACGACCATGATTTAATCTCCACCGATGGCTAATATCAGTGAGAATTCATCAATAGAAGTCTCTAGAGCAATCTCAAACATCCTTAATTAATTAACTTTAATTTACCACTTTTCCTAGTTAGATTTAAGAAATATTTTAATTATGACAAATTAATTTAATTAAGGTGTTTCCCAAGCTTATCTCGTGAAACGTTTTTTGGGTTTTGGAGATCTCGTGTTCCTTAGCCCCTCTTAGTATCATTTGAGACTAGAACACTTGTCCGACGCTACACAAATCCATAAACTAACAGTTATAGTGTTACCTCATATTACAACACTGTCGATAGCAATATTTTGTAATGTTTATTACTGCATTATTGTTGACATGATTAAGTGCTATTACTCTGAGTGATGCCTCTATTATATGTAATTTTATATGTAAAATCTAGATGGATGGACCTAATTTAATTTACCGAATACCCTCTTTCCACTTTGAGCATATGGGGTGCTTCTTGAAACCAATTTCCCTCCAAATTTGTTTCTTTGATACCTTTTCTCATTGTCCTGATATTAATTAATTAACACATGCAGGCATGACAATGTAGACTTATGCAAGAATAATTAATCATTCAGTCACAATGGCACCATGAATTATAATTGCACGTTTGGCATGCAAACAGGATTGAACAAACTAGAAAGTAATAAACTGTTAACATAAACAACATTAACTCAGCACAATTCACAGGTGCATTCATGGACACTTACTGTCTGGAAAATGTCCACCAATTGGCTGAAGGAGGAGGATGTTCCACCCAACCATAGGGTCTCTGCTAATCCAATTATCCCTGCAACAGAGGCCACTCCTGAGCCAAGGCTATGAATTCACAAGGGCAAAGTTTTCCTATGGCTGGCTCCAAAATTTTATCATCTTCTTAAATCTTATATAACAACATAATGTTTATCCATCCTGAGTTCTTAGTCCTTACCCTAAAGAGAGCCATGATATTACGGTTTGTTGGTGGGTCAACATGCCCAATCACTGCCGATAGCAGAAATGGGTACTATACAATTTGAAAATTCCATTATCTAGAACGCAGATCTTCAACTAAAATGGGTTATAATTTGACTTCCAATTGTTATAATACTTGTTTTTACTAACTAAAGTTATTTTTGGCAACAGATTAGTGATGCACCATTTCGAAATTCACAGGAGTCATTTCAAATGGAGATACATGGATCGCGTGTGGTGAGGCAACTTCTTCAATCTTCTTTTTATAGTGTTACTATGTTAATTATTTCAACGGGATTCTTGTTTGAAAAGATATCATTCTACAGATAGTTAATTTCAGCCATTTATGGAGTTGAGCGGTGGCAAAGATTTGGAAATAAGGATAACCTTTATATTTGTACCCAGGATTTAAATCTTTTGACAGTCTTATGCTGGTTTAGTTCTTTGTTTCTTGTCTTTCTATGGTACTTCTATGATGGATAAGTTAGTCGTTCTCCCGAGTTGTTAAGTGATCAAGAGATGGTTAACTATTACTTGCCTGCATAGTGTTCTAATTTACTCTTGTTTAATCTGAATGTGATGTACAGGTTCAAGCAGCTGACTCACTTTTGAAGCTTGTCTCTGAACTAAAGCAGACCGCTGTTTTCTCTGACTTTGCCTCTTTAACTGAGCATGTTGAGCAACGTGTTCAATTGTTTGAGCAACAATGTGATGAGACAGACCAGCTTCTTGCTACAGTAGGTGAACAGGCTGCTGCAAGTTTAAAAGAGCTCGAGAGTCATTATTACTCATCAATTCACAGGACATCTGAATGACTTTTAGCACCGTCTGGCTTGCAACAAATTGAAATTCCACGAGCCTAGTTTGGTGCCTTCATTGTTAAAGAAAACATACACATGCATGGTATCATTCTTTGGGTTCCCAGCAACTCAGTTTGTTTTCAAAATGCAGAATATTATAGTTCTAAAGAAACGGATACTAAGCGAAGTTATATTCCCATTACGTACTTATTTTTTTGGGATGTACAAGTACATACACTTGACAGCTTTTGTGCATTGTTGAGAATACTGCTGTGACTTATCTAAAATGTAGTTATAACTTGTGTGTTGATAACCTTGAATCATCCAATTTCTCAAACAGACTTGGTAACAAGTCATGCGAAATGTTTTCACTGGTTCCTGGTGGCATTGTGACTTTTAAAATATGTTCTTGGGATTATCTTGGGCCTTGATTTTGAGTGCAATTGATGACCAATGTAATGAATATATATTATCTGTTACACAATCTAGAACATCACTTTTTTATTTTAAATTTTTTCCCTGAAGCAGGAAATAGCTCACAATTGTAAGGGCTACTGGCCTAACCTCTATTGATACAATCTCAAGACATTGATGTGCAACTGTGTCATTGTGTGCAGACAAAACATGGTCAACTGTGATAACCTGCTGGTAGTCCACAAGGGGGCAGACTTCCGCTCCCATGAGATGACATTGGGTCTTTAACCTGTTTCTTTATGTCTGAGGAAGGTGAGCTCTTGGTGAATCAGAAACACAACGACTGTTTCAGCCCAGATCTGTATATAGAAGAAAACCAGTATCCCATTCTAATCATCATTGGGGCTCTAGCAGAGGGGTTATGTGCTTTCTTCAAGCACCCTGCATTAGCCCCATACATGAAGCCAAGATACAGAACCCTGGTTGCACTAGAACATCACTATGCATGACAGTCAAAACTAAGAAAAACATCAAATTAAATTAGTTTGATTCCTAAAAGGGAAAATAAAACAATTTCCATTGCCTCCCACTGTGGTCTTTGGCTGAGAAGATGTTGAGATAGAAGAGGTCTGATGTTTTCCATTGAAAATTGCTCGCAGGTCATATTTATGACATTTGGAGTTGCAATCTATTATTATTTTTTGCCAACACAATATGAATGCTTGAAATAAAATATTCAGTTTTCACACTGGCACATTCCCATCCTCACACAAGGTTTTGATGGAAAGACAAGATCAATGGACCACTATAATGTGGATGAATCACGTAGGAGCTCTCAGACAATGGCTTTGATAGAAGACATGATCAGTGGACTGCTAGAATGCAGATAAATCTGGTAGGAGCTCTCAGATTGGATTCCTATTCTTATCGACAGTCATAATGAATTCTTGTTGAGAATGACAATGAGGTGTCAACAAAAATTAAGTGTAATTGCTGCACTCAAAATGTTTATTTAATAATTGTAAGCGAATACTATTTAGTTTACTGACTTGTTTTTGTTGAAAGTAAATCAAACTCGGATCTATAGTGTGCTATAAATTTAGCAATTTGACCATTTACCCCAAAACAAAAATTGGGTTAAAAAGACTTCAAAGATTCTACAATTTTTTTAGAACCAATTAAAAGCCACAACATAAATGCATTTGTAGAAAAGGTAAAATAGCTTTTAAAGTTGTGCATAGGTTTTTCTCTCTATATGTTTTGGTAACCAGCATTTCTGACTTGAATGTAAATGGAAATACTATTCAAAACCATTTATGTGCTTTTTACTGTTGCTGCAAAAACTAGCAAATTTAGTGCAAAGCCTTACTAGGCAGAAACAGACCTTAGAGCAACAAGAGAATCAATTGCTATTGTTAGTTCAACGACCAGCATTTCTGACTTGAATGTAAATGGAAATACTATTCAAAAACCATTTATGTGCTTTTTACTGTTGCCGCAAAAACTAGCAAATTTAGTGCAAAGCCTTACTAGGCAGAAACAGACCTTAGAGCAACAAGAGAATCAATTGCTATTGTTAGTTCAACAACCTTTCTTCTACTATTTAGTAGTATCTTACCACAAGGTAGGCTTTCGTAAATGCTCACCTAAAGATATTCAATGAGTATGGTTCAAGGTGATTGACGAGGTCCACTAATTGGGATATAGTATCGGTGGAGCCTAGAAGATGTAAGTAATCTATGCCAAAGTTCAGGTACTCTATTCCTACACCATCTAGAAGACTGCTATAAGTGAGAGCTTTGCAGATTTTCGATGATAAGGCAAGTGATGGCATACAACAGCCTAAAGAAAAGGTCCTCTAATGATCACAACAAAGGACGGAGGCCTTTATAAAGATACATGCTTTCGTAAATGCTCACCTAAAGATATTCAATGAGTATGGCTCAAGGCGATTGATGAGGTCCACTAATTGGGATATAGTCCACTAATTGGGATATAGTATCGGTGGAGCCTACAAGACCTACGTAATATATGCAATAGTTCATCTACACTGTTCCTACACCAACTAGAAGACTACTATAAGTGAGAGCTTTGCAGATTTTTGATGATGAGGCAAGTGATGGCATATAACAAACTAAAAAAAAGGTCCTTTAGTGACCACAACAAAGGACAAAAGCCTTTATAAAGATACTAAGGATTCAAGGTTTATATTGCAGTTTTATGACCGAAACTATGCATAAACAATAAAAGAATGACGATGTCATCCCTAAAAGGTAGGGTTTAAGATGCAATAATGCTAAATTTTGCTTTTATATAATTTATTAACCTATTTTCTACTTTAAGAGCAATAAAACATCAAACATAAATAATTTTTTTGCAATTTCTCACAGAAAACCCTAACCCTAACCCTAGATATCTAGGAATTGGATAAAAGAAAAAACTGATCAAAGAAGAGGGATTGATCAACACTACTATGACTAGTGCCTTGTCCTAAATGGGAAAATGGAGTCTTATAGGGCTAAATCAATGAGAACATCCTTGTTGAAGTAAGGGGAGAAGACTAGGGCATCCACTTTATACCTTAGCGATTTCCTTGTGAGGGGGAGTTTTAAATTTAATGGATATATACTCCTTAGGGGTTTCCAGGAAAACATTTTTACATATCATAGGGGAGCAAGAATTCAAGATAAATTAAGTAATTATATTATGGCACAAATAGGAACACTACTACACAAATACAATATGCAAAATATAGAAAATAAACAATAAATTTACAAAATTTTCCAAGAGAAACACATCAATCCTAGAAAATCATTGCCAACCAAAACCATCTCTAAGAGAAACTTGCACCATAAAAAATCACATTTTGCCAAAGTAGAAACAAGAAAACTATTTCACACTTCTTTAGAAGAGAAGAGTGATCAATGAGTGATGATGATAAATGAAATAAGGCTACTTGTACTTATATGAGGTCTAACAAGTCTTATTTTCATAATTTTACAAGCAAAGCCTTAAAACAAGTTAGCTCAATTGTTCAACAAATGTGAGGTCACAAATTGGCCTCAATGTAGCGCAAAAAAGAATAAATGCCAAAATAATCCAGAAGTGTGGGAAATAATGTACTCCACTATGATGTCATCCTCCATAAATGCTCAATATGCCACAAACAATTGACAAAATGGGTCATGAGTGCTCCATACCCCAAAGAAAGCTCAAAATACGTGAGTATGCCTCCAAAATGTCAGGCCAGGCAGTAACTCCACAAAACAAAAACTGATTCATGTATTATTCCATTAGGTAGGTCTTTGTTATATACAATAGGGAGTGACTGTTCAGTTCATCTCCCGATGACTGTTCACATTCTTAATTTAATTATTTACATAAATTCACCCAATCATGAAGATTAGGTGTCAACATTCCCCCCCTTAATCTGAAGGGATGTTGGTGAGACTAAGCATCGTTCTGAATCGTTCAAGCTTTTCTCTTCCAAGCGCTTTGGTGAAGATGTCTGCAATTTGCTCATTTGTGGAACAATGACGGAGATGGATTGTTTTGGCCTCAACATGATGTCGAATCAGATGATATTTAGTGTTGATGTGGTTCGTTCGATCATGGAACTTTAGGTTCTTGGCCAACTTTATTGCAGAGGTATTGTCAATCATGAGTGGAGTTGATTGTACTTGTTTTACTTGCAAATCTTCAAGAATTTTCCTGAGCCACACAATTTCTTTTGTTGCTTCAGCTGCTGCCACATATTCTGCTTCTGTTGTAGAATATGCTGGAACTGATTGTTTGCGTGATCTCCAGGAGACAGCTACTGATCCAAGACTCATAGCATATCCTGAAGTAGATACCCCAGTTTCTTTGTCTCCATCGTCTGAATCAGAGTATCCAATCAAACTGAAGTCGTCCACCTGTGTATACTTGATTGCAAAGTCTTGAGTTCCCTTCAAGTACCTTAGAACTCTTTTTGCAGTAGACCAATGTCCCTCACAAGGCTTTTGCATAAACCTGGAGAGAATTCCAACAACAAATGAAATGTCTGGTCTGGTAGTAGTTAGGTAGTTGAGACTTCTGACAAGCTGTCTATACTTTGTTGCATCCTCAAATTCTTTTCCTTCAATAGATGTCAGCTTTAAGTTTTGTTCCATTGGAGTAGTGTGAGAATTGCACTCTGTCATGCCAAACCTGATCAACAGATCTCCAATGTATTTCTTTTGAGAAAGAAATTTGGACTTTGGATGTTGGGTTATTTCAATGCTAAGATAGTAATGAACATAGCCCAAATCAGTCATTTCAAAACTTTTCCCCAATTCCTTCTTTATGGATGCAATGTAGCTTTCATTGTTCCCTGTCATCAAAAGATCATCTACATACACCACAAGATATATAACTGTTTTGCCAACTTTCTTGACAAATAAAGTTGCATCATCAAGATCAAAATGTTTGAAGTTGAGTTTCAGAAGATGCTCAGTGAGTTTTTCATACCAGGCTCGCGGTGCTTGTTTGAGGCCATACAAGGACTTCACAAGTTTGCATACTTCATGTTCATGTCCTTTCACAGCAAATCCTTCAGGCTGAGACATGAAAACATTTTCTTTTAGATCTCCATTCAAGGAAGCAATTTTTACATCCATTTGATGGACTTTCCAACTGTTCTGAGTTGCTAGTGCAAAGAGTGTTTGGATGGTA
The DNA here is from genome assembly GCA_031772625.1 of Pinus tabuliformis. Taxonomy (NCBI): domain Eukaryota; kingdom Viridiplantae; phylum Streptophyta; class Pinopsida; order Pinales; family Pinaceae; genus Pinus; species Pinus tabuliformis. The sequence continues at coordinate 415,575,944 of CM062819.1, read as the reverse complement.
GCCCATTTTGTTGTGGGGGCTAAAGTCTCCTCATAATCGACCCCTTCCTTATGTGCAAAACCTTTTGCCACAAGCCTAGCTTTGTGCTTGTCAAGTGAGCCATCAACTTTATACTTGTTCTTGTAGACCCACTTGCAGCCAATTGGTTTGGTTCCTAATGGAGGATCAACCAACTTCCAAGTGCCGTTTTTTATGAGGGCATCATACTCCTTTCACATCGCTTCTTTCCATTCATCATGAGAAGCAGCTTCTTTGAAGGAAGTTGGTTCAAAATCTGTAGACAAGTTCAATTCACAATCATAAGACACATCCATATCAATAGGTGAATTAGAGTCATCTACATCACCTCCATTTTGCCGGTTTGAATATTTGGTTCCTGTCTTTCTTGGGGGACCTTTCTGAGATGGTCCAGGCTGCTCCGTTGATTGAGTTGGGACTGAATCAAGATTGAGTCTCCCAATTCTACCAATTACATCACTTAAAGCATCATCCATTGTTGGAGTTTCATGCGGGGGAGAGTGTTCTCCAGAAGAAGATTCCACATGTTGATCTAGTATAGGAATCCCCCCTTCAAGATGTGGAATCTGATTATCAAATTCTTGAAATGATTTTGCTTTTGCGAATCTATCCAAGCGATCAAGTTGCCGCTCAACAACATTGTCAGTTTTGGATGATTCAAGGAAAATTACATCTCTAGAAGCGATATGTTTTGGAGGTGTTTGAATACCCCAGAAAGATACACTTACGACTTCTAGCACCGAGTTTGTTTCTATGTATCTTTGATATCAAGGCATAACAGGTGGAACCAAAGACCCTAAGATGCTTTACCGAAGGAACATGTCCATACCATATTTCATAAGGAGTCTTGTTTTTAATAGCATTAGATGGACATCTATTCTTTATATATGCAGCACATAGAACAACATCAGCCCAACACATTATCTTTACATTCTTGAAGAAGAGCATGGATCGTACCATATTTAAGATTGTCCTATTCATTCTTTCAACTACACCATTCTGTTGGGGATTATAAGGCATAATTGTTTGATGTTTGATCCCATGTTGGCGAAGATAGTTTTCAAATTCATTTGATGTGTATTCTTTTCCATTATCAGTGCGAATAGACCCAATATGAGATTGTGCATCATTTTCAATCCATTTATGAAAATTCTTGAATGTTTGAAAAGCATCAGATTTGTTCTTCAATAAATAAACCCAACACATTCTGGTGTAGTCATCAATAAATGTCATGATATATTTATTTCCATTTGCAGAAGGAACATGCATTGGACCACATAAATCTGAATGAATGAGTTCAAGCTTCCTATGTGCTCTTGAATGTGAATCATGAAAAGGCTGTTTGCTATGCTTTCCTAGAATGCAAGCATCACATTGCTTAAGTTTTCTAGGAATTGTAGGCAAACTAGCAACACCATTTTTCTTCAATAAGCGGAGACTGTCATAGTTCAAATGTCCAAATCTAGCATGCCATAATAAACTTGATGGAAGTGTACCTTCTTCATGATGAGAATTATATGAGAAATGTTGTGCATGAGCAGAGGTTCCTTGCAGCTTGATAAGCCTTTCTTCTTCTATTCCCCTCATGACAAGTGAGTGGTCAGATGCTTTTCTTACCTCAAGCTTGCCATCAAACATATGAATGGAGTGACCTTGCTGGCGAATGTGGACCAGGGACAACAAGTTTCTTTTTAGTTGTGGGAGATATAGAACATGATGCAAAAGAAAGTTTGGAAGACCAGACAGTTTAAGCCTGATTGTGCCAAGCCCTGATGGCTTGATTTTTGATTGATCTGCAAAGTATACCGCTCCATCAACATTGTCAGTGAAATCTTCAAAAAAATCTTTTCTGAGTCATGTGGCAGGTTGCTCCTAAATCAAGCAACCAATTATTTTTCCATGAAGCAAGTGAAGCATTAAACAAATCTTCATTTACTCCAATGTTACATTGTGCTTCAACATAGTAAGCGGATTTAGGTGCTTTACCTTTGTCTGTATCATTAGTTTTACCTTTCTGTTGGTTTCTTTTCTGCTCAATTTTGTCCCATGGTAGCTTGCATGTCGAGGCATCATGTGATCCATTTCTTTTGCAGCAAATGCAGTGCAAATCTGCCTTTTCTCCTTGAGAATGTCTGCACCCCCTGCCTCTGAAATATCTTCCTCTTCCTCTTCGTCCACCCCTTCCTCTTGTAGAATCTTAAGCATGATGCTTTTCTTTATGAGCAAGGCACATAGTCTCTTCAGAAGATTCAGGGGTTGTTTTCTTTCCAAAAGCTTTCTCTCTTTCAACAAACTTTTTCACAAGAGAGTCAAAGGTTATATCTTTGAGATTTCCATTTGCTTGCAATGACTCAAGATAATTGGAGTAAGTAGGATAAAGTGCTTTGAGAAAAGCGATAAGAGGAATATCCAATTCAAACTTAGTAGATTTGATATCATGCATTATAGACTTTACTTCCGATGCAAGAGCAAGAGGATCATTATTTTGCAGTTCAAGAGTGAAGAGTTTAATCATGAGTTGAACAACTTCAAGTGCAGAATGTGAGTCATAGAGTTCTTTTAGCTTTTGTAAGGCTTCAAACGCAGTTGAATATGACGAATATGGCGACTCACCTCTTCATTTACAGATGCTGCGATTAATGCATAAGTTTTGCTGTTCTTGTTTTTCCAAATGACGAGCTCTTTGTCTGAGGTAGGCTGTACTGGGTCATTGTCTCCTTCTCTGACACACACTCCTTTCCACAACTCATTGAAGATGAGGGTGTGTTTTATCATCCGAGACCATTCAGGATAGTTCTTCTTGCCAGTGAGAACTATTCCCACCATGGATATGATTGAATGCATTCTGTAAAAAAAAATTTACTTTTGCTGAAAGAAAGATACTTCTGCCAATATATAGTAAAATTGTACTCAAAAGGGCATTACTGAGACTCAACAAACCAGTGTTGGTGTGGCAACAATTAATGTAATACACCAAGACTGTGTATTAAACATAAAACATAATAATAGCTTCCTTGATACAGATTACCGATTATTGAATCTTATAAGCCATGAAAAATATATATATATACGCAGAATTCACATCAATATGAATAAACACACAAAGCTATATTTTTAGTTAGGGAAATTGTTGTTTTTCCACCACTACCAGTCACCCATCGGAGACGACCTCATTTCAATATATATATATATATATATATATATATATATGGGAAACAGAAGTATTTGCATAACTGTGAAACCAACACCCAACAAACATATTTAATCTGCCATCCTGAGATTTGGAGAGGAGAGCTAAAGCTATCCTCGGCTCTCCAGCAATGCAAGCGGAACTAGCTGGCGGACAGTCCCATCATATAACATTTTTTTTTTTTTCAAGTATTTGCTATTCTCACCTGCCGACGCTTGGATCCAAAGACTCTGATCCACACTCGCGCTCCTTGGGGTAAAAGTCCTCGAGGCTTAGAGACTGGCCGGCGGGGTCATTTCTTCCCAGATCCCTCAAGACTTGCTTGAAAACATTTACCTTGCAGGGTATGGTGAGGCCTCCCTGGTGATCGAAGCCGAACTCCTCGATTATAGAAGCCAAGAAACAACATTTCCTTGTATGGTTAGAACGCTGGTGTGCTGAGCGTGTATCTCAGGAGGCCGACGGTTTGAACGCAAGATCTCATGCGCAGTTTTGTTCACAATGGAGGGCACGCAGGTAGGGTTCAGAGATGATTTCAATCACAATCATAGTATGGACAGCTAGAACTGGGCGGAATGAGCTCGGACGGTTATGAATTTCGATTATTTACGGCTAATGGATATTTAGAATGAATGAGCCGAGGTTCCTCTCACTGCATGTAACATAGATATGCGTAGAGCGTTAAACAATGAAAACTATAGGTTTTGCTGTGAAAGGGATTCCAGATGCAGAGGAACGTTGCAGCGTAGGGTTTGTTTAGGAAAATGGCAGCAACATTCAAGGCGAGCATCGTAACAGTAGCAGGCTTGACAGAAAATGTCAGAATCTGGCACCAACGAATATATGGGCAGCGTATTGCATAGAGCAGGCTTTGTATGGAGCAGAGCGCAGGTAATGGCAGACAGAACGCAGATAGTATAGGCACTCAGTCAGATAAGGGAGTTATAAGGCACAAGAGCTAAAAAAAGGAGCTAGCTCTGATACCATGTCACGCCAGGCAGTAACTCCACAAAACAAAAATTGATTCGTGTATTATTCCATTAGGTAGGTCTTTGTTATATACAATAGGGAGTGGTTGTTCAGTTCATCTCCCGATGACTGTTCACATTCCTAATTTAATTATTTACATAAATTCACCCAATCATGACGATTAGGTGTCAACACAAAAGTGTCTCCAAAACCATGAAATCATCACCATTGTGCCCTACATCACCCTTTTAGGGGCAAAAGGAGTGACATGGCACCATTATGCTCAAACGTTGGGGTCCAAAGGTGACGCGCAAGCCATCCCATGTCATCTCAGGATAACCAATCCTCATTCAGGATCCAGAGCAAACACCACCCATCAAATAGTGTTACGATTAGCTTGGGGGCATCCTTAATCTGGGCATATCATCAATAAGTAAAACACCAAATTTTAATGGCTTAATGTTTCAACATCTAGGGGTACTTATGGGAGTTAAGAACCATGTTGAATCATTGATCCAAATGGAAAGTGATATCCAACCATGGTATTGAATGATGTAACTCAAGGAGGCACCAAAAATACTATAATAACATGCCTCGACTTTCGAAAGGAAAACTTCTTCTTTGTGATGTAGCTGCAAAAGGTTCTTTTTCTAGTTAACATGATTTGAGTTTTTATCATATTGTCTTGTTCTCTCTTTCTATGTTTGTGGTGATATCTAGCTCCCTTTCTTTCACTGTGTGCATCGGGGTTTGGACTAAATGGAGTTACAAAACATCGTGTTGACCACTCCATGTTAACTACCCCATAGTTATATATCTTTTCGTGCATGGATTTCAATAATGTCCGAGCACTTAGATGATCCATAGATTCATCATTATCAACTATATGTACACCAGAGTTTTGTAAACCCATTTTGCATTTTGTAATGTAAATGATCATAGTAAGACAAATATATGTAACAACCTAGGTAAAATTATTTTTTCTGATGATGATTTCTACCCTAGGAGGTTTTTAATCTCATCGATTCATGTGTATTTCTAAACACGGATAATCGACAAAGTTTTTCCCTCCAGCCTCATCCCAATGCTAGGGTGGATTTTGTCGTTAGGATTTTAAATGAGTCCTAGTGTTATTTATCGAGTCTTTGTAAAAGTGATTTGAGAATAATTATAACTATTTGGTTAGATTATTTTATTATAAGTCACTTAGTTTACTAGATCATATTTTGTGTTGCATTAATGGATAATTATTGATAGTCTATAACGAATAGGTGTTCCCGCTTCATGGATTAGAAATGTAGTATTTCATGTAAAAAATATTTAGTGCATGGTTCCTCATAGTTAGACACCATGGCTAAATAATAAAGGGTTGGAAAAATTAATAATTCCTTTATGAGTCAATTAATTAAAATTTCTGGCTAAAATAAATTAAAATGCTAAAACCAGAAATTTAATTAATTTAGTTCCTAGGAAAAAATAAATTCTCCAACATTTAAAATTTCATGGGTTTTAAAGTTTTTAATTTTTGGAGGTCCTTGGCCAAGATAATATTGAAAATTTCAAGATATTTTAGACCCTTGGGCCATAGTAGTTAAGTCAAAGTCAACTTTTTGCGACAATTAATTCAAAATAATCATTTTTGAGTTAATTAAAAGGAAATTAAAAGTGAAATTTGAATTTCCTCAAAAAGTAACTTTATTTCAATGGTGATGATTAAAATATCATTTGATTTTCATCAACAGTTGAAATTGCTTTGACAGAGATCAAACCAACTAGCTGTTAGAGAATTTTCCTATAAATGAGAGGTCTCTCGCCATTATTTGCATCCGATTTTTGAATCGTGTACTTGCTCTAAGAAAACTCTTGTAACTTTTTCTGGTTAATAAAACACAAAGACTTTGGAGTTTCAGATCATGGTGTTCTTTCAGATTTATGTGGTAATATTGTTCTTAACACTTTGTTGCTTTTATTTGCGTTTGTTGGTTAATATCTTTGAGGATTGATCTGTGTACAAGTATCTTGCACAAATTTCTGGGTTTTTTAGAATATCATTTTAATTTGATAGAAGTAGCAGGTATCTCTATTTCTTGATAATTTTTTAGATCTCTATTAATCAATCAAGTAGATTTAAGTGTGCAGAAATTATCATTCAAAATTTGGGCGTTTGGGGAAGTCCTCAGCTAGACCAACTGACTCTCAGTTTACAGAATCTAAAAGAGTCCATTATCTTTTAATTTCTTGAGTCATTTTATAAAATATTTTACTTGCAGGGTTTTTCTTGGGCTTGTGCTTCTTTTAAATTTCAAATTTATTTCTAAATATTGTGCAAAATTTTGTTTAAATCTGGCTAATAGAAGGTTTTGATCTGCAGAGCTGCTAGATCTGTAGAATATTATTGTAGATTTGTAAATTGCAAATTTCTAATTCATTGGGGTTCTGGGTATTTCATATTTTTGTATATACATGCTTTGGGGTTTTTTGTCTTTTATTTGTGTAGAAAAAATATGAAAATTGAAGGTGATTTTTATGGATTCCAGAGAAAGATCTGAGTCCCAGAGGGCATCTCCATTTTATTTGCAGGTTGAGGAGAAATTTTAGAAGGATCGTGGGCAAATTTTTTTTAGAGCCTTGAGGCACAACGCTGACCATCTCGAGCCTCATTCTTGGCCTCCATAATTCCACCCTCAGGCTTCTCATCTTTGCAACATTCTTCACCATAATTTTCTCACCAATTTTTCTTAAAATTTCCCAAAAACAAATTTAACAAAATTTTCTGAGTTTGGCATTTGCATTGGAGAATTTTCAATGACTTGGGCAGCCCATCTTCAAGTGTCTTCAAGCCCCTAGGGGTTGACTGATGCACATATTCTAAACCCTTATCTCTTTCATTGATTTAATTTAAAACAAGATTAATACTAGCATGAAATTTTAGTTATCTGAAATTTAGCAACAAATTAGTTTGCATCTTTCACTGCATTACATTTCAGAAATATAATTACTTTCAGAAACTTTGCATGCTATTTTCTGAATATTAGTTCATTTTTTTTTGTTATATATATATTTTCAGTGTTTTTCCGAGTTTTTAGATCAAATACATCAATAGATAAGAAATGATTAAACTCAGAAATTTTTTGAATTTAGTAGCAAATTTAATTTACATTTTTACTGTTGTTTAATTGCAGAAATAGAAGTTAGTTTCACTAACTTTTGCAAACAAATTTCTGCAAATTGTTTTACTACTATTCAATAGTTTATTTTTGAGTTTTTTAGATCCAGTATATCAATAGATCACAAAGAATTAAACTCATAAATTTTTTGAATTGTAGTTATCAGTTTGTCATTTAAAATTTTCTGTTGTTATACATATAAATTTTTGAATATCGCATGGTTATAGGACTGCTGTTTTAGAATATATTGTTAATTTTAACATTTGATGTAAGATCAAATTACTAAACTGATATTTCATTAATGTGACCTGAGTTTAAAACAATTAGTTTAATTTCTGAAGTTCATTTGTTTTTTACATGCCTATGCAAGTATGAGTAATCTAGTTTTACTTATGCATATAATGATCTTGGTTGGGTATTTCATACAAATGAATTTTTGAATTTAAAGGTGTTTTATTTCAGCATTTTACATTTCAGTCCATTGTGCATTTAAGTAATTATTTATCCAGATTTTACATTTTGCAGTGTTGGTATAAGTACTTGCTTTCACATTTAGATCACCACCTTTCTGAGCCTTCAGTTAAATAACATTTAAGACATATTTCGGAAATAATTTTAGGCTCTCATTTAACTAAAATTAACCAAGTCCTTGCATTTCACATAGTTTTAATTTTGCATTTGCATATGAGATAGTCGAGTCTTTTTAGCAGCAGTTTCCCATCCTGTATTTGAACCTTATTTTCTTCGCAAGATAGTTGACTCCACAAGACACTAGTATCACTTTTTTCAAATTATTATGAATCCATAAAATCCTGCGCAATCTAAAACAAGTATTGGTTGTTTAGCTGTGTCTCCGAGGTTGGTTGGTTCCCAACAAATCTTTCCTTTTTCTATTTCCATAGGGTCTACCCCCTTAATCTGCTATTGGGAGACAACTCAAATGGAGTGATTGGAGATTAGTGTGACAAACCCCAATCTGAGCCGTTGTCACGGTGCCTAGACATTCTGCGCGACAACATTTTTTGGCGCCATTGCCCGGGATAGAGTTTTCCTATCCTTGTCCTCACGATGATTTTTCTAATTTTCTAATCTCTTCTGCCATTCATTAGCCCATCAAGCGGCACAACATTTTTGGTGTCGTTGCCGGAGATCAATTTATTGGACCTTGGCTTTACGATATTCATCTTCACATTTTTAGTTTTTTAATCATTTCTTATTCCATCAACGCCACATTTTCTGGCACCATTATATTTCTTCATGTTTTCATCACTTTGTCTTTTGTCTGCACTTTTAGCACCTAGACATTTTGGTTGGTTTCCTGTTTGGGTGGCGACTCCACTTATTCATCCATTATTTTTCATACAAGAAAACTTCCCTTATATCCATATGCTTCTCCCTGACTAACCTTTTGGCTTTTTCCTTTTGGATCTTAGAGCTATATTCATGTTCAAGTGGCGACTCCTCTTCTTTCATTTCTTACAAGAATTTTTGCTAGAAGCTCGCTTCTTGTGGATCTCTTGATTTTCTTGAGCAGGGGTCTCTCTCTAGCATCCATTTGGTCCCTCGTTATCCCTTTGAGCAAGTCATCATGGATGACTTGTTTGTCATGTGTCATTTTACTAACTTGCTTCATGATATGCCGGAAGAGGCCATTCATAAATTTCGCTTGTTCTCGGGTGGTGATTCAACCACTACTAGAAAGCATCTTTCTAGGGTTACTCATATAATAACTAGATATTGTCTTCCTTCACAATATAATCATGAAGATGTCAAGATGCGTCTATTTGCCTTTTCTTTAGAAGGTGATGCTTTAGATTGGTTTTGTAATTCTCCTCAGGGTTCTTTCGTTTCTTTAAAATACATCATCAATGCTTTTAATGATAGATATGGAAATCAAGGTGGCTTGTCTTGTGCCCCTAGTACTATGCAAAAGGATGAAAGTGATCTTATAAAGAACCCAACTATCAACGTTTCAAGACAATTCTCCATATCAAAATATGCCATAATGCAGGCATTGTGAATGTTCTCATGATGAATCCAATTGTACTGTTGCAAGACAAATCCATGATAATGGAAAAGTAGAAACAAGTTGTCAAATCAATAGCGACAATGAAAGAGAAAATGATAAGCATCTTATTAAAGAACTAAAGCAGCTGGTAAAAAACATGGAGCTTAATCAAGAAAAATTTATAGCTGATTACACCAAGGATATGAGAACTTTGTACACCCAAATAGAAAAATGTGATGAGGAGATAGAAATCATGAAAATTAATCACTCTGATCACATAGCCACCTGTTGAAGCCCTGAAAATCGGGTCTACAACAAGGGGGATACCCACCCGGTCCGGAACTTGAAAGCAACTCCTTTTTCGTTTGGGATAATGGGTCTGACTGGGGATAACGGGACCAGTTTCCCAATTTGTGTGTGCATGATGAGAATTGATATTTTCTTTCTAATAATTCCTAAGTAAAATGCTTTTAATCTAAGTCTAATTTAAAACATGCAACTGTATTCTAATGAACAAAAATATCTAATTCTAAAACTAACTCGGTAGTTAACTTTTCAGTTATGCGATTTAAAATAATTTCTAACAGCGATTGGTAATAAAGATCATTCAATTGCTACGAGAAAAGAATTCGATAAAAATGAATTGTTTCATATAAAAAGTTAGCCGAAACAATTGTGAGAAACATATCGCATAATAAGTCATTCATACATTAAGCATAAACAGAATAGTCATCACTATACAAAAGTGCCAAATGATAACTCAAGCATTCAAGCCTTCATATATAAATAACTGAACATAAATATCACTTTAACACATAAGCAGAAATCATTAAGAGATAAAAGTACCATTGATAACAATTTCTACTCATGAGCTTCAGCAATATAGATTTATCTCTTCTTAATTCAACATCTACCAAGAGTACAAAAGTGCATTTCAGTAGCAGACATTAAACAAAGATATCAAGAAATCTTGTTCCATTCATTCATCAAAACCTCCACCGAGGGTGCAGAAGTGCATGTTCTGAGGAAACATTTTTGACAAATATCAGGACCCTTCTCTAAATGCATGAGAGGGGTTAAAGTGCTACTAACTAATTACTAAAAATATTCTATTACAAAAATATAGGAGGAGATTTAAATGACCATCCCCATCTAAGGCAAAAATAAATCAAAACTAAAACTAAAACTGAATCTAAAAACTAACTATCTATGTATCTGTTCTCTTTGATCGCAAGCATTCAGCATCAGCTTGAGGAGCGTCGGTTGGCCGACCTCCGATTTTAGTTGTCCTGCGAAAACATAATCGACAAGTGTTAGCACTATCTTCTCGGCAGAATTTGTAAGGCACTTGAGAGTCATGCATTGACTATGCGGTTTAACCAAGTACTGCCAGTAAGTGTCCCAATTCAACAAGGTTAACTTTTTGATGGATTTTGCCTTTTCCTCAACTTTCTGTCTCTAGCTTGTCTGCAGTCGCTGTGCCTTTGGGAGAAATCCCGGAGCGGTTTCTGATATCAAGTTTGCTCTATGAATATTTTCATTGACACAGTCAATGACGTTGTTAGCTGTTGTCGCTACTTCCTCCGCTCCATGTTCTGCCTTTCTAATCTGTGCGTCCCACTTATGGAATAGCATTTCTTTGTGGGCTTCATTGATTTTGAGCAAGTCTGCTTTTCTTCCCTTCCTATGATTCCTGCCATTTCAAATAGTCAGATATTCTTTTATCAATCAAATCATAATCGAGTCGCAAATCCATGACTTGATTTGTAATTTTATCACTTATCTCGCAATGGGAATTCCATTGCGATATTCTTTGGCATAATGCCTCTTGCTATTGCAAGAGTTGGTCGTTTAAGGCAAGGGCTTCTGAGACAAACTCTGTAATCTTGGGGTCATCTCTATGTAATTCTAGCATAGTTTGCAACTGATTTGCTTTTTTGGCCAAATTGTTCTGGTATCCCAGCTGCATCTGTTGAAAATATTGCTATAATTTTTCTAACTTATCCTTTGCTTCGCGGTTGGCACTGGTTTGCTGTAGCTGTTGTTGCAAAACTTGGATTTGTTCCTCTCTATCCTTAAGAATTGCTATACCTCAGAGGCTTTATCAATGGTAGCAAAAGCATAGGCTCCTGGGATCTGGGATAACTTAGTCAGATTTTCAGTAGGGTCAGTGGTAGGATCTCGCCAAAGGACATCTCACTGCTCTGCCTCAGGTGAGAGCACGCTGTCCAACTTTCATTTATTTCTTTGTTTTCTTACCACTACCTTGTGCTGCGGACTATAAAATACATGTAGAGGAGGAATCTCCTCTATCTTGAGCATGATTTCAGATGATGGGGCAAGGGGGATATGCTCCCATTTTGGGGCATTGCTGACTGTTCCAATGACCATATCTGTCACTGTCTGCACTGTATTCTCAGGTGTCTTTGTGTTCTGCTCCTCAGTATTAATTAATTCATTAAATGTTTCCCACTCTTTATCCAGCTTAGTTCTCACTGGCTTTGGTGGCTAGATGAGGGGAGGGGGAACCTTTACCTGTGGTGTAGTCAAGACCTGTTGCTCTGGGTGCTCTTTAGATTGGTCAATATATCTAATTGACCCTTCACTTTTATTATGGTCGCTCTCGGACTGTTTAGAGTGTTCTGGTGATTCTTTCCCAGACTTAGACCTAGACTTGTCTGTACCCGAACTTCCACTTAAACTGATACTGGGAATTGGTTCCCTTATTGGTTCTAAGCGCAACTTATCCAAGGGGATGTTTGCTAGTCTCCCAATTTGAATTCTTGGAATTCCGTTGGGGGAAATTGAATTTGAGCCATATGCCAAACTTCTTTCAGTGTGCTTTTCTGTTGGAAGATATCATCAAAAAGATCATCTTCTTTAGAAAATACTTTTATCTTGACAACAATAGTAAAATTCTTAATGACATCAAAGGGGTCGAATTGTCTCCCTGTAAATTTGAATAGTCGTAGATTTAGCATATGGTCTACTTCTTTGAATGCATGACCTAAATCAAATAGTGAAAAGGCCCCACAGGCCACAGGAAATTGCAGCCAGATGGCCTTCTTCTTGTCTTTCAACTCTTTTCTCATTCCTCCCACCCCACAAGTCTGGTAGGCAATTTCTCAAGCCAATAACTTATCAGGAACATATAAGGGTAGCACATGAGTAGAAGCAATGCTTCCAAATACTCTGACATAGGTGAAAATCTCTTCTTCAAACCATCTTGCGACAGGGAGAATGTCAACTTCTGCTTTGGGGGAAAACCTTGGGGCATCCCTACTATACAACATTCTATGCAGAGGTAACATAACTCCATGACAAATTCTGTAAAAATACAGAATAAACTTGGAATCCCATAATTCCTTATGATAAATGTGAATGGGCAAGGGATTCTGAGTAGTCCACTTCCAACCCATCAAAGGAAATTTGGAAACATAACAGATTGCATCCATAACATAAGCAGCTAAATAGAAAGGATGATAAATACTCTGAGTAGTAGTTCTTTTGGACTGGTAGTTCCAAATAGCTGTAGCTAAATTATCAAACAATATCTTAGCCCAATCCATAATAGTGGCATTAGTGGCTGCATCTAATAGGGGTAGCCACTCAGATGAAAACTTGTTGACGTCGGGCCTTCCAAATAGTCTACAGAGCATGGCAGCAACAAATAAATATGGGGAAGAGAGGGAACCAATACTGTACATACCGTGTTTATCCTTTTTTAATGGTTCTTCCCTTGCCGACCAGTCCTTGGTGCACTTCGCTGAATTTTCGTTTTCTTTGGCGAACTTCTCTATGAACTGCTTGTTGTAGCTTGCCTGTGGCTCTGGTAAATAATACATAAGCCGTAAATCCTATGGGTTAAATGACCAAATGAGGTCTTGGCTCTGAGTCTCTGATATATCAACACTGTCCAGTACCCACTTGACCATGTTTGTGTATGGAAGAATCTTCGGTCTTGCCGCTATTCGGTGCAAGAACGAACACACCAGTTCTGTGATTGATGCCTCAGACGACCCGCATGAGTATGTTGTTGCTTTAACTTCCATAACTTTGGGATTTTCTTCTTCGAGCAGATTGCACATGCCTTCCCAAGTAGTTATGTCAGCATTTCTGTTACAGGTGGTGTCTGTGTATAAGGGTGTCATTTCTTTGTCATCAGCAACCGGAGCTTTTCCCTTCTTTCCCATCACGTTCTGCACACTGCTGCATATATTATTCTGCTTGCTGCTCCTGCAAGTTTTTACAACTAAGGAAAGAATAATGGTAAGAGATAAGGTGACGGGAAAGCTCTAAATGCCAAAATCATATAAAATATATCACCCTCCGTGAAATAACCTTTCGATTAGATCTAAATCTTAGCTCATTAATGACCATCAACTAACCATTAAATTGAAATTAATGCCCATAACTTGGTTTCAGATTACGAGATAAACTTTAGCAAACAATGAGCCCTGCAGATCTGCGATAAAGCGATTTTGTGATTTGCTTCGCAATATTGTAGATCGCAATATCGCTAATCCGTTATGTTAAAAATAATTTATCATCACATGTTTCTGCGAGATGTGATTTGCGAGATTGCTTATCACATTTCGTTGGATCAGAATATTTTGCCTTAGGTGATAATTGCGGCATATGAAAGCTGCGATGCGCAATGGGTCTTTAAGGCATGCGATCTCGCATCACGTTTTCGCAATTTCGGTAGTTTTCTTATATGATGCCCTCCATTACCCTTTGCGATGCGATGTCTTTTTGTTAAGAGAACGATTTTATTCGAACTTATCATAAAACTTAAGTCCTTTTGGGTTTTGCGGGTGTTTTCCTAAGTTTATGATAGTATGTTTTATTCAAAGGGGAATATAAGTACTACTTTTTTATTTTTTAGAAGGGTCCCCATTTATTTAGTATTAGTAATAAAACAAAATAAAAGGGGGGTTGTTGCTGGCCACAACATCACCGTAGTAGAAAACTGTGTTCAAAAAATGGAGGCTGTGAGGAATGACATGCAGAATCATCACGAGAAAGAAATGAGTACTATACAAGTAAATAAATACATAATGATGAAGGACATGGAAGCTGGTCAGATTTCTCTTCAGAATAGATTGTTAGCCATGGAGGAAAAGCAAGTGCAATTAATGAAAGATATGGAAGCTAGTCTGATATGTTTTCAGAATAAATTATTGATCATGGAGGAAGGCCATGCCAAGGAAATCAATGCTATGAAGGTTGAACACTCTAACCAGATTGATACCATCAGAATAGGAAATACCACTCTTCAAAATAAGCTGCATATGATGAAAAATGCATAAGTTCCAAGATTTCAGGTTAGACAAAAGCACAAAGGGTTTGTCACAACTCGTAAATGTCCTAGTCCACCGAAGCATTTCCCATCTCATCGCAAGGAGGTTACTTTTCCCATTAAGTACAAGTCGACTTTGGTTAATGAAGAATGAGCTTATGTATCACCATTAACAAAGTACATTCAGAATAAGATTGGGCATACTCAGGTTCTTCAGATCTTTCGTCCAAGCATCTTCAAGATCAAGAAAGGAAATCTATAATGGTCTCATTGTTGACATCACAACCCACCCAGCAGAAGAGAAAAAAGCAGAAAAGCAGAAGGAAGCAATTTGATGCATTTGATGGCTGAGAGCAACTCGATTTTTGGATAAGACATAATCCTATCATATGCAGGATCGGGCATGGCACATTAGAAAAACAACCCATTGATCTGCTTGAAAGTCGAAAAATGCTCAGTATGCACTATATTAAACACATCTGATGCCACAAGGGCATCCTTTATATTGTATCTCTAACCTTACACCTTGTCCTTTTAGCATTTTATATATGTTCTTAGATTAAGTTTACATTTCATGTTTGTAGAATTGTTACAGAGCTTCTATTTTATATAATGTTATATGATGATTTTTGGATTATATTTGGATGGACGCTACTTATGTCATTTTATGTTTCCTTTGGGTGAAAATTCTGGATTCTCACATTCCTTTGATAAAGCAACATGTCCCTAAGTAGACCCATATGTTGACCACTCCATGTCAGCTACCCCATAGTTACACAGCTTTTCACGCATGGATTTCCATCATGTCCGAGCACTCAGATGATCTACAGATTCATCATTATTAGCGATATGTACACTAGAGTTTTGTAAACCCGTTTTGCATTTTGTAATGTAAATGATCTTAGTAAGACAAATGAATGTAACAACCTAGGTAAAATTATTTTTCTCATGATGATTTCTATCCTAGGAGGTTTTTAGTCTCATCGATTCATGTGTGTTTTTAAACATGGATAATGGGTAAATTTGTTCCCTCCAGCGTCACCTCAAAGCTAGGGTGGATTTTGTCGTCAGGATTTTAAATGAGCCCTAGTGTTATTTATCGAGTCTTTGTAAAAGTGATTTGGGAATAATTCTAACTATTTGGTTAGATTATTTTATTACAAGTCACCTAGTCTACTAGATCATATTTTGTGTCACAAAAATAGGTAATTATTGAATGTCTATAACGAATGAGTATTCCCCCTTCATGGGTTAGAAATGTAATATTTCATGTAAAAAATATTTAGTGCATAGTCCCTCATAGTTAGACACCATGGCTAAATATTAGAGGGTTGGAAAAATTAATAATTCCTTCATGAGTCAATTAATTAAAATTTCTGGCTAAAATAAATTAAAATGATAAGGCCATAAATTTAATTAATTTAGGTCCTAGGAAAAAATAAATTCTCCAACATTTAAAATTTGTGGGTTTTAAAATTTTTAATTTTTGGAAGTCCCCAGCCAAGGGAATATTGAAAATTTCAAGATATTTTGAACCCTTGGGCCATAGTAGTTAAGTCAAAGTCAACTTTTTGCGGCAATTAACTCAAAATAATAATTTTTGAGTTAATTGAAAGGAAACTAAAAGTGAAATTCGAATTTCTTCAAAAAGTAACTTTATTTCAACGGCGATGATTAAGAGATCATTTGATCTTCATCAACGGTTGAGATTGTTTTGACGGGGATCAAGCCAACTAGCTGTTGGAGAACTTTCTTGTAAATGAGAGGCCTCTCTACATTATTTGCATCTGATTTTAAATCTTGTACTTGCTCTAAGAAATCTCTTGTTATTTTTTTCTGGTTAATAAAACACAAAGACTTTGGGGTTTCAGATCGTGGTGTTCCTCTTTCAGATTGATGTGGTAATATTGTTCTAATTACTTTGCTGCTTTTATTTGCATTTGCTGGTTAATAGCCTTTGAGGATTGATCTGTGTACAAGTTTGCACAAATTTATGGGTTTTTTAGAATATCATTTTAATTTGATAGAAGTAGTAGGTATCTCTATTTCTTGATAATTTTATGATAATTTTTTAGATTTCTATTAATCTAACAAACAGATTTAAGTGTGCAGAAGTTATCATTCAAAATTTGGGCGTTTGGGGAAGTTCTCAGTTGGACCAATTGACTCTTAGTTTACAGAATATAAAAGGGCTCACTATCTTTTTAATTTCTGTAGTCATTTTATAGAATAATTTGCTTGCAGGGCTTTTCTTGGGCTTGTGCGTTTTTAAAATTTCAAATTTATTTCTAAATATTGTGCAAAAATTTGTTTAAATCTGACTAATAGAGGGTTTTGATATGTAGCTCTATAGAATATTATTGTATATTTGTAAATAGCAAATTTCTACTTCATTGGGGTTCTGGGTATTTCATTTTTTGTATACACATGCTTTGGGGTTTTTTGTCTTTTATTTGTGCAGGAAAAAATCTAAAAATTGAAGGTGATTTTTGAGGATTCCAGAGAGAAATTTGAACCCCAGAGGGCATCTCCATTTTGTTTGCATGTTGAGGAGAAATTTCAGAAGGATCGTGGGAATTTTTTTTTAAGGTCTTGAGGCCCAGTGCTGGTCATCTTTAGCGTCATTCTCGGCCTCTATCATTCCACCCTCAGGCCTCTCATCTTTGCATCCTTCTTCACCATAATTTTCTCACCAATTTTTTCCTAAAATTTCCCAAAAAAAAATAACAAAATTTTATGAGTTTGGCATTTGTATTGGAGAATTTTCAGTGACTTGGGCAACCCATCTTCAAGTGTCTTCAAGCCCCTAGGGGCTCACTGGTGCACATCTTCTAAACCCTTACCTCTTTCATTGATCTAATTGAAAACAAGATTAATACTAGCATAAAATTTTAGTTATCTAAAATTTAACAGCAAATTAGTTTGCATCTTTCGCTGCATTACATTTCAGAAATATAATTAATTTCAGAAACTTTTGCATGCTATTTTCTGAATATTATTTAACTGTTTTTTTTTCTCAGTAATTTTCTGAGTTTTTAGATCAAATACATCAATAGATCAGAAAGAATTAAACTAAGAAATTTTCTGAATTTAGCAACAGATTTAATTTACATTTTTACTATTGTTTAATTGCAGAAATAGAAGTTAGTTTCAGTAACTTTTGCAAACAAATTTCTGCAAATTGTTTTACTATTGTTTAATAGTTTATTTATGAGTTTTTTAGATCTAAAACATCAATAGATCAGAAAGAAGTAAACTCAGAAATTTTTTGAATTGTAGTTATCAGTTTGTCATTTAAAATTTTCTATTGTTATACATATAAATTTTTGAATATTGCATGGTTACAGGACTGCTGTTTTAGAATATATTGCTGGTTTTAACATTTGATGTAAAAGCAGATTACTAGACTGATATTTCATTAACGTGATCTGAGTTTAAAACATTTAGTTTAATTTCATAAGTTCATTTGTTTTTTACATGCTTATGCAAGTATGACTAATCCGATTTTATTTATGCATATAATGGTTTTGGTTGGGTATTTCATATAAATGAATTTTTGAATTTAAAGGCGTTTTATTCCAACATTTTACATTTTAGTCCCCTGTGCATTTCAGTAATTATTTGTGCAGATTTTACATTTTGTAGTGCTAGTATAAGTACCTGCTTTCACATTTAGATCACCACCTTTCTGAACCTTAATTTAAGTAACATTTAAGACATATTTCATAAATAATTTTAGGCTCTCATTTAACTAAAATTAATCAAGTCCTTGCATTTCACATAGTTTTAATTTTGTATTTGCATATGAGACAGTTGAGTCTTTTTAGCATCAGTTTCCCATCCTATTTTTGAACCTTATTTTCTTCGCAAGATAGTTGACTCCAAAAGGCACTAGCATCACTTTCTTCAAATCATTTTGAATCCTTAAAATCTTGCGCAATCTAAAACAAGTATTGGTTGCGTAGCTGTGTTTCCCAGGTTGGCTGGTTCCCAACTAATGTTTCCTTTTTCCATTTCCATAGGGTCTACCCCTCTTAGTCTGTTATTGGGAGACAACTCAAACAGAGTGAATGGGGATCAGTGTGACATTCCCCAACCTGAGCCGTTGTCACGGTGCCTAGACATTTTGTGCGACAACACATCAGAAGGGCCAAGAAGAGGGATCTAGAACATTGACGTGGAAAAAAAAACTGCCTGACTAAAACCTCCCTTGGTATTTTGGAGTGTGATCGCTGATCGAAGAATAATCCCCTGATGAGATTTGAAAACATAAGCATCGACATAGACATCTAATCATTGACATGACCAAGGGCTGCATAAGAAAAGCAACCCTGAGGGCTACCAGCTGCTAACACTTGGCCAGTTGCACAACCTGACATAGCTTGGAGGTGTTGAAGGCACTCTTTAAGTGACTATGCATAAGGCATCCTGGCGGGGTGACCCTTACATGTGATCCCACGATGTTCCCTCCTGCAGCATAACATGCGGGAAGAACCAGGGTTGCCTCTATGCTTGCCTCGTCTGTGCCACTGTCGCATATTGGTGTCCCTTGGACATCCTACACACCAGTCAACATGCTAATGCTCATCCCAACCGTGACATCAAATTTGATATTGATAGGGTTGAGCTCTTCTGCTGCGCTTTCAATGATCGGGTTCATGACTTTGACTTTGACACCATCGTGCTCTTTTCCCTAGCCAAAGTCCATGGCGATGGCAATAGAGGGCGACCCGAGCTCAACAAAAACGACATAAATAAGGAGAGGTAGTTTGTGGATCACTGGTCGTGGATGCCCACGGCCAGGGAAAAGTCGTTGCTAATCAGGGGGTCAAGCCCTCTCAGCGAGGGCTTGGGTTCTTGCTTGCTATGGGTTTTGAGAGGACTCAACAATTTGAATTTTGTGTTGTAGGCGCTGATCCACACCCCACTCCTGTGAATTTATTTTCTGAGCGACATGCGTAATCATTATGTTTTCCAGAAGAATGTGCAATGCCTCTGCTTGGCATATGATATGGATGCCATGTTCTCCACAGTGTTCTCTGGAGATCATATGCCTTACAACTCTGCATAACTCCTCTATAGTTGGTGGCAACATGTGGAAAATCTAGCTAGTTATGAGTTGCAGAACACTTATTAATTCTTCATTTTGATGCATGATGGGATTCATGCAAATGATGGAAAAAAATACTCTAGTCTCAAAGGTGAACATATTTTACCCCAACGATGCAATGACGAGTCAGCTTGTAATGTGAGCATTCAAAGCAATGGGGAATCTTTCGACATAGCTCATTGGGTATTTTCAGGGATTTTGAGATTTGAAGTTACATGCATTGTATGTCTCTTTACATCAACTACATATGACCCCTGCGTGGATATCTCCTTAGATCTGAAACCCAATCTTGGTTTTGAAAAAAATGCTAGTAGACTTTTATAGCTGCAATGGGGAGCTTGGCCAAACAAGATTTTTGAGCCAAAGCCTTGGGATCTCCGCACTCTTGGGATGTTTGGACCAATATTTGAGCTTTAAAATTAGATTTCATGGTCACCCATACCATGGTAAGTGGATACCTACATGGACTCTTGAAGCGAATGCACAAAATCTGAAGATGGCGGTACTAACGATTACAGGAAAGGAGGATACCGTGCAATTCGTTTGGGAGATTCGTTCAAGAATTGGAGATATGTGGTGTAGTGAAATCTCTGATGGTATCATTTCTCTATTGTCTGGCTCTCTTGGAACCTCCATGAAGGTAGAATTTTGGCTGCGCAACGTTATGTAGAAGCAATTATGGATGAAATGCAACCATTGAGAATTAGTCCTAAACTAGAAGACAAACACAAAAAGAAAAAGCGATTGTGACATCTTACAAGGAAGTTACCCTCAAAACTAAACTATGAAGGTGAGAATGCTTCAAATTCAAATAATAATGTCTCAGGAAGCAGATGAGACTGGACTATGTTCTTTGGAGGAGGAGAAGAAAGCAGGGATTCAAAGGTCACCTGTTCTTAGACATAATAATTTTGTTTCTCTCCAAAGGCTACCAGCTTCACAAGAGTTTTCTCTCTCAAAGCTCCTATTCCTATAATTGCTCTTTGGGCCTTAGAAAGAGAATGGGAAGCCTAAGACCTAACTCCATATTGACGACCCCAATGCCAACGTCTGAGACCTCGAAATTTCCCTCGTGTACTTCTACAAGATGGCACCCCTTCTCACGATGCACATGTAATTTCTGTCCTAGCCTTGGGGTGCTTCCCATGCCTCGACAACCTTTACAAGCTATGCATGCAATTCATCATCCAAGATTTGAGAGTGGAGACATTTTTCACCTACTAGCAGTTGTCTAAACAACATTGCTATGAAAGACATGCAAATATTATTTAGGATGCATGCTGGTCTTTTGTCCATACTCATGCGGCCAAAGAGCTCTTGCACCTTTTGCCCACGTTTTAGTTTCTTCATATATTAATACAACATTCACTGCTTCACACTACACAATGTCACAACTTACAAGGCGTATTGAAGGCTTTGCTACTCATCAAAATCACTCTAGAGATGAATTCAACAAACATTCTAGCAAGAGATCCAATGGCCATTCTGACTCCTTATAGGCATTGCACTATGCACTACCCATGTCACCTTAGCATACCTGCAAAAAACTATCTCAAAGTCCAACTACTATGCCATACACTATCAATATCAAAAGTTCCCCACAAGAATTATAGGGTAATTCTATCCTTGGACCTTCATTTATCATGGTTATGAGTCACCCACAAACACAAGGTTAAAGGTCAACCACACAAAACCCTTCTCCAAGCTTTCCCCTTGCCAACTTAGCTTTGGGTCAGACACAAACCCATGATTATGGGCCAACCACATAAAACCCTTCGTTGGCACTGCCACATTGTAATCACTTGGTTATGGGTCATCCACAAACCCACGACTATGGGTTAACCACACAAAACCCTTGTCTTCAACAACACTTGGTTATGGACCATCCACAACCCACACTTATAGGTTAACCACACACAACCCTTCTCTTCATTGGCTCATATTCAATAGAAGCTTTTAATGAGGTAATTTGATGCAATGGGGACCATTTCTTCATTGGGGGGGGGAGAGGTGGGGAGGATTGATCTGAATGGAAAGTGGTATCCATCCATTGTATTAAATGATTTAACTCAAGAGGCACCAAAAATATTATAAATAACGAGCCTCATCTTTCAAAAGGGCGGATTCTTCTTCACGTTGTAGTTGTAAAAGGTTCTTTTCCCAATTAATACAAAGTTGAGTTTTTGTCATATTGTCTTGTTTTCTCTCTTTCCATGTATTGTGGTGATATCTATCTTCCTTCCTCTCAGTATGTGAATGAATCATCTCATAGCCTAATGCTCATCTCTAGAGGGGAAAAACTATATCATCAAGGTAAAAATTGCTCTCTAAATGGGGTACAACGCCCTTTGGAGTGTCGCTGAAGGAGATCAAGGCCAACTCTCAAGGTATCTCTATTTGCTATAATAACATCACCTGACAAAAACCTATCAAGATCAAGTGGAATCAATAATCATTAGGGACAATAACCATTAATGCATCATAATGGACCATACCTGATGTTAGGGCATAATAATACTTCACAAAAAACTCACCTTCAAATGTCTAACTTGATTAGGACATGTAAACAATTTACCTCACTTATGATAGTGATAGATAGGTCCACGACCCTATTAGGTGTTTCTAGCCCCCAAGGGGAGTGACATGTCCCAATTTAGCTCATCAATCCATAAGCATGTGTGATAATGATAGTTACAGAGTGGGAAAGATTTCCGAGTAAGTTCCATAGCCATGTGACCAACTAATGAAGGGCCCAACATCCCGGGTATATAGATTTAAGGAGGTAGTAATCGTGGTGGCATGAGTCACCCCTTTCCTCAACCTGCTTTTTCCACCTCTTTGGCGTGCCTTTTACATTTCAAGGATTTATCTTTATTAGGTGCATAACTTAGGAGCCCAAGCTTACTTTTGATTTTTTCCATTACCCCTTTAAGATGAAGTCGCTTCTTACTTATCAAGTTTGGGACTCATAAGAGTTTCTTTCTTTAGATGAAGCATTAAATGCTTGAGGAATTGGGTGATGGCTAATGAGGGAGGTAGAGCTCATGTTAGACTTTCTACCACGTGCTCAATAAATGTTCCAACCATCTTTTGCATTTTACATTTTTCTTTTATTGTGGATTTTTATGCTTTAAACTTTCTTTTAGTTACATCAACCTTCAGGGCCAAGTTTCCAGGCCTAGACTTAAGGATGTGGTTGAATGGTGTTAGTCAAAATTGCTAATGATTACCAACATGAAGAATGGAGATAGATAAGGGGGAAAGGTGTTATGTGGTAAATATGAATTACCTTGTACCCACTACATCAATCAATTCTTTCCCAATGGCGCCCTTCCTAAAAATTTAAGGCCTTGGAGGAGGTCCCACTAGACTCGAATCATTGACTAACCCCCTCAAGTGAAGTAAGGGAACAAGAATGAAATCAAAGATCGATCAATTATGCATTTTCCCGCGTGATGCATATTAGTATGCCCATAACATTAAATGAAAGCACATGACTGAAAAAATGGTTAGAGTACCTATTATGGATGACCCACTTTCCCTCAAGAAGTAATACCAATTGGGAGAGACATCTAACCAAAGCAATAGGTGGAGGATCCTGGGGTCATGCTATGCGTTGATCATATAGGGTTGTTAGTTGGATGTTATCCAAAGAGGATAATAATTTGTTCTAGGGGTTACCCACTCTTTGGTGTGTAACATCTGGCTCCAACTCGAGGACATTTGCTCATAGTAGAATGCATGATCCATGTTATTGAATGAGGAGTGCATGAGAATCCTGACAACCATTGGTGGTTGTAGACCTTGTTATCACAAAACCAGTACTAGGGGCTACAACCAAGCAAAGTTTCATGTAACTGTTTCAGACCATACTTTAGATTAGGAATTAGCCTTCCTAATCAGAGAGGGCTCTCTCACAACTCTTGATAAAATCCTTCAAACACTAGATGGCTCACTCTTTATTCACTTATGAAAGCATAACTGGTTGGAAACACATCAAACTGGCTCTCATTGGGCTATGGAGTCTATAATATTAAGTAAACAAGGAAAACACAGTGATCTCATGGAAATCAAGGCTCTTAGCATTACATGTCAAACATACTCCACCAAAACATAGCTTGCTGAATACACAGGAAGTCAGAGCATATAATTATGAATTCTGAGTGATTGCATACAACAAGACTATAAAATAACATAAAGTATAAAACACCATCACTACATTTGAACATGACAATCCTTCGAGAATCTTGAGAAGAGAATAACTCTGTTTTACTATTACTGTCAAAAAGGTCTTACAATGGCCCAAAACAACACTGTTTTTCTATAAAGTATCCAACCTTTTTTACATAAAAGTTATTCCTATATATAGCCAATCAAAACACTACTGCACGAGACTCCTCAACAAGCATGAAGGGAGCTCGGAATTTTGACATTAATGACCTTAACTATATCATAAACAAACTAATTGATTACAAGAGATATGGTGCTACGAAAACAGAGGACTCTGTCACATTGGCACTTTAAGTCTTTCTCCT
This sequence comes from Pinus tabuliformis, assembly GCA_031772625.1. Lineage (NCBI taxonomy): Eukaryota > Viridiplantae > Streptophyta > Pinopsida > Pinales > Pinaceae > Pinus > Pinus tabuliformis. Next base: position 415,551,645 of record CM062819.1, on the reverse strand, counting down.
CGTATACTTTGCTGCGTTCTCAGAGCTTGCCACCTGTAGCATTACAATAATAACCAAACCCAAACTGAAAGCAGATTCAATGTATGGACAGCTCCGGATACCTGATGCATAGATGATTCATCAACCAATAAGAAAATGAAGCCTATATTCTCGGTTGCTGCCTCCCATCGGTGTTCATGTATTAATGATCCAGTTTCAAGCCATTTAATCCTTGGATAGTCCCGTGTGACTGAAGAAAACTCATGATCTGGCCATCCCATAACTAGACAAGTGTATCACTTAACACCTCAGCAGCTCTATCACAACCCTAAAAACTCGGACATAAAGTGAAACTTTCAATAAGAAACAAAACTTCACCTTTTCTTCGAATATTTACACCTGGCAACCTTTTTTAAATATCTGACTGACCTTCTATAACCTCCATGCTGGCATTAAGTCATCTCTTTAAATATTTGCTGACCTCAGCATTCAAACTCAAGTTTTTAACATAACCAGTCATCTACAGCAGTTTCGTAGCGCGCTACGAAACTGCTGTAGGTCATCAAAATTAAATACATGAACCTTAAAGCAACAATAACTCAAGTCTGTGATTTCTTCAGTCATTCTATACAGGTGTAAAGACATAAAAAAGTCTCAAAAAGCTTTTAAAAAGACGATGGCCAAAATATATCAAAATTTGGAAAACACATCCCTTCTTGAATCATTTAGCTAGTTTGTCTAGCTTCTCTTTCAGGCTGATGACTTCTTCCTTCAACTTCTTGTTCTCTGCTCTTAGACCTGCATTTATTTGTTTCATAGTCTTCGCCTGCTTCAGAGCTGGCACTGTCCATACATAGGCATCAGATACTGAGCTAGCTTGACTGATCAAACTTGTTTTACCTTTCATTACAGCTTTCTTATAGCTTGTAAATCTTACTGCCTTTTCTTTAAAAACATTTTGAACCTGAGGTATTTCCTTACTTGCTTCAGCTTGTTTCTTAATGGCAATCACATTTCCACTTTGACTGATAACAACCTTATTATCCTTGTTCTTGTTTTTAGCTGCTTGGACTATTTCAGAGAAGACTTCAAGTGCCTCTGTCCTAGGCATCTCTGAAGATGCTTTCTCTTTCTGAGCTTTTTCCACTTCTTTCATTTGCCTTCTAGTCATTGGTCTGCGTGGTTTAAAGGCATACTCTTCACTTGGTTCTTCAAACTTTATTCTTTTAGAAGCCTTTGACTTCTTAGAACTTTCAGGTGAGGATTGTGTTAGATCAATATGCATTGGTGATAACAATTGATCTTGCTCAATTTCAAGTGGTTCAATTTGAATTGGATGGTCTTGCTCTAATTCAATGGCTTCCAGTAAGTCATTTAAACTGCCCTTAGAAATAGGACTCTCTTCCACAGGGGCTGACTTTCCTTTTTCTTTGCTTAGCTGGCCTCTAGTTCTCACCCTTGAAACCCTTTCAACTTCACTAGATTTAATTTCATCCTTTCTTTTGTGAGTCTTCTGTTTTGATGACTGAGGTGTTTCTTTAGGAGATGACTTAGGGGTTTCCTTTTCAGATACTCTATATGATTTTGAAGTTTTATCTACTGATGCTTCAGGTGTTTCTTTGACTGTTACAGACCTCTCTGATTTCTTTGTTTTAGCTTTGGGCTTCTTATGGTCTGTTATTTCTTTCCTAATCTCGGCCAAAGTAGTTTCCTCACTCTTTTCTTCTCTTTCTCTTACAGGTAATGGAGTTAGGCCCATTTTACTTGGGAAACCGGCCATGAACACAAATGAATCCCAGTCTTTACCAATTTTATGTAGGCTATCCAACACCAGTAATTTAACCAGACCATGATGAAAAAGAGATGTTTCATAAGCTTCCTTCTTTAACTGAATCTTATCACACATCTTGCTAATACTTCTGAATAAGTAAAGGTGTATGTCTATTGAGCTCTTACCAGTGAAGTGTAGCAGCAGCTTAAAATGGTATGAGTAGACTTTGTTGTACCGACCCTCACACGTCAGGTACTTCTGGATACATGTCAATAGCATAGCATAATTCTCCTTTAGATAGCTCCTTGGGACAGCTTTAGTAAGATCTTCGTCTACATATGGTGCCTTCAAGAACTCCTTGCACGGACCCATGTCAAACTTGAAATTCTTGAACCACTCTTGGCCACCCCTCGGGATTTCTGTGACAGAAGAAATGACTTCAGGGGACACCGGAAACTCCAACATGGCCACCTTCGAATTCAGTCCAGTGAAGTTCAATGCAAATGCCTTGGTCACTTCTGCATGTCCACCCTTTAATTTTTCACAAAATTGCCAGCAACCAGCACTTCTAAACGCCTTTGCTACCTCCTCATCCCTGAGGGTTACATCTAACCCCTCCGGCTCTGTTCTCACACATTTACCCGAACGATGTTCCCTTCTTTCCATGCTTCTTTGAGTAATTTTACACAAGGGAATGACGGTGGTTTGCAGCACGAAGACAATCTTTAGCTGTAGAGAGCAGGCTCGCTTGCAGTAGTCCGTTTAAAACAAAGCTCAGGCTTTTCATAGAGCAAAAACATTCATATGATATGAAGAACTCATTATGGAATGACCACCCCCTATAACGTCCTACAAACTGACACACAACTATATGACTTCGGACCTTATGGCAAAATAATGGCTAATCATGACATAGAAAGGGTGTGAAAAGACAATCATAACCAGATTTGTGACTCACTACTCTTGGATTAGACATTCAGAGAAAAACGCTGCAAAAAACCCTGAAACTCCGATTTCGTAGCGCGGGCAGTTCAAATTTAAGAGGATGCGCTACGAAATCGCTGACAAACAGAGCGCTACGAAAACACGCAAACATTATTTCGCAGCAAAACTGACCAATCACACCCGCGCTGCGAAACTGCGCAAGTACCAATGACATGACATGACATAACTAACAATGATGGAGGGTGTCTAATGGTCTTGCCTTTACACGAATTCTCATCCACAACTCTTGAATTTCAAATTTGAAATTGACATCAACTAACAAACCTATTTACAAGACCTCAATACTTTATAAAAACTTATGGACACTCTTATATACATGAACTATAGTTCCTAGTGATAACAGTGGCTCCACTAGGGATAGTGTGCCCCTGTGGTACACTAAGAACACGCAGTACCAGTGCTTTATCCATTTATTACACTCACATCTGGCTGACAAGCATTCCTCTCAAACTTTGTGGGCCTTCTCCTCGGGCTAAAGTCTGCTAGATCAGCTTGTCACTTATTGCTAACACAAACACTTCAAAAACAATGATTATTTACAATGATCATGAATTACTTGGCAGATTTTTCACTGATAATAATGCTTTAAGAACCTGCCATTGACAGGCCCACCAGCATACTGTGATCCATCAACTTCTTGCAAAATATAAGTATTGTTTCCATGGAAGGCAGAGATCAAATATGGCCCCTTCCATAAATTCTCAAACTTACCATGTTTGCCCTTTTCTTCAATCTTGGCTTCCCATTTCAAAACCTTGTCATCAATTTGAAAGGTCACATCTTTAATCTTCTTATCAAAAGCCCTCTTGACTCTATTCTGATTTTGTTGATAATCTTCAACCACTTCATTCCTTTTTTCTTGCAATGCAATCAATTGATTAATCCTCCGCTGTATGGCATTTGGTTCTTCTTCAAGTCCTTGAATTAATTTCATAACTGGGACACCAAGAGACGTTGGAAAAATAGTTTCTGCTCCATACACAAGTTCATAAGGAGAGGTTCCAATAGATCTTTTAGTGCATATGCGATCAGCCCACAATGCATACTTCAGTTTCAAATGCCAAGTTTTCTTGTTTTCTTCCAGCAATTTTTTGATAATCCTCACAAGACTCTTATTTGAACTTTCAGCTAGACCATTGCCTTGTGGATAATAGGCTGTTGAGTGACCAAGAGAAATATGATATTGGTGGCAAAAGTTTATCATTCTCTTAGACTTAAAGGCTTGAGCATTATCTGTGATAAGCTTCAGTGGACATCCAAACCTTGATAAAATATTGTTCTCTAAGAAGGAAATAATGACTGCATCATTAGCTTGTCTAGTTGGTACTGCCTCTATCCACTTTGTGAAATAATCAGTGGCTGTAAGTATCCACCGATGTTGGCCTGATGAAGAGGGATGTATCTCACCTATAAAATCTAGCCCCCACTGCTGAAAGGGCGCTTCTACATAAATAGGAACTAGAGGCATAGGCATGAGCTTCCTTTTACCTTCAAACAACTGACATTCATGACAGGCTGCAACCTTTTTATAAATATCTTTGAACATGGTGGGCCAAAAATACCCGGCTCTCAATATTTTATTAGCAGTAGCCTTCCAATAATGGTGACCCCCACAATCTCCTTTATGAAACTCTTCAATCACCCTATCAGCCTCCTCTTCAATCAAACAACTTAATAGAATCCCTCCAGCATCCTTCCAAAATAAATTCTGCTCATAAACAAAATATTTAAGGGATTTCAGCTTGATGAAACGAGCTCTAGACTTGGGAAGTTTGTCAGGGGCTCTGTTGTGCTGTAGAACAAATGAGACATCCTTATACCATTCAGATATCAGAAATTTCTCATTAATTTTGACCAACTCTTCCTCTTCTTCAAAAATTTCTGATATTTCTGCATTAAAATTAATGTCACTGCAGTCTAGATTTGAGTGAGTTAGCAATTCTGCTAACCCTTGACCCTTCACCAATTTAGTTGGCCTAATTTCAATATCATATTCCAACAATTTGGCTATCCATTTCCCTCTTTTACCATCCGGGTCTGCTTGTGTGAGAATTTCTTTAATAACAGCACTTGGCACAAATGCAATAATATGAGAATGAAGCACATAGATTCTAAAATCTTTGATTGCCTTTACCAAAGCATATGCTTGCTTTTCTAAAATGTTATACTTTAATTCAGCATTTGCCAATGTTTTACTGAAGAATGAGATAGGCTGCTCAGTACCTTGATTCCCTTTCTGTAAAAGAACTCCAGCGATTGTATCTTCAGAGGCATAGGTGAATATTAAAAATTCCTTGGAGAAATCAGGGCTAATAAGAACCGGCGCTTGAGTGAGTGCTTTTTTAATTTCTTCAAATGACTTTCTTGCCTCAGCTGTCCACTTAAAATCTGCTCCCTTCTTTAGCATTTTTGTGATGTGCTTAACCACCTCTGCAAAGTTAGGAATGAACCTCCTAAAAAAATTAACTTTACCAAGAAAAGACTGAACTTCTTTCTTACTCCTTGGCAAATCCAGCCTTGAAATAGCACTAACTCTATTTGGATCTATTTTGATGCCTTCTTGAGAAATGATATGCCCAAGCAACTTACCAGAAGTCAAAGCAAAGATACTTTTAGTTGGATTCAAAGAAATGCCGAACCTTCTACACTTCAATAATATCTTCTCCAGATGCTTTAAATGATCTTCCTCTCTCTTTGAAAAGACTGTGATATCATCAAGGTATACCACAACTGATTTATCTTTCTCCTCTGCGAAAGCAATGTCCATAGCCCTTTGGAAAGTCGCCCCTGCATTCATGAGGCCAAAAGGCATCTTGGCATACATAAAGGTGCCCCATGGGGTGGTAAAAGCTGTCTTCTCCTGATCCTCTGGATGAACAAGGATTTGATTGTATCCTGAAAAGCCATCTAACATTGACATTCTTTGAGAGCCTACAATATTCTGCAGCATAAGATCCATTTTAGGAAGAGGATAATTGTCCTTCAGTGAAGCCTTGTTCAAATTCCTAAAGTCTATGCAAATCCTTATTTCTCCGTTCTTTTTCCTAACTGGAACCAAGTTGGCCAACCAATTTGAAAATCTGATAGGAACAATAATCTTTGCATCAAACAGCTTCTTGACTTCTTTCTCAATTAATGGCATTAGCAGAGGATTTATTCTTCTCAATTTTTGCTTAAAAGGTTTCTCATTTGGCTTGATGGGGATTGTATGTTGTATAACTGAGGAATCATATTGTTTGAGATCAGTATAATTCCAAGCAAACACATCAATAAACTTCTTCAATAGATCAATGTACTTAACTTTTAGATCAGCTGATAAAAATTTTGAAATTTTGATCAATTTAGGCGCTACTAAATCACCTAGATTGCAGTTTTCTATCTCCTCTTCATTTGCTTGCAACCTTGGCGCCTTAAAGACATCATTCTGATCAAAAAGCTTTTCAAGAGGAATCAAACCTTTAGGAATGAGATTATTTTGGAGCTGTAACACCTCAGACTTTTCTTTTGTTTCTACTAACATGTTTTGCTGATCAATTTGACAATGCTCAAATTCTCCTTTCAATTCTATGAAACTTCTCACCTGCTGGTCATCTTCAAAGACTTGCCAATTTAATATATTATCAGGGATTACTGGCCTATGGCGGACTTTGACTTCATAACTGTCAGAAGCATGTTTAGGAATGACAAAAAGACTAGCTGCTACAGCAAGAGAATCTGCCATGGAATTCTGCTCTCTGGTTTTGATATTGAAAGTGTATGATTGAAACTTTTCCAACAATTCTAACACCAAGTTCCTATAAGCTCTCATTCTTGCATCTTTTGTTTGGTAAACACCTTGAACTTGTTTTATAACCAGCTCAGAGTCCCCATAAACAACAATGTTTTTTGCCTTGAACTCAATCAAATTTTCTAAGCCTAAAACCAAGGACTCATACTCGGCCATGTTATTTGTGCAATCAAAATTGAGCTTATAAGACAGAAACTTACTTTCATCATCTGGACTCATGATCCAAATTCCAGCGCCAGCTCCTTCCTTCCCTGCTGCTCCATCAAAATACAAAGACCAGCAACCAGAAATATCTTCTTCATTACTTTGCTGCAACTCTTCACACTGATTTTCTGCTTTTTCTTTCTGTGATTCTTCTCCCACTGATTCATTAAATAGAATGGCTGATCCCAAGCCTGTATCACAAGAATAGATAGGAAAATTCTGTGGTTTATCCTTGCTACTCACCATATATGCCATCCTTGTTTCCCGGTATAACCTTCTCTGCTCCCCAAATACTGGAATAGTAGCATAAGTCAAATCCATTTGCATGGTACCTTTAATTTTAGCTGCCCATGACCTTGAAAGTAATATTCCAAATTTAGGTGGAACATCAGCCACAACAATATCCATGACAGTGGTTTTAGCTGGGATTTGTGTAAGTGCCACAACAACATCCTTAATTAACCCAATACAATGAACCCTCTTAGAATCAAAAGAAAATAAGTCTTTATAAGGTCTAGTCACTTCCAATCCTAACCTTTCCATAATGACTTTGGGCATAAGATTATGAGATGCTCCTGAGTCCAACATGGCATTATGAAGAGTCATTTCATGTATATTGATGCTTATATAAAAAGGAGGAAATTCATCATTCTGCTCATCTTCAAGCCTTGGGCCTAAACAAATAATAGGATTGTCTTCTTGCAAATTTAAAATATCAGCTCCTCCTGGGGGAGAATTAAGCATTTCCACAATCTTGCTTCTATACTTGTTTACTTTCAAAATCTCATTAAATGGGACTGATATTTTGATTTTAGAAATCTCATTTTCTATATTGAATCCTGGAGTAGACCTCTCAACTTCCTTAGGAAGAACAAGAGTTTGATTATCTCTCTTTTCAATAGGAGCATCACCTTTTTCTTCAGCTTGTTTTGGCTTTTCTTTTTTGTCTTCCACTGCTTTTGAAATATTCTTCTTAGGCTGACCCTTGTTTGCTGTAATGGGAACATCTCTATTTCTGAGGTTATATTGCTTTTGAATTTCAAATATGGCATGCTGATAACCCTTTAGGAAATCTGAAGGTTCTTCTTCAACTTTTTGTTGGCTAGACTCATCATGTTCCTCTTTTGTTAGAAAGATCTCTGAATCTTCTTCACCAAGACAATGAATAGTTTCTTCAGGTTCCTCAGATTCTTCTTCTCCATCTACCATATTTTGCTGAAACGGAGGTCTTACAGGAGGATCAGCTTGTTGATTTCTATTCTCCCTTGGCCTTTGTTGATTTTGTGGCCTTCTAAACTGAGGATTTCTAAACCGAGGTTCTTGTTGTACTTGAGGAGCAGCAGTATTCCCAAGTGCTAATTGGTCCATCAATTTTTCCATAGTCTTTATCATGGTTTCAACTTTATCCTCTTGAGCAGAAGTAGAAGGCCTTTCCTCTTCCTTTATCTTGGTCTTAGCCATCTTGGACTTTTTAGCAGCAAGTATATTCACCTCTACTTTGATAGCATCATTTTGCATGTCAGCCAATGTAGCAGACTCTCTTTCTCTGAGTAAAAGAGAGAAGTCAGAATCAAAGGACTCAGCATATCTTAATTGTGCTAAAGCTCCAGGAGGTTTCAAGTGAGCTGGAATAGAATTATAAATCTTGTTAAACCTCTTAGAAAAATTTTGAATAGTCTCATCTGGAGTTCTTCTTAAATTATTGTATTCAGTGAGGGCCTGAACTGGATTAGTTCTATTTCCCCACTTCCTCAGAAAGCTATCTTCAAACTCAGCCCAACTGTGAATGCTACCAGCTCCCAAGGCCTTGAACCATTTCCTAACCTCTCCAATGAAAGACTGAGCAAACAATCTCAATTTGACATCTTCATCATCCACTTCATACCTATCAATAAAGTCATTGAATCTATCCACATGCTCTTCAGCTGTAATGTCCTCATCTCCTCCCCATGTTGGGATCCTAGCAGCATATTTATTTGGTAAATCATGCAGAACAGCAGGAAGAGCCAAAGGAGCATACCTAGCAGGTACGGCCATAATGAAAGGAGGAAGAGTGACAATAGGTATGTTATGACCAGAACTAGTATGAAATGTGGCTTGAGGGCTATTTGGACTTGCAGAAGCAGAGGACAAAATATGAGTACGAAAAGGACTATTAGGACTTTGTAGACCACTAACAAAAGAACTCCAATTTGGGAGAGGTAAACCAATCTTTGAGTTGAGCAAAATTTCAAAAGGGTCAAGCTCCTTGAGCTGTTTTAAATCTTCTTTCTCTAATAATAGCTCAGAAGAAACAATTTCCCAAAACTCCTCTTTATCTTTATGTGAAATTAGAGAAGAAGTATCAATACCTCTCTTTTGTAGATCCAAAATGATACCAATTAATTCTTCTTCATTTTCAGACCTTAATATGACCTCTTGAACTTTATCATCAACAAGTTTATTCTCAGGACTTCTAGAAAACTCAGTAAATAATGACTTTGAAATACTTGAAGTACCTGGTATATCAGAGAATCTTTGTTTACTCCTTGAGATGATATTAGGATTCTCCACAGGACTAGGTGGATTTGGATCAGGGTTACTCCTTGTGTACCTTCCTTTCGAAGCCACCTTTAAACTTTTAAATAACAAATGGAGTCACCAAGGTAGAATGCAGCCTCGAAAATCATTTGAACTCCTGCTACCTTCAGAAATTCAATCTTAAGCTCCCGGCAGACGCACCAAAATGTTATCACAAAACCAGTACTAGGGGCTACAACCAAGCAAAGTTTCATGTAACTGTTTCAGACCATACTTTAGATTAGGAATTAGCCTTCCTAATCAGAGAGGGCTCTCTCACAACTCTTGATAAAATCCTTCAAACACTAGATGGCTCACTCTTTATTCACTTATGAAAGCATAACTGGTTGGAAACACATCAAACTGGCTCTCATTGGGCTATGGAGTCTATAATATTAAGTAAACAAGGAAAACACAGTGATCTCATGGAAATCAAGGCTCTTAGCATTACATGTCAAACATACTCCACCAAAACATAGCTTGCTGAATACACAGGAAGTCAGAGCATATAATTATGAATTCTGAGTGATTGCATACAACAAGACTATAAAATAACATAAAGTATAAAACACCATCACTACATTTGAACATGACAATCCTTCGAGAATCTTGAGAAGAGAATAACTCTGTTTTACTATTACTGTCAAAAAGGTCTTACAATGGCCCAAAACAACACTGTTTTTCTATAAAGTATCCAACCTTTTTTACATAAAAGTTATTCCTATATATAGCCAATCAAAACACTACTGCACGAGACTCCTCAACAAGCATGAAGGGAGCTCGGAATTTTGACATTAATGACCTTAACTATATCATAAACAAACTAATTGATTACAAGAGATATGGTGCTACGAAAACAGAGGACTCTGTCACATTGGCACTTTAAGTCTTTCTCCTCGTATACTTTGCTGCGTTCTCAGAGCTTGCCACCTGTAGCATTACAATAATAACCAAACCCAAACTGAAAGCAGATTCAATGTATGGACAGCTCCGGATACCTGATGCATAGATGATTCATCAACCAATAAGAAAATGAAGCCTATATTCTCGGTTGCTGCCTCCCATCGGTGTTCATGTATTAATGATCCAGTTTCAAGCCATTTAATCCTTGGATAGTCCCGTGTGACTGAAGAAAACTCATGATCTGGCCATCCCATAACTAGACAAGTGTATCACTTAACACCTCAGCAGCTCTATCACAACCCTAAAAACTCGGACATAAAGTGAAACTTTCAATAAGAAACAAAACTTCACCTTTTCTTCGAATATTTACACCTGGCAACCTTTTTTAAATATCTGACTGACCTTCTATAACCTCCATGCTGGCATTAAGTCATCTCTTTAAATATTTGCTGACCTCAGCATTCAAACTCAAGTTTTTAACATAACCAGTCATCTACAGCAGTTTCGTAGCGCGCTACGAAACTGCTGTAGGTCATCAAAATTAAATACATGAACCTTAAAGCAACAATAACTCAAGTCTGTGATTTCTTCAGTCATTCTATACAGGTGTAAAGACATCAAAAAGTCTCAAAAAGCTTTTAAAAAGACGATGGCCAAAATATATCAAAATTTGGAAAACACATCCCTTCTTGAATCATTTAGCTAGTTTGTCTAGCTTCTCTTTCAGGCTGATGACTTCTTCCTTCAACTTCTTGTTCTCTGCTCTTAGACCTGCATTTATTTGTTTCATAGTCTTCGCCTGCTTCAGAGCTGGCACTGTCCATACATAGGCATCAGATACTGAGCTAGCTTGACTGATCAAACTTGTTTTACCTTTCATTACAGCTTTCTTATAGCTTGTAAATCTTACTGCCTTTTCTTTAAAAACATTTTGAACCTGAGGTATTTCCTTACTTGCTTCAGCTTGTTTCTTAATGGCAATCACATTTCCACTTTGACTGATAACAACCTTATTATCCTTGTTCTTGTTTTTAGCTGCTTGGACTATTTCAGAGAAGACTTCAAGTGCCTCTGTCCTAGGCATCTCTGAAGATGCTTTCTCTTTCTGAGCTTTTTCCACTTCTTTCATTTGCCTTCTAGTCATTGGTCTGCGTGGTTTAAAGGCATACTCTTCACTTGGTTCTTCAAACTTTAATCTTTTAGAAGCCTTTGACTTCTTAGAACTTTCAGGTGAGGATTGTGTTAGATCAATATGCATTGGTGATACCAATTGATCTTGCTCAATTTCAAGTGGTTCAATTTGAATTGGATGGTCTTGCTCTAATTCAATGGCTTCCAGTAAGTCATTTAAACTGCCCTTAGAAATAGGACTCTCTTCCACAGGGGCTGACTTTCCTTTTTCTTTGCTTAGCTGGCCTCTAGTTCTCACCCTTGAAACCCTTTCAACTTCACTAGATTTAATTTCATCCTTTCTTTTGTGAGTCTTCTGTTTTGATGACTGAGGTGTTTCTTTAGGAGATGACTTAGGGGTTTCCTTTTCAGATACTCTAGATGATTTTGAAGTTTTATCTACTGATGCTTCAGGTGTTTCTTTGACTGTTACAGACCTCTCTGATTTCTTTGTTTTAGCTTTGGGCTTCTTATGGTCTGTTATTTCTTTCCTAATCTCAGCCAAAGTAGTTTCCTCACTCTTTTCTTCTCTTTCTCTTACAGGTAATGGAGTTAGGCCCGTTTTACTTGGGAAACCGGCCATGAACACAAATGAATCCCAGTCTTTACCAATTTTATGTAGGCTATCCAACACCAGTAATTTAACCAGACCATGATGAAAAAGAGATGTTTCATAAGCTTCCTTCTTTAACTGAATCTTATCACACATCTTGCTAATACTTCTGAATAAGTAAAAAGGTATGTCTATTGAGCTCTTACCAGTGAAGTGTAGCAGCAGCTTAAAATGGTATGAGTAGACTTTGTTGTACCGACCCTCACACGTCAGGTACTTCTGGATACATGTCAATAGCATAGCATAATTCTCCTTTAGATAGCTCCTTGGGACAGCTTTAGTAAGATCTTCGTCTACATATGGTGCCTTCAAGAACTCCTTGCACAGACCCATGTCAAACTTGAAATTCTTGAACCACTCTTGGCCACCCCTCGGGATTTCTGTGACAGAAGAAATGACTTCAGGGGACACCGGAAACTCCAACATGGCCACCTTCGAATTCAGTCCAGTGAAGTTCAATGCAAATGCCTTGGTCACTTCTGCATGTCCACCCTTTAATTTTTCACAAAATTGCCAGCAACCAGCACTTCTAAACGCCTTTGCTACCTCCTCATCCCTGAGGGTTACATCTAACCCCTCCGGCTCTGTTCTCACACATTTACCCGAACGATGTTCCCTTCTTTCCATGCTTCTTTGAGTAATTTTACACAAGGGAATGACGGTGGTTTGCAGCACGAAGACAATCTTTAGCTGTAGAGAGCAGGCTCGCTTGCAGTAGTCCGTTTAAAACAAAGCTCAGGCTTTTCATAGAGCAAAAACATTCATATGATATGAAGAACTCATTATGGAATGACCACCCCCTATAACGTCCTACAAACTGACACACAACTATATGACTTCGGACCTTATGGCAAAATAATGGCTAATCATGACATAGAAAGGGTGTGAAAAGACAATCATAACTAGATTTGTGACTCACTACTCTTGGATTAGACATTCAGAGAAAAACGCTGCAAAAAACCCTGAAACTCCGATTTCGTAGCGCGGGCAGTTCAAATTTAAGAGGATGCGCTACGAAATCGCTGACAAACAGAGCGCTACGAAAACACGCAAACATTATTTCGCAGCAAAACTGACCAATCACACCCGCGCTGCGAAACTGCGCAAGTACCAATGACATGACATGACATAACTAACAATGATGGAGGGTGTCTAATGGTCTTGCCTTTACACGAATTCTCATCCACAACTCTTGAATTTCAAATTTGAAATTGACATCAACTAACAAACTTATTTACAAGACCTCAATACTTTATAAAAACTTATGGACACTCTTATATACATGAACTATAGTTCCTAGTGATAACAGACCTATTACTTTTACATTTACAAATTTTTTTTGAGAGCAACTGAATAGGGTGAGGAGGGAGGAATTGTGGTGGCATGAGTTAACCCTTTCTTCGACCAACCTTTTCCACCTCTTTGGTGCACCTTTTACTTATTTATGATTTATTTTTATTAGGTGCATAGGTTAGGAGCCCAATGTTTGTTTTTAATTTTTTCCATTACCCATTGAAGATGATCAATTCCTTGCTCATTGGGCTTAGGACTTACAATAGTTCCTTTATTTACATGTAGCATTAAATGATTGAGGAAGTGGGTGATGGATAATGAAGGGGGTAGAGCTCATCTTAGTATTTTTCCTATGCGCTAAATAAATGTCCCAATCATCTTCTACATTTCACATTTTTTTTCATTGCATATTTTTATGCTTTTAACCTTCTTTTAGTTCATCACCTTCAAGGCCAAGATTTTGGGCCTAGATTGAAGGATGTGGATGAAGGGTTTCAGTCGGAATGACTAATGATTATCATCTTGCAGAATGGACATGGATAAGGGGGGAAGGTGCAAAGTGGTAAGTTTGAATTACTTAGATACACAACATCAATCAATGCTTTCCCAATAGTGCCCCTCCTAAAAATTTAAGGCGTTAGAGAAGGTCCCACTAGACTCGATTCAATGACTAACCCAATAGGTGAAGTAAGGGCAAAAGAATGCAGTCAAATATTGATCAGTTTTCTAGTTTTTCCCCATGATTCATGTTAGTATTCCCATAACGTTACATGAAAGCACATGATTAAAAAAATGGTTAGAGTACTTGCCGATGGACGACCCACTTTCGCTAAAGAAGCAATGCTAGATGGGAGAGAAATTTGACCAAAGAAATAGTTGGAGGCTCTTGGGGTCATGTTATGTGTTGATCATATAGGGTCGATAGCTAGATACTATCCAAAGAGGAGAACAATTTCTTTTAGGAGTTACCCATCTTTTGGTGGGTAACATCTGGCTCCAACTCAAGGACATGTACTCACCATAGAGCACATGATCCATGTTCTTGAACGAGGAGTGCTTGAGAATCCCAACAATCCCTAGTATATGTAGATCTGGTACTTGTACACTTACAATAACTTGTTGAGAGAAACTAAGAAGGGTCTTGATCATAAAGATAATACTAAAATGTTAGCTAAAATAGACATATATCCAACTATTATGTAGATACATCAACATGATCAATGTCAAGAGAAGGATGCACACACATGCCATTCTAAGCTACTCGTATCATGATTATATGTGAACCAGTTATACTCATACAACCAATGAAGCCCCCATGCTATTAGATCATAACCATAACTCCTTCCCCTATGCTTAATCATGAGATAGAACAAACAAATATCATAATAAAAAACCATTATCTCATACTCAAAGATAAAATTAGAGCAATAAGGTTGGGTGGTGGGTAAACTACGATAAGTCAACCATGAATAATTCTTGCCATCATGAAGAGGGATTGAGGATGAAGAGGGTAATGACCATTTTTCCCATATTGTTGCACCTTCTCCTGTAGCTTGTTGATAGAGTAATCAATAATCAATTTTAAAAATATTTCCCAAAAGATATTTCAGGCACAATTTTGGTTGATGTCACTAGGGACATGTTGATATTGGCATGGATAAAAAAGAAGGAAAAGGTATCTATAGACAAACTGCTTGTCATAGAAACCAAATTCTATAGGGCTAACCAAAGCCATCTTATGACATTTATAAGTCATGGAATCTGAATATGATTGAGGAATGATAGCATGATGAAGCAAAGATCACTGGCAAACAAATCGATGTTCATACCCTCCTGATCATCATATAATGTGTAAGGGTGGGAAAGATCATTAGTGGCATCAATATCAATATCATCTCCACTTGGATCATGATCTTCGTCATCGGTAAATGTTAATTTTTGGTATGTTGTATGCTTAAGAGAAATTTACTTTAATTTTCTTGTTAGCCAAATATCAATGTCCAGTTTAGCATTCACATTAGCATGATAGTAAAATGCAGATAGAACATAAACATAAACAGTAGAAGACAAGCCAAGACAAGAGGACACAAGATGTGGCACCAGCCAAGGAAAAACCCCAATGTGGGGAAACCCTTGATCAAATATTCTTTAGTCTTTAATAGTTCAGCAGAGAGATAGAGATAGAGTACAATGATTTAAAGTCACTACTGAATTTCCAAATAGGAGATCAGACATCAAAGATATTAACCATGAGGATGAATTAAATAAAATTAGAGTTCCGGCACCAAGGGCTCAAGATTTCAATACATCAGATGTTAGCCCTAAAGCTGCTTCACCAATCACCTAGAGTACTGCGGCTACCCTTCCATAAGACCCTCCTTCCTTTGCTGCATCACTAGTTATATCAAAGCTGCAAGTTTGACACCCTTCACATGCTCCAAGGACTGGTATCTTTTCTTGGCAAAGCTGGTCACTGGTCAGGGCACCAAACACTATTGTAATAGTCCTCCAATAGTCATCAAAACAAACTTTAATCTCTATGGTATTACCTCTCAGGACAACTCCTTGGTTCTGCTTTTGATTTTGGCATATATAAGCCCTCAAACACCCCTACACAATCCTAGACTATGGTGTTATGGCTTGCGGCCTAACAAACAGTCTTCCTGTAGCTTCCAGGCAACATAAACCTTATTCCTTGTCCCTCCAACAATACCCCAACAGATTTGTTTCTTATCTCCTCTAACTCGGCCTTCCTTTCAGCCTTTCAGTCTTCCTGAAATGGCTTCAGAACAACCTTATTTCACCCATGTTGAATGCTCCTTCTTGCTGCGGCTAGGGCCTACTCTTGCTGCGGT
The DNA here is from genome assembly GCA_031772625.1 of Pinus tabuliformis. Lineage (NCBI taxonomy): Eukaryota > Viridiplantae > Streptophyta > Pinopsida > Pinales > Pinaceae > Pinus > Pinus tabuliformis. The sequence continues at coordinate 415,535,506 of CM062819.1, read as the reverse complement.
TTAGGGCATACTCTTGCTGTGGTTTAGGGCCTCCCTCTTGCTAAGAATTAGGGCCCCTCTTTTGTTGTGGATTAGAGCCTTCCTTTACTATGGATATAGGATTCTTCTTGATTGCGGATAAGGGCCTCTTTTAACTGAGGCCATAACTCTTCTCAAGACAGCTGCTAGGGCCTCCCTTCAACTATCGCTAGGGCCTCCTTCTTTGACTGCAGCTAGGGCACATTTGAACTGCGGCTTTAGACCTTCCTTGACTATAGCTAGATGTCTCTCTTTCCACTACGTACTCCTTGTGAGAGGACAAACCCAAATGAGTGGAGAGAGAGATCATGAGAGATATGTGTCTCAAATGACTTGAGGTCTCCTCTATTTAAATGCAACGTTGAGGTTGAGCTGGGGGTAATTTGCTTGCTGGCTGACCTTGACAAATTGTCAAATAATATAAATAAATTCATATCTCCATAAATACATGTCAGAATCAGATGATATTTAGATCAATCCTACACCTCTCGGACAGAGGAATCCAAGAAAAATATCAGTTGCCATAAATAAGGTGACCCACATGGAGTTTGGCCCTAGTTGCCAATTTTAACAGTAAAACCTTCACTACTATCATGATTTCCCTTAGGCTGTTCTTCACCATGATCCTCTTGATGATCAAGAAGGTTCTCCTCTTTTTTATCATGGCACTCAACATCTTTAGAAGGATATAAAAGGATCTTCATTTTAAAGGCCACAACCAAACCTTAAAGGGTATCTTCACAGCTTTGAGGCATTTCCCCCAATAATCAAGAAATATTTTAATAAATAGCTTGTAACAAACATTATAATGAGTATTAATTAATTAAAATATGTAAAGGTGTTCTTTATAAAAGAGTTACATCTCTTCATATGAAAGGGAAACCCACCTAGTATTTATAATGGGACCCCTCATTGTAACAATTATTCGATCATTCTTCCATCTATCATTCTATATATTATTTTACTATAAAATTGTGTATTACAAATTCTAAAATAAACATCTACAGTCTTCATTTGTTCCATGCCCTAATAAAAGGGATGCTTTTTGGATCACATGAATACTTAACCCATTCACTTTGGTATTTCCAAAGTGAATTAATGAAAAACTTCATGAGAGAATTCTCATGAACCATATTGATTTCTAAAGCATACTTGAGGAATTTTACCACATGATTAATTGTTGAAGAAGGATCATCATCAAACTTTGGAACATCTAATATACAATTTGTGTCATAGCGATTATGATACCCAGGAATATCCTTAACATCCAAAGTAGGGTACATTTCATGCAAATCCCAAGGAGCCATTGTCTTGAATCTTGCATAACAATCAACTGTGGAGTCACCAAGGTGAACTTAAATGCCTCAAAAGATTCTTGCTTCACCCTACAAGCATGGAATCTTTGAAGATCAATGAAGAACTAGGGCTTCATTCTTCCAATGGAGTTACCAGATGATAAGTTTCGAGTTTGAATTTGGGATGTTCTCATCAATAAATCATGAAGCACAAACTTCAATTCACAAGAAGGTGGACTCAACTCCTTCCTGAAAACTATTGGAATTTGGGTAGCTTGGAATATTTCCAATTGGAGAAAACCCGCCAAAAGTAAGTTGGTTGGGAAAGTTACCTAAGTGGTTGGGGTTTTGACCCAAATTTGTGGGCTTGAGATCCAAGTTAATTAATTGTTTATTCTAATTTTTTGTTAGTGGTAAAATAGGGGTTTCTTGATGGACAAGGAAAACCCCCAACATCACTCACACAAGTGTATAAATTGGAGACCTATGAGAGGTCATTTCATATGATAGAAATCTCATATTGTAAGAACAAAAAGGTCAAGATAAGAAGCCACATATCAACTAGGAGGAGGACGAGTTGAAGGGTTTGTTTTACATTTTAGAGGAGTATTATGCCCTAGAGAAGGAGGTCGATTATGTCCATAGAATTCGAGGTTCTGTGCTAAAGAATGATGTTGGTTGAGTAATTTGTGTGGTATTTTCTACTCAAAAGGAGGGGGTGGAAGCCCAAGAAGGAGGCAACAGGCCTTAGGTCTATTAAACAATAGTTTTTGTGGAGAGATGAAGCCCTAGAAGAGGCTTAGAGCCTTAATTTTTTGAGTAGAAGAAGGTTCGAGGCAAATAACAAAGGGTTGAGGCAGATTAAAGAGGATCACAGGTAGATAATTGAGGGCCACAAAATGTCTAAGGTAGGCCATTGGTAGAGAGAAGGGGTCGAGAGGCTTCAACGACCTATAGAGCGTAGTTGAGGTACCTTAGGCATGTGGAGAGACCAATGAGGAAATGACATGTGTTGTTGTTCACGAAGAAAGGGTTGTTTTTCATTGTAGATGGTTGCTAAGTTGTATTTGTGAAGTCTGTTTAGTAAAGGGAGGTCTAACAATGAGTTTTGAAGTTAATAAATACAATGAGCTGAAGGAACTAGCCCTATTGTAAGAATATGAGCATATAGGGCTTTGAAATGAGTCATTCCTTGTGAGATAAGGAGGCAACAAGGAGTTTGATGGTTGAAGAGATAAGCCCATACTCAAAGAGTTGTTTAAGAAGCCTGCCAGGTGGGTAGCAAGAGGATAGTGACCAAAGGAGTTGATCACTGTGTGATTTTGGAGGCAAAGGACAACTGGGCACATTAAGGGAGAAAAGGAAAGCAAAGGATGGAGGCAAAGGACTGATGCAAAAAGTAAGTCAAGCTATTTTGTCCTTGTTGCAATGGGCAGATTGAAGGTCTAAAGAATCAGAACTCAAGCCCTAGATTTTGTATAATATGTATACTAGTTTGTATTAGGGTTTTATAAAGGGCCATGATCCATGGTACCGTGGAAGCCCTACGATTGTTTATTGAAGGACTATAAAATAAAATTTGTGTCAATATTCTTATGTACTTTATTGGTTTCACTATTGTTATATTTCCATTGTGCAAAGTACTTTTGTGTTGGGCTTCTCTAGTGTGTTGTGTTCCTTGCTAGGGCACATACTAGACCTATATGGCATGGAAATTTCAACAAGGTATCAAAGGTACTTGGAAGTGTAGGCAGATCAAAGCATGCACATGAAGCAACTTAAGAGGGAGCTATGAAATTGCTAGACATGGAGTAGAAGGTTCACCAAAGAAGATGCTTTGGCATGGATGAGATAGCTTCATGTGGATGGTAGGTTGATAATGAGTTAGTATCTTTGTTGGGTTATGGAGATGCACATCTGATAGTGGAGCCATGTGCACACGAGGTATTTGACCCAGGAGGATGAGGACTCATGCAAAGTTGAGTTCTGGTGGTCTAAAGTGTGTTTGGAAATTAGGAGACTTATGTATTATAAATGATTTTCCTTAACTTGATAATTACATTGTATTATAAATGATTTTCCTTAACTTGGTAATTACTTGTGATATGTGTTGGAATTTTATTACTTTATTAGTACACAAGATATAGGCTCCAATTCAGGGAAAAACCACTCCAAGGGGAAAACCCAGAAAATGCTTCTCTTATTCTTTAGAATCTGCTTACAAAGGGACTTCCAAGACCCAAATACCAAATCCAACAACCCTACCAAGCACAAAGCAAACGCCCAACAATATCTTCTTCAAGGAAACTTCTAGAACTTAAATATTGCTACTATGATGTTTCAACTTCGACATCCTGCAACAACTTCACAGAATTTTGGTCCCTTACAGCAGAATTTTCCCCCTGCAAGTGGAAGCTTCATAAACCCTAGAGTGAAACAAGAGAAGATGACATTTAGACAAATTTCGACTTCTTCTCCTTGTAGGTTTTAACCCTGTACATAAATTACCTGCATACGAATTCTTAAACAAAGAAAATAAACAATGTGAGAGCATAACCCATAAAACACATATGCACAAAGATTTTTCCCTGCATCCCAAAACCGGGACTACCAGCTTGATTTTTCATTATGTTCCTTTCAATGTTACAATACATATTTATACATGCCGAAGCATCCAATACCATGGACCGAAAACCATCGCGTCCAATACCATGGATTGAAAAACCACCGCGTCCAAAAAACATGTGCAAAAATCATGCACAAAACCATAGGTGGGTCCGCCTAACCTAACATATGGTCCAAAACCAAAATTTTCCGGGGCGCTACCCCGGACCCCATAAAGTGGGGTTACGGGTGTCCTTCAAACCCCCTATTAACTACATGGAAAGAATATAACACAACCCAACAATCTCCCACTTGTTGTTTTCTTTCCATAGGGGGCCACAAGAGAGCTTAGTCATTTTTTCAGCCCTGAGATTCCCATTGCTTCTCTACACCAAGAGAACTTCTCAGAGCTCACAGATTTTGTCAATGCATCTGCAGTATTCTTCAAAGTGTCCACCTTTACCAGCAACACCTTTCTGTCTTCTATCATATCCCTCACAAAGTGATATTAAACATCAATGTGCTTTGTCTTTGAATGATAAGCAGGGTTCTTTGCCAAGAAAATTGCACTTTGGCTGTCACAGTCTATTCTTATAGCTCCCTGTACTAACCCCATACTTGAACACAATCTCTGCAACCAAACCGCTTCCTTGCTTGCATGAGTGGCTGCCATGTATTCTGCCTCTGTAGTTGATAGTGCCACTACAGATTGTTTCTTACTCATCCAACTGACTGCACCTCCAAATAGGTTAAACACATACCCACTTGTAGATCTTCTCTGATCCAGATCTCCAGCCCAGTTTACATCAACAAAGCCATGAATATTCAAAACTCTGTCCAATCCTGGTCTTCCTTGGTAGCACAAACCATAATCACTAGTGTGACGCAAATACCTGAAAACCCGCTTCACTACTGTCTAGTGCTCCTTCCCAGGTTTTGACATAAACCTGCTCAATACTCCCACTGCATGTGCAATGTCTGGTCTAGTACAGACCATTGCATACATCAGGCTACCCACTGCACTTGCATATGGAACACGGGACATGTCCTCTTCCTCTTCTTGTGTCTTGGGACACTGTTCAGCAGATAACCTCACACCTACAGGAATAGGAACCTTCACCGGTTTACTATCCTGCATATTAAACTTCTGGAGTATTGTCTCGACATACTTCCTTTGGTTTAACCAGAGCTTCCTCTTTGACCGATCTCTTTTAATTTCCATGCCCAAAATATAGTTTGTAGCACCAAGATCTTTCATGTTGAATTTGGAGGACAATTGGGTCTTCAAATCTTGGATAATTTCTTTGTCATTTCCAACCAGCAACATATCATCCACATACAAGACCAGATAAATAATACAGTCACCAATTAATTTAAAATACACACAATGATCTGCTTTGCTTCTGGTGAAGCCAAGTCCCCGTATAAATGTATCAAATTTATGATACCACATCCTTGGTGACTGTTTTAACCCATACAAAGACTTCTTTAACTTGCATACCAGTTCTTTCTTACCCTTCACCGCAAAGCCTTCAGGTTGCTTCATGTAGATTTCCTCTTCCAAATCCCCGTGAAGAAATGTTGTCTTCACATCCATCTGTTCTACCTCAAAATCAAAAGCAACAACAACAGATAAAAGTAATCTAATAGAAGTTACCTTGGCAACAGGAGAAAAAATATCACCAAATCAATTCCCGACACCTGGGAATAACCTTTTGCTACCAACCGAGCTTTGTATTTCTCCACCTTTCCTTCTGCATTTGTCTTCTTCTTGAACACCCATTTGCTGCCAATGGGTTTCTTTCCAGCCGGCAACTCCACCAGATCCCAAGCCTCATTTTTGTGCAAAGATGCCATTTCATCGACCATGGCCTCTTTCCAGAGTTTTCCATCCTCTGAATCCACTGCTTCCTTCACAGTTCTGGGATCATTATCAGTAACAGACAAAGCAAAATTTGAACTGAAAGCAGATGGACTATACCTTTCTGGCTGCCTTCTTTCTCGAACTGATCTTCTCACAGCCGAAGTTTGTGGCTCTTCATCTTCTGATTCCTCCTCTGCTGCAGAGTCTGATTCTTACTCCTTTGGCTCAAACTCTATCTTCTCAAGTTCCTTTGGTTGGACTTCATGTTGAATAACATCTTTTACCTCTCGGAACAACACATCTCGGCTGTACACAACCTTCCGTGTGACTGGGTTCCAAAGCTTATAACCCTTTAAACCATCCTTATACCCAATAAAGATGCACTTTTCAGATTTACTATCCAACTTGGTTCGTTTCTCCTTTGGAACATGTACATATGCATCACATCCAAATACCCTTAGATGTGAAAGAGAGGGTTTCTTACCAGTCCATACTTCCTGTGGAGTCTTATCCTCCAACGCTGATGAAGGTGATCCGTTGATCAGGTAACATGCAGTATCCACCACCTCTGCCCAGAATTCCTGTCCTAACCCGGCACCACTGAGCATGCTTCTTGCCCTTTCCATCAACGTCTTGTTCATTCTTTCTGCGACTCCATTTTGCTGAGGTGTATATGGAGTAGTCTTCTGTCGTGCTATACTACACTTCTTACAAAATTATTCAAATTCCTTGCTGCAAAATTCTCCACCATTATCTGTCCTCAACACCTTTATCTTCTTCTCTGTCTGATTTTCCACTAGAGCCTTAAATTCTTTAAACCTGTCAAAGACTTCAGATTTCTTCTTAAGAAAATATATCCATGTATTCCTTGAGAAGTCATCTATGAATGATACATAGTACACAGACTTACCCAGTGATGGAACCTTCACAGGTCCAAACACATCACTGTGCACAAGCTCTAATATCTGTTTCGTCCTCTTACCACCAGAGGGGAAACTCACCTGATTCTGCTTCCCATATACACAATTTTCACAGAAATCAAAATCCAGAGAGCTATTATTCATACCTTCTACCATACCTTTACCATGAAGTATTCGAAGGCCCTTCTCTCCAATATGTCCAAGCCTTTGATGCCACAACATGGTCTTCTCTCCAGAGACCACTAGATTCTCTATTCCATTTTCAGGAACCATAGAACTATTGCACCCATCAAAAACAGTGCTACCTTGCAGCTTGTACAGAGTTCCAATCTGAACTCCCCGCATTAATATCAGTGCTCCTCGAACCATCTTGCAGGTATCTTTCTCGAACACCGTCTTTACACCTGCATCATCCAACTTGCTTACAGAAATCAGATTTTTGGCGAATGCAGGAATATGTAGAACACCCGTAAGTGTTCTAACCCTTCCACCTTGCAACTTCAACTTTACTTTTCCCCGACCAATGATTCTAGCCTTCCTATCATCTCCTAAGAAGACATCACCACCATCATATTTCTCATACTCGCAGAACCACTCTCTATGGGGAGTGAAGTGAAATGATGCAGCTGAGTCAATCAACCATGCCTCATGATCTACATGTGTACTTGAAGAAGCCAAGTACACATCCCCACCTTCATCTGAGGTGGTTTTTGCCTCTGCAGAAGGAGCATCATCAAATCCCTTTCCTTTATTAGGAGCTTTAGATTTACAATCCCTTCTGAAGTTCCCTTCCTTTCTGCATTTCCAGCACACCACCTTTGTAGGTTTTCCTGGAGATTTAGATCTCCCTCTAGATTTAGATCTCCCACTCGATGACTTATTTTTGTTTCTGTTCTGGGACCATCCTCGTACAGACAAGTCATCACCATTCTGGTTGTCCATATTTTTCCATCTCATCTCCTCCGTCAGCAAGGCTGAGACGATTTCATCAAACTGCAAAGCAATTGCATTGCTACCTATTGCAATAACCAGACTATCCCACGAATCTGGTAGAGAACACAACAGACTGATGCACTTATCTTCATCTGAAATTTTAATATCAACAGATAATAACTGACTTACCACAGTATTAAACGCATTCAGATGCTCTGTCACCGAGTCTCCATCTTTCATCCTCAGGTTATTCAGCTTTTTCCGCAGGAACAGTTTATTCACCAGAGACTTAGATTGGTACAAAGTCCCTAACTTGACCCACAAAGCCTTTACCGTAGCTTCCCCTGATACATTCAGCAATACTGAATCTGAGACACACAATCGTATTGTGCTCTTTGCCTTCCGATCCAACTTCTTCCATTCTTCATCGGTCACTCCCGATGGTTTAGTACCCGGGTCTACCGCGATCCACTGATCTTTATCCACCAACAGATCCTCCATCTTGAGTTTCCACAACTCAAAATTCTGACCATTGAACTTCTCAATCTCTATCTTTCCACTGCTCGCCATCTTCTTTCACCACTAGAATCGATCTCGCAGATCTCCCACTGAACAGGGTCTACCACAGGCCCGAGCAAAACCCCTCAGCAACAAAGGCATCCCCTTGAAGCCAAAACAGCTCTGATACCAAGTGTAGGTTTTAACCCTGTACAGAAATTACCTGGATACGAATTCTTAAACAAAGAAAATAAACAATACGAGAGCATAACCCATAAAACACATATGCACAGAGATTTTTCCCTGGATCCCAAAACCGGGATTACCAGCTTGATTTTTCATTATGTTCCTTTCAATGTTACAATACATATTTATACATGCCAAAGCATCCAATACCATGGACCAAAAACCACCGCGTCCAATACTATGGACCGAAAAACCATCGCGTCCAAAAAACATGTGCGAAAATCATGCACAAAACCATAGGTGGGTCCGCCCAACCTAACATATGGTCCAAAACCAAAATTTTCCGGGGTGCTGCCCCGGACCCCATAAAGTGGGGTTACGGGTGTCCTTCAAACCCCCTATTAACTACGTGGAAAGAATATAACACAACCCAACAATCCTCCTCTTCGTCCCTCGAACTACTCTCTTTCTACTTTGTTATCGCATATCGAACTTGTGCTTGTTGTGTATGCAAACGAGTCGAGCTCCTCTCCTTTATATAGCCTTTTTTGAGGGTCAAATTCCCTCCCTTAAGGACGACTTGATATGCTCCCATTAGAGAAATTTTGAGGTCTAAAATAGGCCCCCTAAGGAAGATTATAAAATAACAGTGCAAATAAGAAAATAATATTAGATTAAATCATCAAATTTTAGAGGGAAAAAATAAAAATCTATTTTTTCAACTCGTATTTTCAACTTATCTCCCTACTATTTTACTCAAATTTTGAGTAGGAGCACTCATTGGATGCATAATTTAATTCTTCATCCAATGAGTACCCATATTGCATACTTTTGATGGACCTTGCTACATGAAAAATGAGAAATACATGAAAAAATGTGATTGCAATCATGTTTTTCATGTATTTCTCATTTTTTGTGTTGTAGGGTTAAAAAATATGCAACATGGGTACTCTTTCAATGAGGAATGGAATTTCGCATCCAATGAGTCACCAGGTCAACATCAGCAAAGCAAACCAAGGAACCCATGAAACTCTTACAGAAAGAAAAAATCCTGCTACAGGATCCTCAGACAATGCTACAAGAAACACTATCAGTGCTACAGGAAACATAGAAAAAGATATAGGAAGGACAACAGGGGCAGAGAGAAGGAAAGGGAGAAACACCACAGGTGCAGGAGGGGGAAACTTCTCCAAAAGCATATGAGGGAGATTTTCTAGAGTTGCAGGAGCCTAGCCCACAACCAAATCTAAGTTCTTACTACAAGTTCATTGAGTGGGGAAGAGTAATACCACATAAATTTGCAATCCATCTCTTCTTTGAGCTTGAAAAGGAAAGGGAAAGAACACATCACTGGATGCAGATTTCCAAGTCAAAGAAAGTAGAATATGTGGTCCATATGGAAGAAAAACTCTTAGATATGGGAAGGGAGTTAAGTGAGTTGAGAGACAGAGAACACATCATGAGATATCAATTACAGGCATAAAACACATAGTTCAGGAGGCAGTTGGAGGAAAAGGAGAGCCAATTGGCCACCATGTCAAGCTTCTCCATGGAGGCACTTCGGTGCAGGATTCCATCCAAACCATATGCACTATACCTCAAGGACAAATGGATGTAGCTTCAAATGAATACATAAGCACAATAGGGGACCATGCCATTCCAAGACTATAGACAATTCATAGAGCTATGTGACAAGAACACCATGGAAGACAAGGCCAAAATATCTAAATTTTACCTACACAACTTTTCCTTGACAAATTTGAATGTGTGGAACCATAATGCAAAGTTGGGGGACTTGAAGCTCATGTCCCTTACATCATGGATGGGTCATGAGAAGGCAAAGGCTAAGGAAGTAAAGAGAATAGTATAAAAAGACGAAAGAGATCCGCTCTACATCAGAGCAAAACATATAAATTCCAGGCTTTCGTTAGTAACCACAACATCATTTCCAATGATGCCCAACTTGCACCAAGATACTTGGCTACACAAGAACATGCCATATCCCAATTTTAGAACACTCTAAGATTGTCGGGGAGTGAAAGCCAACAAGAATTCCAAAGGAGATGGAGCAACCTACCACACTATCTAAGGATCAGAGAGTACCATTCCCCTGAGAGGTTGAGAAATGCATTGGAAAGGACCCCCCTATATAAGAATGCCATGCAGAGACTAAAGATCAATTGGATTGGTTTGAAACTCAGTCCACCTTGCTGTTGGGTCTGTTAGAAGGTAGGAAGGAAGAAGAGGAAAGAAAGTAGTGGGAAGAGATAGAGAAACATGTAGGGTTCTATCCTCAAGAGGAAACTCCATCAACAGAGGCTTAGGATGTCAGAGAGGCCACCAGAGCTATGAAGGATATGGATATAGACTAAGTTTCTCAGAGGATGAGAAACACCTTCAGTAGGGGGGTGATGATGAGGCTCATCAATAGGTAAACTATATGGGTCACAATGCCACTCTCCAACTTATTAAAATTGACTTTTCTCACATTTATTTACATATTTTTTTGCTTAGTGAGAAGGGTGTAGAAATTTTGAATAATTTAACACATATTCAATGGAGATTATCCTGATCATGTACTAATGCGGAAAACATACACAATACATAAGCTCCTCTACGTTGATCAAGAATATAGCAGCATCAATAACAATAAAACATCAAGAGCATTCACACATTAACACAGTTTGTATCACGGGGAAAGCATCTCGCTAAAAACCCCACACTATCTGTATATTAATGATTGAGTCATGTAACATTACACAGCATAATACTTCTCACAAGTATCTCCACCTCTGTTACACACAATACAGCTCAGATCTGATCTCCAAATCTCTTCCGCTGCTTGCCTGCCTCTCCTGCTCAATACCTGCTCAAGAACTGATGAGAATTGCTTCCCGAACTCGATTTTCACCTGCAAAATAGTCACTCACTCTTTGTGGACGTGAGAAAAGGCTAAAATGCGGGCCAAATACGTGAGAAAACTCATTGGCATACTCAATCCTTTGATTGTGCAAGATCTGGTGCACAACTATAGTCACAACTGATAGCAATCTGATTCTCTACCACCTGTCCCTGTTGAACTGAACATGCACTGACATGCAACTGAGTTAACTGATGTATTCTTTAGTTGTATTATGAGTTAATAATTAGTTTAACAACTCATCATTAGTCTATCTGCAGTTAGACTAACTACAACCAGTTTAACTAAGTTAAACTGAACACAACTCCATCAACTGTACCTCTAGTCCACTATACTCAACTCACTTGAGTTCTAACTGAAGTCATGCATGCAACAACTCAACTGACTCATAAGAAAAACGAATTTCCTTCTGACAGCTGCATGTGCCACTTCCGTAGCTCAAACTGAAGTGCTCCAAGAGAATAAGATTAAGTTTATAGTCCAAATATTATTGTGAGATAATAATATTTGACTTTTCTATTTTTGACAGCCAGTCTAAAAATAGACTTGATCACTCACACTGTGATCACTCACACTTTCATCAAAAATAGAAGTCCATCTATTTTCCCAACTTGATCAATCATCCATAAACATAGACATGATCCATATGTCTAAAAATAGACATAGTCTAAAAATAGACTTGCGCCAAAAATAGCCTGCGGGCCCACTTAGTGAAGGCGACTCTTTTCACTGAGCTCCATCATCTTGTTGCAATCTCAACAAAGGGTAAATGTGAGTTGCTATGTCATGTGGCCTAATATGTATTAAATACGAGAATTGGAGCAATTTTGGACTAATTTAAGTGCAAGAACTCGAGGTGGACAAGCAAGAGAGATTTTGTTATGAAACCAGCTCACAAAAAGATAGAAAATATAGATCAATGACTTCAAAATAATCCTCTTCGAGGGGGAAACCTCCTTTACATTACACAAATGAACAATTCTTGGATGATACAAATGACAAGACCTCCTTTCTATATATAGGAGTCTACAGGGTCATAATATAATTAGATACGACATAACAATAATAATGTAAGGTCACAACAATAACAATAGTGGGCTTCTATGGTGCACAATATTAACAATATAGGGACTACATGGGCACATAATATAATAAGCGGGTTGCACTAATAACTATAAGGGGTTGCACTAGTAGTATAAGGACATAACATGCTCCTCTCCTTCAAAAAGTGTTGTCCTCAACGCTTGAGTAGTTCTGGATGCTTCTGTATAAAATTATCATCCTCCCACGTGGAATATTCAGCGGGTAAGTTCTTCCACTTGATGAGATACTCTAAAATTGATCGATTCTGTAGTGGTCGATTTCTTGTTTTTGTGATTGCTTCCGGTTTCGCTATGATTTTTGCTTCCTTGTCAAGTTCTGGCAATATTGTTTGAACTAGGATCTTCTCACTTATAACATTCTTTAAGAAGAAAACATGGAAAACTAGGTGCACTCGGGAAGATGCAGGAAACTCCAATTTGTATGCAATAGTACCAATCTTTTGTAACACCTTGTACGGACCATAATACTTTGCTAATAATTTATTATCCTTCTTAGCTGCTTGAGGGACATTTGTTTGTATGGTTGTTGTTGTAGAAATACCCAGTCACCTACATCAAAACTTCTTTCGCTGCGATGTTGATCTGCTTGTTGTTTCATTCTATTCTTTGCTAACGTGGGTTTATCCTTTAAAAGTTGGAGAACTTGTTATTGTTGCTCAATGTGATCTTTCACTTATTGAACCTTTTTCTTCTTGATATGTCCTTCTATCTTGAGAGTTTGAGGAGTGGTAATTCCTGCCAATGCATTATAAGATATGGTCGGATTCATTTCTTGATGCTCGATGTGATCTTTCACTTCTTGAACCTTTTTCTTCTTGATATGTCCTTTTATATTGAGAATTTGAGGAGTGGTCATTCTTGCCAATGCTTTACAAGATATGATTGGATTCATTTCTTCTTTCTTTGGGGTTGGTTCCTAGTGTATATCCTCTTCTTTTGATGTTTTTTGATAATTTTCTTCCTCCTCTTCATAATTTATGTAAAATAATTTCTTCTCAACACACTTATGACCTTTAGTGTATTTGCTATCACAAATGTAACAAAGCCCTTTTTCTCTTTTTTCTTCCAATTGTTGTGGTGTAAACCTTGTAGTTTGTGGAAGGATAGGAGCAAATACACTTCCATATTTATAGTTGTGAGTGGTAGTATTCCTTGTTTCCATAATTCCTCTTTCAATTTTCCTTGCCAACATGAATGCCTTCTCTAATAAATTAGGTTCCCAAAGACGAACCTCATGTTGAATGTTATCCTTTGAAGTTCTATGAAGACATCAATCCTTTGCTTCTCTGGAATATCATTTACCCTTATATCAATGTTTGGAAGCCCTTAATGTGCTCTCCCATTGAACCCTTTTGTTTGAGATTTATCAATTGGCTAAAGAAGGTGTTTCTCTTTGTATCCTCATAATGTGCTATCATTTCCTCCATGAAAATTGACCAAGTGACAAGTGGTTTACGAGAACAAAGCCATTTATACCATAAAAATTGATTCGATTCTAAATATAAATATGCAATACACACATTTTGTAACAATTGTACATCATGTAGATCCAAATATTGCTCCATATGTCGTATCCAATTTACCGGATCATTGCCATCAAACTTCCTCATCTTGCCTTTTCTTGATTTTAGGCGATCGATCTTGCAACGACTGTAGCTCTGCGATTTCAGATCTCGAAGTTATGAAATTTCGAACTATGGTAGCCCTCTGAGTCCTCTTTCCAACACCACCAGTCTGATTGAAATTAGATTCTCCAAGAAAGCGTTATGCCCAATCTCCCAAGATGACCTGATTATACAATTTTTCATTAGAGCGAACTTGTACAAAGTGCCACGTGTCATTATTTCAACCTTCAGATCTGAAAATGATGCACAAAAAACTATAGTGCATACTATTTCTATAACTTCTAACGAAATTTCAATATGATACTCATAGAGAAAGTTATGAAGATTTTCCCAATTTCACTTGTTTGGGATGTAATTCGGGAGCCTACAAAAACCTTAACTCCTTGGAACATATCTATGAAAATATAGTGAGACAAGATCTAAAATTCGGACCCAAGCTTCAACAAGATTTCAGCTGAAATGGGTTTTAATTTCAGAGTCTGGAATTTCGTAGAAACAAAATTATAGCTAAAATACCACGATGACCTGTTGGCGATGTAATTATGGAGCTTGTAAAAACCGTAACTTTCTTAGATCATATCTATGAAAATATAGCGAGACAAGATCTAAAATTTGGACCCGAGCTTTAGAATGATTTCAACTCAAATGGGTTTTTTTTAGCTGCTGGAACTTTGTAGCAAAAAAGTTATAGCGAAAATGCCATGATGACCTATTTGGAGCATGGAAACCCTATAAACCAAAGTTGTGATACCAAATGTTATGATACCAACTCACAAAAAGATGGGAAATATAGATCAACGACTTCAAAATCAGCCTCTTCGAGGGGGAAAACTCTTTTACATTACAAAAATGATACAAATGATACAAATGACAAGACCTACTTTCTATATATAGGAGTTTAAGGGTTCATACTATAATCAGAGCCGACATAAAAATAATAATGTAAGGCCACAATAATAGCAATAGTGGGCTTCTATGGGGCACAATAATAACACTATGGGGACTACATGGGCATGAAAATATAATAAGGGGGTTTCACTAATAACAATAAGGGGTTACACTGGTAGTATAAGGACCTAACAGATTTTAGGAGACTAGTCTCCTTCCTTTACTCCTCAAATCATCCGAAGATTTCTCCACCATATCTCATCATATCGGAGTTACTAGCAGCCAAGCAAGTCGAGTTCATTGGCACCCAAGCCAGTGACAATCATTGACACGTTATTCTCGAGTTAGGGAGCCAAGTCTCCCTATTTTTTAGGAAGACATTGGTAGCTTCAATTTGTATAAATAAGAGATTTAAGGGACTCATTAGGATTCAATGTTTTGATGTAGTCTAGAGGCAATTTGAGCTGAAACATTGTGATTGCTATTTTCTATGTTGTATTTGATATAATGAAAATAATGAGAAATTCAACCTTGATCCAGCATTGACTTGACTCGGAGGGCTGAAGCTCTTGGGTTAGGGCACAACCCTAGCAGTAGAAGTTCCTATTTTTGTATCTGTATTCTTAGATTAAGATGATAGTTAGTTGGTTGAAATTATTTATGTTTTGTTTAGCTTAGCAAGTATTTGAATGATTTCTTAATCTTGTTTAGAACTAGACCAATGGTGCAATAGTGAAGTAGCTTAGAAATAATGTGACAGTGGCCTCTTCCTCATCTCCCTTGTGGGATCATGATTAGAGGGCCCCACTCTAACAACCCTAAAAACATAGTTTGTCTTTTGGTCATTACATAGATTAGGTTACATGCTTAAATAGATCATTGTTTATGATTTATTAGAAGAACCTACAATTGTCATTTTGTTTCTTAAGTTTTCCATAGCTTAGAAGGCATTCTATTCCATAGATCTAGCCATTAGAAATAGATAGATCAACTTTATCAAAATTCAACTCATCTTTTCCATGTTGGTATATAGTGAGGTAATGAAGAAGAGGAAAACCATTTTTGTTGCAGGGATTTTTGATTTGTAGGGAGGAACTCATCCAACCAGCTTCACCTAAGTCTTCTCCACCTTCTGCCAAGGCATACGTGCCTATAGTTTGAATCTTTGTTTTGCAACCACCGTGAATAACCACCTTGGGAAAATCCAACCTCCCTGGAGTGTTGGGCTTAGCCTTGGGTAATGTGCACCTTCCTTACACCTTCTCTCACTATCATACATCTCTCCAACACCTTATTCCACTATTATTGCCCTCTGAAAGCTTTCAACTAATTTCCTGTAGAAAACCAAGACATCCTGTAGCAAACTAAGACATCCTGTATCAGTTCCTGTAGCAACTACATGATCTCCTGTAGCATCCTTTTTGACCTTGTTTTTATCAAAAATGATAGTCTGAGTATAGTTTAGGCCCTCATCTTGGATTCCATGCTGATAAGTGCCACTTGAGACCAACTCTTCCACGTCTTCCCCCCCTGCAAGATCATATAACATAACATAACATTTACATTTCTAAATTTAGAAATTAAAAGACTCTTTTTTCCACAAATGCAACATGAGATAGTTAGTGCTTGCATATATGAATCATAAGATGATAGAAAAAATTCCCATTAGTCCAAATAGATAGATGATAAAATGCAAGGTTAGCTTAGTTCCTTGTTTCAAGTAATTTGTGTCATTTCCTAGCTAGATGATTCATGGAATTTTCCATTAAGTAGCTTTCATTTCCTAAATAGACAAGTGGTTACTTTCCTATATTAGAACTAGCTTTACATTCACTATCAGTAGTTAGACTCCTTCTAGTCAATGGAAGACTGGTTTGAAACCCTAGTGGTCTATCACCCCAGTTGAGAAGTGACATGAATAGAATGATGCATCTGCTGTGCATATAACACTGTCACCTCCAAGTTTGTACGAAACCATAGGTTGAGAAAGTAAATTTGGTAGCCCTAGGAGTTGCAACATCCTTGCTGCAATACTGAGGCTCATCACAGGTATCCAATCCCATAGATTGATGACGTTTTGGACCAACTCAAGGGGGCCAAGTATTTCAACAATATCAATATGAAATCTGGCTAACACCAGGTTCCAATAGAGCCCACAGATGTGTGGAAGACTACCTTCAAATTTAAGGAAGGCCTTTCTGAATGGTTGGTTATGCCCTTTGGGTTGAAAAGCTCCCCTGCTACTTTTATGAGGGTAATGGATGACATCTTGCAGCCTTTCACCAACTCATTCATGGTTGTTTATCTAGAAAACATCCTCATCTTCAACAAGAGTTGGGAAGAACACTTGCAACACATTTGACAGGTCCTTCAAACCCTTCAATAGCACAAACTGTGTGCCAAATTGGAGAAATGCACCTTTGGCATGAGCTAGGTCCAATATTTGTGTTACATCATAGATGAGCATGACGTGCATGTGGATACAACTAAGATCCAAGTCATTTGGGATTGGCCATCCCCAACCACTCTAATGGAGCTTCACAGCCTCTTGGGCCTTACAAATTTTTATTAGAGGTTCTTGTTGAGATTCTCCCATATCACTTGGCCTTTGAGTCAGATTACTAAGGGCGAGGTGAAAGAAACGTTTTCTTTGTCTGAGTCCCAACAAAAGGCGTTCGTTGAGTTGAAGCACCAACTCTGGTCTAAATCAGTACTCACAATGCCAGACCTGCAACAAGCATTTGAAATCAAGATAGATGCCTAAGACTACGCTGTTGGTGCAGTCATCACCCAACATGGGCATCTAGTGGCCTATCATAGTGAGACACTTTTTGATACAATTTAGAAGTACCCCACCTATGATAAAGAGATGTATTCCATTGTGCATGCTTGCCGGAAATGGAAGCATTACATTATGGGGAAGGAGAAGACCTTCCAAACCGATGATCGACCTCTTCAGTTTATACAGACAGAAAGGAAGTTGTAGAATGATTGCCATAAGAAGTGGTCTACATATCTGCAACAATTCAAATTGAAAATTAATACAAAAAGGGCAACACCAATAATGTTGCAGACTTCCTCAACCGACCCCCAGTTGTAGCACTGATTACTGTTCTCAACTCTCATGGACATGAGACCTCTGGATGGACACAACTTACAAAAATGATCCAGAGTTCACCTCCACATACCAGATGCTAGTATATGGAAGGAAGTTCCTGATTTCCACCTCTAGGATGCATTATTATGATACCTGGGCCACTTTTGTGTTCTTTCAAGTGAGCATGCCAAGTTGATTTGGGAGGCGCACAACATTTGCGTCGCATGACTCTTTGGTGTGGAGAAAACTGTGGCTATACTACAAAATCATATTTATTAGCCCAAACTCTGACTGGATGCTAGGAAATATATCAGATCCTGCACCGCCTACGCCATCGCCAAGCCAACCATCAAGAAGCAAGGCTTGTACACTCCTCTGCCTACTCCTAGCCATCTGTGGGAATCCATCTTCATGGACTATATGTCTAGCCACCCCTCTACCAAGCATGGTAATGACTGTGTATTTGTGGTCATGGACATGTTTCCTAAGATGGCTATATTGGTGTCCTGTAAGAAGAGTATCACAGTAGAGGAAACTACCAAACTCTTCTTTGAATGAGTATGGGTACATTTGGGATCCCGCATACCATTATATCAGATCAGGATAGCAGGTTCCTAAGCACATTTTGGTCAAGCCTATGGACACTATTGGACACCAATCTTACGAAGTTGACTTCCTTCCATCCCCATACTGATGGCCAGACGGAGATCGTCAAGAGGATGATAGTGCACATACTCCACTGTACAACTCTAGGAATCAACGAACCTAGGATGAGAATCTTCCCTATGTGCAAGACAATTATAATATATCTCTCCATAGCTTGATTGGTCGCAATCCCTTTCAAGTGGGTCTAGGATTTCAACCATTGTGTCCGATTGATGTTGCCATGCCTCATGCGACTACATAAACATAATCGACCCATGTATTTTCCGAGCTTGATAAATCGACCAAATTTATGAACGCATCCAACAAATCCACCAACAGGTTCACGAAATCTTGGAGAATTCAAATGCCAAGTACAAGCGGCGACATGATCAACATCAGGTGTCACACAAGTTTCAAGTGGCCGACAAAGTTGCATTGCTGAAAGAGCGCCTTACAAGAGCCTATCAAAAGCTCAAACCACTCGGATATGGTCCTTACACCATTACTAAGGTTGTGGGAGACAATGATTTTGAGCTCCGCATTCCCCCCATTCCTTGGTCTGCACCCAATGTTCAATGTGGACTGCCTTCGACCATAATTCCCACCATTACTAGACACATCAAACATTGCAGAACAATTCACACCAACAGAGTTAAACCCAAACTACATGTAATAGGCCACAACTGATTAGATTATGGACACACATATCAATAATACAACTATATCGGGTTGTCAAAGTTGGCCAACTCCTGCACTAAGGCAAGTAGCTCACAGGGACAAAGTTTAGCAGATGTTTCCCCATCTCATGGAGGCAATCAACACAATAAAGTCCATTTCTTCCTAAGGGGGGAGGACTAATCCATGTGGATGTTGGTGGCCACCCACCTATTCTACTTGGACCCCCATCACTCTCTCTTTCAGTTTTTCAGTTTCCTTATATTTTTGGTAGTTTTTCGGGTCCTGAACTTTTAGAGCCATTTTGAGGCCCTAAATGACATTATTTTTGTTAAAACCAGGGCCAACATGGGTGTTTAACTAATGTTGGCCACTAAAAAGATGTAGTCATCAGATAGATCTTTCTAACAAGTTATTGTGCGTGTCAAACAAAGATTGTATGCCAAAGTTACCACTCTGGGAAGTTGATGTACCAATTTACCCAAACGGGGTCTGTTAGTGTCAGTCTTTCCAGCCTTCCTACAGTGATCAAATATGCTCTTACAAAGTGGTCTCAGATTGTCAAGGTCAAATTTTGTCATTTCAGTGAGTCTTCAAGCAAAATTTGGTCACTAGGTATTAGGTCTAGGGTTTGCCCAAATGTCAGTCCATGTCACCATTCAACTGAGTTTATCATCATTCGTAGGGTTGTCATTATCATGTCAGTGTCTAATGAGTCATTTTACACCTTGTTCATGCTTCATGTTGTGCCCAGGCAAGGTCATTTCCCTCTCCTAGGGTTTTGAAGGCAATTTCTCTTGGATGGTCAAATCACCGGAAAAAATTGTTTCCTGATGTTCATACACCTTCCCCATCCTTAAAGTACCTTATCAAACACTTCCCATCCCTTAGATCCGCCAAATTCCTCATTTTTGCACAAACCCTAGTTTCTAGCTACAACCTGGCAATTTTCTAGGTTTGGCCTGTGTTTTGTCCTTTTCGACCCCTTCCCCTCACTCAATCTCTGAGATTCCACTTTCCCCTGCTTCCTAACATCCCTCCCCACTCCCAAAAATTTCCCCAAGAATTTAGAAGCCCTCTATCCCCTTCATTTCGCTCCATTTCGACAAAATCCCTTGTTTCACACATCGGGACAAGTTTCACTCAAAAGCTGTTTCTGAGCAATCAAAGATGAATTTTGAAAAACTGAGAGAGGTTTTTGTCCAAAACATGACAAGGAAGAAAAACCTCTTTCACTTTTTACACAGGTGTCATGGTTTGAGAGAAATGTCAAAAATACCGGCGAGAACGAAGGTGCTCCAAGGACGGTTGGCCAAAGCACAAAAACGAAGGAAAACGCCCGATCCACTCCAAATTTTGGCCAAAGCCTCTTTGACTGAGCATGGTACTTGATTGGAGACTCCCAGCCCAAATTTCAAGAAATTTGGAGAAAATTTTGTCATTTGTGAATTTTTTGTGCAATTTACAGGTTTTGGCCGTTGGAGTGGTCTCACCCCGCGCGCGACCACTCGTGGGGACAACTCAGAATGAGAAAAACTTTGCATTTTTGGAATTTTCATGCAAAAATACACTTGCCTATGCATGGGGTCAAATTTTTATGGAGATTTGGACTTCCAAAAGCTCAAAATACATGCAAATTTTGACTTTCTGCCCCTTTTTTGAGTTGCAGAAAGCTGCCTTGGGAGAAATGATTTTTGAGGGGTCAAATCAACTCCAAATTCAGAAATTCTAGTGGGGTTGGAAAGTAGACTCATATACCTTTCCAACAAGCTATCTTTCACTTTATTTGGACACTAGGAAGGCCCTAAAACATAGCTGCCAATGTGCGCGACCACTCCAAGGGAGGGGCGCGACCACTCAGGGAAATTTCACCATTTTGACTATTTCGGCCTTGCAAAACATTGTTTTTACTTTGGTTGACTCTTAATGCATGTAAATGATGGATTGTTGGGTAATGTTTATGGCACATGGATACATTTACTCTCCTTTAACACTTCTAGAAGTTTCCTTGATGTAAATAGTGAATATTAAATGCATGGATGGGTTACCTAAGTTTTAGAGGCAAGTTGTTTTGACTGCCTATTATCTAGTTCTTAGTTTAGAATTAGTTCAAACTGCTCCTAGGAAGCTGAGCTCGACCCCTAGAGGTGGGGAAAGGAGTTAGATCAGTTATATGATGCCTTCTCATCCTCATTTTGATGGTTGGACTCTTGAGGGAGAAGCTCTATTGTATATTTTACTTGTATCTCTGCAATTTGAGGAAAAGGAAGGCCAGGGTTTTGCAGACATCATTGTGGATTCTTGTGGATTATTGTGTTGATGGTGTGTTTCCTACTTGTCATTGTAAGTGTGTTTATGTGTTCCATCTCTTATTCTATTGCTGCTAATTAAACAAAAGAAGTGATAAAGTTTGAATTCATGCATGCCATGCTCAACTTTCAATTTTGTTTAATATTTATGTTTTCCACTGTCTAAAGAGGATTCAAAGTCATTGTTTGCCCTCTTTAGCTCCCTCTCTTTCTTCCTTGATCATGCATCTCAGCTTAAGGCATCAGCACAAACTCCTTCCTTGCCCCAAAGATCCACCTGCAAAAACTGAGCTCAATCCCCACACCCTGAATTGCACTCCCTCCAATTGCCACCAAAAACCCCAAAAACTTTAAATCAACCCTCCTTATCAGTTTACTAGCCTAATATCAGTGTTCCTAATTGGGTCAGCTCATCCTATTGAAAGATCTACCGAGTTTGACCGGAGAGAGCCTTCTCATACCCCGTAGGGCTAACTACGAGGTGAAATGGTTTGATGTTGCCTTGAAGGTTTACCTTCCTCAGCCTAGGGTGAAATCTCAAGTGCTAACATAGTGGCGACCATACTGGGGAGAACAACTGATTGTTTGCTCTCATTGAACGTGTTATTTCATAAGTCTTAGACGGAGCCTGAAGTTACGCCAGAAGCCTTCGAAAACGCTCTTGTTTTACATCAGCGCAAGTAGATAAACGCTGCTTCAGTCAATCTCCGTGAGCTTGTGAACTTAGCGCTTCATTGACACTTTACCCCAGTACATGTATCAAGTTCAGATCTGATTGTTGATGGTGGACAACGATCAGACACTTGAAAGGCTGAAATCATTCACTTGGCGACTCTAAATCAGTTTTGAAGATCAGATCCAAAGACTCCACTGGAGGATGATCCCGACCAGCAGAAACATGAAAGGAGAATATGGCAAGATCAGGTACTCAAGTTGGAATTTCATCCAGGACATTTTGTTCTTTGTTGTAAATTATTTCTTCTCTTTTCCCGAGAATGTCAAGACTGTTTTGCAAAGCATATTGTATTTGAGAAGAGATCCTCGGCCTGCAGTTGATTCTTTCCCTTTGAAGATTGTGAATACCAAAGATTTGCATGCTTTTAAGTTTGATCAAGATCCTTTTTCTGAATTTTGTGATGAACCTATACCTGCTGTACATACCCCTATACCTTGTAAAATTCTAGATCGGTATAAACCTCTTGTTTTACCTCCTGTTCTTCATGCTTTCCCCAAAAATTATGATCTATACTTGCCGATGTTTGATGGTGAATGTAAGAATGTCAACGCTGAACAACATGTCCAGAATTTTGAGAATTTTCTAGATCTTTTTGAAGTTGATGAAGAAGATGTTAGTATAAGGCTTTTTGCTCTTTCTTTGCAAGCCAAAGTGAAGAGTTGGTTCAAAGCCCTGCCTGATGCAAGCATCTCAGATTTCCAGCAGTTTGTCAAAGTTTTTCTCGACAGGTGGATGATCGGGCAGAACCTTTTCTTGATTGTAGAAGAGTATAACCAGCTGAAAAGATTGCCAGGTGAGACAGTACAACAGTTTTCGGCCAGATTTAATCAAGTTTATTATTCGATGCCGGCTGATATAAGGCCTACTCCTAGATCTGCTCTCTTGCACTATCCGGGTGCCTTTGATCCGGAGATGGAGTTTCAGTTGAGAGAAAAGAATATTGCAACACTTCACGAGATGCAAAACAGTGCAGTGAATGTAGAAGCTCATCTGCTGATCCGAAGGGCAAGGTTGAAGGAAGAAGAGATGAAAAACATAGATCCGGAAAAATCGACATCTCTAGAGGTAAAGTTTGACATTTTGGTAAGTGCAGTAGAAGAGATGATGGACAAGATCAACACAAGGAATGATTATGATGTTCAAGGCTCGCTGATTGAAGAAGAACAAGTTGCTGATTCAAAATATTTTGTTTCTGATCCCAGTTGTCATAGTGATTGTTTTATAGATCATTGTGAAGAAGAGAGAGCTGTTGATATGATGTGTATGTTTGATGATGATTTGCCTCGGTTTGATCAGTATGATGATGATTATGTTCTCCAAACAGAAGCTAATCTTGCAGACAAATCAGCAGCTAGTTTGTGGGAGGAAGAGGTTCATTTTCAGCAGCTTGAATACAATGATCACCCATCACATATCAGCTATGACAGTGACGAGGGAAATGCAGCAAATTTTGAAGTAAGTGAAGGATCTTTACCTTTTTGTTTTGATTCATGTCAGTTCATTAAAGACAACTTCCATGGAATTAGAAATCAGCTGTCAACAAGTCTTGATCTAGACCATCTTGGAGCCAATAAAAACCTTGTTCAAGTCTTTTCATATTCAGATTTGCAGTCCCCAAATGCCTTTGATTGTCAAGTTGCAGATGAAAGCATGGAAGTTGACATATTTGATCAAATGATACAAGAAGGTTCCCTACCTTTTTGTTTCGAATCATTTCAGTTTTTGAAGGGTAGGTTGTATAGTAAATCTTTAAATGGACAACCTATAACAAATCAGCAATCTCTCAGTGTAAATGTTGAGGATGAAGGTCAGATTATAGATGAAGTTGTGGAAGATGAAATACATGATGTGATGATGCAGGAAGATTCTATACCCTTTTGTTTCGAAACATTTCAGTTTATAAGGCAGAATTTTCATAAAATCTCTCAAGAAAAGGATGAACAGCTAGAAGGATGTCATACATTTTCAATGGATACATTGCAGCAGTCTTTTCAAGTTTTTCATGATCCAATAGCTGATGTTTTGGATGAGGTTTGCAGTCAAAGTCTTTCTGCATTGACCACATGTGAGCTTGAAACATGTGCTGATATGAATTTGATCCGGCAGCCGGTTTCTTTTTCATTTTCAGCAGAGGTCTCATCACAAGACTCAGATCAAAGTTTGCATTCATGTAATGAGGAAAAGAGAAATAATCCATTGGATGAGCTAAGTTCCAGTGAGCTTGAATTTCAAGATCCTTATGCAGTGTTTTTGGAGGCAGATAGAGAGTTCGTATCATTCAACGGATCTGTTTCTAAGTTGCCATCAGAGTTGCCTTTCAGTAGTTCTCTCTTGTTGTCCATAAGAGAACACTTGTGGAGAATTCGAACAGCAGACGGGATACTTACTTAGTTGCATTGGTTGTTTCATTTCACTTGATCAGGTGATGAATGAAACTGTTAGAGTAGGTTTTGATGAATAAGCTCCACTTTGAGCATCATTTTCAGTTGGTCGAGTGTGTTTAAGTATCGAGTCAGTTTTTAGTTGAGTCATGAGTCCTTTATGAGTCAATTTTTAGCCTTGTGGTTAAGTTAGTTTGTGTCAGTTTTCAGTCTTGCATTTCAGCTTGAGTTTATGACTCCATTGCCCAATGATTGTAAGGCACTGGTCTGCTCTCCCAGAGGTCTGAGGTTCTTGGCACCTCCAAGGAGCTACCATCCCCATTGGAGCCAATGTTAGTGTCAGTCTTTCCATCCTTCCTATAGTGATCAAATATGCTCTTACAAAGTGGTCTCAGATTGTCAAGGTCAAATTTTGTCATTTCAGTGAGTCTTCAAGCAAAATTTGGTCACTAGGCATTAGGTCTAGGGTTTGCCCAAATGTCAGTCCATGTCACCATTCAGCTGAGTTTATCATCATTCGTAGGGTTGTCATTATCATGTCAGTGTCTAATGAGTCATTTTACACCTTGTTCATGCTTCATGTTGTGCCCAGGCAAGGTCATTTCCCTCTCCTAGGGTTTTGAAGGCAATTTCTCTTGGATGGTCAAATCACCGGCAAAACTTGTTTCTTGATGTTCATACACTTTCCCCATCCTTAAAGTACCTTATCAAACACTTCCCATCCCTTAGATCCGCCAAATTCTTCATTTTTGCACAAACCCTAGTTTCTAGCTACAACCTGGCAATTTTCTAGGTTTGGCCTGTGTTTTGTCCTTTTCGACCCCTTCCCCTCACTCAATCTCTGAGATTCCACTTTCCCCTGCTTCCTAACATCCCTCCCCACTCCCAAAAATTTCCCCAAGAATTTAGAAGCCCTCTATCCCCTTCATTTCGCTCCATTTCGACAAAATCCCTTGTTTCACACATCGGGACAAGTTTCACTCAAAAGCTGTTTCTGAGCAATCAAAGATGAATTTTGCAAAACGGAGAGAGGTTTTTGTCCACAACATGACAAGGAAGAAAAACCTCTTTCACTTTTTACACAGGTGTCATGGTTTGAGAGAAATGTCAAAAATACCGGCGAGAATGAAGGTGCTCCAAGGACGGTTGGCCAAAGCACAAAAACGAAGGAAAACGCCCGATCCACTCCAAATTTTGGCCAAAGCCTCTTTGACTGAGCATGGTACTTGATTGGGGACTCCCAGCCCAAATTTCAAGAAATTTGGAGAAAATTTTGTCATTTGTGAATTTTTTGTGCAATTTACAGGTTTTGGCCGTTGGAGTGGTCTCACCCCACGCGCGACCACTCGTGGGGACAGCTCAGAATGAGAAAAACTTTGCATTTTTGGAATTTTCATGCAAAAATACACTTGCCTATGCATGGGGTCAAATTTTTATGGAGATTTGGACTTCCAAAAGCTCAAAATACATGCAAATTTTGACTTTCTGCCCCTTTTTTGAGTTGCAGAAAGCTGCCTTGGGAGAAATGATTTTTGAGGGGTCAAATCAACTCCAAATTCAGAAATTCCAGTGGGGTTGGAAATTATACTCATAGACCTTTCCAAAAAGCTATCTTGCACTTTATTTGGACACCAGGAAGGCCCTCAAACACAGCTGCCAATGTGCGCGACCACTCCAAGGGAGGGGCGCGACCACTCAGGGAAATTTCACCATTTTGACTATTTCGGCCTTGCAAAACACTGTTTTTACTTTGGTTGACTCTTAATGCATGTAAATGATGGATTGTTGGGTAATGTTTATGGCACATGGATACATTTACTCTCCTTTAACACTTCTAGAAGTTTCCTTGATGTAAATAGTGAATATTAAATGCATGGATGGGTTACCTAAGTTTTAGAGGCAAGTTGTTTTGACTGCCTATTATCTAGTTCTTAGTTTAGAATTAGTTCAAACTTCTCCTAGGAAGCTGAGATCAACCCCTAGAGGTGGGGAAAGGAGTTAGATCAGCTATATGATGCCTTCTCATCCTCATTTTGATGGTTGGACTCTTGAGGGAGAAGCTCTATTGTATATTTTACTTGTATCTCTGCAATTTGAGGAAAAGGAAGGCCAGGGTTTTGCAGACATCATTGTGGATTCTTGTGGATTATTGTGTTGATGGTGTGTTTCCTACTTGTCATTGTAAGTGTGTTTATGTGTTCCATCTCTTATTCTATTGCTGCTAATTAAACAAAAGAAGTGATAAAGTTTGAATTCATGCATGCCATGCTCAGCTTTCAATTTTGTTTAATATTTATGTTTTCCACTGTCTAAAGAGGATTCAAAGTCATTGTTTGCCCTCTTTAGCTCCCTCTCTTTCTTCCTTGATCATCCATCTCAGCTTAAGGCATCAGCACAAACTCCTTCCTTGCCCCAAAGATCCACCTGCAAAAACTGAGCTCAATCCCCACACCCTGAATTGCACTCCCTCCAATTGCCACCAAAAACCCCAAAAACTTTAAATCAACCCTCCTTATCAGTTTACTAGCCTAATATCAGTGTTCCTAATTGGGTCAGCTCATCCTATTGAAAGATCTACCGAGTTTGATCGGAGAGAGCCTTCTCATACCCCGTAGGGCTAGCTACGAGGTGAAATGGTTTGATGTTGCCTTGAAAGTTTACCTTCCTCAGCCTAGGGTGAAATCTCAAGTGCTAACATAGTGGCGACCATACTGGGGAGAACAACTGATTGTTTGCTCTCATTGAACGTGTTATTTCATAAGTCTTAGACGGAGCCTGAAGTTACGCCAGAAGCCTTCGAAAACGCTCTTGTTTTACATCAGCGCAAGTAGATAAACGCTGCTTCAGTCAATCTCCGTGAGCTTGTGAACTTAGCGCTTCATTGACACTTTACCCCAGTACATGTATCAAGTTCAGATCTGATTGTTGATGGTGGACAACGATCAGACACTTGAAAGGCTGAAATCATTCACTTGGCGACTCTAAATCAGTTTTGAAGATCAGATCCAAAGACTCCACTGGAGGATGATCCCGACCAGCAGAAACATGAAAGGAGAATATGGCAAGATCAGGTACTCAAGTTGGAATTTCATCCAGGACATTTTGTTCTTTGTTGTAAATTATTTCTTCTCTTTTCCCGAGAATGTCAAGACTGTTTTGCAAAGCATATTGTATTTGAGAAGAGATCCTCGGCCTGCAGTTGATTCTTTCCCTTTGAAGATTGTGAATACCAAAGATTTGCATGCTTTTAAGTTTGATCAAGATCCTTTTTCTGAATTTTGTGATGAACCTATACCTGCTGTACATACCCCTATACCTTGTAAAATTCCAGATTGGTATAAACCTTTTGTTTTACCTCCTGTTCTTCATGCTTTCCCCAAAAATTATGATCTATACTTGCCGATGTTTGATGGTGAATGTAAGAATGTCAACGCTGAGCAACATGTCCAGAATTTTGAGAATTTTCTAGATCTTTTTGAAGTTGATGAAGAAGATGTTAGTATAAGGCTTTTTGCTCTTTCTTTGCAAGCCAAAGTGAAGAGTTGGTTCAAAGCCCTGCCTGATGCAAGCATCTCAGCTTTCCAGCAGTTTGTCAAAGTTTTTCTCGACAGGTGGATGATCGGGCAGAACCTTTTCTTGATTGTAGAAGAGTATAACCAGCTGAAAAGATTGCCAGGTGAGACAGTACAACAGTTTTCGGCCAGATTTAATCAAGTTTATTATTCGATGCCGGCTGATATAAGGCATACTCCTAGATCTGCTCTCTTGCACTATCCGGGTGCCTTTGATCCAGAGATGGAGTTTCAGTTGAGAGAAAAGAATATTGCAACACTTCACGAGATGCAAAACAGTGCAGTGAATGTAGAAGCTCATCTGCTGATCCGAAGGGCAAGGTTGAAGGAAGAAGAGATGAAAAACATAGATCCGGAAAAATCGACATCTCTAGAGGTAAAGTTTGACATTTTGGTAAGTGCAGTAGAAGAGATGATGGACAAGATCAACACAAGGAATGATTATGATGTTCAAGGCTCGCTGATTGAAGAAGAACAAGTTGCTGATTCAAAATATTTTGTTTCTGATCCCAGTTGTCATAGTGATTGTTTTATAGATCATTGTGAAGAAGAGAGAGCTGTTGATATGATGTGTATGTTTGATGATGATTTGCCTCGGTTTGATCAGTATGATGATGATTATGTTCTCCAAACAGAAGCTAATCTTGCAGACAAATCAGCAGCTAGTTTGTGGGAGGAAGAGGTTCATTTTCAGCAGCTTGAATACAATGATCACCCATCACATATCAGCTATGACAGTGACGAGGGAAATGCAGCAAATTTTGAAGTAAGTGAAGGATCTTTACCTTTTTGTTTTGATTCATGTCAGTTCATTAAAGACAACTTCCATGGAATTAGAAATCAGCTGTCAACAAGTCTTGATCTAGACCATCTTGGAGCCAATAAAAACCTTGTTCAAGTCTTTTCATATTCAGATTTGCAGTCCCCAAATGCCTTTGATTGTCAAGTTGCAGATGAAAGCATGGAAGTTGACATATTTGATCAAATGATACAAGAAGGTTCCCTACCTTTTTGTTTCGAATCATTTCAGTTTTTGAAGGGTAGGTTGTATAGTAAATCTTTAAATGGACAGCCTATAACGAATCAACAATCTCTCAGTGTAAATGTTGAGGATGAAGGTCAGATTATAGATGAAGTTGTGGAAGATGAAATACATGATGTGATGATGCAGGAAGATTCTATACCCTTTTGTTTCGAAGCATTTCAGTTTATAAGGCAGAATTTTCATAAAATCTCTCAAGAAAAGGATGAACAGCTAGAAGGATGTCATACATTTTCAATGGATACATTGCAACAGTCTTTTCAAGTTTTTCATGATCCAATAGCTGATGTTTTGGATGAGGTTTGCAGTCAAAGTCTTTCTCCATTGACCACATGTGAGCTTGAAACATGTGCTGATATGAATTTGATCCGGCAGCCGGTTTCTTTGTCATTTTCAGCAGAGGTCTCATCACAAGACTCAGATCAAAGTTTGCATTCATGTAATGAGGAAAAGAGAAATAATCCATTGGATGAGCTAAGTTCCAGTGAGCTTGAATTTCAAGATCCTTATGCAGTGTTTTTGGAGGCAGATAGAGAGTTCGTATCATTCAACGGATCTGTTTCTAAGTTGCCATCAGAGTTGCCTTTCAGTAGTTCTCTCTTGTTGTTCATAAGCGAACACTTGTGGAGAATTCGAACAGCGGACGGGATACTTACTTGGTTGCATTGGTTGTTTCATTTCACTTGATCAGGTGATGAATGAAACTGTTAGAGTAGGTTTTGATGAATAAGCTCCACTTTGAGCATCATTTTCAGTTGGTCGAGTGTGTTTAAGTATCGAGTCAGTTTTTAGTTGAGTCATGAGTCCTTTATGAGTCAATTTTTAGCCTTGTGGTTAAGTTAGTTTGTGTCAGTTTTCAGTCTTGCATTTCAGCTTGAGTTTATGACTCCATTGCCCAATGATTGTAAGGCACTGGTCTGCTCTCCCAGAGGTCTGAGGTTCTTGGCACCTCCAAGGAGCTACCATCCCCATTGGAGCCAATGTTAGTGTCAGTCTTTCCAGCCTTCCTACAGTGATCAAATATGCTCTTACAAAGTGGTCTCAGATTGTCAAGGTCAAATTTTGTCATTTCAGTGAGTCTTCAAGCAAAATTTGGTCACTAGGCATTAGGTCTAGGGTTTGCCCAAATGTCAGTCCATGTCATCATTCAGCTGAGTTTATCATCATTCGTAGGGTTTTCATTATCATGTCAGTGTCTAATGAGTCATTTTACACCTTGTTCATGCTTCATGTTGTGCCCAGGCAAGGTCATTTCCCTCTCCTAGGGTTTTGAAGGCAATTTCTCTTGGATGGTCAAATCACCGGCAAAACTTGTTTCCTGATGTTCATACACCTTCCCCATCCTTAAAGTACCTTATCAAACACTTCCCATCCCTTAGATCCGCCAAATTCCTCATTTTTGCGCAAACCCTAGTTTCTAGCTACAACATGGCAATTTTCTAGGTTTGGCCTGTGTTTTGTCCTTTTCGACCCCTTCCCCTCACTCAATCTCTGAGATTCCACTTTCCCCTGCTTCCTAACATCCCTCCCCACTCCCAAAAATTTCCCCAAGAATTTAGAAGCCCTCTATCCCCTTCATTTCGCTCCATTTCGACAAAATCCCTTGTTTCACACATCGGGACAAGTTTCACTCAAAAGCTGTTTCTGAGCAATCAAAGATGAATTTTGAAAAACTGAGAGAGGTTTTTGTCCACAACATGACAAGGAAGAAAAACCTCTTTCACGTTTTACACAGGTGTCATGGTTTGAGAGAAATGTCAAAAATACCGGCGAGAACGAAGGTGCTCCAAGGACGGTTGGCCAAAGCACAAAAACGAAGGAAAACGCCCGATCCACTCCAAATTTTGGCCAAAGCCTCTTTGACTGAGCATGGTACTTGATTGGGGACTCCCAGCCCAAATTTCAAGAAATTTGGAGAAAATTTTGTCATTTGTGAATTTTTTGTGCAATTTACAGGTTTTGGCCGTTGGAGTGGTCTCACCCTGCGCGCGACCACTCGTGGGGACAGCTCAGAATGAGAAAAACTTTGAATTTTTGGAATTTTCATGCAAAAATACACTTGCCTATGCATGGGGTCAAATTGTTATGGAGATTTGGACTTCCAAAAGCTCAAAATACATGCAAATTTTGACTTTCTGCCCCTTTTTTGAGTTGCAGAAAGCTGCATTGGGAGAAATGATTTTTGAAGGGTCAAATCAACTCCAAATTCAGAAATTCTAGTGGGGTTGGAAAGTCGACTCATAGACCTTTCCAAAAAGCTATCTTTCACTTTATTTGGACACCAGGAAGGCCCTCAAAGACAGCTGCCAATGTGCGCGACCACTCCAAGGGAGGGGCGCGGCCACTCAGGGAAATTTCACCATTTTGACTATTTCGGCCTTGCAAAACACTGTTTTTACTTTGGTTGACTCTTAATGCATGTAAATGATGGATTGTTGGGTAATTTTCATGGCACATGGATACATTTACTCTCCTTTAACACTTCTAGAAGTTTCCTTGATGTAAATAGTGAATATTAAATGCATGGATGGGTTACCTAAGTTTTAGAGGCAAGTTGTTTTGACTGCCTATTATCTAGTTCTTAGTTTAGAATTAGTTCAAACTACTCCTAGGAAGCTGAGCTCGACCCCTAGAGGTGGGGAAAGGAGTTAGATCAGCTATATGATGCCTTCTCATCCTCATTTTGATGGTTGGACTCTTGAGGGAGAAGCTCTATTGTATATTTTACTTGTATCTCTGCAATTTGAGGAAAAGGAAGGCCAGGGTTTTGCAGACATCATTGTGGATTCTTGTGGATTATTGTGTTGATGGTGTGTTTCCTACTTGTCATTGTAAGTGTGTTTATGTGTTCCATCTCTTATTCTATTGCTGCTAATTAAACAAAAGAAGTGATAAAGTTTGAATTCATGCATGCCATGCTCAGCTTTCAATTTTGTTTAATATTTATGTTTTCCACTGTCTAAAGAGGATTCAAAGTCATTGTTTGCCCTCTTTAGCTTCCTCTCTTTCTTCCTTGATCATCCATCTCAGCTTAAGGCATCAGCACAAACTCCTTCCTTGCCCCAAAGATCCACCTGCAAAAACTGAGCTCAATCCCCACACCCTGAATTGCACTCCCTCCAATTGCCACCAAAAACCCCAAAAACTTTAAATCAACCCTCCTTATCAGTTTACTAGCCTAATATCAGTGTTCCTAATTGGGTCAGCTCATCCTATTGAAAGATCTACCGAGTTTGACCGGAGAGAGCCTTCTCATACCCCGTAGGGCTAGCTACGAGGTGAAATGGTTTGATGTTGTCTTGAAGGTTTACCTTCCTCAGCCTAGGGTGAAATCTCAAGTGCTAACAGGGTCCATTGTTTTGGCGCTTCATCTCCTAGGGTTAGGTTTTTGGATATTTATTAAATGAAGTGTTATTTTTACTGCATCTCTGTATTTATGGTTATATTTGTATTTTTTTGCGTTCTTATTTAAATTCAGATCAATATGTCACTTTCTATCATAGTTTTGTTATTACCCGCTAACGTGGATATGATAACCTGCCTATGTCCCAGCTCGATATGCATTCAATATTTTCACTTGGTCTACACTGTCAACTATTAACACACAGATAAATCATGGGTAGTGTTGTCACCTGTCACAAACACCCAAGTTAGTGAGAAAATCCCTTAACCCCACAAGGTGTGGCTAGTGGAAAATTAAAGAGATGCGGGTTTCACCGATTCCCAACTCTTTCTGTTTAAGCTATCTTCTAGGTTAGCTAAGGGGGTGGTCCCTAAATGGAGAACTAAGTTAAAAGGATGATGTGAGGTTTCTAGGAGATGTCAAATTTAGATTACTTGAGATTATGAGCAAATATAATGTGAGCAATATGAAATAAAATGAACTTCAATAACCATCAACACATGAATAAAAGATTAACATATATAAAACCAGTGCCTTCAATATTGCTTTAAACAAATAAATGATACTTGCTCAAGAAAAATGAAGTGTTTCAAATTGAAACACAAGTACCCTTGTTAATCAAACAAAAGATGTTAACAATATATGATATCATATGCAAGATATACTTTTCTTTCAAGAAATGATTTCAAAATATAAAATCATTCACAAATCCAAAGCATGTATGGAAACAATATAGAGTGACTTGTAAAGGAAAAATTAAACTTTACTTGCAAAAGTGAAACAAGATGATACATGCCTAAATAAAATAATCAACTTATGATATTTGCATCAATGAAAAGTGCATAAAATAATTTGCAAGTAAAAATAACAGGATGTGTTAGCATGAAATTCACTTAAACTAAGATTGAGTGCAATTATCTTGGTAAATTTTAATCTAAATGCCTAGTCTAAATGTGACATTTCTTTCGAATGGTTTGAAACAAGTCTCTTATGTGAGTTGTGCAAGGGGCCCAAATAAAGACAACGAAGGCTATATTAACGATACCTTCCTTGGATTACCCAACACACTTGATGCCTCTAGCGCAAATACTGTGGATATGACAACTGTAAGGTCACCGTGTTAACCACATAAGATGTTCTATGTCTCTCAAGTTGATGAAAGAAAGGGGTCCCTAAGAAATTTCTTTCAACCAAGCTTATGCTTGGAGGTAAATTAAACTAAAATGTAACTATACTAGTAAGCCTAAATGGGATGCAAACACGTTTATTAGTACTTTGATAAAATGAAATGCTTTAGTTAAATAGAAATATGCCCAACAATATACCTTGGATAATTTCTCAAAATAATTCAATATATAAGAACATAAGCTTCATAGGCACATAAGATTTCAAGTTTCTCAAAGTAAATGCTTTGACAAATCATACATCAATAACCAACTAAAGCAAATAAATGAAATGAAGATGTATGATATGCTCACAAAATGAGCAAATGGCTTAAAAAATTAAATGAGCATGTAAACAATGAACCTATTGTGAGGCCGAGATGAAGCAAAATGTTAAACCCACTAGATCAACTTTTCCACATGAAATTAAATGCTTGCATGTAATAAAATAAGTTGTTTCAAAGTAAAATTCCAAATTATACTTGAAAGCAAAGAAACTTGAAATGTCAAGCATAAAAATGGAAACTAGTAGCAAAATTAAATCTAGAAAATTAGAATGTGATGGTGAGATTGTGTTAATTCTTAAGATATGCAAAATGAAAACTAAAGAGAAACATGCAAGATCAATCCACCCAAAATCCTCCTAAAATAAGGAGCAAAGGATGCCTTGGGTGAAAACCCAAGCTCCCACAAGAAAAACTAAGCTTTTATTAGATGATTACAAAGATGAGAAACCTTCAAGAGGATCTCAACTAAAGCTTTAAGAGGGATCTTTACAATATATGAGGCTTCTCAAGCACTAGATCTCCTTCTTGAAAGTCAAAATCAAAAAATAAAATAAGAATGCTCTCAATGAAGGTGTTAGGTGTCTCTTGATGTCCAAAATATTAACCTCTAATGGATAATGAATTCTTACAAATGAGAGGAATTATCATTCAATGCCCACGACCAAACCAAGTGAGATATTTCTCCTCAAATGCCCACAACCTTGCCAAGTAGTAGCACTCTCTTTGTCCATGACCTCCTCAAGAAATCAACTTTGAAAAGGGGTTGAGAGGTCCTACAAGAGAATGGTTAGAGTTTGAGTAATCTTTCTTCAATACCCTTGTCACCAACACTCTACCTATGAGCTGCAAAATTAGAGACAAATTATTGTAGGGAGAATATGTAAAACAACTAGATAAAATACAAATAATATACAAGAGACCAAACCAAATGATGGGAGTGAACCCTATCACTTGGTTTAGTGTAGAAAATATCTCAAGTAGCTAATATAAAATCAATTAAGCATTATTTCAAATGATTAAATTTTTTAAAATGATTGTTTGTATACACGTTATGCCCAAACGAATTCCTGCAAGATGCTTTTTTATAAGTTAAGCTATGAAAATCCAAATAATAAATGAGGGTTCCTTTGAAAGTGCTTCAAGAGTGGGTTGTTCTTCTAAAGACTTCCACTCATGCTTGATCCAACAGAAATTCTTCTACATTACTCAAATCACACATTAATCCATATAGATTTTGATAAGAAAACAATGAATTGAAACTTCTAGAAATTTATTTGAAAATAAACTAGAACTTTCAATATCTAGAGCCTACTTTCAAATCAAATGCTAATATAAAATATCTTTGAACTAGCACGTTTATAAGAATATATGGAAAATGAAATAATTCAAAGCATATAAATATTATACAAATAGATCACAATGCACCATGCTCCAAAGGAAGAACACCCATGAATTGACCCCCAAAGTTTTTTTATTAAAGCTCTTGAAAAGTGTACAAAGTAGCAACACTTTTGCAAGTACAATAGCTAGTAACAAAATATTACATACTGAGAGGCCAATGTTCACTTATATATAATATTGGGAGCTAATACCAAGGAAAATGGTGACAATCCCAAGACAAATGGGTAACCATCCCAATGCTCCTTCATGCAAATTCAAATTTCCCAAGTCGCAACTTGATTTCTTCCTTAGTGGCCCATGTAATCCTTGATGAGGGAGTTTGAATTAGATGAGAGGACAAGTGGGAGAGTGAAGTGGAGTAGTAGGAGACCACTCTCTACCTCACTCAAGTGAACTCTAATCCAATCTCACGTCAACTCATGGTATCTCCTTGAAGCTCAAGTTAAATTCCTCAAATCGTGGATCTTGTCATTGGAACTCATCGTGATTCGGATTTAAGCAGGAACACAATAGATTACAGAGATAACCATAAATATTGAGATGCGATAACCATAAAAATAGAGATGCAGTGGAAATAATACTTCATTTCATTAATGGAGAATATTGAAATATGCTTACAAATAGAAATAAACCAGCTAGGGCGATGGTAGCTTATCTCTGAGAAGAGATGTGTCGGCTACATGCCTCTGAACTGTTTGGAACTGTGTTACAATGAGGCTTGAGGGCCTATTTATTGTTGAGAAACAATGGAAAACCCTTCACATTCCAAAACCTAACCCTAGAAGATGAAACGCCAGATTGTGGGCCCCGTTTTTTGGGTAAGTTGGTACATCAACTTCCCGGGGTCGCGAATTGGTCTTACTATCTCCGTTTGACGCGCATGATAGCCCGTTGGAAAGATCTCTCCGAGGAATACGAAGAAAAAGAAGATTTTTATTAGAAAAATTGCTAGCGGTGGATTTCCCAAAAAACGTCGTTTAGGGCCTCAAAACGGCTCCGGAAGTTTAGGACCCGAAAAACTGCTAAAAATAGTAAACTATGCTATAATTAAGGAAACAGAAAAACTGAAAGAGACAGTTGTGGGGGTCCAAATGGGATAGGTGGGTGGCCACCAACATCCACCTGGATCATTCCTCCCCCCTTAGGAAGCAATGGTCCCCATTGCGTTGAGTTCCTCCCTGAGATGAGGAAGCTTCTGCTGAGCTGGGTCTCTGGTGAGCTGTTCTGCAATCTCTGATGTGTCCAGAAATGGTGGGTAGCATGGTCGGCGATGGTCCACATTAAACACTCGGTGCAAGCGAAGGAATGGAGGAACGCTGTGCTTCAAAGCATTGTTTCCCGTAGCCTTGTTATTGGTGTAATGACCATGTCGAAGTGCTCTGAGTTTCTGATGGGTTCTGGTAAGGCGCTCCCTCTGCAAATGTAACCAAACTTTGTCGTCCACCTGAAACTTGTGTGGTACCCCTCCGGGTAAGGAGAAGTTATTCCTGTGTTCTGTCACGACTGTATCCCTCTGTTGCTGCTGCTGTGTGGAGGAACCCTTCGCGGGGGCCATGGATGTAGCAACGATCTTCCCCTTATTTTGGGAGCGAACCAGACAGAAAATAAATTTCCTAGTCTGTGAGATGAGCTTGCTGCCTTTCTTAGCAGTAATCAAAGAGGTGGCGGTAGGTGGGGCTACCTCTGGTATCCTGTATAATGAATTATCCAAAGAAATGATGACAGCGCGAGGCCTTGACTCGTACACAACATGTCGCCTCCACAAGTATGGCTGGCCTAATAGTACATCACAAACATCCAGAGGTGTAACATCACACAATACCTCGTCTGTGAAGGGCTTGATGCTATAGGGAAGGCGACACTGCTGGCGAACTTGGAGATCTCGTCCTTCGTGAAGCCAACCGATACTGTACGGCTGTGGGTGTGGTGTAGTTGGTAGGCCCAATCGCTTCACGACCTCTGCTGAAATGAGGTTCTTTTGGCTGCCACTGTCGACAATGAATTGCAGCGGAGAACCCTTCACCCACATCTGTGAGTGGAAAAGACGTTCCCCCTCCTCTGGATCTTCGGGCTCATTTTTCTGGATCTTGGCAGTAGCGACAGTGGCGCTGGGATCCGCATCAATGATCTGCTTCCCTTTGTCATTCCCCTTGTCAGGTTCTGACTCAGAGTCGGAACATGCATCTGATTCGGAAGCCTTCAGCTCAGCCACCAGTGACTGCTTGGTCCGACACTCACTTGTGTTATGAGTGGGACTCTTGTGGAACTCACACCACTTTCCTGTGTCCTTCTTCGGCTTCGTGGTGTTGTTCTTTTCTGATGGGTTGTCTTGGGTCACCCCGCCTTGGCTTTGTCCTTTGGGCTTTTGATTTGCAGATCCAAAGTCTCGCTTCTTCTGTTTGAACTTTTGCTCGATTTTGACAACGTATCGGTATGCTGTGCCGAGTGAGGAGATGTTCAAGAACTCCATCTCTTCCTGGATGTATCTGTGTAGGAAGCCACGGTATTTGAGTACCAGATGCAGCTTAGAATCTTTGATACCCAATTGTGTGCGAAGGGTATGAAAAATGTTTGTGAACTCCGGCACATCTTGGTCTCGTCCCTGCCGTAGGGTGGTCCATTTGATGTATTTGTCCTCATAGCTTTTGACAGGGTAGTACTGCTCCTTGATGGCATCCCGGAAGTCATTCCAAGTGGGTGCGGCTGAAAACAGTGAGCCTGTACTTTCATCTTTCTGTTTGCAGTAGGTTTCCCACCAGTCCTTGACGTGGGGGGCTGCTTTGAGAAGAGCGAAAACAATCTTTTCCCGACTCGAAAATTCATGAACAGAAAAATAACCCTCTAGCAGATTTAACCATTTATCTACGGCATCTGCGTCTATCTGACCCTCGAATATGGGGATTTCAAAATTAACTTGTACCTTAAAGGATGTGGCGTTTCCAGAGTAGCTGCTGGAAGCCGATGCGTTGCTTCTGGGTAGCTGCTGAAGGATCTGGGCAAAGCTGTCCATCATCGCGTTCTGTTGTCGCTTGAGGGCTTCTTCGAGCAAGATTTTGATGGGATCTCCTGCCCCCTCGTCTTTCTTCTCATCCACCATGGGAGGCCGTCGGGATATGCGAGGCTGGTCTTGCAAAGGTTCAACCAGTTCAAGCTCTAACTCCTTATATCCCGACCTTGTTGGGGACATGCAAAGAAAAACAGAGAAAAAGCAGACCGCTCTGATACCACTGATCCGGATTTAAGCAGGAACGCAATAGATTACAGAGATAACCATAAATATAGAGATGCGATAACCATAAAAATAGAGATGCAGCGGAAATAATACTTCATTTCATTAATGGAGAATATTGAAATATGCTTACAAATAGAAATAAACAAGCTAGGGCGATGGTAGCTTATCTCTGAGAAGAGATGTGTCGGCTACATGCCTCTGAACTGTTTCGAACTGTGTTACAATGAGGCTCGAGGGCCTATTTATTGTTGAGAAATAATGGAAAACCCTTCACATTCCAAAACCTAACCCTAGAAGATGAAACGCTAGATTGTGGGCCCCGTTTTTTGGGTAAGTTGGTACATCAACTTCCCGGGGTCGTGAATTGGTCGTACTATCTCCGTTTGACGCGCATGATAGCCCGTTGGAAAGATCTCTCCGAGGACTACGACGGAAAAGACGATTTTTATTAGAAAGATCGCTGGCTGTGGATTTCCCAAAAAACGTCGTTTAGGGCCTCAAAACGGCTCCGGAAGTTTAGAACCCGAAAAACTGCTAAAAATAGTAAACTATGCTATAATTAAGGAAACTGAAAAACTGAAAGAGACAGTTGTGGGGGTTCAAATGGGATAGGTGGGTGGCCACCAACATCCACCTGGATCACATCGTCTTCTCCACAAAAAAAATCAATTTTCTTTATTTGTGGCTTATGTGGAGTCCACATCACTTCATAAATCAACTTTAACTGTTAGATAATTTTCCACTTCATTTTCACATCATTTGAGTATGTGTGGATATTTATTTTTTCCATTTATTTCATTATTGGGCTAATTTATTCCCACATTTTCGAGTAAACTTAGGAAAAGTAGTTTCTGAGGGTGTAAAACTTATTTTTACCCCTAAAAATGTGTCCTATTATACCATTGAGGGTGAGAGGTGTAATTTTGAGCACACATACCCCATACAACTTATCTAGACATCACTTATTACATATTACATTCATATTTTATTCAAATTTACGCCTTGCTAGAAATTAAAAAAATTAAAAAATGACCCCTAGACCTAATCAAATTCCACGAAATTTTGATGAGTGATATAGTATGGTAATATAAAATGAATCTAGACACTAGGACCCACCTAAGGCTCTACCCTCAAGCCGTACTTTGGATTTGGGGGTATGCTTGGAGGAAAAAACCCAATTAATTATTAAATTCTTGGAGGAAAATGATAATTAACCAAGTGAAAAAAACTCCCAGAGTAGACTCACTTGATGGTAAGGTCCCAAGCTACGTAGGCCTGTTACATGACTCAAACGCATCATACTATCATCACTTTACATCATCCCTATAGGGCTTGTGGAATCTGAGTACAATAGAAGGAGATGAGAAGAAGAAGTAGAGTTGAAAAAATCTAGTGATATGATGATATCTGATGGTACAAGTAGCCTTTTGTACATCCTTGGGCATGGAGTCTTCAAAACATCTTCAGGTGCCACTCTAGTGATCAAAATTTAGCTCCACATGGGGATGCATGTTAGATAAGAGGTGATAGTATACAAGAACCTAGAATCTACATCCACCAACCAAAGACATATATCATAAGCATCCATTCAAAATATCATCATATGAAATCAAGTACAAAAATGAATAAATGGAAATTTATTCTAAGAGCATAAATGACAATTTATTCATGAAATGAAACTACTTAACCGAAATGAAAAGGGATAAGGTTAGAAATACAATACAAAAGATTCCCCATGGCATTAGATATTCTCTTTGTAGGACAATTTGAGCTGTTGTCCATTGATAGGTAGCTCAAGTGATTATCCGTCCAAAGTGATCAAATGGTAGGAATTAAATTCAACTGCTTCTCTGATAATGTATGGTCCAAGGCACAAACTGTCAAACTTACCATGGTTACATAGTGTTATAGACATTTTTGTGCCTTACAGCTATAAGCATGAAATGTCCATAATCTAAGGGATCCAAAGTCCCTAAACATGTTTTTCCTACCCCTAGAGGAACAAGGCTAACAAACCACAGCAATTCACAGAAGTTCTCCACCAGAAACTGCTCAAAAACAAGTCAATTCAGGATCAATTCAGAGGCTCCACTAGCTGTCTACGCTGAAATGCAGAGATTACACTGGCTAGGTGCACTGCAACGTAGGTAGAAGCACTACCAGGGTGCGCTGAGCGGGAAGTGACAAATGGCAAGTTCATTCAACGAGGTGGAAAGATCCTGGAAGCTTCAAGAATCTTCTCCAATGACACTTGCCTCAATGAATTCGACTAGTGATGAGTAAGAGGCTCTTAGTCTCCAAGTGGAAGCAAGAACTGACAGAGGGAGAGGACACTAGTCAGATCCCAAGCTGACTCATCCTCTCTCCAAACATCTATATATGGATCTCTCCTCCATGAGATCCAGGAGGCTGGAATTTTGTTATTGCAATGAATTGCTGTTGGTTTGAGATTGGAATCATTGGGTGCTTAATGCTTTGAAGGAAGGTGAAGATAGGAATTTCATTTGCTGGGGAGGAGATGCTGGATTGGAGCCATCTTGGTTGTATCTCCTCCTGAACCTTGTTATTCATCAATAAAGCTATCTTGGTTTCTCCTATATACTGATGTATCTTTGATGTATGATTGCATTAGTATGTTTAGTTTATTTCTAATCCTGAACTAGTTATGAATATGAATCTATGTCTTTGTGTAGTGTTCTCTTCTTTTGATCTTGTAGAAACCTGTTGAAGCTGGGCGAGTGAGAAGGCAAGTAGCTGGGAACTCTCAAAGAGAAGAGAAACCGGATCGAGGGACAAACGGAAGACACCGGTTAGTCCATCCATCTCTCTTCATTCTTAATTCATAAAGGAAGAATACTAGAATAGCTGTTTCTGTTTGTTGCTAAGGCACTGTCACACCTTAGGTGGATAGGATCGTCCTGCATAGGCATTTTTCCCCACAACACATAGATTTTCATTCTTGCGATCCCATAACAAAACCATATCACTGTTAGAGACATTTCTATTCCTAGATGATTTTTCAAAATTTATTTTAACCTTTGATTGACTTTTACAACAATTTTTAAAGGCTGTTCTCCAAGTTTCATCCAATTCTACAATTTGGTCAATTCTATTTTTTACAACATCCTTTTCAGATGTAAAGTTTTGTAGAAGTTGGTAATATGGTAGCCTTAAGTGCACGGGAAGGATGAAATCCAAACCATAAACTAAGTCAAAGGGACTCTTTCCTGTTGAACTCTTTTTTTTAATCCTATCAACCAACAAAGAATATTTAATTTTGTTATCCCCTACTATATTCTTGATGATGGTAATCATATTTTTATTGCTAGACTTAGCTAGGCCATTACCCTAAGGATAGTAGTTTGAGGAATGGGATAAGACAATACCATACTTAGAGCAAAATTACAAAAATTTAGCAGAGCTAAAAGCCTTGGCATTCTCAGTTGTGATCTTGGTAGGGACACAAAAATGAGTGATAATGTTATCTTCAAGAAAATCCATCACTACTTTTCAGTGGTGTGTCTTATAGGGATGGCTTCTACCCATTTAGTAAAATAATCAGTAGCAGTCAAAATCCATGAGTAACCATTACTTGAATTTTCATTAAATTTCCCTATAAATTCAATCCCCCAATGTTGGAAGGGCGTTATGATCAATGTTGTCTTTGTCAACCATTTTTTCACCCACACACTTCTTGATTGTACCTCTTAGTGGCACTCCTTCCTTCTGTTGCATCTGATACTTGAAATATGACATTTAAAATGTCCTAATGTACCTCTGCATGGCTTCTCCATCTTGTAATCAAATCGCCTGATCTTTTCAACCACATTAAACATTGGGAATGGGTTCCTGAGAGTTTCCATGATAAGGAATAAATCCTCAGTTCATCTGCACACTCCAACAAGGCTCCCCATGACTATTCATGGCTCACAGGGATTGATAGGTACTTTAGCATGACATATTTGTTCTTCATTTAATTCAATAAGGTTTGCATGAGGATTTTAGAGGTGGATTACTTCTCAGCTCATGACAAGCTCCATTAAATCATTTGTCCAATCGTGGTCCTTGCTACCTTGACTCAATGATCTCTATAGTAGCCATTACTCATGCAACACCAACCTTACCAAGAACATGTACTTAGTTACCGACTCATTCATCCTTGACTTCTTGTGTGCTGCAATATCAGAGCCCAATCATTTCATAACTTTATTAAGAAGAAGTTACGATATTACAAGATCTTGATCCTAGCATTTAGCTCCTTTTACTTATCACCTTCTTGTTTTTTCTCCATGGGACCGGGATCTATGACCGACAGCTTAATACACCTATGTATTGGAATTTCGGAGCTCCCGCATATCGTAACTTTATATTAACATGAGATTACGATATTTTGAGATCCCAATTGGCCTTTAGCCCTTTTTCTTAGCTCCTTCTTGTTTTTCCTCCATGAGACCGGGAGCTGTGACCGACATCATAGCACTTAGGTGTTAATCCCTTCAGGAACCTACCGGGGGCCTATATCCTTGTGTATTTTCTCTCTGCCCTTAGTTCTTTTAGCTTCCACGACCAATCATCAATCAACATTGGAGCTCCCAGGCATCAAATTTTTTTCTCAAAATGAAATTATAGCAAAGTTCCATAATTTCCAAACTACGATATGATCCATAGCACTTAGGTGCTAAACCTTGCTCTACGCCTTTATTTCTTTGGGTCTCCATGACCATACTCCAGTCACATCGAAAGCCCCCTGTATCAGAGTCTTTCTCAAATGTCAATTATAGCGTAGTTATGAAATATTTGGGGTCTGAAATACCCACTTGGCATCTCCCTAGTGGTGACATGTGTCATCTAGATTTTCCCCATTAGGCCACCCCATGGTGTTGATTTTGACTGCCATGTGTCCTCCATACTACCACATCATGTTGATGTCATCTGCCACTTTCAGCTCCGAGGGCTAATCACCTGTTGCCTTGTGTCTTGTTAGAGGAGAGAGAAAGGGTCCCTTAGTCCTTTGGTTTTGCAACTAATTCCTTTGTAATCTCTACTCCCCACAACCCTCGACGCTTTCAAAAGAATGCAATTAACAAGGAGTTACGAAACTCTAAAATTTCGATGTACCAAACCTCCGAGTTTTCGATATGCTATCCTTCTGATATTTGGGGTTTCAATGTTCTGCTTTCTTCCTAATATTCCGCCTGCTCCAATATCTCGAGGCTTCGACCTCTAAAATTTGGTCTTCTGATATTTCAGCCTTTCGAGATTTAGCCCTTCCGATGTCTTGAGGTCCGGGGTTCCAAAATTCACAGTCCGAAATTCAGCCTGCTTTCGATATTCAAAATTCGGCCTACTCCTAAGAACTTCAAGTTCCTTACTTCAACTATTAATAAATTTTGAACCAAAGATCCATTCATGGACTTCCTCATACCAATGG
Organism: Pinus tabuliformis; assembly: GCA_031772625.1. Lineage (NCBI taxonomy): Eukaryota > Viridiplantae > Streptophyta > Pinopsida > Pinales > Pinaceae > Pinus > Pinus tabuliformis. The sequence continues at coordinate 415,491,278 of CM062819.1, read as the reverse complement.
AAAAATATTTCCGAGCACTAACCAACTGTTCTAACTCCAATATTTCTGAGTTGATCTCTTGAGGCAGAATCTCCTCCAGAGTCTGGGACTCCCAACCATCATAGCCATCATTTTATGGCTTCTCCAATAAGCCTGCTACTGTGATGATTCTCTCTCAAGAGACTGCAAAAACCATGGGACTCCCCCTGATCTTGACACATCAAGCACATCAATGCTATCATCTACTTCCATCACAACTAGCCTAGTAGACATCAATTTTGTCTTGCCTAACATCATGCTGGCACATACATCGATGCTTATCTATTTGACATTGATGCCAACACGCTCGCTAACTGTCATGAAATTCCAACTTCCCATCTCGATCTCCCAGAATGACTATTGAAATTAATGCCAACATACTTACTTCCACTAATTATTGAAGGAGCTTTGTATATTTTCTTTTTGAGAAAGTTCTGATCTGATATCCGAGAGCCGATCCTTGGATCTTTGGGACCTCAGAAAGCAGGTCGATTTCGGAACTAGAGGAACAAGATGAATTTTATAACCATGAATTTCAAAGCGTTAGAGGCTCGTCACCTCGGAAGGTAAGGGATATCAAAGCTTAGAGAATGTCAAAATATCGAAAGTCGAATAACCTTGCTACTCAAGTAGTGAACCAAAACATGTAGTTGCTGGTGATGAGAAGAAAAGGAAGAAAAAGGAGAAGGCATCTAAAAGGAAAGATGCTCAAAATCTTTAAGATATTTCTTCCTTTGAGAAAACTATTGATCTTCACTCCAAGGATGGTGAAGAAGAAGACCTGGATGAGAGGCTGGTGAGCTCCAATATTGCAGCAATGATTCTACAACTCCTGGGACTCCCTACTTTACTTTTATCAACCTGGTAGTTCGTAACAAACTTGGAAGCGATGGTGCTATATGCAAAAGTACTAGCTCTTACTGCAGGCTGTCACTTGATCAGCTGGCACAAGTTCGCTAGGAGCTTAAGACAACTTCTATGAGTTCTTAGAAGAAGCTTTTAACTGTGATGGATGAAAGCTAACTCGAAAGAGGCTAGTCTACTTGCAGAAAGAAGATGAAAGCTGAAAGGAAACACAAACCCTAGTAAACCCTAGTTTTATCGATTAACCCTACTTGTGCAAGAAAAGAGATGTAAGCTACTGAAATGGATGCCATTGACTATTGAAAAGGTAAAATGCATGTGTTTAAACTACTTCTGAAGGTAAATATGGAAAAATCATCTTTTTGTATTTTTGAGCAATTTTATGCAGAATTAGTATGCATATGTTTCAACTATTTTTGACTGTGCAGAGGTTTATTAGTGAAAGGAAATGGAGTGGGCATTTGCAGGAGGTTGGGAAGGTGTGGAGAGGACCTAAGGGGTCCCTAGCACCCTTCTGGAGATTTCCACCGTGCTCAGATCTCGAAAAATTGCTCGCGTGAACTTCTACAGGAGGCTGTAGGGGATCTACAGGAAGTTCTACAAGAACAGGCCGAAAGTGGTTTTTAGAGGGTTGATAGTGGTAAAATGGTGGGAAAGTGGAAATGAAGGATGGATAAGGATGTTAAGGGGTCTAGGACATGGTAAATGAAGCTCAGGAGTGATGAAGATGGTTGGATTTGTTCAAGGATGAAGAAAGCAATGTTGCACAAAAATGTGGAAATTAGGCAAAGTTCGGAAAGTGTGGCGAATGAGGGAAAGATATCTTGAGCGAGGGAATGGAGCAGGTTACATGATGGAGGAAGGATAGGCTGGAGTGTCTTACAGGTGTTCTGCACACTACTTTCCAAAATTGATCCAAGCAAAGACTAAGAGAAACACAAATTTATTTATTTTGACCTAATCTGACCTAAAAACCAGAAACATGATGAACATAAGTTTATAGACAGGAAATCATGCAAGAAAGCTATGGAAATTGAGCAAGAACAGATCTAAACATGAAAACACAACTGATATCAGCTTTTCCAACTTAAAATCTAACACTATCAATTGCATTAGAAGGCAAAAATAGTGTTTTTGTGGCAGCAAGTGTGCCTTGGTCTTAGTTGATGGTCCCAAGGAGGGAGAAATGAGATAAAGGACTACTTGGTAGCCTTTTTGTGGATCTTTTCTGTTACAAAACTGCCAAATCAACCTGAAGCAAGAACAACTATCTTAATCATCAAAGACAACCTAAGTAACAAAGCAAGATTTAACCTATATAACATAAATTATTCTATGAATGCAGTAAAAACACATAAAAGTACACAAAGGAGGTACTAGGCACTTGGGTTGGGCCCAACCCCAAGAGCTACAGCCTCCTAAGAAAGCTCAGAGCTAGTTCAAAGCTGGATTCATCTTCATTGATCAAAAAATAATAGTTACATCACAAACTGTCTACAAGAAGAAGCTCGAAAATGTGTTGATACAGGGCTGCACTAAAGTGCGAAAATAGACTATCAAATGGCTAAACTACTAAGGCTTGAAGCCTTCCTACTTATGCAAACGAGGACTCCCAACAGTCCTCCTTAACTTTAGGAGCTTGGCTACCCAAAACTGCAGTTAATCAGCCACTTCACTAGACCTGCTTGGCTGCCCCTTGAAATCATCTTTGGTGGGCTGTTGAACTCTGAGCTGATGGTGGAGAACTCAAGGAAGGGGTCATTTAGTGCAGGAGACACCCCTCCTATAAATCCTCAGCCTTGTTTCTTCGAATTTGGCTGCCAATCTACTCATAAATGCCTGATCTTGGTAAAAAAATGTCCAAAAATCTGCAATAAGCACGTATTAGACTTTGTGGTAAAGTGACTATTCCCATTCACTCAATTAACATAAATATATTCAAAAGCATGCATAAAACTATGGATAATGGTGGATTAAATGAGAATAATAGGCAAAATGAGCCCATATAGTTACCCATTTCTGGGGCTTATCAGAGGCCATGTGGCTTAGGAGGTAAGCTATTTCTTTGTGATAAATGTAAAGAAACATGTCACTAATTATCTAGATATTCATGTGAATCACTTGGGGAGAGAGATAGCGATGCATCTGGTAGTAGTAATGAAGACACACCTACTTTAGTATCAATAGTGAAAGAGGTATCCTCTAAAGAAGAAGCATCTTGTATCCCTTTTCCATTAATGTCAATGGGGGAGATATTCTTATTAGAGAGAAAGTTGTGATGGACCAAGCATAAGAAATAAGGCTATTGGTGGCTCATGCAAGGAGATGTGAAGAAGCATGAGGATTGACCATCAATTTGGAGAAGTGAAGAGATGTTGACATCAACGCCAACACACTTACTTCCATTAGCAAGATAGACATTGCCAACTGATCCAGGTGGATGTTGGTGGCCACCAGCCTATTCCACTTGAACCCCCACCACTGTCTCTTTCAATTTTTCAGTTTCCTTATTTGTAGCACAATTTACTATTTTTGGCAGTTTTTCGGGTCTTGAACTTCTGGAGTCATTTTGAGGCCCTAAATGACGTTGTTTGGGAAAACAAGGGCCAACATGGGTCATTAAATAATGTTGGCCACTTGAAATTTGTATTCCTCGGATAGATATTTCTAACTGGGTATTGTACGTGTCAAACGAAGATCGTATGCCAAAGTTACGACCCCGATAAGTTGGTGTACCAATTTACCCAAACGAGGCCCATAGTTTGGTGCTTCATCTCCTAGGGTTAGGTTTTTGGATGTTTATGGTTTTACATTGTTTCTCAATAATAAATAGGCCTTTGAGACATATTGTAACATAGTTCAGAGGCATGTAGCTGCCACATCTCTTCTCATAGATAAGCTACCATTGCCCAAGCTAGACTTATTTCCATTATGCTTGTAAGCATATTTCAGTATTTGATATTAATGAAATGAAGTGTTATTTCTGTTGCATCTCTATATTATTGTTATATCTGTAATTTTTTGCATTCTTGTTTAAATACAGATCACTAACTGTCCAACAATCTCCCCCTTTGGCAGTGATGGAAACAACTCTTCACTTCTCCACATTGATGGCCAATCCTCATGCTTCTTCACATCTCCTTGCATGAGCCACCGATGGCCTTATTTCCTCTTCTTGGGCCATCAAAAAATGATCTCTAATAATCTTCTCTCCTCCTTTGACATTAATGGCAAAGGGCTACAAGTTGCTTCTTCATCCCCAAGAAATCACCCACTGTCAATGACCGAGGGTCTAGCCGATGTTGTGCATTCTTCTCTGCAGAATTATCTTCAAGGATTGATAGTTGTTTATGCTCTATAAATTGGACATATGTGATATGCTCCCTTTGAACATATACTTCATCCTTTTTAATAGACCTCTAGTTCTGGACACCTTATGGTTGGCTAAATAATGTTTCTAACAATGCATATTTTGTACCAACTAAAAGAAAATGATACCTATTAAAATTTCTCATGGTATTGCTGTTGCTACAAATACTAATCATTGGTGATGCATTGAGATTTATCTTCACCACTGTTGTTGCTTCATCCTCTATGCTCACTTCTCTTGAGCATCTTAAACACTTCTCCCCTTGAGATCATACTTCTACAATAGGGACTGCTGCTTAAATAATACCAATTGCACCAAGAAATTGATACAAATTGAATGCTATACCAGACAACCTCTTATAGCTCTTTCTAAAAAAGAAATGTCCACTTATGCAAAATGGCTACTCCATATGAACCCATATTATCAATTGACATAGAGATACCAAATAAAGACTAAATAACATTGAAATCTTATACCCATTCTTCATGAACACAAGACTGCTAGGCAAAATCAATTTCACAACTTAAATGAAATAAGAGTATTTCAACAAATATGAAAACCTTTCATTCTCTGTGCAATCTTTCTTCCTGAGGCTGACAATTATTGCCTGCTACTGCTTAATAAAGTAGCTCCCCCCTGAGTCAATGCTCTTTGATCTCCTACATCTTCTCCCTTGCATTTGCGTGGGGACTATTCTTGTGGACCTGACTTCATTGTGGGCCTCTTGTCATTCCACACTTCTGCTGTAGCTCATCTTCTTCTCTCACAACATACAATGTTTTTATGTATTCCCCTTGAAACCATGTTGATTTCTCTTTCCTATTTCTCTTTCAATGCTGATAAACTTGAAATAAACAAATATATTATTGTAATCAGCAAGAGGACTCAAGCATACCTTCATTGTTTAGAGGAATCTCATTTGTATGAGATTTTATGCCCACATTTGACTTATTTGGCCTCCCTTGAGGCCATTCTCTTCTTTTACTGGCGAGAAATAGAGGATGTACTCCCCCTGAGAAGCTCATCTTCCTTTTTCTTCCAAAATTTCTTTGGCCGAGTCTTGACATGAGAATTTATTTCGAGTTTCTTCTTTGACCACGTTTGGGCTTTCTCTTGGTTGCACATGCCTAGAGGAATCTTCTCATTCAACTCCTATTTCTTCACCTAAATCCTCTTGCTGCCCTTTTGGATTACAGAGGGGTGTGCTACAAGAGTAGGATGAGAATTATTCTTGGTTTTCTTCTATTTTATTCATCATATTTTCATTTTTCTCTTTTGACACAGAGCACTGAAGACAAACTTGTATTCCTCTACTCCACTGTTTCTTTATGTCTTCAAATCATGAGCTACAATATTTCCATGCATATGCTGAGAAGCATTCTTTTTCTTCTCATGTCTTCATCTTTCTCTCTTGTGCCCAAGATTGCCACAATTGTAGCATTCAATATGGCTTAAGAATGGGCAAAGAAATGTCCATATCTTCCAATAATCTTGTCACAACCTCTATTGTTTCCAACATGCCTTCTCCAGGCCACTTTGTGCATTTTTGGGTAGTTTCTATCCAACACATTTTTTTTTCTTGCATGCCAGCTACATTCCATGGCTTTATGTCATAAATTATTACAAGAAAAACAATAACTGTGAAAATGCTTTTGATGATAGAAGTTACCTTTTCTTTGAAGGATTTGTCCTGGAGGGGGAAAGGACCTCTATTGATTCTTCTTGTGCCACCCATGGAAATTTGAATTACTGCCTTGCACTCTTTCTTGCAACTGCTTATATCTCTTCTATTGTTTCCTTTGATGTTGCATAACATTCTGCTACCGCTTCTTCTCTTGTTGCTGTTGCTTTCCTTGTTGATGATGTTGTAGAACAAGCTCTTTTCCTCTGTATTTATTGCAATTTCCAATTTCCCTCACATGGGTGGTTGACCTTCCAACCTTTTCCCTATTGGAGCTTGGTTCTTCTTTGAAACCCAAACCAAGCTTGATGAGAGGTGCTTTTTGCTTGGAAACATCTCATCCAAGACTTTCTTGCTCTCCCCAAGCTTCTGATGTTGAGACACTTCTTTATTTTTCTTTTCTAGATCATGTCTCAGTGAGACTAATTCGTCTTGTAGTCTCTCATAGTAAGATTCTCTATCATTTAGCTGATTGGTAAACATGCCACTCAGCCTACTATCCTCTTCATGTTGAGCATTAATATTGACTATTGTTGAGCATTAATATTGAGATTTTCTTCTGATAGCTCCTTGATCTCTTTTAGAGTAGAGATCAACTTCTTCCCAAAATAGATCCTTTCATCTAATCCCTTTATTCACTATCATAGGTGCTAACTGAGTCACCACAACGATCTAAAACCATCTCTGTGTCCATGGAGTCTTCCACAGGTCTAAGGAGTATCCCTTCTTCATCACTACTAGGGGTACTCTTATTTTCGCCTATGGATGAGCACACTTGGGATCTATATTGTTCTTCTAAGATACCATCATTGGCTATTTCTACAAATATAGGCCTCTCTTCACAACCACTAGATGTATGACTATATTTATCTTCAGAAAAGGAGTATGTACATATAATGTCTAAGTGACCTATCCCTTGAGAAACATTGCAATATTTTCCATACAGACATTGCAATCTGTCTAACATTTCCTTAGTTGTCTCACAATTTCTTACTTCCTCAACATCTAGTTTAGATAACCCTTTCATGATAGTTTCCTTGGCTTTTGTATTGAACTCATTTCTCTCTCCATATATCATAGACAACCAAATGTCTTCATTGACAACAATCAAGTAGGCTTCCATTATGATCTTCCGAGCTGATAGTGTAATCCATTTAAAAATGGAACTCCTTCTACTGTTAGCGTATCTTGATTAGCCATTGTTTCTCTTTGATCTAGCCTCTAGTGATTAACCTATTCTTAAAGGAACTTGGCTCTATACCAATTGTTGGAAAAAATGTTAATACTGAGAGGGGGATGAATCAGTATTAAGGCTAATTTTAACTTTTATGCCAATTTATCTTTACTTATTCAAATTTGGCATCCATTATATGAGAGAAACCATTAACAAACCATAGCAAAATCCATATAAATCAACACAAGCATGAAAATAATGAGCAACACAAATATGACACATAGGTTTAATGTGGAAACCCTTTCGGGAAAAAACCACCTAAGCTTGTTGTTATTGATGTAAAATAAGGGTAGCTACTCTATTACATCAATTTGTTTGTGAGCCACCACTCACAAGATGTAACAAATACCTTTGATTGTTTTCTAGCAACCCCTAGTAGGAAGCACCAACTCCCTCCTTTTGTAGAAACTCAATCATCTTACCAAAAACACCATGCAAAGCACCAACTTCAAAGATTTGTTGCAAGCACCAACTTGCAGCTCCTTGGAATTATGCAAGCACCAACTTGCAGGAGACACCAACCCCCAAGCTTTGTCTAGATACCCACTAGAGATGAAAGCACCAACTTCCTGTATGTAGAATCCAACCCACACTCAAAAGATAACCTTCTACTCACTGTAATTGGCAACCGCTCTACCTGATATCAATTCTATTATCCTCAACCCCTGGCCCACATAGTATTATCTTTCCTTTGCTCATTCTGCAACAACACACTATTCTGCTTGACAGTCTACACTAATACGAAACACTCTCTACACTTTTCCCACTCTGCAGCAACATACTCACTCAGGATCTTTGATATTGGTCCTTTACTCTCAACACAGAAACTCAGCACTGGGCCGCTTCTATTCCATAGACTCTTCTCAACCTTTTCTATTGACAGGTTTTTCTCAGCCTCTCACACAAAAACATAGGATCTCAGCGTCCGTTTCCACTACATAGGCACTCTCAACCTCTTCTTTGCAGCACATGCTCACTCAGCCTTTCCTCAACAATGCACTCACACTCACAGAGCTCTCCACATAGCTCACTAGCAACTATGCTGCTCCCCCCCACATTGCTAAACTACAATCCCAATTTTTGTTCCTCTCCTGCGTTGTGATCAAAATTGTCTCTATTAGCCATTATTTCACATAAAAACTACCCGAGTGTACCTCTGTATGGCACTCCTTCTAGCTATTGCGTATGATACTTGAAATACTCCATTTATACTGCCCGAGTGTACCTCTGCATGGCTTCCCCCTGTAATAAAATTGCATGATATTTTCAGCCACATTAAACATTGGTAATGGGATCCTGAGAGTTTTCATGATCAGAAATAAATCTTCAGTCCACTTGCACACTCCAACGAGGCTGTCCATGCTTATTCATGACTCACAAAGCTTTGACAGGTACTTCAACATGAATTTTCTGTTCTTCATTTAATTCAATAAGACATGCATGAGGATATCAGAGGTGACTTACTTCTCAGCTCATGACAACCTCCATTAAATCATCCATCCAATCGTGGTCCTCGCTACCTTGATTTAAAAATCTATGCAGTCACCATCACTCCTACGACACCAACCTTACCAAGAAAATTTGCTTAGTTGCCGACTCATTCATCCTTGACTTCTTCTGTGCTCAATATTAGAGCCCAATCATTTTGTAACTTCATTAAGAAGAAATTATGATATTACAAGATCCTAATCCTAGCCTTTAGCCCCTTTTGCTTAGCCCCTTCTTGTTTTTCCTCCATGGGACCGAGAACTATGACCGATGGCTTCATACACCTCTGTATTGGAACTTCGGAGCTCCCGCATATCGTAACATTTTATTAACAAGAGCTTACCATATTACAAGATCCTGATTGGCCTTTAGCCCCTTTTTCTTAGCTCCTTCTTGTTTTTCCTCCATGGGATTGGGAGGTGTGACCAATGACATAAAACTTAGGTGCTAAGCCCTTCAAGAACCTACCAAGGGCCTATCTCCTTGTTTATTTTCTCTCCGCCCTTATTTCTTTTAGATTCCACGATCAAACGCCAATCAACATCGAAGGTCCCAGGCATCAGAACTTTTCTGAAAATGCATCTATAGCGGAGTTTCAAAATTTCCAACCTATGATATGCTCCATAACACTTAGGTGTTAAGCATTTCTCTATGCCTTTGGTTATTTAGGTCTCCATGACCAAACACCAGTCACATCGAGAGCCCCCTGTATCAGAGTCTTTCTCAAATTTCAATTATAGCAGAGTTACGAAATCTCCTGGGTCCGAAATACCCATGTGGTATCTCCATAGTAGTGACATGTGTCACCCAATTTTTCCCCATTAGGCCTCCCAATGGTGCCAACTCTAATTGCCATGTTTCCTCCGTACTACCATGTCATATTGATGTCATCTGCCACTGTCAGCTCCCAAGGGCCAATCACCTGCTGCCATGTGTCCTGTCAAAGGAGAGAGAAAAGGTCCCTCAGTCCTTTGATTTTGAAACTAATTCCTTTGTAATCTCTACTCTCTCTACTCTCTGCACCCCTTAGTGTTTTCAAAAGAATACAATTAACAAGGAATTATGAAACTATGAAATTTTGATGTACCGAACCTCCAAGGTTCCGATATGCTGACCTTCCGATATTCGGGGTTTTGACGTTCTTTTTGCTCCCCAATATTCTTCCTAATCTCATAACCCAAGGCTACGACCTTCAAAATTCATCCTTCTGATGTTCATCCCTTCCGATGTCCTAAGTTCTGAGGTTCCGAAATTTAGTCTATTTCTGATATTCGAAATTTAGCCTACTCCTAAGGACTTCAAGGTCCTTACTGTTGAAATGTGGCAACACAAATATTCCAATTTTAATTTGTCCTTGAATTAAAATTGAGAATTAACATTCGAATTTAGTCTCACCAGCTGCTTGAAAAAAATTAATTAGTTCATCTTGAATTAATTAGTTGGGGAAATTCAAGTTAGAAGTCTTTCGGAAGTCATGCAACAGTTATCCCTTAAATTAAGAAGATTATCCCTTAATTAAGGAGATAAGATTGAGTTGTATTTGAGTTGTAATTATTTAGCTTAGTTTACTAAGTTAAGTCCAGTTAGATTAGTTCCAAACTGTTTGAGGAACTAATTGTGAGTTCAGTCAGTTAATGCATGCATGCATCCAACTAGTGTACTCCAGATAACTGAAGATTCTCTCATCATTAACTCATGCCTGTCTATTCTGAGAAAGACCTAGTTGAGATTAAAGGTAGGGATAGTGTATTATCAATTGCATGAGTTTTCCTATAAAGGAAACTCATCCATGCATAAGGAACAAGGTTCCTTGAGGATTGTGCAGTTTTACAGGGTGTGAGATTAGTGTGAGTGATCAGTGTTACACTTGGTAACAAGAGGATCACCCAGAGAAAATGCGCAAGGAAATAGGAGGCTTGGAGGGCTAAGGAGAAGGTTTGTGAGAAGCCTTGTTTGCTTGTGAGAATCCAGGAGGATTGTACTGAGAGTTGGCTAGCTGTGAGAGCTAAAGATTTATGTAATTCTAAGATATTTCCAACTTGTATGATAATACAGATAGTGGGGTTTTTAGCTGAGGCTTTCCCCTGAGTATTCTTTTGTGTTTCATGTGCATTGATTCTTCTTTTGGTTATATGTGTTCAGCTTGATCTTGCTCAAATCTATTAAGCTTCCACAAGTTTGATTGTAGAAGTAGATTAAAGTGTTTTACTTTAGTTATATGGCATTATCAGGTTAATCTATAGTCAGAATTTTTACATGGTATCAGAGCCAGGTTATCGAAGCTGTGAATAGTATACTGAGAAGAGAATTCGAAGTTTGAAGTTCGGGGTTGTAGGTGCAAATCGAATTCATCTCATACTTCAGGTTGGTCAATGGCGTTCTATGGCTTGAGACTCAAGTATGCGTTGGAAGGAAACTCGAATTACATAGCATGGAAAGATAGAATGGAAGCTGTATTAGAAGACAATGGCTTGAAGGATTTCATTTATTAAGAAATCCTAAAGCCAGCTACAACTAATTCACAAGAGTTGGCTGAGTGGAAGAAGTGTGTAGCGAAGGCGAGACGGATCATCCTGGAGGGAGTTCAAGACCATATTGTCTCAAGTATCCATGGGAAGGATACTCCATTTTTAATGTGGAAGACATTGAAGGACCTCTACCAGAACAGTAGTGACCAGAGGAAATTGGTGCTCAAGGATAAGCTTCGGAAAATCAAGATGAGAAGGGCGATACTATTTCCACATATATGAAAAAGCTCACCACCTACATAGATGACCTTGGTAGTGTGGAAATAACTACTTCCGATGATGATATGGTGAGCCTCACTCTCCTTGGCCTTCCAAGGAGCTGGAATAGCTATCGGGACTCTGTGAATGGAAGGGAGAAACTGTCAGATTGGGAAAGACTGTGGTCGGATTTGATGCAGGATGAGATCAGGAGGAGCACACGAGATGGTTCTTCATCAAAGAATGATGATGAAGAAAATCTGGCCTTAGCAAGTAAGGCAAGGAAAGGGAAGGGGAAGGCTTCCCATTCCAAATCGGATTCTTCTCATGGAGGGAAGAAGGTTGACAAGTCTAAAGTGAGATGCTTTAATTTTCACGAGATGGGACATTATGCAATTAATTGCCCATCGAAGAAGTCCAAGAAGGGATCCTCGAAAGGATCGGAAGGTGAGGCATTAGCCTCTCAGTTCGAAGTGGAATTTACCCTCATCGCATGCATGGTGTCATTGATGGTGGGTTGTGTTTGGTATCTTGATAGTGGAGCCTCATTCCTCATGATCGGTGATAAAAGTTTATTCATTACCTTGGAGGAGAAAGACCTCAAGATGCGCAAAGAGATGGGTGATGATGGAAAGTATAGTGTTTCAAGAGTGGGCACAATTATTTTTCAGAAGGAGCATGGAGCTCCTCTCACCTTAACAGATGTGAAGTATATACCTGGACTGAAGAAGAACTTGGTATCAGTCACGATGTTGGAGGAAAAAGGCTACAATGTTGTCTTCAGTAAAGGAAAGGTATTCCTAAGACACATAGCCACAGGTCAGACTAAGAGGATTGGGATTCGAGTGAAGAATCTCTATAAACTAGAGGTAGATGATTATGCAGCATTGAGTTTGAAAGTACAATTGGTGCAAAGCCAAGACATTGGCAAGTTGTGGCACAGGCGGTTGGGCCATTTGCATCATGGGGCCTTGAAGATAATGCAACAGATATCTACAAGACTTCCCAAAGGTAAACTTGAGCAAGTTGACACATGCAAAGGTTGTACCTTGGGAAAGTATGCCAAGTCTTCCTTTCATGATCGAGATAGTTGAGCATAAGTGATCTTAGAGTGAGTTCATACTGATTTGCGTGGGCCATTCTCGACGACAACAACAACGAAGAAAAGGTATTATGCAATTTTCATTAATGATTATTCTCATAAATGCTGGATTTATTTCATGTAGAAGAAGGACCAAACCTTCTCAAAGTTTTGTGAGTTCAAAGCTTTGGTTGAGAAAGAGTCAGTGAAGACAATCAAGGCCTTGAGAAGCAACAACAGTGCAGAATATGTCTCTCAAGAGTTTAAGGACTTCTGTGCAACGGAAGGAATTAAACGAGAGTTGACGACACCTCATAACCCATAGCAGAATGGGGTGGCCAAGAGGAAGAACAGAACGATTGTAGGGGCAACACTGGCAATGCTGCATGACCAAGGCCCACCACTTCACTTATGGGCTGAGGCATGCAACACACTGATCTATTTGCAGAATAGAAGACATCAGAGGAATTTTTCTCTGGTAAGGGACCAGATGTGGGTCACTTCAGGATCTTTGGCTCATTGGTATATTGCCATGTGACAAAGGATGCACAAAGGAAGCTTGAGCCGACAACAAAGTTGGGGATACTTGTGGGGTACACTGATACACCCCACAACTATTGGGTGTATTTGCCTACCAGTCGGAGGATAGTGGTTCGCAGAGATCTCAAGTTTGATGAGTAGAAGGCCATGCAAGTTTCCATTGAGAGGGAGCTCCAACTATAGGCTGTGGAAGAACTATTGGTTCCTAAGGAGAGGAGCCTCAGACTGATGCAGAGCAGCTGCATGCAGAGGATCCAAGAGTGGAGACATCCACTCAAGCAGAGTCTTCCAGAGATGGACGGAAGCGCACAAGAGAAGCTGACAGATTATTATCGAATGCGAGAGAGAATGTGGGAGAATCATCTTCTCAGTGCAGACAGAGGAGGTCACCTAAGAGGTACACTGGATACATGGCCCTTGTTGGGGAATGTGTTGAGATCGAGCCATCTTCCTTTGAGGAAGCAGTGAAACAATTGATTTGGGTTGATGCTATGGTGGAGGAGTATGACTCCCTAGTTCGTAACAGTGTTTGGGACATGGTTCCAAGAGCAGAGAACAAGTCTGTTGTGAGTTCTCATTGGCTTTACAAGGTAAAGCAAGTTGCTGATGGTAGCATGGAGAAACATAAGGCAAGATTTGTTGCACATGGTTTTTCACAGATTGAGGGGATTGACTATGATGAGACTTTTTCTCCTGTCGCAAGGTACTCATCTATCAGATCGATGTTGGCACTATCAGCACAGATGGGTTCCTCCATGGAAATATTGAGGAAGAGGTGTACATAGAGCAGCCATAAGGTTTTGAGACCTTCGATCTTGAGTCGCATGTGTGCCAACTCAAGAGCTTTATACAGGCTGAAGCAAGCACCTCATGCTTGGTACACTAGGATAGACAACTACTTCACCGGGTTGGGCTTCACAAAGAGTGAAGTAGAAGCAAACCTGTACCACATCATGGTGAAAGGTAAGTAGTTGACCATTGTAATTTATGTTGATGATCTCATATTGATAGGTGATGATCAGTTGATCATGTACTGCAAGGAGGACCTTGCAAGAGAATTCAAGATGAAAGACATGGGTCTCATGCATTACTTCCTTGGCTTGGAAGTGTGGCAAAAGGATGGGGAGTTGTTTGTGTCTCAGGGCAAGTATGCACATGAGATACTCAGGAGATTCCACATGGAGAAGTGCAAGCCCATGCAGACTCCTCTAGCAGGTAACTGGAGGAAGGAGGATGCTACTTCAGGAGAAGTGGTAGAGGCTACTGTGTACAGGAAGCTCGTGGGTTCACTAATGTACATAGTGAACACATGACCAAATTTGTGTTATGCGGTGAACCAACTGAGTCAAGCAATGGTTCAGCCTACCAAGATGTTTTGGAAGAAGAAAAAGCATGTATTGAGATACCTGACAGGCACATCTCAGTATGGATTATGGTATAGATGGACAGAGGGAGTGAAGCTACAGGTCTTCATGGATGCAGATTGGGCAGGGAGTCTATTAGATCGGAAGAGCACATTAGGAGGGATTTTCAACCTTGGGTCAGCTGCAGTTTCTTGGTATAGTAGGAAACAGAGGTTGGCTGCACTCAGCTCGGCAGAGGCTGAATACATGGCTGCAATTCAAGCATGTGAGGCCATTTGGATGAGGAAAATTCTTGTTGGTTTGTTTGATCAGAGGATGGATCCAACTGTGATCTATAGTGATAATCAGAGTTATATCAAACTCTCTGAGAATCCAGTATTTCATGATAGGTCCAAGCACATTGATATTCGATATCATCATCTTAGAGACTGCGTAGCGAGGAGGATCATGTTGCTGCAGTATATTTCGATAGAGGAGCAAGATGCTAACATTTTGACAAAGGCATTGTCAAAGTGTAAATTCAAGTTCCATAGAGACAGGATCGGGGTGGTAGATAATCCCTTTCTTGTTGAGAGGGAGTGTTGAAATGTGGCAACAAGAATATTCCAATTTTAATTTGTTCTTGAATTAAAATTGAGAATTGAAATTCGAATTTAGTCTCACGAGCTGCTTGAAAAATAATTAATTAATTCATCTTGAGTTAATTAGTTGGAGAAATTCAAGTTAGAACTATTTCTGAAGTCATGCAACAGTTATCCCTTAAATTAAGGAGAGTATCCCTTAATTAAGGAGATAATATTGAGTTGTAATTATTTAGCTCAGTTTACTGAGCTAAGTCTATTTATATTAGTTCCAAACTGTTTGAGGAACTAATTGTGAGTTCAGTCAATTAATGCATGCATGCATCCAACTAGTGTACTCTAGATAACTGAAGATTTGTTATAGACATTTTTGGGCACTGCAACCCCAAGCATAAATGTCAATAAACCAAGGGCTCCTAAGTCCCTAAAGGTGTTGTTCCAACCCCTAAAAGAACAAGGTCAACTGATTACAGCTTCTCCCAGAAGTTCTCCATGAAAAACCACTCAGAACTGGTCAAAACTGGACCATTTCACCTGCTCCATAGGCAAAGTGCGTTGCATCCCACCTAAATACACACAGTAGGTGCGTTGCATGTCAAAAATACCTTCTATGGGGTGTGATGGGTGAGAAAAGACAAATGGCAGGGTCAATCCGCAAGGTGGAGAAACATGGAATCTTCCAAAAACTTCTCCTGTGACACTTGCCTCTCTGAATTCGACCAGGGATGAGTAAGAGATAATCAATCTCCAAGTGGAATCAAGAACTATCAGAGGGGAGACACTAATCAAATCTCAAAAGCTGACTCACCTCCCTTGTAGACATCTATATATGGATCCCTCATCCCAAAGATCTAGAGGCTGGAATTTTGTATCTTGTAAGGAAGTGCTGCTGGTTTATTGGTGTAATATCATAGTGTTGGGTGATCTAAGCTTTTCATGAGGTGAAGAAGGGCTTCTTGCTGAGAGGATGATGCTGGGTCAGAACAATTGGTTGTAATTCTCTTGGATATTTCTTGATTATCAATAAAGCTATTCAAGTTTTCCTCCATACTCTTGTATGATTTATGTTTTGTGAATTTGTATGGTCAATTTACATCTGATCCTATGTTGTTTATGATAATAGATCTATGTTCTCGTATAGTGTTATGCTTCTTTGATTCTACAGGTACTCTGTGAAGCTGGGTACACAATAAAGCAAGTAGCAAAGGACTATCAGAAGAGAGAGGAATCGAGCAAGGAACCAAGCGCAAGACAGAGGTTGGTCTCCTTTATTCTTCTCTCATCTATCTCTCCTAAAGGAAAACGAAAGTAGTTTTAGTTTTGTTTGTTTCTAAGGTAGCTACCAGCCTTAGTGGGATTAGCAGCTTTGCATAGACACTATTCCTGGTAACAAAATGGCGACTCAACTGGGGAGCAAGTAGATTGTTTATTTATCTACATTTGTTTACTTTATAAACTTACAAATGGAGCCTGAAGTCAAGCCAACTAGCCTTCGAACTGCATTTGCTATGCAAGTGCAAAGTAGATCAACGCTGCTTCAGTCAATCTCCAGGTTTTGTTTATGAATTAAACAATTGATTTACAAGATCTCTAATTGCCCTTGTGGTGGCTCTAGTAACCTCCTTAGATCTACCCCTGTGATTGATTTACTGATTACCACATGCTCGGCCAAAATCCCTGAACTGAACTGCAAACTGTGACCGGGAACCCAATCAAAGTCTCGTCCTTGGTCCAATGCACTATCTGTTCCGTGAACTTCAAATGCAGCGCACTTCTCGAGTGTAGTAGGTGCGTTGCATTTCAGTTTCACTGTGTTACAGGTGCGCTGATCAGACAAGGCCTTGTTCCTAAATTTTGGTTTCTGTGTTCACTCTTTTCAGATCTATTCAGGAGTTTTGCTGCTTGTTGTCAGTACACCTCTGTTTGAACCCCCTTTCCTTACTGTTATTCCACCTCAATTGTGCAAAGAACTTTAATTTTTTTTATTTATTTTTTGAGTCATTTTCAGTTCTCCTTTACAAAGAAGTAGTGTAATTGTACTGTCGTTTCTTGATTTGAAAGTGTCGCAAGTGTCGTTTTCAATCATAGAAGATAATATTATTGTTCTTAATAGTCGATTACCCTGTTACTCTTGTATTTGATCTGGATTAGTAGTTTTTCTAGTGTTGAAAGCAAGTTTTCAATTCCAAATCGCAAAGTGTTGTCATTGTCCTTATTTTGTCTTGAAAAGAAACTTGCTAGTAATTGTCGCTTTGAAAAAATAATTCAGATTTGCGCTTAGCTTTCTTTTTATCATTTACACATTAAGAAGGCTGAAAACAAATACATGCATGTGCATTTGCATTTAGACTGTTTGTCGGTTTGATTTAGGACAATGCATTTAGTGTGTGCTCTTTGCTCTTTGTTGAAAGAACGCCATCTCTCTTTCCTTAGTAGCTAGGATTTTCATTTGCAAAAAGAAGACTAAATGACTGTTTATCATCTTAGATTGCATTATAGGAATTGTACATCTACATCACGCGGTGAACCTGAAAGGAAAATTTCTTAAGCAAGATCAACTATAAAATAAATTTAATGAATCTAAAAACGCTTTGGAACCTAACGCACAACATCTAGAAGTCTAGGCTAGAGACATATTCTGACGTCGTAAAGCCTGGTAACTGTTGTTTTCACTGTTGGTTGGGTGATTCATCTACTTTGAGATGATAAGTGCCAGTACGGACTTGTGCTCCCACGTACCGTTGAGTATATTTTGGGAGACCACAATAGGCTTAATCCTTTATCCATAGGAAGCCGTGTCTACCGCCTTATCGATCGCAATGCACTGAACACATCATTCGGGAAGATTGACAGCTGTACCGTAAAAAGTATTCTGCAGTTTTGCGATTGGTTTGGTAATCCCTCTGTCTAGATTTCCAAAGCAGTCCCTTTCGTTCCTTTTCAGACTCCTTAACGGAAAAGGTCCATCTGAGCACTTGTCACTTCAGGCTCATTAAAAATCAAAGGTGACTAGAGTCATATTTTGTTTTTTCTCGACTCTTTAAAATTGAAAAAACAAGTTGTGTCAAAGCGTCTAAAATTTATTTTAAACGGAATAATTATCACCTTTCCTACGTTGGTCTTAGGTTGAGGAAAATGGAGTCCACCAACCAAGGAGTTTCCCTTGGAGGAAATCCTAGTCCCTTCTCCTCTTGGGGAGATGTTGGTGCACCCCATATGGCCACATTTTCGCTTCCAGGATTGACAATCGGCTTGCTCGTATGGCTTTTCTCAACCTCCGTCGTTCAGAACACCGCGATTCCTGATTAATCGAGTCAACAACTAAACGATTCCAGAGTTACCCCCCAACCCTCTACTTTGTCCAATTCTTCCTCTCCTCCTTCCTCTTCACTTGATGAAGCTGGTAAAGTCAAAAATCAAGTACCTGAGAAGAAGAAGGAAAATAAGAAGAAAGAGAAGAAGAAGAAGGAGCCAAAGGCGAAAAGGGGCAACCAAGCATCGTCTAGCGAAAATCCATACACTGCACCGAACAGGCCTAAATCTCCATGCGTCATTTGCAAAGGAGACGACTATCATCGAGATTGTCCTTGCATCCCTCGGATCTTAAGGGACTGGTCTCCTCGTTTGCACAACCCAGTGTTGTCAACCTCTGATGATCATGTTGAAAATACACCATCAACTAGTGAAAGTGAAGCCCCTGGACAAAAAGGAAAATGTAAATTTTCTTGTAAATTGTGTGAAGGCAATCATGCTGTCCACCGTTGTCCCTTCTTAGACGAGGATAAAAGAGTTTTGGACGACCGTCCGGTTTCATCATTACAACTTCCTCTTGGATATAAGAAACTCTTGCCGAGTCCATCACTAGTTGAAAATCCGGCTGACACGCCCTTGTGGTCGGCCGAAGTATCTATCATTGAAGAAAAACCATCTGAATCCATACCAGATGAAAGTCAAAAGGTCGGGGCGGCAGTTGACCCGGTCTTGCCTTCAGAGGTTCCATCTTCAGATGATACAGTCACCGAAGAGAACAAGGATGGCACCGTCCAAATTCTTTTCGTAAGCACAGACTCCGATGAACATGGGGGCAACTTACCCATTCCTTTACCGCAGGAAGGAAGTTCGTCAGATTCGTACCCGGCCGTCTATTCGGTCCCACCTCCAAGCAACCTAGTTGTTTCCTTTGACTGGAATCTACTTGGCAGACCCCGTTTACTGGCTAGTGTACCATTTCGAATCATTGCTCAAATATATAGAATGGTCATGGCCGGTACCATCATAGATGAAGGGGCTTCTGTGAGTATCCTTTCCTCAACTGCTTGGAAAGTGCTTGGTTCGCCATCGCTTTTTCCTGAAATGAGAAATCTAACAGGCTTTGACAAAGGAACCAGTCGACCGTTAGGGATCCTTCCCAATGTGCCCATTACATTGAGAGGGAAAACCGTTCACATGAACGTAATGGTAGTCCAAGGACCCCTGGATTATAATCTACTCCTTGGACGAGACTATATTTATTGCATGGGAGCCATTGTCTCCTCACTATTTAGAGTAATGTGTTTTCCGCACGAAGGAAGAGTGGTCAAGCTCGTAGACCAGCTTTCATTCCCTGATTCACGCATATAAAATAGTCATATACCATCCCTGAATGGTCTTTTCACGCAAGGAATGTCTCATCAATCCCCAGTCCATCCGCCTGATGAGTGCGAGTGATTCAGGGGACATGACTGAAACCCAGGGGGCATGCACCCTGGTCTGCTTCGGCAAGAGAACCTTGGGTATAGGGTTGATTTCCGCGAGGGATATCTGACTAATGTGGCAAACCTGTCCTTATAGGAAAATGGGAACAGACTGGAATAAGATACCTTTGTTAAGGTTATGCTGGGTGACACCACTCCCCTTTGCCTATTTCGATAGGCATCCCCGAGAAAGAATTTTATCCGCTACGCGGATGAAAATTTCTTGGTAACCTGGAAATTTTTCTCTATACCTGGGGGCATGCGAACCTTTTGGCGTGCAAGCAAAGAGAGACTATTTATTTTTTAAATTTGTAGGTCCTCTAACCCTTTAAACTCATAGGATTGGTCGTTTCCTAACTTGCATAAAGAAAGGATCCAGAGCAAAGCTTTGTAAGGTGCAAGCTCCACAAAAATGGCATCTTAGATGAGACATCCTTATTATATGACTGGATCGAGCAGTTTTAATGCAGACTTCATGCTCGTTAAAAAATAAACATAAGCAATGAGCAAGTGTTTCCCCTAGCGTTTAAGCTCATTTTAAAATAAAAAATGAACCAATTTCCGGTAAATAACCATCGTGAATGTAGTACTTCAGCCTTTGAAGCCTTGGTCGTGTTCTCATCATCACCTCCACTCTATATTTGGCCAATCATTCACCTCCATTTGATTGTTTACCCCTTTTGAGGAACAGCTGCGAAGAGTGATCCTGTTAGCCATCCTTGTAACACTGCCGTGATTGGAAAATTCCAAACCTTACCTGGAATCAGCTGCTACCCGAATTTATCACTCGTTCCTCAAAGACGAGTCTCCTTTAATCTCTTTTCAACTAACTCGTAAAATATGAAAAGATTGCCAAGCCATTGGCCTCTCCAACTCGTTAAAGTGACCAGAAGTGCTATCTATCCTTTAGATTTTAATCTTTTTGGACCTGAGGGATTATTACACAAAAAGATCGGCGCTTGTTTTGTTCGGCTCGTTAAAAGTACCGAAAATTCATCCCTTCTGTATTATTTTATACTTTTTCGGACTTAAGGGATTAGATGACGAAAAATGACTTTTGGAGTTTCCTTTACGTCCCTTTTCAGACTCTCTAAAATTGAAAAGGACCGAGTTATCTTTGTTGTTAAACTCGTTAAAACCTAATAGCGACAAACTTGTCCATAACAGACAAGAACGAGTTTCACTATCGCTAGGCTCGTTAAAACATAGCGATGGGTTTGCCCGAAGGGCAAATTATAGAACAAGAATATGTTATCCTCCTCAAGCTTGACAAAAATAAAGAGGTACTGGTCAGCAATGACTGGGGAAAAATTGGGAAGAAAACTTGAAGGAACTTTGTTGGTAGCAAGTCGCTCTTGAACATGACACTTTGACTCTGCATCCAAGTCGGGTTGGGTTGTTCCATTCACTGGTCACATCACCATGGTTCCATCACCCCATCCACATTTGGGGTTAATGCTACCAATCCATCATGTCAGTGTCACCGATATGTTCAAGAGAAGTCGCTCAGAGAATTCACTTGTGTCTCACCCACTGCAATACATTTACGCTCCATTCTTTCATGACCGCCACCCTGAACCTTATATCACCAGATCGTTTTCACCTCCATTAAAATCATTTGCTCTGTTCTATGTCATTGATGTGGGATTCAGTAAGGCCCTCCTATGATGGATCGCTTCTTGTCGACATCAGCTCATTATCCAAGAAGTTGATCTAGGAACAACCCTTTTAGTACTTTGAAGCTTGCATGCCTCAATGGCAAGTTTCTCACTTCCGGCGATAGGTTTACATCAATGGCCTTCGACCAAAAGATTTTGCGTGGTGTTCGATGCCAAGTCCCTTATTCACACCACGTGAATTGTACTGCAGTACCTTGAGGATCATTATCATTATCGGTGATTCCTCTCGTGCATGTTAACAACTTACATCATTGGCTGGTAATCAGGCGATGTCTTTCCATGTTCGACTCCAGAACATCTTTCACATGGATCGACTTGTACTTTGAGTGAAGATCGAACGAGATTGAAGACCCCAGATCTAGTTTCATCCATTCGGGTTGCGATATATATTCAAGAAAATAAAGACATCAAATGTACATCATTGCTGCACAGATAATCATCCAATCTAAGGGATGATGGCTCTACCAAAATCATCAGTGTACACTTAGATGATTGTCTGTCTCATGTACATGAAAAATGAATTCATAAAGCTGAGCATGGGAATGCCTGCCTTAGCCAGATCATGAAAATATTATGAAGATAATGTGTTGTATTGTATCTTATTACAGATCTCATTCCAGCTTGAAAGAACTTCGGATCCTCATGATAAAGCATTTCACCCGACATCAAAAAGATTAACGACCTCATGCTTTAGGGGGCAACTGTTATAGAAATTTTTGGGCTTTGCAACCCCAAGCATAAATTTCAATAAACCAAGGGCTCCTAAGTCCCTAAAGGTGTTGTTCCAACCCCTAAAAGAACAAGGTCAACTGATTACAGCTTCTCCCAAAAGTTCTCCATGAAAAACCACTCAGAACTGGTCAAAACTGGACCATTTCACCTGCTCCATAGGCAAAGTGCGTTGCATCCCACCTCAATACACATAGTAGGTGCGTTGCATGTCAAAAAGCCCTTCTATGGGGTGCGATGGGCGAGAAGAGACAAATGGAAGGGTCAATCTGCAAGGTGGAGAAACATGGAATCTTCCAGAAACTTCTCCTGTGAGACTTGCCTCTCTGAATTCGACCAGGGATGAGTAAGAGATCATCAATCTCCAAGTGGAATCAAGAACTATTAGAGGGGAGACACTAATCAAATCTCAAAAGATGACTCACCTCCCTTGCAGACATCTATATATGGATCCCTCATCCCAGAGATCTAGAGGCTGGAATTTTGTATCTTGTAAGGAAGTGCTGCTGGTTTATTGGTGTAATATCATAGTGTTGGGTGATCTAAGCTTTTCATGAGGTAAAGAAGGGCTTCTTGCTGAGAGAATGATGCTGGGTCAGAACAATTGGTTGTAATTCTCTTGTCTCTTTCTTGATTATCAATAAAGCTATTCAAGTTTTCCTCCATACTATTGTATGATTTATGTTTTGTGCATTTGTATGGTCAATTTACATATGATCCTATGTTGTTTATGATAATAGATCTATGTTCTCGTATAGTGTTATGCTGCTTTGATTCTACAGGTACTCTGTGAAGTTGGGTACACAATAAAGCAAGTAGCAAAGGATTAGCAGAAGAGAGAGGAATCAAGCAAGGAACCAAGCGCAAGACAGAGGTTGGTCTCCTTTATTCTTCTCTCATCTATCTCTCATAAACGAAAATGAAAGTAGTTTTAGTTTTGTTTGTTTCTAAGGTAGCTACCAGCCTTAGTGGGATTAGCAGCTCTGCATAGACACTATTCCCGGTAACAAGATTCTCTCATCATTAACTCATGCATGCATATTCTGAGAAAGAACTAGAGATTAAAGACAGAGACAGTGTACTATCAGTTGCATGAGTTTTTCTATAAAGGAAACTCATCCATGCAAAAGGAACAAGGTTCCTTGAGGATTCCGCAATTTTATAGGGTGTGAGATCAGTGTGAGTGATCAGTGTTACACGTGGTAACATGATGTTAAAATTGGAAACTAGGGAAAAACTTCATGTGGGTCATCTTATTCATGGCTGATAATATTTTTATTATATTCCTGTCATCGAGAGGTGTAGGATTGATATAAAGATCATCCGATTCCGATAAGTATTCATGGAGATATGAATTTATTTTGATTATGTAATTATTATCAAGATGACCTACAACTCATGTAGGCTCAGAAGCCCAACAATCGCATCTATTCAATCACCAACGTTGTGTATAAATATAAGAGGAATTTTCCTCATTTGGACTCACTCATCTCATCACATCTCTCTCTCTCTCTACTGCACAGAAAAGAGTCTCTTCTCTACTGTGCAGAAAAGGGTCTCTCTCTCACACATGTGAAGCTGGAAGCTGTTGAACCTGAAGCTGCAAGTGTATATCCAAAGTTTGACCAGAGTTGACCATCAGATATCCTCCTTAGAACTGCACTGTAGGTCCATCTGGATCTCCTCTGAAAGCCACAACTTTTGGTGGTGGAATCAAGTCAATCTGACGGACGGTTTGCAAGATATCGACTACCCTAGTTTGAGATGGAAGCTGCCAAAACTGAAGCTGCAACTGCAGAAGTAAAGTTTGACCTACGTGGACTAGAAGGTATCTTCATCTAAAGTACACTGTAGGTTCATCTAAACCTCCTCTGGAAGCTGCAACTTTTGGTGGTGGAATCAAGCCGATCCGACGGTCGGTTTGTGAGATATCGTCTGCCCTAGTTTGATAATGATGCTGCTAATGCTGATTCTACTGACCTAGGGTTTGCTATTATTGATATGAATTAGATTTATTGTACTATTTCTCTCTGCTGAATTATTGAAGATAAAAGAATAGTTGATCAAAGGGTTTCCCCACACATTGTGGGGTTTGTCCCTGGCTAGCCACCACATCTTGTGTCTCCTGTCTTGGATTGTTTTCTGTCGATCGTTTAATGTTCTATCTACACTTTACTTTATGTACATGTGATTTCTAATCCATGGAATATAATAAGAAAAATAATTACACTGTTATAAGCATAGAACATACCATAACTTAACATAGGAGGATCACCCTGAGAAACTGCGCAAGGAAATAGGAGGCTTGGAGGGCTGAGGAGAAAGTTTGTGAGAAGCCTTGTTTGCCTGTGAGCATTCAGGAGGATTGTACGGAGAGCTGGCTAGCTTTGAGAGATAAAGCTGTGTGTAATTCTGAGATATTTCCAACTTCTATGATAATAAAGATAGTGGGGTTTTTAGCTGAGGCTTTCCCTTGAGTATTCTTCTGTGTTTCATGTGCATAAATTCTTCTTTTGGTTATATGTGTTCAGTTTGATCTTGCTCAAATCTATTGAGCTTACGCAAGTTTGATTGTAGAAGTAGATTAAAGTATTTTGCTTTAGTTATATTGCATTATCGAGTTAATCTATAGTCAAAATTTTTACACTTACTTAGGATATCAATAACTTTTGATCGCGAGATCCATTCATGGAATTCCACATACCATTTGTTATAGACATATTTGGGCACTGCAACCCCAAACTCATATGTCCATAAACTAAGGACTCCTTAAGTCTCTAAAAGTGTTGCTTCATACCCTAAAGGATCATGGTCAGCTAATTACATCATTTCCTAGAAGTTCCACATGAAAAACTACTCAGAACTGGCCAAAATTGGACCATACAGGTTGCTCCATGGACAAGGTGCGATGCATATTGACTGCATAACTAGCCAGGTGCGATGCATACTAAAATGGCCTTCTGTGGGGTGCGATGAGTGAGAATAGACAAATGGCAGAGATAGTTTGCAAGGTGGATGATCATGGAATCTTCCAGAAACTTCTCCTGTGACACTTGCTTCTCTGAATTCGCCCAGGGATGAGTAAGAGATCATGAAATCTCCAAGTGGAACCAAAAACTATCAGTGAAATGAAACTAATCAAAAACCCAGAGCTGACTTACACCCTTGCAAGACATCTATATATGGATCAATCATCTGAGAGATATAGAGGTTGGAATTTTGTAATTTGTAAGGAAGTGCTATTGGTTTCTCTTTGAGACATTGCATTGTTGGGTGATCTAGCTTTTCATGAGGTGAAGAGGGCTTTCATGTTGGGAGGATGGCGCTGGATCAGACAGCTGGGTTGTAATCCTCTCTTCTACTACTTCTATCAATAAAGCTATTTGAGTTTTCCTCCATATACTTGTATATTTCTGAATCTTGTATTTGTGTATGCATTTGTATGGTTAATGTACATCTGATTCTACATTGTTTATGGTTATAGATCTCTATGCTTTGATGGTATTTTGCTGCTTTGACTCTATAGGTGTTCTTTGAAGCGGGACAAGTGAGAAAGGAGTGGCGAACCTCTATCAAAGGAGAGAGGAAACAAATAAGGAGCCAAGCGAAAGACTGAGGTTGGTACTCTATGCTTCTCTCTCATCTATCTCTCATAAAGGAAAACACAAGTTACTTTGAATTGCTTGTTTCTAAGATATCTACCCGTCTTAGTGGGACTAGCAGCTCTGAATGGACACTAATTTTCCCTGAAACACCATTGGTAAGCTCTTTCTGAAAACTGAACTATGTTAAATCCAAGAGTATTTGAGTTGATCCATTGAGGAAAAATACCCTCCAAAGTTTGGGACTCCCAATCATCATAACCATCATTTTATGGCTTCTCCAATAAGCTTGCTACTGTGATGATTCTCTACGAGAGACTGCAATAACCATGGGACTCCCCCTGAGCTTGACACAACAAGCACATAAATTATAGCATCTATTGTCATCACAACTAGCGTAGTGGACATCAATGTTGTCTTTCCTAAAGTCATGCTGACACATACATCCATGCTGATATGGTTGACATCGACACCAACACACTTGCTAACTTTCAAGCAATGCCAACTGACCAACTTGATGTCCCAGCATGACTGTTGACATCAATGCCAACACACTTACTGCCACCAGCAAGACAAACAATGTCAACTATCCAACATCCTCTGCTCGATTTGGTGGTTACCCTTGTATTCTAGTCCCATAGGATCTCCTTTACTGACCATTAAATTTAGGGTTGACACTACATGGGAAATCTTGATTTTGTTTGCGTGGTCCCGCTTCCCAACACCATATACCTCATTCCCTATTGTTCATTCTAATCCCATTCATCAATTTTCACATCTGGGTCCACATGTGTCCAACAGGTCCACATACGGTTAGCCTCCCACTCCTCTTGTCCACACCTTAGGTTAGACCTGGAATGATGCCTCAGAGGTTGATGAAGCTAAAAAGAAAAGAAAAATCAAAATTTGGCCAGTCTCAATAGGAAATATACCACAAAATGCAAAAGATGGCCGAGACATAGAAATTTGGCACGTGGGAAAAAGCCAAACAAGAGATCTACCCCTTATTTATAGCCATCACCCTAGTTCCTATAGGCCCTAGATGAGCCCACTACACATAAAGGAACCCTTGATTGTACAAACCCCTACTGGAAATGAGGAGAAATAACAAATATTTCGGTGGAGGTTTCTCGTGCCAGAAGAGTTAGCCATAGGCGGTCTAGCTATTCCATAGGGGACTGCACAGTGCCTCAAGAATGTAGTTAAATTTAGCTAGAGGAGAGGTCGATTTAGTTATCGAAGGCTTAGGTAATTCCAAAGGGCCGAAGAATCACTTCCAGAGGCATCAATAGGCAGGATGTTTGATTTAGAGGCAATTCTGGGTAGTTGGAGTTGTAGGCTGTGTAGAGGCCTGCGCAGGGGTATTCTGGGGCTAGTTTCAATGGAAAATTGTTGTCGGACTGCTTGTCGAGAATGGAAAAATCCCTTATTCATTTTTCCAGTATTTTCTCAGGAGAGGATCTCTAGTTTGGCTTCCATATTTGTACTCATTGTTTTGTCATTGAAGAATAATAATAAAATACTCATCTTCTGCACCAGTTTTCTCACATTGGGTTTTTCTTGGGACTTTTGCCCAAAAATAACAGTGTCAATTTTATTTTGTGTGTGTGAATCTATTTTCTCAGTTTCTAGTTTATTTTCCACATTATTCTTATGATGAAGAAATTGCAGTGTGATTTCTTCATTATTTTCCTGTAACAAAATAAACTGCATAATTAATTAGTTAGAAGAATAAATTATAGTTGTTGCATTTCAAGGAAATTTCACATGTCATACCAAACTAGAACTTTGACTTTCGACTGACGTTTTCCAACTTTGTTGAATATTTTAATTTGATTTCACTTTCCAACATAGTTTTCTTATTACCAACTAATTTGGATATGATAACCTACCTATATCCCAGCCCAACATGCATTCAATATTTCCAGTTGGCCTACACTGATCAATATTAACACAGATAAATCATGGGTAGAACATTGTAGGTAGAATACATAGAGTCACCAAACATTTCTCCATCATTCAAATCAAAATAAAAATGCACAACCTCTATGCACATAGAACCATTTCTCATTTTCGATTGATTATGATGAAAATTCTAAATCAATCATTTACATAGTATTTACCCATTACTATTATGTCATTTTCACACTGTCTTTGATTGTAATGTGTTAAAACTCATTCATAGCATACGATACATGGTATGTTAAGAAACACATGTAACCAAGACAACGTTCCTATGCAACCTTCAGATCCTTAAACCGCATACAAAATAAAAACAACCAACTAAAGATGCCAATTCATAGAGCTAACATACTTGCGTTGTGTTTCATGAGCGTGCATCCTTTTACCTGAGATGCTTCAAGATCATCATAAAAAGGAATGTCAATAACTTTTAGTCCATTTGCATGGGTGAGCTTGCGACTCCATGTGACTGGCATCAAGCATGTGCTATTCAATTTATATTCACCTTCAACGTGCAACATAGCTCACCCTCTGTGGTGAATGATATAATACCTCCTTTCCCAACACCTTTGATACAACCTACTACTCATTTAAACAAAGCCCACTTCTTTAGATCTTTAACGACACACAACATTAGAGAAAATACTCGAGAGACAATGAGAGAGATACTTTTTAACACATAACACAATCCACTCTTTCAACTTCATCCTCATAATATTGTAGCATGGAGAGTTTGAATTTTTCCTTGTGAAAATTTCATCTATTGCACCAATTGGAAATTATTCACCTAACTATAAATTAAATTATGCAGTTTATTGGCTACGACAAACAATGAATAAAATCACAACTGCAATTTTCACCATAAAAAATATTGCGGAAAATAAAATACTGGAAACTGAGGAATTATAGCACACACATAAGAATTTTGACACAGTTATTTCTGGACAACTGTCCCCAGAAAAACCCAACTTGGGAAAACCGATGCAACATATGAGGGTTTTATTATTATTCTTCAGCAACAATTCTGAGTACAATAATTTATATGCTCTACTGGCAATCTAATCTGAGGAAAAATGGTGGTAAAATTATTGTGAGAATTTTCTCTCACCCCATAACTAATTTCTGCCATTGAAACTGTCTCCCTAGCCACACGCTGAACCTTCTGCACCACTCTTTGTGTAGTACTTGCGTGAAACCTCTAGGGATTTCGGCCTTCCTATCATTGCCTCTTCTTGGGTTTGGAATATTTCCTCTTGGGATGCTACTAACTTCCTCTACCACTTGATACTCACTCTATGGTTCTGTCTTCTCTGTAGAATCTCTTCCACTGAGAAAATCGAACTGCCTGAGCAACTGAGTATATGCACTAGTGTATTATCCATCACCACTTCATCCATGCTTATATCTTCTTGTTGGGACTGGCCAATATTAAATCTTAATTGATGGCTCAAATAATTTCTGGATCACTCCACTTGAGTTTCTAGATGATTCTCACATTATCTCATTTAATACTGATTAATTAACCATATTCCCTAAGTTTAGACTTAGGAAATATTAAAAAAACAACCAATAATCTAATTGCAACACTTCTAGGTGGAATTTCCAAAAACGATTTATGGATTTTTGAGATCTCATATATTCTATCCTCTCCACAAAATTTTATGGCTAGAACACATCTGATGCTACAAAAGTGAACACTCCCTCTTACCGAGGAATGCATTCTAGTGCTGCACACCCTACCAAAACACTTTATCTTTGTATCATTTCCTATCACACTGCTGATGTCTAGCTTCTGTTTCCCACCAACTACTATGTAAATTTGATGTTACATCTGTGTTGCTGCTAACATTGCCATACTATTGTCAACATTGCATCTGCACTGCAACTCCCTCTCAGCTGTTGCTGTTACAACTACAACATCTGCAACTGAAAATCTATCCCTGCTACTGGAATAAGTTCTCCACCATACCCATCTATTCTTTGAAATAGACGAACTTAGCTATCCCCAGAGATTTTGTGAGTATGTCTGCAACCTACTCTTCTATGGGCACATATTGTAGATGGACTGCCCCACAATGTACAAAATCTCTGATGAAATGACACTGAATATATACGTTATTCGATTTGTCATGAAACACTAGATTCTCAAAGAGCTTGATGTAACTCCGATTTTCATAGTAGACTCTGGTCACCTCCATTCTATGCTTGAACAAGCTTAATAGCAGCTTCTGAAGCCATATAAATTTGCACATAGTTGTGCTTGCTGCCATGTAGTCTGCTTCTTCAGAGCTTAGAGATACTAACTTCTACTTCTTGCTACACCATGAAACCATCGTTGATCCAATGCCGAAGCAATACCTAGAGGTACTTTTCATGTCTACTGAACTACCTACCAAATCTACATCTGTGAACCCACATAGTCTACCATCATCCCCCTAGGTATCTCAACCCATACTTGACTGTGCCATGTACATACCTTAGAATATGCATTGCTACTAGCCAATGTACCCTCTTCGACTATATCATGAATTGACTAAGAGTTTTGAATGCGAAGTAAATATTTCACCTGGTGTTGGCTAGATACATGAGAGACCCAATAAGGTGTCTATGCAAGGTGGGGTTGACATCCTTGTCATTTGATGCATCTATATTCTTCCAGTTGGTGATCATGGGCATAGACATAGGTCTATAATACCGCATTCTAAACCTCTTCAGAATGTTTGTAGTGTATCTTCTTTTCCCAAGGAATATTGCCCCATCCTTCTGCTAGACTTCAAATCCTAGGAAATAGTGCATCAACCACAAATCATTCATATCAAACTCTTCTTCTAGGTTCCTCTTGCAGTCCTCAAAGAGCCTTGATCTTGTCAAAAAACTATCATCCACATAAAAAACTAGGATGAGTGGCTCACCCTCTACAATCAAATAGTAAAGGTTGGTATCTGCATCACTCTTGACGAATCCCATCTGCTGCAAGTAGCTATAAATCCAACCATACCATGCCCTGGGGGCCTGCTTGAGCCTGTATAGAGATTTCTTCAGTTTTCACACATGAGTGTGCCTCTCATGATTCTCAAAGGCCTTTGGTTGTTCTATATACACATCTTCATCTATCACCCCATTTAAGAATGTTGTCTTGACGTCCATCTAGTGAATCTGCCATCCCATCTGAGCTACTAGGGATATAAATAACTCGATAAAGGTGTATCTGGAAACTAGGGAGAATGTATCCTCATAACTTATCCCTTCTTTCTATGCAGATCCCTTTTCCACAAATCTAATCTTGTACTTTTCCAAACTTCCATCTGCATCATACTTGATCTTGTATATGGATATAGAACCTAGAACCGACCTATCCTTAGGCCTTGGAACCACCTCCCAAACATCATTCATCATGATAGAGATATACTCTTCTACCATGGTGTCTACCCACACCTGATGTTATGTGGCCTCCTGAAAGATGGAAGGTTATGCTACATAAACCACCAACACTTGGTACCTGTCAGGTTGTCTACGATGTCTTTTGTTCATCCTAGGAGTTCTAATAAACTCATATGCATCTCTCAATGTCTGATGAACCTCTGTATTGACTCAACCACTAGTGGTGTGAGGTTCAACTAGCTCCTGTTCATCTTGCCTCTACTACTTCGTCTGCTGAGAACTCCCTAGATCTCCTTCACCTGAGGAAATACTGGTACTAGTCATTATAGTTGATCCTTGTGATTGTCCTCCTACCAATCCCACTGGTTGCCCCAACTGATAAACCAAAGGAGATTCTGTTGACTGATTCAGTTCACCTGTAGACATCTCATGAGATCTCATGAAAGCTCGGTCCTCCATGAACTTCATGTGTCCTCTCATCACAATATTCATACTTCTAAGAATGTAGATCCTGTATTCCTCTGAGGTTTCAATATACCCATCGAGAAACCCCTTCTTTGCAATCTGATCCAATTTGGTACGATTTTCATCTGACACGTGGAAATAAGCAACGTTGCCAAAGATCCTGAAGTGACTAACTTATGGGTCCTTCCTTATGAAGACCCCTTCTCGCGTTTTCTTCCCCAATGCTCTATGAGGAGTCCCTTTTTGAATATACACTGTCGTGTTACATGCCTCTTCCCATAGAAACCTGAGAAAATCTTGGTCATATAACATAACCTTTACAACCCCAACTATGGTTCTATTTTTCCGCTCCGCTACCCCATTCTGCTGTCGATTATACGAGGTTGTCCATTCCCTTCTGAAGCCTTCCTTCACACAAAAAATTGTGAAGTCCTTATGAATATATTCTCCACCATTATCTGAGTGAATCACCTTGATCTTCTTACTTATCACATTCTCCACGAGAGCCTTAAACTATTTAAAACAATCGAAGACCTCTTCTTTAGTCTTGAAGAAGTAGATCCAGGTTTTCCTAGAATGGTCATCAATAGAGGTGACGAAGTATTTGGCACCACTAAGAGCTCTAGTGGACATCGAACCACAAATATCTAAGTGTATAAGTCATAACACACCATCTGCTTTGTTGTCACTTCTTGGGAATGTTGCCTTAGCATACTTTCCAAGTATGCATCCTATGCACACATCATTGTATTCCATGCTAAGTTATGGAACCCTTGTTACTGTTTCCTTGAGTCTCTTGATTGCTCCATGGTGTAGATGTCACATTATCCTATGCATAACTCATTTAGATCCTTCCTACCACTATTTTCACTACTTATCATTGCCATTGGAGAGTCGAGTTGCAACATGTACAATCTGTTGCTTCAGACTCCAATTTGTCTTACCTTCTTCTAGCTTGAGTGTTTAATAAACACTCTCTTCCCCATGAAGTGGATATCATATCCCTTAAGTTGTAACTAGGATATTGAAATTAAGTTCATACCCAATCTTGGCACATGCAATACATCTATAGTGCTAGTGCTTTCTCCTAACTCCCTTTGAAAATCGATGTTACCTCTCCCTACTGGAATACACTTTGTTCTGTTTCCCATCGTAATCTAGAAGTCCATCTACTCTTTGTAGCTAGAGAAATATTCTCTAACCCCTGTCATATAAGTTGACGCTCCACTATCTATATGCTAGACACCTTGTGAAGTTGAGCCTAATAAGCAAGAAAATTCATCCTCTAATCTGGAATATAACTCTGAATCTCCCTGAATATTAAATTGATCCATGGCCAAACTATGTGGTCTTCCTCTTACCATCGGCACTGATTCTGCTACTGCAAACAGTTGCAAAGCCCTCTATGAAACAGATCAATAATTTACTCTCGAAAAAACTTTGTTTCTTCTCCTGCTGCCTCTTGTAATTACTAATATATGGAAATCAATATTTTTCTGGAACCTGCAACTAAAAATTGAATTTGCCAAACAATTCATACTTACTAGCTAGGTAATTTGTGAAACCTCTGCGAATTTTATACTACCGTTCCCAATGAAATTAGTGCTTCTTCGATTTGAGTGACCATTCTACTAAACTAGCTCTAATACCATGTGAAAATTTCATCTATTGCAGCAACTGAAAATTATTCACTTAATTGTAAATTAAATTATCTAGTTTATTTGCTACGAAAAACAATGAATAAAATGACAACTGCAATTTTCACCATAAAAAATATTGTGGAAAATAAAATACTGGGGACTAAGAAATTCTAGCACACACATAAGAATTTTTACACAGTTATTTTTGGAATTGTCCTGGAGAAACCCAACTTGGGAAAACTAGTGCAAAAGATGAGGGTTTTATTATTATTCTTCAGCAAAAATTCTGAGTACAATAATATAGATGCTCTACTGGCAATCTAATATGAGGAAAACTGTTGGTAAAATTATTGAGTATTTTCTCTCACCCCACAACTAATTTTTTTCCACCAGAAATGCTTCCCTAGCCACACGCTGAACCTTCTGCATCACCCTATACACATTTCCAGCGCAAAACCTCTCGAGATTATGGCCTTCCTCTCACTACCTCTTCCCAGGACTTGAATATTTCCTCCTGGGATGCTACTAACTTCCTCTACCACCTGCTACTCACCCTCTGGCTCTATCTTCTCTGCTGAATCTTTGACACTGAGAAAATCAAACTGCCTGGGCAATTGAGTATTTGCACTGGTGTATTATCTATCACCACATCTATCCCTTATTATATCTTCATGTTGGGACTCCAATGGTCAATATTAAATCTTAATCGATGGATATAATCATTTCTGGATTGATCTCTATGAGTTTCTAGATGATTCTCACCTTATCTCAATTAATAATGATTAATTAACCATATTCCCTAAGTTTAGACTTAGGAAATGTTAAAAAACACGACTAATAATCTAATTGAGACACTTCTAGGTGGAATTTCCAGAAATAATTTTTGGGTTTTGGTGATCTCATGTATTTTAGCCTCTCTACCAACATTTGTGGCTAGAAACCATATGATGCTACAAAAACTAACATTCCTTAAAGCCCACGAGCTACCTTAGGAATACCTTCTTTTAGAACTGAATTAAGCTTCAAATTTTGCATAAAAAACCATGAAATGCTTCACATTGCTTCTAGATATGCCTCAAAACTCCAACGAAGAGACCAATAGCCAGAACCCAAAATAGCCCAAGAAACCTTTCCAGACCACAGAGGTTTGAGATTAGCCCTCACAAATTACCACTTATGGATTCCAACAAGAGACTTGAGAAACAAGCCCAAAAACTTCTATAGACTATCAATCTCCTTCTTTAGATACACTTGACTTCTCAAGACCACAACAATACAAAAAGATAAATGAGGCATGAGTATATATCCTTGTCAGGGAGCATTCTAGGAGGAGCTGACAAGCCCAACAAAATATTTGAGCCAACCCTCCAAAACAAATTTGAATTTCAAATTTAATAATTTTTGGAGCCAAAATGATTTTGAAGGGTTAATTTAATAATTTAGAAATACTCTTCATAAGTTGAATTGGGTTGTAAATTGTAAATGATTAATAGGACCATTATAATTTAATTAACTATTCTTGAGAATAATTGCCACTTAATAAACTAATCAACAAGTAATTAATTAGGGGATTTTGACCACAAAATGGGGAAGAAACTTTGATCGAACATATCTCGTTAACCGTGAGGAGGTATGAGGTGTGCCACCTGTTACCCATTACTTGTGGGTAGTATCCATAGGAGAAAAAAGTTCTCCTAGAGGGTCCCTAGCCAGCAACCAACAACCCCTTGCAACTGCCAAATGGCTCAATGTGCCATTATCTCCGCCACCTGAGCCAGCCATGTGGTCCCTTGCCCATCTGTTATGATCATATGTTTGAAGGTGGGCCCCCGACCCCAAAGGTATGGATTTTCATTAGTATAGTTGAGTGATTTTTCTTATCATGGAAACTTTGGGGCATGGATAGGTGGGGGGTTTTGACAGAAAGAGTGGGCTAGGTTTGTACTCTTGTTTCCTCTTCTCGATTTAGTGGTTACCCTTGTATCCTAGTCCCACGTGATCTCCTTTATTCACCATTAGATTTAGGGTTGTAACTACATGGGAAATCCTGATTTTGGTTGCATGGTCCCACTTTCCGACACCATATACCTCACTCCCTACTATTCATTCTAACCCCATTCATCATTTTCCCCAACTGGGTTGATGAGCCTCGGTATTGCAACAAGAATGTTGCAACTCCCAAGGCTACCAGATTTAATTATCAACCCAGGGTTCGTACAAACTTAAGATGTGTCGGCACTATATGTGCAGCATATAATGTGTCCTTCCTTTACTGTCATGATGTAATGGAGTGCATGTATTGAAGTCAAATCCTAAACGAATTGCATAAAATGAAATGTTTGAAATGGATCCTTAACCTATTGCAAGAAAGAAAGTAGAAGGAAATAGACAAAAATTCAATGCTAAATCATACCATGTCCTAATTAACTGCAAAGAAACTATGCTTTGCAATAATGATAAATTATCATGAACCAAATGCTACTATCTAAGATTGGAAGTAAGAAGCATCAACCATCACTAATGTGCAAGTAAATGGATTGAAATAAATATGTTTTTGTCTTTTTCATGCAAAATCAAGTATGCAAACTAATGTCTTTTGGTGATGTGGAAGGTGAATTAAGGATGTTGGAGGTTAGATGGAAGGGTTAGGAGATGGTTGGATGGTTTGGAAGACCCTTGGGAGGCTTTTGGTAACATCTTAGATGTTTTCCATCAATTTAGCCTCAAAACAGGCCGTTTCAGGAAAACCTACAGGATGTACTAGAAAAATACAGGTTGATCCTGTAGGAATTACAAGAAACCTACAAGATACAACTGAGAGCAAAATGTGAGGTGTTGGAGGTGATGGGAGGCCTAGGAAATGTGTGCGATGGGTGGAATGGAGTGGAAAAATTCATAGGATCACTTAGAACTCAAAACCAAAGTCGAGAGATGGATGGATTCGCTCAAAAAGCTTGGAGAAGTTTCCTTGTGAAATGATGAAATTGGTGAGGGTTTAATGACCAAGAAAATAAAATCCAAATTGGATGGGACAATTTTTTTATTAAATAGTATTGCTTAGGTTCCTATTCCAAGTGGAATCACTCAAAAAGACCTATGTTAACCCATGCAAAAAAATAAAAAAAAACATTACTAGTCGAAAATATAGAAATTTGAGAACTAGTGAGCCAGTAAATCTAAGAAATACCTAACCAAATCAAGTGAAAATGCAATGGGGTGATTTTTTTTATGAACTAGAATGTTTTTTTGATCTGATGTAAGTGGAATTAATTCGTTTGAAGCTCGTTAGCATGCTCTAAAAAATAGCATAAATTTGCTGTTCTTCATTAAAGAGGAGGTCCAACAATCTAGATTTGGGAATAAGAAGACTAATCAAAGAAAATCAATGATTATTATGAACTTCCAAAGATTTTCCAAGGATGAAATAATTCTTGTGATCCTACAAAATAAATTACATCAACCATTTAACTCAATCCTACAACAAGAAATCATTAACACTAAATGCAGAAATAAAAAGAAATAAAAACTAGAGATGCAAGTGAATAAGCAATGAAAAGAAGGAAAGAAAATGATACAAAAGGGCTCTGAGGTTCCTGGGATCACCAAGCCCAAGGAAAATTAGAGACCTATGGAGAAGAACAAGATTTAGAAGCTGAACATGACACCAATCTTCATTATTCCATTAATACGATTACATCCTTGCAAGAAAATACAATGGAGCTGCAGAAATACAAGCTCTCTCCAAAATAACACTAATGAAAAATCTCCTCCTAGAGTAAAATTTGACTTAGAAATCATTTGGGAATCATTCCCCATGAATAGAGGAAGCTTTCTCCACCAAAATCCCTTGATTAGTGGATCTAGTCCCCGATACTAGGAATTTGCTTTAAATGGCAGGGAACACATTCCTAGATTTTCTCAATCATTCCCTAGAGGAAAATTCGACTTGGTATATATAAAAAATGATTAAGAATCATTCCCCATGAATGGAGGAAGCTTTCCCCACTGAAATCACTTGATTAGTGGATCTACTCTCTTGATTAGTGGAACACATTCCTAGACTTTCTCAATCGTTGGAGTTCCACAATTTGTGCCATAATTCCATAATATCTTGTTGAATTATTATTTATTATTGATCCTCCAGTAGTAGGGAACAAGTCCCTAAATTATATCCTCCTCCAACTCTTCATAATCTTCCCAATATTCTCATAATATTCCACAAAAAATAAATAATATTAGGCACAAATATTCAATTATTCATAAACCTTCCTAATGAATATATTAAAGTTAAAAATAAATTATCTAATGCAAAAAGAGAAGTTTAATGTGCTGAAGGATGGTCATAGGCCTTAATTAATGTTTTAAATTAGAGGCATGGGCCTTCATTTATGTCTAATTTAAAGGCCCATCATACCCCCCTGCTGAAAGTGTTGCTCATACATTGAGCAACAAAGTGACCTCATTGTGCCTCATCATTGGCCCTGGTGGTCTCTCTCTTGTGCATTAAGAATCTTGGCTGTAAGCTTTGCAAGGATAAGCCAAAAAACATAATTGTGAAAAGAAAAATCCTTGTTTCTTGAGACTATTAATTTGCCTTCTTCCTCTTATTCAAGATGGCTCTTGATTATTTTTTCAGTTTGGCAAGGTCTTCCACACCCTTATCAACATTCTGCTACCTTGTTCCACCATTTATTTTCCTTAGGACTGCTTCTTGTAGGATTTTTGGGTCACTGTAATTCCTACAAGATCATCCTGTAGAAAACACAGTCCCTCTGTAACCTGAAGTAAAGGAGTGGAAAAAATGACAGAAATGGTGGAGGAATGAATGGTAATGAGTGGTAAAATAAAAATGTGAGTGACAGGGTTCTCTTTGTTATCCTCCTTTGATCATTGCCCGTCCTTCTTGCTGACCTACAAATGGAAATTTCATGAAAATGGAGAGGATGCTCTCTTTGTCTTTTTTTCAAGAATGAAATGGGATGGATGAATGATGAATATATAGTGAATATGAAGTGGATGGATGGCTTGGAGTGTCGTGGTGACTTGGCCTTTGCAAAAATTTCTTCTTTTAACTGTTGTCCTCATTTCTTGATATCATCACCCTTCATAATTTGATTTTTCAACATTGCATGAGTGAAGGAGTGAGTGCAATCAACTAGTTGAAGGTGGATGAGATTGCTGAACCATCCTTAGCTTATAAAACATCATCTCTCATGCATTGATAACAAATTTCTAACTATAGTATGCTCAAGAGAAAAGGTCAAGAATATTGCACACTTGTACCTACCTGATGGTTATTGTAGAGACATGCACGCTGCTGCTGAGTTGATGTTGATGTGCAAGTGTTAGATGGTGATGCTGATGATCCTAATGCTGCTGCTAAGCTCTAGAGAAAATTCTTTGACCTTTGGATCTCCTTTAAAACTGCTCACTACCAATCCTGTATGTGTTGTTCTGTATCCTGTAGGTTTACTGGACACCGACTTGTTTTGTCCATATTTCCCAGATGGTAGATTGGATTGAGCTAAAACGTTTTGAGCATGTTCTCATCATCATTATGCACCCCCCCATAGAACAAATTTTGGTCAATGGATGCATGGATTCTGAGAAAAACTAAAAATGGCTGAAGGTGATGGAGGCCGATATCTTGGGAACCATGCGCTGGAATTTGCTGAAATTTCTTGGGCATGTTAACATCATCCATATGCATCTCCCCATGAAACAAATTTTTAAATGGATGCACGGAAATTGAAAAAATGCAAAAATGGCTGACGGTGATGGAGGCCAACTTCTTGGAAACTGTGCACTAAAATTTGCTGAAATTGCTTAAGCATGTTACCATAATCCATATGCATCTCCCCTTGAAACAACTTGTCAAATGGATACATCGTTTTCAAGTCATGGGAAAAACAAATTTCTGCTCTATGTATTTTTGAATCCTATAGTAAAACAGAGCATCTTGTAGTTTTTTAGGACAATAAGGAAAATGAGTGGTAGAAGCTTGAGAATGATGGGTGGATGGTGAAAATAGATGAGGGTGATGGATTGGCATGGCCTTGGCCTTGTTGGAGAATTTGAGCAAAGGAGGAGAAAGTCAAAATTTGACTTCTTTTGACTAGGCTTGACCAATTTTACTTTTGGTACCAACTTGTTCTTGTTGCTTGCAGATGTTGCAGAGTACATACATGCATGGGGTAAGGATTCTTTTATTTTTTATTTTTTTGGGCCTACTAGCCACCTCAATAAGGTTTTCAACTAGTAGGTCTGCCTAGGTGCCTCAAAGGAGGTTTTCACCTAGGATTTTTTTTTTTTTTTTCCCAACCCACTAACTGCCTCATGGAGGTTTTAAATCAATGACCCAATTTGAGGCACCTCTAAGGAGGTTTTCACCTTAGATTTTTATTTTTTTCACTTATTTTTCATTTTGTTTTGCTTTGTTTTTTTCTTCTTCTTCTACCCTACCCTACTTGAAAAACAAAATCACTTTCAAGTATAAGAATACTTCCAATGGAGCCACGTGCACATCAAGATGACAGACAAAATGATGTGGAGGCTTGAAATGTATGCTTTGACATGTACCTGGATTTCAGAGACCAAATGATTTGACTTTGAAAGGATCAAGCATAGTTGAGGAAGAGAGTGATGCTGCAACTTAGTGGCTATCTGGAGCCATATTTCAATATAGTTGTGATGTCCTTGGCCCTTTTGCTGATCTGGATCTT
Source organism: Pinus tabuliformis (assembly GCA_031772625.1). Taxonomy (NCBI): domain Eukaryota; kingdom Viridiplantae; phylum Streptophyta; class Pinopsida; order Pinales; family Pinaceae; genus Pinus; species Pinus tabuliformis. The sequence goes on along the minus strand of CM062819.1, from coordinate 415,451,418 downwards.
TCTTCATGTCTTCTTCTACCATGATCTTCAAATCTTCCTCTTTTTGCTGATTGTTCTCTTGAATATATGGAGGATTTGATGGTAACCATGAGGGAGTTCTCTCGATATCTGATTTTGATGTCTGCTCTTCATCAATTGCAGCCCATGGTTCTGTGGTCTTCTTATTTGAATCTTCTTCTTTTGGATGTGGTCCTTCAATGATATCAAGATGATCTCTTTTTTACAATACTCTTCTTGAGCTATGGTGAATACCATTGATCTCAAGAGGAGATGTTTGGAAGTGTTGTACCTCAACATTGTAAGTGGGCTGAGCTACTTCAATGTGTGGGTTTGGGATTGGTGGTATAGGTAGTTGAGTGGGAGTGGATATTTGAGATGTATGTGGTTGGGGTTGTGGTTGCGGTGGAGATGAATGGTAGGGATAACATGGAGTTGGTTATGGAGGATATTGAGGAAAATATTGAGAATGTTGTGTATGGATCCCATAATTTCCTTGCCAACCTTGTTTCCAAGATTGGCTTTGGGGTTGAGATGGCAAATGTTGCCAAGGAAAAGGTGTGTTCCAATTACTTTGAGGTGGATATGCATAACCTTGAAATTGTGAATTACGCTCTTGCATCATATCAGGATGAATAGGCTGCCATGGTCCTCTTGGGGCTACATAACATCGTTGCATTGGAAATTGACTTGCTCCATTCTCCTCTTGGTAAAATTCCTTCAACCTTGGTAATGATGGACAATGTTTAACATCATTTGATTCTGCAAAACAAATATCAACATTTTCTTTTCCTTCATCTTGCATTCTTAAAATTTCTAGTTGTTTTTTTTTTCTCTGAATAAGTTTAATCTATTAGTATACAAAAAGATTACATGGAGGCCTAGGCCTCAAAAGTTCTGGCCCGTGGTATGGGCATTCTAAAACAACAGACATGATCAACATGTATCACGAAATTCAACAAGAGAGTGCTGCCCTCATAGGGGAAACTAGCCATGAAGCTCCAACAGTTTATCAACCCATAGTAACTAAGAGAAGTTATGCATACATAATTGTTCCCAGTCAAAAAACATAGCCGCCCACAAAGGGGAAATCGGTGACTTGACAAGCTATAAATCTGAAGGTAACCAAGCTGTGGCAGCGAATGAGTAACAGTGACTAACCTGGATTGTCGTCCATCCAAAAACATGCAAAAATGGAGATTAGCCATTTAAGTACCTTGAGAGGAGGGGGGAGATTCGACCACGCGACATGCATAGGCGTAAGGGTCGTCCTCGTCCTGCATATCATCTTTAGCACTGGAACAACCTCACTTGGTGTTGTCCTCATCCTGCTTATCATCTATAGCACTGGAACAGCCTCGCTTGGTGTCGCCCGAACCGGCTTCAACTCTGAGATCCTGCGAGGTGCTGCACTCGACCGCTTTCCTTTTCTAACCACCTTTGGAGGGAGAGCTAGGCCTTTTAGCCTCCTTTTGTGCCAGATTAGTTCTCGGAAGCTCGGTACTCATTTCAGGGGGCTCTGCTTTAAAATCAATGGTAATGGTGGATGTTATAGTCAGCATGTTGAGAAAACAGGGGAAACGGAACTGTGCAGTATGCTGCTGACCAGGGATGAGACTGGAGATGCCTCTTGCAAGCTAAGAAATCCCGCAACTAGCTCAGAAGCCACAACCACTTCTTGTCTCAGGGTAATGACCCAATGGGGAGTCCGAGGGAGGAGATGAGGAGCTCGGAGAGGTGGAGGGAGGGTGGCGCGGAGGACAGCCACGGCTCGAGCCATGACACCGCATCCTCTGGCACAGACGAGGCATTGGATACAATTGAGAATGACTGAGTGAGACAAAGCAATAAGTAGAGGGTGGGGAATGAATGGGCAGACCAGTTCAAAGCTCTAAAGGTAGAGAAAGGGTGCACGTATCAGGGAAATAGTCAGAATGAAACTAGAATCCACGAGAGCAACGGGAGCTCTGCGTAACATGAAAGCCCAAAATGAGGTCAATGCAACAGAAAATTGAACATCTACACCCAGTGTTGGTTCTGGAGCTATGCTCTGAGACAGCCGAGGAGCAGCAAGAGTGCAAAGGCAACAAAGCAGGCGTGAAGCTTCCAGAAGAAGCCATATTGCTGAAGAACAGACGCGAGCATGGGCAACTGTGCTGCATAAATGCAGTGGGGTGGTTGGCAGGCTTGTGGTTAATGCAGTTAATGAAGACGAGGACAAGAGGAAGAGTGGCGGTGGTAGAATCCCACACACATGCCCAAATCCTCTGTCACATATCATTCCCTCTAATCACCCGCATCCGGGGCTTGAAGATCCTAGTGCACCAAGGAAGTGCAATCTTGGATGAGTTGTGCATCATCAGAGTTGTGGAGAGAGCCCTCACAGAAAGGAATAATTTGAGTGGCACTTTGATTAGCCAATCGATCAGTAACTTTGTTAGTTATGCACCTAATATGCTTAAAGGTGATGGCTCTGAGCACGTTGAGCCATTTTTCAATTTGTTCTAGTTTGCTCAGTAGTTGCCAACTCGAGGCCACTTTAGTTGCTGTAGAGCCAGAGTGGAGATGAATTGTAGCCTCAATTAGGATCTAAGAGTCCCCTTCAACTTCTAGAGGGAAGAAGTTCTCTTTATCAGCTATGCATAACCCATGCCATAGGCCTTTGAGTTCAGCTGCATTGTTAGAGTCGCGACCAAGAGAGCCGAAGAAGATGTAGGAGATAGTGCCCTCATGATTCCTGAAGATGCCTCCATAGCCTGCTAAGCCTGGATTTCCTTTTGCCGCACCATCAAAGTTCATTTTGAAAGCCTGAGTCATGGGAGGAGACCAGGAGATAGGTGACTCAAAATGCTTCGAGGAATTCTGAACGTTCCCCCCAGGGTGTTTGAGATCGAGGTTCCATCTTTTCAAAATGAGACATTCAGCCGGCGAAGAAGGCATATCTGAATCTTGCCAGTGAACAAGAGCTAAAGTTTCTTGTAGGTTGCACTTGAGATTGGACCAAAGGATTTCAACCGGTGTGGATGTGTCCTTGAATGTCCTGTAATTGCGTTCTTTCCAAGTGGACCAATATATGAAGTTAGGGAACAAGTTTCAGATGGCATTGAGTAATCGACTTTGGAATGGCTGCAAAGGCCACCATATGATGGTATTGTTGGTACCTGTCTACTAGTTCTTCTAAAGCAGAAGGTGAATTGGTCCCAAAGATGAGTAACTAAAGTGCAAGAATCAAGGAGGTGCTGTATGGTTTCTGCCTGAGAATTATAGTTGGGGCACCTTGAAGGGTCGATAAAACCTCGTTTCAGAAGATTTTCCCACGTGAGTATTTTTCCTTTGCTAAGGAGCCAAAGGAAAGATGAGATTTTAGGCCAGGTTCTGGGTAGCCATACTTGAACCCATATGCGATCCTACTGATTCTATTGGGGGCAATAGAGTAACCTGTAAGCTTCTTGGGTAGAAAAGTTACCCCATGGAGTGTATCCCCACCTCAGCCTATCTACGAGGGCCAAGACTTTGATCCTTCTTAAGCTGAGCTCCTGTTCAATGTCGCCATAAGTCTCCCCCTACCAGTCCTCTTGCCAGGTGAGAGCTGGTTTCCACAACTGATGACCATGAGAGGAGAGGGGTTGCCAGAACTGATTGACTTGATTGGGGATGGTGTTATGAAGAAATATTTGCCAAAATGGTTTATGGAAAAGCGAGGATAGTTTTTGCATTTGTTGCCAAGAGTCTTCCCAAAATCTAGCTTTGTCTCCTGATTGGATCTCCCAAAAACTGTGAGCTTGGATGAAAGCACTATGTTGTTTTGCTGCATTCCAAATCATCAAACCAGGGGCATCCATGATGATGTGGATGAGATCCTCCTAGGGTCTACCTGGAGCGTATTTGACCTGCCAAAGACGAGCCCAAGGGATGTTTGGTTTAGAGATCCAATTCCACCAGATACAGGTTCCCCTGATATGGTTGCTATGAAGCAGATCTCTCAAACCCAACCCCCCAGCATTTTTTGGTGTGCAAACCTCCATCCATTTGACAAGGGCCCATTTTCTGTTGAGGCCCAAAGATCCCCAAAGAAAATTCCTCTGTAAGTTGCGAATTTGCTTCAGAACCCATTTTGGAGCAGCCATGATGGAAAAGAGATAAAGAGGCATAGCTTGGAGTACCGATTTGATTAAGATGATTCTGTTGGCCATATTAAGAGAGCGGTACGTCCAAGAGGAGAGTCTGGCTTCCAACTTATCAAGGAGGGCTCTCCAAGAGGCATGCTTGATGACCGAGTCTACTAGGGGAGCCCCAAGATACTTGGAAGGAAGAACATCAATCGAGAAGCCCAAGATTCTGGCGATATTGCGTTGAGAGATGGAGGGGGTATTGAAAAAGAAAATTTGGGATTTGTCTGAATTAATGGTAGTTCCAGAAGCATCCGAGAAGGTGTTAAGCAGGGATTTGAAGGCCCGGGCTTCTTGAACAGACAGATGGCCAAAAAGCAAGTTGTCATCAACGAATTGTTGATGAGTGATAGGGGAGTTGTCATGCAGAGAGATCCCTTTAATAGAGTCGGAGGAGGCAGCATGATGAATGAGGCGACTAAGGCCTTCTTCCATGAGAACGAAAAGGAAGGGGGACAGGGGATCCCCCTGACGGATGCCTCTAGAAGACCGAAACGGAAGTGAGGGAGAGCCATTAACAAGGATTGAGAAGTTGGGGGATGACAGAAGGCTCATGACCCACCGAGTCCAAGGGGCATTGAAACCAAAAGCCAGGAGCATTTGTTTGATATAATTCCAACTTAATTTGTTGAATGCTTTAGATAAGTCTAGTTTGAGAAGCATACCTAGTTTCTTAAGGAGCTTGAGTGAATGAATCACTTCATGCGAGAGGATTATGCCATCTAGGATTTGTCACCCTTCCACATATCTGGTTTTCTCTTGCGAGATAAGGAGAGGTAGGAGGGGCTTAAGCTTGTTCGCAATGACTTTAGAAATCAGCTTGTATATGACATTGCAGAGCGCAATGGGCCTGTATTTGTCCGGAGTGCTTGAATTCTCCTCCTTGGGGATGAGAGCAAGGAAGGTTGAGTTCAGTGAAGGAAGAATCCAGTGCATGGAGCAGGATTCCTCCACTAAAGCCCAAACCTCCATCTTGATATGCTCCCAAAATGAGTGGAAGAAGTTGGCCATGAAGCCATCTGGGCCTGGCGCTTTACCATCTTTGAGTTGAGCTATGGCTTGCTCTACTTCATGAAGAGTGACTGGCTAGAGCAGCATCGCATTTTGATCCTCAGTAATGATTTTAGGAATATGTTGTGTGACAGATCGAATAGCGTGATCTCGATTGCCTTCAGGTTCCTGCAGAATATTTTGGAAGTACCCTCTGAGCTCTTTTTCAATGTCCTCATGCGCCTCTAAACGAACTCCATGATTGTTATTGAGAAAAGCAATGTTATTATGCATCCTTCTTTGAATAGTGGACCTGTGGAAAAACTTTGTGTTTTTCTCCCCTTCTTGAAGCCATCTGACCCTAGATTTTTGTCGCTAGAAAGTCTCCTCCTGTTGCCTACTCTTGTCAATTTTTGTGAGGAGATCGGTTTCCTTACTGTCATAGTCCTTTGTTCTGCCTTCAGTGATGATTTTCTGTTGTAGAAGGCTCATTTGAAGCTCTAGCTCTTTCTGGTTGTCGAAGATGTTACCAAACTGAGATTTATTCCAATGTTTGAGCATGTGCTTGAGATTCCTAAGATTTTGTTGGAATTGAAACATTTTTGAGCCCTCAGGTGGTACATAGGAATGCCAAGCTTTGATGACAAGTTCTTTAAAACCATTGTGGGTGAACCAGAATGATTCGAATCGAAAAGGCCGGTTGCAGCGCGAACCCGGACGGGCCCATTGAAGGAGGATGGGCCAATGATCCGATCCAACAAGAGGCAATATGGAAGAATGGAAGTCACCCCCAAGATGAATAGCATTGTCTGACATGAGAAATCGATCAAGGCGGGAGGCAATGTGCTGCGGCCCTCTGCGTTTGTTGGTCCAGGTGTACGTACCATTGGATGTCTGTAGATCCACAAGCTGGTTGCTTAGAATGAAGTCTTTGAAACCTAAGCAGTCCCCATCTAGCTTGTGCCTTCTGCCAGATTTTTCCTCCAAGGAGGTAGTCATGTTAAAATCCCCCCCACAGATCCAGAGAGGGAAACGCCTCAAGGAGTTCAGATCTGTTAAAGTAAGGAGCAAATCTAATTTATTTTGGATTTCTTGCGAGAAATATACATTGGTTAGGTGACCGTGTATGTTGGTACCTACCAGATGGAAGGTCGTTTGAATGAAATAGTGCGATGCATGGAAGTCATAGAGAGAAAGAACTTGAGGATCCCAAATGATTGCCAGCCCTCCTGAGGTGCCCGAAGCGTCCACCATCACTAAGCGGTAGTTTTCCCAAACATTGGCCACAATGTGTTCAAGTGATTTGCTATTACATTTCATCTTCTAAAGATAAACAATCGAAGGTTTGTATTCATGTATCATATTTTTAAGCATTCTGTGTTTTGAGGGGCTATTAATCTCTCTCACATTCCAGGAGATAAGCTTCATGAGGAACTATGAGGAAGAGACTTGTAGAACTTTGTCAACTTGGGAAATCTACCTGATTCCACAAGTATTTCGCCTATAATAATAGTTCTCTGTAAGTCTATCTTCCTTACTCTTTTTTTATTTTCTTTGATAATTTTCGTTTCATCCCATAGGCGTCCTACTTGAATTCCCAGTGAGTTTCTCTACTGTGCGCGGGAAAGGAACACTTCCAAATTGTCTATCTGTCGAGGGTGAATATTGTTATATTCTTTCTGATGGCATGCTTCTTCTAGAGCAAGAATGTACAACTCCCCCATATCAACACTTTCAGGTTCTTCATCCATGAGAGTGGGGGCATTCTGATCTGCGACATTTAGACCAAGAGGGAGGACCATAGCTTGGGAGCAGTCCACTTCCATGAGTGTAGTGGTGGGAATAGAGGGCTTGGTTTGGACCTCAGCAGAAGTGGATGTAGGAGAGACAGTTGAAGATGCATCAGCATTTTGGGGTTTGAGAGCAGAGGCGGAAGAGTCGGGATGAGGGTTAGAGGCAAAGGGTTGGGCTTGGTGAACCCCCAATGGGTCTTGAGAGGTAAGAACTTCAAAGATGTTGCTAGTGTTAGGATGTTTGGGGATGGTAGAGATGATGGGGGATTTCTTGGAATGCTTCTTCCTGGAGGAAACCTTGGTGAAGCCTTCCGCATCTTTTCCAGCTTCAGGGAGGGAGGTATTAGGCTTCTGGGTCAGAGGACAATCTATGAACATGTGGCCATGCTCATGACATTTTCTGTAGCGGAATGGAACGTGATCATAGTCAATAGTCTGAATCCATTCAAAGTCATCATGAAATAAGCTTACCGAGTCTGTAAGAGGCTTAGCAAGGTGCATGTGGACACAGATTCTAGCGTAGGAAGCGTAGCATCTAAGTTTTGTTTCCTCAGTAACCTTTATGAACTCTCCCAAAATATTGCCAATGTCCTGCAATGTCTCTTCGTCCCAGTTTTCCAGAGGCAGGGAATACATGCAAATCCAAACTGGAGCCCAACAGAAGTCTTCCCTGTCTGGATGAAATATTTCAATCCAGTCACGCAGATACAAACCCGTTGAGTTGAAGAAGTAAGGCCCTCCTTCAAAGATACGGGTCTTGTCCTCTAGGCAGTGGAAGATAGCAGTGAAAAATCCTTTGGGGCCAAGTTGCAGAGTCACTTGTCCCTTGGGCTTCCATTTGGTCATTATCCATCCTTGCAAAGCCTTCTCAGTTGGCCAGAGTTTGATGAACTTTCCAATGAGGGCGTGATCTTTCATATACTGAATGTGACCATTGATACGGTGACTAGGGAGGTTGATTTTGACCTGATCTTCCGCTTTAGGGATGCATGTGGCAGAGGAAATTTTTGGCTGAGCCTCATAAGCTGTTTGTTCGGTGCTCTCGTTCCTAGGGACATCAGAGCTTGTATTTTCGTCACTTATATTGTCTATAGTGTGGGTCTGGTCAGAATTTATCTGCAACCCTGGCATAGAGCTTCCTGGTAAGTTTGGCGTCGCCACAGGGTCAGAATTTGGTGGAGGGGGGGTATTACCCACCCCTCTGAAGGGGGAAGACATATAGAACCGTCAGTAGAAGAGCCTGTAGAATTTGCAACCTCAGGAGAAGAGGATTAGATGCACAGGCATGAAAGGATCATTTCTAATTGTTTTGTTAGATTGATAAAAACTTCTCTTTTAAAATCATCAAACAAATTTCTGAGTTTAGCTTGACTTACCGATCTTGATGCTGATTTACCTACTCTTGTTTTTCCCCTTGATATGTGTTTGCATATTTCACAAATTTCCTAAAATGATAATTGATATACATCACCTCTACTCATGAGATTAAGGAGATTAATCCATTCATCCCTAATTGTTCTAAGTAAGAGGGTTTTTAGTGTGTTGGATCCTAAATGGCATAGCTTTGCCCTCTTAACATTATACATGAACCTCTCTATTAGATCCTCTAGACTCTCATCTTCTCTTTGATTCATTCTAAAGATTTCTTCTTTAAGATAACGAACTTTATATTTCTCTATAAATATTTTTTGCATATCATTCCATGATCTTATTGAATCAGTCCCTAAACTCATGAACCATTTAAGAGCTCTATCCTTCAATGATGCTGGAAACAATCTCAATTTTTGAGTTTTTAATAAGTAACCATAAGATCTACAAACAATATCAAATTCAAAAAGAAAGTTTTCCGGATCCTCTGACCTTAGACCATGAAATTTTGGAAGAAAAGATGGAGGGATGTTCTTCATGTGCACACTTCCATCAGTATCTTGAATGGGAAATCCGATAGGATGTTCCTTGTTTTCATCATCGCCATCAATTTCTCCTACATTCTTCGCTATCTTCTTCTTCTACCTACAAAAGTGAATGGTGATATGGCTCTTACTGCACCATGTGATCAAATGGGGGGGTGGGTTGGTGTTGGAGAATTTATTTGTTTTGTTTTGTTTTGATGATTGAATGAAAACTATAATGCAATGCAATTTTCTACTTTTGAAATTAAATATGCCTAATGAAAATATTTTTTTTTTGTTGCAAAAATTAAAAAGAACTGAATCAACTAGGGAAGAAAACAATGCATACTTTGACACCTCCCTGGCAACGGTGCCAGAAAGTGATGAGCCTCGGTATTGCAACAAGAATGCTGCAACTCCCAAGGTTACTGACTTTAATTTCAACCCGGGGTTTGTACAAACTTAAGAGGTGTCGGCACTATATGTGCGGTATACAATGTGTCCTTCTTTTGCTGTCATGATGTAATGGAGTGCATGTACTGAAGTCAAATCCTAAACAAATTTTAGATAATGAAATGTTTGAAATGGAACCTTAACCTATTGCAAGAAAGAAAGTACAAGGAAAGAGACAGAAATTCAATGCTAAATCACACCATGTCCTAATTAACTGCCAAGAAAGTATGCTTTGAAATAACGCTAAATTATCATGAACCAAATGCTACTATCTAAGAATGGAAGTAAGAAGCATCAAACATCACTAATGTGCAAGTAAATGGATTTAAATAAATATGTTTTTGTCTTTTTGTTTTTTTCATGCAAAATCAAATATGCAAACTAATGTCTTTTGGTGATATGGAAGGTGAATTAAGGATGTTGGAGGTTGAATGGAAGGTTTAGGAGATGGTTGGATGGTGTGGGAGATCCTTCAGAGGATTTTGGTGACTTCCTAGAGGTTTTCCATCAATTCGGACTCAAAACAGGCTATTTCAGGAAAACCTACAGGATGTATTAGAAACCTACAAGATGATCATATAGGAATTACAGGAAACCAACAAGGTACAACCGAGAGAAAAATGTGATGTGTTGGAGGTGATGGGAAGGCTAGGAAAGGTATGTGATGAGTGGAATGGAGTGGGAAAATTCCCAGGATCACTCAAAATTCAAAACCAAAGTCGAGAGATGGATGGATTCGTTCAAAACGCTTGGAGAAGTTTCCTTCTGAAATGATCAAATTGGTGAGGGTTAATGACCAAGCAAATCAAATCCAAATTGAATGGGACAATTTTTTTTATTAACTAGGATGTCTTAGGTTCCTATTCCAAGTTTGATCACTCAAAAAGGCCTATGTTAACCCATGCAAAAAAAAAAAAAAAACATTACTAGTCGAAAAATAGAAATTTGAGAACTAGTGACCTAGTAAATCTAAGAAATGCCTAATCAAATCAAGTGAAAATACAATGGGGTAATTTTTGTTATGAACTCGAATGTATTTTTGATATGATGTAAGTGGAATTAATTCGATTGAAGCTCGTTAGCATGCTCTAAAAAATAGCAGAAATTTACTCTTCTTTGTTAAAAAGAAGGTCCAACAATCTAGATTTGGGAATAAGAAGACTAATCAAAGCAACTCAATGACTATTATGAACTTCAAAAGATTTTCCAAGGAAGAAATAATTCTTGTATTACTGCAAAAGAACTTACATCAACCATTTAACTCAATCCTACAACAAGAAATCATTAACACTAAATGCAGAAATAAAAAGAAATAAAAACTAGAGATGCAAGTGAATAAGCAATGAAAAGAAGGAAAGAAAATGATACAAAAGGGCTCTGAGGTTCCTGGGATCACCAAGCCCAAGGAAAATTAGAGACCTATGGAGGAGAACAAGATTTAGAATTTGAACATGACACCAATCTTCATTATTCCATTAATACGATTATATCCCTACAAGAAAATACGATGGAGCTGCAGAAATACAAGCTCTCTCCAAAATAACACTAATGAAAATATCCTCCTAGAGGAAAATTTGACTTCGTACTATAAAAAATGATTAGGAATAATTCCCCATGAATGGAGGAAGCTTTCCCCACCAAAATCCCTTGATTAGTGGATCTATTCCCCAATACTAGGAATTTGCATTAAATGGTAGGGAACACATTCCTAGATTTTATCAATCATTCCCTAGAGGAAAATTCGACTTGGTCTATATAAAAAATGATTAAGAACCATTCCCCATGAATGGAGGAAGATTTCCCCACCGATATCCATTGATTAGTGGATCTTCTCCCAGTTGATTAGTGGAACACATTCCTAGATTTTCTCAATCGTTGGAGTTCCACAATTTGTGCCATAATTCCATAATATCTTGTTAACTTATTATTTATTATTGATCCTCCAGTGGTAGGGAAAAAGTCCCTAAGTTATCTCCTCCTCCAACTCTTCATAATCTTCCCAATATTCTCCTAATATTCCACAAAAAATAAATAATATTAGGCACAAATATCCAATTATTCATAAACCTTCCTAATGAATATACTAAAGTTAAAAATAAATTATCTAATGCAAAAAGAGAGGTTTAATGTGATGAAGGATGGTCATAGACCTTAATTTATGTTTTAAATTAGAGGCATGGGCCTTAATTTATGTCTAATTTAAAGGCCCATCATACCCCCCTGCTAAAAGTGTTGCTCATCCTCCGAGCAACTTAGTGACCTCATTGTACCATATCCATGGCCTTGGTGGCCTCTCTCTTGTGCATTAATAATCTTAGCTATAAGCTCTGCAAGGACAAGCCAAAAAACATGTTTGTGCAAAGAAAAATCCATTTCTTGAGACTATTAGTTTGCTTTCTTCCCCTTATTCAAGATGGCTCTTGATTATTTTTTTAGTTTGGCAAGCTCTTCCACACCCTTATCAACATTCTGCTACCTTGTTCCACCATTTATTTTCGTTAGGACTACTTCCTATAGGATTTCTGGGTCACTGTAATTCCTATAGGATCATCTTGTAGAAAACATAGTCCCTTTTGATTGGCATGGCCTTGGCCTTGTTGGAGCATTTGAGCAAAGGAGGAGAAAGTCAAAATTTGACTTCTTTTGACTAGGCTTGACCAATTTTCCTTTTGGTACCAACTTGTTCTTATTGCTTGTAGATGTTGCAGAGTACATGCATGCATGGAGCAATGATCCTTTTATTTTCTCTCTCTCTTTTTTTTTAAGCCTACTAGCTGCTTCAATGAGGTTTTCAACTAGTAGGTCTGCCCAGGCGTCTCAAAGGGGGTTTCCACCTAGGATCTTTTTTTTTTTCCAACCCATTGACTACCTCATGGAGGTTTTATATCAATGAGCCAATCTAAGGCACCTCCAAGGAGGTTTTCACCTTAGATTTTTATTTTTTTCTCTTATTTTTCATTTTGTTTTGTTTTGTTTTTTTTTCTTCTTCTACCCTACCCTACTTGGAAAAAATCACTTTCAAGTATAAGAATACTTCCAATGGAGCCATGTGCACATGAAGATGACAGAAAAAATGAAGTGGAGGCTTGAAATGTATGCTTTGACATGTACTTGGATTTCAAAGACCCAATGATTTGATTTTGAAAGGATCAAGCATAGTTGAGGAAGAGAGTGATGATACAACTTAGTGACTGTCTAGAGCCATATTTCAATATGGTTATGATGTCCTTGGTCCTTTTACTGATCTGGATCTTTCTTCATGTCTTCTTCTACCATGACCTTCAAATCTTCCTCTTTTTGTTGATTGTTCTCTTGAATACATTGAGGATTTGATGGTAACCATGAGGGAGTTCTCTTGATCTCTGATTTTGATGTCTTCTCTTCATCAATCGTAGCCCATGGTTCTGTGGTATTCTTATTTGAATCTTCTTCTTTTGGATGTGGTCCTTCAATGATATCAAGATGAATTCTTTTTTGCAATACTCTTCCTGAGCTATGGTGAATACCATTGATCTCAAGAGGAGATGTTTGGAATTGTAGTACCTCAACATTGTAAGTGCGCTGAGCTACTTCAATGTGTGGGTTTGGGATTGGTGGTACAGGTAGTTGAGTGGGAATGGATATTTGAGATGGACGTGGTTGAGGTTGTGGTTGTGGTGGAGATGAATGGTAGGGATAACATGGAGTTGGGTATGGAGGATATTGATATATTAAGGATGTTGTGGATGGCTCCCATAAGTTCCTTGCCAGCTTTGTTGCTAAGATTGGTTTTGGGGTTGAGATGACCAATGTTTCCAATGAAAATGTGTGTTCCAATTACTTTGAGGTGGATATGCATAACCTTGAAATTGTGAATTAGGCTCTTGCATCATATCAGGCTAAATAGCCTGCCATGATACTTTTGGGGCTACATAACATCACTACATTGGCAATTAACTTGCTCCATTGTCCTCTTGGTAAACTTCCTTCAACCTTGGTAATGACTGAGAATTTTTAACATCATGTGATTCCGCAAAACAAATATCAACATTTTCTTTTCCTTCATATTGCATTCTTAACATTTCTACTTATTTTGTTAGATTGCTAAAAAATTCTCTTTTAAAACCATCAAACAAATTTCCAAGTTTAGTTTGACTTACCGATCTTGATGCTGATTTACCTACTCTTGTTTTTCCTCTTGATATGTGTTTGCATGTTTCACAAATTTCCTCAAATGATAATTGATAAACATCACCTCTACTCATGAGATTAAGGAGATCAATCCATTCATCTCTAATTGTTTTAAGTAAGAGGGTTTTTAGTGTGTTGGATCCTAAATGGTGTAGCTTTGCCCTCTTAACATTATACATGAACCTCTATATTAAATCCTCTAGAATCTCATCTTCTCTTTGATTCATTCTAAAAATTTCTTCTTTAAGATTACGATATTTATATTTTTCTATAAATATATTTTTCATATCATTCCATGATCTTATCGAATAAGTCCTTAAACTCATGAACCATTCAAGAGCTCTATCCTTCAATGTTGTCAGAAAAAATCTCATTTTTTGAGTTTTTAATAAGTAACCATAAGATCTACAAACAATTTCAAATTCAAAGAGAAAGGTTTCCGGATCCTCTGACCTTAGACCATGAAATTTTGGAAGAAAAAATGGAGGGATGTTCTTCATGTGCACACTTCCATCAATATCTTGAATGGGAAATCTGATAGGATGTTCTTCGCTGTCATCATCACCATCAATTTATTCTACATTCTTCACCATATTCTTCTTCTACCTGCAAAAGTGAATGGTGATATGGCTCTTACTCCACCATGTGATCAAATGGCTGGGTGGGTTGGTTTTGGAGAATTTTGTTTTTGTTTTGATGATTGAATGAAAACTATAATGCAATGCAATTTTTTACTTTTGAAATTAAAAAGAAATGAATCAACTAGGGAAGAAAACAATGCATACTTTGACAACTCCCCGGAAATGGCGCCAAAAAGTGATGAGCCTCGTTATTGCAACAAGAATGCTGCAACTCCTAAGGTTACCATCTTTAATTATCAACCCGGGGTTCGTACAAACTTAAGAGGTGTCGGCACTATATGTGCGGCATACAATATGTTCTTCCTTTGATGTCATGATGTAATGGAGTGCATGTACTGAAGTCAAATCCTAAGTGAATTGCAGAAAATGAAATGGAACCTTAACCTATTGCAAGAAAGAAAATACAACGAAAGAGACGGAAATTCAATGCTAAATCACACCATGTCCTAATTAACTGCCAAGAAACTATGCTTTGCAATAACGCTAAATTCTCATGAACCAAATGCTACTATATAAGAATGGAAGTAAGAAACATCAAACATCTTAATGTGCAAGTAAAGGGACTGAAATAAATATGTTTGTGTCTTTTTGGTTTTTCCATGCAAAATCAAGTATGCAAATTGATGTCTTTTGGTGATGTGGAAGGTGAATTAAGGATGCTGGAGGTCGGATGGAAGGGTTAGGAGATGGTTGGATGGTGTGGGATACACTTGGGAGGATTTTGGTGAATTCCTAAAGGTTTTCCATCAATTCGTCCTCAAAACAGGCCGTCTCAGGAAAACCTACAGGATGTACTAGAAACCTACAGGACGATCCTGAAGGAATTACAATAAACCTACATGATACAACCGGGAGAAAAATGTGAGGTGTTGGAGGTGATGGAGGTGATGGGATGCCTAGGAAAGGTGTGTGATGGGTGGAATGGAGTGGGAAAATTCTTAGGATCATTCAAAACTCAAAACCAAAGTGGAGAGATGGATGGATTCGCTAAAAAAGCTTGGAGAAGTTTCCTTGTGAAATGATGAAATTGGTGAGGGTTTAATGACCAAGAAAATAAAATCCAAATTGGATGGGACAATTTTTTATTTATCAACTATGATGTCTTATGTTCCTATTCCAAGTGGAATCACTCAAAAAGACCTATGTTAACCCATGCAAAATAATAAATAAATACATTACTGGTCAAAAATCTAGAAATTTGAGAACTAGTGAGCTAGTAAATCTAAGAAATGCCTAACCAAATCAAGTGCAAATGCGATGGGGTAATTTTTGTTATGAACTAGAATGTTTTTTGGATATGATGTAAGTGGAATTAATTCGATTGAGGCTCGTTAGCATGCTCTAAAAAATAACAAAAATTTACTGTTCTTCGCTAAAAAGGAGGTCAAACAATCTAGATTTGGGAATAAGAAGACTAATCCAAGCAACTCAATGATTATTATGAACTTCCAAAGCTTTTAAAATGATGAAATAATTCTTGTGATCCTACAAAAGAACTTAAATCAACAATTTAACTCAATCCTACAACAAGAAATCATTAACACTAAATGTAGAAATAAAAAGAAATAAAAACTAGAGATGCATGTGAATAAGCAATGAAAAGAAGGAAAGAAAATGATACGAAGGGGCTCTAAGGTTCCTGGGATCACCAAGCCCAAGGAAAATCAGAGACTTATGGAGGAGAACAAGATTTAGAATCTGAACATGACACCAATCTTCATTATTCCATTAATACGATTACATCCCTGCAAGAAAATACAATGGAGCTATAGAATAACAAGCTCTCTCCATAATAACACTAATGAAAAGTCTCCTCCTAGAGAAAAATTAAACTTGTTACTTATAAAAAATGATTAGGCCATTCCCCATAAATGGAGGAAGCTTTCCCACCAAAATCCCTTGATTAGTGGATCTAGTCCCCAGTACTAGGAATTTGCATTAAATGGTAGGGAACACATTCCTAGATTTTCTCAATCATTCCCTAGAGGAAAATTCGACTTGTTACATATAAAAAATGATTACGAATCATTCCCCATGAATGGAGGAAGATTTCCCCACCGAAATCCCTTGATTAGTGGATCTGCACCCTTGATTAGTGGAACACATTCCTAGATTTTCTCAATTGTTGGAGTTCCAGAATTTGTGCCTTCCATAATATCTTATTGACTTATTATTTATTATTGATCCTCCAGTAGTAGGGAACAAGTCCCTAAATTATCTCCTCCTCCAACTCTTCATAATATTCCCAATATTCTCATAATATTCCACAAAAAATAAATAATATTAGGCACAAATATTCAATTATTCATAAACCTTCCTAATGAATATATTAAAGTTAAAAATAAATTATCTAATGCAAAAAGAAAGGTTTAATGTGCTGAAGGATGGTCATAGGCCTTAATTTATGTATAATTTAAAGGCCAATCATACCCCCTTGCTGAAAGTGTTGCTCATCCTCTGAGCAATTCAGTGACCTCATTGTGCCTCATCCATGGCCTTGGTGGGCTCTCTCTTGTGCATTAAGAAGCATGGCTGTAAGCTAATGAGCCCCATAAATGGGTAATTATGTGGGCTCATTTGCCTCCTAACATAGTTAAATCAACCATTCTCTTAGCTTATTGCATGTTTTTTGATTATATTTATGCTTATGGAGTGAGTTGAGTTAGTTATGATGCCATGAGGTCTAATATGTGTTTGATGCATATTTTTGTTGAATTTTGAAGACAAAGTCAAAGATTTAATGGACAATTAGTAGAAATAATCCGAAGTGGAAAAAGGAGAGGATTTATAGGATCGAATCCCCCTCATTTATTACTTCCCATTTCGAATTCCCCTTCATGCAACTTGGAGTACAAATAGCCAAATCAATGCACTAGGAGGCAGCCGAGCAAGTAGAGGATAACTTACGTTTATCTCTAGTTTTGGGAGCCAAGCCTCCATGATTTTAAGGAAGCTGTTGGGAGCTTCAGTTGTATAAGTAGAGAGGCCTAGGGCCTCACTAGGGTCGAATTTTTGTCAGATTTTTGTTGTACTTTTGCTATTGTAGAACTCTTCTCAACTTCGAGCTTACTTTTGGTGACAATTTCATGTAATCCTATTACTATTTTGATAATAAAGATGAGATCCTTTTTGAGCTAGCACTGAGTTACCTCAGAGGGTTGAAGCTCATGGGTTAGGGCCCAATCCAAGCAACCAAGCTCCTGTTGTTTGTATTTATATGCTTTGTTTCAGTTTATGGATTAGTTGTTGTTAGATGAATTTCTTTCTTGGTTAAGAATAGGTTGCTTTTGGTGATTTAGAAGGTTGTTTCCATTTGTGTTTCCTATAGTAGGTTAAGCAGTGATAGAAAGAATATTCAAAAGGCTAGCAATAGTGCCTTGGATTCTTTTTCTCCCTTTGGGACCATGAACTGAGGCAAAGACCCTCTTGCTGCCCCAAAAACATAGATTTTCCTTCTCCATAGGATTTATAGTGTTTGCAGTTTGTTAGAAGGTTAATGCTTTGCTTTAGATCTCTTCCACCATGCTCATTTCTGTCTTTGTAATAATTGTTCTTCCATGCTTTCTCTCCTTGTAGCATTTTTCAACATTTACTTCCATAGCTCATAATTTAGATTAGTTTGATGCAAAATTCTGTTTTTTTGATGTACTCATTTCCTTTCTTGTTTGATGTCATTGGTTGAATGTCAATTCTTTTGCAAAAGATCTCTTCTCACACCAGGTCAGCCTATTAGCCATCACATTCTCTCCCTGATCCATGCCCCACAGGTCGCCCAAAGTTCACCTCAAATCCGCCTTAGTTTTCTGCATTTTTCCATAGGATTTCTTCCTCTCTCCCATTCATCTTTTCTTCTCCTAGTGATCCTTGGTGGACCCTAGGTGCCATAACAAATCATCCCAACCTTCATCTACCTTTCCCCCCTACTCTCACACCTTCAAAACTGCTCTCGGTATCCTCCTGTAGATCCCTTATGTCCTCCTAAAGATTTTTCTGTAGGCTTTCTTTTGAAGGCTAAGTGTGGGAAAAGCCTCCAGAAGGCCACCTGAGACCTTCTAGGACCCATCTATACCATCCTACATCCCCTCAAAACCCCAAATTCACCCTTCAACACCACCTATTCACTTCCACCTTCACACAATAAAATACATGCATGTCAATTTCACATAAAAATACATAAAAATCCAAAAAAGATGTTTTGTGCTCATTTAATTCTAGAAATAGCTTGAGTAGATGTTGTTTACTATCTTGAGTAGGTAATGGCATTCATTTCATGGTTTTCATAGTGCTTTATGCAAAATTAATATTAGTTGGTTAAGTAGGGTTTCCTAGGTTTACTTTACATTTTAGTCTTTTTCCTTTTTGCAATTAGAGTAGCCTCCGTAGAGTAAGCTTTCCTTTCTTTCATCACATATAGAGCTTCTTCTGGAATCCATAGAAGTTGGCTTGAGCTCCTAGTGATCTTGTGCTAGCTGACTAAGTGACAGCCTGTAGTAAGAACTAGTACTTGTGCATACAGCATCGTCGCTTCCAAGTTTGTTACGAACTACCAGGTTGATAAGAGTAAAGTAGGCAGCCCAGGAGTTGCAGCATTATTGCTGCAATACTAGTGCTCACCACTTTTTGGTGCCATTGCCGGGGAAGCGTCAGAGTATTTTGTGATTACTACTTTCTTTTATTTTCTATCACAACATTATGCTAAGTAGTTTATTTCAGCAAAAGTAGAAAAGTTGTTTCTTTCAGTTTCTGCATTTCCTTGCTTTCCTTTTCAATTCTGCAAATTTCATTTCAGAAAGAGTAGACTAGTCATTTCTTTTCGTTTCTACATTTCATTTCTTTCCTTTTCAATTCTGCAAATTTCATTTCAGCAAATTCATTTCAGTTAGTTGCAATTTGTGTTGTTCAATCCATTTAAGTTTTGCAGGTACAATCAGTGAAAAAAACAAAAACCAACCAAAAAGATTTCCTTTCATGCCTCGTAGGAAGAGAGATAATTTAGGAAAATTCTTGCCCAACACCCCCACTACCTCACACAACCAACCTTCTCTCTTCTTCGGTGGCAGTGATCAAGAAGAGCCTTTAGGTGAACAACCAGAGATATTTGAAGAACCTATAGGGGAAGAAAAAGAAGAGAACATCCCGCTTGAGCCAATGGCCGAAAACAGAAATGCTACGGGGAATGGAGAGAGAATAGAGGGTACCTTTCCCATTAGGGAGACCAATAGGGACACCAAAATGAAAAATATAAGCTCTTCAGCCCTACCTCACTTCCATGGTTTGACTACAAAAGATCCTGACACCTTCTTGTTTCAGTTTGTTGTCATCTGTCGAACCTATGACTATGCAGAAGATGAGAAAAAGTTGAAGCTATTCCCTTCTACTCTCAAGGATTCAACATTGCACTAGTTCATGGGGTTACCTGGAAATAACATCACAACTTGGGCTCAGATGTAGTAGGCCTTTAATGACAAGTATCGAGACCACTGTAGGTCAAAAGATACCAAAGAAGAAATCTTCCAAATGACCATGGGAAGTGATGAACCCTTGGAAGATTATGAAGAGAGGTTCCAGCTCAGTTACAAAAGGGCTAGGTGCACACTTGACCCTGAATCTCTGAAGTTGGTCTTGCTCAGCGGAACTTCGGAAGACCTTCTAAACACCCTCCATTTTTTGGCCGGGGGAGACATCTACCAACTATCTTATGAGGACATAAAGACTATTTTTAGAAACCATTCTACAACAGCCAGGAAGAAAGGTAGGAGGAGTCAACCCATAGCCATACCTCCTCTTCCAATTCATCCATTAGAGGTGAAATTGGAAACATGCTAGAAGACTTCAAAAGTGATATGGTGTAGACTCTTGCCATGCAAATGGATACCTTGCATATCAAAAGAAAACAAGAGGAAGCAGAGAGGGCTTTGGCCATCCTTTGTCCTAGATGCACCAGGAGACATCCTAGGAACGAATGTCCATTGAACTCTATAGAGTTTTGTTCAGTCTGTGAAGAAGATCATTGTACAGATAAGTTCCCTTCCTTGCTCGGACTTAAAGCTATATACCAAGGGGCCAAAGGAGCCACTAAACCACTCTATTTCATGAACCAAAGGAGACCGTATGGACCTAGACCATACCAACAGGGGATGCAAGGGACATCTCAGGCATACTAAAACCCCAACCAAGTCACTTCCATACCTTCTTGGGGCCCTCCTGCTCATCCTTCCTGGTCCACGCCTCCTTCGTGGTCCTTCCCATCTCAATATCATGCCCAACCAACCGCTCATTCATTTTAATCCTATGTTCAGCTGCAACCTCAGTGGAATGCATCTCATCAGGGGTGGAGGCCCCACTACAACTCTCATCCCACTCTTCTGCCTCCACCACCTACTTAACCACAACCATTGCCTCCTGCTCCACCAAGGCAACCCCAAATTTTTTCCCAGCCAAACCCAAACCTGAACAACAGACAGGCTCAACAAGTATATAGTGGGGAACCATCATGCCCAACTTATGATATAGAGATTTAGGAGATTAACCTACGACCTGGGAAGGTTCTTCCAGATAGCCAGCCTCCACCTAGGGAGGTTGATGAAGATAAATAGAAAAGTGAACCTAAAGCAATTCCACCCTTTCCTGAGAGACTATATAGGACAACACAACCTACCCCAGAAGAAACTAAACTTCTGGGAGAATTGAAACTGTTATGTGTGAAGATACCACTTCTCCAAGCCATAAAAGATGTGCCTATCTACAATATGTTGATCAAAGAGAAGTGCTTTAGGCATCCAGGAAGGCGCAAGAGAGATGCCCCAACCATCAATGTCATAGGACAACAATCCAACCTGATGTTGGGGTAGGTAATCTGTCTGAAATATCTGGACCCTGGAAGCCCCGTAGTTGATGTGTACATCAATGGCACCACGATCCCACATACCTTGATTGTTTTGGGAGCTGCCATTAATGTGATGACAAAGGACACAATGCTCAAACTTAACCTCCAGGGCTCCTTGAGGAAGACCACGACAGTACTGCAGCTAGTAGACTGCTCCACCGTGACCCCTGAAGGGATTGTGGAAGATGTGATGGTCTCCATTGATTCTTGGGAGTACCCTACTGATTTCTTAGTTCTCCAGTCGAAGGCAAAGCTCACTCGGTATCCTCTCATCCTGGGAAGACCCTGGTTGGCTACTGCCGATGCCTACACCCTGGGAACATGACCATCAAGAACGGGCATATGTCCAAGCAGTTGATCCTATACCCTCATGCCCAACCCTTTCTAGAACATGATCTACCTCTCTGGTTGGAGGAGGAGGATGAGGATGAAGTCTATTCTGCACCACTTTGTGCATTAGAAACCGCCATGGGGGGGAAACTGCAAGATGAGGAAGATATGATTGAAAATTTGATTTAGAATCGACCCCCCAATATCTTACCATTAGAGGACATAGTGAGAGAAACCCAAAAAAACCCCTTAACTGATCTCTGTGTGGTCGAACTGACCCCTCTCCATGTTATGAATATAGAGTTCGACCCAGAAAAAACCTTGAAAATCAATCCATCCCTATCCACTTCCTAGGAGAGGGAGCTATGCATCTTATTGAGAAAACATTTAGATGCCTTCGCCTAGAGTTATAAGAAGATGAAGGGAGTGCACCCTTTAGTATGTACTCATCATATATACATTAAGGAAGATTTCAACCAGTCAGGTAGCCTCAAAGGAGGATGAATCCAGCACTTAAAGACATTGTTAAGGAAGAATTGCAAAAATTACTTGACGCAGGATTCATCTACCCCATCTCTGATAGTGAATGGGTCTTTCCTTTGGTGCTAGTGCCAAAGAAAAATGGAAAGTGGAGAATCTATGTCGATTATCGGGAATTGAACAAAGCCACTAAAAAGGACCATTTTTCCTTTGCCTTTCATAGATCAAGTGTTAGATGGTCTGGCAGGGAAAAAGTTTTTCTCCTTCCTAGATGGATTTAGAGGGTACAACCAGATTCAAATAAGCCCGGAAGACCAAGATAAGACCACTTTCACTTGTCCTTGGGGTACCTTTGCATACCGGGTCCTTCATTTTGGTTTGTGCAATGCTCCATCCACTTTCCAGAGAGCAGTATTGAGTATTCTGAACTAGTGCATGATGCAGTGGAAATATATATGGATGATTTTACTCCTTATGGTTCTAAATTTAGGAAGCTTTATTCAACCTAGGAAAATTTATAGACAAGTGTATTGAGATGAACCTATCCCTTAGTTCGGAAAAATGTGAATTTTTGATGACCGAAGGGACCATGTTAGCTCATGCAATATCTCAACAAGGATTGCTAGTGGGCCCCAACAAGATTGCCATCATCCAAAGGGTCCCACCTCCTCAAAAGGTGAGAGATGTCAAAATTTTCCTAGGCTTAGCTGGATATTACAGAAGATTCATTAAAGATTTCAGTAAGCTAGCCTATCCTTTGTTTGGCCTTTTAGGCAAAGATGTTGAGTTCATATGGTCCGAAAACTCTCAAGAAGCCCTAGATAGCCTGAAGGGCAAGTTAGTAACTGCCCCAATTCTCAGAGGCCTAAACTAGGCCCTACCCTTTCACATTCACACAGATGCCTCGAAAAAAGCAATAGGAGTAGCCTTAGGACAAATTGATGAAAATTTACCTTATGCCATATACTTTATAAGCAAAAATTTGTCAAAGGCAGAGTTAAACTACACAGTGACTGAGAAGGAACTCCTAGCTATTGTGCATTCTTTAAAAAAATTCAGACATTATATCACAGGTTATCAAACCTTCGTGCACACTAATCATGCTGAAATTAGATATTTAATGAACAAAACAGATGTAAATGCATGCATTATTAGATGGTTGCTTCTATTACAACAGTTTGATCTGACCATTATTGATAAGCCTGGTAAAGTAAATGTTGTTGCTGACATTTTTTCTAGAGTAAATTTTCCTACAGGTGAAGAAGGAATGGTGGATGACCAAATGCCAGAAGAACATCTGTTTGCTATCTTAGTACTCTCTCCATGGTTTGCTGATATAGCAAACTACTTGGTTTCAGCACAGTTTCCACCACACCTGTCCTCAAAAGTGAAGAGCAAGATAGTAAGGAAAAACACCACTTTCTCCTGGATTGGGGGTAATCTCTTCAAACTTGGCCCAGATCAAATCTTGAGAATATGTGTCAGGGAGGAGGAAGTCTTTGACATTCTCCTGACCTGTCATGACAGGCCTTGTCAAGGTCATTTTGTAGCAAAGAGAACTGCATCAAAATATTGAAAGCAGGCTACTATTGGCCCACTCTTCAACAAGATGTGAGGAGATACACCAACCAATGTGATCAGTGTCAAAGTATGGGGAAACCTACTCCAAAGGATGAGATGTCCATGCAACCTCAAGTGACCTTTGAGCCATTTTAGAAGTGGGGCATGCCTTTGTGGGTCCTATCAACCCTCCTTCAAAACAGAAGCAATACATCATTGTGTGCACAAATTACCTAACAAAGTGGGCAGAAACAAAAGCAATCAAAGCAGCAACAGAGGAAAAAGTAGCTGAGTTTTTGAGAGAAAATATATTCTACAAGTTTGGGTATCCAAGAGAATTGGTCACAGATCAAGGCAGTCAGTTCACTTCCAATTTGATTGAAGACCTGCTCACACATCATAAAATCAAGCACAAGACTTCCACCCCTTACCATCCACAAGCCAATGGGCAGGTGGAAGTCACTAACAGAGCTTTGGAAGGAATTCTGACCAAGGTAGTGAGTAGCAGTAGAAAAGATTGGGTGGACAGATTAGTTGAGGCCACCTGGGCCTACAACACAACATGGAAGACCACCACAAGGTTCACACCCTATGAACTGGTCTATGGGAAGAAGGCTTTGCTGTCAATAGAATTTGAATTCAATACACTAAGGATGGCAGCTCAACTGGACCTAGACCTTAGCCATGCACAGAAGGAAATATTACTCCAACTCAATGGATTGGATGAACAAAGATTGCAGGGCCTTCACCACACAGAGGTAGTTCAGCTTCATAGGAAGATATGGCATACAAAAATATCAAGGAGAAGCAATTCCAAGAGGGAGATTGGGCACTGCTTTATGATTCAAGGTATAAAGACTTCAAAAGCAAGCTGAGGACAAGATGGGTGGAACCCTACATTGTGGAAAAATGCAATGACAATGGTTCAGTTCTGATCAGAACCATTGATGAGGAAGCCATCCCCATGCTTGTCAATGGACATAGGTTGAAAATTTACAAGAAGCCCCTCTCCAAGCAAGAGTTAATTGAAGATCTGAATAAGACAATGATGGTAGTGGAGCATGTCTTAGCCTCCACTTCACCCACTCACTGAAGAAACAAAAAAGAGAAATAAAAAAATAAGGACTCAAGTGAAAACCTCCATGAGGCTCTTGAGTCCCATCATTGGGTTGAAAACCTCTTCTGAGGCGGCCCAGTGATGCCAAAAACACAAAAAGAGAAAAGAAAAAGAGAATAAGATCCCTGGGTGAAAACCTCCCTTGGAGGCGCCCAGGGCAGGAAATTAGGGTGAAAACCTCCTTGAGGCACCCAGGGCAGGAAATTAGGGTGAAAACCTCCTTGAGGTACCCTAGTTGTTTAAAAAAAAAAAACAGATAAAAAGAAGAAAAAGAAAATTGAATTTTAATGTGCATTGCAAGTTTGCAGGAGGACTACAGGGAGCAAGGGAAGATGCCATAGAGCTCTGACACTCACACTAGAACCTGTTTCATCTCCTCCACACTCTTCTCCCTCATTTCTGACCTTTCTTCCATCCCACTGTGCTCTTTTTTCAGAAACGGTGTGTTCTACAGGAGGCCCTGTGTTTTCTACAGGAGGCTCCTGTAGGGATTACAGAGAACCAGAAATGGTTCCAAAAAGTAGTTTGAGGGGAAGGGAAGATTTGTAAAGGATATGTAAACCATCCTATAGATATCAACCCTCCTTTCCATCCATTCCACACCTGCATCACATCATCATCATCATTTTTTTTTCCTTCCTGTCACAGAAAAACATAGAAAACCAGTTTTTAGTAAAAAGAAAAAAAACAAAAATAAGAGAGGAAGCAACACCTCAAATCTAACCTACAGCTTACCAAGTATCTCTCCATCTCCATCTGCATTTCTGGCATCATCCTCACAGCTCCTAGCACAGAAATAAGCTAAAATTTCAAAGGGAGAAGCAACTACAGGAGCTCCTATAGGAATTCATGTAGCAGCTGATCCCATTAAAATTAAGCTACAACAGTAAAAGAAGTGCAGCCATGAGGATTGAAGGAGAAATTTGAAGCTTAGATCCAGCCAGAGGAAACCTGCATAAGGCAAACAACCACACATCAGAAATATGATAGCATGCAGCAAAGGAAATACAAGTATGCAGTAGTAAAAGGAGCCAAAATACCTCACAACACATACATTCGACTCACAGGTAAGTGACTAACCCGCTCCTCCGTTTACATTTGTGTAATTGAAATATATGCATGAGAAAATGAGATGGTTGAGGTTGAATGAGGAAAAGGTGGCCAGTTAACTTGGCCACCTTCATCTAGTTAACTGCACTCATCCGAAGATGTCACCCACATGTGCGCATAGTCAACTCAGAGAAAGATACCAAGGACAGGTAGTGGAGGGTATGCAAACTCCGATGTAATAATGAGAGGTGATTGTGGGAAGAAACCATGATGACAAGGTAGGTGGGGACCAACGGTCCAAATATGGCCAACATACATTTTTGCCAGCTCACCCCCATCATCGGAAATATCTAAAAGAAGTAATAAGTACTCCTCCTCGAGCACTCTCACCACCTTTTCCCTCATTCTCTCCTCGTAAACTTAGCTACAACAAAATCCTTGTCACCCCACAGCCTCGAAACCATCATTTTTCATTGATCTCACCCATCCTCCTACTCTCGGCGTTGTCTACAAGAGCACTTACACATTCTACAGGAGCACCTATAGGCAGTTATACAAGAATGGCAATGAGCTCTTTTTAAGAAGAAAACATGGGTTTTTTGCTCGATTTCTGGCTTGAGGAGGTAGGTTCCATGCATACCCACCTTGATTATCAATATTTGCAAGGAATGATATCATTTTAAGAAGGAATTGAGTCCATAGAAGAAGAGGAATTACATAAAAATTTTCTACTTGTTTTAAAAAAAACACAGTTTTCCTTTGTTTTCTTCAAAATTCTTGTCTCCGTCACTATATTTGGTGTTCAAAAGGGGTATCAGCACAATGAAAAGAAGATTCATGAGGAAGGAACCCACTAATTCAACCAGGCTCCATGAACATTCCCAAGTAGTAGCCATATTCACAAGGGAGAATTGGATGACCTTTTTTTGATAAATTCTGAGGGTTTGATGAGGAAATTGCTCAGGAATTTTCCCTTTCTTTAGTCCCTCACTCAAGAACCCATGCTGTTGTCAATTTTAGAGGTCTTTCCATGGAAATAACCTCAGAATTTATCAGTAGTGTTACTACCCTTCCTCTTGGATTACCTTGGAGCAAATATGAAAAACCAATTGGACAGGTTTCCAAGAAAAACTTCTTCCAAAACAATGAACATCCTGTAGAAGATAAAAATGGCATTAGAAGGACAAGCATACCCTACCCTTGGGATGAGGTTAGTTACCAAATCATCAAATATATTTTCTGTAAGGGGATAGCATAGTCTATGGCTACCATTTTAGAATCCTTCACGAGTTGAGATATGGCATGGACACTCCAACACCCCAGAAACTTAGAATCCCCTATTTCCTCCTGCAGTCCCTCAATGACTCCAGCATTAAGTTTAAGGCAGGGAGTCCAGATCAGCTGGTTCACCATGGGTTAATCATGATTTTAGTGGAAGAAACCCTCCATACATTCACACTCCCTATAACATGGGAAGTCTTCGGGAACATGACATCAGAAAATGACATAAAGACCTTCACCTATTATATCAGTCCTTCTGACAGTGAGAAAGAAGAGCAGAAAGGGGGAGAAGGGGAAGCAACTGATGACTCAACAGGACAAGAAAAATAGGAGGAAGAAACTAAGATAGAAGAGGAGAAGGGGGAAGAAACATAACAGGAAGAAATAGAGCAAATAGAGATAGAAAAGGAGGCAGAAGGAGGAGAAAAAGAGGCAGCAGAGGCAAAACAAAGAGAAGGGTCCCCTGAGACCCTAGAAAGGGAGGCAACAGCTGCCCTCACTACCCTGAGCACACCAATTAAACCAAAATAAAAGAGAAAAAGGCAAGCCTCCATGTATTTCAAGGCCATGAAAAGCACAAGGATAAAAACAGGAAAACCCCAGCCATCTTCAACAGTGCCCATTACAATTGAAGATTCACCCACTGTTAAAGGGGAAGAATCTCCCTCTAAAACCCCTATCACATATGAAAGAGGGACTCCTAGATATTCTACCTGGAAGTAAAAAGTGCAACTACAGGACCCAAAAATAGTCCTACAGGAGGCACAGATAGTTCTATAGGAGACACGGTCAAGGCTACAGGAGACCCAACAGCTTGAGAAAACAATGGAAGAGTAGCCAAAGGGGAAGGAGGAAGCTACAAAGCCATAAGAACTTGATCCCCAGCCCAACCTTGCCTCCTATTATCATCTTCTTGAAGGAGGAAGGATAATTCCACAAACATTTGCAATCCCACTGTTCTTTGAATTAGAAAAGGAAAGAATAAGAACACATAGGTGGATGTAAATAACCAAATCCAAGGGAGTTGAGGATGTTGGCCACATGGAGAACAAGCTTATAGAAATGGGTAGGGAGTTAAGTGCTGTCATACATAAGGAGGCAATCGCAAGAAGCCAACTCCAAACTGAAAATGAATTGCTAAGAAGGCAGCTAAAGGAGAAAGAAGCCCAACTGGCATGTATGGATGGTTTATCCATGGAGGCATTGCAATGTAGAACACCAACAAAATCCTATGGATTATACCTCAAGGACCAATGGCTACAGTTTCAGATAAAGACTTTGGCACAAAGAGGCACAATGCCTTTTCAAGATTACAGACAATTTATGGACCTGTGTGACTAAAGCACGGTAGAAGATAAGGAAAAAATGGCAGAATTTTACCTGTATAATATGGCCCTCACAGACATGAATGTGTGGGACCCCAATGCTAGGCTAGGGGACTTACAACTAATGGCCATGGCTTCATAGATGAACCATGAGGAGTTAAGGGCAACTGAAGTAAAAAGGTTGATGATCAGAGAACAAAATGAGTCACTAATGATCAGAGCTGAGCCATCAGATCCCATGGCTCTCATCAGCACACACCAACTGCTTGCAAATAATCCTCAAATTGCCCAGATACATAAATGATCAAGCACTGTCCATTGCACATTTTGAGGACATGGAAAGGTTACTTGGGGATGACTGTGTGCATGCATGTATGAGGAGATGGAATACCTTGCCACACAGTTTTAAGATCAGGGAATATCATTCCCCAATGATGATGAAGGAGGCACTAAGGAGAGTGCCAATGTACAAGCACTCAATGTAGAGGTTGCAGGTCAATTGGATTGGCCACAAACTGAGTCCACCACTGCTGTTAGGCATGATAGAAGGGAGAACCAAAGAAGAAGAGTAGAGGAAGTGGGAAGAGATAGATATAAAAGTAGGCTTCTATGACAAGGAAGAGGAAACAACATTAGAAGCTTGGGGTGCTAGAGAGGCCACCAGGGCCATCAAAGATGAGGAGATGCACTAAGTTGGTCAGAGGATGAGCAACACCTTCAGTAGGGGGGTGATGATGAGCCCCATAAATGGGTAATTATATGGGCTCATTTTTCCTCCTAACATAGTTAAATCAATCATTCTCTTAGCTTATTGCATGTTTTTTTATTATATTTATGCTTATGGAGTGAGTTGAGTTAGTTATGATGCCATGAGGTATAATATGTGTTTAATGCAGATTTTTGTTGAATTTTGAAGACAAAGTCAAAGATCCGATGGACAATTGGCAGCAATAATTCGAAGTGGAAAAAGGAGAGGATTTATAGGAGAGAATCCCCCTCATTTATTACTCCCCACTTAGAATTCCCCTTCATGCAGTTCGGAGTACAAACAGCCAAATCAATGCACTAGGAGGTGGCTGAGAAAGTAGAGGATAACTTATGTTTATCTCGAGTTTTCGGAGCCAAGCCTCCCTGATTTTAAGGAAGCTATTGAGAGCTTCAGTTGTATAAGTAAAGAGGCCCATGGCCTCACTAGGTTCGAATTTTTGTCGGATTTTTGTTGTACTTTTGCTATTGTAGAACTTTGCTCAACTTCGAGCTTACTTTTGGTGACAGTTTCATGTAATCCTATTACTATTTTGATAATAAAGATGAGATACTTTTTGAGCTAGCTTTTAGTTACCTCAGAGGGCTGAATCTCTTGTGTTAGGGCCCAATCCAAGCAACCAAGCTCATCTTGTTTATATTTATATGCTTTGTTTTAGTTTATGGATTAGTTGCTGTTAGGTGAATTTTTTTCTTGGTTAAGAATAGGTTGCTTTTGGTGATTTAGAAGGTTGTTTCCATTTGTGTTTTCTATAGCAGGTTAAGTAGTGATAGAAAGAAGATTCAAAAGGCTAGCAATAGTGCCTTGGCCTCTTTTCCTCCCTTTGGGACCATGAATTGAGGCAAAGACCCTCTTGCTGCCCCAAAAACACAGATTTTACTTCTCCATAGGATTTCTAGTGTTTGCAGTTTGTTAGAAGGTTAATGATTTTCTTTAGATCTCTTCCACCATGCTCATTTATATCTTTGCAATAATTCTTCTTCCATGCTTTCTCTCCTTGTAGCATTTTTCAGCATTTACTTCCATAGCTCATAATTTAGACTAGTTTGATGAAAAATTCTATTTTTTTGATGTACTCATTTCCTTGCTTGCTTGATCTCATTGGTTGACTGTTAGTTCTTTTGTAGAAGATCTCTTATCACAGTAGGTCAACCTATCAACCATCACATTCTCTCCCTGATCCATGCCCCACAGGTTGCCCAAAGTTCACCTCAAATCCTCCTTAGTTTTCTGCATTTTTCCATAGGATTTCTTCCTCTCTCCCAATCATCTTTCCCTCTCCTAGTGATCCTTGGCGGAACCTAGGCGCCCTAACACATCATCCCAAACTTCATCTACCTTTTTCACCCCACTCTCACACCTTCAAAACCTTCAAAGCTGCTCTCGACATCCTCTTGTAGATCCCCTGTGTCGTCTTGTAGATTTTCTTGTAGGCTTTCTTTTGAAGGCTGAGTGTGGGAAAAACCTCCAAAAGGCCACCCAAGACCTCCTAGGAGCCATCTACACCATCCTACATCTCCTCAAACCCCAAAGTCGCCCTACAATACCACCTATTCTCTTCCACCTTCACACACAATAAAATACATGCATGTAAATTTCACATAAAAATCCAAAAAGATGTTTTTTGCTCATTTACTTCTAGAAATAGCTTGAGTATATGTTGTTTACTTCCTTGAGTAGGTAATGGCATTCATTTCATGGTTTTCATAGTGCTTTCTGCAAAAGTAGGATTAGTTGGTTAAGTAGGTTTTGCTAGGTTTACTTTACATTTCAGTATTTCTCCTTTCTGCAATTAGAGTAGCCTCCATAGAGTAAGCTTTCCTTTCTTTCATCACATATAGAGCTTCTTCTGGAATCCATAGAAGTTGGCTTGAGCTCCTAGTGATCTTGTGTCAGCTGACCAAGTGACAACGTGCAGTAAGAACTAGTACTTGTGCATACAACATCGTCGCTTCCAAGTTTGTTACGAACTACCGGGTTGATAAGAGTAAAGTAGGCAGCCTAGGAGTTACAACATTATTGCTGCAATAATGGTGCTCACCATAAGCTCTGCAAGGACAAGCCAAAAAACATATTTGTTCAAAGAAAAATCCTTGTTTCTTGAGACTTTTAGTTTGCCTTATTCCCCTTATTCAAGATGGCTCTTGATTATTTTTTCTATATGGTAAGGTCTTCCACACCCTTATCAACATTCTTCTACCTTGTTCCACCATTTATTTTCCTTAGGACTGCTTCTTGTAGGATTTCTGGGTCACTGTAATTTCTATAGGACCATCCTATAGAAAACACAATCCCTTTGTAAGCTGAAGTAAAGGAGTGGAAAAAATGACAGAAATGGTGGAGGAATGAATGGTAATGAGTGGTAAAATAAAAATGTGAGTGACAGGGGTCTCTTTGTGATCCTCCTTTGCTCTTTGACCATCCTTCTTTCTAACATGGAAATGGAAATTTCATGAAAATGGAGAGGATGCTCTCTTTGTTTTTTCTCAAGAATGAAATGGGATGGATGAATGATGAATAGATAATGAATATGAAGTGGATTGAGGGCTTGGAGTGTTGTGGTGACTTGGCCTTTCCAAAAATTTCTTCTTTTAACCATTGTCCTCATTTCTTGAAATCATCACTCTTCATAATTTGATTTTTCAACATTGCATGAGTGAAGGAGTGAGTTGCAATCAACTAGTTGAAGGCGGCTGAGACTGCTGACCCATCCTTAGCTTATCAAACCTCATCTCTCATGCATTGACAATAAATTTCTAACTATAATGTCCTCAAGAGAAAAGGTCAAGGATATTTCATACTTGTACCTACCTAATTTTTAATGGAGAGACATGCATGCTGTTGCAGAGTTGATGTTGATGGGAAGGTGTTGGATGGTGATGCTGATGATCCTGATGCTGTTGCTAATCTTTGGAGGAGCTTCTTTGATCTCTGGATCTCCTTTAAAACTGTTCACTGCCAATCCTATAGGTGTTGTTCTATATCTTGTAGGTTTACATGACACCGCCTTGTTTTGTCCATATCTCCCAAATGGTAGACTGGATTGAGTTGAAACTTTTTGAGCATGTTTTAATCATCATTATGCACCTCCCCATAGAAAAAATTTGGTCAATGGATCCATTTATCTCGAGAAAAACTAAAAATGGTTGAAGGTGATGGATGTCAATATATTGGAAACCGTGCACTAGAATTCGCTGAAATTTCTTGGGCATGTTACCATCATCCATATGCATCTCCCCATGAAACAAATTTTTAAATGGATGCACATATATTGAAAGAATGTAAAAATGGCTGAAGGTTTCTTGGAATTTGTGCACTGGAATTTGTTGAAATTGCTTAAGCATGTTACCATCATCCATGTGAATCTCCCCCTAAAACAAGCTGGCAAATGGATATGTGGTTTTAAAGTTATGGCAAAAACAAATTTCTGATCTATGTATTTTTGTATCCTGTAGTAAAACAAAGCATCATGTATTTTTTTAGGACATCAAGGAAAATGAGTGATAGAAGCTTGAGAATGATGGGTGGATGGTGCAAATAGATGAGGGTGATGGATTGGCATGGCCGTGGCCTTGTTGGAGCATTTGAGTAAAGGAGGAGAAAGTCCAAATTTGACTTCTTTTGACTAGGCTTGACCAATTTTCCTTTTGGTACCAACTTTTTCTTGTTGCTTGCAGATGTTGCAGAGTACATGCATGCATGGAGCAAGGATTCTTTCATTTTTTCTCTTTTTTTTAAGGTTTGCTAGCCGCCTCAATGACATTTTCAACTAGTAAGTTTGCCTAGATGCCTCAAAGGAGGTTTTCACCTAGGATTTTTTTCTTTTTGCAACCCATTGTTCGCCTCATGGAGGTTTTAAATCAATGAGCCAATCTGAGGCGCCTCCAAGGAGGTTTTCACCTTAGAATTTTTTTTTTTGTTTTTTTTGTTTTTTTTCTTCCTCTACCCTACCCTACTTGAAAAACAAAATCACTTTCAAGTATAAGAATACTTCCAATGGAGCCATGTGCACATAGAGATGACAAAAAAATGATGTGGATGCTTGAAATGTATGCTTTGACATGTACCTGGATTTCAGAGACCAAATGATTTGACTTTGAAATGATCAATCATAGTTGAGGAAGAGAGTGATGCTACATCTTAGTGATTGTCTAGAGCCATATTTCAATATAGTTGTGATGTCCTTGGTCCTTTTGCTGATCTGGATCTTTCTTCATGTATTCTTCTACCATAACCTTCAAATCCTCCTCTTTTTGCTTATTTTTTTTTTGAATACATGGAGGATTTAATGGTAACCATGAGGGAGTTCTCTCGATCTCTGATTTTGATGTCTGCTCTTCATCAATCACAACCTATGGTTTTGTGGTCTTCTTATTTGAATCTTCTTCTTTTGGAAGTGGTCATTCAATGATATTAAGATAATCTCTTTTTTGCAATACTCTTCCTGAGCTATGGTGAATACCATTGATCTCAAGAGGAGATTTTTAGAAGTGTTGTAACTTAGCATTGTAAGTGGGTTGAGTTACTTCAATGTGTGGGTTTGGGATTTGTGGTACAAGTAGTTGAGTGGGAGTGGATATTTGAGATGGATGTGGTTGGGGTTGTGGTTGTCGTGGAGATGAATGGTAGGGATAACATGGAGTTGGGTATGGAGGATATTGAGGAAAATATTAAGGATGTTGTGGATGGTTCCCATAAGTTCCTTGCCAACCTTGTTGCCAAGATTTGTTTTGGGGTTGAGATGGCCAATGTTGCTAAGGAAAAGGTGTGTTCCAATTACTTTGAGGTGGATATGCATAACCTAGAAATTGTGAATTAGGCTCTTGAATCATATCAGGCTAAATAGGCTTCCATGGTCCTCTTGGGGCTACATAACATCTTTGCATTGGCAATTGACTTACTCCATTGTCCCCTTGGTAAACTTCCTTCAACCTTGGTAATGATGGACAATGTTTAACATCATGTGATTCTGCAAAACAAATATCAACATTTTCTTTTCCTTCATCTTGCATTATTAACATTTCTACTTGTATGGTTAGATTTCTAAGAATTTCTCTTTTAAAATCATCAAATAAATTTCCAAGTTTAGCTTGACTTACTGATCTTGATGCTGATTTACCTACTCTTGTTTTTCCTCTTGATATGTGTTTGCATGTTTCACAAATTTCCTTAAATGATAATTTATATACATCACCTCTACTCATGAGATTAAGGACATCAATCCATTCATCCCTAATTGTTCTAAGTAAGAGGGTTTTTAGTGTGTCGGATCCTAAATGGTGTAGCTTTGCCCTCTTAACATTATACATGAACCTCTCTATTAGATCCTCTAGACTCTCATCTTCTCTTTGATTCATTATAAAAATTTCTTCTTTAAGATCATGATCTTTATATTTTTCTATAAATATATTTTGCATATCATTCCATGATCTTATTGAATCAATCCCTAAAATCATGAACCATTTAAGAGCTCTTTCCTTCAATGTTGCCAGAAACAATCTCAATTTTTGAGTTTTTAATAAGTAACCATAAGATCTAAAAACAATCTCAAATTCAAAGAGAAAGGTTTCCAGATCCTCTGACTTTAGGCCATAAAATTTTGGAAGAGAAGATGGAATGATGTTCTTCATGTGCACACTTCCATCAATACCTTGAATGGGAAATCTAATAAGATCTTCCTCATTGTCATCATCACCATAAATTTCTTCTACATTCTTTGCCATCTTCTTCTTCTACCTACAAAAGTGAATGGTGATATGGCTCTTACTGCACCATGTGATCAAATGGTGGGGTGGGTTGGTGTTGGAGAATTTTGTTTTTGTTTTGATGATTGAATGAAAACTATAATGCAATGCAACTTTCTACTTTTGAAATTAAATATGCCTAATGAAAATATTTTTTTGTTTTTGCAAAAATTAAAAAGAAATGAATCAATTAGGGAAGAAAACAATGCATACTTTGACACCTCCTTGACAATGGCACCAAAAAGTGATGAGCCTCGGTATTGCAACAAGAATGCTGCAACTCTTAAGGCTATCGACTTTAATTATCAACCCGGGGTTCGTACAAACTTAAGAGGCGTTGGAAGTATATGTGTGGCATACAATGTTTCTTTCCTTTGCTGTCATGATGTAATGGAGTGCATTTACTGAATTCAAATCCTAAACGAATTACAGAAAATGAAATGTTTGAAATGGAACCTTAACCTATTACAAGAAAGAAAGTACAAGGAAAGAGACGGAAATTCAATGCTAAATCACACCATGTCCTAATTAACTGCCAAGAAACTATGCTTTGAAATAACGCTAAATTATCATGAACCAAATGCTACTATCTAAGAATGGAAGTAAGAAGCATAAAACATCACTAATGTGCAAGTAAAGGGACTGGAATAAATATGGTTTTGTCTTTTTGTTTTTTCATGCAAAATCAAGTATGCAAACTAATGTCTTTTGGTGATGTGGAAGGTGAATTAAGGATGTTGGAGGTTGGATGGAAGGGTTAGGAGATGGTTGGATGGTGTGGGATACCCTTGGGAGGCTTTTGGTGACTTCCTATAGGTTTTCCATCAATTCAGCCTCAAAACAGACCGTTCTAGGAAAACCTATAGGATGTACTAATAGCATACATGATGATCCTGTAGGAATTACAAGAAACCTACAAGATACAACCGAGAGCAAAATGTGAGGTGTTGGAGGTGATGGGAGGTCTAGGAAAGGTGTGTGATGGGTGGAATGGAGTGGGAAAATTCCTAGGATCACTCAGAACTCAAAACCAAAGTCGAGAGATGGATGGATTCGCTCAAAATCCTTGGAGAAGTTTCCTTGTGAAATGATGAAATTGGTAAGGGTTTAATTACCAAGAAAATAAAATCCAAATTGGATGGGACAATTTTTTTTTTATTAACTAGGATGTTTTAGGTTTATATTAGAAGTGGAATCAGTCAAAAATACCTATGCTAATCCATGCAAAAAAAAAAACATTACTAGTCGAAAATCTAGAAATTTGAGAACTAGTGAGCTAGTAAATCTAAGAAATGCCTAACCAAATCAAGTGAAAATGCAATGGGGTGATTTTTGTTATGAACTGGAAAGTTTTTTTGATCTAATGTAAGTGGAATTAATTCGATTGAATCTCGTTAGCATGCTCTAAAAAATAGCAGAAATTTACTGTTCTTCGCTAAAAAGGAGGTCCAACAGTCTAGATTTGGGAATAAGAAGACTAATCCAAGGGACTCAATGATCATTATGAAATTCCAAAGATTTTCCAATGATGAAATAATGCTTGTGATCCTGAAAAATAACTTACATCAACCATTTAACTCAATCCTGCAACAAGAAATCATTAACACTAAATGCAGAAATAGAAAGAAATAAAAACTAGAGATGCATGTGAATAAGCAATGAAAAGAAGGAAAGAAAATGATACAAAAGGGCTCTGAGGTTCCTGGGATCACCAAGCCCAAGGAAAATCAGAGATCTATGGAGGAGAACAATATTTAGAAGTTGAACATGACACCAATCTTCATTATTCGATTAATACGATTATATCCTTGCAAGAAAATACAATGGAGCTGCAGAAATACAAGCTCTCTCCACAATAACACTATTGAAAAATCTCCTCCTAGAGGAAAATTCGACTTGGTACTTATAAAAAATGATTAGGAATCATTCCCTATGAATGGAGGAAGCTTTCCCCACCAAAATCCCTTGATTCGCGGATCTAGTCCTCATTACTAGGAATTTGCATGAAATGGCAGGGAACACATTCTTAGATTTTCTCAATCATTCCCTAGAGGAAAATTTGACTTGGTACATATAAAAAATGATTAAGAAGCATTCCCCATGAATGGAGGAAGCTTTCCCCAATGAAATCCCTTGATTAGTGGATTTGCTCCCTTGATTAGTGGAACACATTCCTAGATTTTCTCAATCGTTGGAGTTCCACAATTTGTGCCATAATTCCATAATATCTTGTTGACTTATTATTTATTATTGATCCTCCAGTAGTAGGGAACAAGTCCCTAAATTATCTCCTCCTCCAACTCTTCATAATCTGCTCAATATTCTCATAATATTCCACAAAACATAAATAATATTAGGCACAAATATTCAATTCTTCATAAACCTTCCTAATGAATATATTAAAGTTAAAAATAAATTATCTAATGCAAAAAGAGAGGTTTAATGTGCTGAAGGATGGTCATAGGCCTTAATTTATGCTTTAAATTAGAGGCATGGGCCTTAATTTATGTCTAATTTAAGGGCCCACCATGGGTCCACATGTATCCACTGGGTCCATATAGGGTTAGCCTCCCCCTCCCCTTATCCACACCTTGGGTTGGGCCTAGAACGATGCCCTAGAGGTTGATGTAGTTAAAAAGAAAAGAAAAAACACAATTTGGCCACTCTGAATAGAAAATGTACCAGAAAATTCAAAAGATGTCCGGGACATACAAATTTTCCACGTGGGAAAAATCCAAACATGAGATCTACCGCTTATTTATGGCCATCAATCTGGTTCTTATGGGCCCTAGATGAGCCCCGTCCACATAAAGGAACCCTTGATTGTCTCAACCCTTGGTAGGCAATGAAATGCCTCACCTTAGAAGGGGTACATACTGCTATATCCTACACATCATGCTCTCATCCCCTAGAGCCCCAAGCAATTATGAAGAAAAATAAATCAAAGGAAAAAGACATATGAATGAAGGTGGAAAAACAAAGGTCGGGGTAACTCATGAGCCATGATTTTCCCCCTCCTACACTCATATACCCAGGTTTGGTCTTCCCTTATTATAGCTACCATTGTATCGTGTCACGTGGTTTAGAGTGTTCCCCTGACCCCCACTCTGTTCCATCATTATATCATTTACCACCTACCACCTGATGGATATACCATGGACATGCCACCCCCTTTAAAGGTTGAAACCACCTAATAGGGTCCTTTATTAACCTCCTTATTGATCTTGGAGACACTTGTACATGCCAAAGCCCACTATGGAAGGAAATGCCACCATGAAGTGCCCCATTTATTCCATGACTTGTAAGCTATTATATTTTATTATTCTATTTATTTGTTGTATTGGAGGGCAAGGGGACACATTAGATCTTATGTAGGATTGCGGGTGGGTCTCCATTTGGTGCTTGGCCTCCGCATATGGGGTCCTATCCCTCTAAAGGGCCACATTGGCACTTCTAGGGTGAGTATAAGGAGCCATGGGCCTCCACCATAGCATAGATTACTTCATGGATCCCCAACACTGTTCATTAATTGTTCATGTTATACCTTTTTGGATGAGGATGATGCACCTATTTCACCATGCCCAACTGGCTCCAAACTTGCACCATACACTTGGTAGATGTTCTGGGGCCTAGATGAGGATGTGTCTCACTGTAGGAGACAAAGGGAGGGCTTCCGTAATCATCCTACCTATTACAAATGGTTTAGAAGAATGTTTGATCCACTTGGAGACCCACGAGGATGTCCTTGTGCTCCCACACCCACTTGAGAGCATCAAAGTAATTTGCTTACAAAATAAGGGGGTAACCCCTTGTCCACTATTTTTGGAGTCAATTTTTTCACCATGGCACACTTTGGGCTTCATTAGGCATTTTCAAAGGCCCAACAACTCATTTTATTGATCATTATTCCCTCTTTGGTGGCTTGTTTTTATGTTATTGAGCTATCTTGGTGGTCTTGTCACCAAGGGATTTTATTATTGCACATTATTTTATTATTTGAGGTTTAATTAGGCTAATTAGGAAAATTGAACTCATTAGAGATGGTATAAATAATAAGAGGTGATTCATTTCTCTCATCACCCCTTGGATTTGGGTTTAGTAGCTACTTGAAGAATTTCACATTCCCTTTTGGAGGACGAGTTTGGTTTCATGGATGAATTTTTCTCTTGGTCTTGGAGCTTGATTATTGTCATGATTTGATGATTGCATATACTCTTTGTACATGTAAGTGATCTCTTTTTCATGTTTATTCTTGTATTTATCATATCAAATGAATGTTGTAGGGATTTTTGCTATCTAGGTATGAAATTTACTGCTATTTACTATGAAATTGTGGGAATTTGATCTTTTGAAGCGTTGCATCATTTCATGTGTTATGTATGAATGGGCGAATGTTCCTAGAGGTTATTTTATTTGAATATACCTTGACAAGTTATCAAATATTGCAGATCGAAGTATAAATTATTTGGGTAGCTGCTCTCATGCCCTAATTTCCATGCAAAGTTTCCTAAAGGCCTCCTTGATTGGCTTAATTCTCTCTACATAACAAATTCACCTTGAATCCATCTCTCCCTAAGGAAAGGCATTGATCCAACCATTGGTGGTCACTTGAAAGAATATATTTCTCACCTTCTTTCTCTTTCTAGGCCTAACCCTAATAAGTCACCTAGGGAATCCAACAAATTTTATTGTAGCCATCCAAACACCTCAATTCTCAGTCCACTACTGCGTTGGGGTCCCCTTGGATTTGGGTTTAGTAGCTACTTGAAGAATTTCACATTCCGTTTTGGAGGACGAGGTTGGTTTCATGGATGAATTTTTCTCTTGGTATTGGAGCTTCATTATTGTCATGATTTGATGATTGCATATACTCTTTGTACATGTAAGTGATCTATTTTTCATGTTTATTCCTGTATTTATCATATCAAATGAATGTTGTAGGGATTTTTGCTATCTAGGTCTGAAATTTATTACTATTTACTATGAAATGTGGGAATTTTGATCTTTTGAAGCGTTGCATCATTTCATGTGTCATGTATGAATGTGTGAATTTTCCTAGAGGTTATTTTATTTGAATATACCTTGATACGTTATCAAACATTGCACATCGAAGTATAAATTCTTTGGGTAGTGCTCTCATGCCCTAGTTTCCATGCAGAGTTTCCTAAAGACCTCCTTGATTGGGTTAATTCTCTCCACATCACAAATTCACCTTGACTCCATCTCTCCCAAAGGAAAGGCATTGATCCAAAAATGGTTGTCACTTGAAAGAATATATTTCTCACCTTCTCCTTCTCTTTCTAGGCCTAACCCCAATAAGTCACCTAGGGAATCCAATGAATTTTATTGTAGCCATCCAAACACCTCAATTCTCGGTCCACTACTGTGTTGGGATCATTTCTATAGGCCCTCCAAATTTGAAGCAATTCCGATGATGGTATCTCGAGATATAGCAAATCCTAGCCCAGAGACCATTTCTTGCCCTAGGTTTTCCTTGGCTAGTGTCCTCATTTGGATTCATTGTATTCAATCCTAAAGTGAATTTTTTTCCTTTGATCCTCCTCTCTTCCCTAATTAGGTTAAGCCCCCCTTGTTTAATCAATTGTTACACAAGAAAATGACCTCCTCATCAGCTTAGAGGAGAAGAACAAGATGACCGAAAGATTGACCAAGTTCACAAGCCTATTTGCCAAGCTAACACTCTCTAGGAACTAGCAATATGATTTATAAATCTTCCTAGCCATGCATCAAGTTCGTTAGTCCCGAGGGTAGCTCTCTTTGTTGCCTTAGGAGGTGCATTAGTCAACTTAAGTGAGTTTCTGGAGGTCAAAGGAGCAAGTTGACCAATAATATCCCTATATTCACTCCTATGTCAGCTCATAAAGCAGGGAAACATCCAAATTCGACCTGTTTGAGGAATTTACATTCCTAATGGAGTCTAAAAACAAGGAAAGAGAGATAAAGCATGGAAACATCTCTGCTTTTTCCCAAAATAACTGAAGGATTTGGCAAGGCTTATTCTCTCATGCTATATAATTGAGGCTAGGGTCATTGTGAAAGAGGTCAAAAGCATTGGAAGGATTTCCTATTGATTGTCGAAGCTTGTATTAGACATTGGCTCTTCAAGAGGTTAAGAAGAGATAGAGAGAGAGGAGCTGGAGGAGTACAGGAAGTTTGATGCAACTGATGGTTGTAATCACTCTTTCCTATCATTAATATAGACCTGTAGTTGTGTTGTCCACTCCATGGTGTTGGTATTGTGATTTATTTACATGTTTATGGAATGCTAATGATTATGAGTAGATTAGGTGTATGTAGTTAGATATCCCTATGTATTATTGTATTGATTGTTGAAGTTATATGCTGTGATATTACACCTCATCTTGTTTATGTGAAGGTATTGATCTTGGAGCTAGCTGAGGGGTCTTCCACTCCACTACTTTGCATTCTCCAGCAACACCACACAAAGATCTGAGATAACAATCCTTCTTTTTACTTTTATTATCATTTCACTAATACAAACATGCACATGTATCTTTGGGCGAGCTGCAACTAATCTGACTGTCTTCCAAGGACCCTGGGAAGATCCTTGAGGGTATCACCACCACCAACCACCTGTGCATTAATCCCTATAGCAGAATTGGTGACTCCGCTGGGGACTACACTTAGTTCCCGGTTTTCTACCAGAAAGTTCCCATATCTCTCTTTCTTCCAGGCCTTCCTGTACTTATTGATCCCCTTTCTGACCACTCAGGACTATACAACACCCTTCTCTTAGTGCTCACCCTTAGATATGACTCCCACAACTTTATTTTAGAGCCTATTCCTCACTAACGCACCTTACTAGTGAAAAAAATGCTTTATAAAGCACTTTGGTCTCTCAAACAGAGCGTTAGTGCAACCACTAACTCTCTGTGTCCTCTATTATAGTGCGTTAGCCATCCACTTCTTGATAAGAAGTCAGTTCTATGAACTCATGGGTTGGGAAAGTTGATTGTAGACTAATCAGGGATCTGCAGCTATGTATGTTTGATTGATATTTGTTTCTTGAATAATTTTTTCTTTTTAGGAAAATAGCTTTACTGCTTAAGTTTTTCATAAAAAATAAAATACAAAATTTTTACATTTTTTTTTCTGCTTAGTTGGTTAGGTCTACATTTATTTGGTTTTTAAAGTATTTAGAGAGCATTGTATTTATGTCGGTTGTGCTTGTGTTTTACTGTATTAGATGAATGGTATATATTGATGTATAAATGACACCTTCCTTGTAGAAGCAACTCATTCATTGAAGTAAAATTTAAATAATTTTTTCTGCATGGTTTGAGTTAGATTCCCACATAACTTCATATGTCAACACCCCCAATGAAGACATTAACAAAGTACATTAACAAAGTACATCGTAATGAAATCAATCAACAACTATTTTTTGAGTAAACACATATTAGTTTAGGTTAGGATCTTGGGTTAGGTAGTTGTGAGTTAACTGTCCAAGATCATACACCGAAACTAGTGTTATTAATGAGGGAAATCCTTCTGCACTCATACTATCCGGGACCACCCCAGTCAAAGAGGATCTAAATGTGAGACAACATTGGACTATAAATGAAGGTAGCCCACCTTCTCTTACATATCCTTTGGGTATTCTATGTATCGGCGATCCCTTTGGGGATATCAGAACTGAGTCGGGGACTCAGGTACCTGCCCACACAGTGTATTGTCTATGACCATGTCCCCTTGGTAGTGTTTGTGATTTGAGGTAACCATAGTGGTCATACCTTTTAGGGATGAACACAAGGTTACTGGGGTGGGCTGCCCTGGTACCTAAACAGACAAACCTACTCTGTCTTCGGTTTTTGGGAGGGTTCTTGTCTCCACAAGAGTACTTGGCCCCTTAATATGAGGTTCGGGCGAAGCTCAAGAGTAATCGTAACTGTATATTTGGCCAAAACTCTCTCTTATCCATTGTGATACTGGGTTTAATCTCCAACAAACGATGGTTATCAGACAGGGTCATACCCTCTGCCTGTTGATTGAGTTATTTAGAGTATTTTTTTACTTTTAGGTGTCAGTTTGTTATCACTGAGACTTTAATAAATATCACAGTAAAATCTTTTGATAAAACTTATCGGTCACCATGGCTACATATGACCCTTGTCATCAATATAGATGGCTACAAGGTCTTCCCCCACTAACTATGGAGAATTCGTCGAGCCCTAGTGAGCCGAATTACCCATTTTCAGGTAACCGGTCTCCAAGATTTAACACTAAATCAGTCTGGACATCCCACAACTCAAGTTTATTGGAAGATTTCTTTATTGAAGGTTTCATTCCTCCTTATAATTCTCTGGTCACGAATCTGTTGGGACCGCTATTGATTCCATTCGCACCTGTACCTCCTATGTCTTCCGCTGAACCTATACCCACCATCCCATCGACGACTAATGGGTTACGGGATTTTGTGGACACTTTTGGTCCACCTCCACTTCCCTAGTCGACAGTGAGTACCACACTGCTGATGGCAGACCCAACTATCCCAACTATGCCAGGTCCGAGCACCATAATTACACCCAACATGAGTGGAACCCAGTACATACTAGTTTCTGCCCCTTTTTTGTCAGCTCCTAGATCATCAAAAAACACTCCATATAGTGCTCCTTATAGTGCGGTTAGCATGGGTCCCTTCAAAAACCCTTTTGGTTGGAATCCATTGTTTAGTTCCAACCCTCACGTTCAAATACCTGGGGGCACTATTCCCAATATGCATATACCAGCTGGGAGCATTACTATTCCCCCTATGTTTACTGGACAAAATGGACAGTCATTGATTGACATGAATCCTCCATATGTCAGTCAAGGGCCTATGACTAATTACATGGCTAGCGAGATCCCTCAACAAGGTCTCGCTCAATCCATATGGGCACCCCACTCTCAACCTCAAATG
This sequence comes from Pinus tabuliformis, assembly GCA_031772625.1. Taxonomy (NCBI): domain Eukaryota; kingdom Viridiplantae; phylum Streptophyta; class Pinopsida; order Pinales; family Pinaceae; genus Pinus; species Pinus tabuliformis. Next base: position 415,407,833 of record CM062819.1, on the reverse strand, counting down.
AGTTAAGGGGGCACTCCTTATCCTGGGGGCACTTATATCCCCCAACCTAACAACCCCTATGGATAGCCACAATATACGACTATTCCCCAAGGAAATTATTATTCCACGCATCCTATGTATAATGTTGGGAACAATATGATGGGAGGACCGCAAGGACCCTCAAGTCATTTTTCATCACCTTGGTCTAAATTGGGGGCATCAAATACTTTGCCTTTCTTGGCAACGCTTGACATCCCTAATTTGAACAAACTCACCAATGACCCCATCTTTCACAACTTACTTTGGCCTCCAATCCTACACAAAATTCCCACAGACATCCCGAAGTTCGAAGGGAAACAAGGGGAGGATTCAGGTACACACATCACCACCTATCATTTATGGTGCATTTCTAACTCCATGGTGGATGATAGTATACAAACTAGGCTCTTTCCTCGCACTCTTACTAGAAATGCAACCAAGTGGTACATTGAGTTACCACACTGGTCAGTCAATACCTTTGGCACTTTAGCGAGGGAATTTTTAAACCAATTTCAACTACCCATCCACTATGAAACTGGGACGAAAACCCTTACTTCTTTACATCAGGACACCGCCACCCACATCTCTGATCACATCCATGAATGAAGACATAGGTGGAGGCTAGTCAAAGTGCCCCTCTTGGATTATCTATTAGCGGATTGGTTCTGCAAATATCTTCTCCCTCAAATCCCTAAGGATGTCAACTTAGGTGGTGCGGTCATAGAAGATCAATCCATTCGTCATGCTCAACACTTAGATTTAAAGATTTAATTTATTTTCAGTCTGGCACATTATATGACATCATTCCCAATGCCCCTAGAAACTCCAATTCTCCCACTACTTAGCAACCTGGTGTGCATGCTAATGGTATTATCAGTGCTACCTCGAGAGCTGCCATAAAACGGCTTAGCAGTCACATTGCCTAGTTGTAATTTGACACCGCTACCCAATCGACTGCTCTTCCTACCGCCGTGATTAACTTTGTGCAGTCTACACAAAAACCCAGCCGTAAGAATAAGAAGAACAAGAAAAGAACGCTCCTTCTAAAGAGTAGTTAGCCAAGAAGTCCAACCCAAAGTAGAAAGCTGCTACGCCTCCTGCTAGTGGCAAGGATAAAGTTGTCAAGTTCCCTTGCATGATCTATGTGGAAGACCCTATGACACATCGTTGTCCGCGTCTCCAAAAATGCACATATCTCTTTTCTAAAAAGGAGACTGGTTGGACCCCCATGGTCCTAAACAACCCTTTCCTTGCTCAGCAACAACAACATCTTATTGCAAACCAGCCTCAACCCCCTTAAGGGGGAAATAGAGGTTCACATCATCCTTCAACTAGTGAAGGACCATCTACTGTTTACACATTTGAAACGGTTGATCTTCAAACCAAAGCCAAAACTTATGGAGTTCCAGTCGCTAATGCTGAGGAAGCCTCCTTGAGTCAAAACCCACCGCCACCTAATGATATTCATATCAAATGACTAGTTTCCAATCTTGTGAATCGGCCCCCAAAAGGGGATCTTCATCGCACAACACATAATACATCTGCACATGCTACCCAGAACTACAATATTGTAGAATATTTGGCGCAAGCACCGTTAGCTATTTTGGCACTCGAAGTATTTCAAAATTGAAATACAAAGAAAATATTTTCTTTCGACAATTGGTGGGGTCAACCCTTAGGATTCCATGCTTGCAATTTCAACATGGAAAAATGTAAACCTCCCCTTTCACACCAGCTTGCATTTCAGGTGAAAATATTTTCAAAAGGATGATGGGTACATAAAACTGCTTGATGAAAGTGCTTCAACCTACATCATGTCAGCTTCATGTTGGCTCACCTTGGGTCCTCCAACCCTCTCACCGTCATTGAATTCCCTTAAAGCTTTCGATGACCACACTTTCATCCCAAAAGGTTACCTTGCCATCTACCCCATCACTTTGAGTGAGAAAATGATAATGGTGGATATCGAAGTTGTGGATAGAAAACTCGACTATAATCTGCTATTGGGTCATAGTTGGACTTATGCAATGTATTCCATTGTGTCTATTGTCTTTCTTATCATCCTATTTCCATTGGATGGAAGGATAGTCATAGTGGACCAGTTGTCCTTCTACACCCCAGATTACTTCTTGTTACCTAGCGGCTCTGTACCTTTAGTAGTTGGTATACCTGACTCTTATGTCAGTATCGATACTAGTCTTTTGAAGGGTTCTTCCCTGATGGGTTTTTTCCTCGCCCGTCGCCCACGGTTCCATAGACGGTCTCTATGGTCTCATATATTCCTCATGAATCGGCTGATCCTTGGATCCTCCCGACCCCTTCAGACATTGACTCTTATAGAGAACAAATGTCGTTGTTACCAGCTGAATTGGCCTACCAAGCCATTCAATCTGCATCCAAATCTTCGGTTACTTTAGGCATGACCAATGATACCGCCTCCTCTCCCATAACTTCTCCCTCTAATGATCTCCTCAATCAAGTCCTACCTTCGGACGAAGCTATTTGAGAGATCATGTGTTTAGAGGAGCGACCTTGGGAGGATTCTCAGCATTACATTTTCATATCTGATTCAGACATGATACCCATACAAATCTTATCCTTTGAAACGCCTAAAATCGTTCCCTCGAGTTACACAATCGTCCAAACTCTAGATTTGGAAGGGAAGATGGGAAATATTTCAAAGACATTGCTCATCGATATTTTAGTCAAGACATGCATCATGGATAACATCCATATTGGAGCTGATTGCACTTCTGAGGAAATTTCAAGCTTCACCTACCTTTTTAAGGAATTCCACGATGTATTTTCTTGGTCTTACGAGGAAATACCTGTCATAGACCCATCTATAGTGAAGCATGAGATCAAGGTTTATGACAATGGCAAGCCTGTCCGCTAAAGGCTTTGACCAGTCCACCCCAGCAAAACTACAACCATCAAGACTAAGGTGGAAAGATTGTTATGTGCTAGTTTCGTCTACCCTGTTTCCTTAATGGAATGGGTCTCCAATCTGGTTCCTGTAGATAAGAAATAGGGTACCATCCGTGTTTGTGTCGACTATCGGGACTTGAACACCACTTTTCCAAAAGATAATTATCCGACACCATTCATCAACCAAATAATCAACGATTGCTCTGGTTGTGAACTTCTCATTTATGGATGGTTTCTTAGGCTATAACTAGATCGCCATAAAACCCACAGACCAGCACAAAACCGACTTTATTTTCCCTTGGAGAATATTTTCGTATCAAAAAATCCCATTCGGTTTAAAGAATGCTGGAGCAACATTTCAATGGGTAATGGACTACGCATTCCATGATATCATAAATATTGTTTAGGCTTTCTTGGACGACCTTCCAGCCCATTGCAAGAAGTGAACTTAACACCTAGCTCATTTACGAGCAATTTTTCTTACGTGAATGTTCTATAACATACGTTTGAATTCGCACAAATGAGTTTTGTTTGTCGAGTTTGGATTCCTACTTGGTTTCATTGTCTCCAAACAGGGGATTAGGGATGATCCCGATAAGGTAAAGGAAATTACTTAATTTCTCGAACCACGATCCATTTTGCAGCTCCAACGTTTGTAAGGGAAAGAAAAATTCTTATGATGATTCATCGTAAATTATGTCGAGTTGACAAAAGGCTTTATGTGCCTACTAAAGAAGGGAGTACCATACTTGTGGGATGATCCAGCCCAACGATCATTTGATGCCATGAAAAAGGAACTTATATCAACCCCACTGCTTAGTTCTCCCTACTATGGGCGCAAATTTCTCCTCTATTTGGCAGCCTCGCCATCCTTTATTGGAATGGTGTTGGTCCAAAATCATGATGATCTGAGTGAGCATGTGATCTATTATCTATCAAAAGGCCTAGTTGGGCTTGAACTCAAATATTCACATGTGGAAAAGATGTCCTTGGTAGTTGTCTTTGTTGTCAATCAATCCTACATTATATATTGCCGCGACAAACTACCATCATCACTTTGGAGAATACCATGAGACACATTTTGTCTCATCAAGTCATTAGAGGAAAACATTCCAAATGGATAGTTATCCTCCAACAATTTGATTTGGTTTTCGCCACTGCCAAGGCGAAAAAATCCTTAGTCTTTGTAGAATGATTGTCGGATCTTCCAATTATCGATCTAAATGAGATAGGTCACAATCCTCTCCCAGATGAATATGTCTATCTGATCGAATCTACTGAACCTTGGTATGGTGACATTCTTGTATACCTCCAACTGCAACGTTTCCGCCCTTAACTATCGTCAGGTGATCGTCGTTGCATCCGCCACCAAGCTCGACACTATTTAGTGTTGAACGATACTTTATATCATCATGGCGTCGATAAAGTTCTTCGATGTTGCCTCACTCATGAAGAGGCAGAACACATTTTAATGACTGCCATGCTGGGGCATGTGGTGGTCATCTTTTTGGTATATCGTCTGGCCAGAAAATTTTACGCGCAGGATACTATTTTCCAAGTTAATTCCAACCTTGTTCAAATATTGTATCAAGGAAATCCAGCAGTGTCACCCTTGTCAAGTATTTACCAAGAAAATGTGCGCTCCTCTGGCCCCCTACACCTGATTATCTCTATCGGCCCCTTGTCCAAATGGGGTATTGAATTCGTCACATGCAACCCCACTTCCTCTGATGGACACAACTACATTATTGTAATTGTGGACTACTTTACGAAATGGGCTGAAGCCATTCCCACATTCTGGGCCAATGGAGAAACCATGATGTTATTCCTATTTAATCAGGTTATCTATCATTTTGATGTGCCCCACATAGTTGTTACAAACCATGGGTCTCATTTTCAGAATCACATGATGTCTGACTTAACATCATTGCTTGGTTTTCACGAGGAACAATTGTCCTCCTACTACTCCTAGCCTAATGGCCAAGTAGAAGCCATTAATGGCATCTTAAAAACCATGATCCGCAAGTTAGTAGGTAATAAAAAAGCCCACTGGCACCGCATGTTATATCCTGCGTCGTGGGCATATCGAAATTCAGTAGAAAATTCTACAGGATTTACACCATTTCAACTCGCTTATGGCCTGGAAGCGGTACTACCTATCAAGTGCTAGATCCCTTACCTAAAAATTGTTGTTGAACACTTTCCCAGAACCACACCGAAGAAGAATGCTTACTATACCTCAATCAACTGGATGAAACCCATTGAAATTTCGAATTGGCACTCGAAGACCAGAAGTGCCGGGTCAAAGCCTAATATGACAAAAAGGTCAAGCCTCATTCTTACCAATAAGGTGATCTTGTTTTTCTCTACGATAAAAAACATGACCTCTTGGGGGCAGGAACGCTTCAACCCTTATGGATCGGTCATCACTAAGGCCCTCTCAAAAGGGTCCTATGAACTTCAAGACTGTGAAGGAATCCCGCTCGCGGAGCCCCGAAATGGGCTCTATCTGAAAAAGCATTATGCCTAGTATTGCACTAGGCATGTGCTTTGTAATTCTATGTATTTATAAGTTTTTCTTATTTTTGATGTGACTGGAGTTTTTGGCATTTTTTGAGTATTTGTCTCATACATGTTTCTCATTGTGCAAATATCTTCATTACCCTTACCATACGTACGATATGAGGATGATGCCAATCATCACACACGTCACATTGCATAATCTGCTTGGGTCATGTACAAACCTGAGTCGGGACTACTTTGTTCTATGGGAGTCTTTCTTGGTACTACCACCAAAAATATTGTTGAGTATATGTTTGTAATTTCACTTCCCACTAAAGTGTCATCTCGGGACATCTCTAATTTGGTGGTCAGGTTAGACTCTCAACTTGTCGTTATTCAATTGGCAAATCATTATCACATTCACAATCCAATCTTGTTACATCATTATTTAAGGGTACGACTATTGGAACATCCATTTGAGTTTATTACATATGAAAACATTCCTCGAGAATTTAATGCAGTTGTTGATTCATTGGAAAACTATGTATTAGATTGGCATTTGTCTCATTTATTATAGATACATGTATGAAAGTAAAGATTTACATAGTTAAAAACTTACAAAAACATTAAAAAACATTTACATGATAAAAATGCCAATATATATATATATATATCGAATCTAGTATTTTACGTCAACAAATTCCCAAAACTTGGGTGTTTTAAGTACAAAATGGCTACTAAGCCTCGCTATAACCACCCACTGGCTATACCATGTGCCTGCTAAAAGAGCCTACTGCTCATGAAAACTCAGAACAAGTCTAGGTATCCTTGGAAGAAGAACCAGAAACTACTCAAGCACACCAACGATGTGTCACTGCATATGAGCGGGAATCTCCCTCATGGGAAGTGGAGGAATGCCCATGCTCAGGCCTTTGAGGTTCCTCAGAACCTTGCAGAGACTTTGTGCATCATATCCATCTTAGGTAGTTGCTACTCCCATGCTAGCTCCAAGTAGCCAGTCCCCCCACCTCGCTTGGCGGGGCATGCCTGCAGGTCGTACTGGTGCCACATCTGTGTCAATCAAACGCTTCATGTCAGTACTTATTCACCCATAACAACAAAAACATTACATAAATATTCAAAAGCTAAAAAATACTTTAAGGTACTCTAAAAAAACTTCTTACCTTGAGGCTCCCAATGTGTACCAGGTGGCAATATCAAGTATGGATCTCCTGTAAAGTCCACGCCTTCATAGGCATAGTCATAAATAATCAAGATCTAACCGCTGAGCCACTCGAAGAAGTATTCTTCAAAGAAATGTTGGATCGATCCTCCTCCAGTACGAGGATCAAGAGAGGCCCATAACCCTTGCCTGGGTTCCCTCAGATCAAGCATATCCCATTGGCTTAGGGGGTCCTGACCTAGGTTCAAAGTTAGTTGCACCAACCAAAAGAACCCTACACTACTGACGCTTTCAGCAACAACTCATGTAGCAGAGGCTGCAGTCTCACCCAAAGTAGTATGGGGGGATGTAAGAACCAAGTTTTTGCATCCAAAGACTAGTGTGATGTCTTCTAGCGCCTTAGATCTTCCTCCACGTAGATTGATAGACTTCTAGGGCTCGTTACTATAACTATGTTAAAGCGGCCTTCAAACCTTCGAGAAGGTCCACGATCACTCCTTGTAGACCTTTACAATTGATTAACCTACTTACGTGCATCAGAAAGAAATCCTAAATAGGAGTTCGCGAAGATCTACTTTATTCGTCAGAAAACATAATAGAGATCACTAGAATATTTGCGGAAGTGGCTAAGCATTCATTTCATACATTATTAAGACATATTCAAGACAAGAGCATAGAATTTAATCGTTATTTCATAAAACATGTCATTCATCAGCAAAATATAACATTAACAGATATAAACATAAATACTTAGTAATTCTTCAGAAAACTGTCTTTATTGATATTCAATTCATTTATTACAGAGTCAAACTACCGTGCACGGTCAACTACGGACTCTACCCAGGCCTCCGTGCACTTAGCTGTAGAGCCTTTTCTTCTCTACCTAAGCACAGGAGGCAGAGCCTTCCTGCCTTAGGTCCTGCCCTAGACTCTTCAACCCAATTCTCTATCCCTAAGAATTATGTCAAACTTATCCTTAGAATCACTAATATTCGACCATTTATAGAATTTCCATACAATGCCATGGTTCGTGAACCGTGGGTGAATCGTAAAACCGACTCAAAACTTTACTTAAAACAAGGAGCTAAGTCCCTTTGAATCTTATTCATATACACACTCCACATCCACAAATTGCAGAGAATTTACATATTTTACAAAATTTGTTACAAAAAATGACTAATTAATTCCATTCTACCCCTGGGGACCCCATCCCAACATGCCCCCAACACAAAGATCGTGACTCACCCTCGAGTCACTCAGCTGGTTGCTATGCTTTTTGGTGGAGTTCGCTGAATGCCTTAGTCAATGCTTAGAGCTCCACGATACTCTTTTCTGGTGCTTGTTGCACATCCTGGACAAATTTCTCTGTGGTTGGCCCCTCTACTACCAGCTGCATAGTCCTTTGTGTCTATTGGATAGCCTTCAGCTTCTCAAGAATGGTCTGTGAGAATTGGCTGGATTCGTCTGTCCAAGGCTCAAGCTATGCACTGAGCATAGACTTCTTCTTTTGCAATTATTGAATGTGCAACAATTTTTCTTTACTTTCTTGTAAGAGTGCAAAACTCTGGACTGGTGCCAACGTCTGCGCTGTCGTGTTGATTTCATCGTACTGATGCTCCGCTTCCCTAAGTTCCGTGCTTAACTGTTGTAGCATAGGATCCTCCTATAATGTATCCGAGAGGTCCAATGCTTGAGTGAAGAGCTTGTCACACCCTTGAACAATGGCATCTAGCTGAGCCATGGATTCTTTAATGGTTGCGTTCCTTTATTCCCGAACCTCAAGTGGTGTGGTTGGCTGCAACTTCAACTGTAGCTTATTTAACTGCATCCGAAGGTTGAAAGTCACCTTGTCAAACTTCTCCTTCGAAGCGCGCACTGCAACAACTAATTTCCTTACCTTGGATGAGGCCTCTGCATCATCAGGTATACCCAACTTAGGTATGGATTTGCAAGCCTACTCGACCACTGTGACCAGGTTCTCACGTTGTGTGCGCAACTCCCCCTGGTCCTTTAGGGTCTGAGTCTTTCCTACAAAAAGTTTTTAGTTGTTGACTTTGAACTCACTAACGGCAATGAGTGCGCACTGTTCTGAAATTTGTAGCTCATCAAGGACCCCCTGATGCAGCACATGAAGTGACTCAAGCGGTAGCGTGACAAGGCTCAGCCCCATGTCTTTCACCATGTGAAGCACCGCGTGATGCTCATCCGACTCTATGAGGACTGACCCTTCAGGTAAAGGAAAGACTCTGACGTCTTGAGGTTAGTCAATCTCTGATATTTCACTCCTTCCCTGTCTCAGGCTAGCTTTCTCACTGCTCACCTTCTTGACATCTGCCTAAATTTTGTTCGCTTGGATCTGCAGCTCGCGTAGATCCTTCTGGACGACCCCAAGCATCTTCTTGTATTTTTTCTTGAAATTTTGCAGCACCTCTGTTGTGGTGTCCCGAATTTTGTTGCCAATCTCATCAAGATCACCCTCCGTTAGCACCATGGAATTAGCATGGGTTTCCTTATCAAACTTCTATTTCTTTCGCTGCCCACCTTGATGATCATGCGTGCTCTTCTTCAGGATGAAAAGAGTGGTTGGCTCCTCATCACCATAACCTCCTTGCTCTGACATCCCTTGCTCAAAAGTGTGGGGGGAAGTAGACTTCTCACTTTCCTCTACATCCTTCTGTGCCTACTTTGCCTACGCTTTGTCAGCGTGCTCCTTCTACATATGGGCCTTCTCTGTAGATGCTGTAGTAGCCTCCTTCCTCTTTTCCTAAGCTAATGTGCAAGCAACTTTCTAAGCGACGTTCTTTTGCTTCTGCGCAATAGATCTTTCTGTGCCTATGTTGGTTCACGCATCTAACTCCATAGGCATGCACCATTCCTGTGGCCAAAGCCCCAAAACATCCTATATATCTATATCCGTCACCATATAAGGAAACAGGTGCCATTTCTGCTCAAGGTCTTTGTGCTCTTTGATCAAGATCCTATGAAAATCAGCTTTGAATTTTTCATAAGCCGATAGCTACGTGTACAAGGTGGTAGACAACCTTGGTCACTGGTTAACCTCCATATGCATGTCCATCTCCATCAGAACCCAAAATATCTTTGTCTCCTTAACACACTCTGGATCTTTTGAGGTCCATAACGAGGAAAACTTCATTGCCTCGGGTAATTCTTCTTTGTGATGAGGAAATTGGATATCCTCCAGTAACCTCCATGCAACCAAAACAATCGAAAAAAAAAACCAGGCATAATGAAATGTCATGCTTTTGTCCTGGGCCTCACAATAGTTCACAAGGAAATCCTGACATAGATACTTGCCCCAGTTGTACTGAACCCCCTTCGCGCACTCAGATGCGAGCGATATGACCGACGCCAGAACTTCATCCACGCGGAATTTTTTTTATTACTTTTCCTGCTAGAATCTGGGTAGCCAATTGTACTGTTGGGTCTAAGATGGAGGTGATAGAGGACCCTCACAATTTTTTTATCAAATCAAACTTCTTCATCTTATCTGCCAACTCTTTCTCTTCGATTTTTCCTCCAAACTCCTTGGTAGGGTTCGCTCCCTTGTAAGGTAACTTAGTGATCCTATGGATCAACATGTTGGTGATAGGGATAGGCTCTCCTAGCCATAGGCACCCTTCATGCACCAACACAAGGAGCTAGCACACACAAACCATATTAATGGGGGTGCGGTGATAATGCGGCACCAATGGTGGATTGAGCAACCCTGACTGCTCAACACTACACACCCACTTCATGGGCTCCAAAATTGTAACTCCCTTGTCATCATAGTAGGTTTTCTGCATATAGTTGTGAGTCACCAAGTGTGGAAACTTTGCGTGGTCTGCATAGTCCCAATCTGCCATTTTAAGTAGTGGAATGCATGCCAGCCTAGGACCCTTTAACAAAAATTTCTCAGGCAGCAAAGGTGTTGACACTGGAAATTTCCCCGTATCAGGATCCTTTGTGACCTTAGCTTTTCCCTTCCGCGGAGGGATATACTCAGGTAGCCTCGTCATAAGTTCCACCACTTCAGTATCAATATCCTTGATACCTCGGAATTCCTCCTCTTGTAGGTCCACTACATTTTTTGGCTGCTTATCCCTTTTCTGCTTCGCCTGTGTCTCCATATGCTTCCTTAGTGATGCGCGCATTGACGCCAACTTCTTTGACTTTTCATTTGTGGCTGGTTGCTTTTCTTTCATAGCAGGCTATTTTTATTTTGCCACAGTCTGTTTCGAGCTAGGCGACCTAGCCACGGTGGGCATAATAGGGGTATCCTCCATACTGGATACTTCCGGTCCCGACGCATCAGATACGGCTGCTTCCAAACTAAGGGCTTCAATGGGGTTAGTGGAAGTCATTTTCTCAATGAATAATTCCCAGTCTTCTACAAAATAGTTCACAAATAGTGGGCACGACCAAAATTCCTCCCAGAATGCTCGGCTCATATGCAAGAGACAAGCAAAATTCACCAGCAAGCCTTGGAGCACAAAGTGTTCTATGTTGGACCCGCATGCATAATTTATAGGGGGATTTGAATCATTAGGGGATTTTGAGGTCTAAAATGGGCCTCCTAAGGAAATTATAAAATAATAGTGGAAATAATAAAATAATATTATATGAGATCATCAAATTTTAGAGGGAGAAAAGAAAAAAACTAGTTTTTCAACTCGTATTTTCAACTTATCTCCCTATGGGGTTTACTAAAATTTCAAGCGGAAACACTTGTTGGATGCATAATTTGATTCCTCATCCAAGGAGTACCCATGTTTCATACTTTCGGTGGACCCTGCTATACTAAAATTGAGAAATACATGAAAAACGTGATTGCAATAACATTTTTTCATGTATTTCTCATTTTTCGTGTAGCAAGGTCCAACGAAAGTATGTAACATGGATAATCTTTGGATGAGAAATTAAATTTTGCATCCAACGAGTACTCCTGCTCAAAATTAGAGTAAAACCTTAGGGAGATAAGTTGAAAATATAGTTTTATTATTTTATTATTTTTTAATCTTTTTACTTTTTTACTCCAAAAATGGTGAATTATCCCCCATGGTTGACATCATCATCTTGAATCCTATTGGTTCTTATAAAGTTTATTTTGGTTATACAATTTTCTTAGGAGGCCCATTTTAGACCTCAAAAGTCCCCCAATGTCAAATCCGACTTTTCGCCCAAAATTTTGACAATAAATGTTGTTTTGACGGCAGATCTTCAAAGATTTTTGCCTTAATTACCGCAACCCCACTCCTATTAACCTTTCTAGCCATAAAATAATGAATAGTAACTCCAACTGTCATTTTCCTGCTGGGATGCATAATACCTTCCTCCAAGGCGCAACTTCTCGAAGACAACTTCATTTGTTGCATCTTCGTCACTCTCCCCGTAGCCTGCTCACTGCCTCATCCTCCAAGCCAGGCAATGTAGTTTATAGTCCCCCATTCCCTTGCAACTGGATGGAGCACTAAGACTATCCTGTTGCCATATAGTCATTGTGTAGGGTCCCCTATATACAACTTCAACCTTATTCCATTTACTCTCCTCGGGAAGGGTTCCCCATTCATCTTCGCGAGCTGAACTGTGCCACCATCTGTAATTTCTTTGACAATATATAGCCCTAATCAATGCATATGAAATTTACGCAGAAATTTAGTGAACTTACTATCATATAACATGACAAGATAGTTCACCTTGAATGTGCGAAGCTTTATTTGGTGATCATGCCATGCTTTTTCACGTTCCTTCTGTACTTGTTGATGGAATCCTGCCAAAAGTCGGTCTTCTTCGAGCTCCATGAGTTACGCGAGCTGTTCTTCTAAGGCCTCATGATCTGCCATATCTGTCAACGCTGCTTTGCGTAGACTAGGAACAATGTATTCAATTAGCATTACAACTTCAACCCCATAGACCAATCTAAACAACGTTTGTCCTGTCAGCTTCTTACAAGTAGTCCTATAAGCCCATAGCACTACAGGAATGTGTACATTCTAGTCATTTTGTTGTGCGTTGTAGATCTTCGTTAGTGTGTTCTCTAAAATCTTGTTAAAGGCTTGAACATTTCTGTTTGCATACGGGTGATATGGTGTACTCTTCTGATGGTAGACCTAGAATTCCTCAGTCAACTTTTTAATCGTTTCATTCAAAAAGTGCGTACCCCTGTCACTCATCAACACTTTTGGGCATCCAAATCTTGTTAAGATATACTCAAACAAGAATTTTGCTGCCATAGCCCCTGTACAATCCTTGATGGGTTGTGCTTCCACACATCTTGTTAGATATTCTATCACAGTGATAATATAATGTGCACTCATTTTCTTTCTAGGGCGCTGAATTGGCCCAATAAAATCAATTGCCCACTTCTCAAATGCCTGAAAATATACCTGAGGATGTAGTGGTAGCTCATTCCTTCACGATGGTTTTCTAGTCTTTTGACACACATCGCCCGTTTAACAGTATTCCTTGGAATCCTTGTGCAATGTTGGCCACCATAGACTTGGTGTAAAATCATCTGCGCAGTTTCTTTTCCTGCATAATGGCCTCCCACAGCTCCCCCATGAGCCTCGATGAGAACTCTATCACACTCAAAGTATGACACATATCTTCAAAATATTTCATCGGCACCCATTTTGTACAAATGTCCTGCAATGACTAAAAAGTCGGCTATGCGCACTACTAATTCCTACTTCTTCTAACTTGTGTATCCTTCTGGTGCCATCCCTGTAGTTAAGAAGTGAATAATGTTTGCAAAATGGTCATCCACTACATGCACCACAAAGAGTTACATATCTAGCAATTGTTCCTCCAAATTACTAAGCTCTTCGCCTGCTTCAATTCGTGAGAGATGGTCAAGTCCAACATTTAACCTCCCCGACTTCACAATGATTTCAAAGTCATATTCCTAAAATAATAACAACCATCTACAAATTCCCCCCCCCCCCCCCCCACCACCACGCGCCCCCCCAACATAGGCTTGTTGCCCATGTATTTTAAGGGAGAATGATCTGTATACATCTTGAAAATCCCTCCTAATAGATAATTCTTGAATTTTTGCAGTGCGTAGACCATGGTCAACCCTTCGCGCTCAGTTGTTGAATAATTTTTTTGACCTTCAATAACTTATTACCTGTGAAGACTATAGGATGGTCCAGTTCTCCTTCACTGGCCTATGTTAGCACTGCACCCAACCCAATGCAAGAAGCATCCACATGTACATGCAACTCCTTTTTCCAACCAGGAAATACCAAGATTGGCACAATTACCATCTTCTCTTTCAACACATATAAGCTGCACTGACATTCTTCATCCCAACAGAATGTCGCATCCTTCTTTAGTAGTTTCTCCATGGGCACGATAATTTGAGCATAAGATTTGATAAATTCTCTATAGTATCTCGTATGTCCCAACATCGCATGTAGTTTCTTGATGTTCCTAGGGGCCTCCAAGTTCACAATTACCGCAATATTTTCAAGGTCCACCATCAATCCTTTCTTGCACACAAAATGAACCAACAAGATTCCAAAAGGAACAAAAAATATACATTTTTTCAAATTCAGCGTGATCTGGTATCTTCGACACGTATCGAACATTAGGCACAAACTCGCTACATGTCACTTCACTAATCCAAACACTATCCAGTCATCAAAGCACACTTCCAAAAACTTATGAATGAATTCCTTGAACGCTGCTATGACTACGCGAGAAAATATTGCAGGCGTGTTCTTTAATACAAAAGGAATAACAGTGTACCGAAAACAAACCCACTCTATTGCGAATGTTGTTTTGCTCAAATCATCTAGCGCAATATTGATTTGATGATACCCAGAAAACCCATCAGTAAAGGAATAGGCCTCCTTCCCTCCAAATTTTCTAACACTTCGTCTGTGAATGGCATTGGAAATGGATCGTGAACACATGCATCATTAAGCTTCCAAAAGTCGACACAAATCCTTATTTCACCTTTTTGTTTCTTCTCTTAGACCACCATCGGGCTCACCCAATCAAATTCTTCAACGGGTTCTATGATGCCTGCCTCCAACATCTTATCCAGCTCTTGGAGAACCTTTTCCTTATACTTAGGATTAAGGCGATAAGGCTTATGTTTCACGATCTTCACGTTTGGCTTCAATGTGATCTTCATAACGTCTGAATTTCCAGTTATGCCCTTTAAATTCGAAAAATTAGTGGGGAAGAGATCCTGGTATTCGCGAAGAAATAAGTAACTTTATCTACTATGGCATTGTCCCAATAATCTCTCTTTTTGCGAACTTCGGTTCTTCTTCAGTGCCTATGTTTACTTGCTTTGTTTTCAAAGGTGTAGAGATGTCTAGGTTTTCTATTTGTGGGACTTCGACTTCACGATGCCCTTCTGCCTTCAGAATATTAATATTCCTTGGCTCTTCCTCCTCTTCAGTGGTCACATTATATCATTCCAATGTGTGGCGCAACTAGGTGCTCTAGTCCAGTTGGGTCCATTCCGTAGGTTCCTTCGGTGTTCTGAAGATAACTGCTTTAATCTCTTACAACACTTCATCAATGCTTGCAAATCCATCTTCAAAACTAAAAGTAAATAAGAAAACTTCCTTCAATACATCCCATTCCACAATGCCATGGTGGAGCCCTGTTTCAAGATACGAGTTCATGGGGATTGTATCCAAGGTATGACAAAATATGTGTACCCACTTTGGCTGTGGTTCTGTCCCCCATGATTTAGTCCATTTTTCCAAGTGGTTGCGCAGATCGCCCTTTCCATTATACTTCTCAGTCATTCTGGTATTAGCATGCCCAAACCATAGCTTCATCATTCTTTTGTAATCTCGCCATCCAACAAAACTATCCTTATGCATACCCCACCATCGTGTAGATGTAGTTCACAACCCCAACTCTAATGCTTGAAAGCGGTGGTCCTCAGGGATTTCACGCTCAAATTCATCTAAAAATAGATCTACGTCAGTTAAACCATCATAATAAGGTAACTTTCTTACCTACGACAAAATACAGTGCAACAAATTTGTCACCATATTGCATTGCAATGTAAAAACTTCATGTAAGTGATTTTGCCAATGCTCTAATTCCTCGTTTGAATTAGAGGTGCAGGAACTCTCCTGATCCTATGCAATCCACCAATCTACCATTGGATTGATCCAGTACTGATCTCGCACTGTTATCTTGTAACTTTGATCCAGTTCATCATCACTTTCTTCATAATCGCGGATTGGTTCCATATAGCGCGCCCTTTCTGTAAGGTCCAATGGCACTATAACCTAAAGTGACTTCCTTTGAAATGACATTGTCCTCTTTTTAAATTGATGACCCCATTCATATCAATAGCCCAATTGATTCCTAGGAGTGTGGGGTAAGGATTACTATCATCGACAATTTCTATAACTTCAAAGTCTATTACTGCACTCGTACCTTCAATATCAACTGTTACTCCATATAACCATCCCATGGGGATGATTTTCTGCTGCTTTGCCATCCTAAGCTGGATTAGAGACCACTGCAGCGTAGGCCTCCCCATCCTTTCCCATGTCTGTTTCGGTAGAAAATTCACATCGAACCCCAGATCCAAGATGACCTAGTCCGTTTCATAATCACCTATCTGCGCTATTAGTCACATCTCTCGCCCTGATCGTGCCTTATGCTTATCGATCTTTCTAACCACATGGTGTTCATTAGGTTTACTTGCACATTTATTTATTAAATCCTGCAGTCCTTCCACAACCTTGCTATCAAGCAACAACTTCATGCAGGTTTCCAAAAACATAGTGAGTACAAAAGGATCAACCTCTGCTGGCACACTGATTTATTGCAACTTGTCCTAGCTTCCTGAGGTGAAGGCCTCAACAAGGCTATTCGTGGCTTCCATAAATGTTTCCTTAGCATGATTCAGATCAAAGATGACCTCCTTCTACGGAGCTTTGCAGACCCATTCCTCTTCTTCAAGTTGTTTACCTTTATCAATGCCATTCGTCATTCCACTTCTCAGCACAATATTAATGCTTTGATCTTCTTCGTGGGACTCATACCTCATCATTTTTAGATTCTTCATGCTGCTGAGGCTGTGTATTCTTCTCTTGCATCTTAGCTATTAACACCAGGAATTCTTCTATGTTATGGTTGAACTGTTTGTAGTATTGACATGAGGGTTGTGTAGGATTCTGACAATCTCACGCATAGTGCCCTGACTGTCCACAGTTGTAGCAGATAATCTGATTGCGACCTCTACCCGGTCCTCCTCCTCGACCCTAAAAACCTCCACGTGCTCCTCTAGTGTCTTGATTTTGAGGCTAAGTCTCTCATTTCATACGGTAAGTAGGGGTTCTTTCCATCATCATCTCATAGCTTTGACAGTGGCGCTCATCGTGGCCCATAGATTTGCAAAAATTACAGAACAACTGATGAGGTGTTTTCACAAACTTCTGAAGAAAGTGGTAGTTATTTGTCACATGTTTCCCAGTAACTTGAAAAATGGCACACCATAGCGTGGCCCCCGTGCTTGGACCTGCTAGGGCTTATGGATTTAGGGGAATTGTTCCCCCCCTGTAATATAATTCGTGAACACTGACAATGATCCTTACCGTTACCATGGCCCTTTCACTTCAAACACCACACTTTTGTGCCCATGCCAAACTTAGTCTCCTTGTCTTTCTTCAAAATATGTAATTCTAGGTATAGGCTTGCTAATTGTGAGTGGATCTATTGCACCCCTAGGTTCGTGTCCTGAATATGTGATAGCATGCAGCGTCATCGCGATCTAGAAGGCTTCTACCTGTCTATCTGTCTTTTGTTGTGACAAAGAAATTCTCAAATGGGGCAAAAGAGACACTATAAACAAGTCACGATTCTGGCTATCTGAGGTCTGCATGTTAGCCTATCTAATCTAGCACTTCAACCTATGATCAAAGTCTCAAGGCATCTCCTCAACCTTCATCATGATCTCCTTAAATTTAATCACCGACTGTGAGTGAGATTTGAGTTTACTAAACTATTTGTTCAAGGTTGTCTGAGTTTTGGCTAGCGATGCATGATGATTGTTAGTATAATACTTAATTTACCAGGTTAGTGCACAATACTTCTATGTGGTAACCAACTGAGGCTTATTTATATTATCTTTGGTGATTTGTTGCGCTGTCCACACAACGTTCGCAACAAACTAGAACTTCTCTAGATCTTCACTTCCTATGCCCTTGAAGATCGACATCTTCATTGCATTCACCATGTTGAATGGTGATGGTGGAGGTGGAGGTGTGGGTGAAGGTGTATGTGGTGGAGGTGGAGTGGATGGATGGTTTGTCCTAGAAATACCCTGAGTTATTAGCTGAACAACACTGTGTGGCGTATTCTACACTGCCCCTTCGTCATCACTTGAGGGAGGTCTAACCAATGGGCTATACTCTGATCCTGATCTTGCACAATTTCTAAATAATCTTCCACTTCATGTAGCTCCAAACATCAAGGTAATGACATTAACCATTTTTCACATAATAAAATTTTAATTCAAGTATTCAATGATCTTAAATATTTACCTCATGGTCCTTTGAGGAATCTTCGCTATAGTTGACTATGGTATCAATTGCAAATTTTGCAACAAATCCTCCTAGAATTCGATTGAGCCAATGATCGACAACCCATGTGATCTTGTTTTCAGAAGCTTCTAGTTGTAGCATTAATTCTGGAGTCCACACTATAGGAATATCGAGTTTCCACCTTCCTTAACTATTTGTTAATTTAGCTAACAACTCGTACAATTCAATTGGGAAGGTGTAGAAGAAGATCTTGTGTATATTTGTATACATATATCTATTCAACCACTCTTCCTTTGACAGGCATGGATTCCTGTTTTCTTGCATTGATAACTCATGAATTTTCTGATCCAAACAATTTTCAATTTCTTTCTTTGTCGGGTTCTAATGATGCGACATCGCACATCTATTTCAAGCAAATTCCGGTCCAGGTAACAAAACCATTTTTTGGCTTAGGGGGTCCTGACCTAGGTTCAGAGTTAGTTGCCCCAACCAACAAAACCATACTCTACTGGTCCTTTCAACAACAAACCATGTAGCGTAGGCTGCCGTCGCACCCAAAACAGTATGGGAGGATGCAAGAACCAAGTTTCTGCATCCAGAGACTAGTGTGATGTCTTCTAGTGCCTTAGATATGCCTCCATGCAGATTGATATACTTTTATGGCTCATTACTGTAACTCTGTTAAAGAGGCCTTCAGACCTTTGAGAAGGTCCATGATTAGTCCTTGTAGGCCTTTAACAATTGATTTACCTACTTACGTGCATCAAAAAGTAATCCTAAATAGGAGTTCGTGCAGATCTACTTTATTTGTCAGAAAAAATAATAGAGATCACTAGAATCTTAGCGGAAGTGGCTAAGCATTCATTTCATACATTATTAAGACATATTCAAGACAGTTGCATAAAATTTAATCATTATTTCATAAAACATATCATTCATCAAAAACATATAACATTAACATATATAAATAGAAATACTCAGTAATTCTTCGGAAAAATGTCTTTATTGATCTTCAATTAATTGATTACAGACTCAAACTACCCTGCACACTTAGCTACAGGGGTCCACGTACTTAGTTGCGGAATCTACCTATGTCTCCGCACACTTAGCTGCAGGCCTTCTCTTCTCTACCTAAGCGCAGGAAGTAGAGACTTCCTACCTTAGCTCTTGCCCAATACTTTTCAACCCAATTCTCTATCCCCAAGACTTATGTAAAACTTATCCTTAGAATCAACCATTTATAGAATTTTCCATATAATGCCATGGTCCACGGACCATGGCTGAATCTCAAAACCGACTCAATACTTTACCTAAAATAAGGGGCTAAGCCCCTTTGACTCTCATTAATCTACGTGCTCCACATCCATAAATTGAGGAGACTGCTATAGGATAAAATGCACGGTGTATGGAGAATGGAGATACCCTTAAGGATCTTCCCACGACCCTTGGCAAACTATAATATTATCTGCAGCCGTCACAAAGTTAAATGCATGTTCATAAACATTAACCAACTATCAAAGTAAGACAGGTGGATTACCTCAAGCCTCTGTGTAGATTTGTTGGAGAGCACAATGTAGCTAGGTGGAAGTCCTCTGAGCTGGCTCCAGATCAAGTCCTGCACATAGAAGAGACAAGCATAATCACAACATACAACCTTGATAACTAATACATGAATACATAAAAGACATCTAGTTACATATAACTAAGCTACTCATGCTAAAAGGTATTGGACAAACAAGTAAATGAATGATAGTACCAACACCACGTAGTAGACAGTACAACTATAGTTCTATATTAATGTCAGAAGAGTGATTACAACCATCTGTTGCATTAGCCTTCCCTTACCCCTCCAACTTCTGTCTCTCTCTCCCTTCTTACCAACTTCGGTGTATGGAGAAGGGAGATACCCTCAAGGGTCTTCCCACGACCCTTGGCAGACTATAAGATTATCTGCATCCATCACAAAGTTACATGCATGTCCATAAACATTAACCAACTATCAAAGCAAGATAGGTGGATTACCTCAAGCCTCTGTGTAGATTTGCTGGAGAGCACAATGCAGCTAGGTGGAAGTCCTCTGAGCTGGCTCCAGATCAAGTCCTGCACATAGAAGAGACAAGCATAATCACAATATACAACCTTGATAACTAATACATGAATACATAAAAGACATCTAGTTACACATAACTAAGCTACTCATGCTAAAAGGTATTGGACAAACAAGTAAATGAATGATAGTACCAACGCCATGGAGTAGACAGTACAACTACAGTTCTATATTAATGTCAGAAGAGTGATTACAACCATCTGTTGCATTAGCCTTCCCTTACCCCTCCAACTTCTCTCTCTCTCTCCCTTCTTACCAACTTCTTATGCCCAGATTTGAGAGTATACTCATCAATCAAGTAAGCTATCCTTTCAAATGATTTGACCTCTATCACCATAGCCCTAACTTTGCTTATGTAGCAATTGAGTTAGGGTTACCAAGTTCCTCCATGAGTTCCTTAAGGTATAAGCAATGAAGTTTCCATGCTTTTCGTCTCTTTCCCATTTGCCTCCTTCATTAGGATTATAAATCCCCAAAATAGGTTGAACTTGAGATGTTTCCTTGCTTTTCTTGAGTATATTTAGGAGCAAATATCTAGATATTTATGGGTCAATTCACTCCTTTGACCTTTATAACTTCATTAGGATCCACTAATGATGTTCCTGAACTAATAACTAGAGTTAGTAGGGTCACTAACACAACCTTAGGCTTACAGAGAAGCTTTATAAAGTAGGTTGTCAGTGTATAGCCAGTGTTAGTGTGGAAACAAGGCATGTGATCTTGGTCTTTGCTTCAGCTATCATGTCTTTCCCCTCAAGCTGATGAGGGGGTCATTTTGCTGTATAACAGTTGCCCCCTAAAGTGTGAGATCAGAGGTTGTGATGATGGCTGGAATACTTTACTTAACTGTAATTTTCCTTCTTCAACAAAAAGAGAGAGAGGATCGGAGCTTCGGGTGGTACAGGAAACTTGATACAACACACACACACACACACACATATATATAACTACTAAAATCATGTCTTGAGTCGGGCATTCCCATGCTCAGTAGCTATGTCAGAGTGATTTTATCATAAAAGAGATATGATGATGTTGGCTGTCGATAAGCACAATGCGGATCCGGTGTCATAATAGGATCATTCTGATGAGCTGTCTCCAAAAAACAATATACACAACTTGGGAGAGGAAGCAAGGCTGATTGATGCAAGCCTCTACCCAAGGTCTTGATTTCCACTTCACCGAACAACATAGATCGATACATGCGAATATATGCGTTGATGTCTAACATGCAAAAAATCATCTGATTACCAGTCAATAATGGAGACCGTTAACAGACATGAGGAAGGCCACCAATAATGGTGATGGTCTCCAAGATGCCCAGTACAATCTAATGAGTGTGAAAGATGTTTTTGTCGTCGAACACCCATAGAATTGCTTAACTAGGAGCCAATAATGAGAACCCCTGATCAAACAAAAGGTGACCTGACACTAATGTCTGCAAGTACCAAGGCACTAAATGTGTTTCTAGGTTGTCTTCCTAGATAGAGTGTTGAAGTCGATAGGAAGATACTTGTCGAAAGGTAGGCAATAATGTGTCCTACATCAATCGACATGAAATGGGACAAGAACGATTTGTTTTTTGAGGAATCTTTGAGCATGGATCTAAACAACAAAGGGCATGATGAAAGGATATGCTTGATGGGTTGATGGAGGAAACAAAAGGTTAACCCTTGAACAATAGAAGGCACGACAACAGTTTTAACCATGTAGCACTAGACTCATGAACACCAAAGAGTGTTAGGATACAGAGTTACAAGAACATCGAGGTATTTAGGCTAAACTCATAGGATGGTAGGATTCATATTGAGAGGCCATCACAAGGAAGTTTTATTTGATGGAGTGCCATGTTCAAGGGAACAACTACTGCCAAACCACACTTTCTAATACTGAATGCAGTTGTATTGTCTACTTTCCCCGTATGATTAGTTTAGTGAGTCTAGACAAGTAAACTCGTTGATCTTTTCATTTTTTAAGAGTCTGAAAAGGACCGTGGAAAGAGTGACTCTATGCCCTATCTGATTAGTTTAATGAGTCCAGATAGGAAAACTCACTAATCTTTTCATGTTTTGAGAGTTTTAAAAGGATAAAAAAAAGAGCGAATCTATATCTTGTTTGTGTAATTTACTGAGTCCAGACTAGAAAACTCGGTGGTCTTTTCATATTTAGAGAGTCTAAAAAGATCGTAAAGAACGACTCCATGGTGGTCCCTTTGTCATAGTTGTTAACCAGGTGCGACAAAAGGTAATAGTATACCCGGATCGGTTACTTTTTCGTGAGTTAATCTATTGAATCCAGATAAAGAGAAACCTATGTTCAATATATGTTGACCTCATTTTGTTACGAGTATGAGGAGATGGACTAAACTCGTTTTTCATCGTGAATTGTTAATGAGTCATGCGACGACAAACTCAATACCTTCATCAAATTTTAAAGAGTCAAATGAAGAAAACTCAAGGTATATTTTTCAATTTATTGAGTAAGGAAAAAAGAGGTAAAAGAACTGCTCATTCCTTCTTTGTAGATTTAACGAGCTCTTAGAAGGGGAAAACTCGGGGATTTTTCGATTTAAGAGCGAGAAATGGTCCCAAAAAAACAAGTGCTCAGGTTGCTGCCGTAGATTTTTAACGAGCCCGGTTGACAAAAACTCAGGATTTTTTAGTGTAACGTGCGAGAAATGTACCTAAAAGAATGCTTAGGTTATCTTTATAAATATTTAACGAGCCTAAAGAAAAAACTCGGGATTTTTTCAGTTTTATGAGTGAGAAAAAAGCGCCTAAAAAGATGCTCTAATGGTCTTTTTCAGTTTAATGAGCTAGAAAAGGAGCGAAAAAGAGTTGCTTAGACCGTCGTCGTATGTGTTTAATGAGCCCAACGATGACAAACTTGAGGATTTTTCTTTTTTTTGAGAGCGAGAAAATATCCCATAAAAGAAAAGCGCTCTATTGAGAATTGCATGCAGCTTTTATTGCTTTTCATTCCTGAGATTTATTTCATCAAAAGTGGAAAAAAATATAAAAAAGTAGTGGTTCCTATCCATATGGGTTCATCCATGATAAAAAATCATGGGGAATGGACTACTGCCTCTTTGATGATTTCAAAAAATCATGTCTCCAAAAATAAATATAAGAAAGTTTTTTGAGCTTTCACACACATTATTTTCACTATTTGAGAATTGTGAGAGCGCTTTGGAGCCAAAGAGGAGCAGATTTTCTGCGGACCATTGTAGGAGATCCGAGCAACCATTCGACGTGCCGTCAGTTCTAGGTAGAGGCTAAAACCTTGCTCTATGCATTGGTTAACATTTCTTATCCTTTTATGGGGTGGAATTTTGCATATTTGAGGTGCCCTAAAGCAGTGTTTGCGCACTAACACCCTATAGCAGGCTTGTAGGGGGCATTAAACGCCCTATACAACCTCCTGGAGGGCGTTAATCCTCCCTGTGTACCACTTGGGGGGGTTAGAGCTTAAGGGCATAGTTTATAACCTCATGTAGTGATTCCTGAAGTTGTATTGCCCCATTTTGACTGATCTCAGGGTTATTTTGCATAGGTTTCACGCCATAATGACTAGCCTATGGAGAGAACGGGCCCATGATAGCCAAGAATTGCTGATGCGAAACAATCCAGCATGCATAATTGCATTGCGCCACTGCGGTTTACTGAAGTATGCAAAGATGGAGCTGATGAAAGGGCAGGAGGACTTATTGAGATGGATTATCCAGTGCTGGGATGAACACGAGCAAGTGTTCAGGATTGCAGATCATGAGCTGGCTATTGAAAGTGATGACATATACTTTTTAACTGGTCTGTCGTGTTATGGGGCACAGGAAAACCTCACCGGGGGAAGGCCAGATCCACGATCTACCATAGAGCTGGTGCAATTCTACTGCATCTCTAAGAGTGGACTTGTCAGCAACAAAGTCCCTATAGAGAGGATAAGGTCCAGGTCTATGAGGGCTATTTTATGGTTGATTGTGTGGTTTGTGGGGTCAAATAGTCCCCATGTTGCAACAAAGGCCCAATTATTGCTTGCAATTGACTGTGTCTAGCCATAGATGTTCAATTGATGTGAAGCAGTGCTTCGCCAGTTGAAGGCAGAGTTAATGGCATGGAAGACTCGTACCCAACATAGTTTTGGGTATGGTACTCTGATAATTTCATTCATTCTTGAGAGGGTACTTGTTATGTGCCCAAGGATGAGGTTAGGTCCCTTTGATTCGAGGGAGCCGAGGTAGGGGTGATGGTCATCACTCGATCCTCGCATAGGAGGAGGACCGATCTGACATTTCTTCGAGGAAGATTTCTTCCAGTGGCTTCGTGGCCAAATTGTGATGATTGATGACTATGCTTATGAGGGCATGGACTTCACTGGCGACCTTGACTTGATGCTGCCGCCCGGGACCAACTGGGGTCCTCAAGGTGAGAATGATTTTTGAAAGTACCTCAAGTATTTTTTAGCTTTTTAATGTTTATGTAATGTTTTTATAGGCGAAATAAGTACTGACATGAAGCTTTATGCTTAACACAGATGTGGTGCCATTACGACCTGCAGGCAAACCTCGCCATATGTGACGAGGAGGCCAACTACCTGCTGAGGGGGGGGGGGGGTGATGCCGATAGTCTTTGTGAGGTTCTGTGGAACCTAGAGGGCTTGAGAATGGGTGTTCCCCCCTTCCTATGAGGGAGATTCCCACTCATATGCAGCAACACACAGTCAGTGTGCCTGAGTGGTTTCTGGTTCCTCTTCGGAGGATAGCTAGAGCGGTTTTAGCATTTCATGAGGAGTATACTCTTTTTTAGCAAGTGTTTTGGCATAGCCAATGGGTGTTTGTAGCTGGGGTTAGTATCCATTTTGTACTTAAAACATCCAAGTTTTGGAATATTTCAATGTAAAAGACTAGATTTTGATCTATATATATACAAACATTTTGGTATTTTGATGGCGTAAATGTTTTTTGTAAAATTTTTAACTCAGTAAATTTTTACTTTTTATGCATGCTTCTATAGTGAATGAGATAGATGCCAATCTAATACATAGTTAGCTAATGAATCAGCAACCACATTAAATTCTCTAGGAATGTGATCATATGTGATTATTTCAAATTGACACTCCGGGAGTCGTACCCTTAAATAATGACATAACAAGGTCGGATTACGAATGTGATAACGATTTGTCAATTACATAACAACTAGCTGGGAGTCTAACCCAACCATCAGATTGGAGATGTATCTTGATGAGGCTTATGTGAGAAGTGAAATTATAGACATGTACTTGGCAATATTGTTGGTGGCGGTACCAAGAAAGACTCCTTTGGAACAAAATAGTTCCGACTCAGGTGTGTAGATGATCCAAGTAGTTGATGCAATGTGCCGTGTGTGACGACTAGAACCATCCGCGTATCCTACGTATGCTAAGGGTAACAAAGACATCTGCATTGCGAGAAGGAAGTATGAGAAAAATACTCCAATAAATATCAAAACAATCCAATCACACCAAAAAGGGAAGAAAAACTTATGAATACATAAAATTACAAAGCACAGGCCTAGTGCAATACTAGGCATAATACTTTTTTAGATATATCCCATTTATGGGCTCGGCGAGCGGGACTCCTTCCCAGTCCTGAAGTTCATATGCCCCTTTTGAGAGTGCTTTCTTGACGATATAGGGACCTAGCCATAAGGGTTGAAGTGTTCCTGCCCCCAAAAGGTCATGTTTTTGATCATAGAGCAAAACAAGATCTCCCTCTTGGTAAGAACGAGGCTTGACCTTTTTGTCATAATGGGTTTTTACCCGGTGCTTGTGAGCCTCGAGTTCCAATTTAACATCTTGATGGGTTTCATCCAGTTGATTGAGGTATAGTAAGTGTTCTTCTTCAGTAGTAGAGCCGGGCAGGAGTTCAACGGTTATTTGCAGGGAAGGGATTTGACACTTAATGGGTAAAACTGCTTCCAGGCCGTAAGCGAGTTGGAAAGGTGTAAAGTCGGTGGCAGTTTTTATTGAAGTTTGGTATGCCCATAGCGCCGAATATAACATTCAGTTCCAATTTGTTTTATGATTTCCTACCAACCTACGGATCATGGTTTTTAAGACGCCATTGATGGCTTCTATGTGACCATTAGCTTGGGGGTAGTAGGATGATGATTGATCTTAACAAAAACCAAGTAGCGATGTTAAATTAGACATCATATGGTTTTGGAAATGAGATCCATGGTCTGTAACGATCGTGCAAGGTACACCAAAACAACAAATAACCTGATTGAACAGGAATAGCACCACGGTTTCTCCATTGGCTCTGTAGGTGGGAAGGGCTTCGGCCCATTTCGTGAAATAGTCCATAAATACTATGATATAGATGTGTCCAGCATAGGAAAAAAGATTGCAGGTTACGAAGTCTATCCCCAATTTGGCAAAGGGGTTGACGGAGATTACTGGGTGTAGTAGGGCCGGAGGAGCGCTCATTTTCTTGGTGAACACTTAACAAGGATGGCATTGCCGGATGGCCTTGACACAATCTTTGAACAAGGTTGGCTAGTAATAGCCCGCGCGCAAGATGTTCTGTGCAGTAGATATGCTAGAAAGATGACCACCACATGCCCCAACATGGCAGTCATTTAAAACATGTTCGCCTCTTCATGAGTGAAGCAACATTGAAGAATTGTATCCGCACCATGAAGATATAACGTATCATTAATCACTAGATAGTATCGTGCTTGGTGGCAAATGTGACGATGGTCTCCTGTCGATAGTTCGGGTAGAACCATTGTGCTTAGAGGTAGAAAAGAATGTCGCCATACCAAGGGTCAGTGGTGTCGATAAGATAGACAACCTCATCGGGAAGAGGATCATGGGATATCTCATTAGGATTGACGATGGGAAGGTCCGACAAACGTTCGATGAAGAATAAGGAGTTCTTCACCTTGGCAGCTGTGAAAACTAGATCAAATTGTTGGAGGATCATGATCCATTTTGAATATTTTCCTCCAATTATTTGATGAGACAAAATATGTCTCATGGGATTCTCCAAGGCGATGACAGTAGTCTGTCACAACAATATGTAGTGTTGGAATCGGCTGATAGTAAAGACAACTGCCAATGACAGATTTTCCACATGTGAATATCTGAGTTCAAGACTAGCCAGGCCTTTTGACAGATAATAGATCACATGTTCACTCTGGTCATCATGAGTCTGAACGAAGACCATTCCGAGAGATGATGGTGAGGCTACCAAGTATAGAAGAAAGCCACGACCATAGTTGGAAGCACTAAGGAGTGGGGCTGATATAAGCGCCTTTTTCAAGGTATCTGTTAGCTACCTATACCAATAGGTTTCATATTTCATGATTGGCAAATGAAAGTTCAAAATATGCTCTGCTTTGGTGATTCAAAGATCCCATATTTCCATGAGAAGACAATGTGTGTACATAAGCTTGATGTTGACTCAATTTTGGATGGATGGTCCAACAGCCTAATCTGGATCATGCCATGTTTCAATTTTCTGTTGTAGAATAGAGAAAGAAGCCTGTCCAAACTGTTTAATCTTGGCAGACCAGTAGTTAGGTAGAGAATTAAGGTTCCCAACTGCTTAATTTGGGACCTTGGAAGCAGTAAGGGTAGTTCTAGATAGAAAATTAAAAGAAAAAGCCAAAAGAAAAGAAAAGGCACATTAGGGTCTGCAAGTCTAAGTGCACCCTCCATGAAGAAAACAAAAAATGTTAGGCAAGTAGATGGGTAGGTAGATGGGGTTGCAGAAATGTCATTCCTTTCAACTGAATTTTGTTGGTCTAACATAAAGGAAGCATCAATGGATAGGAGAAGCTCCTCTTCCCTATCATTTGCAGCAACACAATGGAGCATGTCTAACTTCCTAATCTCCCCCCTCACATTCATTGCTAACATCCCACTGCCAGCCATGTTCATGGAAGAATTCAAGGTCTTATGGTGGTTCTTGTTTCTTTAAAAGCCACATTTCTTGTCTAAAATTCTTTTCATTTTGATCTACTTCCTAAACTAAGTTGATTTCATACAAAACTTAGTGTTTCACCCTCTCACCCCCTTCCTCCACTCATACTATTTTCTAAAAAATCTTATTATCTAAATCCCCTATGTTCCCCTTTTTCCCTACGATTATAAACACTATGGTGTATAAATCCCAAGCAATGTATAAATATTCCTTTCCCCTTGGCATTATAGCCATATGTCCAAAATCAGGGATTAAATTGACCTCTGGTCAGTTTAACAGCCTAAGCATTACCCCTCTTTCCCCTTCAGAAATCATTTAAACCATTTGCCCCTTCATTTGCAAAAGAACCTTGTAAAAGAAACCCCATTTTCACCCCTAACCCGCTTTATTTGCAAAAATACGTCAAAAACCCACTTTTCAGCTTTATCCAAAGTTTGGCGCCAATACACATTTTTATAAAAAATTACATTGAAAACCCATATTATCCGCCGAAATCCTAAGTCCCCGTCAGGCACACATTTCAAAAGAAATATTAAAATAATCCCTGCCCGCTGTCGTATCGTCCTGGCGCCTTAGCGATCCGTCGACCGTCAGATCTGGCTCTTTTCATCCGACAGCCCACATGCATATCGGGTCGGGCCCGACGTCCGTAAGATAGCACCCGAGAAACTGTCAGAGGGTGACGTCAGGCCTCTGCCACGCGTCGCCCCCACAATTTCTCGGGTCACCCTCTGACAAAACAACTTCCGTATCGATGGCGGTCCGAGAAAATCCACTTACCGTTTCTAGTTTTGTGTGAACCCGCCATGCCAACGTCATTACCACATCAGGCCCACGTCATTGCTACATCACCGCCGCGCCAGCGCCCCTGTCCGCCACTGCTCCGACATGTCCGCCAGCTACGCATCCCCGTGGACCACTCGCAGCTTGCCACCTCACCTGATGACGTCATGCTGACGTCATCCGACCCTGACCCCACCTGATGACGTCATGCTGACGTCATCCAAAAAAAGTGCCAAAATCCCAAAAGTCCATATTTTTGTCGAAAAACGCGGTTTTTCTCACTTTTTGCAAAAACAAGAACTATTCTGCTCTGCATGCAAATTACGTTCATTCGTTGCCAACCTACAGAAATCGACCCAGAGACCGCCGGCGCTCCCATCCCACCTGCACTTGTAGCCATTGCCGACAGTTTACCAGGTATTTATCCAAAGCATTCCTCTGCGCCTGGTTTTATCCTTCATTTTCCAAAGATAGCTTAAAAGTGTAAGAAAACACTGAATTTACCAGTAAATCCTCGGTGGTTGGCCTTCATTTTCAACTGTTGAATCGAAATTCACCTGCAGAGCCTTCTTTGTCCAAGTTTTCACCAAACCTGCAGTATGTCCGCGCATTCATGGACTTAAAACCCGAACTGCTCTAATTCACCGTAAAGAGAGTTTTTCAGGCCTGACATTTGCTCTGGCAGTCCTCTGTGTAGTATTTCAATTGCTGCTATTACAATTTACCCTCTGTTCCTTTGCAATCTACCTCTCTGCTTTAAAGATACCCCTCTGTGCTGCTCTGTTCAGTAAAACCACTTCACATACAAATCAGAGGCCTTATTAGCCATGGAAACACCAATAGCATTGAATATTCAACCTCTGAATGCCCCACAAAGAGAATTAGAATGGAAGGCCCTAGGGGATAAGGATTATCAGATGATAGACTCATTTTCAATGAATTCCAAATTTAACATCAATCTGCTGAACGAGTTAAAGGCCCAACACCTCAGTGGAGCTGATATATTAGGGATTTGGGACTCCAACTTGCCCATTTTTAACCTTCCTCAAGTCAATTCCCTACCAGACTTGATCCATAGATGCTGTGAATGCTATGATCCATGTCAGAGAGCTGTTCTCGGTCCCACAGGCTCAGTCTTGTTTCATATTACCCCTGAGGCCATAAATGAGATGCTGCACTTTTATTCTGCAAGACCATTGACTCCTCTCTCCATGCTAGATTTATTAAAGAAGGGGGGCAACCTGTCCAGTGCTCATATCATCAAAATAATTCAGTTATTTGTACAGCCGAGCTCTGAAACTGTGAGGACGCCTCCTATTGGAAATCCATACCTCAATGACTTGGGCAAAATGCTTGTAGATTTGATCAGCTATGTCTTGGGCTACAAGGGAACTGAGGATGTTGATGACACCATTATGGCTATGCTGTCCATATTTTCTCCTGGAAAGCCTCCTGCTGTGCGCTATGATTATGCTACATACATTGCAAACAAGATTCATGAGCAACTGTTGAATCTAGAAAGAGAAAGGTGTTTAGATACACCAGATACATATATCATCTGTTCTTATTTTATCGACCTAACAGTTTCCCTATTCCTCTCAAGAAACTTGATGCCCAGGGAAATCCAAGGTCAGTTGTGTTTTGGACCTCAGTTTTTCATCACACCTCTTGCTCACCATACACATACTCTGAATTCATAGACCTTTTCATTCATCCAGCTTTGACCTTGTTATATGGTGTTCCTCCTCCAAGATTAACAGATGAAATGCAAAGAATTCTCCATCTTTCTAAGTCCTACAGCATTGGTGATTGGTACTTTTACCAACACCACACAGTAATCAGGATATATGGCTGTGAGTTGGACCCTTATAGGCTGCCAATATATGTCCCTATGAGACTATTTGCCTTGGATTATTTCAGGCAGTTTGGAAATGCAGACATGATCCATTTCCATAGTAAAAACAAGAAAGTGCAACTAAAAGTCAGGAACCAGCTAGGCCCTTTCCTTTACAACATAAGGGAGGAGGGATGGAAGGAAGGAGATGGCATGCTAGAGGCCCTCCGATTTGAAACTAGTTTCAAATGGGTACCTTATGACCATAATCATTTCATTTCTCTCAGAAGGATAAAACATAAATTGGGTGGCTATGCTCACACTAAATTGCCTCATATTGAGAAATATGCCAATCAACTAAGTTGGAAAGAGGGCACCCTAGAAGAGCCAATGACTAGAGAGCAAATACTACAAAGAGAAGCAAAAAATATTGAGAAAGAGGCTGACTTGGAAACTTGTGGACAGGTTTCCTTTTCATATCAAAGGCAACTAGGAGCAGCTGCCTCATCTTCCACAGCACATCAGCAAGCAGCCAGAACTACTCATCAAACTTCCAGCAAAGGCAAAGAGAAATAGATGGAGCCAGAACAGCTAGCTCCCACAGAAGAGCAACAGCAGCAAAAAGAACAACAACAAGAGGGGCAACAAGAAAAAGAGCAATCAGGGCAGCAAGAACAAACATTAGAGGCCCCAATATCCATAGGGCAGCAAGCACAGGACACTCTGCCTCCTAGGCAGGAGACTACAGTGGAGACCTCGGTCCTCCAAACTCCACAAAATGAGGACAGAAATCAGAAGAGGGATAGAGAGACTCCCCTCACAACATCCACAAATCACGGAGAGAAAAGGCACAGAATGAATCCCCTCTCCGAGGAAGAAATGCCTATAGGAAAATCTTTGGGCGTGGGCCCACCAAGCATGGAAGCATCCGCAAGTTCTTCCAGCAGGAACAAGAGAGGACAATTGGAGGAGAAGTCAGCTCCTCAAGCCACCAAAAGGGAGCTGAAGTAGGAATCAAACAGCAGTTTATAGATATCAAAAAGAGGAATGAGCCACTCAAGATACAACTCTACAACCACTTGTTAAAGATGGCTCCTACAAACCAACAGAGGTTAATGTCTGCCTATGATGTACATGAGGGCAAAATGGTAATGAGTCATTTCATGCCAACCATGTTGCAGCCCCAGTCAGCTGCAGACTACATAAGGACCAACCTTGAGGTCCTAGCCAAAGACATCCACCCTATGGATCAAATATAACTGCACAAGCAAACGGGTGAGATGGTGTATGCCACTCTTGCAGACAAAACATTGGTGAATCTTAGGCTGGAAAATAGCCTAAATAATACAGCTGCCCAACTTGAGTTGGAAAAAGCTTCCTCCCAGGCAAAGGATAACCGAATCAAAGCGCTGGAGGACATCATTATAGAGCTTGGGCATGATCCCAATGACATCAAGGGTGTTCAAGCACTATTGAAACTAAGGGATGCAGACATGGCAGCATTGAGGAAAATGATTAAGATCCCAGCAACTATTCACGCATAAACAGAAGAGGTTGCTCAGCTGAGACATGACCAAGATGCATCAGCTATGCTAGTATCGTTATACAAACAGCTGATCCAGACACAGGAGAAATTGGGAGAATCAGAGGCTGCACTACAGGCAGCATTACAACAGAAGGAAGGAGGCCAAACTTCTCAGCCCCCTCCAGAGATAATCAATCTTGAGGAACCTCCTCAAACTACTGCTCCTCCCACAGAACAGACAGCTCAGACAGCGCCATCTACATCAGCACCAGCACCAACAACAGACCAGGCTCCAAGCCTTGACATGCAGAAGCTGAAGAACGAAATTCAGGCCCTAGAAGCCCAAATGGCAGAGTTAAATGAAGCCAGGGAGAATTTGGCTAAGCTCAATGAAAGATATGACAAGTCAAAGCAGAATGTGGCAGAAAAAGGGAGGGAAATAAAGGCCCTTAAGGAGAAGATAAAGGAGCTGGAGAAGGAGCTCACCCTTGACAAAGTGGTGGCTGAGCTTAAGACAGTTTTATGGGCCAACATTGGCCAATCAATCACAGATCAGTGGCAATATATTGAGACTATTCATGAGAAAATAGAGCTCATAGGAAAAGCACACAGAGAAGTCCAGAGATCA
Organism: Pinus tabuliformis; assembly: GCA_031772625.1. Lineage (NCBI taxonomy): Eukaryota > Viridiplantae > Streptophyta > Pinopsida > Pinales > Pinaceae > Pinus > Pinus tabuliformis. Next base: position 415,374,834 of record CM062819.1, on the reverse strand, counting down.
AGGGCATCTCTAGGCAACATGCCTGAGGTAGCCAATAGAATGATTAATGTGCTCAACAACCGTACAGGTCCTCAGCTGGCAGCAATGGGAATTCCCAATAGAACTGAAACCATTTTGCTGATAAAGAGGGTCCTTACATTAAGAAGCCTGGTACAAACACTGGAAAGAAGAAGCCAGGACATGCAGACAGAAGTAAACAGGTTCATGGACAAATTTGCAGTACTACAAGGCAGAGGTCTTCCTGGCTTACTGAACAGCGCAGGTAGGCTACTTTCACATGAGAACTATGCAAAGAGGGTCAACACATTTGCTACAAATCAGATCACTGTAACACCAAGTACTTCAGAAGAAACAGGGCCAGCATCTGGGCAAAATCTCTATGATAGAGTAGAGAATTTATTTTTTATTATGAATGAGATCAAGCATTTGTTTGAAGTGCCTCCAAACTTCTATAAATATACAGAGGCAGATGAGACCTTAGATGCAATTCTGAGACATCAACTGCCCACACAGGAATGGTGGACCAAAATGATACAGATGATACTGTGAACAAGAGGCTCTCATTAAGTTTTTTCATCAAAAACATAAGTCATCATGTACAGGAAAATTTGATACAGTCAGTATGATTGAAAAAAGATGGACTGAGCCAACTCAGCAGAAAGATTCGGCCACTACGGCAGCACTGACAGTTACAGATGACAGGGCCGAAAAAGCTACAGCAGGACAAAGACATAAAGACACATCATTTAGCATTTATAACAGAGCGTTCAACCGACTCAGTGGCTTCCAAAGGTCAAAAAGTCTTCTGACAGTATTAAAGAGCATTCATTTTGTATTCATAGCAGCAATAACTTCCTTATCTGCTATTTTGTAAAGTTGGTGAGCGTATTTAATTATCATAGTGACTCATGCGGTTCAGATATTTGTAGAACCGATTGTATATATTCCCCCTCGCATAAGCTTGCAGGGGTTGTTGTTACTTGTTCAGAAAGAGAACTCAACTGTATTTTGGAGAGATAATACAAAGGAGCTTTTGGAATTTCAGAGATTTTCTTTTTTCTGGTGTATACTGTGTTGGAACCATTGAATGCTGCAGAATTCTAGTGCTATAGCTTGATACAATAAGTTTCTCTATCTCTGTCTATGTGTTGTTTTTGCATTTCATTTCTCATATATGTGAATCTAATCTTAACAAGAAAGTAGAAGAATAACTCAGGATTTGTCCGTGGAGGCACCCTGAATTCAATCTTTCATTGTTACAAATGTTTTCTTCAGGTTTATCTGTTAAATTGGAATTCTTAAATGCTCCAAATTACTATAAATCTTTGACAGTATATGTGCAGTAATTCTTAGATTCTACTGAACACATTCTGCCCTTCCTCGACATACAGTCACACTATATATAAGTTTCCATTTCACTCTGCTTCATTTATCAACCAAAAATTTGTATCATGAATAGCTTTCTAGCTCTACAATAAATCCTTCTCCATCACAGACATTAGGACCTGCTCAAACTCTGACTCCATAAGCCCAATGGACTAGAAATCCCTCAAACATTTCACGCCCTTCTCAATCAACAGTTCACAACCAAAACCTCAAACAAAAACTGAACTCATAACTAGCCTAAAATCTTCACAAAACAGAGACAAATCTTAAAGAGAGAGCCCTCTCTGATTATAGGTAGGCTAGAACCTATAATCCAAAGCTTGGTTAGTGGTTACCCCGGCCGTATTCCCTTGGGATTTAAAGGGAACAACCTGGGTGTTAACAGTATCAAATGATCATTGAGCTTGATCATCCCACAGATACGACACTCCCTTCTTAAGTAGGCGCATAAAGCCTTTCATCAACTCGACATAATTTACGATGAATTGTCATAAAAAGTTTGCTTTCCCTTGCAAACGTTGGCACTGTAGGATGGATTGTGGTTCGAGCAATTGAGTAATTTCCTATACCTTATCGGGATCAACCCTAATCTCGTACTTGTAGACAATGAATCTAAGTAAGCATCTAGACTCGACAAAGAAAACACATTTATGTGGATTTAGGAAGCTGTTGTAAAACCGACACCTAAGAAAGATGGCTCTTAAATGGTTTAGGTGCTACGTTCATTGCTTGGAATGGGCTGGAAGGTCATCCAAGTAAGCTTGAACGATATGCCTGATATCGTGAAATGCGTAGTCCATGGCTCTTTGAAAATTTTCTCGAGCATTCTTTAAACTGAATGGGAGTTTGCCATAGGAAAATATGCCCCATGTGTAGATGAAGGCAGTTTTGTGTTTGTCTTTGGGTTTTATAGCAATATGGTTGTAAGCTGAGAATCCATCCATGAATGAAAATGATTCACAATCGGCGTAGTCGTCGATGATTTGATCGATGAAAGGTGTTGGATAATTATCCTTCGGACACACGGTGTTCAAGTCTTGATAGTCGACACATACGCGGATGGTTCGTTGTTTTTTATCGATAGGAACTAGATTGGAAACCCATTTCATTAAAGGAACATGATAAATGAAACCAACATGTAACAATTTTTCTACTTCGTTTTTTATGGCTGCCATTTTGCAGGGATGGCCAGGTCGAAGCCTTTGATGGACATGTTTAGCATTGTAGTAAAGCTTGATCTCATGATCGAAAATAGATGGATATATGCTAGGCATTTCCTCATATGACCAAGCTAATACATCGCATAATTCCTTAAAAAGGTAGGTGAAGCTTGCAATTTCCTCAGGATTGCAATTTGCTCCAATCTGGATGCTTTCCATGATGCTTGTCTTGATAGAAATATCGATGAGCAATGTCTTTGAAATATTTCCCATGTTTCCTTCCACCTCCAAAGTTTGGATGGTCGTATAGGGTGAGGAAACGATTTCTGGTATGTTAGGTGACAAGATTTGAAGAAGCATCGTGTCTGAATTAGATATCGAAACATGATGTTGCGAATCCTCCCAAGGTCGCTCTTCTAAACTCATGATTTCTCTAATAGCTTTGTCCATAGATAGGACTTGATTGAGTGGATCGAAAGAAGGAGCGGTTATGGAAGGGGCAGTGGTACTGTTGGCTTTAACCAAAGTGACTGGAGATGTGGATGTAGATTGAATGGCTTGGTAGGCCAATGCAGTTGGTGATAACAACATTTGTTCTCCGTATGTGTCAATGTTTGAAGGTGCTGGTAGGATCCATGGATCGGTCTGTTCATGAGGAATAAATGAAAGCATATTGACCATCTATGAAACCTGGGGTGGCTGAAGAGGGAAACAACCCATGAGGGAAGAAGCCTTCACTAGACTGGTACTGATACTGATGTAAGAGTCAGGTACACCACATACTAGGGGTACAGAGCCACCTGGAAACGAGGAATAATCAAGGTTGCAGAAACAAAACTGATCCACTGTAACTACCTTTCCATCCAATGGAAATAGGATGATGCAAAAGACAGTAGATACGATGGACATCATGGCATATGTCCAACTGTGACCCAGCAAGAGATTATAGTCGAGTTTTTTTATCTACGACTTCTATGTCCACTGTTACTGTTTTCCAATATAAAGTGATGGGGTAGCTAGCTACGTAACCTTTTGGGATGAAAGTGTGGCCGTCGAAAGCTTTAAGGGAATTCGATGGCAGGGATAGGATTGGAGAACCCAGAGTGAGCTAACATGAAGCCAACATGACGCAGGTAGAAGCACCTTCGTCGGTGACAGTTTTGTGTATACCTTTACCTTTAGCAAAAATTTGCACTTGAAATGAAAGATGACGGGAAAGGGGAGGTTTACACTTTTCCATGTTGAAAATTACAAGCATGGAATCCTGTGGGTCGATACCAGCAATAGCCGAAAGAAAATCTCTCCTTTGTGCTGGACATGTTTGTAATACTTCGAGCATCGACATAGCCGATGGCGCTTGCATCAAGTCTTCTACAATGCTGTAGTTTTGGGAAACACGTGCAGATGTATTGTGCATTGTGTGTTGAAGTGCCCCTTTAGGGGGGTGAATTACAAGGTCAGCAACTGGTCGTTCGATATGTAAATCGTTGGGCAGCAGTGGGTTTTGACTTGAGGAAGGTTCCTTTGCATGAGCAAAAGGAGCTCCATAGGATTTGGCTCTTGTTTGTAGATCTACCATTTCAAAGGTGTAAACGGTAGAAGATCCTTCACCAGCTAAAGGATGTTGCGAACCACCATTGTCCCCTTTCGGGGGTTGGGGTTGGTTTGCAATAAGGTTTTGCTGCTACTGAGCGGGGAAAGGATTATAAAGGATAGCGGGGGTCCTACTAGTATCATTTTTAACTATGTATTCCATGCATTCTTGAAGATGTTGGCAACGATAGGTCATGTGGTCTTCAACATAGATTTTGCAAGGGAATTTGGTGGCTTTATCCTTTCCATCATCAGGAGGCACATCAACCTTCTGTTTTGGGTTTTCTTACTTTGTTGACTTCTCCTCAGAAGGAGTGGTCTTTTTCTTATTCTTCTTGTTCTTACCACCAGGTTTTTCATAGACTACACAAAGTTTATCGTGGTGGTAGGAAGAGCAGTCGATTTGGTAGAGCGGTCTACTGACATCTAGGAAATGTGACCGTTGAGTTGTTTTACGGCAGCCCCAGAGGTTGCGCCGATAATCCCATCGGCGTGCGCTCTAGGGTGTTGAGTAGCGGAAACATTGGAGTTACGAGGGGCATTGGGGATTACGTCGTAAAGAGTGCCAGACTGTGAATATATCAGATCTAAGTGTTTGGCATGACGTATGGATTGGTATTTTGTGACTGCACCACCTAAAGTGACATGTTTAGTGATTTGTGGGAGTCGGGACTTGCAGAACCAGTCCGCTAAAAGATAGTCTGGGAGGGGAGCTTTGACTAACCTCCGCCTACGTCTCGATTCATGTATATGATCAGAGATGTGGGTGGAAATATCTTGACGTAATGAAGTGAGGAGCTCTGTCCTAGTCTCATAGTGGATGGGTAGCTAGAAGTGCTTTAAGAATTCCATCGCCAGAGCGTCGAAGGTATTTACTGACGCGTGTGGTAACTCAATGTATCACTTAGCTGCGTTTCCAGTGAGGGTGCGGGGAAAATGACGTAACTAGACACTATCATCCACCATGGAGTTGGAAACACACCAAAGATGATAGGTGGTGATATGGATTCCCGTATCCTCCCCTTGTTTCCCTTCGAACTTGGGGATGTCTGTTGGTATTTTATGTGGGATTGGCAGCCAAAGTAAGTTATGATAGATGGGGTCATTTGTAAGTTTGTACAAGTCAGATATATCCAACGTTGCCAAGAAAGGCAGAGTGTGTGGTGCCCTCGATTCGAACTGTTGATGGGGTTCGCCATCAACAGTGTGGTGGTGACTGTCGACTGGGGAAGTGGTGGAGGACCAAAAGCATCCACAAAGTTCCACAACCCGTTAGTCGTTGACAAGATGGATGGAAATGTTCCTACTAAAGAGACAGGGAGTACAGGTGCCACAGGAACCAAGAGTGGGTCTAATAGATTCATGAGCAGAGGGTTAAAGGGAGGAAGAAATCCTTCGGTAAAGAAATCCTCTGACAAACTTGAATCGTCGGTTGTCCAAATAGATTCTGTGTGAGATCTAGGAGACTGATTCCTCGAAGATGGGGAATCTGGTTCACTGGAGCTCGGCGGATCTTCCATAATGAGTGGAGGAAGTCCTAACAATTGTCTAGATTGACGACAAGGGCCGGATGTAGCCACGATGATCGTTAATTTTTACCAATAAATTTTATTGTGATATTTGTTAAAGTCTCAATGATAGCACACGAGTACCTAAAAAATATAAAAAATACACTAAGTTGATCAATCAACAAATAGAGGGAAATGACCCTATCTAATAAGCACCGATCACTGGAGATAAAACCCAGTATCACAATGAATAACAGAGAGGGCTGGCCAAATGTACAGCTACGGTTACTCTAGAGATTTTCTCGAACCTTAGATTGAGGGGCCAAGTACTCTTGCGAAGATGAGCACCCTCCCAAAAATTGAAGAGAGAGTAGGTATGTTTGTGTTAGGTACTAGGGCATCCCGCCCCAGTGACCTTGTGTAAGTCCCTAAAAGCTTGGCCACTAAGGATACCTCATATCATAAACACTATCGGGGGGGACATAGTTGCAGACAGTACGTTGTGTGGGCAGGATACTTGAGTCCCCGACTCAGCTCCGAAATCCTCGAAGGTGTTATAGACATTTTTGTGCCTTACAACTCCAAGCATGAAATGTCCATAAACCAAGGGCTCCTAAGTCCCTAAAAGTGTTTTTCTAACCCCTAAAGGAACAAGGTCAACGAATTACAGCTTCTCCCAGAAGTTCTCCACCAGAAACTGCTCAGAATAAGTCAAAACAGGATCATTTCAGCTGCTCCACTGGCTAGGTGCGTTGCATTGCACCTAAATACACTGGCTAGGTGCGTTGCAATACACCTAAATGCACTATGAGGGTGCGTTGGGCGAGAAATGACAAATGGCAGTGTCATTCCGCGAGGTGGAGAGACAATGGAAGCTTCCAGAATCTTCTCCTATGACACTTGCCTCACTGAATTCGACCAAGGATGAGTAAGAGGCCTTCAGTCTCCAAGTGGAAGCAAGAACTGATAGAGAGAAGACACTAATCAAATCACAAGCTAACTCATCCTCCTTAAACATATCTATATATGGATCCCTCATCCCAGAGATCTAGAGGCTGGAATTTTGCACATTGCAAGGAATTGCTGTTGGTTTTGAGACAAACATCAGAGTATTGGGTGATTTATGCTTTGTTGGAGGTGAAGAGGGGCTTCTTTGCTGGGAGGTTGATGCTGGGTCAGGAACCATCAGTTGTAACTCCTCCTGGATCTTCTTGTTTATCAATAAAAAGTATTTGAGTTTTTCCTCCATGCTTTTGTATCATTGATGATTGTTACATTTGTATGGTTAACTTAAATCTGATCCTAAGTTGTTTATGAATATAGATCCATGTCTTTGTATAGTGTTCTTTTTCTGTGATCTTACAGGTACTTGGTGAAGCTGGGAAAGTAAGGGAGCAAGTAGCTGGAAGCTGTCAAAGAAGAGAGGGATTGGATCAAAGGATTAGTGCAAGACACAGGTTGGTTCTTTCTATTCCTCTCTATCTATAGTTCATAAAGGAAATACAAAAGTAGTTTTTCTCTGTTTGTTTCTAAGGCAGCTGTCACACCTTAGTGGGATAGAGCAGTCCTAAATAGACACTTTTCCCGGTAACAAAATGGCGACTCTGCTGGGGATGTCTAATTAGCTTGTTTGTGTATCTCTTTGTTGTTTGTTTCATAAACTTATAAGTGGCATTCGAACTGCATTTGCCATAGCAAATGCAAAGTAGATGTCTGCTGCTTCAATCCATTCACTGGATTTGTTTATGATTTGAACAGCTGATTCACAAACTATCTGATTGCCCTTGTGATAGCTCTTATACCCTCCTTAGATCTACCCCTGATTGTGCATTACTGATTGCTTTTACTCGGCCAAAAACCAAAGACTGAACTGCAGACTGTGACCCATAACCCGGACAGATTATCGTTTCCGGCCCAGCACAGGTATTGTTAAGAGATCTTGAATTTCAACACACTTCCTGAAAGGGCAACCTGCGCTGCAATCCAGTTTCTCTGTGTTACAGGTGCGCTAATCAGACTAGCCCTGTGCAGCTGAGGTTCTTGTGCTTCATTCTCTCCAGTTATATCTTTGAATTTTGCTGCGTGTGATCAGTATATGTCTATTTAAAACCCCTTTTCCTTGCTGTTATTCCGCCTCCTTTGTACAAAAGAACTGTAGATGTTTTTGTGTGTTTGTTGAGTCGTTTACAATTTTCCATTGCAAAAGTAGAATAGTCGTACTGTAGTCCTTTGATTTAGATCTGTCGCAAGTGTCGATTTCGATCATAGGAGAAATTTTGATTGCTATTGATGGTCGATTATACTTTTACTATTGCCTTTGGTCTGAATTTGTGATTTTCTAGTGTCAAAAACGAGTATTCATTTCAAAATCGTAAAGTGTCGTAATCGTCTCTATCTTTTGATTTCGAAAAGAACTTGTTTATATTTGTCGCTTGAAAAGAAATTCAGATTTGTACATCAACTTTCTTTTTAGCATCAATACTAAGAAAGTTGAAAACAAATACATGCATGTGCATTTGCATATAGACAGTCTGTTTGGCTTGATTTAGGAAAGTGCATTTACAGTGTGCTCTTTGCTCTTTGTGAAAAGATTGTGTCTTTCTTTTCCTCTAGTAGCTAGGATTTTCATTGCACAAAAGAGGTAAAAGTTTGTTTATCATCTTTAGATTGCATTTTAGGAATTACTGTTGTTGGGAAAAGTATCCAATTCGGAATGCCCCTATCCCACTCTAAGGTGTGATAGTGCCTTAGCAACAAACAAGGAAAACTATCTGAGTATTCTTCTTTATGAGATGTAGATAGAGAAAGAAGGATGTAACTAACCGGTGTCTTCCGCTAGTTTATCGATCCAATCGCTCTCTCTTTTGTTTGCTTCCCGCTTCCTGCTCTTTCATTGGTCCAGCTTCACCCAGTTCCTGCAAGATCACAAGATAGGAAAACTACACAAAAGACATAGATTCACATTCATAACTAGTTTAGGATCAGATGTAAACTAAATATGAAAATATAACAAAACATCATTGATATACCAACATATAGGAGAATGTCAAATAGCTTTATTGATATGATAATAAAGTTCAAGAGGAGATACAACCAAGTGAGTCCCGATCCAGCATCTACCTCCCAGCAAAGGAATCCCTTCCTCTCCTCCAACAAAGCATAAATCACCCAATGTACTAATCTCAATCTCAAACCAACAACAATTCTCTGCAAAGTACAAAATTCTAGCCTCCTGAACCTCTGGGTGAGAGATCCATATATAGATGTAAGCAGAGAGGATGAGTCAGCTTATGTTTTGACTTGTGGCTTCTCTCTGTCAGTTCTTGCTTCCATTTGGAGGTTGAGAACCTCTTACTCATCACTTGGTCAAATTCATTGAGGCAAGTGTCATTGGAGAAGATTCTGGAAGCTTCCAGGGTCTTTCCACCTCGTTGAATGAGCTTGCCATTTGTCATTTCCCGCTCAGCGCACCCTGGTAGTGCTTCCACCTGTGTTGCAGTGCACCTAGCCAGTGTAGCTTCTGCATTTCAATGCAGGCAGCTAGTGGAGCCACTGAATTGATCCTGATTTGACCATTTCTGAGTTGTTTTTGGTGGAGAACTTCTGGGAGAAGATGTCTTTTGTTGACCTTGTTCCTTTAGGGGTAGGAACAACTCTTTTAGGGACTTTGGATCCCTTGGATTATGGACATTTCATGCTCAATGTTGTAAGGCACAAAAATGTCTATAACAGTTGCCCCCTAAAGTATGAGGCCGTTTATCGGGTGAAATGCTTTATTAGGAGGATCCGAAGTTCTTCCAATGCTGGGAGGAGACCTGTAATAAGATACAATACAATACATTATTTTTCATACTACTTTCATGATCTAGCTGAGGCGGGCATTCCCATGCTCAGCTTTATAAATTCATTTTTCTGTACATAGAACAGACAATTGTCTGATGATAGACTGATGATTTTGATGAAATCATCATCCTTTTGGTAGGATGATTATCTGCTGCAATGCTGTACATGTCAATGTCTTTATTTTTCCTGAACATATATCGTAGCCCGGATGGATGAAACTAGATCTAGGGTCTTTAATCTCGTCTGATCTTCACTCTAAGTGCAAGTCGATCCATGTGAGAAATGTTCTGAAGTCGAACATGGAAAGACACCGCTTGATTACCAGTCAATGATGTAAACTGTTAACAAGCGCGAGAGGAATCACCGATAATGATAATGACCCTCAAGGTACTGCAGTACAATTCACGTGGTGTGAATAAAGGACTTGGCATTGAACACCACGCAAAATCTTTTGGTCGAAGGTCATTGATGTATACCTGTTGCCGGAAGTGAGAAACTTGCCATTGAGGCATGCAAGCTTCAAAGTACTGAAGGGGGTGTTCCTAGATCAACTTCTTGGATAATGAGTTGATGGACAAGAAGCGATCCATCAAAGGAGGGCCTTAATTTATCCCACATCAGTGACATGGAACGGAGCAAATGATTTTGATGGAGGTGAAAATGATCTGATGATATATGGTTCAGGGTGGCGGTCATGAAAGGATGAAGGATAATGTATGGTAGTGGATGGGACACGGTTGACTTCTCTGGATGACTTCTCTTGAACATATCGGCGACACTTGTGTGATGGATTGGTAGCATTTACCCCAAAGATGGATGGTATGGCGAGACCATGGCGATGTGACCGGTGAATGAAACAACCCAACCCGACTCAGGCACGGAGTGGAAGTGTCATGTTCAAGAGCGACTTGCTACCAATAAAAGTTCTTTGAGTTTCTTCCCAATTTTCCCCAGTCATTTCTGACCAGTACCTCTTTATTTTTGTCAAGCTTGAGGAGGATAACATATGCTCGTTCTATAATTTGCCCTTCGGGCAAACCCATCGCTATGTTTTAACGAGCCTAGCGATAGTGAAACTCGTTCTCGTCTAAAGACAAGTTTGTCGCTATTAATGTTTTTTAACGAGTCTAACGACAAAGATAACTCGGTCCTTTTCAATTTTAGAGAGTCTGAAAAGGTACGTAAAGATAACTCCAAAGTTCCTTTTTCGTCATCTAATCCCTTAAGTCTGAAAAAGTATAAAACAATACAGAAGGGATGGATTTTCGATAGTTTTAACGAGCCGAACAAAACAAGCGCTCGATCTTTTTGTGCAATAATCCATCAGGTCCAAAAAGATTAAAATCTAGAGGAGGGATAGCACTTCCGGTCGCTTTAACGAGTTGGAAGGCCAAAACTCGACAATCTTTTCATATTTTATGAGTCAGATGAAAAGAGCTTAAAAAAGACTCGTCTTTTGAGGAACGAGTGATGAAACGGGTTAGCAGCTGATTCCAGGTAAGGGTTGGAATTTTCCAATCACGGCAGTGTCACAAGGATGGCTAGTGAAATCACTCTTCGCAGCTGTTCCTCAAATGGGTAAACAATCAAATGGAGGTGAATGATCGACCAATGGAAAAGTGGAGGTGACGGTGCAAACACGACCAAGGCTTTAATGGCTGATAATGTTACATTCACGGTGGTTATTTACCGGAGGGTAGTTCATTTTTTAACGAGCTTAAACGCGGGTTGAAACACTTGCTCGATCTTATGTTTATTTTTTAACGAGCATGAACTATGTGCTAAAACTGCTCGATTAATCCAGTCATATGATAAGAATGTCTCATTTAAGATGCCATTTTTTATGGAGCTTGCACCTTAAAAAGCTTTGCCCCGAATCCTTTCGTTATGCAAGTTTGGAAACGATTAATCCTACGAGTTTAAAGGGTTAGACCTACAGGTTTAAAGGGAAGACCTAAAAATTTAAAAAAAATAAATAGCCGCCCCTTTCTTGTACTCCAAAAGGTTTGCATGCCCCCAGGTATAAAATAGAGTTTCAAGGTTACCCCTCAATTTGCAGGAAAAACATTTGTTTAACCGGGAGAGGCCTACCTCTTTCAGGTTACCAAAGATTGTCTCATTTGCGCAGCAAACAAAACACTTCTTCGGCGATGTCTACTGAGATAGACAAAGGTGAGTGACAACGAGCGCCAAACACATAACTTTGACAAAAGAATCTTATTCTAGAACAACCCCTCTTCCAATCACGGACGGGGTAAGGACTAGTCATATTCTCCCGCGGAAACCTACCCTATACCCAAAGTTTTCCTGCCGAAGCAGACCAGGACGCATGCCTCCTGGGTTCCAGTCATATCCTTCCGAATCACTCGCGCTCATCGAGAGGACGGACCATGGGTTGAGACATTTCTTGCGTGAAGAGACCATTTAGGGATGGTATATGACTATTTGTGATGCGTGATCCGGGAAACGAAAGCTGGTCCACGAGCTTGACCACTCTTCCTTCGTGCGGAAAACACATTACTCTAAAGAGTGAGGAGACGATGGCTCCCATGCAGTATATATAGTCTCGTCCAAGGAGTAGGTTATAATCCAAGGGTCCTTGAACGACCATCACATTCATTTGAATGGTCTTCCCTTTCAATGTGATAGGCACATTGGGGAGGATCCCTAAAGGTCGACTGGTTCCTTTATCGAAGCCTGTCAGATTTCTCATTTCAGGCAAAAGCGTTTGCGAACCAAGTGCTTTCCAAGCAATAGAGGAAAGGATACTCATAGATGCCCCCTCATCAATGATGGTGCCATCCATTACCATTCTGTATATTTGAATGATAATTCTGAATGGTATGCTTGCTGGCAACCGGGGTCTGCCTAGTTGGTTCCAGTTGAACGATACAACTAGGTTGCTTGGTGGTGGGACCGAGTAGACGACTGGATATCGCTCTGACGAACTTCCTTCTTGCGATAAAGGAATGGGTGCATTACCCCCGTGTTCATCAGAGTCTGTGTTGATGAAAAGAATCTGGATGGTGTCATCCTTATCCTCTTTAGTGACTGTATCATTCGAAGATAAATCCTCTAAAGGCAAGACCGGGTCAACTGCCGCCTCGACCTTTTGAATTTCGTCTAGTATGGATTCAGTCGGTTTATCCTCAATGATAGACGCTTCAGCTGACCACTTGAGTGGGCCAGCTGGATTTTCAACTAATGAAGGACTTGGCAAGAGTTTTTTATATCCAGGAGGAAGTCGTAACGGTGAAACTGGACGATCTTCCAAGACACTTTTAGCCTCGTCTAAGAAGGGACAATGGTGGAGGGCATGGTTGCCTTCGCACAGTCTACAGGGAGGTCTAGCCCTCCCTTTCTGTCCTGGAACTTCACTTTCGCTAGTTGACGGTGTACTTTCAACATGACTATCAGAGGTTGACGACACCGGATTGTGCAAACGGGGAGACCAGTCCCTTAGTATCCGAGGGATGCAGGGACAATCTCTGTGAAAGTGGTCTCCCTTGCAGATGACACATGGCGATTTAGGCCTGGTCAGTGTTGTGTGTGGATTTTCATCAGACGACACTTGTTTTCCCTTATTTGCCTTTGGCTCCTTCTTCTTTTTCTCTTTCTTCTTCTTTTCCTTCTTCTCTTTAGGAACTTGGTTTTTAGTTTTACTAGTTCCGTCACACGAAGAGGAAGGAAGAGAAGAAGAATTATAGGAAGTAGAAGGTTGGTGGGAAATTCTGGACTCGTCTAATTGTTGATTCGACTATTCAGGAATAGTGGTGTTCTGAATGACATTGGTTGAGAAGAGCCAGACCGACAGGCCAATTGTCAGTCCTGGAAGCGACAATGTGGCCATATGGGGCACACCAACATCTCCCCATGAGGAGCAGGGACTAGGATTTCCACCAAGGGGAATTCCTTGGTTGGTGGGCTCCATTTTCTCAACCTAAAGATCAACGCAGGAAAAAGGGGTGATTGTTCCGTTTAAAATAAATTTTAATGACGCTTAGACACAACTTGCTTTTTCAATTTTAAAGAGTCGAGAAAAAGCTAAAGATGACTCTAGTCTCCTTCGATGTTTTAATGAGCCCGAAGTGACAAATGCTCGAATGGAATTTTTCCGTTATAGAGTCTGAGAAAGGCCAAAAGGAACTGCTATGGAGTTCTAGGTAGAGGGTGTGCTAAACTTTTCACAAAACTGCAGAATACTTTTTAGGGTACGGGTGGTCAATCTTCCCGAATGCTGTGTTCAGTGCATTGCGATCAGTAGGGCGGCTGACACGGCTTCCTATGGATAAAGGTTTTATGCCTATAGGGGTCTCCCAATATATACTTGACGGTACATGGGAGCACAATCCGTACTGGCACTTATCGTCTCTCAGGAGGAATCACCCAACCATCAGTGAGGCGACCAGTGACCAGGTTTTACGACGCCGGAACACGTCTCTAGCCTAGACCTCTATGTTGTGCATTATGTTACAAAGCATTGTTAAGTTCATTCAATTTATTTTAGGTTGATCTTTCTTAGAATTTTGCCTTTTTGGATCACCACGAGATGTATGATACAATTCCTAAATGCAGTCTAAATATGATAAGCAAGCTTTTATATCTTTTCAACAATGAAAATCCTAGCTACAAGGGGAAAAGAAAGACACCATATTTTCTCAAAGAGCATAGAGCACACAGTAATGCACTTTTTCCTAAATCAACATACAAACTGTCAAAATGCAAATGCACATATGCATGTATTTGTTTTCACTTTATTAATGTTGATGCCTAAAAAGAAAGCTGTTGTACAAATTTGAATTCGATTTCAAGTAAAAAACACAAACAAGTTCCTTTTTCGAAATCAAAAAGACGATTACGACACTTTATGATTTACTTGTTTCGACACTTGAAATGCATAAATTCAAACCAAAAGACAAAAGTAAAAGCTAAATCAACTGTGAACAACAAACAAACTCACTCCTGAGATCAAAACGACACTTACGACAGGTTTAGATCTAAGGGCGTCAGTATGACTAGTTTACTTTTGTAATGGGAAACTGCAAATGATGTAACAAATACACAAAGAACAAATACAGTTTCTTTATACAACCGAGGCAGAATTGAGGCAAAGAAAAGGGGTTTCAGATAGGTACACTGACTGATAACAGGCTACAAAAAACAGAGAGAAAACTGAGCCAAAAGAAACAGAGAACCACAGCTGCACAAGGCAAAGACTGATCAGCGCACCCTCAGCACAGAGAAACTAAACTTCAGCGTAGGTAGCCTTCACGGGACCTGCGTTGAAATGCAGAACCTCTACATAGAGTCTGCGCTGAAGCAGAAACGAGAGTTGTTTCTCGGTTCTGGGTCACGGTTTGCAGTTTAATCTACAGTTTTTGGCCGGATAAAAGCTATCAATTAGGTACAATTAGAAGGATGATTTAAAGGAGGACTAAGATCTATCACAAAGGGCTGTTAGAGCACTTGTGGATCAGTTGTTCAGATCATAAACAGGCCCAGTGAGTGGACTAGAGTAGCTGATCTCTACTTTGCATTTGTAGATGGCAAATGCAGTTCGATTCGTCACTCTTGAGTTTATGAAATGAATAGCAATAGAAACACAAGTAAACTAACAATATACTCTCCCTAGCGGAGTCACCGCCAATTTGTTGTTGGGAAAAGTATCCAATTCGGAATGCCCCTATCCCACTCTAAGGTGTGATAGTGCCTTAGCAACAAACAAGGAAAACTATCTGAGTATTCTTCTTTATGAGATGTAGATAGAGAAAGAAGGATGTAACTAACTGGTGTCTTCCGCTAGTTTGTCGATCCAATCGCTCTCTCTTTTGTTCGCTTCCCGCTTCCTGCTCTTTCACTGGTCCAGCTTCACCCAGTTCCTGCAAGATCACAAGAGAGGAAAACTACGCAAAAGACATAGATTCACATTCATAACTAGTTTAGGATCAGATATAAACTAAATATGCAAATATAACAAAACATCATTGATATACCAGCATATAGGAGAATCTCAAATAGCTTTATTGATATGATAATAAAGTTCAAGAGGAGATACAACCAAGTGAGTCTCGATCTAGCATCTACCTCCCAGCAAAGGAATCCCTTCCTCTCCTCCAACAAAGCATAAATCACCCAATGTACTAATCTCAATCTCAAACCAACAGCAATTCTCTGCAAAGTACAAAATTCTAGCCTCCTGAACCTCTGGGTGAGAGATCCATATATAGATGTAAGTAGAGAGGATGAGTCAGCTTATGTTTTGACTTGTGGCTTCTCTCTGTCAGTTCTTGCTTCCACTTGGAGGTTGAGAACCTCTTACTCATCACTTGGTCGAATTCATTGAGGCAAGTGTCATTGGAGAAGATTCTGGAAGCTTCCAGGGTCTTTCCACCTCATTGAATGAGCTTGCCATTTGTCATTTCCCGCTCAGCGCACCCTGGTAGTGCTTCCACCTGCGTTGCAGTGCACCTAGCCAGTGTAGCTTCTGCATTTCAACGCAGGCAGCTAGTGGAGCCACTGAATTGATCCTGATTTGACCATTTCTGAGTTGTTTTTGGTGGAGAACTTCTGGGAGAAGCTATCTTTTGTTGACCTTGTTCCTTTAGGGGTAGGAGAAACTCTTTTAGGGACTTTGGATCCCTTGGATTATGGACATTTCATGCTCAATGATGTAAGGCACAAAAATGTCTATAAAAATTACATCTACATCTCGTGGTGAACCCAAAAGGCAAACTTCATAAGCAAGATCAACATAAAATAAATTCAATGAATCTAACAACGCTTTGGAACTTAACACACAACATTTAGAGGTCTAGGCTAGAGACGTATTCCGGCGTCGTAAAGCCTGGTAACTGTTGTCCTCACTGATGGTTGGGTGATTCCTCCACTTTGAGACGATAAGTGTCAGTACGGACTTGTGCTCCCACGTACCGTCGAGTATATTTTGGGAGACCCCTATAGGCTTAAATCCTTTATCCATAGGAAGCCGTGTCTGCCGCCCTACCGATCGCAATGCATTGAACACAGCATTCGGGAAGATTGACTGCCGTACTGTAAAAAGTATTCTGCAGTTTTGCGATTGGTTTGGTACTCCCTCTACCTAGACCTCCAGAGCAGTCCCTTTCGTTCCTTTTCAGACTCCTTAACGGAAAAGGTCCATCTGAGCACTTGTCACTTCAGGCTCATTAAAAATCGAAGGAGACTAGAGTTATCTTTTGTTTTTTATCGACTCTTAAAAACTGAAAAAACAAGTTGTGTCAAAGCGTATAAAATTTATTTTAAACGGAATATTCATTACCTTTTCCTATGTTGATCTCGGGTTGAGAAAATGGAGTCTACCAACCAAGGAATTCCCCTTGGAGGAAATCCTAGTCCCTTCTCCTCTTGGGGAGATGTTGGTGCGCCCCATATGGCCACATTGTTGCTTCCAGGGCTGACAATTGGTTTGCCTGTATGGCTCTTCTCAACCTCTATCGTTCAGAACACCACTATTCCTGAACAATCGAATCAGCAATTAGACGAGTCCAGAGTTTCCCACCAGCATTTTACTTCCTCTAATTCTTCCTCTCCTCCTTCGTCTTCACTTGATGGGGCTGGTAAATCCAAAAGTCAAGTTCCTAAGGAGAAGAAGGAAAAGAAGAAGAAAGAGAAGAAGAAGAAGGAGCCAAAGGCGGATGGGGGAAAACGAGTGTCGTCTAATGAAAATCCACACACTGCACCGACCAGGCCTAAATCGCCATGTGTCATTTGCAAAGGAGACCACTTTCATAGAGATTGTCCTTGCATCCCTCGGATATTAAGGGACTGGTCTCCTCGTTTGCACAACCTGGTGTCGTCAACCTCTGATGATCATGTTGAAAGCACACCATCAACTAGTGAAAGTTAAGCCTTAGGACAAAAAGGGAAATGTAGATTTCCTTGTAAACTGTGCGAAGGCGATCATGTCGTCCACCATTGTCCCTTCTTAGACGAAGCTAAAAGAGTTTTGGATGATCGTCCGGTTTCACCGTTACGACTTCCTCCTGGATATAAAAAACTCTTGCCGAGTCTGTCACTAGTTGAAAATCCGGCTGACCCGCTCAGGTGGTCGGCTGAAGCACCTATCATTGAAGATAAACCATCTGAATCCATACCAGACGAAATTCAAAAGGTCGAGGTGGCAGTTGACCTGGTCTTGCCTTCAGAGGTTTCATCTTCAGATGATACAGTCACTGAAGAGAACAAGGATGACACTGTCCAAATTCTCTTCATAAACACAGACTCCGACGAACATGGGGGCAATTTACCCGTTCCTTTACCGCAGGAAGGAAGTTCGTCAGAGCCGTACCTGGCCGTCTATTCGGTCCCACCTCCAAGCAACCTAGTTGTCTCCTTCGACTGGAATCAACTAGGCAGACCCCGTTTACCAGCAAGCGTACCATTCCAAATTATCGTTCAAATATATAGAATGGTTATGGCTGGTACCATCATAGATGAGGGGGTTTCTGTGAGTATCCTTTCCTCAACTGCTTGGAAAGCGCTTGGTTCACCATCGCTTTTGCCTGAGATGAGAAATATGACAGGTTTTGATAAAGGAACCAGTCGACCTTTAGGGATCCTTCCCTATGTGCCCATAACATTGAGAAGGAAAACAGTTCGCATGAATGTAATGGTAGTTCAAGGACCCCTGGATTACAATCTACTCCTTGGATGAGACTATATTTATTGCATGGGAGCAATTGTCTCCTCACTCTTTAGAGTAATGTGTTTTCCGCACGAAGGAAGAGTGGTCAAGCTCGTGGACCAACTTTCATTTCCCGGATCACGCATAGCAAATAGTCATATACCATCCCTGAATGGTCTTTTCACGCAAGAAATGTCTCCATCTCCAGTCCGTCCTCCTGATGAATGCGAGTAATTCGGAGGGATATGACTGAAACCCAGGGGGCATGCATCCTGGTCTACTTCGGCAGGAAAACTTCGGGTATAAGGTAGGTTTCCGCGAGAGAATATGACCTCCGTACTCCCGTCCGTGAGTGGAAGAGGGAGTTGGACTGGAACAAGATCCTCTTGTCAAAGTTATGTTAGGGATGGTCACACCATACCATCTGTTCACCTTTGTTTATCTCGGTAGACATTGCCAAAGAAGTGTTTTGTTTGCGCTGTGAATAGAACAATCTTTGGGTAACCTGTAAGAGGTAGGCCTCTCTCGGTAAAACAAATGTTTTGGCGGATAGAAGTAGAGGTAACCTTGAAACTCTGTTTTATACCTGGGGGCATGCAAACCTTTTGGAGTGCAAGCAAAGAGCGATTATTTATCTGTTTTTTGGATTAGTTGTTTCCTAACTTGCATAAAGAAAGGATGTGGGGCAAAACTCTAAAAATTGCCATTTTATATGATACATTCTTATCATACGACTGGATTAATCGAGTAGTGTTACCGCAAGGTTCAAGCTCGTTAAAAAATAAACCCGCATTGAGCAGTGTTACCGCAAGGTTCAAGCTCATTAAAAAATAAACCCGCATCGAGCAAATATTTCCACCCGCGTTTAAGCTCATTAAAAAATGAACTATTCCCCAGTAAATAACCACCGTGAATGAAGTACTTCAGCCGTTAAAGCCTTGGTCGTGTTTGCACCATCACCTCCACTTTTTCATTGGCCGATCATTCACCTCCACTTGATTGTTTATCCATTTTGAGGAACAGCTGCGAAGAGTGATTTCACTAGCCATCCTTGTGACATTGCCATGATTGGAAAATTCCAAACCTTACCTGGAATCAGCTGCTACCCGTTTTATCACTCGTTCCTCAAAAGACGAGTCTTCTTTAAGCGCTTTTCAACTGACTCATAAAATATGAAAAGATTTCCGAGTCCTTGGCCTTCCAGCTCGTTAAAGGGACAGGAAGTGCTATCCCTCATCTAGATTTTAATCGTTTTGGACCTGAGGGATTATTGCACAAAAATATCGAGCGCTTGTTTTGTTCGACTCGTTAAAACTATCGAAAATTCATCCCTTCTGTATTATTTTATACTTTTTCGGACTTAAGGGATTAGATGACGAAAAAGGAATTTTGGAGTTACCTTTACGTACTTTTCAGACTCTCTAAAATTGAAAAGGACCGAGTTATCTTTGTCGTTAAACTCGTTAAAAAGATTAATAGCGACAAACTTGTCTTTAGACGAGAACGAGTTTCACTATCGCTAGGCTCTTTAAAACATAGCGATGGGTTTGCCCGAAGGGAAAATTATAGAACATGCATATGTTATCCTCCTCAATCTTGACAAAAATAAAGAGGTACTGGTTAGCAATGACTGGGGAAAAATTGGGAAGAAAACTCAAAGAATCTTTATTGGTAGCAAGTCGCTCTTGAACATGACACTTCCACTCCGTGTTCGAGTCGGGTTGGGTTGTTTCATTCATCGGTCACATCGCCATGGTCACACCATACCATCCAAATTTGGGGTTAATGCTACCAATCCATCACATCAGTGTCGCCGACATGTTCAAGAGAAGTCATCTAGAGAAGCCACCCGTGTCCCACCCACTATCATACATTATACTTCATTTTTCATGACCGCCACCCTGAACCGTATATCATCAGATCGTTTTCACCTCCATCAAAATCATTTGCTCCGTTCCGTGTCATTGATGTGGGATTCATTAAGGCCCTCCTGTGATGGATCAATTCTTGTCGACATCAGCTCATTATCCAAGAAGTTGGTCTAGGAACACCCCATTTAGTACTTTGAAGCTTGCATGCCTCAATGGCAAGTTTCTCACTTCCGGCGATAGGTTTACATCAATGACCTTCGATCGAAAGATTTTACGTGGTGTTCAACGCCAAGTCCTTTATTCACACCACGTGAATTGTACTGCAGTACCTTGAGGATCATTATCATTATCGGTGATTCCTCTCACGCTTGTTAACAGTTTACATCATTGACTGGTAATCAAGCGATGTCTTTCCATGTTCGACTTCAGAACATTTCTCACATGGATCGACTTGTACTTCAAGTGAGGATCGGACGAGATTGAAGACCCCGGATCTAGTTTCATCCATCCGGGCTGCGATATATATTCAGGGAAATAAAGACATTAAATGTACATCATTGTAGCACAGATAATCATCCTACCAAAAGGATGATGGATCTATCAGAATCATCAGTCTACAATCAGACGATTGTCTGTCCTATGTACATGAAAATGAATTTATAAAGTTGAGCATGGGAATGCCCGCCTCAGCTAGATCATGAAAACAGTATGAAGATAATGTATTGTATTGTATCTTATTATAGGTCTCCTCCCAGCATTGAAAGAACTTTGGATCCTCATAATAAAGCATTTCACCCGACACCAAAAGGTTAACGACCTCATACTTTAGGGGGCAACTGTTATAGACATTTTTGTGCCTTACAACTCCAAGCATGAAATGTCCATAAACCAAGGGCTCCTAAGTCCCTAAAAATGTTGTTCTAACCCCTAAAGGAACAAGGTCAACAAATTACAACTTCTCCCAGAAGTTCTCCACCAGAAACTGCTCAGAATAAGTCAAAACAGGATCATTTCAGCTGCTCCACTGGCTAGGTGCGTTGCAACGCACCTAAATGCACTATGAGGGTGCATTGGGCGAGAAATGACAAATGGTAGTGTCATTCCGCGAGGTGGAGAGACAATGGAAGCTTCCAGAATCTTCTCCCATGAAACTTGCCTCACTGAATTCGACCAAGGATGAGTAAGAGGCCTTCAGTCTCCAAGTGGAAGCAAGAACTGACAGAGAGAAGACACTAATCA
Source organism: Pinus tabuliformis (assembly GCA_031772625.1). Classification (NCBI taxonomy): domain Eukaryota; kingdom Viridiplantae; phylum Streptophyta; class Pinopsida; order Pinales; family Pinaceae; genus Pinus; species Pinus tabuliformis. The sequence continues at coordinate 415,353,572 of CM062819.1, read as the reverse complement.
AATCACAAGCTGACTCATCCTCCTTACACATATCTATATATGGATCCCTCATCCCAGAGATCCAGAGGTTGGAATTTTGCACATTGTAAGGAATTGCTGTTGGTTTTGAGACAAACATCAGAGTATTGGGTGATCTATGCTTTGTTGGAGGTGAAGAGGGGCTTCTTTGCTGGGAGGTTGATGCTGGGTCAGGAACCATCGGTTGTAACTCCTCCTGGATCTTTTCTTGTTTATCAATAAAAACTATTTGAGTTTTTCCTCCATGCTTTTGTATTATTGATGCTTGTTACATTTGTATGGTTAACTTAAATCTGATCCTAAGTTGTTTATGAATATAGATCCATGTCTTTGTATAGTGTTCTTCTTCTGTGATCTTACAGGTACTTGGTGAAGCTGGGCAAGTAAGGAAGCAGGTAGCTGGAAGCTGTCAAAGAAGAGAGGGATTGGATCAAAGGATTAGCGCAAGACACGGGTTGGTTCTTTCTATTCCTCTCTATCTATAGTTCATAAAGGAAATACAAAAGTAGTTTTTCTCTGTTTGTTTCTAAGGCAGCTGTCACACCTTAGTGGGATAGAGCAGCTCTAAATAGACACTTTTCCTGGTAACAAAATGGTGACTCCATTGGCAACACCAATAACTCCAAGCATGAAATGTCCAGGAACACCCCATTCAGTACTTTGAAGCTTGCATGCCTCAATGGCAAGTTTCTCACTTCCGGCGACAGGTTTACATCAATGACCTTCGACCGAAAGATTTTGTGTGGTGTTCGATGCCAAGTCCTTTATTCACACCACGTGAATTGTACCGCAGTACCTTGAGGATCATTATCATTATCGATGATTCCTCTCGCGCTTGTTAACAATTTACATCATTGACTGGTAATCAAGCGATGTCTTTCCATGTTCGAATTCAAAACATTTCTCACATGGATCGACTTGTACTTCGAGTAAAGATAGGACGAGATTGAAGACCCCGGATCTAGTTTCATCCATCCGGGCTGCGATATATATCCAGGGAAATAAATACATTAAATGTACAAGCATTGCAGCACAGATAATCATCCTACCAAAAGGATGATGGCTCTATCAGAATCATCAGTCTACAATTAGATGATTGTCTGTCCTATGTACATGAAAATGAATTTATAAAGCTGAGCATGGGAATGCCCGCCTCAGCTAGATCATGAAAAACAATATGAAGATAATGTATTGTATTGTATCTTATTACAGGTCTCCTCCCAGCATTGAAAGAACTTCGGATCCTCATAATAAAGCATTTCACCCGACACCAAAAGGTTAACGGCCTCATACTTTAGGGGGCAACTGTTATAGAAATTTTTGTGCCTTACAACTCCAAGCATGAAATGTCCATAAACCAAGGGCTCCAAAGTCCCTAAAAGTGTTGTTCTAACCCCTAAAGGAACAAGGTCAACGAATTACAGCTTCTCCCAGAAGTTCTCCACCAGAAACTGCTCAGAATAAGTCAAAACAGGATCATTTCAGCTGCTCCACTGGCTAGGTGCGTTGCATTGCACCTAAATACACTGGCTAGGTGCGTTGCAACGCACCTAAATGCACTATGAGGGTGCGTTGGGCGAGAAATGACAAATGGCAGTGTCATTCCGTGAGGTGGAGAGACAATGGAAGCTTCCAAAATCTTCTCCTATGACACTTGCCTCACTGAATTCGACCAAGGATCAGTAAGAGGCCTTAAGTCTCCAAGTGGAAGCAAGAAATGATAGAGAGAAGACACTAATCAAATCACAAGCTGACTCATCCTCCTTACACATATCTATATATGGATCCCTCATCCCAGAGATCCAGAGGTTGGAATTTTGCACATTGCAAGGAATTGCTGTTGGTTTTGAGACAAACATCAGAGTATTGGGTGATTTATGCTTTGTTGGAGGTGAAGAGGGGCTTCTTTGCTGGGAGGTTGATGTTGGGTCAGGAACCATTGATTGTAACTCCTCCTGGATCTTCTTGTTTATCAATAAAAACTATTTGAGTTTTTCCTCCATGCTTTTATATCATTGATGCTTGTTACATTTGTATGGTTAACTTAAATCTGATCCTAAGTCGTTTATGAATATAGATCCATGTCTTTGTATAGTGTTCTTCTTTTGTGATCTTACAGGTACTTGGTGAAGCTGGGCAAGTAAGGGAGCAGGTAGCTGGAAGCTGTCAAAGAAGAGAGGGATTGGATCAAAGGATTAGTGCAAGACACAGGTTGGTTCTTTCTATTCCTCTCTATCTATAGTTCATAAAGGAAATACAAAAGTAGTTTTTCTCTGTTCGTTTCTAAGGCAGCTGTCACACCTTAGTGGGATAGAGCAGTTCTAAATAGACACTTTTCCCGGTAACAGAAGGGATCCCAATACACAAAATACCCAAAGGAGTTGCAAGCGAAGGTGGGATACCTTCACTTACAGTCCGATTTTGTCTCGTATTTAGCTCTGCTTTGACTGGAGTGGTCCCGGTAGTATGAGTGTAGAAGGAATTTTCTCTCTTTTAATGACACTAGTTTTGGTTTATGATCTTGGGCAGTTTACTCAGACTGCCTATCCCAAGATCCTAGCCTGAAGTAATGTTTGTTTGCTCAATAAAGAGTTACTGATTGATTTTAGGTAAATTTTATGTGTACTTTTTTAGTGTCTTCGGTAGGGAAGTTGACGTATGAAATGTGATGGGACTCTGACTCAAAAATCATGCACAAGACAATGCTTAAAAAATATTCAATTCGATGAAAACAAGATGTATTCTACAGGTGGGAGTCTTTCTGTTGTAGGGAAAAGTATCCGACTCGGATGACCCTATCCCACTCTAAGGGTGATAGTACCTTAGCAACAACTGTAAAACAAACTACTTAAGGTTTACTTATTTATGAAAGCAAAAGAGAATGGAGAAATGCACTAACCGTTGCCTTGCGCTTAATGTCGAATCCAAACTCTTCTCTTTGGCTGCTTGCTCCCAGCTCCTTGCTCTTTTGCTGGCCCAGCTACAATGAGATCCTGCAAAATAACAAAGAAGGAAACTACAAGAAGCATGCAATCATAACTGGTTCAAGGATTAGTGTAAACCAAACATGCAATTATCACAATATATTATTGAAACAAGAGCACATAGAAGAACCTCAATAGCTTTTATTAATGAAGAAGTAAAGGTTCTGAGAGTATTACAACCATTGAAGGCTCCAATCCAGCAACACCTCCCAGCAGAAAGAATTTCTCCTCTTCACCTCTCTCAAACAATCACCCAATAGCTCTATAGTGAAACCAACAGCATATCATTACTTTGCACCAAATTCCAGCCTCCTGAGCTCATAGGAGAGAGCTCAATATATAGATGAATTGAGAAAGGATGAGTCAGCTTGCAACTGATGTGTAGCTGCCTTGTGTCCTCTCTCTCTTCAGTTAATCTTTAGTTGATCTTCAGTTCTTGAGTCCACTTGGAGAACCTTGCTTCCACTTGGAGAAACAGAGCCTCTGACTCATCACAAGGCAAAATCCCTGATCCAAGTGTCATTTTTGGAGCAATGACTCAGTGTGCCACTTGTCCCATCTCGCTCAGCGCAGGTGGCCTTTGTTCCACTTGCTTTGCAACGCAGGTACACCATGGAGGATCTGAGTTTCAGCGCAGAAGCCTAGTGGAGCACCTGCTTTGATTTCAGGATTGCTTGTTTTTGAGTGTTTTCAGGTGGAGAACTGATCTGAGAGCTGTTGGTTTGCTGACCTTGTTCCTCTAGGGGTAGGAACATCATGTTTAGGGAACTTTGGATCCCTTGGATTATTGACAATTCATGCCTGTTGCTGTAAGGCACAAAATTGTCTATAACAGATGCCCCCTAAAGCATGAGGTCGTTTATCGGGTGAAATGCTTTATTGAGAGGATCCGAAGTTCATTCCATCTGCTGAGAAGTGTCCTGTAATAAGATACAATACAATACATTATTTTTCATACATTTTCATGATCTAGCTGAGGCGGGTATTCCCATGCTCAACTTTATAAATACATTTTCGTACATAGAACAGACGATCGTCTGATTGTAGACCGATAATTCTCTGCTGAAATTATCATCCTTTGAGAAGGATGATCATCTGCTGCAATGATGTACATATCAAATGTCTTTATGTCATGAATATATATCGCAGCCCGGATGGATGAAACTAGATCCGGGGTCTTCAATCTCTTCCGATCTTCACTCGATGTACAAGTCGATCCATGTGAGAATTTCTTGAAGTCGAACATGGAAAGACATCGCTTGATTACCGGTCAATGATGTGAACCGTTAACAAGCGCGAGAGGAATCACCGATAAGGATGATGACCCTCAAGGTACGGCAGTACAATTCACATGGTGGGAATAAAGGACTTGGCATCGACCACCATGCAAAATCTTCTGGTCGAAGGTCATTGATGTATACCTGTCGCCGGAAGTGAGAAACTTGCCATTGAGGCATGCAAGCTTCAAAGTACTGAAGGGGTTGTTCCTAGATCAACTCCTTGGATAATGAGCTGATGTCGACAAGGAGCGATCCGTCAAAGGAGGGCCTTAATGAATCCCACATCAGTGACACGGAACGGAGCTAGTGATTGTGATGAGGTGAAAACAAACTGTGATGTATGATTCAGGGTGGCGGCCATGAAGTGGATGAAGGATAATGTATGGCAGTGGATGGGACACGGTTGACTCTTTGCAGAACCACATCTCTTGAACATATAACGACACTGATGTGATGGATTGGTAGCATTACCCCAATTGTGGATGGTGTGGTGAGGACCATGGTTATGAGACCGGTGAATGAAACAACCCAACCCGATGTGATACGGAGGACAAAGTGTCATGTTCAAGAGCGACTTGCTACCATTAATGCTGTGAGGTTCTCCCAATTTTTCCCCAGTCATTGCTGACCAGTACCTCTTTATTTTTGTCAAGCTTGAGGAGGATAACATATGCTTGTTCTATAACCTGCCCTTCGGGCAAGCCCATCGCTATGTTTTAACGAGCCTAGCGATAGGGAAACTTGTTCTCGTCTAAAGACAAGTTTGTCGCTATTTAATCATTTTAACGAGTCTAACGATAAGGAAAACTCGGTCCTTTTCATTTTTAGAGAGTCTGAAAAGGTACGGAAAGTTAACTCCAAAATTCCTTTTTCGTCATCTAATCCCTTAAGTCCGAAAAAGTATAAAACAATACAAAAGGGATGAATTTTCGATTTCTTTAACAAGCCGAACAAAACAAGCGCTCGATATTTTTGTGCAATAATCCCTCAGGTCCAAAAAGATTAAAATCTAGAGGAGGGATAGCTCTTCCGGTCCTTTTAACGAGCTGGAAGGCCAAAACTCGGCAAACTTTTCATATTTTACGAGTCAGTGAAAAGAGCTCAAAGAAGACTCGTCTTTTGAGGAACGAGTGATAAACAGGGATAGCAGCAGATTCCAGGTACAGGTTGGAATTTTCCAATCACGGCAGTGTCACAAGGATGGCTAAGTGAAATCACTCTTCGCAGCTGTTCCTCAAAATGGGTAAACAAACATATGGAGATGAACGATTGGCCAAATGAACGGATGGAGGTGATGGCATATAAACACGACCAAGGGCTTTTAATATGGCTATCAAAGGTTACATTTCTCAAGGTTATTTACCGGTTCATTTTTTTTTTGGATGAGCTTGAACTGTAGGGAAAGATTGCTCACAATTTATGTTTATTTTTTAACGAGCATGAACTCTGTACAAAAACTGCTCGAATTCTTGCGTTTATTTTTTAACGAGCATGAACATTGCTAAAACTGCTCGAATTCTTGCGTTTATTTTTTAACGAGCATGAACATTGCTAAAACTGCTCGAATCTTTTGCATGCCCCCAGCATGATAACTCAAATCGAGGTGCATGCCCCCCAAGCTTCATTGCATTCAACTGGATGATTGGAATGAAGGTTTCCTTTGAGATTTGGAAAGGGGGGTCGGTTTCATTTTTTAATGAGGTTGACATAGTCAAAGACCTATCCTCATAGCCCACTGTATTTACAGTATTTGATAGAAAATCGAAAACTGAAGGATGATAAAGGTCATCTTGAGTATCTTCTCCACAACCCGGGAGAAGGGAACAATGGTGGGAATCATTCCATGGTGCCCCGTCAATTACCATTGATTGGACTATTCCTTTGTCGGTTCCATGCACTCGCGACCAAGGACATGAAGGGGTGCCATATTCTCTAGACCTATCTATCCAAACGCTTGATGAGCGTTGATTTGGGGTTGCCCCCCAGGCCAAGAAAATTGATTGCTACAATACTTCCATTGGGCTTGGAGACAAAACCTTTGCATGATCCATGTTGATATCATTTTCTGACATCTTTTGTGCGGAAGATATCATATTGCAGGCCCCTACCGTCGCCACTTCTCCCACAATGAATTGTGGCGGAAGGGCAAAAGTCCCCATTAATGTAGGATCTTTTAGTAGGCCTACTCCGATATTTTGAAACGAATGGTCGCTTCCATGGATCATAGGAACGCTTCCTGTAACTTGTGAACCATTAAGGAGGAAATTTTGTTGGTCAATGATCGTAATCCCTCCTTGAAAGGGGAATGCGATTTTCCTAAAATAGGTCGACACAACAGCTTCCATGGCATAAATCCATGGTCTTCCTAGTAGGATGTTATAGTCAAGATTGCCATCGATGACTTCAACATCTATTTCTACTGTTTTGCCCCCTAGTTCAACTTTCAAGTTACTAAGGATACCGTAAGGGGTATATGTCCTTCCGTCGAATGCTTTTAATGTCGTCGATGATCGCGACAAGGTTGGAGATCCTAAGGTTTTCCAACAACTCATCGACATAATACATGTCGATGCCCCCTCATCAATAATTGTTTGATGAACAGTTTTGTTGAGGGCTTTCACTTGGACGAGGAAAGCTAGTTGAGCTGGTAACTGAGGATCATATCCTTTGTGATCAAAGGATACAAGATTGGAATCTTTAGGATCCACTCCACCAATTGCTGATAACAATGCCTGCCTTTGGGATGGGCAATTTTGTAGTACTTCAAGTGTCGACATAGCGGACGGCGATTGTGCCAAATCTTCCACTATGTTATAATGCTGTGCCGCTCTGGCACGAGGATTAAATGTCGACTTGTGTACTACTCCCTTTGGCGGTTTTATTGTTAATTCATGCGTGATGGGGGGTACAACTTCTGCCGAAGTTGTTGTCGAACTACTAGGTTGATCTTTACCTTTATCGTTCGACACCTGTGGATTCTCGTAATCTTTATTCCTTGTCGAAATCAAAGCATCATTTTGCTACTTGGATACTGACAACATTAGCACTTGCGACGGGGAAGCATTTCCATTATCAACCAGATTTGTTCCTCTATTCGGAAACGGATCAGTTAACACAGCTGGAGTTTGCGAACTCTTTAAGAATCTTTTTAGATCAGCTTTGTATGGACATTCTCTCGTCCAGTGATCCTCATCACATATCTGACACCCATAAGGTGGTCTCCTATCCCGAGGAGGGCTTGAAGAAGTTTTTCGAGGAGATGACTCTCCTTGTTTCTTCTTCTTCCCTTTGTTTTGATTCTTCTTGCTTCCTGGTTGATTGGTTTCTTTGCCCTTATCTGTCGATACGGCATTTACTTCCGAAGCAAGAACTTCTTCATGCGCATTTTGGTTCGAATCCTTACGGGCCTTCTTTTGATTGGTCCTTTTCAGATTCGTGTTTGCCGTGCCAATCACGCCATCGCCGGCATGAGAGTCACTATTTGATTTAGGAGGAGGAGGGATTGAAAACTCTGGTCTAGGGGCGTCTGGTATTTTGTCATAGAGCGTGCCGGACTGAGTATATACTAAGTCCAAATATTGTGCACGAGCAATAACCTGCTCTTCTGTCACGACTCCCCCCTTTGCCACATCTTCCGTTATGGCCGGAAGTAACGACTTTATAAACCACTCAGCTAAAAGCTGATCAGGGACATATGTTTTAACCATTCTTCGTCGACGTCGCCACTCATGTATATGACCTGATATATGAGTTGCGGTTGTCTGTTTGAAATTGGTCAATATCTCTGTTCCCGTTTCGTACCTTATTGGTAATTGAAAGTGGGTTAAGAATGTCGTGGCAAGGGAGCTAAAATTGTCGAACGAAGCTCTTGGCAATTCTATATACCATTTTGCCGCTGGACCTGTCAATGTCCTCTGAAAGAGGCGAAGCCTTATCGAATCATCATTTAAAGTGTTCGACGAACACCATAGATGAAATGTCATCACATGATTCGACGGGTCTTCACCTGGATTTCCATTGAATTTAGGAATGTCGGAGGGAAGTTTGTGCGGGATCACTGGCCACCATGGGGCGTAAGCAATTGGATCATTGGTTAACCGATGTAAATCAGGCAACTCTAAAGTCGCCACGAATGGTAACTGTTGATTCAAGTTAGGTGAAGCGTAACCAGGGTACGATGGAATCGCCTGAACAGTTGGTCTTTGCATACCAGCATAATGGAGTTGATGTTGGTATGATTGATACGGTTGATGGACTTGACCACTATAAAGTGGTTGATTTTGACCATTTTGGATATATGGTTGTCCAGTATTCGCAAAGATTTGCTGTTCAGAACCCTGGTACACTTGTTGGAATTGCGGCTGTTGGTATTGCACTATCCATGGTTGCGACACCATGGGTTGTTGCGCTATATTAACCATTGGACCAAGATGTGGGGTAGTTGTACCCGACTATACTTGTGTTGCCCCACCAGTAGGCGATTGTGGTTGGGTCGCAGGGTCAAGGGGCTGTTGCATGAGAACCTGAGAAATCTGAGGTTGACATACAACAGGCATTGTTTGAACTTGCGACGCGGTCACAATAGCCGGTGTAGTTGGGATGTTGGTCACAGGTACACACTGTTGCATAGAATATACAACTCTTGGTGGCTGGGATAGCATAGGTACCCAACTACTCGTTGCAATTCCACCATAACTTGAATAAGGTTGAGAACTCCCGTATGGGTACCCTCCCGGAGGGGGTAATGAAAGGGCATATTGCCCCCCATATGGTAGCAATCCAGAACTCAGGGCAATTGATTGTCCTGGAGGACTGGATGGCCTAATTAGATTCCCAAAAGGGTCAATTTGATGAGTCTCACCATGAGAGTTACCAGAAATTACTCCGGAACAAACAGGAACAGACCATACTGTCGAGATAGTCTCTTGGTGGACTCCTCCTAGCGACTGAGAGCTAGTTGGGACAGATGGTATGCCGACGAACATTGTTAGATTCGCAGCAGGTACTTCTGCTGTCGCCGTTTCATTTGACACAGTCCTAGATGTTGACGGTTGTTCAGACATTTTGAGTCTATCCAATTGATTGCCTAGTGATTCTACAGGAACTTCCACTGGTGATGGACAAACTTCTGTTGTAGCAGGAAATAGAGTGACCCCTACTCCAGAATGAGTTGGAGTGGATACTTGCGGTTCCTCTATAATTTCCTCTATCGCAATCAGACCAGGTGGAAGAGGAAGACCGTCAGGTCCGTAAAATATTTCCGGTGCCGAAGAAGGGGTTGTATCAAAAGCGACAGATGTTTGAGGCACAAAACTCTCTGGACCAGTTACAGATGGAACTGGTTCAGTCATACAAGTATTTGCCCCCAGACTAGGATCAGTATTACTGTCCCTCTATGGCGGTTGAACTTCTCCTATGGAGGCAGGGTTTCCGGAAATGTTTGGAGTGACCAGAATCTCAGATGTTGTTGGAACACTTGTTCTAACTTTTAAAGGAGATTTTGAACTGGTTTGACGAGTTCGCTTTGCCCGGATTGTTTTCAATTCCGGAGACAAAGACGGTTGACTCGCAAGCCTCCGAGAGCGACGGATATTCAATTGACTTTCTTCCACGATTGCGGATTACTCGATCAACTAAAATATAAAGGGGAAAATTTGTGTTTCCAATTTGAATGAATTTTATTAGACGCTTTTAAACATAACTTTGCTTTTTCATGTTTTAAGAGTCGAGAAAAAGCTAAAGATGACTCTAGTCTCCTTCGATGTATTAACGAGCCCGAAGTGACAAATGCTCGGTTGGACCTTTTCAGTTATAGAGTTTGAAAAAGGCCAAAAGAAACTGCTCTGGAGATCTAGGCAGAGGGTGTGCCAAACCTTTCGCGAAACCACAGAATACGTTTTACGGTACGGGTGGTCGATCTTCGTGAATGCTGTGTTCACTGCATCGCGATCAGTAGGGCGGCCGACACGGCTTCCTATGGATAAAGGATAATTGCCTATAGGGGTCTCCCAATATATACGCGACGGTACGTGGGAGCACAAGTCCGTATTAGTGCCACCGACTCTCAGGAGGAATCACCCACCTTCGTAGAGATCGACAGTCACTATGTTTAACGACGCCGGAACACGTCTCTACCTAGACCTCTAGATGTTTGCGTTATGTTACAATGCGTTGTTAGGTTCATTCAGTATATTTTAAGTTGATCTTTTTAAAGTTTGCCTTTCAAGGTTCACCACGAGATGTATATGACAAATTCCTAAATGCAGCCTAAGATGAGAAGCAAGCTTTTTTCAAATCTTTTTGACTGATGAAAATCTTAACTACTGAGAGAGAAGAAAGGCAAATTCTTTTCACACAGTTCATACAGCACAAACTAATGCACTTTCTCATAAATCATCATGCAAACTTTTTCAAATGTAAAATGCACAATGCATGTATTTTCTTTTCCCTTTCTTAATGTTGATGGATTACAAAAAGAAAGTGGTTATATAACTTTGATTTCGATTTAGAGCGAAAACAAACAAGTTTGTCCAAAATCAAAAGACACCTTAAGATTCACTTGCTTAATCACTGGAAATATATGAAATCAAACCATACTGACGAAAGTAAAATGACTAATCAGCTATGGACAACAAACAAGCTAACTCTTTAGACCAGCAAAATGCTTAACACAGGTTCAGATCTAAGAGGCCAAAAGCAAGACTAGTTTACTCTTCGTTATGGGAAATTGTAAATGAGTAAGAAATACAAAGAACAAGTACAATTTCGTTATATAACAGAGGCAGAATGATGGCAAGTAATATTGGTTTCAGAACAGGTGCAAGACTGGTAACTGGCAGCCAAATCAATGGTGAAAACAGGCAAGAGAAAAGGAGGAAACCCCAACAGCACTAGGCAAAATTGGGCCAACGCAGGTGCTGCACAGCCAGTCTGGCTCTCAGCGCAGGTAGCCCCTTCGGGACCTGCGTTGCAAAGCAGGTAGCCTGTGTACTACCTGCTTTGGAAAACGAAAATTGCGTTTTCACAGTTTCCGGGTCATAATTTTCTCAAAAATGCACAGTTTTTTCTCAAATCAGAAACAATCAGTCAAGCACACTCAAAGGGATGATTAGGAAGGTGAAAAGCTATCACTAAGAGCTTACAAGGATCCTTGTAGATCAGCTCTTCAAATCATGAACTTGCTCAGAAATGAGCTAGAGTAGCTGCCCTCTACTTCGCTTTTGATATAGTCAAAAGCTTTTCGATTTGGTACTCTTTTGTTCAGGAAATGAATAGCAAAATACTACAAACAAAATCAAACGGATACGATCCCGAGTGGAGTCGCCAGTTTGTTGTAGGGAAAAGTATCCGACTCGGATGACCCTATCCCACTCTAAGGGTGATAGTACCTTAGCAACAACTGTAAAACAAACTACTTAAGGTTTACTTCTTTATGAAAGCAAAAGAGAATGGAGAAATGCACTAACCGTTGCCTTGCGCTTAATGTCAAATCCAAACTCTTCTCTTTGGCTGCTTGCTCCCAGCTCCTTGCTCTTTTGCTGGCCCAGCTACAATGAGATCCTGCAAAATAACAAAGAAGGAAACTACAAGAAGCATGCAATCATAACTGGTTCAAGGATTAGTGTAAACCAAACATGCAATTATCACAATATATTATTGAAACAAGAGCACATAGAAGAACCTCAATAGCTTTTATTAATGAAGAAGTAAAGGTTCTGAGAGTATTACAACCATTGAAGGCTCCAATCCAGCAACACCTCCCAGCAGAAAGAATTTCTCCTCTTCACCTCTCTCAAACAATCACCCAATAGCTCTATAGTGAAACCAACAGCATATCATTACTTTGCACCAAATTCCAGCCTCCTGAGCTCATAGGAGAGAGCTCAATATATAGATGAATTGAGAAAGGATGAGTCAGCTTGCAACTGATGTGTAGCTGCCTTGTGTCCTCTCTCTCTTCAGTTAATCTTTAGTTGATCTTCAGTTCTTGAGTCCACTTGGAGAACCTTGCTTCCACTTGGAGAAACAGAGCCTCTGACTCATCACAAGGCGAAATCCCTGATCCAAGTGTCATTTTTGGAGCAATGACTCAGTGTGCCACTTGTCCCATCTCGCTCAGCGCAGGTGGCCTTTGTTCCACTTGCTTTGCAACGCAGGTACACCATGGAGGATCTGAGTTTCAGCGCAGAAGCCTAGTGGAGCACCTGCTTTGATTTCAGGATTGCTTGTTTTTGAGTGTTTTCAGGTGGAGAACTGATATGAGAGCTGTTGGTTTGCTGACCTTGTTCCTCTAGGGGTAGGAACATCATGTTTAGGGAACTTTGGATCCCTTGGATTATTGACAATTCATGCCTGTTGCTGTAAGGCACAAAATTGTCTATAACACTTTCACATATTAGTATTTTTTCCATGCATCCTAGTCATTATAACACATGCATAACAAACATAAATCTTTCCAATGCTTTCCTAAAAACTATTTGAAACCAAAATAAAGCAACTTTTAACCAGCAAAGCAGAAGAATGAATAAAAAATGTGGATCTTTCTTTCATAATTTTTTTTTTTAAAAAGAAAAAAAAAATTATTTCCAAATTTTTTTTTTCTTTCAGCATCGATCTTGCTAACAAAATGCAATTGTAGATCCCTTTTAGTCCATGAGCACGCTTTCCATCCCTTTGATTTTACAGACATAGATATATGTCAAGATTTTGGGGACTAATTCTTTGTAGCAGTGGCCACAGAGAGTTACTGGGTCCACTAACGCTTTGTGTGTGTAGACACAGATCTTTATAAAACACTGTGTAGTCTACTAATCTGTGTTAGTGTGGGAAAACAACTCAAAATAGGGCTTTTAGGATCAGATTCAAGGATGAATATATGAAGGCAAAATGCAGCAAGGTTTTGGTGGGTCAGAAAGGGAATGCAGAAGTATAGGGAGGTCTTAGAAGGAGGAGGAAACTGAGAACTGTCCGGGTAAACCGTGAACTAGATGTATAGTCCCCAGCCGAGTTGCCAATTCTGCTATAGGATAAAATGAACGGTGTATGGAGAATGGAGATACCCTCAAGGGTCTTCCCAGGACCCTTGGCAGACTGTAAGATCATCTACAACTGTCACAAAGTTACATGCATGTCCATAAACATTAACTAACTATCAAAGCAAGATAGGTGGATTACCTCAAACCTCCGTGTAGATTTGCTGGAGAGCATAATGCAGCTAGGTGGAAGTCCTCTTAGCCGGGTCCAGATCAAGTCCTACACATAGAAGAGACAAGAATAATCACAACATACAACCTTGATAACTAATAAATGAATACATAAAATACATCTAGTTACACATAACTAAGCTACTCATACTAAAAGGTATTGGACAAACAAGTAAATGAATGATAGTACCAACACCACAAAGTAGACAGTATAACTGCAGTTCTATATTAATGTCGGAAGAGTGATTACAACCATCTATTGCATCAACCTTTCCTTACCCCTCCAGCTTCTCTCTCTCTCTCCCTTCTTACCAACTTCTTATGCTTAGATTTGAGACTATGCTCATCAATCAAGTAAGCTATCCTTTCAAATGATCTAACCTCTATCACCATAGCCCTAGCTTTGCTTATGTAGCAATTGAGTTAGTGTTGCCAAGTTCCTCCATGAGTTCCTTAAGGTAAAAGCAATGAAGTTGCCATGCTTTTCAGCTCTTTCCCATTTTCCTCCTTCATTAGGATTATAAATCCCTAAAATAGGTCGAACTTGAGATGTTTCCTTGCTTTTATTGAGTAGATTTAGGAGCAAATATCTAGATATTTATGAGTCAATTTTCTCCTTTGACCTTTATAACTTCATTAGGATCCACTAACTCTCTTCTCGAACTAACAACTAGAGTTAGTAGGGTCACTAACACACCCTTAGGCTTATAGAGAAGCTTTATAAAGCAAGTTTTCAGTTTATAACTAGCGTTAGTGTGGAAAGAAGGCATGTGATCTTGGTCTTTGCTTTAGCTATCATGTCTTTCCCCTCTGAGCTAATGAGAGGGTCATTTTGCTGTATAACAGAGACTTTACATATTTTACAAATTTTGTTACAAAAAATTACTAATTAATTCCATTCTTCCCCTAGGGACCCCATCCCAACAGACCCACACTCATCCACGGTCTCATGATGGGCATCCTCTCAAGTATAAAGGACATGATGAGAGTACCATACCCAAAAGTCATTTGGGTATGAGTCTTGCATGCCGTCAAATCCACCTTCAACTGACAAAGAACTGCCTCACACCAGTTAAAGATCTGAGGCTGGACCTAATCAATAACAAGTATTAGTTGGGCTTTCGTAGCAACATGAGGACTCTTGGACCCCGCCAACCATACGATCATCCACAATATGGCCCTCATGGACCTAGAGTTGATCCACTCAATGGGGACCTTGTTTCTCACTAGTCCACTCTCAGGTATGCAGTAAGTTTGGATCAACTCTAGGGTGTACCGTGGATCTGTCCTGCCCCTAGTCAATTTTGGTCATGCACCTCTGCATGAAAAACTAGTAAAAAAATAGACATCATCTCTATCAATTGAGAGCTTGTGGCCCCCGATCCAGAACACCTCTTAGTGTTCATTCCAACGTTGGATTATCCAACTTAGGAGTTCTTCCTAACCTTTCATCAGGTCAAGCCTTGCATACTTCATTAAGCCACATCTACACAGCGCAAGTATGCATGCTTGATCATTCTGCATCTATAGCTCCTGGTGATCATGATCTCTTTCGCTCTATAAAATCATGATGATGCATCAAAACTTGCACAAATCAACCCAAATATCAGTAAAAATGATGAAGAAATTCTTACTAAATCACTTGCTAGGGTATGGAAGTCTGCTCATATGCACTAATGCCCGCCCTTAGGGAATACAAGGCACACTAACTCCCTCCTCTAGGTCATGAAGGGTGTTTAACGCCCCTCTAGACCTAGAGGGGAGTGTTAAATGCATTTAATGAGCTAGGGCTTCCCCAAAATCCAAAAATCTACCCCCAATGCAGCTAAAAAAGGTTAAGGAATGTAGGATAAGGGTTTTTCCATCTACTTGGAACAAACGACAATTCGAATGGTCACCTAGATTGCTCACAATTGTCCGAGGAAGATATTCTCCTCTTTCATTCTAGAACATTCTCACAGCACTCAAATGATGCAAATGGTGAAAATGGAGGCTCAAAAAAAGTCCTTACAGTCATTCTAGAGGTATGACTCATCTTAATTAAGTCATTGAAAAAGAAGTAGTTCATTTCCTATGCTATTTATCATGCACCATGTTGATATATTGTCAATATTACTCATGCTTTGATGAAGAGATTTTCAGGGTTGAATTGCAAAAACCATGTTCGATTCACTATGAGCGCTTTATTTTATGGTATCTTTTCTCACTCTTGAATTGAAAAATTCCTGAGTTTTCTTCACCAGGCTCATAAAACTTCTACAACGATGATATGTGCACTTTATTTTTTGGGACTCTTTCTCACTCTTAAATTGAAAAATCCTCGAGTTTTTCCCTTATTTGGGCTTGCTAAATCTATGAAGAAGGAATGAGCAGTTCTTGTATCTATTTTTCCTTGCTCATTAAAATGAAAAATATACCTCGAGTTTTCTTCATTTGACTAGTTAAAATTTGATGAAGATCTATTGAGTTTGTCGTTGCGTGACTCATTAAAATTTCATGACAAATATCGAGTTTACTCCATCCCATCATACTCGTAACAAAATGAGGCAAACATCTATTAAGAATAGGTTTATCACTTTATCTAGACTTAGTAGACTAACTTATGGAAAATGAACCTTTTAGGGTATACTATTAAACCTTTATCATACCCAGTTAAAAACTATGTCAAAGGGACCACCCTGGAGTCACTCTTTACGATCTTTTCAGAGCCTTGAAATATGAAAAGACCACCGAGTTTACCCGTCTAGACTCATTAAATTAATCAGATGGGGAAATTGGAAAATACAATTGTTTACGTTAGTATTTTGGAAAACAAAATTTGGTAGCAGTCATTCTCTTGAACATGGCACTCCCTCAACAAAACCTTCTTTGTGACGATCTCTTAAAATGAACCTTACCATCCTACGAGTTTAGCCTATATACCCCTATGTTCTTCCATCTCTGTATCCTAAGACTCTTTGGTGTAGTGTTGCATGGTTAAACCATTTGTGTCATGCCTTCTATTGTTCAAGGGACATCCTTTATCTTCTGTTTCTTCCATCAAACCTGTTAGTTCCAGTCTTTGCATCCTATCACCAGGGATCAAAATGGGCTCTCACTATGTATGATTTTTAGAGATGTTTTGCACATGAGTTATAGTGAAAATTATATCCTAAGCATGTTCATTAGAAGTAGCTTAGAAAAATATTTCCAATGGTATATCACACTCCCGTAACCGGTTTCTGGATTAGAAGATATGATCAAAATGAATGATTGATTCTTGGTTATGCATGTTTTGAGGTCAGTTGCTGCACACAGGGACAAGTTTACTACAAAATAAGTTTGGACAGGAATTTTACAAAAGTGAAAGAGGTTTTTGTCCATCACATACCAAATAACAAAAATCTCCTTCAGTTTATGCACAAGTGTTACTATGTGGGAGATATGCAGTGATATTTGAAGCCTACATTAAAACAAAACAAATTTTGCAGTTATTTTACTGTTTTAGTCATTTTAGTGTGGTGCCATTTTACAATAGATGGAAAGTAATTTTGAGAAACCCAAAGAGGTTTTTGTTAACCATGAGCCATATAAAAAAAATCTCTTTAATTTTATTCACAGGTGTCGTTGGTTGGAATATTTGACTAGATCTTTACAGCTTATTTTTACAAATTTAAATTTTTAATAGTTTTCTGTTTTAGAGATGATTTTGTGGCATAGATTCTGAGAAACTGGAAACGGATTTCCAAAATTTGAGAGAGGTTTTTCTCAAAAATGACCTTATCTACAAAAAAATATTTTAGTTTTGTAATAGGTGCTACGGTACAGGAGATACGAGTTCATCTTTGACACCTAATTTCAGAAATTTGGTCCAAATTTAATGTAACTGATTCTATTTTGAAGAAGATGGTTGAGCTCAATTCCCTTAGTACAGGGATGAGCAAATTGTATATATTTTATGAATTTCAGAGTGTAAGGGTTCTATTTTGGCAGCAGAGAGGGGCTTTTTGGGATTGTGTATAGTTTTTATTGAATATTTTTTTTAATGAAGCAGTTTCTGCCCTTTAGATTTGGGATCCATCATGGTGTTTAATGTGCAACATGTTTTTCTTGTAAATTCATTTCCATGCCTTTTTTTTTTCTTCTGCTAATTTCATTACAACATTTTCTAAGGGAAGTGTTAGGAATTCATCCACTCCTGATGCTCCTTTCACAATGATTATGCTGTTTAATGTAGTGGTTATCTTTTTAGAATCCATCCTCTGTTAGATGCTCTATTGAGTAATCCCGTGCTTCTCTTTCTCCTAAAGTTTCCACTGTAGATCCATCCCCTGGTTGATGCCTACAAGGCAGCTGGATTTTTCCTCTTTTCTTCTCTCATTTGCAATATTTTATCTGGCTGAACATTGCACTTACTTTGGCCCAAGTTTGCCGATGGAAACTAGTTTCGAATCCATAGCCCAATGGTCCCTTCTCTTGCTATTTTCGACCCACAACTTTTAAATCGAATCCCCACACTTCATAGCTAGCATAAGATTCAATTATTGCAGCCACATTTTGTTGGCAAAGAGAGAGGCCTCTCTGGTCTGGCAGGGCTAGATGGCAGATCGAAAGCTTGGTCTGTGGTTACCTTGGAGTTGCCTCTTTTCAGCCTTGTGGTTCATTCTAAGTGCTAAAATATTGGCACCGTTGCCAGGGACAAGGTGACAGATCTTCTTCGGGAATGATCATTCAAGTTGTAGATCTGATTGCTGATGGTGGATAGCAGTCAGACTCATATGAAGGCTGAAATCATCTACTTGATGACTCCATTATACGAAATCCTGAGTTTCAAAGTATTGATGGTGGCTGCACTTGCTAAATGAAGGACTCAAATGTTGTTTCTATTTGTTCAAGGTATTCATGTATTGATTTTTCTAATCTTCTTGGTTTTCCTAATCAATTACCGAAGGATGCATATATTTTGAGCAATGGCCCTAAATTCAATGGGGAAGATCTAACTTTGACTCTTGAACATGTAGCAAATTTCAAAACATTTATAGAATCTCTTAGAGTCAACAAAGAGGATTTTTTTATCAGATTGTTCTATGATTCATTTCAAGGGAAATGTAGACAATGGATCGAAAGTTTTCCCATCAGATCTATTAAGTCATTTGCAGATTTTTGGTATATCTTTCTTGAAACACTGATGGAGAAAGAGGAAGAATTCGAAATAGAGGTGGCCTCTATTCAAGGCTTTAGAGAATGGGAAGATATGTGCATGGATGATGAGGTAGATGAGAACTTTGCTTCATCTCTTTATTCTTATTTGAAGTCTTGTCGATGTAGACATGAAGTTAAGCTCAATTTTTTGCAAGAGTTTGCCATCAAAATTGAAGAAGATCTAACTAAATTGGAGACCCAAATACAATCCTAGGATCTAGACTGTCAAGTCCCATTCTTTGGGGACCTTTTCTAGCAGAGGGAAGGAAAGGTAAGGCTGCCCTTGGATGTTTGCATTAATAATTTGCAGCTAGAAGCATGTATTGAGGAGTTGGGGCAAAAAACAGAGTCTGGTTTCTTTGATCCTATTGCGGCATATATGGAAAAAAAAATCAGTTTGAATAACAAGCCATATTTCCTTTTACACAGCCACACTCATTTTTTGCATGTATGGTTGTCATCATTTCCAATTGTGTCCTGGTTTGAGCACTTCCAAAAAACATCCTTGTCACAGTTACTTGATTGGTTGGTCTGGCATTACAACATTACTTGATCTATCAATTTTGCATTAGAGTAGGGTAGATTTGTAAATAAATAACCTGCCCAAGGCAGCATTTCAGTTTCCGGTATTTGTTTTATGTATATATTGTAGTATGTGTATGTTTTTGGGTTGGTATAGGTTGTTTAGATTTGCAGTTGTTTGTGACTATATAGCCCAATGGATGAGGCACTTGGTCTACGGTGTTCTTGACACCTCCAAGGAGTTGCCATCACCAATAAGGTTAATGTTAGTTCCAGTCTTCACAGCCTATCACCAGGGATCAACATGGGCTCTTACAATGTTTGGTTTTGTTAGATGTTTTTCCCTTGATCTTCAGTGCAAAACATGTTGTAAATGTGTCTATCAGAATCATCTTGGAAAAATATTTCTAATGGTATATCGCACTCCCAAAACCGTCTCCCAGATCAGAAGATATGGTCGAATGAATGATTGAATCAAAGATCTCCCCGTGCAGCTATTTATGTGTTTAATGATATTGAGGAAGCTAGGAGATGTCAGTGGTTGGATTGTGATAGAGAAGCAGAGAACATAGCATTTGAGGCCTATTTCTGTGCTGCTAATCCTCATCTCAACATATGGTGAGTTCATTTTTCTGATTTGATTGAAAGAAATGTCCATGAATCTGTGCAGAGGGCACTGTGCATTGCTGACAGTGATATTGCTGGTGAAAAGTTTACAGCTGCTGGTCTCATGGTTCTAGAGAGGAATTACTTGAAGATTTATAGATGTTCATTCAGTGGTTGCTGTCATGGCCCAAAATTGATGCAGTGAAAGCAGGCAAAGCAAGTGTTCAAGGTTTTGGTGTAATGTGTGAAGACAGTGATTAAATCCAAGGTTTAAAAATTTCTCGGAGCTGGAAGAATTGCTCAGATACTCCTGTGGAGAGATGAGAAGCACACATTTACCATAATGCAGGCAGTGGTACTTGCAACAACACTATGAGAGTATTGGTCGTTTTGTTCATATTGTGAAACTTGATCTAGCTACGGAGGACTTTAAGGCTTGTAGAACAATTAGAGGATTATTTGGATAAAAGCTATCTTGTTTTTATTTCCTGAGTCAGAATGTATATGATCAAATCAACACTAAGACTCAGCCACACATCTTGGAGACCCTTGAATCATTTAAGTTGGAGTTGAACCAATGTTGCAATTGCAGAAATGAGCTATAGGGTGCCTCTAAAGGGTTTTGGCCTCAGTGCTTTTTGTTTTACCACGGTCTATTGAATATGGGCTATAATTTTTGTACAAACTAGTGTGGCTTTGTCATCAGCAAACAAGCTTATGGCTACAAGATTTGCAGCATCGGGTTTGATTTCCATAAGAGCTAAAGCGACACGGATAAAGTATGGTAATGCTTGGTGGGTTAACACTTTTATGCCCTGCATCAAAAATTGAGAATGAAGGCCCAACTCAGCTCCAAATCTTAGCGCCCTTGCATCCACAACACACACAAGTCAAAACATTGAAACCAAGTCAAAAAATCGAAAGCCAAGACAATCTGGAGTGTGGCGCTGCACTCTTGGCTGTGGCGTTGCACTCCTAGCTGTGGCGCTGCGCTTTTGGACTATGGCGCTGCGCGTAGCTCTTTGGCGCTGTGTGTAGGGTCATTCTATAAAAAAAAGTTCTGTAGGTGCCTACTGGGCCTCACATTGCTCTTTCGCTCACGCTGGCTCTAATCCAAGAAGTCTGCTGGATAATGAGTTGGGTAGGACACCTCCCATGGGGTGGAAATCCTGGAATCATTTTGGTTGCGATATCAATGAGAAAGTAATCAAAGAAACTGCTGAGGCACTGATCTCAACTGGGTTCAGTAAACGTGGTTATGAATTTTTCAATATAGATGATTATTGGGGGAAGCTCAAGCGATATAAAGATGGAAGACTACCATCTGGTATCAAAGGCCTTGCTGATTATGTACACAACAAAGGTCTCAAGCTCAGGATATATTCAGATGCAAGACACTTTACTTGGGAAAAAAGGCAACCAGATTCCTTGGGACACGAGGAAATCAATGATGCGACATTTGCTGATTGGGGGGTGAACTATTTAAAATACGATAACCGTGAGGGAAGGAAGTGAAATTGGGCCTTTCCAAAATTGATAGAGACTAATCAAAATTCATCAGGAGGAAAATCAGGGAAAGTGGGAAGTCAGTTAGAAATTGCAGGTTTAGTGCCATACTGGATCAACATATTACAAGAACGAGCTATTCAGAATACGATTCAAATGCGGTCACTATTTCTTCTTACTGGTCCAAATGGTGGTGGAAAGTCCAGTTTACTTAGATCCATTGGTTCAACAACATTGCTTGGCATTTGTGGATTGATGGTTCCTGCAGAAATTGCTACTATCCCAACCTTTGATTCCATCCTGCTTCATATGGGTTCATATGACAGCCCAGCCGATGGAAAAATCTCGTTCCAGATGGAAATGTATGAAATGCGATCAATACTTTGTGAAGCTACAAATAGAAACCTTGTATTGATAGATGAAATCTGTCGAGGAACAGAAATACAAAAGGGAACATGCATTGTTGCAAGCATGATAGAGGAACTTGATGCCATTGGTTGCATAGGCATCATATCTACTTATTTGCATGGCCTCTTAGATGTGTCACTAAATGCAAGAGATATTTTATATAAAGAAATGGGAACTGAAAAAATTAATGGGCAGACAAAACCAACATGGAAATTGATAGATGGGGCTTGTCGAGAAAGTCTTGCATTTGAAACAGCTCGATGTGAAGGAATTCCATAAAATATTATTATGAGAGCAGAACACCTATATTCATCATTGAAACAAGATAAGACTAGAAGGTGAGCAAATAAAATTAAGAGCATTACAAATGGTAGCCAGAGAACATCCAAGGAGGAACGAGAACATTAGGTTGATCAAACAACTCCAAGATTGGTGCAGGTACGTGTGAGGTGGCAGTCAAAGGGAAGATTTTGTGGAATATGGTTCCACACTTAAAGGAGCAGATACAATGATATTAATCCACTTGGAAAACCTTCACTTAATTTGGGTTTACAAAAACTATTTCTCATGGTTCTCGAGATAGTTTGGGGTTTTAGTGGCAAATTAATTAGTCATATTGTCTAGTTTATAGTATTGTTTTAATATAGGATTGTTTAGTTTATAATACTTTTCTATGATAGGATTTTATTATTAATTTTATTTTATTATTTCCTATTTCCTATGTTGAGGAAATAAAAATAGATTTGTAATTTAGTATATATAGGATTATTTTTAAAAGATAGAGGTTCGATTTTTGCAACAGGGAGAGGCATTTGGACTGTCTAAAGTTTTATTGAATATCATAATAAAGCAATTTTTTCCCTTTAGGCTTGGGATCCATCACGGTGCTTAAATGTCCAGTATGTTTTTCTCATAGATTCATTTATACATTATGTCTTTTCTGCTATTTTGTGTTGCAGCGTTCTCTAAGTGAAATGTTTGGAATCCATCAATGCCATGATGCTCCTTTCATAATGATTATGTTGTTAAATGTGTGGTTATCTTTTCAGAATCCATCCCCTGATAGATGCTTTGTTGAGTAACTCTGTGCTTCTCTTTCGTCTAAATTTGCTACTGCAGATCCATCCCTTGTTTGATGCTTGTAGGGCAGCGAGATTTCTTCCCTATTCTTCTCACATTCACAATCTTTATCTAGCTAAACATTGCACTTACTTTGCCCCAAGTTTGGCACCAGAAACTGGCATCGACTCCATTTCCCAAATGGTCATATCTCTTGCTATTTTCGACCCAAAAACTTTCAAACAAATCCCCACACTCCATAGCTAGCCTAAGATTTCATTTATTGTAGCCACGTTGTGTTGGCAAAGAGAGAGCCCTCTCTGGTCTGGTAGGTCTAGATGCCAGATCGAAAGCTTGGTCTGTGGTTACCTCAAAATGGCCTATTCTTAGCCTTGAGGTTCATTCTAAGTGTTCACATATTGGCGCCGTTTTCGGGGACGATGTTAGTTCTAGTCTTCGCATCTTGTCACCAGGGATCAAAATGGGATCTCACTATGTTTGGTTTTCAGAGATGTTTTGCACATGAGTTACAGTGCAAATCATATCCTAAGCATATTCATTAGAAGCAGCTCGGAAAGATATTTCCAATGGTATATCACACTCCCGTAACCAGTTTCTGGATCATAAGATATGATTGAAATGAATGATTGATTCTTGGTTATGCATATTTTGACATCAGTTGTTGCACACAGGGACAAGTTTACTACAAAATCAGTTTGGACAGGAATTTTACAAAAGTGAAAGAGATTTTTGTCCATCACATACCAAATAAAAAAATCCTCCTTGATTTTATGTACAAGTGTTACTATGTGGGAGATATACAGTGATATTTGAAGCCTACATTAAAACAAAACAAATTTTGCAGTTATTTTACTGTTTTAGTCATTTTAATGCGGCGCCATTTTACAACAGATGGAAATTAATTTTGAGAAACCCAAGGAGGTTTTTGTTAACCATGAGCCATATAACAAAAACCTCTTTTATTTTATTCACATGTGTCATTAATTGGAATATTTGACTATATCTTTAAAACTTATTTTTACAGATTTAAATTTTTAATGGTTTTCTGTTTTAGAGATTATTTTGTGGCACAGATTCTGAGAGACTGGAAACGAATTTCCAAAATTTGAGAGAGGATTTTCTAAAAAATACAAAAACCTTTTTCATTTTTGCAATAGGTGCTATGGTGTAGGAGATACGAGTTCATCTTTAACACCTAATTTCAGAAATTCAGTCCAAATTTAATGTTACTGATTCTATTTTGAAGAAGATGGTTGAGCTCAATTCCCTTAGTACAGGGATGAGAAAATTGTATATATTTTATGAATTTCAGAGTGTAAGGGTTCAATTTTGGCAGCAGAGAGGGGCTGCTTGGGATTGTGTAAAGTTTTTCTTGAATGTTATTTTAATGAAGCAGTTTCTGCCCTTTAGATTTGGGATACATAATGGTGTTTAATGTGCAGCATGTTTTTCTTGTAAATTCATTTCCATGCTCGTTTTTTTTTTTTTTTTTTTTTCTGCTAATTTCGTTATGGCATTCTCTAAGGTAAGGGTTAGGAATTCATCCATGCATGATGCTCCTTTCACAATAATTATGTTGTTTAATGTAGTGGTTATCTTTTCAGAATCCACCCTCTGTTAGATGCTCTGTTGAGTAATCTTGTGCTTCTCTTTCTCCTAAAGTTGCCACTGCAGATCCATCCCCTAATTGATGCCTACAGGGAAGCGGAATTTTTCCTCTTTTCTTCTCTCATTTGCAATCTTTTATCTGGCTAAACATTGCACTTGCTTTGCCCGAAGTTTGCCGGTGGAAACTAGTTTCGAATCCATAGCCCAATGGTCCCTTCTCTTGCTGTTTTCAACCCACAACTTTTAAATCAAATTCCCACACTTCATAGCTAGCCTAATATTCACTTGTTGTAGCCACATTTTGTTGGAAAAGAGAGATACCTCTCTGGTTTAGCAGGGCTAGATGGCAGATTGAAAGCTTGGTCTGTGGTTACCTCCGAATTGCCTCTTTTCAGCCTTGAGGTTCATTCTGAGTGCTAACATATTGGCACCGTTACCGGGGATGAGGTGACATATCTTCTCCGGGAAAGATTGTTCAAGTTGCAGATCTGATTGCTGATGGTGGACAGCAGTCAGACACATAGGAAGGCTGAAATCATCTACCTGACAACTCCATTGTTCGAAATCCAGAGTTTCAAAGTAATGATGGTGGCTCCACTGGCTAAATGAAGGACTCAGATGTTGTTTCTATTTGTTCATGGTATTCATTTATCGATTTTTCTAATCTTCCTGGTTTTACTAATCAATTACCGAAGGATACATATATTTTGAGTAATGGCCATAAATTCAATGAGGAAGATCTGACTTTGACTCTTGAACATGTAGCAAATTTCAAAACATTTATAGAATCTCTTAGAGTAAAAAAAGAGGATGTTTTTATCAGATTGTTCTATGATTCGTTTCAAGGGAAATGTAGACAATAGATCAAAAGTTTTCCTATCAGATCTATTAAGTCATTTGCAGGTTTTTGGCATATCTTTCTTGAAACATTGATGGAGAAACAGGAAGAATTCGAAATAGAGGTGGCCTCTATTCAAGGCTTTAGAGAATGGGAAGATATGTGCACGGGTGATGAGGTAGATGAGAAATTTGCTTCATCTCTTTCTTCTTATTTGAAGTCTTGTCAATGTAGCCATGAAGTTAAGCTCAATTTTTTGCAAGTGTTTGCCATCAAAATTGAAGAAGATCTAA
The DNA here is from genome assembly GCA_031772625.1 of Pinus tabuliformis. NCBI lineage: Eukaryota > Viridiplantae > Streptophyta > Pinopsida > Pinales > Pinaceae > Pinus > Pinus tabuliformis. Next base: position 415,328,045 of record CM062819.1, on the reverse strand, counting down.
CTGAATTGGAGACCCAAATACAATCCCAGGATTTAGACTGTCAAGTCCCATTCTTTGGGGCCTTTTCCAGCATAGAGAAGGAAAGGTAAGGCTGCCCTTGGATGTTTGAATTAATAATTTGTAGCTGGAAGCATGTATTGAGGAGTTGGGGTAGAAAAAAGAGTCTGGTTTCTTTGATCCTATTGCAGCTTATATGGAAAAAAAATTCAGTTTGAATAACAAGCCAGATTTCCTTTTACACAACCACACTCATTTTGTGCATGTATGGTTGTCAGCATTTCCAATTGTGTCCTGGTTCGAGCACTTGCAAACATCATCCTTGTCACAGTTACTTGATTGGTTGGTTTGGAGTTACAACATTACTTGATATATCAATTTTGCATCAGAGTAGGGTAGATTTGTAAATAAATAAGCTACCCAAGGCAACATTTCAGTTTTCGGTATTTGTTTATGTATATATTGTAGTATGTGTATGTTTTTGGGTTGGTATAGGTTGTTCAGATTTGCAGTTGTTTGTGACCGTATAGCCCAATGGATGAGGCACTTGGTCTATGGTGTTGTTGACACCTCCAAGGAGCTGCCATCCCCAATAAGGCCAATGTTAGTTCCAGTCTTCACATCTTGTCACCAGGGATCAAAATGGGCTCTCACTATGTCTGGTTTTCAGAGATGTTTTGCACATGAGTTATAGTGCAAATCATATCCTAAGCATGTTCATCAAAAGTAGCTTGGAAAAATATTTCCAACGGTGTATCACACTCCCGTAACCAGTTTCTGGATTAGAAGATATGATTGAAATGAATGATTGATTCTTGGTTATGCATGTTTTGAGGTCAGTTGCTGCACACACAGATAGGTTTACTACAAAATCAGTTTGGACAGGAATTTTACAAAAGTGAAAGAGGTTTTTGTCCATCACATACCAAGTAACAAAAATATCCTTCAGTTTATGTACAAGTGTTACTATGTGGGAGATATGTAGTGATATTTGAAGCCTACATTAAAACAAAACAAATTTTGTAGTTATGTTATTGTTTTAGTCATTTTAGTGCGGTGCCATTTTACAACAGATGAAAAGTAATTTTGAGAAACCCAAGGAGTGTTTTGGTAAACATGAGCCATATAACATAAAACTCTTTCATTTTATTCACAGGTGTCGTGAATTGGAATATTTTACTAGATCTTTACAACTTATTTTTATAGATTTAAATTTTTAATGATTTTCTATTTTAGAGATGATTTTGTGGCACATTTTCTGAGAAACTGGAAACGAATTTCCAAAATTTGAGAGAGGTTTTTCTAAAAAATGACCCTATCTACGAAAAAATCTTTTGGTTTTGTAACAGGTGATATGGTTCAGGAGATACGAGTTCATATTTTACACCTAATTTCAGAAATTCGGTCCAAATTTAATGTAATTGATTCTATTTTGAAGAAGATGGTTGAGCTTAATTCCATTAGTACAAGGATGAGAAAATTGTATATATTTTATGAATTTCAGAGTGTAAGGGTTCGATTTTGGGAGCAAAGAGGGGTTTCTTGGGATTGTGTAAATTTTTTCTTGAATATTATTTTAATGAAGCAGTTTCTGCCCTTTAGATCTTGGATCCATCATGGTGTTTAATGTGCAACATGTTTTTCTTGTAAATTCATTTCCATGCTTTGTTTTTTTTTTTTTGCTAATTTTGTTATAGCATTCTCTAAGGTAAGGGTTAGGAATTCATCCATGCATGATGCACCTTTCACAATGATTATGCTACTTTTACATGATTGATCATACTTTAGGTTTCTACCATGGAATATTAGTGTTCATCTTGGTGGTTATCGACCATTGCATAAATCCGATGGTGGTTTCCTACTCCTCCCATACTTGATGGAAGACACTTCTTCCTAAACCTTTCCTCAAATAATTCCCGGGTGACAGTGTTATGAGTGAGGTGCAGTGGTCACTCCAGGTTACCCTACCAATTAAGGGTGTTATATTTGAGCTAAAATATCACTATATTAGCCTTTTAATTGGAATTATACTCTCTTAGTGCAAAACATCTTGCCATTCCTTCATACCAAGCTTCTTCTCCTTTGCCGACATGACTTGCAACAATTTTGGGAGATTAAGCTTCTGAAATTCCCTTTTAATTTCCAAGTGGTAAGGAGTACATGTTGAGGCCTAATTTAGTATTTAAAAGAAGAAAAAAAAATCACAAACAAAATATAGAAGCAATCACACACAAACAACACCAAGAAATACCCTTGGAAAATCTCAATTCTGGGGAAAAATCTAGTCTAATGGAATTCCATTAGTTCTTGGCCAAAGAGCCCAAACTTGCTCAACCCTTGGCCCTTACAACTGAATGTCAGGGAGCCCAAACTTACTCAACCTTTGGCCCCTTACTATCTAGGGAGGCCACACTTACTCGACCCTTGGCGACTTACAATGTAGACTAATACTACTGACATAATACCATGGCCCACAAAACTATGTGCTCGAAACCACTAGTTGTAAATTATCATTCTCAAAATCAAGTCAAGGTTAATCCTACCAATTTCCCTAATATATATATTTAAGTATCAATGATTTATTAGATGGCATTTATTCAGGTCAAGTTTGAGGTACCATAGTTCACTGTATACTATTGAAGTATCAATGATTTAATGGTGGGCCTCTATTCAGGTCAAGTTTGAGGTACCATACTTCAGTGTTTGTGGAATTTAGGTTGGGTTTGTTGTTTATGTATTTCAATACTTGGGAATCTCCAGACCCTTTCATGGTTCATTATATTTTGTATGTTGTTTGGACTCATCTATGTAGTATAATTCTTGCAAAAATATTTTTACCATGGAGCCGTTTTCAAAGGATGAGTTCTTGCTGCTCTCTTATTGTCTAAGTTTGTCTAGTGGAGATTACCATTGTTGATACTAAGTAGTGAAATGAATTTTTTATTCATGATGGTATTTTTCATTATGTCATTTTCGTCATGTTTTCCCTTCATGTTTGACTGTCCATATATTATTATGCTTTTATATTTGTAATTCCCTTAGACCTTCATAATAAAATGCTTGCTACAATAACTATTTTTATTCTTCCTCTAGTCGTGAAAGTCTTGTCATGATTTATTGTTACTAGGAAGGTAATTTTGGGGTTATGAAGGTTTTAATGCTTTGTTAGGAGCAAGTCGCCGACAATTCATTCAAATCCTGTAGACATTGTTTTATCTCTCCATGTATGCCCGAAGCGAATCAATCCATGAACTGGATTTAAAGGGGTGACATTGTAGGCAACTATCAGATTTAATCAGTGGTGAAAGACATTAATTTAATAGTTTGGATCAACTCTATACCTGCATGGTGTTTTCATAGCCATTCTGCCATTAAAGAAATTTATACACCTCTTTTAGAAAGGCCAGTCAGTCACTTGGGCTAGTCTCTTTATCTCAATTGGAAGGCCAGTATCTATATTTGAATTAACTAGTGGTATTTCTAGATTTCTAATTAGTTGGTTCTAAATGATACACAATAGATGTCTAGATCTAAGATTTAGAAGTCATACATAGTAGATGTCATAATTATTAATAATATGATCGATATTAATTGAGAGTTAGTAATTTTTGGTGTTTTCCATTATTTAGAAAAAAATACTTGAATTTAATTTTATATAATACAAATTATAAACCCTTATTAATTAATTGTATCTTTTGTTTATAGGTAAGGTTATTCAACAAATGCACCAGGGCTAGAAAGGATTTTCTATAGATGCACTGGGGCTATAATGAAGAATCACACACATGAATTTTCATTTAATATTTCAAGAGTTGGTGGGTTTTAGGGTCTAGTTTTGAACTTGGGTCTGATACCATGTGTAAGGACCCATTCTAGGGTCATCTAATTTGATGAAGTTTCCTAATAAATTTCATCGCATAAAAGAAATAGATTTACAACTCAATAAATATCTTCTTAGAACATATCAAAGCATGTAAAAGTAATTTTAATTCCTGGTCCTTTTTAATTACAAAATTTAAATCATAACAAAAAGAATAGTACTTGGATATGGTGGATTGGTTGCGGTGATATTCTTAGGATTGTCCTACTGACTATGCGACCCTTCCAACTAGGAAAGTCTATCCAAGTTTGTAGCACATGACACAGGTTCCCTAGCCCTCTAAGCCCAAGTCCAAACATAGTCATGGTGTCTTTGAGATCGCTGTGCCAATACCCCTCTAGTACCCAACACCAAAATCAATCCCTCACTCTCTGTCTCACTTAAAAACCTCTCCCTTAAGTTCTCTCCCAAATCCTTTATAAGAATCCCTCTTGAAGCTCTTTGTAAGAATCCCCCTCTCCTGAAACTTTTTCCCACACTTATCTCCCATCTCGAGTCAATGCCAACAACCCCCATAATGATTCTTACATACCCCACATATACCCTTATCCAATATTAAATTCGGGGGTGGGGGGGTGTTACAATCATGTGAGGGACTAGGGATTCCAAACAATAAAATAATGATAATCATAGAATATTAATATCCTTTTTGTGTTAGTCAACTCTATGGATTTGTAAGAATATTATCAATTTAATTAATAAATAGTTGTTAAAATATAATTTCTTAATTTTAAGTTAGGATTAAGGATTAAGTAAGCACTAAGCAAGGTCAACTATTAAGCAAGCTTAAGGCTAACCTTAATCTTGATAATTAATCAAGCCTAAGTTTGATCCTATATTATTCAATAATCAAGCTTAACCATTAATTAATCATCTAGCATAAGAGGCTACATATTACTAACATATTTATGTGAGGTGTGGGTGTGTAGCTAGCATATGCATACCTTCGTATATATACTAATAATACTTATTAGAATCAAACATAAAAAGAAATCACTTAGTTGGTAGGATTATAGCATTATTAGAATCAAACATAAAAAGAAATCACTTAGTTGGTAGGATTATAGCATAATGTATGATAATAAGACTAGGATGTGGGAACTACAATATTTTATTTTAATCATTACGTGGTCTCCATTTACTATGCTTCTTTTATGGAAAGTGAAATTGGTTGAAGAAAACAAATTTTGGATTTCGAGTGGTTAATCTCAGTGTCCAATACATCCATGAAATCATCGAACTTGGGTGAATGCCTCAATTTCCTTAACTGTGGGGACACCCATTAACATTGTTTCATCAACAAATTGGTGGTGAGAAATCGACAGGTCATAAAATGGCAAACACCCCTGATTTTGTAGATGGATTTCTTTAAAGCCCTTCCCAAACCATTTCCTATGAGAATAAAAAGGAAACGATGTATAAATATACATTCCTAATATCTCTAGAGGAGATGAAGGTGATCGAGGGGGAGCCTTGATGAGGAAGAAAAGAAGGTGGATGAAATAAAGAGTCCACCTATTTATTCTAACAATTTGAAAATCCAAAAGTTAATAGAATTTGATAAACGAAAGTCCAATTGAGCTTATCAAAAGATTTTGAAATATCAAGTTTAATAAGAATACATGCCTTATTGGTCCACTTGAGAGAGTGGATGACTTCATGAGCCCTTAAAATACCATCTAGAATCTGAAACACTTCTACATACCTGATCTATTCTACAAATATTAAGGAACATAGAGGGGGTTTGATGTGATTGGAAATGACATTATAGTTGAAATTGTAAGTGATAGTGCATAGTGCAATGGAATGGAAAGCTCTAGGCTCATCTTACTTTTCAAATTTAGGGGCAAAATTTAAGAAAGTTACGTTGAGAATAGGGAGAATGGAGGTTGATCATCTTGATTCTTTGACCACTTCTATATCTTCTATCCCTAGAAACAACTAGAAAGTTTCAAAAAAAACTTCTCATAAATCCATTTGGACATAAGGCCTTAATTTTTGGCACATCCATGAGCATAGGCTTCCACCTATATTAAAGAGATCTTACACATTAGGGCTTAATTTGTGCTTTCTTCACCATGGATGAATTTTGTTGGGTGATTTTCCCTATGGCCATTGATCTATCATGAGGTTTTAAGGGTAAATGAATATTAAATAATGAGCTTATCTTTAGTGGCTTGATGATCAAACATGTTGTCATCCACTGTCTTCTTGAGGGAGGAAATATGGTTATGGTAGTGATTTTTATTAGTTTTTGCAGCATTAGATGGTGTTCTAAAACTTTGTGGAGAGGCTAAAACACATGACTTCTCTAAAAACCTGAAATCGTTTATGGAAATTCCACCTAGAGATCACTTAATTAAATTAATTGATCATCATTTAAATTTTTCCTGAGTATAACTTAGGAATTTTGGTTAATTAATAGTAATTAATTGAGAAAGATGATAATTCTCTATAAATTCACAAATATCGACTTGGAGATGATCTCAACCATCGATTAGTTTTAATTTTGGCTCTTGAAGTCTCAACTGGAGATTATAAAAGGAGGTTGATGGGATAGATGGAGAACACACTAGGTGAGTGAGTTTCCCTTGGTAGTTTGATTTTCTAGAGAGAAACATTTAGCCATAAGAGTTCAAGCTAGAGAGGGGATGCAAAGATAGAGAGGGGTAGAGAAAGTGAGTCTAGAGTAAGTTTCCAAGTTTTGGAGAGGCAATAGCAAGTGACAAAGGTATTCCATATTGAGGCTCCATAGGGTCTGTGTAGAAGCTTTAATAAAGTAGTATGATTTAGCTGGAGAGGGAGTCAATTAAGCTTCTAGAGGTTGGGAAAGTCTTTTAGAGCTCGAGAGAGTCACTTCCAGTAGTAGAGATAGGAAGGATGACTTGATCAGATGTAGAATAGAGCCACACATGTGAGGGTCTGCGTAGCATTGGCGCATGGGTTGTAGGCAGAGAGAGAAATTTTATCTCTAATATTTATTTATTTTTAATTTCAAATTTTTCTGATTAGATAGCCAGATGGGCATCCAAAGATTGTACTCATAATTTTTCACTACTGCATGATAATAAAAACCCTCAGTTGTTGCACTAGTTTTCCCACATTGGGTTTTTCCAGGGACAATTGTTCAAAAACATTTGTCATTTTATGTGTTTTCCAACATATTTCTTAGTTTCCAACATTTTTTTTTCTCAACTTTTTTAGGTGAATATTGAAGTTGTGATTTTGTTCATTATTTGTTATAACAAATAAACTACATAATTAAATTTACAATTAGAAGAACAATTTCTAGTTGTTGCAATAGATAACTTTTTTACATGGTATTAGAATAAGTTTGATGGATAGGAGGCTTAGAGAGAAAGAAAGAGAATTTTGTGGCTCAGAGGGAACAACAACACAAATTTCTCAGGGGCTGCATAGTGCCTAGCCAGGAAATGTGAATTAATGGACAGGGTTTGATTTTTCAGTGGCAAGCGGCAGGAAAGTTGAAATTGTCAAGGGAAGTGATTCCAATAGGCATAAGGTGAGCATCTCAGTATTTTCATAGAAGAAGATTCTTATTTGGGCACAATAAGGTTTTGGAGTAGTTTGCAGTAGAAGAATCAATGCTAGGTGGAAGATAAATTGCAGACACAAAGGGATATTTCTCTCAAATGCTTTGTAGTTTATAAATCCAAAATTTCCAGTAGAAGCAGACAAATTTTCTCTCTTATAAGGAGTGCGAATAACATTGCTAGCAACTGATCAAGTGAAAGAGGGAGATTTTCACTCCTACACAATTTTTTAGAGATGTCTTCAATAGGACTTGAAGATCAGGACAAATTAGAGGGTGCATCAAACTATTGTATCTAGAAGGCTAGGATGCCCTTCCTGCTCTAGAAGTATGCTCTAAAGATGTATTCAAAATGAGTTGTAGTCGTGATTACAGATACACACTAGCTAGTTAATTACAATAAGGAGATGGCTAGGTAAAGCGATTGATTCTAAATGGAGTTCAATATCATATTGTATATCACATTGCATCCAAGAATATAGCCAGAGAAATTTTGAAAGCTATTTCCTCACTATATTAGAATCCTTACAAGCAATGAAACATGTTCCTGAAAGAAAAATCAAGGAATGTTTGTATGCAGGAGGGTGAAGGCATTAGCCCATTTCTCACCAGAATTCAGGATATCCGTGATTAGCTTGCAGGCATAGGAGAATCACTTATAGATATAAAAATTGTGCATTTAGCCTTTAACAATGTCATGGAGGAATGGGAGAACTTTGTCCAAGGCATTCTAGGATGAGATAAATTGACTGGGTGGGATTGGATGTGGGAAAATATCACACAAGAGGACATGAGGTAAGCTTTAGTAAAGAGCTCCATCAACGACAATAGTAAAAAATGATCGAAGGGTGTGAAGGAGGAAAAAAATGTGGCCCTTGCATCGAAAAGGAAAGAAAAAGGTCCTAGTTAGGGACAAGGCTCACAGGGAGAGAAGAAGAAGAAGGAGGATTTGTCTAAGATCAAGTGCTTGAGGTGTGGCGAGTTTGGCCACTACAGTTTTTAGTGTCCTTAGAGGAAGAAGGACAAGAAGGAGAAGAAGGATCAGGTGGTAGCATTTGTAGATATAAAGTAATTTTCTTCTAAGTTGGAGGACCAATTCACTTTGTATGCAACTATAGCTTGAGGAGAGAGGTGTGGAGACATTGAGTTCTAGATTCCAGAGTTGTGCAGAGCTAAGTAGGGTTCATGGAGGAGAAACAATTGTAGGTTAATCCAAACATGGATCATTACCATTGCTACAGGGGCCCACAAGATTCAGTAGTAGGAGGATCAATTTCAGTTGGTGTAGTCAATTCTAGAGTGACAATTGTAGACTAGTTGTAGTTAGTTCCAGAGTGATAGTTGCTGACTAATTACAGTCAAATGCTGAGGAGCGTAGAGAAGTGTTCATAGCAGTGAAGGAGGCATACTGAAAAGTAAAAAATAACACAATTTCCCCATTAGATAGTGCATAGGCTAGTAGCAGTCAGAGACTCAGGAGACAATTTCAATACAAATACATAGTTGATTCAGTGTTTTGGATGCTTCTCAGTTGTAGTAGAAGCAACAATAGTGAGAGGGAGTGATAGTTGGGTTGCAGTACAAATGCAGAGTTGGCAGCAGTACAAGTTGTAAAGTGCAGGGTCAAGAACAACACAAATGAAACATGGTTCAACTACAACCAGTAACATATGAATTAGAGTTAGCATAGTGGTTGGTGCATAATGGTAGACAACTACAATTGTCAAAAATCAATAGTGTGCGAGATTTAGAGACATGGTGTTGTAGCAGTGCAGTGCTAGAGAACACTTTCCTTGATAAGAGGTAGCGTTAGTTTTTGTAGCATTAGATGGTGTTCTCGTCTCAAACATTGTGGAGAGGCTAAAACACATGAGTTCTTCAAAACCTAGAAATTTTTTCTGGAAATTCCACATATATATAACTCAATTAAATTAATTTACCATCATTTAAATTTTTCCTAAGTCTAACATAGGAAAACTGGTTAATTAAAACTCACATGGATCGACTTGGAGATGATCTCAACCATTGATTAAGTTTTAATCTTGGTCATTGAAATCTCAACTAGATATTATAAAAGTAGGTCGATGGGATATATGGAGAACAAATTGGGTGAGCCAGTTTCCCTTGGCAGTTCAATTTTCCAGAGAGAAACATTTAGCCGAAAGAGTTCAAGCCAAAGAGGGGATGCAGAGATAGTGAGTATGGAGGAAGTTTTCTAGTCCTTGAGAGGCATCAACAAATGATAGAGGTATTCCACACTAAGGTTGCGTAGGGCCTACACAAAAGCTTCAATAGAGCAATTTGATTTAGCTGGAGAGAGATTCGATTCAACTTCCAGAGGCCAGGAAAGCCTTCCAGAGGTCTGAATAGTCACTTCCAACATCATAGATAGGTAAGATGGCTTGATCAGAGGCAGAATAGAGCCACATGTGTGAGGGTTTGCGCATCATTGGCACAAAATGGACTGCGTAGTGGTTAGACATAAAGTTTTCTAAGAGGGGTAAGTGTCAGGATTGTAGGTGGAGAGAGATAAATTTTCTCTCTAAATACTTTTGTCAGATTTTGATGATTGGATAGCCAGTTAGGCATCCAAAGATTTTACTCAAAATTTCTCACTACTGCATAATAATAAAAACCCTCATCTGCTACACCAATTTTTCCACATTAGGTTTTCTAGGGACAATTGAATAATTTTCATTTTTATGTATGTGTGTTAGCATATCTTTCAATTTCTAGCATTTTATTTTCCATAGTGTTTTTATGGTGAAAAATGTAGTTGTGATTTTATTCGTTATTTTTCGTAGCAGATAAATTGCATTATTAAATTTACAGTTAGAAGAATAATTTCCAATTTCTAAAATAGTTGAAATTTTAGCAATGTTGCACCATATATTTATGAAAAAAAATGGTGTTTTTTCATCCTCCTTGAGCTATTGGATCCTAGGATTTTTATCCCAAAGGATTTCCTCCAACTTTCTTCAGCCTTCCAACTGGGTAAGGAGATTTGTTTCTTCTATTTCTAATTGATCAAAATGTCACTCCGAGATAATATTTTTGGTAAGAGTGGCTCATTTGGTCTTCTATATCTTGTTTCTCCTTGAAGATGTTGCCGAACTCCTCCATGTTCCACCTCTTGATTTTAGCCTTAATGTATTTGAATTTTTATTGGAATCTATACATGGTTGCACCGTCAATTTGGTTGGCCTCCTACCACCACTTGGTTTTTCCAACAAAGGAGGATGTAATAGATATAATCTTTGAAACCTAAAATGCATGTTCTTAGGGTTAGATCTAATGTTAAGATTTAGATATATTGGTCATTGGTTTGAGCCCCCAATAGGAAATATAGATGTTTTGATGAAGATATCCCTCTCAAGAAAATTTTTTGAAATTAAAAAGTGGTCTAACTGGGTTGGAATTCGATGCTTTCCTCCACATTTGTTATTCCATGTGTTGAACCCCATAATTGCTTATTTTTGACCCCTTTTTCCACCTTAATCCTTCCTTTTTGACCTTCACAAGTTACAATCTAGGTATCAATTTACAAGGTTGAAGCATAATAGGTTTATAATCATCATATATTTCATAATTGTCATTTATATTTATTATTTGACTTAATATCTATGTAAGCTACCGAATTACAGTGATTCTGTAGCTGATAAAAGTTTTCTGCAGCTAGATCCAAGGTTTGATAGGTTGCAGAGCTCGATTCGAGAAACATGGCACATGGGTAGATGGAAAATAATGAGGACAATGATTCATTCGTCTTTGCAGAAGCTAGATTGGTCAAAAAGGCACCTTATTAGTCTAGACAAATGATAAGTTAAATGACGTGGAAGGCACGAACCATGCAAGCGAGATGCATATTTTCATTTCATGATTTGCTACGTTGTTAGCAAATCATAAATAAGATTACGATATCTTATCTCTTAGGAAAATTATAGATGATGTTGATTAACATAGACGTAAAGCTATGAAAACATTTATTATGTAAGGGTGTTATAAATATTCCTCTCGACATAGCTAAAGGGGACGAGAATTGTATTTGTGAAGTACTCTGTTTTGATATAAAAGCTTTGTTTCAATTGCTTATTGTGCATTCCAATGCATGAATGATAATTTTGTGAAAGATTTATAACTTTGCATTCTTCTCGTAGGAGGCCCCCTCGAGATAGTAAGGATTTTGTTTATTTACAGTTAGTATTTCCGCACAAATTTCTTTTGGATTTGATCAATTCATTCAAGTGTTAATGTTTTGATTTTAGATGCAGATTTGAAATTGTTTTACTAATCATTTTATTGATAAGGAAAGGAGAGACTTTAGATTCATATAGATATAGCTTAATTCAAAATATTAGTAGGAATTTAACTTTTATATTGCAGCAATTTTTATCATAGTTTTTATGAGTATGATTTAAAGTGTGATTTTATTTAAGTACAAGTGTGGGTTATGTTTCTTATTCAAGAAAGTATGATTTCCATTTGAATGTAATTTTCAAGAGTGAATTTAATTTAAGAAACTATGTTTGATTTTCCTTCTAGCGGGTGTGATTTCACTTTAAGCAAGTGTGTGAGTGATTTTATTTCAAACAAGTGTGAGTGTGATCTTATGAAGAAAGTTTGAAGTTTATTTTAAGTAGGATGAAATTGTTATTTAAGAAAGAAGAAAATAATTGATTTCATTTGATATAAGAAATTTGTTTACTTATATAGCCATAGAGAAACATGTGCATCTTGATAACTCAAATTGATTTAGGCATTTAATAAGTGACAAAGACTTCTAGCACATACAATGCACATACATTTCATCAGTTTACTAGCCCTGGTTGATAATTTTATGTAAGTAATTTAACATCAATTAAATTACCAAACATTCTGGGGAAGTGTATATTGGAGTCTTTTTCTTTTCCTTTTTAATTAAAAAAGAAAACAAAAATGATATGCATGGAGAAATAGATTCTAGAGTTATATTTGTAGGTAGAGGTAGAAGTTTGATTCCAACATAATCACTCACCCCACCATGACCTTGTAGTGCCACACCATCCACCCAAACTCATATTCCATCTATTGTAGGCAAACAAAAACTTCTTGAGGTGCTTAGATCTAAAATAAAACCTAGATATTCACAAATTTCATCAATTAGAGCCATAATAGAAGAGGATCCTACATCCCCAATAGAAGGAGTAAGTTTTCTATCTTCCACTAGAGAGAATTTTCTAGGACAAGAACTAGAAATACCTAGTGGAGAAGAAGAGGAAGAAACTTATTTTAACCTTCCATTGATAGAAGAACCAGAATAATTAGAAGAACTAGAAGAACTAGAAGAGGAACTAGAAAATCCAATTTTGGAACCCTACATTAGTTTTGAAGAAGAGGAAAGAGAGGTAGATAATGGTGAACAACCTAGGATTGGAGGTGGAAGAGAAGGAAATAAAGGAGGTGGAAGAGGTGGAGGAAAAGGAAGAGGAGGTGGTAGAGGAGATCTGGAACCTTTTAGATATCCCATATTCGATGAAGATACCACAACCAAAATGAAAAATATCTCACCCTCCATCTTTCCAAATTTTCATGGATTAAGGAGTGAAGATCCTGAAACATTTCTCTTTGAATTTGAAGTGTTGTGTAGATCTTATGACTACTTGCTTGACACTAAAAAGTTGAAATTGTTCCTAACAACTGTTAAGGATGCAACATTAAAATGGTTCATGGGATTAGAAGTACATTCTATAAGAACATGGGAAAAAATGATAACTACATTCTTAGAGAAATATAAGGATTATTGTATGCCCCATAATCTTAAGGATGAAGTCTTTAAAATGATGCAAAAAGAAGATGAAAATATTGAAGATTTCATTGAAATATTTGCTTATAATGTTAAAAGGGCTAAAATGCATAATCTAGATGAAGAAACTTTGAAATATCTCTTATTAAAATCCATCAGAGATGAGTGGAGTGATCTTCTCAATTTGATGGGTAAGGGATGTTAGTTTTGGGTAGCATCGTATGTGATCTAGCCATGAAAATTGGTGGAGAGGCTAAGGAACATAAGTTATAAAGAACCCATAAACTGTTTGGTGAAATTCCACTTGAATTGTATTTTATTAAAATAAATAATTTTTTAATGGGGTTCCTAAGTCTAAACTTAGGAAAATTAAAATATTAATGAGTATGAATCAAAATATGGGGGAGAATTTTCCAGAAGATGTATCAAGTCAAGTTTTAATCTTAGCCATTGATTAGAGACTTTATCTCGACGGTTGAAGTCTCAACGAGAAAAGTATAAGAAGGAGGCTTGGGGTTCATTTTAAAACACAAAGGGTTGATCAGTCAGTTCAATATTCCTATTGCAGGGTTAGCTAAGGGATTCAAACATGTGATCAAGCAGTGATGATCAGAGGCAGTACTAGAAGGAAGTGATTTCCAGTTCCAGTGAATATACTTCAGAGAAGACAATGAAGGACCAGAGAGGAAACATAGTGCCAAGGAGGGATAATGCAGAAACTGGAGGAAATTGACGCAAAATTGCTGGGGGATAACAGAGATCAATGTTAGGAATCACTGTGGTCAATTAACAGATAAAATCTTGATTTCTCAACAAAAAATGTGACAACCACAAGGGTGACACAGTCAAAGGGAGTTTCCACGCAGTGACTGCATATGATCATGTAAATACTATGCAGTGGGTCATCTAAGAGCTGGGGCCAGTACAAAATCTCCAGATTCAGTGTGAGAAAATTCTTACTATTTTTCTATCAATTATCTTCTCTGAGTGGATTGTCATTTCTATGGGGCATCCATATCATATTTAGAAATTTATTGCCAATAATAGAAACCCTCATATTTGTTGCACCGATTTTCCTGCATTGGGTTTTTTCGGGGACTATTGTCCAAAAACAAGTGTGTCAATGTAATTGTTCATGTGCTGGTTTTTCTCTTTCTTTTTCTTAGTTCATAATTTTTGAAGTCTACAATTGAATTTATTTTGATATTTACTGAAGAATATGTAAATAACTTATTATTGTAAATAAGTAGGAGAAATAAATCAATCATTGCAGCATAATTTTTTTCACAAGGGAGATATTTCTCAGTTAACATTTGGAGAAATTTGTGAGTTATGCATACACATTTCAAAAGGTAAAGCAATAAATGGGAAAAATCCAAGAGATCCTATCATGTCTAGGATTAATAAATCTGTAGTAGGGACAATAAGTAGGGCTGAATTAGGTAATTTTCTTGACAATTTTAAAACAAATATTTTGGGGAGTCTTGGTGAAACAATAGACACCCTTAAAGTACAAAACAAGCAAAAGGCTTAAAACGTTGCATTATGTATGTTTTGTCCAAAATGTAGAAAGGAGCATGCTTTGAGACAATGCCCTCTTGACTTAAAAAGTGTAGAAACCTGTGTTATATGTGCATAAAATCATAATACAAAGGAATGTCCTTCAATACCAGGTTTTAAAGCTGTATATCAAGATGAAGTAATACCAATTCAAGCAGAACCCCTCTTTTTTATTGCTAAGATACCATGGAAAAATTCACAACCTAATATGGCCTAGGTTTTAACACTCAAAACATTGCACAACCATCACAAAGCAATTGGACTACACCCATGCTTGGCAATCTTAGCCTCAACCTTAGGAAAAAGGATGGAAAAACTCTTATGACAAGTACCCTCAATGTCATCAATATCAACAAACCTACTCTATTTTTCCACCACAATATTTTCCTCAACCTATTCAACCAACTCAACCTCAGAATCCAAATCCACAACTTTCATTACCATTTCCTCAAAGACCAAATCAACTACCTGCTCAACCACTTCCAAACCCAAATAATAATAAAAATTCACAACCTGTTTACAATGTGGAAGGACAAAATTTCCAAACCTACATGATAACTCCATTAGATCTAAACAATGTCCAACTTAGATCTAGTAGAGTATTGGAAAAGAAGTCACCATCAATTATTATTCAGGAATCTGAAAAAGAAAATCTCTCTGAGGAAGAGAAATCTCTTCATCAAGAGGAAAAATCTCAAAAACAAACCACCCTTGCACATTTTGATGATATCCCAATAAAATCAACTCACATCATAGAACGACCTTCAGTTTTTGTTCAAACACCAACCTTTTCTTGAAAGATTGAAAATTGATAAAGGGGTAGAAAAATAGATTATGTTTCTCGATTATGATATGATAGATGAAATGAAATTTTTTCATAATAATTCCTTTGTTACAGGCTATCAAAGGAATATCAATATTTGCAAACACAAATAGGGAGTTAAGTATTAAAAGACCAGGAAGAAAGAGGAAAGAAGTCAAAATAATTCAGTTAGTTGGAAAAATTGTAGATATCATGATGGGAAAAACAATAATTTAGAAATATCCTGATCCAAGAAATCCCATTATGAAAACACATATCAATGGTATCTAAATTCCAAATACATTGATTGATTTAGGAGAAACTATAAACATCATGAGTAAAAAAACTATGAATCAATTGAAACTTCCTAATATTTGATCTGAATTGGATCCATAAAAGACTGTCAAAGAACCATGATTGTATCAGGTCAGGACAAACTTCTAAGAATTCCAAAACAATGATCAAAAACACCCTAAACGAGTAGCGATGGTAGCCAGAGTGGAACAACGAGGACCTCGATCAAAGCGCATTGACCAAGGCCCATGGAGATTGTGCAGGAGGTCAAAGTAGCCCCTAGGAGGCCCGGATCAGGAAATGGAGGTGATATTGATGTGCGATTAGCACTAATCTTGCATTGTTGGGTGAACAGGTACGAAATGGATAAGCCCCTAGCACTCGGTCACGTGGGAGCCAGAGAACAGCCGACGAAAATGAAAAAAAGCACTAAAAGGACAAAGGCGGGACTCGCACTCTGGAAACTAGGGGTATTGATCGAGATGCCCTCAAATGGTAAGCAGTTTTGGAGAAATTGGAGCAATCCCACGCAACAATCGATGCATGGCAAGTGGAGGTGAGAGAAAACCACCATTGATCGCATGCTAATGGTCGAGCAAGTCAACTGCACGAAACGTGCATATGGCATCGGATCTGGAGGCCCCAGATCGGACGGCTAAGATCGTGCCTGATGGAGGAAGCAGAATCGACGAGGGATTAAGCCGCGTTTTAAAAGGATTTGAAGTCCATTTGACAGCCACGGTGGAGGAAGAACTCATTCCACAACCTAACTGAAGAAACAAACCAACGAAGCAGGCTGGCGCCGTTTAGAGGAGGACATGTGGCCACTCTTCGAGTGCTGATGATGATGCCAAATAGGAAACTCCAAGCACAGTTGCAGAAGGCAAATCAACAGAGATGGAAGAAGAACCGAACAGTCTTGGGAACAAATGGTGTTAAAGCCATGAACAAAGAT
The DNA here is from genome assembly GCA_031772625.1 of Pinus tabuliformis. NCBI lineage: Eukaryota > Viridiplantae > Streptophyta > Pinopsida > Pinales > Pinaceae > Pinus > Pinus tabuliformis. Next base: position 415,311,222 of record CM062819.1, on the reverse strand, counting down.
AGAATACATAGTTGAAGTTAGAGAGACAGAGAGCAACTGGAACCCAAAGAGGAAGACGGGAAGGAAGACAAAAAACAGAGAGAAGAAGACAGTGAAGCAAAAGTAGGCCAAGCTGACCAAAGGCAGCATCGAGCACCAAAGAGCTTGATAAATTCAAGCCGTTCCCAGAGAGGATCTGTCCAGACTGAGCACCACATTGGGCTCTCTCCACTATAGACCAGAAGGTCACAAAGCTGGTAGGCAAAACAGAGTTTGTGCACTCCAGTGGCTTGGGAAATCCAAGAACCACCTTGCCAAGAAAAACCTGCTTCACGAGAACTCACGTTGAGTCCCTGCATTGTAATTCCCTACTTAAAGACACAATAAAATAAGGCCACCACTAAGAGCTGGACCAGAAATGTAGCCCTGGAGAATAGGGTGAACTCCTTATTAATTTCTTGTGTTTTGTGTCTGCTTACTGTATTTCTATGTTGTATTTCCATTTAAATGTCTGTGTATTGGCAATCTTATCGATTTGTTGCTTAAATAACACAGAACACACACCAGCACATGAGTTTGTAATACCTTTGTTTAATAAATATTTAACTGATGTCACTCATAGGGTGATTATCAAATCAGGTGGTATCAGAGCTTTAGGCTGTAAGGTTAGAAAAGCTTGTGTTGGTTTAGTTGTTGAATGCTCACTAGATCAAAGCTCAAATTAGGAGAAGGAGAGTTGGTGGAAACTAATCCTGGAATTGGAAGAGTCTATCCTTGGAAGATAATGTCAGAGGAAGGTTCTGTGGGGCTAGACCCTCAATTCATAGAAATTTTCCTAGCTATAAAGTCTATGGTAGAAGAAATGTATAGGGACTTTAGAAAGCATAAGATTGAATATTCATCATGTTCTAAACAAGATAAAGAAGAAGATGAGTCTCACTTCCATGACCACTCCGAAGGAAAAGGGAAAGAGGAAAGCTTTCTCACACCTCCTAATAGCCCTGTGCATAATAAGAGAGCATCTTTGATCAAGTTAGAAGTTAAATTTGATTTTCCTATATATGATGGAGAGCTAAATGCTGAAAAGTTGGACAATTGGATTAGACAAATTGATGTGTATTGTAGGGTATAGAACATAGACTCAGGCAAGAGTAAGATTCAGCTGGCAAGCCTATGCCTAGGAGGCACTGCCTTGGTTTGGTGGGAAGGCAAAACCCAAGCTGATATGAAAAGACATGGTGAGACCATCTCTGTCTGGAGTGAATTTGTTGTTGCAATCAAAAAGCAGTTCTATCCATTGGCCTACATGCAACAAGCCATGATGAGTTGGCAAACTCTTCGACTGTTGAGAGGGCAAGTGTGCAAGGGTATACTCAAGAGTTAAGAAAGAGAGCATTGATGTTGGGTATCTCATTAGACTCACCAGAGACTCTTTTGAAGTACATTGTTGGTCTACACAGTTACATGAGGCATACCATCCTCATGTTCAGTCCAACTAGTATAGATGAGGTATCTATACAAGCTACTCATCTAGAATCTAGAGGAAAGAGTGGAAATCTAGAAGTTGGGGGACCATCCCAACCCATTTCAAGCAAGAGAAAGGATCAAATAAAGCAGAAGTGGAAAGCAAGGAAGGCTAACACTACACAGAAAAGAAAAACTTCATGCACTCATTGTAAAAAGGATGGGCATGATGATGAGCATTGTTGGATTCTGCATCCAGCGTTGAGACCTAAGAGTCCAAGGGCAAGAAGAAGAACTATTCAGAAAGATTTGGGGTCAGACTCAAGAGATGAAACAACTATAGCAACCATAGGTATAAAAGGTAAGAATTCTAAAGCATCTACTAGTAATTCTGCTCAATCTGTTATTGATGAAGAAAATGAGAGAAAAAGACATGAGCTTTTCCATATTCGAGTTATTTCCAAAAATCAAAAGATTGATACTTTGTTTGATAGTGGCTCACAAGTAAATTTGATTTTTGAAGCAATTGTAAAGAAATTGGGATTAGCAACTACACCTCACAAGAAACCATACCCATTAGGATGGTTGAATGATAAAGCACAACTACAAGTGACTAGACAGTGCAAACTCAAGTTTTCTTTTGGGTCAGCATTTGTAGATGAGGTTGAGTTAGACATAATTCTTTTGGATATATGTGGAATTGTTTTAGGAAGTCCTTGTATGATAGAAAGGCTATTTTCTATAGAGATGAGAACAAGTATCTGCTTGTTAAAGATGGACTCAAATACTTTGTAAGAGCTCATAAGCTCAAGAATAATTATACTCTCATAAACTCAGGACAGATGAAAAGAATGATAAATTCATGCAAACAATTCTTACTGATGGTTGTAAAGGAAAAGAAACCTGATAAAACCAATGTATTTGAGGGTTGTAATACTGAACAACAAGCTGATATAGAAAAGGTTGTTTCAGAGTATGATGTCTTGTTTCAAGAACCTAAAGATCTGCCACCCAAAAAGGGAATAATACATGATATAACTTTGCAGCAAGATGTTCCATTACCTAACATTGGGATGTACAGGTTGTTTGCTTTAGATAATGCTGAAATCAATAAGCAGGTGTAGGAGTTGCTCAAGAAAGGGTTCATTAGGCCTAGTACATCACCATGTGGGTCACCAGTCATTTTGGTGAGAAATAAAGATGGCTCATGGAGAATGTGCATTGATTACCGAGCACTGAATTAGATAACAATCAAAAATCGTTATCCCCTTCTTCGCATAGATGATCTTTTAGATCAATTGAAGGAAGTTGTTTATTTCACTAAGCTAGATTTGCATAGTGGATACCACCAGGTCAGAGTTGTAGAGCAAGATGTATGGAAGATTGCTTTCAAAAAAAATAAGGGATTGTATGAATGGCTAGTTATGCCTTTTGGCTTAACTAATGCTCCTGCTACTTTCATGAGATTAATGAATGATGTACTCAGACCTTTTCTTGATGATTTTGATATTGTGTATCTCGATGACATTCTGATTTTTAGTAAAACGTGGGAAGAACATTTAAAGCATGTTAAGCAGACACTAGATGTTTTGGAAAGAGAAAAACATTATGTTAAACTCTCAAAATGTGAATTTGGCAAAACATCTCTAAACTACTTGGGTCATATAGTAGGGGAGGTGAATTGAAAATAGATCCCTCTAAAGTGGCAGTCATTGTGAACTGGCCTAAACCCAGGTCTACTACAGAAGTGAGAAGCTTATTAGGAGCAACACAATATTGGAGGAAGTTCATTTCTAACTTTTCCTCAATTGTAGCTCCCTTACATGCTTTAACAGGATTGAATAAGGTATTTCAATGGGCAGGCAAACATCAGAAAGCCTTTGACACCTTGAAAGAAAAGATTAGTACAACACCTGTACTAGCACTGCCAGATCTACAAAGACCATTTGAGATCCAAACTGATGCCAGTGACTATGCCATGGGAGCAGTGTTGACACAACATGGTAAACCCATATGTTATCATTCTGAGACTTTTAATACTGTAGTAGTTAACTATCCTACATATGATAAAGAATTGCATGCATTAGTTCAGAGTGTGAAAAAGTGGAAACATTACTTAATGGGCAAAGAGACAGTAATACATACTGATCATCAACCACTTCAATATCTACACTCCCAAACTAAGTTGCAGCAATCAAGACATTACAGATGTATGGGGTTTCTACAATAGCTTCATTTAGTCATCAGATATAAGAAGGGCATACATAATAAGGTTGTAGACATGTTATCTAGACCCACTATAAATGCATCTACCATACTTAAGCATCATTCTGTGCTACATGAAATCTACATAAAACAATATGCTCAGGATGTGGACTTTAAAGATGTATATACAACTTTGAGTCAAGGAAAAAGAGTAGAAGAATTGGACTATCATGTGAAGGACCGAATCTTATATCATTGTGGGAAACTTTGCATTCCACAAAATGAGAGGATAAATATAATTAGGGAAGCACACACTTCTTTGATATCAGGTCACTTTAGGGTAAGTAAAATAGTTGCACAGTTGTAAAGGTTCTACTATTGGTTGAAAATGAATGAGACAGTTTCTAGATATATAAGAGGGTGTGCTATGTGTTATCACTCAGGTTGTCCTTAAGCTCCGGAAAAGGATACGGCCGAGGTAACCACAGACCAGCTTTGGACTGCAGGTTCTAGCCAACCTGCAATCAGAGAGGGCTCTCTCTTTTAGATTTAGCTTTGTTGAAAAGGATTTTAGGCTAGGTTTTGAGTTCAGAGGGTTTTTGTTTTGTTTTTGGTGGGAAAATTGATGTTTTCAGACAGAGAGGCAAGGCATAGTCTGGAAGTTTCAAACCATTGGGCGTGGAGTCGAGGAGGAGAATTGCTGGTGCATTTCTTCGGTCACAAGAGAGGAAAATGGAGCAAGATAGCTGCGCATGAAACAATATTTCAGGTTTAAATGATGGAAAGAATGCTAAGTAATGAGAGGCAGTTAAGAATCTCTCAATCAGCTTAACAGATGGGGGTAACAGAGCTCTACCTAGGGGCAGCGAAGAATCCCTAGATAATTGGCCAACACAGGTGAATTGGGGTAAATATGAGCCAGGAAGAATTCATATTCATAACCTATTCATTTAGAGGAAAACATAAAGAAACAACAGAAATTGAGCATAGAGTGTACTTAAACAAATTCTAAGCTATTCTTTCTTTCTGCTATTTAGATAGTGGTAAACAATAAACAGAGGTAAGATGCACTTATTGCTTCAGACTGCAGCACAAGGATTCCATCTTCAGATCTTCAAAACATTCATTTACAATAGATAGTTTGCTCTCCAAGCTTTCAACAATCTTTGATTATAGAAAAAACGCAGGTATACAATGCGAGTCTCTAGTGAAAATTCTCAATTAACCAACCCTTGTAACAATGTAGAGGGCGGTATATATAGGGAAAAACTCTCTACAACTGCTTTTATTACATCTGGACCTAAACAGGTCCTAAAGAATGATTAATTTGACCTAATCCTATTTGAAATAAATGCATGAAAATATCTTTGGCTGCGCTGAGGGCCGCCGTATAAAAACTGAGTAAATGATGTTGTCCTCAGTGGCTTGGCGCAGTGTTTTCTGAAATAAATGTGTATGGGTTTCTGCTTCTTTGTTGTCTGCATGTATTTAAAGCTTTAACTGTGATTTGAGGGCAAGGACGGGCTTACACCTCTTGATTTGACTTTCTAGGGGGCTCATCAATGTTCAGGTGCTTCGAGCCCCTAAAAAATATTGACTGATACTCTTTGGCTCTTCTTCTTCCTCTGATACTCTTTGACAATAAACTAGGCCGCTGTTTTCCTCTGCTGTGGGTCTAATCACAAATTAATGGCCACTGTTCAGCCTCTGTTTCCTCTAGAACTGTCTTCTACTCTTTACGGTAAGCTTCGTGAAGAAAAATGGGTCATTCGGCGCCTTTCGGGCTTGTTGGGGGCTGCATAATGAAAAGATTCCCTAAAGATTCCCCATTCAGGCCTAATTTATCCAGCAATGAGCGATTTGGCGCAAATCGCTCATCAAAAACTGCCTCAGAAACTGATTCTGGGGCTCCGGAGTGCGATTTTCACCCTTCGTGCTAAAAATTCTGATGATGTCAGCATGACGTGACTTTGTACGGCGGATGACGTCAGCAGAATGACATCAGCATGATGACGTGGCAGGATGACGTCAACATGATGATGTCATCATGTACGGAGGTGACGTGGCAGTACGGCGGGTCTGATGGTGTGGCAGGACACGTGGCAAGTGACTCAGCGATACAGTGGCAGGAGGTCCACGCAGGTGGGTGACGTGTCATGGTGACTGGGCAGGGGGTGACGCAAGCAGGTGATGTCACCGAGCAGGGGCGGTTTCCGGTTTTGGGGCGCACGGCCTTTGGGCATGAGCGGTTTTGTCAGAGGGGGCTCCGCCACAGCCCAGGAGGTGACGCGTGGCGGGAGGTACGGCGGGAATACCGCCCATCTCCCGGACACTAACCTTCGGGCGGTTCGGAGATGGGACTGCCTATCAACCGTTGATCTGGGCGCAGGACGATCGGACGGTTGGCGGGAAGGGTGAGGCGGCGGGAAGTTAGGGAGGGGAATATACAAGGGATATTCCGATTTTAATAATGCGCGGTGGGGGTTGTAGACTTAGGGAAAGTGGGTTATGGGGTTTAAAATGGGTGGGTTAATGTATTTACAGTTGGGGCTTAGGGATAAGGGGTAAAACATGGGTTTAATGCGCGCGGGTTTAACAATTTCTTCCCAAAACTTAAGGTAAGGGGGTGGAAAAGAGGGTTTTTGAAGGTTTTTAGGGCTAGGGGAGAGGTTGTTAGCATGACCAGGTGTCATCTAACTCCTGCTATGACTCGGATGGGTTAAAAACAGCCCCAGGTGGACCATTTTTTCCCGGACTTGGAAAAAATATGGCTATATTGCCAGGGAGGGGATATTTACATAGGGGAATTTTATATACATAGTTTTAGTAGGGGAAGGGGAAAACTAATAGGGAGTTATATACTAGAGTTAGTAGTTAATATGGAGATGATAAGCAGGCGCTAAGGTCAGGGACCTTAGGCTAATTTTGGGGAAAGAATTTGAAAATAAATAAAATCCTTGAGTGAAGCAGATCTTCACCAAGGCAACTGATATGGACGATGATGAAACTAAGAGGAATCAAGTAGATCTTGACCTCTTTGGGAAGTTAGTAAGTGACTTTAGGGAATTAGAAGAAGGGGGAGTTAGTGATGTCCAGCTTTGAGCTCCTTCGAATGAAAACTTCCTGCACTATGATCTGTAAAGATGAAGCACTTTGTAACACAAAATTGATCATAAATCATCATTCTGCAACCTCACAGCTACCTACCTGGCCTACTTTCCTAACATTTTTTCTTCTTTTTGGTTTGGGTGCACTTAGACTTGCAGACCCTGATTTACAATTTTTCTTTTGAATGATTTCCTATCTAAATCTACACTTATTTCTGCCAGGGCCCAGATTAAGCAGTTGGGTCCCTTTGATTCTCTACCTATCTACAGATCTGCCAAGATTAAACTATTTTGACAGATATCATTCTCTATATTCTAAAACAAGAAATTGAAACCTATGGAGACTAAGATTACACTGTTTGGACCTCACTTAAATGAAAACTCTTCAAAACTAGAACAACTCATCAAAATTGGAATCAACAGTGGCATTTGGACTAGCACACTTCATGGCTTTCTTGTGGAAATATGGAACACTGCAGCTTGCAAAGTATGACATATTTGGCATGTAAAAATGTCAATCATGAAAGATGAAACCCTGTTGCAACAGGAGGCTAACAGTGGCTCCACTTGGGGATGGCTTTTCCTTGTGAAAAGCCAAGAACAACAGGTCAGACTGCCTTGATCTTCTGTGGTTTCTGTAGACTGGAAACATTTGTTCTGGCTGCTAAAAATATAGACTTTGAACTATGAACAACCTCCTCCTCAACTGAATTACTGTGAACTATGCAACATCACCTGCTTTCTTCTGCGTGCTTGATAATTATGCACAATCACTGCAAATAGTTCTTTTCTACCATGAATTGCTTGTAATGTGACAATTTTCCTTTTGCTATTTTGCTAAAATTGGTGCAGAGACAGAGCCTTTAAAACTGGAACACTTGTTTTGGCTGTGCCTTCACAAATTTACTGCTGCTTCTTAAACAATCGGCCTGCTTATACAAAATAAAAACAGAGTGCTGATATATACAAATAATACTGTACAAAGATATATACAAAACTGCATTGTGTCCCTTAAAAGGGGTCATGGTAATGTTTCAGCATACGGCCATTGACAGGGCCTTCTTCGGCAGTGCCATCCTCTACAGATATGAGAAAATAAGTGTTATTTCCCTGAATAGCAGAAATAACCAATGGACCTCTCCATAAAAAATCAAACTTTGCATGTTTGCCCTTGTCTTCCCTTCTTGAGTCCCATCTTAGAACATTGTCACCAACATTGAAATCCTCAGCCTTAGCTCTCTTATCAAACATCTTTTTGAGCTTTTCTTGCACAATTTGAGCTATGTCATAAACTTGTTCTTTGGTTTGCTGTAGATGGATGGTCTGATTGATTCTTCTTTGGATGTCATTTGGTTCAGCCTGAATCTCTTGTAACAGTTTGATAGTAGGAATGCCCAGGGATGAAGGAAATCTAGCCTCCATACCGTATACTAGCTCATAAGGGCTCATCCCAATTGATCTTTTGCTTGAAAGTCTGTCTGCCCATAGGGCATTTACCAGTTTTTTGTGCCAGTTCTTCTTGTTTTCTTCCAACACTTTCTTTATGATGTTGATGAGGCTTTTGTTAGATGATTCGGCCAAGCCATTACCTTGAGGGTAATAGGCCGTGGAGTGGCCCAAGGTAATATGAAATATGTGGCAGAAATTGATCATTTTTTTGGACTTAAAGGCAGCGGCATTGTCAGTGATGATTTTATCAGGGCATCCAAATCTGGAAAGGATATTGCACTCAAGGAATTGGATAATGATGGTGTCATTGGATTGTCTACAGGGAATGGCTTCAACCCACTTAGTGAAATAGTCAGTGGCTGTTAGGATCCATTTGTGCTGGTCTGAGGAAGAGGGATGGATTTCTCCAATGAAGTCAAGACCCCATTGTTGAAAAGGTTGTTCGGTTGAGATGGGTTTAAGGGGCAGGGGTAACAACTTTCTCTTGCCCTAAAAAATTTGGCATTTGTGACATGACATGGCAAACTTCTTTACATTTGCAAAAAGAGAGGGCCAATAAAAACCAGCCCTTAAAATTTTATCAGCAGTGGATTTCCAATATAGATGTCCTCCACAGTCACCTACATGGAATTCTTTCATGACATTGTTAGTTTCATTCATGGTTAAACAATTAAGCAATATACCTTCATGATTTCTCCAAAATAATGCACCATCTATAACACAAAAATTTAAAGCCTTCATTTTCAAAAATCTTTTCTTGGTTCTGGACAATCCTGGGGGAGCACACAGGTTTAACAATACAAAGCATATATCAGCGTACCATGGGGATTGTAAAAAGATTTCACTGATCTGTGGAGTCGCCAACTCCGGTTCATTGTCCAGCTGGTTAATCTCTAAGGATTGAAAATTTGTTTCGGACATCAGTTTAGCTAAACCTTGTCCCTTTATCAACTTGGTTGGTTTTATTTCTATGTCATATTCAAGGATATTTGCAATCCACCTGCCTATTTTTCCTTCTAATCCCTCTTGAGTCAATATGTCGTTTACAGCAGCATGTGGGACATAGGCAATCACATGTGAATATAAGATGTACACTCTGAAATCCTTGATGGCCTTAACAAGTGCGTAGGCCTGCTTTTCCATTATTGGGTACTTCAAAGGTTTGTCTCTTAAGGCTTTGCTAAAAAAAGTGATTGGTTTTTCAGCTCCCTGTTCATCCTTTTGCAAAAGGACAACGGCTATAGTGTGATCAGATGCAAACGAAAATATGATAAAATCCTTGTCAAACTGTGGGCTAGTTAGGACAGGGGTTTGTGTTAAGGCCGATTTGATACTCTCAAATTCTTGCTTGGTTTCAAGAGACCATTTTACCTTGGCATCCTTATTTAACATGTTGCTTAACAATCTTATCAGCTCAGCTAGATTTGGAATAAATCTTCTCAAGAAGTTGATTTTCCCAAGGAATGCTTGTAGCTCTTTAATGTTTCTTGGAAATGGGATTTGGAGGATGGCTTGTATTCTTTCGGGATCAATTCTGATCCCATCCTTTGATATGATGTGGCCAAGTAATTTTCCTTCTTTGAGGCCAAACAGAGACTTCTTGGGGTTCAAGGAAATGCCATATTTCCTACATGTCATGAAAATTTGCCTGAGATGCTTGAGGTGTTCTTCATTAGATTTGGAAAATGGGGTTAATTCATCAAGGTAGACAACTAGGAAATCATGTATTTCTTTGGCAAAAGTAATATCCATTGCTCGTTGAAAGGTAGCACCAGCGTTTTTAAGACCAAATGGCATCTTTACATACTTAAATGTTCCCCAAGGTGTGGTAAAAGCTATTTTGTCTTGGTCGTCCGAGTGAACAAGTATTTGGTTGAAACTTGAAAAACCATCTAGCAAAGAGATTCTAGATGATCCCACTACTCTTTGTAGGATGTGGTCCATTTTGGGCAAAGGGTAATGTTCTTTTAAGGAGACTTGGTTTAAATTCCTGAGATCTACACAAAGTCTGATTTCACCTGTTTTTTTTCTCGTAGGAACAAGATTGGACACCCATTCAGAAAATCTGATAGGTGCTATGATGCCTGCTTCAAACATCCTCTTTACTTCTTTCTCAATCGGTGGAAGAAGCATAGGGTTAATTCTTCTAAGTTTCTGTTTGAAGGGTTTCTGGTTTGGTTTTAAGGGGATTGTGTGTTGGATCACTAAAGTGTCATAGGATTTCAAATCCTCATAGCTCCAAGCAAATACATCCTGGATCTCTTTGAACAAATCAATGTACTTGGGCTTTCGATCAGGTGGTAAATTTTTGGACAGTTTGATCATTTTTGGCTTCTCTGCTGTCCCAATGTTGTGTTCCTCTATATCAGTGTTTATGGGCTGCAATTTTGGTTTTCTGGGCACGTCATTAGCATCAAACATGTCTTCCAATGGGGTTAGGCCAGCAGGCAGAAAATTATCCTTTAAGTCAATGATCTCTGCCTCTGTTTTGGCTACTTCTTCCAAGTGTATTTGTTTCAGCTGTTCTATGTTTTCTTTGTCAAAAATAGTTGGTTTCAGGATTTGCTTGGCTGTTGCAGCTGTTACATCTTGCTGATTTTCATTTGTTTGGTGTAGGGAACCATTCATAGCATCCATGTTGATGTTAATATTCGCAAACTCATGCTCAAGGGTGAGGAAATTATTAATCTGGGCATCATTTTCGAACACTTGCCAATCTTTAACGTTATTTGGGACAGCGGGCCTATGTTTTATTTCAGCTGTGAAGTGATGGTTTGGGTCAAAAGGAAGCTTGCATGTACTAACAAAGGTGGCTAGGCTGTGTGCATGAATGTTGTGATTTCTGGAAATCTTGTCAAGCTTGAATTCAGTGAATGCCTGGAGTATATTAGTAGCAGCGGTCCTATAGGCTCTCATTCTGTTGTCATTGGTTACAAAATTGCCTTTCATATGTTGTATGATTAAATCAGAGTCTCCTAAAATAGGCACTTTTGCAGCTCCTAGAGCTTTGAGGAGTTTAAGGTCTAGCAACAGAGCCTCATATTCTGCCATGTTATTTGTGCATTTAAAATTTAGTCTATAGGCATGACCTTCTGCATGGTTGTTATATGTATTGTGAATCCAGACACCTGCCCCTGCTCCTAACTTGTTGGCAGAGCCATCAAATTCTAAATACCATGTGATTTCCTGCTTGTGGTTGATGCCTAAAGTGTCAGTCAGCTTAGGATTGGGCAGATTCGAAACTTCTGTTTGGGAAAGTTCTTTTGGTATGCTGGTTGCATTAGCTGTTGTGACAGTTTCATCAGTGTGTGAAACTGATTTTTCGTTGATGTGGGCTTGTTGCTCTAGAGTAAAGGGCTCATTATCAATTGGAGAATTTGTATCATCATTAAACAAAATAAAGGAATCCATATCAGAGTGGATTGAGTAAATGGTAAAATTTTCAGGCTTGCTCTCGCTACTTACCACATATTTCATGAGCGTTTCTCTATACAGTCTCTTTGGTTTCCCAAAGACTGAAATGGTGGCATAGAAAAGGTCTAATTGAAGGGATCCTTGAAGCTTTGCTCCCTATGATCTTGACAGGAGCATACCGTACTTTGGTGGAATGTCAGCAACCACTACATCCATGAGGATGGTCTTGTTGGGATATTGGACTAAGGAGACACACAAGTCTTTGATGAGGCCTAGACATTTCACTTGACATGAGTCAAATGAGTATAAATCTTTGTAAGGTCTTGTAACATCAAGATTCAATTTTTCCATAACTGCTTTGGGCATAAGATTGTGCGATGCCCCTGAGTCAAACATAGCGTTGTGCAAAACTTTGTCATGTATATGCAAACTGACATAAAAGGGTGGGACAGGTCCATGTGTTTATTTTCCATTAACTTCTGGGCCAAACAGCAGCTCTGGGGAATCATCCAAAACATTTACATCATCCTTGACCTCTGGCATTTGAAGTGATCTTTGAATTTGCTGCTTATATACATCGTGTTTGGCAAGTTCTGAGAGGGGAATGGATATTTTCAACTTAGCTATTTCTGCCTCTAAATTAAATGGTTTTTCCAATGGAGTCTTGGTATTGATAATGGCAGTTTTTTTTGTTTCATTTGAATTGTCTGCGTTTCGCTCTTGTTTATCAGCGTTATGGGAAGTTTTTGCTTGCGGTTTTACAGTTTCAGGAAAGTTTTTTGGAACCCTGTTCGTGCTTTCTTTCGAGGAAGGAGGTGGCAAAGGCTGATCTTTGGATGGCTGTAGGTCTGTTATGTCTTCTACAATCACTTGATGCGGGTTTGGAACAGGTATATCAGCTGGTTTTGTTATGACAGCCTTGCCTTTAATCTTGTTGGGCTGTTTGCCATCCTTTGTTTTGCTAGGTTCGGAAATGTCAATGGTCCTAGTTCTCAGCTTATATTGTTTGTGTACTTCATACACAGCAGTATCATAACCTTGTTTAAAATCAAAAGACTCACTAGACCTAGTCTGAAACTGATTGTAATCGGGTTCATTTTGGTCTTCTTGGGACAGGACAATTTGGTGCTCGCCCTTTAGATCCATTAAGTTCATGTGAGTGTCCTCTATGGGTTGACTAGAAGTAGATCCTTCAACATAATTATCTTGGAAAGGGGGTCTTATATCATGGTCTTGGTTAGTCCTACCAACATTTGTGTTCTGCGTTTTCCTAAAGTTTGGGTTCCTTATGGTATTAGACTGTTGTCCTTCCCATGATGCTTTTCTCTCAACATTTTCTACTCTTTCTCCCAGCCTTTTCAGGCCATTGATGATAGCATCAAGCTTTTGATCAAAAGCTGAGGGTTCTTCCTTAAAGGTGGTTCTTCTTTCCATTCTAGCTCTGTTTCTTTTGGCAATTAAATTGGCTTCTACGCTAACAACAACATTTTGCATGTCCGCAAGGGTTTGAGGAGCTCTTTCTTTTAATTGGTATGCCATATCCGGGTCAAATTCATCGGGAAATTTGTACAAGGCAAGGTCAGGTGGAGGCCTTAAGTTTTGTGGTATTGTGTTATATACATTATTGAATCTTGCACAGTACTCCAAAACAATCTCTTGAGGACCTCGTTTAATCATATCATATTCAGCGAGTATGTGCAAGGGGTCTTTCTTTTTCTCCCATCTGTTGGTAAAGGATTGGTAAAGCTCATCTGGGGTGGTTATGGAATTTGCAGCAAGTGATCTGAACCAAGTTCTTACATCACCTGTTAAACTCTGAACAAAAATTCTCATTCTTACACTATCATCATCTATCTCGTAGTTTTCAAAATAGTCTTGCATCTTTTTGGTGTGATGAAGGGCTGTGAAAGGACCGGTGCTGTCAAAATAGGTAATTTTAGATTGGTACTCTTGAGGTAAAGCCCCAGCATTAGCAGGTAATTGCAGAGGTGCATATCTATTAGCCATATTGGCAGGTATAAGTGGAACAACGGGGATAAATGGAACAATTGGAGTAACGGGGATCACAGGAGTAACTGGAACGCTGGAAACAATAGTAGTGGTAGTATATGCAGAAAATGAAGGTGTGGAAGGAGGAGTTCGAGATGTAGATGATGAACTAGGGGAAATAGGGGTTGAACGGAACAAAACCTTGACAGGAGTCGGAATACAGCTAGGGTAAGCTGTTTCAGGGCTCAAATCAGAAAAATTTTCCTGTCTTTCTTGCTTCCTAAGGGTTTTCGAGATTATGTTAGGGTTTTCAAAAACAGCTGGAGGGTTGGGATCTGGATTTGACCTTGTATATCGTGGATTTTTCTTGGGAGCAGCTTCCGAATTGTTTTTTGGGTATTTTTCCTGGGAATGTTTTTGTAATCAACAAGGGACTAATTAAAATTTGGGACAACTTATTTGTAACTTAAAACTAGCATGAAGATTGACTGAAGCAGCATTTATTTACTCCTGTTAATGCAAAGCAAAAAATAGTTTCAAAGGCTTCCTGGCTGACATTCAGGCTTCATCTGTAGTTTAAGAGATAAACAACAATTGGAAAGTTTGATTTATGGTCTCAGCGGAGCTTTCTTACCTTCTTCGTGAAACTATCTGAGGAAGGTCCCCAGTGGAGTCGCCATTATGTTATCACTCAGGTTGTCCTTAAGCTCCGGAAAAGGATACGGCTGAGGTACCCACAGACCAACTTTGGACTGCAGGTTCTAGCCAACCTGCAATCAGAGAGGGCTCTCTCTTTCAGATTTAGCTTTGTTGAAAAGGATTTTAGGCTAGGTTTTGAGTTCAGAGGGTTTTTGTTTTGTTTTTGGTGGGAAAATTGATGTTTTCAGACAGAGAGGCAAAGCATAGTCTGGAAGTTTCAAACCATTGGGCGTGGAGTCGAGGAGGAGAACTGCTGGTGCATTTCTTCGGTCACAACAGAGGAAAATGGAGCAAGATATCTGCGCATGAAACAATATTTCAGGTTTAAATGATGGAAAGAATGCTAAGTAATGAGAGGCAGTTAAGAATCTCTCAATCAGCTTAACAGATGGGGGTAACAGAGCTCTACGTAGGGGCAACAAAGAATCCCTAGATAATTGGCCAGCACAGATGAATCGGGCTAAATATGAGCCAGGAGGAATTCATATTCATAACCTATACATTTAGAGGAAAACATAAAGAAACAAAAAAAATTGAGCATAGAGTGTACTTAAACAAATTCTAAGCTATTCTTTCTTTCTGCTATTTAGATAGTGGTAAACAATAAACAAAGGTAAGATGCACTTATTGCTTCAGATTGCAGCACAAGGATTCCATCTTCAGATCTTCAAAACATTCATTTACAATAGACAGTTTGCTCTCCAAGCTTTCAGCAATCTTTGATTATAGAAAAATCTCAGGTATATAATGCGAGTCTCTAGTGAAAATTCTCAATTAACCAACCCTTGTAACAATGTAGAGGGCGGTATATATAGGGAAAAACTCTCTACAACTGCTTTTATTACATCTTGACCTAAACAGGTCTTAAAGAACGATTAATTTGACCTAATCCTATCTGAAATAAATGCATGAAAATATCTTTGGCTGCGCTGAGGGCCACCGTATCAAAACTGAGTAAATGATGTTGTCCTCGGTGGCTTGGTGCAGTGTTTTCTGAAATAAATGTGTATGGGTTTCTGCTTCTTTGTTGTCTGCCTATATTTAAAGCTTTAACTGTGATTTGAGGGCAAGGACGGGCTTACGCCTCTTGATTTGACTTTCTGGGGGGCTCATCAATGTTCAGGTGCTTCGAGCCCCTAAAAAATCTTGACTGATACTCTTTGGCTCTTCTTCTTCCTCTGATACTATTTGACAATAAACTGGGCCGTTGTTTTCCTCTGCTGTGGGTCTAATCACAAATTAATGGCCGTTGTTCGGCCTCTGTTTCCTTTAGAACTGTCTTCTGCTCCTTACGGCAAGCTTCGCGAAGAAAAATGGGTCATTCGGCGCCTTTCGGGCTTGCTGGGGGCTGCATAATGAAAAGATTCCCTAAAGATTCCCCATTCAGGCCTAATTTATCTAGCGATGAGCGATTTGCGTAGTTTCTGAGGCAGTTTTTGATGAGCGATTTGTGCCTAGCGCAAATCGCTCATCAAAAACTGCATCAGAAACTGATTCTGGGGCTCCGGAGTGCGATTTTCGTCCTTCGTGCTAAAAATGCTGATGACGTCAGCATGACGTGACTTTGTATGGCGGATGACGTCATAAGAATGACGTCATCATGATGACGTGGCAGGATGCCGTCAGCATGATGACGTCATCATGTATGGAGGTGACGTGGCAGTACGACGGGTCTGATGGTGTGGCAAGACACGTGGCAGGTGACTCGGTGGTACAGTGGCAGGAGGTCCACACAGGCGGGTGACGTGTCATGGTGACTGGGCAGGGGGTGACGCAAGCAGGTGACGTCACCGGGCAGGGGCAGTTTCCGATTTTGGGGCGCACGGCCTTTGGGCATGAGCGGTTTTGTCAGAGGGGGCTCCGCCACAGCCCAGGAGGTGACGCATGGCGGGAGGTATGGCAAGAATACCGCCCATCTCCCGGATGCTAACCTTCGGGCGGCTCGGAGATGGGACGGCCCGTCAACTGTTGATCTGGGCGCAATACGATCAGACGGTTGGCGGGAAGGGTGAGGCAGCGGGAAGTTAGGGAGGGGAATATACAAGGGATATTCTGATTTTAATAAAGCGCGGTGGGGGTTGTAGACTTAGGTAAAGTGGGTTATGGGGTTTAAAATGGGTGGGTTAATGTATTTACAGTTGGGGCTTAGGGATAAGGGGTAAAACATGGGTTTAATGTGCACGGGTTTAACAATTTCTGCCCAAAACTTAAGGTAAGGGGGCGGAAAAGATGGTTTTTGAGGGTTTTTAGGGCTAGGGGAGAGGTTGTTAGCATGACCAGGTGTCATCTAACTCCTGCTATGACTCGGATGGGTTAAAAACAGCCCTAGGTGGACCATTTTTTCCCGGACTTGGAAAAAATATGGCTATATTGCCAGGGAGGGGATATTTACATAGGGGAATTTTATATACATAGTTTTAGTAGGGGAAGGGGAAAACTAATAGGGAGTTATATACTAGAGTTAGTAGTTAATATGGAGATGATAAGCAGGCACTAAGGTCAGGGACCTTAGGCTAATTTTGGGGAAAAGAATTTGAAAAGAAATAAAATCCTTGAGTGAAGCAGATCTTCACCAAGGCAACTGATATGGACGAAGATGAAACTAAGAGGAATCAAGCAGATCTTGACCTCTTTGGGAAGTTAGTAAGTGACTTTAGGGAATTAGAAGAAGGGGGAGTTAGTGATTTCCACCTTTGAGCTCCTTTGAATGAAAACTGCCTGCACTGTGATCTGTAAATATGATGCACTTTGTAACACAAAATTGATCATAAATCATCATTCTGCAACCTCACAGCTACCTACCCGGCCTACTTTCCTAACATTTTTGCTTCTTTTTGGTTTGGGTGCACTTAGACTTGTAGACCCTGATTTACAATTTTTCTTTTGAATGATTTCCTATCTAAATCTACACTTATTTCTGCCAGGGCCCAAATTAAGCAGTTGGGTCCCTTTGATTCTCTACCTATCTACAGATCTGCCAAGATTAAACTGTTTGGATAGATATCATTCTCTATATTCTAAAACAGGAAATTGAAACCTAGGGAGACCAAGATTAGACTGTTTGGACCTCCCTTAAATGAAAACTCTTCAAAACTGGAACAACTCATCAAAATTGGAATCAGCAGTGGCATTTGGACTAGCACACTTCATGGCTTTCTTGTGGAAATATGGAACACTGCAGCTTGCAAAGTATGACATATTTGGCATGTAAAAATGTCAATCATGAAAGATGAAACCCTGTTGCAACAGGAGGCTAACACTATGTATGCTAAAAGAAAGCCCAACAATAGAAAACTAGGTTTGTACACTCCATTGCCAGTTCCTTCTCACCCTTGGGAAAGTATTTCCATGGATTTTGTTGGAGGACTGCCTAAATCTAGGAAAGGTCAAGATTATCTATATGTGTTGTGGATAGGTTTAGAAAAATGTGTATTTTGATACCTTGTAATAAATAGATTACAGTTGAACAGATTGCAAAATTGTTCTTTGAAGATGTATGGGTTCATTTTGGATTATCCACTTCAATTATATCTGATCAAGACACCCAGTTTGTGGGGAAGTTTTGGTCAAGTCCATGGAAAATGATGGACATAAAACTGAAGAAAATCACATATTTTCATCCAAAAACAGATGGCCAGACAAAAGTACTAAACATGACAGTGATCCAGTTACTGAGAGGATATTGTAGCAAACATCCTAAGCTTTGGGATGAACACTTGTGTTATGTGCGGCATGCTTACAACAGAGAAAAACACTCTTCTACATAGAGATCTCCTTTTGAGACCTGTTTTGGTTTCACACCAAGGTATCCTTTGGATTTTGTCTTTGGTAAAGATACCATGGTTGATGGACACAGTGATGTGGACAAGGCAAATAGGTTCATTGAACAGATCCAGGAGATCCACCAGGCAATACAGGAACAGCTGGAAAAGAGCCAAGCCAAATACAAGGTTAGGCATGATAAGCATCAGATGGAGCATAGTTTTCAAGTTGGATACCAAGTCTGGTTGTATATCAGCAAGGACAGGATGCAAGGTGAAGGTAAAAAGCCAAAGCCTATCAGGTGTGGACCCTTTAGGATACTTGAGAAGACTGGTGAAAATGCTTTTTGCCTTGATCTACCAGCTTACATGCACATCTACTCAGTCGTAAATGCGGATTGCTTGAGATTGTTTGAACCTTCAATGATTGAGGACTCTGAAGAGCAAAGTCAATTGCCTTCTATTGATGACCTGCTACCTAAATATCTCAATGAGTTGCAGGAAGACATAGTGCTAGACAAGAAGGTAAGGACGACGCGTAGGGGAAATACAGAATACCTCAGGATTGGGCTCAAAGGTTCAAAGCTGAGCAGTGAAAAGTGGATTGAGATTGGACAAGTGAGAAAGAAATACTCTCACTTAGTCGATGCTTGAAAACCAAATTTTGGTGGTCAAAAATCTTTTTCAGTGGGAAGGCTGTGATCCAAATTGGATCCATAAAAGACTGTCAAAGAACCATGATTGTATCAGGTCAGGACAAACTTCTAAGAATTCCAAAATAGCGATCGAAAACACCCTGAACTAGTGGTGATGGCAGCCAGCGTGGAACGATGAGGACCTTGGTCAAAGCACGTTGACCGAGGCCCATAGAGACTGCGAGGGAGGTGAAAGTAGCCCCTGGGAGGCCTGGATCGAGAAATGGAGGTGATTTTTGATGCACGATTCATTGGGCAAACAGGGCCGAAATGGAGAATCCCCGAGCACTCAGTCACATGGGAGCTGGAGAATTATGGGTGAAAAGGCAAAAAAGTGCTAAAAGGACAAAGGTGGGCCCCACGCTCTAGAAACCGGCGGTATTTATTGGGACGCCCTCAAACGATAAGTGATTTTGGAGAAATTGGAGCGATCCCACTCAACGATCGACACATGGCAAGTGGAGGTGAGAGAAAACTGCCATTGATCACGTGCTAACAGTCGAGCAAGTCAACCACGCAAAACGTGCGTATGGCATCAGATCTAGAGGCCCCAGATTGGACGACTGAGATTGCGCACGATGGAGGAAGTGAAATCGACGAGGGATTAAGCCACGTTTTAAAAGGATTTGAAGTTTTTTTGACCGCCATGGTGGAGGAAGAACTCATTCCACGACGTAACTGAAGAAATGAACCAACGAAGCAGGCTGGCACCGTTTATAGGAGGACATGTGGCCACTCCCCAAGCGCTGATGATGACGCCGAACAGGGAACTCTAAGCACAGTTGCAAAAGGCAAATTAGCAGAGGCAGAAGAAGAACCAAACAGTCTTGAGAATAAATGGCTCTAAAGCCATGAACAGAGACAAAATACATAGTTAAAGTTAGAGAGACAGAGAGGAATCGGAACCGAGGGAGGAAGACAGAAAACATAGAGAAGAAGATAGTGAAGCAAAAGAAGGAAGAGACAGAGGGCCGAGCTGACCAAAGGTAGCATCGAGCACCAGAGAGCTTGAGAAATTCAAGCCGTTCCCAGAGAGGATCTTTCTAGACTGAGCACCACATTGGGCTCTCTCCATTGTAGACCAGAAAGTCACAGAGCTGGTAGGTAAAATAGAGTCTGTGCACTCCAATGGCTTGGGAAATCCAAGAACCACCCTACCAAGAAAAACCTGCTTTAGGAGAACTCACATTGAGTCCTTGCATTGTAATTCTCTGCTTAAAGACACAATAAAATAAGGCCACCACTGAGAGCTGGACTATAGCTGTAGCCTTGGAGAACAGGGTGAACTCCTTATTAACTTCTTGTGTTTTGTGTTTGCTTACTGTATTTCTCTGTTGTCTTTCCATTTAAATGTCTGTGTATTGGCAATTTGATCGATCCATTGCTTAAATAACACAGAACACACACCAACACATGAGTATGTGATACCTTTGTTTGATAAATCTTTAACTGATGTCACTCATAGGGTGATTATCAGATCAATATTCAATATACACCTACATTATTGCAATTAGTAGATAGATCTGTTATCAAACCTGATGGTGTTTTAGAAGATATATTTGTATCCTTAGATTCTTGGGAATATCCTGTTGATTTTATGATTTTAACACCCAAGAATAATTTAGGAGGACATCCATTGATTCTAGGAAGACCATGGTTAGCTATAACTGATGCTTTTATAAGTTGTAGATCTGGTGATATGTTTATTTATGATGGAAGTTCAACAAAGAAATTCACATTATGTCCTCCTGCAAAAAAAACAATAGAGGTAGAAAGTGAAGAATGGATAGATGATGATATTGATATACGATCAATCTTTGTTACTTCACAAATAGATGAAGAAGGTCAAATTTTTAATTTAATAGAAAATAATGAATCTTCCTCACATTGTGAACCTAATCAAAGTTTTCAAGAACAATGTAATATTGAATATCTATCATCTTGTCAATTGTATTGAAAAATTTGGCAATTCTTTAATATAAATATTTCCAGAAAAAACTTTGAACATCAATAATAATTTGGGAGAATTTCAAAAGAAAGAATTAATAAAGATGTTACAAGAACATTCCTTTGCTTATGCATGGGAATATAATGACATGAAAGGAATTGATCCAAATACTTGTATACATCATATCTATATTGAATATAATGTCAAACCAATCCGACAACCTCAGAAAAGAATGAATCCAAATTTTAAAGAGATTTTTAAATAAGAACTACAAAAATTGTTAAATGTGAATTCATTTATCCAATATCAGATAGCCAATGGGTTTCACCATTGGTAATTGTCCGTAAAAAGAATGGAAAATGGAGAGTATTCATTGACTATAGGGAATTGAATAAAGCTACTTTAAAAAATCATTTTCCACTTCCTTTAATAGATCAAGTTTTAGATACATTGGCAGGAAAAAATATTTTTCATTCTTGGATGGTTTTAGTGGATATAACTAGATCCAAGTAGCTCTAGAAGATCAATATAAAACCACTTTTACCTATCCATGGGGAACCTATGCCTACCGAGTACTTCCTTTTGGGTTATGTAATGCACCTGAAAGATTCCAAAGGACACTTTTAGGCATTTTCTCTGATCTAATTCATGATTGTGTAGAAGTTTATATGGATAATTTTACCGTCTATGGAAATTATTTTGAAGAATCTCTTAAAAATTTGGAAAAATTTCTCATTAGATGTAAAGAAGAAAATATCTCATTAAGTCATGAACAATATTTTATGATTTTTACTACGGGAATTGTTTTAGGACACCATATTTTAGGAAATAGAATTAGAGTGGATACATCTAAAGTAGAAGTTATTTGTAAATTATCAATTCCAACTTGTCAAAGAGATGTTAGAAGTTTTCTTGATTTTACTAGCTATTATAGAATATTCATAGAAAATTTTACAAAAATAGCCTCTCCACTCTTCAAATTACTCACAAAAGATTGTGAATTTATTTGGAATTCTGATTGCCAAAAAGCTTTTGAAATATTGAAAGAAAAGATTTCTGAAGCACCCATTCTAAGAGGACCAAATTTTAGGAGTTGTATTAGGACAAAAGGATTTAACCCCTTATGCCATTTACTACACCAGTAAAAATTTGACTCCTACAAAGTTAAATTACATTGTAACAGAAAATGAGTTTTTAGTTGTTGTCCATGCCATCAACAAATTCATACATTACATTATTGGTTATCAAACCTTCATACACATATATCATTCTGCAATTAGATATTTAATCAATAAACCAATCACTAATGGAATAATTACAATATGGTTATTGTTGTTACAAGAATTCAATATTACTATTTTGGATATACTTGGAAAACAAAATACAGTTGCTGATTTTCTATCTAGGATTCAAAATGATAGTAACGATGTTCCTCTAGAAAACAGTTTTCTTGATGAATATCTTTTTTCAATATCTATTAAATCTCCTTGTTTTGTAGATATTGCTAATTACTTGGCTATAGGGAAGTTACCGCCATATTTGTCTCCTCGAGAGAAAAGAAAGGTTATTCAAAATAGTGCATCCTATTCATGGATAAATGAATAATTGTACAAAACAAGACCTAATTTAATCATTCGAAGATGTGTTAGAGAAGATGAAGTACTAGAGATATTGAAGACTTGTCACGATGAGCCATGTAGAGGACATTTCATTGATAAAAGAACTGCTTATAAAATCATTCTCTTAGGATATTATTGGCCTTCCCTTTTAAGGATGCCAAGGAATATGTTAAGAGATGTGACAGTTTTCAGAGAATGGGAAAACCTGTTCCTTCAGATGAAATGCCTTTACAACCTTAGGTACTTATTGAACCCTTTGAAAAATGGGCTTTAGATTTTGTTGGTCCAATCAATCCACCATCAAGACAAAAATGGTATATTCTTGTTTGTACAAATTATGTCACAAAATGGGTAGAAGCTAAAGCACTTTCTTCTGCTACTGAAAATGTTGTAGTTTCATTTCTTTTTTAGGATATTTTCACTCGTTTTGGTGTCCCAAGGGAAATTGTGATCAAGGCACTTAATTTACATCCAAGCTAGTACAAAATATAATGGAGGAATACAAAATCAAATATAGAAGGTCAACTCCATACCATCCATAAGCCAACGGACACATTGAATCTACCAACAAATTAATTGAAGCAATTCTTACCAAAATTGTGCATTTGCATAGAAGGGGTTAGGTAACAAAGCTTCTAGAAGCTTTGTGATCATATCATACCACATGGAGAAATACAACCGACCACACTCCTTATGATTTTTTTTATGGAAAACAAGTCCTATTTCATATTGAGTTCCAGATAAATACTTTTAAAACAACAGCCAAATTGGGTCTTGATTTATCAGAAGCCCAAAGACAAAGAATAGAACAATTGAATGAACTTGATGAGATGCGACAAGATGCTATTCAAAGAACTAATATGGTCTAGAAGCAAAGATCTAGGTGGCATGCTAAGTTTATCAAATAAAGGAAATTTTTGCTTGGTGATTGGGCATTGCTTTTTGATTCAAAATTTAAGTATTTTCAAGGGAAATTTCAAACTCATTGGCTTGGTTCATATGAGATTGAAACTGTCTTTGATAATGGAGCAATTATAATAATAACTATTGATGAAGAGAAAGTGAACTTCCTTGTAAATGGTCATAGATTACGAGTATATCATAAACCATTAACAAAGGAGGAATTCATAAAGGATCTGCAAGGAAATTTTGATTTAAAGCTGGTTAAGGAAGACTCTTATTCCTCTCCAACTTAGTCTTTTATTTTTCTAAAAAAATATATAAAAAATAAAAATAAAATAAAATAAAATTGTATAAACATGAAAACCAACATTGTTGGCATGTTTATATAGAAAATCCAAGTTGAAAACCAAGAGTTCTTGGCCGCTTAAATTTTCTTTTCCCTATTCTGATCCCATTTTCTTTTTATTCCTCTTTTTTTGTTTTAAAATAATACAACTATGGAATTGTCAACAATTTACAGCTCTAACAAAATTTTGTAGCTGGACTGACAGATTATGACCAGAGAAAATGGAAATTATGGTAAATGCAAAATTTCAATGAAGATTGTAGCTGAAGCAACTTGAAAACCTGTAGAAGATAAGTCAAAAGCAGTAAGACAAGGGAGCAAAGGTATGTAAATATTGAGTTATATAATAAAGGAAAAACATTTGAATTATGAAATTAAATGATGGATAACCGTTGTTACTGCCATGCTGAGTAATGATTACCCTTAATTGATTCAACATGACTTTGATTCTAACGAAAATATCAATATCTTGTTGACTGAGTCAGACTTAAATCCTAATATCATTCAAAAATCACCTCACTTCTCCACTCATCATTCCTCTACATGTTGAATGCCTCCATCTCATTTAACCATGTTCTAGTGTCGAGACTAACTTCACCAAAAACTTTGTTTTCCTAAACCGTCTCATATTTAAATTCCTTCCCATTCCCTGAACTTGTAAAAAAGAGCGTTTGTGGGTTAAACTTCCTCTACCATGGGAGTTATTGTAGTAGGGACCAACCCTATAATTTTTTTTTTTAAAGAGTAATACAATAAACTAAGAATACAACCATAAGGAGCTAGCATTGGGAACTCAAAAATATTAAGCACTTATATAAAACATCCATGAATTTCATTGCATTAAGCATATCATCTATTTTACATGTTGTTAACTATAGTCATAATGAAGTCATATAAAAGAACGTTATAATAACATAGGTACCATTCACCAAGACTTGAGATTTAATCTTTACTTGCCACTACTTGCACTCCTTTGTTGTTGTTCGCCTCAAAGTGTGAATGTTGATGTGCTTAATCCAAATGTAGTGACTCATCGGTTGACCTCCTAGCCTACTCCTTGGGTACTCTCCTTCCCAACGGAGCCCCGAGTTGCAATGGGGTTGTACAATGGAGGAAATGTGTTAGCTGGTAGAGGAGAGCACTCCTTGGCTCAATAGTCCCCTCTCTAAAGTTCTCTACCTCACCAAAATCACTATAGGTCGTAGTCAGTACTCTGACATAGTCTCATCCATCCAACAATAGGGTAAAAAAAAGTCCTTTCTCGCATGGCCTGCCCCTTCTTTTATAGGAGTCTTCATAGGTGACACTTGGCATTTCATACATAATTAATTATTTTTGTTAATCTAATAGTTTTGATTATTCACCCACCCATGTGTCACTCTCTCACCATGGATCTCCAAAATTATTTACTTAAATTTTAATTTTAAAAATAATATTTGTCCTCACCCCAACAAGACTTCTTATTTCTTCACCTAGTTGTCTCTTGATCCCCCTTTTCTACTCCTTAATTTGTATTTGTTACTAAAGTCAATTGATAAGTCTCATATTTGGTCCCCTAACTAGTTCCTAATTTAACTCAATTTGTCTCTTAGATGGATATTCTTATGTTGGTTGTTTCCACATGGAGGTTCTCTAAATTTCTCTAAATTTAATTTATTAATCTTATTTTAATTCACCATCCCCTTCTCTTAATGAAGTTTAACTATTTTAGGATTAATCTTTATACTTACATCTATGTCCCTCTTTCCCCTTTTTACCTAATTAAGTTACTTATGTACATTATCTACCTAATATTTTCCAACATGGGAAGGGTAGAGTTTTCATGGTAAAATATTTTATTTCTTCCTATTATCCCCTTAACCTAAGTTTTATTCTTGATTTAATTACCTCAATTCTAACATCATTTCCCACTTGATGTGAATTTACAGGGTTTTCATATATTGATTATATTTATTAATTTATTTATTTTTAATGATTCCAAGGGTGCCAAGTTGGTCGTTCCCTTAAAGAACTTCCCTTGAAGTTCCAAGGGTGTCACACCTAACAGTTTATTTGTGATGCCAAGGGTTCCAAGTTGGTCACGCCCTTCAACAAATTCCCTTGGAGTTCCAAGGGTGTCATGCCTAACAATTTATTTGTGATGCCAAGTGTTACAGGGAAAAGTGTCTATTTAGAACTGCTCTATCCCACTAAGGTGTGACAACTGCCTTAGAAACAAACAGAGAAAAACTACTTTTGTATTTCCTTTATGAACTATAGATAGAGAGGAATAGAAAGAACCAACCTGTGTCTTGCGCTAATCCTTTGATCCAATCCCTCTCTTCTTTGACAGTCTCCAGCTACCTGCTCCCTTACTTGCCCAGCTTCACCAAGTACCTATAAGATAACAGAAGAAGAACACTATACAAAGACATGGATCTATATTCATAAACAACTTAGGATCAGATTTAAGTTAACCATACAAATGTGACAAGCATCAATGATACAAAAGCATGGAGGAAAAACTCAAATAGTTTTTATTGATAAACAAGAAAAGATCCAGGAGGAATTACAATCGATGGTTCCTAACCCAGCATCAACCTCCCAGCAAAGAAGCCCCTCTTCACCTCCAACAAAGCATAGATCACCCAATACTCTGATGTTTGTCTCAAAACCAACAGCAATTCCTTACAATATGCAAAATTCCAGCCTCCAACCTCTGGATCTCTGGGATGAGAGATCTATATATAGATATTTGCAGAGGTGTGAGTCAGCTCTGGGTTTTTGATTAGTGTCTTCTCTCTGATAGTTCTTGATGCCACTTGGAGATCTCATTGATCTCTTACTCATCCTTGGGTGATTTTGAGAGGCAAGTGTCCCAGGAGAAGTTTCTAGAAGATTCCATGATCATCCACCTCGCAAACTGTCTCCGCCACTTGTCTTTTCCCGTCCATCGCACCCCACAGAAGGGATTTTTGAAATGCAATGCACTTCCCATGTGTACAAGGTGTGATGCATCGCACCCTGGCCATGGAGCAAGTGCATTGATCCAATTTTGACCAGTTCTGAGTAGTTTTTCATGGAGAACTTCTGGGAGAAGCTGTAATCAGTTGACCTTGTTCCTTTAGGAGTTAGAACAACACTTTTAGGGACTTAGGAGCCCTTAGTTTATGGACATTTCATGCTCGGGGTTGTAGGGCACAAAAATGTCTATAACAATTTCCCCCTAAAGTATGAGGCCGTTAACCTTTTGGTTTTGGGTGAAATGCTTTATTATGAGGATTCGAAGTTCTTTCAATGTTGGGAGGAGACCTGTAATAAGATACAATACAATACATTATCTTCATACTGTTTTCATGATCTAGCTGAGGCGGGCATTCCCATGCTCAGCTTTATAAATTCATTTCCATGTACATAGGATAGACAATCGTCTGAGTGTAGACTGATGATTCTGGTAGAGCCATCGTCCTTTTGAGTGGATGATTATCTGTGCAGCAATAATGTACATTTAATGTCTTTATTTCCCTGAATATATGTCGCAACCCGGATGGATGAAACTAGATCCAGGGTCTTCAATCTCGTCCGATCTTCACTCGAAGTACAAGTCGATCCATGTGAGAAATGTTCTGAAGTCGAACATGGAAAGACATCGCTTGATTACCAGTCAATGATGTAAACCATTAACAAGCGCGAGAGGAATCACCGATAATGATAATGATCCTCAAGGTACTGCAGTACAATTCACGTGGTGTGAATAAAGGACTTGGCATCGAACACCACGCAAAATCTTTCGGTCGAAGGCCATTGATGTAAACCTGTCGCCGGAAGTGAGAAACTTGCCATTGAGGCATGCAAGCTTCAAAGTACTGAATGGGGTGTTCCTAGATCAACTTCTTGGATAATGAGCTGATGTCGACAAGAAGTGATCAGTCACAGGAGGGCCTTAATGAATCCCACATCAATGACACAGAATGGAGCAAATGATTTTAATGGAGGTGAAAATGATCTGGTGATATAAGGTTCAGGGCGGCGGTCATGAAAGAATGGAGTATAATGTATGGTAGTGGGTGAGACATAGGTGACTTCTCTGGATGACTTCTCTTGAACATATTGGCGACACTGATGTGATGGATTGGTAGCATTAACCCCAAATGTGGATGGTATGGTGTGACCATGGCGATGTGACCGGTGAATGAAACAACCCAACCCAACTCGGACACGGAGTGGAAGTGTCATGTTCAAGAGCGACTTGCTACCAACAAAGTTTCTTTGAGTTTTCTTCCCAATTTTTCCCCAGTAATTACTGACCAGTACCTCTTTATTTTTGTCAAGCTTGAGGAGGATAACATATGCTTGTTCTATAATTTTCCCTTCGGGCAAACCCATCGCTATGTTTTAACGAGCCTAGCGATAGTGAAACTCGTTCTCATCTAAATACAAGTTTGTCGCTATTAATCTTTTTAACGAGTTTAATGACAAAGATAACTCAGTCCTTTTCAATTTTAGAGAGTCCGAAAAGGAACATAAAGGTAACTCCAAAATTCCTTTTTCATCATCTAATCCCTTAAGTATGAAAAAGTATAAAACAATACAGAAGGGATGAATTTTTGATACTTTTAACGAGCCGAATAAAACAAGCGCTCGATCTTTTTGTGTAATAATCCCTCAGGTCCAAAAAGATTAAAATATAGAGGAGGGATAACACTTCCTGTCCCTTTAACGAGCTGGAAAGGCCAAGGACTCGGAAATATTTTCATATTTTACGAGTCAGTTGAAAAGAGCTTAAAGAAGACTCGTCTTTTGAGGAACGAGTGATAAAACGGGTAGCAGCTGATTCCAGGTAAGGTTTGGAATTTTCCAATCATGGCAGTGTCACAAGGATGGCTAGTGAAATCACTCTTCGCAGCTATTCCTCAAAATGGGTAAACAATCAAATGGAGGTGAATGATCGGCCAATGAAAAAGTGGAGGTGACGCTGCAAACACGACCAAGGCTTTAACGTCTAAAGTACTACATTCACGATGGTTATTTACCGGGGAATAGTTCATTTTTTAATGAGCTTAAACGCGGGTGGAAACGTGTGCTCATGTCTTATGTTTATTTTTTAACGAGATTGAACTATGTGCTAAAACTGCTCGATGCGGGTTTATTTTTTAATGAGCTTGAACCCTGCAGCAACACTGCTCATGGCGGGTTTATTTTTTAATGAGCTTGAATCCTGTGGTAACATTGCTCATGATAAGTTTGCATGCCTCCAGCATAATAACGCAAATCAAGGTGCATGCCCCCCAAGCTTCATTGCATTCAACTTGGCAGCTGGAATGAAGGTTTACCTTTGAGATTTGGAAAGGGGATTTGTTTCATTTTTTAATGAGGTTGACACAGTAAAAGAACTATCCTCATGACTCCTTGTTTCATTTTTTAACGAGGTTGACATGAGATAAGAACCGTCCTCGGCTTCCACCGTATTTATAGTATTTGATAGAAAATAAAAAACTGATGGATGATTAAGGTCATTGGAATAATCTTCGTTGTAATCTGGGAGATGGGAACGATGGTGGTGATCTTCCCATGGTGCCTCTCCTATCATTATTGATTGAATGATTCCTTGGTCTGTAGAATATACATGCGACCAAGGACTTGAAGAGGTGCCATATTCCTTAGACCTATATATCCAAACACTCGATGAGCGTTGATTTGGGTTTGCCCCCAAAGCCAAGAAAATTGATTGCCACAATATTTCTAAAATGGCGATGATCCATGCTGACAAAATGTTTAGGAATCTTCTGAATCCATTAGATATAGAAGATTTCATATACAGGTTTCCACTGTGGCCACTTCCGCCAGATTACTCGGAGGCGGTAGGGAAAAAGTACCCATTAAGGCAGGGTCTTTTAGGAGGCCTACTCCAACATTTTGAAGTGGACGATTGCTTCCATGGATCATTGGAATGCTTCCCGTAACTTGTGAACTGTTGGGGAGAAATGTTTGTTGGTCGACGATTGTAATTCCTCCTTGAAAGGGAAATTCAATCTTCCTAAAGTAGGTTGACACAACTGCGGCCATGGCATATATCCAGGGCCTTCCCAGTAGGATGTTGTAATCGAGGTTTCCGTTGATTATTTCAACATCAATTTCTACTGTTTTGCCCCCTAGTTCAACTTGCAAGTTACTTAAAATCCCGTATGGAGTGTATGATCATCCATCAAATGCTTTAATGTCGTTGACGATCTCGACAAGGGCGGCGAGCCTAAATTTTTCCAGCAACTCATCGACATAATACATGTAGATGCCCCCTCATCAATAATTGTTCGATGAAAAATTTTGTTGAGGGCTTTCACTTGAATAAGGAAAGCTAGTTGAGCTGGTAACTGAGGGTCATATCCTTTATGATCAAAGGCCACAAGATTGGAATCCATTGGGTCAATCCCACGTATTGCTGATAATAAAGCTTGCTCTTGGGAGGGACAATTTTGCAGTACCTCAAGTGTCGACATAGCGAACGGCGATTGGGCCAGGTCCTCTACTATATTATAATTCTGTGATACTTTGGCACGAGGATTAAATGTCTATTTGCGTACTACTCCCTTTGGCGGCTTTATCATTGGTTCAGGAATGATGGGTGGCACAACTTCGGTCAAAGTTGTTGTCGAACTACTAGGTTGTTCATTAGCCTTGTTGTTCGACAGCTGTGGATTCCCGTAATCTTTATTCCTTGTCAGAGCATAATTTTGCTGCTGTGAGATAGACAACATAAGCACTTGGGATTGGGAAGCATTTTTATTAGCAACCAGTTTGGTTCTCGGGTTTGGAAATGGATCAGTGAATACCGCTGAGGTTTTTGAACTCTTAAAGAGTTTCTTAACTTCAGCTATATGTGGACAATCTCTTGTCCAATGATCCTCATCGCATATGTGACACCTCGCAGGGGGTTTCCTTTGCCTAGAAGGGTTTATAGAAGGTTTTTCAGGAGATGACTCATCCTGCTTCTTTTTCCTCCCTTTCTTTTTCTTCTTGCCCCCTGGTTGCTTCAGTTGTTTGCCCTTGTCAGTCGACAGGGCATTTACTTCCGAGGCAAGAATTTCCTCATTTGCATTTTGACTAGAAATCTTACGGGCCTTTTTAGATGTAGCCTTTGTCGATTTCGTGTCTGTTGCACTAATCACACCATCGCCGGCATGAGAGTCATTGTTTGATTTAGGAGGAGGTGGAACGGAAAATTCCGGTCTAGGGGCATCAGGTATTTTATCGTAGAGTGTGCCAGACTGAGTGTAAATCAAGTCCAAATATTGCACATGAGCGATAACTTGCTCTTCAGTGACGACTCCTCCCTTTGCCACATCTTCTGTGATAGAAGGTAATAATGACTTAATAAACCATTCAGCTAGCAGCTGATCAGGAACATATGTTTTTACCATTCTGCGACAACGTCGCCACTCATGAATATGATCAGATATGTGAGTGGATGTTGTCTGTTTGAAATTGGTAAGAAGTTCTGTTCCCGTTTCATACCTTATCGGCAACTGAAAATGGGTTAAAAAGGTTGTGGCTAAGGCACTGAAGTTGTCGAATGAAGCTCTAGGCAATTTGATATACCATTTTGCATTTGGACCAGTTAACGTCCTCTAAAAAAGGCGAAGCCTAATCGAATCATCATTTAGGGTGTTTGATGAACACCATAGATGAAATGTCATCACATGATTCGACGGGTCTTCACCCGGATTTCCATTAAATTTAGGAATATCTGACGGAAGTTTATGCGGAATCGTCGGCCACCAAGGGGCATAAGCAATTGGATCATTCGTCAGCCGGTTTAGATCTGGTAATTCTAGAGTTGCTACAAAGGGCAACTGTTGATTCAGGTTAGGCAAAGCATACCCAGGATAAGATGGAATCGCCTGAGCAGTGGGTCTTTGCATACCAGCATAATGTATTTGATGCTGGCAGCTTTGACAAGGTTGATGGGCATAACCATTATAGTATGGTTGTTGATAACCGCTTTGGAAATGCAGTTGCCCATTACTTACAAAGACTTGTTGCTCAGGTCCTTGATATGATTGCTGGAATGGCAGCTGTTGAGATTGAATGAGCCATGGTTGTTGGACCATTTGCTGTTGCCCAATACTGGATGATTGACCAAGATGAGGAGTCATAGTACTTGTTTGAGCCTGAGTCGCTCTAGATAAGGAGGCACTAACCTGAGGTTGTGATTGAGTCGTCGAGACAAGAGGCTGTTGTATTGAAACCTGAGAAACTTGGGGTTGACATACAAAAGGTAGCGCTTTTACTTGTGACACAGTCACCATAGCAGGTATAGTGGGAATATTTGACACAGGGTGGACTGGTTGCATTGAATATACAACCCTTGGTTGTTGAGGCAGTATTGGTACCCAACCGCTGGATTTAATTCCAGTCTGACCTGAACTTTGTTGTAAACTCCCATATGGTTGTTCTCCAGGAGGGAACAATGAAAAGGCATATTGCCCTCCATATGGTGGAAATCTAGTACTTAAAGGGTAGATTGGCCTTTGAAGACACATTGGATCAATTTGTTGAGTTTCAACATAAGAAATACCAGATGATAATCCGGATGAAGAAATAGGAACAGACCATGTCGTCGAAACAGTCCCTGATTTGACTCCGGCTTGTTGTTGATAACTTGCCGGTACAGATGGTACACTAGCGAACATTGTTGGAGTAGCAGTAGGAGGTTCTGCTGCTGCTGTGTCAGATGACACAGTCCTAGATGTCGACGGTTGTTCAAACATATCTAGTCTATCCAAAAGATTTCTTAGCGATTCTACAAGAACTTTGCGATGAAGGGAGACTAACTTCTAAGACCAACGTAGGAAAGGTGATGATAATTCCGTTTAAAATAAATTTTAGACGCTTTGACAGAACTTGTTTTTTCAATTTTAAAGAGTCGAGAAAAAACAAAAGATGACTCTAGTCGCCTTCGAATTTTAATGAGCCTGAAGTGACAAGTGCTCAGATGGACCTTTTCCGTTAAGGAGTCTGAAAAGGAACGAAAGGGACTACTCTGGAGATCTAGGTAGAGGGAGTACCAAACCAATCGCAAAACTGCAGAATACTTTTTATGGTACGGCAGTCAATCTTCCCGAATGCTGTGTTCAGTGCATTGCGATCGATAAGGCGGCAGACATAGCTTCCTAAGGATAAAGGATTTAAGCCTATAGGGGTCTCCCAAAATATACTCGACGGTACGTGGGAGCACAAGTCCGTACTGGCACTTATCGTCTCAAAGTGGAGGAATCACCCAACCATCAGTGAGGACAACAGTTACCAGGCTTTACGACGCCGGAATACGTCTCTAGCCTAGACCTCTAAATGTTGTGCGTTAAGTTCCAAAGCGTTGTTAGATTCATTGAATTTATTTTAAGTTGATCTTGCTTATGAAGTTTTCCTTTTGGGTTCACCACGAGATGTAGATGTAATTCCTAAAATGCAATCTAAAGATGATAAACAAACTTTTATCTCTTTTGTGCAATGAAAATCCTAGCTACTAGAGGAAAAGAAAGACACAATATTTTCACAAAGAGCAAAGAGCACACTGTAAATGCACTTTCCTAAATCAAGCCAAATAGAATGTCTATATGCAAATGCACATGCATGTATTTGTTTTCGAATTTCTTAGTATTGATGCTAAAAACAAAGTTGATGTACAAATCTGAATTTCTTTTCAAGCGACAAATATAAACAAGCTCTTTTTCGAAATCAAAAACAAAGATGATTACAACACCTTGCGATTTTGAAATGAACACTTATTCTTGACACTAGAAAATCACAAATTCAGACCAAAGGCAATAGTAATAGTATAATCGACCAGCAACAGAAATCAAACTTTCTCCTATGATCGAAATCGACACTTGCGACAGATCCAAATCAAAGGACGACAGTACGACTATTCTATTTTTGCAATGGAAAGCTGTAAACGACTCAACAAACACACAAAAAAATCTACAGTTCTTTTGTACAAAGGAGGCGGAATAACAGTAAGGAAAAGGGGTTTTAAACAGACATATACTGATCACAGGCAGCAAAATTCAGAGATAGAACTGGAAAGAATGAAGCAAAAGAACCACAGCTGCACAGGGCTAGTCTGATCAGCACACCTGTAACACAGAGAATCTGAAATGCAGCGCAGGTTGCCCTTTCGGGAAGTGTGATGAAATTTAGGATCTCTTAACAGTACCTGCACTGGGCCAGAAACGAGAATCTGTCCGGGTTCCGGGTCACAATTTGCAGTTCAGTCTTTGGTTTTTGGCCGAGTAAAAGCAATCAGTAACGCACAATCAGGGGTAGATCTAAGGAGGGTCTAAGAGCTATCACAAGGGCAATCAGATAGTTTGTGAATCAGTTGTTTAAATCATAAACAGATCTAGTGAATGGATTGAAGTAGCAGTTGTCTACTTTGCATTTGTTATGGAAAATGCAGTTCGAAAGCTACTTATAAGTTTATGAAACAAACAACAAAGAATGATACACAAACAAACTAATTAGACATTCCCCAGCAGAGTTGCCATTTTGTTACAGGGAAAAGTGTCTATTTAGAACTTCTCTATCCCACTAAGGTGTGACAGTTGCCTTAGAAACAAACAGAGAAAAACTACTTTTGTATTTCCTTTATGAACTATAGATAGAGAGGAATAGAAAGAACCAACCTGTGTCTTGCGCTAATCCTTTGATCCAATCCCTCTCTTCTTTGACAGTCTCCAGCTACCTGCTCCCTTACTTGCCCAGCTTCACCAAGTACCTGTAAGATCACAGAAGAAGAACACTATACAAAGACATGGATCTATATTCATAAACAACTTAGGATCAGATTTAAGTTAACCATACAAACGTGACAAGCATCAATGATACAAAAGCATGGAGGAAAAACTCAAATAGCTTTTATTGATAAACAAGAAAAGATCCAGGCGGAGTTACAGCCGATGGTTCCTGACCCAGCATCAACCTCCCAGCAAAGAAGCCCCTCTTCACCTCCAACAAAGCATAGATCACCCAATACTCTGATGTTTGTCTCAAAACCAACAACAATTCCTTACAATATGCAAAATTCCAGCCTCCAACCTCTGGATGTCTGGGATGAGAGATCTATATATAGATATTTGCAGAGGTGTGAGTCAGCTCTGGGTTTTTGATTAGTGTCTTCTCTCTGATAGTTCTTGATGCCACTTGGAGATCTCATTGATCTCTTACTCATCCTTGGGCGATTTTAAGAGGCAAGTGTCCCAGGAGAAGTTTATGGAAGATTCCATGATCATCCACCTCGCAAACTGTCTCCGCCACTTGTCTTTTCCCATCCATTGCACCCCACAGAAGGGATTTTTGAAATGCAACGCACTTCCCGTGTGTACAAGGTGCGATGCATCGCACCCTGGCCATGGAGCAAGTGCATTGATCCAGTTTTGACCAATTCTGAGTAGTTTTTCATGGAGAACTTCTAGGAGAAGCTGTAATCAGTTGACCTTGTTCCTTTAGGAGTTAGAACAACACTTTTAGGGACTTAGGAGCCCTTGGTTTATGGACATTTCATGATCGAGGTTGTAGGGCACAAAAATGTCTATAACACCAAGGGTTCCAAGTTGGTCATGCCCTTCAAGAAATTCCCTTGAAGTTCAAAGGGTTCCACACCACTTGCCCTTCAAGCATCCGGTGGCTACGAGGGGAAAGTATAGGTGCAACAAAAAAGACCACTATCATGTCTTATGTTTCCTGTTATAGTGAGACTAATGGTTTCGAGGATCAAGGAATCCGCCTTGATGCGTGTCCCTAGTAAAATCCTCATTAGCAACCCAAATTTGGGACCTTCCCCCATGACATTGTGATCATGAAGGCGAAGGTGTTTCAACCTTTCCAACCCAAGTCATGGTGGGAGTGCTAGTGGGTGAGATCAAGGAAACCGTATAGAAATTCCCACTGTAGATCAACAGATTATGCAATACACTAAAGCAAAATACAAGATCTACTTCTACAATCAAACTTGCAGAAGCTTAATCGATTTTGAGCAAGATCAAATAGAACACATATAACTGAGAATGAGAAAGCAATCACACATGAACACATATGAATACTCTGGGGAAAGCCTCAGCTAAAAACCTTGATCTCTGCATTAACATACAAATGGAAATATGTCTGAATTACACAAGGCTTTAGCTCACAAGCTATCCAACTCTCAGTACAATCCCTCTGCTGCTCATAGACAGTTAAAGGCTTCTCACATTCCTTCTCCTCTGCCGTCCAAGCCTCCTATTTCCTTGTGCAGTTTCTCTTGGAGTCCAATGCTACCAACTATGTGAATTGGCCTCATCACACACTCATCAAACTCAAAAGTAACTTCGCAATCCTGAAGGAGATAATTCCTTCTACATGGATGAGTTTCCTTTATAGGAAAATTCCTCCAACTGATAGTACACTGTCGCTTCCTCTGGTCTCAATTGGGTCTCTGACTGAACTGACATGCATGAGTTATTTATGAGACAATATTCAGTTATCAGAAATACTCTAGTTACATGCATGCATGCATTAACTAACTGAACTCACAATTAGTTCCACAAACTATTGGAACTAATCTAACTGGACATAACTCAGATAACTGAGCTTACTAATTACAACTCAAAGTACAACTCATCCTGATCTCCTTCAATCAAGGGATAACTTCCTCAATCAATGGAGAATCTATTGCATGTCCTCACATAGACTTCATGATTGATTTTCTAAAACTAATTAACTCAAGATGAATTAATTAATTATTTTTACAAACAGTTGTTAAGATGAAATTCAAATTTTACTTCACTATTTTAGTTCAGAGACTAACTAAAAGTGGAACCTATCCTGAAATACTATTTATATCAATGCTATTTTTAGCATTTCCATTTTTCATTCCTTGTTGCTATGTCCAACACTGGTACCTGAAATGATATTTATAGCAATGCTATTTTTAGCATTTCTTGTTGCTATTTCCAACACTTCCTCTAAAAAATAAAGGAATTCAACTCGAACCTAATCCTGAACCTTTGGAATGTTCTGCATGCAATACTTCTCCCAAGTGTTGTTGCTCCAACAACTCTAGAAACAAAAAAATCTCCCAACTGAACTCCTCGTTGGGCTAGAAACACCCTCTGATGCTGAAGCTCCCTCTACCACTGACAAGTGATACCCCTATGACCTTTGAGCTGATGCAACACTCCATGAATCTCGCACCATTGCACGCCTCTCTGTGCCATCCTACACTAGTGCAACACTCTTGTGCCTATTGCATTGTTGCAACCTGCTAGCTCTGCATTGTCTTGGGATTCCTGCACTGTACTCTCTCTGCCGCTCCATTTGCATCTGCCTCAACCCACTTAGCCAATCCTGCTACTCCTCGTCGAGGCTCCTGTAGCAAGGTCTAATCAATGAGGTTGGGTACCTCAATGATCATGCCCCTATTCTAGCCTTCTTAGGATTGTCACTCCACATCGCCCCACCTCCAACCTGGAGGTATGGATGAATGCGATCCCTCTGCCCACTTGGCTCGAAATTCCCCCCTAATGGAGGTCTCTACATGAGTGGATGCCTCCACTCGGTCTCCTTTCGGCTTCTCTAGTTGTGGCTGCTCCGCAACCTCTTGAAGCTACTTCACCAATTGTGGCTCCTCCACAATTTTCTAAGACTTCTTTTGGCATTGCATGTTGAGAGGTAATGTACTCTCCCTCTCAACCACCAAGTCTCCAACAATTGCCTTGCTCCTCAAGGCTTTGCATGCATCTTGAACCTCAAGAGCATACAGGTTTTTGACTCGTGAACCGATCTGCTTCACCTATCTCGTGGTGATGTGTCTAAGTAAAACCTTTCCCTTACTGAAGACTACATCATAGCCTTTGTCTTCTAGCATTGCGATAGATACCAAGTTTTTCCTCAGTCCTGGCACATACTTCACATCTGTCAAGGTAATGCAAGCTCCATGCTCCCTATGAAAAACAACTGTGCCTACTCCTGAGACACTATACTTTTCATCATTACCCATCTCTATGAGTATCTAGAGATCTTTCTCCTCCAAGGTACTAAATAAACTCTTATCGTCGGTCATGTGGAATGAAGCTCCACTATCAGGAAACCAACCACATCCCACCATGGATGAAACCATGCATGCGATGAGGGTGAAATCCAAATGGAACTGTGAGGCCAATGCCTCACCTTTTGATCCTTCCTTGGATCCCTTCTTGGATTTCTTCAGTGGGAAATTTGTTGGATAATGGCCCACCTCATGACAATAAAAGTGTTGCACTTTTGATTTGTCAAAATTCTTCCCACCATGGGAAGAACTTGATTTGGGATGAGAATCCTTCTCCTTCCCTTTCTTTGCCTTACTTGATAAGGCGCAATTTTCTTCATCCTCCTTGGATGAAGAACCATCTTTGGTGATTCTTCTTATCTCCTCCTACAATAGATCCGACCAAAGTTGTTCCTAATCTGGCAGTTTATCTCTTCCATTTACTGAGTCTTAGTAGCTATGCCATCTCTTAGGAAGACTGAGGAGGGCCAGACTCACCATGTCATCATCGACTGTCATGATCCCTACACTTCTAAGCTCATCCCTGTAGGTGGTGAGCTTGTTCAGATATGTAGAGATCGTGTCACCCTTTTCACACTTGATTTTTTGAATCTTGTCTTTCAGCGCCAAATTCTTCTGATCACTGCTGTTTTGATATAGATCCTTTAATGTTTTCCACATTGAAAACAATGTCTTCTTCCCATGGAGGATCGAGACAATGTGGTCTCAAACTCCCTCCAGGGGGATTCTCCTCGCTCTAGCCACACATTTCTCCCATTTCGCCAATTCTGTAGCATTAGCTGTTGCTGGCTTGGGGACTTCTTGATCAATGAATTCCTTCAAACCGTTGTCCTCTAATACTACTTCGATGTGATCCTTCCAAGCTATATAATTCGAGTTACCATTAAGGGCATACTCGAGTCTTAAACCGTTGAACGCCATTGGTGAAATTTGAGATGTGATAAGAATTTGAATTCTATAATCAAGAACTTCAACCTTCAAACTTCTCCCTTCTTTGTATAATGTTCTTCGCTTTCATCATCTTTGCTCTGATACCATGTAGAAATTCCCACTGTATATCAACAGATTATGCAATATACTAAAGCAAAATACAAGGTCTACCTGTACAATCAAACTTGCAGAAGCTTAATCAATTTTGAGCAAGATCAAATAGAACACATGTAACTGAGAATGAGAAAGCAATCAAACATGAACACAGAAGAATACTCTGGGGAAAGCCTCAGCTAAAAACCATGATCTCTGTATTATCAGACAAGTGGAAATATGTCCAGATTACACAAAGCTTTAGCTCACAAGCTATCCAATTCTCAGTACAATCCCTCTGCTGCTCATAGATAGTCAAAGGCTTCTCACAAACCTTCTCCTCTGCAGACTACCCTCCAACCCTCCTATTTTCTGGTGCAGTTTCTCTTGGGGTCTAATGCTGCCACCTGTGTGAATTTCCCTCTTCACACACTCATCAAACTCAAAAGTAATTGCGCAATCCTAAAGGAGATAATTCCTTTTGCATGGATGAGTTTCATATATAGGAAAATTCCTCCAACTGATAGTACACTATCCCTTCCTCTGATCTCAACTGGGTCTTTGACTGAACTGACATGCATGAGTTATTTATGAGAGAATATTCAGTTATCAGAAGTACACTAGTTACATGCATGCATGCACTAAATAACTGAACTCATAATCAGTTCCACAAACTGTTGGAACTAATCTAACTGGACTTAACTCAGATAACTGAGCTAACTAATTACAACTCAAAGTACAACTCATCCTGATCCCCTTTAATCAAGGGATAACTTCCTCAATCAATGGAGAAACTGTTGCATGTCTTCACATAGACTTCATGTTTGATTTTCTACAACTAATTAACTCAAGACGGATTAATTAATTATTTTACAAATAGCTGCTAAGATCAAATTCGAATTTTGCTTCTCAATTTTAGTTCAGGGACTAACTAAAATTGGAATCTATCTTGAAATACTATTTATAGCAATGCTATTTTTAGCATTTCCATTTTTTCATTCCTTGCTGCTATGTCCAACACTAGTACCTGAAATGCTATTTATAGCAATGCTATTTTTAGCATTTCTTGTTGCTATTTCCAACACAGTGTCCCACCCATTCCACGTAGTTCCATCCAAATTGTACAACCCCATCACCCATATGTGAGTCATTCGACCAAGAAACTAATCAGTGCCTGCAACCACTAACATATCAAAAGACTATATCTATATCTATCTATATATATATATCTATATATATATATATATATATATATATATATATATATATATATATATAGAGAGAGAGAGAGAGAGAGAGAGAGAGAGAGAGAGAGAGAGAGAGAGAGATTAGGTTTCAAAATTGAGTTAGAATTTCAAAGACAAAATATTAATTTTCATCAAACTAGGTGTTGTCAACTCATCATATGCGAGTGCCTTTGGTGGTTTCTTGTCATACTCAAAAATCATCAGTAACAAAGTTTCTCAGCATTAGTAATTGTTATAATAACATCATCAACATCACCTAGTCATTCACATCATTGTTCATTGTGAACCAGAACTAATGTAAGTAGCTAACATAGGGGACACATCCATCATGGCTATCATCATCATAACATCAATGGAAACATACATATCCATCAAAGCTATCATCATCATAACATCAATATAAAACATACCTATCCATGAAAGCTATCATCATCATGATATAAATAGAATGCATACATATCCTTTACTAATATCATCTTCATAATTTCAATAGAGAACAAACATAACCATTTATGCTACAATCATCATAATATCATTAGAGAACATGCATAACCATTAATGCTACAATCATCATAATACCAATAGAGAACATACATCATTATTGCTATCATCATCATAATATCAATGGAGAACATACATAAACATCACAACCACTAATAATAAAGTCATGTATCTGGATCCTCAACCTAAAGTACTTAAAGAATAAAGTGCGGGCCTTAGGGATAAATAAATGTTAATGTCATATCACTTTCAGTCAACTAGAGTGGGGCACTACAATTGTGAGGTCAAAGCTGAATGGAATTAGGTTTATGGAGGGTCACCCACAGGTCAAACAAATGCTGCAGCAAACTCGATGGTTTAAATTTGTGGAGAAATTTGACGACCGTGAAAAGGAGGTAACAAAATATTTTGCTAGGGTGTATGACGACATTGAAGTAGAAATTAGGGACATAAAGCTAGTATTGACAAAATAATTCATAACAGAAGCCACAAAATTGCCAAGAATTGGAGAAAGCTGGTTTAAGAACATAAGAATTGAAGAAAGAGAATGGAGGGTTTTTCTCAAAAATCTAGGTATGGAAATTTCTGAATCTAAAAATGGAATTCTAGTTATGGATTTGAAAAATAAATGGAGAAACTTGTTGTTCATCATCCAAAAGTTTATAACTTGTGAAGGAAGATTTGGCAATATGTTCTTTTATCATGCAATATTAATGATGAATTTTCTAGATGGAAATGAAATTAACCTAACATATTTTCTGCTTCAAAGTTTAAGAAAAATGGCTAAAAGCATTCAAAGGAAAATTCATTCTATAGATTTATATCACCATGGTTTAGTAAAAATATTGATTAAAGTGCACCTAAGAAACATTGGAGACAATTGAGAAGATTTCCTAGTTAGGAATAATTTCAAGGAAGCAAAAATAGAAGAGCTTAGTGATAAAACAAAGAAAAGTAGAAGGAAGCTCACCATAAAAGAGAACTCACAAGAACAACACTCAGAAGATGAAACTCCTCTTGTAGATATGCTAGTAAATCTTAAGAAGAAAAATGTTGGAAGAACAAAAGCCAACACTCAAGAAGAAAATTCATCTAAAGAGAAAACAAAGCAGAGAAAGGTTAAGGAGCAGTCCCTTACTACTAAGCCATCATCTTCTGTAAGGAGGAGTGCAAGGCTCAATAAAGAAATGCATGAAAAACCTCGACAATCCCCATAACTTGTTGATTTAGAAATGTAAACTACAGTTCCAGCACCTACAGTTCCATCATCGATTCCATCACCTACAGTTCCATCACCAATTCCTAATGCAATAAGGAAAACTCCAAAGATTGATCCAGTACAACAGGAAATTTATGACTATATAGAGTCCTTGGAAAGGAAAGCTACAGGAAAAGTTATTGCATCATCTTCAACTCAAGGTGAAAATGAAGCACTCAATTCAAATATTTCAAGGGACCTTCAGGTTGAAGAAACCCTCAAACAAGAAATTTATGAGTTAGAAGTATTGAATAGACATTTAAAATAGGAAAATGAAGCAGTGAAGGCACATAATGAAATCCACAGAACCCATAATGAAAATATACTATTACACCTTGGTATGTGGCACAAGAAAAAAAAGAAATTGACGGCTCAGAACAAATTGATGGCTCAGAACAAGTATATAATCATCATATATTTCATTGTGTCATTTGTCTTAATATCTACCTAAGGTGTATAAATTCCCACTATAGATCACCTGATAATGTAATATACTAAAGCAAAATACTAGATCTACTTATAGAATCAAACTTTGTGGAAGCTTAATCAATTTGAGCTAGATCAATCGGAACACATATAACAGAGAAGAAGAAATCATACACATGAAACACAGAAGAATACTCTGGGGAAAGCCTCGGCTAAAAACCTCGATCTCTGTATTATCATACAAGTGGAAAGATGTCTCGATTACACAAAGCTTTAGCTCACAAGATATCCATCTCTCAGTACAATCCCTCTGCTACTCATAGACAGTTAAAGGCTTCTCACAAACCTTCTCCTCTGCCCTCCAAGCCTCCTATTTCCATGCACAGTTTCTGCTAGGTCCTCAAGTTGTCACTTATGTGTAATAATCCCTCACACACTACTCTAACCTCTGAAATAACTGCACAAACCTAAAGGAGATAAATCCTTCTGCATAGATGAGTTTTCTTTATAGGAAAAATCCATCCAACTGATAGTACATTGTCCCTCCTCTGATCTCAACTGGGTCTTTCTCTGAACTGACATGCATGAGTTATTTATGAGAGAATATTTAGTTATCTGGAGAGCAGCAGTTACATGCATGCAAGCATTAACTAACTGAACTCGCAATTAATTCAACAAACTGTTTGAACTAATCTAACTGGACTTGACTCAGTTAACTCAGCCAACTAATTACAACTCATAATTACAACTCATCTTTATCCTTTAACTAATGGATAAATCCCTTAATCAAAGGAATAACTGTTGCATGTCCTCACATAGACTTCAAGTTTATTTTTCCTTAACTCGTTAACTCAAGATGAATTAATTAATTAATTTACAAACAACTGCTAAGATCAAATTCGAATTTTACTTCACTATTTTAGTTCAGGGACTAACTAAAATAAGAAGGTATCCCGAAATTCTATTTATAGAATGATATTTTTAGCACTTTCATTTTGTCATCCATTGTTGCTAAGATCAACACTGGCTGAACTACTATTTATAGCAGTGCTATTTTTAGCAATTCTATTTTTAGCATTTCTTGTTGCTATTTTCAACACTCCCTTTCAACAAGAAAGGGATTATCAGTAACCCCAATCCTGTCTCTGTGGAACATTATGCATGCAACACTTCTTCCAAGTGTGGACGCTCCAACAACTCTAGAAACAAAAAAAAACTCCCAACTGACCTCTCTGTTGGGCTAGAAACATACTCTGATGTTGAAGCTCCCTCTGTCGCTGAAAAGTGCTCCGTCTCTGACCTCTGAGCTACTGAAACATCTCCATGCATCTCACACCATTGCACACCCCTCTGTGCCATCCTTCATTGGTGCAACACTCCCGTGCCTCTCACATTGCTGCAGCCTACTAGCTCTACATAGTCTTGGGACTCCTGCACTGTAGTTCTCTCTGTCGTTCCATTTGCATCTATCTCTATCCACTCAGCGAGTCCTGCTACTCCTCATCGGGACTCCCATAGCAAATTCGAATCAAACAGGTTGGGTACCTCAAGGATCCTACCCCTATTCTGGCCTTCTTGGGACTGTCACTCCACATTGCCCCACATCTGACCTAGAGGTATGGATTCATGTGATCCCTCTGCCCACTTGGCTCAAAATTTTCCCTTATTGGAGGTCTCTGCATGATTGGATGCCTCCACTTAGTCTCCTCTCGACTTCCCCAGTTGTGGCTGCTCCACAACCTCTTGAAGCTGCTTCACCAATTGTGGCTCCTCCACAATTGTCTGAGACTTCTTCTGGTGGTGCATGTTGAGAGGTAA
This sequence comes from Pinus tabuliformis, assembly GCA_031772625.1. NCBI lineage: Eukaryota > Viridiplantae > Streptophyta > Pinopsida > Pinales > Pinaceae > Pinus > Pinus tabuliformis. Next base: position 415,267,312 of record CM062819.1, on the reverse strand, counting down.
TGTACTCTCCCTCTCAACCACCAAGTCTCCAACAGTTTCCTTGCTCCTCAAGGCTTTGCATGCATCTTGAACCTCAAGAGCATAAGGTTCTTGACTCATGAACCAATCTTCTTCACCTATCTCGTGATGATGTGTCTAAGGAAAACCTTTCCCTTACTGAAGACTACATCATAACCTCTGTCTTCTAGCATTACGATCGATACCAAGTTTTTCTTTAGTCTTGGTACATACTTGACATCGGTCAAGGTAACGCGAGCTCCATTCTCCCTCTGAAAAACAATTGTGCCTATACTTGAGACACTATACTTTTCATCATTATCCATTGCGATCCGCATCTGGAGATCCTTCTCCTCTAAGGTACTGAACAGACTCTTGTCACTAGTCATGTGGAAAGAAGCTCCACTATCAAGAAACCAACCACTTCCCACCATGGATGAAACCATGCATCCAAAAAGTGTGAAATCCAACTCAAACTATGAGGCCAATGCCTCACCTTCAGACATAGAAAATTTTAGGGGCGAATGTTCACCCTTTGGCGAAATTAAGGGGTTTTAAATTTTTAGTGGGCGAATATTTTGTATCATAGTACATTTTTACAAATCACCTCAAATAGCCCACCTTATTTTAAGGGAGAGGGTAAAAAAGGTAAATTTAGCCCTTGAAATTAGGAGTTACAACCTTCCATTCACCCATTTTCAAGAATAGGTTTTATTTAAGTGAAACCTAGGGCCAAATACCATATTTATAAAAGAGGTATGGTAAATTAATAAAAATATAAATAAATGAAACATATGGTAAATAAATAAAACATTTTTATATTTACTCCATAAGTCACCTTATATACATGCAAGGGTGTAAACAAATAAAAATATAAGTAAAGTGGAGGTATGGTAAATAAATAAAACGTCTTTTTATACTTACTCAAAAGGTATGGTAAATAAATAAAAATACAAATAAACTAGACGTATGGTAAATAAATAAAATCTCTTTTTATATTTAGTCCATAACCCTCGTTCTATTTATGATGGCTCAAGAAAGAGGTTTTATTTAAGTGAATCCTATGGGCCAAATACCATATTTGTAAAAGAGGTATGGTAAATTAATAAAAAATATAAATAAACGAGAGGTATGGTAAACAAATAAAACATTTTTTTATATTTACTCCATAAGTCACCTTATATTTACAAACACTCAAAAAATGCCTTATATTTAGGTGAAACCTATGGGAAAAATAATATGGGACAAATACCATGGACTAGATTGTTATTAATACCATGCAAAAAAACATTATTAACCCTAATATTAGTATTAATAAAAATAAAAATGGCACATGGTGTTGACCCATGGTATTCACCAAAATGGCACATGGTATTCACCTGGAATGTAGCCTATTTAAATGGGGGAATTAAACCAGCATAGATCCATCTTTACTCTGGATCTACTAACCCCCGAGAGGTATCAAACGCCAAAAAATTATATATACATATTATATTATTGATAAAATCGCCTTCCATTTTTCCTATATACCATGGAGATTCGCCCATTTATTATACATATAAATTTGGGGGGGTTCTTAAAATTTCCCCTGCCTTCAAATCCTTCCTTGGATCCCATCTTGTATTTCTTCAGTGGACAATTTGTAGCAAAATAGCCCACCTCATGACAACAAAAGCATCACACTTTCAATTTGTCAAACTTCTTCCCACCATGGGAAGAACTTGATTTGGGATGAGAATCCTTCTCCTTCCCTTTCTTCACCTTACTCGCCAAGGCGCAATTTTCTTCATCCTCCTTGGATGAAGAACCATCTCTGGTGCTTCTTCCTATCTCCTCCTGCATCAGATCCAACCAAAGTCATTCCCAATTTGGTAGTTTCTCTCTTCCATTTATTGAGTCTTGGTAGCTGTGCCAGCTCTTAGGAAGACTGAGGAGAGCAAGACTCACCATGTCATCATCGGCTGTCATGATCCCTACACTTCTAAGCTCATCCCTGCAGGTGGTGAGCTTGTTCAGATATGTAGAGATCATGTCGTCCTTTTCACACTAGATTTTCTGAAGCTTGTCTTTCAGCGCCAACTTCCTCTGATCACTGCTGTTCTGATATAGATATTTCAATGTTTTCCACATTGAAAACAATGTCTCCTTCCCATGGAGACTTGAGACTATATGATCTCAAACTCCCTCCAGAAGGATTATCGTCGCTTTAGCTACACATTTCTTCCATTCCGCCAATTCTGTAGCATTAGCTGCTGCCGGCTTGGGGACTTCTTGATCAATGAAGTCCTTTAGACTGTTGTCCTCTAATACTACTTCCATGTGATCCTTCCAGGCTATATAATTCGAGCTTCCATCAAGGGCATACTTGAGTCTTAAACCTTTGAACGCCATTGGTGAAATTGAAATGTGATAAGAACTCGATTTCTATATTCAGGAACCTCAAAATTCAAACTTCTCCCTTCTTGTATACTATTCTTCGCTTTGATCAACTTTTCTCTGATACCATGTAGAAATTCCCACTGTAGATCACCTTATAATGAAATATACTAAAGAAAAATACTAGATCTACTTGTTATAGACATTTTTGTGCCTTACAGCTATAAGCATGAAATGTCCATAATTCAAGGGATCCAAAGTCCCTAAAGATGTTGTTACAGCTCCTAAAGGAACAAGGTCAACCAATGACAGCTTCTCCCAGAAGTTCTCCACCAAAAACCACTAAGAAACAGTCAATTCAGGATCAATTCAGAGGCTCCACTAGCTGCCTGCGTTGAACTGCAGGGACTACACTGGCTAGGTGCGCTGCAACGCAGGTGGAAGCACTACCAGGGTGCGCTGAGCGAGAAATGACAAATGGCAAGCTCATTCAACGAGGTGGAAAGACCCTGGAAGCTTCCAGAATCTTCTCCAATGACACTTGCCTAAATGAATTCGACTAGTGATGAGTAAGAGGTTCTCAACCTCCAAGTGGAAGCAAGAACTAACAGAGAGAAGCCACAAGTCAAAACATAAGCTGACTCATCCTCTCTGCTTACATCTATATATGGATCTCTCACCCAGAGGTTCAGGAGGCTGGAATTTTGTACTTTGCAGAGAATTGTTGTTGGTTTGAGATTGAGATTAGTACATTGGGTGATTTATGCTTTGTTGGAGGAGAGGAAGGGATTCCTTTGCTGGGAGGTAGATGCTGGATCAGAACTCACTTGGTTGTATCTCCTCTTGGACTTTATTATCACATCAATAAACTATTTGAGTTTCTCCTACATGCTGTGTACCAATGATGTTTTGTTATGCTTACATGTTTAGCTTAATCTGATCTTGAGCTTTTTATGAATGTATATCTGTATCTTCGTGTAGTTTCTCTCTCTTGTGATCTTGCAGGAATTCGGTGAAGCTGGGCCGGTGAAGGAGCAGGAAGCTGGGAGCTACTGAAGAGAGGAGTGATTTGGATCGACAAACTAGTGGAAGACACAGGTTAGTTAGATCCTTCTTCCTCATTTACATTTCATAAAGAAGAATACTCAATTAGTTTACTTCGATTGTTGCTAAGGCACTATCACACCTTAGAGTGGGATAGGGGCATTCTGAATTGGATACTTTTCCCAACAAAAAATTGGTGACTCCACTGGGGAGAGTATCTTGTTAGTTTATTTGTGTTTCTATTGTTGTTCTTCTCATAAACTCAGGAGTGCCGAATCGAAATGCATTTGCCATTTTCAAATGCAAAGTAGAGATCTGCCACTCTAGTCCACTCACTGGGCCTGTTTTTGTGATCTGAACAAACTGATCCACAAGTACTCTAACAGCCCTTTGTGATAGATCTTAGTACTCCTTTAAATCATCCTCCTAATTGTACCTAATTGATAGCTTTGATCCGGCCAAAAACTGTAGATTAAACTGCAAACCGTGACCCAAAACCCAGAAACAACTCTCGTTTCTGCTTCAGCGCAGACTCTGTGAAGAGGTTCTGCATTTCAACGCAGGTCCCGTGAAGGATACCTGCGCTGAAGTTCAGTTTCTCTGTGCTGAGGGTGCGCTGATCAGCCTTTGCCTTGTGCAACTGTGGTTCCCTGCTTCCTTTTGCTTAGTTTTATCTCTGTCTTTTGTAGCCTGTTATCAGTCAGTGTACCTATCTAAAACCCCTTTTCTTTGCCTCAATTCCACCTCAGTTGTATAAAGAAACTGTATTTGTTCTTTGTGTATTTGTTACATCATTTTCAGTTTCCCATTACAAAAGTAAACTAGTCATACTGTCGCCCTTAGATCTAGACCTGTTGTAAGTGTCGTTTTGATCTTGGGAGTGAGTTTGTTTGCTGTTCGCAGTTGATTGAGCTTTTACTTTTGTCGTTTGGTTTGAATTTATGCATTTCTAGTGTCGAAACAAGTAAATCATAAAGTGTCATAATCGTCTTTTTGATTTCGAAAAAGGAACTTGTTTATGTTTTCACTTGAAATCGAATTCAAATTTGTACAACAGCTTTCTTTTTAGGCATCAATATTAAGAAAGCGAAAACAAATACATGCATATGTGCATTTGCATTTTGATAGTTTGCATGCTTTGATTTAGGAAAAGTGCATTTACAGTGTGCTCTATGCTCTTTGAGAAAAGATTGTGTCTTTCTTTTCCCCTTGTAGCTAGGATTTTCATTGTTGAAAAGATATAAAAGCTTGCTTATCATCTTTAGACTGCATTTAGGAATTGTATCATACATCTCGTGGTGATCCAAAAAGGCAAACTTCTAAGAAAGATCAACCTAAAATAAATTGAATGAACTTAACAATTCTTTGTAACTTAACGCACAACATAGAGGTCTAGGCTAGAGACGTGTTCCGACGTCGTAAAACTTGGTGACTGTCGATCTCGCTGATGGTTGGGTGATTCCTCCTGAGAGACGATAGTGCCAGTATGGATTGTGCTCCCACGTACCGTCGAGTATATATTAGGAGACCCCTATAGGAATAAAGCCTTTATCCTTAGGAAGCCGTGTCGGCCGCCCTACTGATCGCAATGCACTGAACACAACATTCGGGAAGATTGACCACCCATACCTTAAAAAGTATTCTGCGGTTTTGTGAAAAGTTTGGCACACCCTCTACCTAGAACTCCAGAGCAGTTCCTTTTGGCCTTTTTCAGACTCTATAACGGAAAAAGTCCATCTGAGCATTTGTCACTTCGGGCTCGTTAAAACATCGAAGGCGACTAGAGTCATCTTTAGCTTTTTCTCGACTCTTTAAAATTGAAAAAGCAAGTTGTGTCTAAAGCGTTGTTAAAATTTATTTTAAACGGAACAATCACCCCTTTTTCCCGCATTGATCTTTAGGTTGAGAAAATGGAACCCACCAACCAAGGAATTCCCCTTGGTGGAAATCCTAGTCCCTTCTCCTCTTGGGGAGATGTTGGTGCTCCCCATATGGCCACATTGTCGCTTCCAGGACTGACAATTGGCTTTCCGGTTTGGCTCTTCTCAACCAATGTTGTTCAGAACACCACTATTCCTGAACAGTCGAATCAACAGTTAGACCAGTCCAGAATTGCCCACCAACCTTCTACTTCCTCTAATTCTTCCTCTCCTCCTTCCTCTTCGCTTGATGGAACTGGTAAAACAAAAAACCAAGTTCCTAAGGAGAAGAAGGAAAAGAAGAAGAAAGAGAAGAAGAAGAAGGGGCCAAAAGCGACTGGGGGCAAACAAGTGTCGTCTGACAAAAATCCACACACAGCACTGACTAGGCCTAAATCGCCATGTGTCATATGCAAGGGAGACCACTTCCACATAGATTGTCCCTGCATCCCTCAGATACTAAGGGACTGGTCTCCCCGTTTGCACAATCCGGTGGCATCAACCTCTGATAGCCATGTTGAATGCATACCGTCAACTAGCGAGAGTGAAGTCCTTGGACAAAAAGGGAGAGCTAAATCCCCCTGTAGACTGTGTGAAGGCAATCATGCCATCCACTGTTGTCCCTTCTTAGACGAAGCGAAAAGAGTTTTGGATGATCGTCCGGTTTCACCGTTACGACTTCCTCCTGGATATAAAAAACTCTTGCCGAGTCCTTTGTTAGTTGAAAATTCAGCTGGCCCGCTCAAGTGGTCAGCTGAAGCGCCGGTCATTGAAGATGAACCAGCTGAATCCATACCCGATGAAAGTCAAAAGGTCGAGGCGGCAGTCGACCCGGTCTTGCCTTCAGAGGATTTATCTTCGAATGACATAGTCACTAAAGAGGATAAAGATGACACCATCCAAATTCTCTTCATCAACACAGACTCCGACGAGCACGGGGACAATTCCCTCATTCCTTTATCGCAGGATGGAAGTTCGTCAGAGCGATACCCGGCCGTCTATTCAGTCCCACCACCAAGAAACCTAGTTGTCTCCTTCGACTGGAACCAACTAGGCAGACCCCGTTTGCTAGCAAGCATACCATTCAGAATTATCGTCCAAATATACAGAATGGTCATGGCTGGTGTTAGCTACCTATACCAATAGGTTTCATATTTCATGAATGGCAAAGAAAGTTCCAAATATGCTCTGCTTTGGTGATACAAAGATCCCATATTTCCAACAAGAGACAATGTGTGTATATAGCTTCATGTTGATTAAGTTTTGATGGGTGGTCCAACAGCCTAATCTGGATCATGCCATGTTTCAATTTTTGTTGTTGTTGTAGAATAGAGAAAGAAGTCTGTCCAAACCGTTTAATCTTGGCAGACCAGTAGCTTAGGTAGAGAAGTAAGGTTCCCAACTGCTTAATCTGGGACCTTGGAAGCAATAAGGGTAGTTCTAGATAGAAAATCAAAAGAAAAAGCCAAGAGAAAAGAAAAGGCAAATAAGGGTCTGCAAGTCTAAGTGCACCCTCCAAGAAGAAACAAAAAATGCTAGGCAAGTAGATGGGTAGGCAGATGGGGTTGCAGAAATGGCATTTCTTTCAAATGAATCTTGCTGGTCTAATACACAGCAAAGCAAAGGAGCATGACTAACTTCCTTTTCCCGCCTTTTTCACATTTATTACTAACATCCCTTCATCAGTTGTGTTCATGAAAGAATTTAAGGTTTATGTTGGTTCTTATTCCTTTGAAAGCCACATTTCTTGTCTAAAAATTCTTTTCATTTTGATCTACTCCCTAAGCTAAGTTGTTCTCATATAAACTTAGTGATTTCATCCCTCATTCACTTCTTCCATTCATATTAACCCCTAACTTCTTATTATCTAAATCCCCTATATTACCCTTTCCCTATTATTATAAACACTATGGTGTATAAACCCCAAGCATTCTATAAATATCCCTTCCCCTTGGCATTATAGCCATATGTTCACTATCAGGGATTAAATTGACATCTGGTCAGTTTAAGAACCCAAAGCCTTACCCCTCTTTCCCCTTCAGAAGTTTTCTAAACCATGAAACCTTTCATTTGTAAAAGAACCTTGTGAAAAACCCCCATTTGCACCCCTAACCCGCTTCATTTGAAAAAACATATGAAAAAACCCACTTTTTCATTTTACCCAAAGTTCGGGCGCTATGCGCATTTTTATGAAAAATACATTGAAAACCATATGAATTTGCCGAAGTCCTAAGTCCCCGCCGGGCACACCTTTCAAAGAAAATATTAAAATATTCTCCGCCCGCTGTCGTATTGTCCTGGCATCTCAACGATCCGTCAACCATGGGATCTAGCCTTTTTCATCGGACGGCCCACATGAATATCGGAGCGGCCCCGACGTCCGTAGGTTAGCTTCCGATATTTGTCAGAGGGTGATGTCAGGCCTCTGCCACGCGTCACCCCCACATCGTATCGGAGCCCCCTCTGACAATTCAGCTTCAGTATAGAGGGCAGTGCGATATCAAACCGCTTACCGCTTCCGATTTCCGTTAACCCGCTAGGCCAGCGTCAATGCTACGTCATCGCTGCGTCAGCGCCCCCGTTCGCCATTTGCTTCACCTGTCCGCCACCTCATCATCCCCGTGCACCACTCTTAAGCCACCACGTCACCTGATGATGTCATGCTGACGTCATCCGACCTTGACCCCACCTGATGACATCATGCTGACGTCATCCAAAAAAAGCGCCAATGTTCCAAAAATCCATATTTTGGCCAAAAAAAAATCGTGTTTTTTGCACTTTTTGCAAAAACGATTGTTGTTTCTTCTGCATGCATTTTACGTCCAAGCTCTCACCAACCTGCTGAATTCGACCTGGAGACCGTTGGCGCGCCAAACCCACCTGCATTTGCCACCATTGCCGCAGTGTACCAGGTATTTATCCGAATTATCCTCCCTGCGCCTAAGTTTGTCCATAATTCTCCAAGAATAACTTAAAACATTGAAAAAACACACAATTTACTGGCAAATCCTCTCTGCCTAGTCTCCATTTACAACTGTAAGGTCGAAATTCAACTGCTAAGCCGTGTTTATCCAAATTTTCACCAAACCTGCAGTCTGTCCGCGCATTCGTGGATTTAGACCCCGAAACTATAAAAATTCACCGTGGAGACACTTGAATCAGTCCTGATATTGGTTCAATAGTCCTCTGTGCAGCATTTCAATTGCTGCCATTGCCATTTTTTCCTCTGTTCCTCAGTAAATCACCTCTCTTTCCAAGAAATACTCCTCTGTGTTGCTCTGCATAGTAACACCAGTGCATATAAACAGAAGCCTAAAGTAACCATGGATGCACCAGTAGCTCCTGTAGCCTTGAACATTGCTCCATTAAATGCCCCTCAGAGAGAATTGGAATGGCAACCATTAGCAGACCTGGATTATCAGATATCAGAAGAAATTCTAATGCACAACAAGTACCACATCCACCTGTTAAACGAATTGAAGATTAAACATGAGACTGGAACAGATGTATTGGGCATTTGGGATTCTTTCCTCCCTCTCTTCAAGCTCCCTCAGGTCAACCAGTTTCCTGACCTAATCCACCTATGTGCTGAATGCTATGACGCCACTCAGAGGGTTGTGATTGACCCTTCAGGCTCAATTGTTTTCTATGTCACCCCTGAAGCCATCAGAGAGATGCTGCACTTCAAAACTGAGAAGAAATTAGTCCCTTTATCACTGGCTGATCTGATAAAGCAAGGAGCCAAATTGACAGATGCCCAGGTCACCAAACTAAATCAATTGTACATTGACTCTGACACTGTGAAGTACCCTCCCATTTCTCATGTTTATCTCAACCAATTGGGCAGGGACCTTGTAGATATGATCAGTCCCATTCTGGGCTATAATTCTATTGAGTTTGTTGACAAAACTGTGCTGGTGATGATGCTCATGTTTGCCCCTAGCAAGTCTCCAATCTGCTATGACTATGCCACCTACATATCTGACAAAATACATGAGCAACTAATGAACTTGGCAAGAGAAAGGGTGTTCAGATACACCTCTTACATCTATCACTTAATTTTGTATTATCAACATGAGAAGTTTCACTTTGCTATGAAGAGAGTGGATGCACAAGGAAATCCAAGGTCAGTGGTTTATTGGTCCTCTGCCTTCCACTACAGATCTTGCTCTCCATATACTTATTGTGAGTTTATAGACCTCTTCATCCACCCAGCCATGTCTCTGCTCATGAGCTCACCTCTTCCTAGACTAACTGATGAGATGCAGAGGATTCTTCAGCTGTCCAAGGCATACAGCATTGGGGATTGGTACTATTACCAACACCACACAGTCATTAGAATATATGGGTGTGAGTTGCCCCCATACAGATTGCTCAGATATGTGCCCATGAGATTATTTTCCCTTGAATACTTCAGGCAGTTTGGGAATGCTGATATACTACATTTTTCAGGGAAAGGCAAGAAGGCACAACTCAAGGTAAGAAACCAATTAGGCCACTTCATTTACAACAAAAGGGAGGAAGGTTGGCAAGAAGCAGACAGAATGCTAGAATCCCTTGGCCTACAGACCAATTTCCTTTGGAAACCTTATGACCCCAATCACTTCATAACTTTAAGAAGGGTCAAATATAGGCTATCCGGTTATGACCATGTAAGGTTGCCTCACATAGAAAAGTATGCAAATCAAATTAAGTGGAGGAGAGGAACCTTAGAGGAGGCTGCTACACAAGAAGAATTAAATCAAAGAGCAGTTAAAAATCTCCAAAAGATGGTTGACTTGGAGCTTTGTTCACAGGTATTTGCTCTTCCAAGCACTCTAGTGGGAGCAGCTGCCTCATCCTCCACAGCACATCAGCAAGCAGCCAGAACTACTGATCAAACCTCTAGCAAAGGCAAAGAGAAAGAAATGGAGCCAGAGCAGCCACCTCATGAAGAGGTGCAACAACAACAGGTACAGCAGCAGGAAATACAGCAGCAACAAGAGGGGCAGCAAGAAAAAGAACAGCCAGTGCGGCAAGAGCAAACATCACAGGCCCCAGAATCCACCGGGCAGCAAGCTCAGGACACCCTGCCTCCTAGGCAGGAGACAACAGTGGAGGCCTCAGTCCTCCAAACCCCACAAAAAGAAGACATAAGCAGAAAGAGGGACAGAGAGACTCCCCTCACAACATCAACAACTCATGGGGAGAAAAGACATAGAATGAATCCCCTCTCAGAGGAAGAAATGCCTATAGGGAAATCTTTGGGCATGGGCCCACCTAGCATGGAGGCATCTGCAAGTTCCTTCTAGCAGGAACAAGAGAGGATAGTGGGAGGAGAAGTCAGCTCCTCAAGCCAGCAAAGAGGAGCTGAGGTGGGCATCAAGCAGCAGTTCATTGACATAAAGAAGAGGAATGAGCCCATAAGAGTACAACTATATAATCATTTGTTGAAAATGGCTCCCACTAACCAGCAAAGACTAATGTCCGCATTTGATGTCCAAGAGGGCAAGATGATCATGAGCCACTTCATGTCAGCCGTATTGCAGCCGCAGTCAGCTGCAGATTACATAAGGACCAACCTTGAGGTCCTTGCCAAGGACATCCACCCAATGGACAAAATCGAATTGCATAAGCAAACGGGTGAGATGGTGTATGCCTCCTTGGCAGATAAGACATTGGAGAATTACAGGCTAGAAAATAGCCTAAATAATACAGCTGCCCAACTTGAGTTGGAGAGAGCATCCTCTCAAGCAAAGGACAACAGAATCAAAGCCTTGGAGGAGATAATCATAGAACTTGGGCATGATCCCAAGGACATCAAGGCTGTGCAGGAATTGTTGAAATTGAGAGATGCAGATATGGCAGCATTAAGGAAAATGGTAAAAGTCCCAGCAACCATTCACCCACAAACTGGAGAAGTTGCCCAGCTGAGGCATGACCAAGATGCATCAGCTATGCTGGTGTCCCTATACAAACAGCTCATCCAAACACAAGAAAAATTGGGAGAATCAGAGGCTGCACAGGCTGCACTGCAGGCAGCATTACAACAAAAAGAAGGAGGACAGACATCTCAGCCTCCTCCAGAAATAATTAACCTGGAGGAACCTCCTCAGACTACTGCTCCTCCTACTGAACAGACAGCACCATCTACATCAGCAACTGCACCAACAATAGAGCAGGCTCCAAGCCTGGACATGCAGAAGCTCAAGAATGAAATCCAAGCCCTGGAAGCCCAAATGGCAGAGCTAAATGAGGCTAGGGAGAGTTTAGCCAAGGTCAATGAAAGATATGATAAATCCAAGCAGACTGTGGTAGAAAAAGGAAGGGAAATCAAGGTCCTTAAGGATAAGATAAAGGAGCTAGAGAAGGAGCTCACACTTGACAAAGTGACAGCTGAGCTTAAGACAGTTTTATGGGCCAACATTGGCCAATCAATCACTGATCAATGGCAATACATTGAGACCATTCATGAGCAAATAGAGCTCATAGGAAAAGCACACAGAGAAATCCAGAGATCAAGGGAATCTCTAGGCAATATGCCTGAGGTTGCTAATAGAATGATTAATGTGCTTAATAACAGAACAAGTGCTCAGCTGGCGATAATGGGAATCACAAGTAGAACTGAGACCATCCAGCTGATAAAGAGGGTCCTTACACTGAGAAGCCTGGTACAAACGCTGGAAAGAAGAAGCCAGGACATGCAGACAGAGGTAAATAAGTTCATGGACAAGTTCACAGCACTACAGGGCAAAGGTCTTCCTAGCTTACTGAACAGCACAGGCAGACTACTTTCACATGAGCATTATGCCAAGAGGGTCAATACATTCGCTACTAATCAGATCACTGAAAGGCCCAGTACCTCAGAAGAAACAGGACCAGCAACAGGACAAAGTCTCTACAACAGGGTAGAGAACTTATTCTTTATAATGAATGAAATTAAACATCTGTTTGAAGTGCCTCCAAACTTCTACAAATACACAGAGGCAGATGAGACTTTAGAGGCAATTCTGAGACATCAATTGCCCACACAGGAATGGTGGACTAAGGCGATACAGATGATATTATAGACAAGAAGCCATTCACTAAGTTTTTCATCAAAAAATATAAGTTATCATGCACAGGAAAATTTTGATAAAATCAGCATGCATGGAGAAGAATGGGCTGAGCCAACTCAGCAAAACTATTCGGCCACCAAAGCAGCAGTGACAGTCACAGGTGACAGGGCCGAAAAGCTACAGGATGACAGAGCTACAAAGACACGTCATTCATCATTTATAACAGAGCGTTCAACCGACTCAATGGCCTCCAAAGGTCAAAAAGTTTTCTGACAGCATTAAAGAGCATTTATGTTGTATTCAAAGCTGTAATAACTTCTTATCTGCTTTCTGTACAAGTTGGTGAATGTATTTATTTCTCAGATGACTCAACGCCTCAGATATTTTGTATGACCGCTTGTATATATTCCCCCCTCGCATAAGTTTGCAGGTGGTGGTCGTTGATTTCTTTTCCAGATTTCTTATGATGTAAACTTTCAGAGAATTAATACAAAGCTGATGGAATTTCCAAAGCTCCGCGTTATTTGATGCATTGTGGTGTTTAGCTGAATGTTACAGGATTCCTGCGTATTTCATGACTCAATAAGTTTTCTTTAAACTCTTCGTTATGTGTTTTTGTCATCTTCTCATAGCTCATTCATGTTCTGTGTTTCACAGTTAAATGGCAAGGAAAAAGAATAGTCTAGGATTTAATCACAGATTACCCTGAACTCAATCTATGCTATTATAAATGTTTTCTTCAGTTACAGTAATAAAGGTGTAATTCTTAATTGCTGCACCTCTACACTATATCTTTCACAGTGATTATTGTTTCAGGAATTCAAGTTTGTTCCTGTGCAGTATATCTCTTTCTCACACTCCCAGATTAGTGGAAAATTCTTAATTGCTTTCCACTGGTTAAACACACTTCACCATCACAATTTCAAATTTATTTCATGAAGTATTTAAATGGCCCTGTAATTTCAGCAACTCAACTCAATATTTCAAACAACCTGTAGCCACAGACTCCATAGCCCAATGGATTAGAACTATCTGAAGGTTTCACATTAGGTACAGAAAGATATCCCTCAACCAAAACATAAAAACAAAACAAACCCTAAACTTATAACTAGCCTAAAATCTTCACAAAGACACAGACAAACCTTAAAGAGAGAGCCCTCTCTGATTACAGTTTGGCTAGAAGCTGTAATCCAAAGATTGGTTAGTGGTTACCCCGGCCGTATTCCCTTGGGAGTCAAAGGGAACAAGCTGGGTGTTAACATAATTGGCGACTCCACTGGGGACTCCCCAGGATTTTCTAATTTCTGTATATTTCTTTAAAGCTGATTCAAGTCAATTTTCATCCTAGCCTTAAGATATACACAGTCACTCCAAAATCTTGTCCGGCCCTTGTAGACACAGAAATATTCAAAAAAAAAAACATAACCCAAAAACAAGTTCAGAAGCTGGCTCCCAAGAAGAATCCACGATATACAAGGTCAAATCCTGACCCAAATCCTCCAACTGTTTTTGAAAATCCTAATACAATCCCTAAGGTCATTAGGAAGCAGCAGGGACAGGAAACTCTTGCTGATTCAAGTCCTGAGACAGCTTACCCAAACCCTGTTCCAACTCCAATCAAGGTTCTATTTCGGTCTACCCTTGATTCCCCCAGTTCACCATCCACATCTCAAAGCCCTCCGTTTACACCTCCATCCACTGCACATATTCCCTTGACCAACACTCTAGTTTCTACCGTTCCCACTACCCCTATTGTACCAGTCATTCATGATATCCCTGTCATCCCTGTCAACCCTATAAATCCTGCAAATATGGCTAATAGATATGCACCCATGCAGTTACCTGCCAATGCTGCAGCTCTACCTCAGGACTACCAATCCAAGATCTCATATTTTGACTCCACACGCCCTTTCACAGCAATTTAGCATGCCAGAAGGATGCAAGACCATTTTGAGAATTATGAAATAGATGATGACAGTGTGAGAATGAGAATCTTTGTTCAGATCCTGACAGGGGATGTAAGAACTTGGTTTAGATCACTTGCTGCAAATACCATCACAACTCGTGATGACCTTTATCAAGCCTTTACTAATAGATGGGAGAAGAAGAAAGATCCCCTGCACATACTTGGTGAATATGACACAATCAAACGAGGTCCTCAAGAGACCGTTTTGGAGTATTGTGCAAGATTCAATAATGTATATAACGCAATACCACAGAATTTAAGACCTCCCCCTGATTTAGCCTTGTACAAATTTCCTGATGGTTTTGACCCTGATATGGCATATCAATTGAAGGAAAGAGCTCTTGAAACCCTTGAAGATGCCCAAAAGGTTGCTGTCACAGTAGAGGCTAACCTGATTGCCAGAAGAAACAGGGCAAGATTGGAAAAAAGAACCACCTTCAAAGAAGAACCCTCAGCCTTTGACCAAAAACTGGATGCAATACTCACTGGTATGAAGAGATTGGGGGATAGAATAGAATCAGTTGAGAGAAAGTCATCATGGGAAGCACCACAAAATAACCCTATCAGGAATCAAAATTTTAGGAGAAATCAAAGCCCAAACATTGGCAAAACCGGTTCTGATCCAGACATAAGGCCTCCTTTCTAGGAAAACTATACTGAGGCATCCACTTCAAATGAGCAAACAGATGACACCCACATTAACCTAATGGGCCTGAATGATGAGCAACAAGTTTTTCTGAGTCAAGAAGATCATAAGGATGATGACATTCAGCAATTCCAGACCAGGTCAGGTGAATCATTTGACTTTAAACAAGGATATGACACAGCTGTTTAAGAAGTTCATAAGCAATACAAGCTAAGAAGCAGAACTATAAATGTAACACAGCCTGAAAAAAAAAAGGATAGCCAGCAGCCTAAGGAAGCTATCGTCACAAAACCAAGTGACAAAACTGGTCCAAATACAGATGAGGTAACAGTTGAAGAAGTAACTCAAACATCCCCCTCAAAACAACAACCAGTAGATACAACACCCGTCCAGCAAAACCCAAGCAACATTTTTCAAAAGACAAGTAAGAGGGATAAGCCTCAAGATCAAAAAGAGAATCAAGAGGAGGGCATCAAGGATTCCATTGAAAAGGAAAGGGTTATTAACCAAAATACCAAGATCCTATCTGAAAGACCCTTTGACTTAGAAGCTGAAATTGGCAAATTGAAGGTAGCTATTCCTCTTTCAGAACTAGCCAAGCATGACATTTATAGACAACAAATCAAGAAGTCCCTTCAAATTACTCGTAATAAAGATAATGTCAATGTGTTGGATGACACCCCAGAATTGCTATTCGGTCCAGAGGTTGATGGAAAGACAGCAGTTACAGGGATCTTACCTTTCTATGTCAGCCTGCATGTTCATGATAAGATACTACACAATGCAATGTTTGACTCAGGTGCCTCTCACAACTTGATGCCTAAATCAGTCATGGAAATATTGAATCTAGATATTACAAGACCATACAAGGACCTATTCTCATTTGACTCCAGCTAAGTTAAGTGTTTAGGTCTGATAAAAGATCTTTGTGTGCCCCTAGTTCAGTACCCAAATAAAACAATTCTAATGGATGTTGTAGTTGCTGATATCCCACCCAAATATGGGATGTTGTTATCAAGATCATGGGGGGCTAAACTCCAAGGTTCCCTACAATTAGACATGTCGTATGCAACCATCTCAGTCTTTGGTCAACCCAAGAGGTTATATAGAGAGTCACTTATGAAATACATGGTCAGCAGTGAAGAAAAACCTCAAAACTTTCCCATATATGCTGTCCATTCTGATATAGATTCATATATTCTCTTCAATGATAATTCAGGTCTTACAAATGATGATGAAACCAAGACACTCGAAAAAGATCAAGACATTAATGAACAAGCTGTTGCTCTAGAAATAAAGCTGATCCAATCAAGTGATGAGACTGTCCTAAAAGACAAACTAAATGAAGAACCAGAACTTCAACTCACAAGCCCAGATCACAGAGAAGTTATTAAGTCTCCCCTAGAACAAGAAGTCTTATGGTTCCTTGAATTTTATGGGTCAGTCAACAAATTAGGGGTAGGAGCTGGAGTTTGGATACATAACAAGCAGAACAGTCATGCAGAAGGTCGAGCCTATAGGCTAAATTTCAGATGCACTAATAACATGGCAGAATATGAAGCTCTTTTACTAGGCCTTAAACTAGTAAAATTCTTACAAGCCACAAAGGTTTCAATACTAGGAGATTCAGACCTAGTTGTCCAACAAGTAAAGGGAAATTTTGTCACCAATGACAAAAGACTCAGATCTTATAGATCTGCTGCTGCAGAACTACTAAAGTCCTTCACTGAATTCCAAATCACCAAAATTGCTAGGGCCCATAATCTTCATGCTCATAGTTTAGCCACATTTGCAAGCACCTGTAAACTACCCTTTGAACCTGGACATTGCTTTACAGCTGAGGTAAAACATAGACCTTCTGTTCCAAACAATGTTAAAGATTGGCAAGTATTTGAAGATGATACACAAATAAATAATTTCTTGACCTTGCAACAAGAATTTGTAGGATTAAACATTGACACTGAAGGAGCAAGTCAATCAAAAATACAGAGTGAATAGAATAACAAGCCAATATCACCCAAGACAGCTCACCAAATCCTACATCCAACAATTTTTAACAAAAACAACATACAAGAAATTCAACAAATCAGTTATGAAGAAATAGCTGGTGCTGAAGCTGAAGTGATACAATTGAAAGACAATTTTCTTCCAACAGGCCTAACTCCACTAGAGGATATTTTTGACTCGAATGATGTCCCTAGAAAACCAAAAATGCAGCCCCTCAACTCTGCCATTGAAGAATGCAACATTGGAACTGTTGAAAAACCCAAGATAATAAAATTGTCTGCGTCCTTACCTCCTGATCAGAAACCCAAATACATTGACCTTTTCAAAGAGTTTCAAGATGTCTTTGCATGGAGTTATGAGGACTTAAAATCCTATGACACCTCTGTTATCCAACATACCATCCCTCTCAAGCCAAATCAAAAGCCATTTAAGCAAAAATTGAGAAGAATAAACCCTATGCTTCTCCCTGCAATTGAGAAAGAGGTACAAAAAATGTTTAAAGTTGGTATCATAGCACCAATCAGGTTTTCTGATTGGATCTCAAATTTGGTGCCCACAAGAAAGAAAACTGGTGAAATAAGACTTTGTGTTGATCTTAGAAATCTAAACCAAGTGTCCCTCAAAGACAACTATCCCTTACCTAAGATGGATCACATTCTCCAAAGAGTGGTAGGAGCATCAAGGATCTCATTACTTGATGGATTCTCAGGCTTTAATCAAATCCTAGTGCACCCTGATGATCAAGACAAAACTGCATTTACAACCCCCTGGGGAACTTTCAAATATGTAAAAATGCCTTTTGGGTTGAAAAATGCAGGGGCAACATTTCAAAGAGCAATGGATATTGCTTTTGCCAAAGAGATTCATGACTTCCTTGTCATTTATTTGGATGACCTCACACCTTTCTCAAAATCAGACCAAGAACATTTGAAGCATTTGAGACAAATCTTCTTGACATGTAGGAAATATGGAATTTCCTTGAATCCAAAGAAGTCTCTGTTTGGTTTGGAAGAAGGTAAGCTGTTAGGACATATCATTTCAAAGGATGGCATCAGAATTGACCCAGACAGGATACAAGCTATCTTGCAAATGCCTCACCCAAGAAATATCAAAGAATTGCAAGCTTTCTTAGGGAAGATCAATTTCTTAAGAAGGTTTATCCCAAACTTAGCAGAACTGATCAGATTATTGAACAACATGCTAAAAAAGGATTCAAAAGTAAAGTGGACAGTAGAAGCAAATCAAGCCTTTGAAGGTATAAAATTGGCCCTTACCCAAACCCCAGTCTTAACAAATCCTCAATTTGACAGAGAATTTATCATTTTCTCTTTTGCCTCCCAGCATACTATTGCTACTGTTTTATTACAGAAAGATGACCAAAGAAATGAGAAACCCATTGCTTTCTTTAGTAGAGCTCTCAGAGATGCACCCCTGAAATATCAGATCATGGAAAAGCAAGCTTATGCTTTGGTCAAGGCCATTAAAGACTTTAGGATTTACATCCTTTATTCCCATGTTATAGCTTATGTGCCAAGTCCCATTGTAAAAGACATACTTACTCAAGAAAACTTAGAGGGCAGAAGAGGAAAATGGATAGCCAACATCTTAGAATTTGATATTGAAATAAAACCTACAAAACTAATAAAAGGGCAAGGTTTGGCCAAACTAATGACAGAAGCAAACTTCCAAGCCTTAGACATAAACCAGTTGGACAATGAACCGGAGCTGGCGACTCCAAAGATCAATGTAGCCTTTGAACAATCCCCTTGGTACTCTGATATATGTTATGTGTTACAAAACATGTGTGCTCCACCAGGATTGTCCAAAACTAAGTGTAGGTTCCTAAAAATGAAAGCTTCAAAATTTTGTGTCATGGATGGCAATTTGCTTTGGAAAAACCATGAGGGTATACTGTTAAACTGCCTGATTGAGAATGAGACTAACAATGTCACCAAAGAATTTCATGCAGGTGACTGTGGTGGACATCTGTATTGGAAGTCCACTGTGGATAAAATACTGAGGGCTGGTTACTATTGGCCCACTGTTTTCTCTGATGTCAAGAAATTCACCACCTCATGTCATAAATGTCAAGTGTTTGAGGGAAAGAGAAAGTTACTGCCACTTCCTTTGAGGCCTATTGCAACAGAGAGACCTTTTCAACAATGGGGCTTGGATTTCATTGGGGAAATTCATCCCTCATCTTCAGGCCAACATAGATGGATTCTAACAGCTACAGACTGCTTTACTAAGTGGATTGAAGCTGTTCCATGCAGACAAGCAAATGATTCCACTATCATTCAGTTCCTTGAGACCAATATTCTCTCTAGATTTGGTTGTCCTGATAAGATAATAACAGACAATGCTGCTGCTTTCAGATCTAAGAAGATGGTGAATTTCTGCCACAAATTTCACATTACCTTGGGCCATTCTATTGCATATTATCCCCAAGGAAATGGCCTTGCTGAATCATCAAATAAAAGCCTTGAAAACATCATAAAGAAGGTGTTGGAAGAAAATAAGAAGAATTGGCATAAGAAGCTTGTGAATGCCTTATGGGAAGATAGACTAACAACCAAGAGAGCAATTGGGATCAGCCCATATGAGTTAGTTTATGGATTAGAAGCCAAATTTCCTTCATCACTAGGGGTCCCTGTTATGAAACTACTTCAAGAAAGTGAAGCTGAGCCAAATGATATGCAAAGAAGGATCAATCAAATAATATGTTTGCAGCAAACTAGAGACCAAGTTTACAGCAGAGTTCAAGTTTTACAAGAAAAGTTAAAGAAAGCTTTTGATAGAAGGACCAAGGCAGAAGATTTCAACGTTGGTGACAAAGTCCTCAAGTGGGATTCAAGAAGAGAAGATAAGGGAAAACATGGAAAATTTGATTCCCTTTGGAGAGGACCATTTTCTGTCCAAGCAGTACAAGGAAACAATACTTACTTCCTTAAAAGTCTTGATGAAGCTGATTTGGATGAAGGTCCTGTGAATGGCAGGATGTTGAAGCACTATTTTGACTACGATCCATAAGTGCAGCCTGAGTTTCCCTTGTACATATTCAGGTGTATATATTAATTTCTGTTAAAATGTAAAAATGCAGTTTCTCAAGTTTTATTAGTTATCAGCAAAAGGCAAATAAGTTTAGAGATTTACCAAGATGGGAAGAGTACAATTTGGCATTTCAAAGTAGCATACTTCAAGTTTTGGTAAAAGCAGTCAAGGGCCAAGGCATTCTGACCTACTGTTCTTGGCCTTTCAAATGAAAAAGCCATCCCCATGTGGAGCCACTATTAGCTACCTATAACAATAGGTTTCATATTTCATGATTGGCAAAGAAAGTTCCAAATATGCTCTGCTTTGGTGATACAAAGATCCCATATTTCCAATAGGAGACAATGTGTGTATATAGCTTCATGTTGATTAAGTTTTGATGGGTGGTCCAACAGCCTAATCTGGATCATGCCATGTTTCAATTTTTGTTGTTGTTGTAGAATAGAGAAAGAAGTCTGTCCAAACTGTTTAATCTTGGCAGACCAGTAGCTTAGGTAGAGAAGTAAGGTTCCCAACTGCTTAATCTGGGACCTTGGAAGCAATAAGGGTAGTTCTAGATAGAAAATCAAAAGAAAAAGCCAAGAGAAAAGAAAAGGCAAATAAGGGTCTGCAAGTCTAAGTGCACCCTCCAAGAAGAAACAAAAAATTCTAGGCAAGTAGATGGGTAGGCAAATGGGGTTGCAGAAATGGCATTTCTTTCAAATGAATCTTGCTGGTCTAATACACAGCAAAGCAAAGGAGCATGACTAACTTCCTTTTCCCGCCTTTTTCACATTTATTACTAACATCCCTTCATCAGTTGTGTTCATGAAAGAATTTAAGGTTTATGTTGGTTCTTATTCCTTTAAAAGCCACATTTCTTGTCTAAAAATTCTTTTCATTTTCATCTACTCCCTAAGCTAAGTTGTTCTCATATAAACTTAGTGATTTCATCCCTCATTCACTTCTTCCATTCATATTAACCCCTAACTTCTTATTATCTAAATCCCCTATATTACCCTTTCCCTATTATTATAAACACTATGGTGTATAAACCCCAAGCATTCTATAAATATCCCTTCCCCTTGGCATTATAGCCATATGTTCACTATCAGGGATTAAATTGACATCTGGTCAGTTTAAGAACCCAAAGCCTTACCCCTCTTTCCCCTTCAGAAGTTTTCTAAACCATGAAACCTTTCATTTGTAAAAGAACCTTGTGAAAAACCCCCATTTGCACCCCTAACCCGCTTCATTTGAAAAAACATATGAAAAAACCCACTTTTTCATTTTACCCAAAGTTCGGGCGCTATGCACATTTTTATGAAAAATACATTGAAAACCATATGAATTTGCCGAAGTCCTAAGTCCCCGCTGGGCACACCTTTCAAAGAAAATATTAAAATATTCTCTGCCCGCTGTCGTATTGTCCTGGCATCTCAACGATCCGTCAACCATGGGATCTAGCCTTTTTCATTGGACGGCCCACATGAATATCGGAGCGGCCCCGACGTTCGTAGGTTAGCTTTCGATATTTGTCAGAGGGTGACATCAGGCCTCTGCCACGCGTCACCCCCACATCGTATCGGAGCCCCCTCTGACAATTTAGCTTCCGTATAGAGGGCGGTGCGATATCAAACCGCTTACCGCTTCCGGTTTTCGTTAACCCGCTAGGCCAGCGTCACTGCTACGTCATCGCCGCGTCAGCGCCCCCATTCGCCATTTGCTTCACCTGTCTGCCACCTCATCATCCCCGTGGACCACTCTTAAGCCGCCACGTCACCTGATGATGTAATGCTGACATCATCCAACCTTGACCCCACCTGATGACGTCATGCTGACGTCATCCAAAAAAAGCGCCAATGTTCCAAAAATCCATATTTTGGAAAAAAAAACCGTGTTTTTTGCACTTTTTGCAAAAACGATTGTTGTTTCTTCTGCATGCATTTTACGTCCAAGCTCTCACCAACCTGCTGAATTCGACCTAGAGACCGTTGGCGCGCCAAACCCACCTGCATTTGCCACCATTGCCGTAGTGTACCAGGTATTTATCTGAATTATCCTCCCTGCGCCTAAGTTTGTCCATAATTCTCCAAGGATAACTTAAAACACTGAAAAAACACACAATTTACCGGCAAATCGTCTCTGCCTAGTCTCCATTTACAACTGTAAGGTCGAAATTCAACTGCTAAGCCGTGTTTATCCAAATTTTCACCAAACCTGCAGTCTGTCCGCGCATTTGTGGATTTAGACCCCGAAACTATAAAAATTCACCATGGAGACACTTGAATCAGTCCTGATATTGGTTCAATAGTCCTCTGTGCAGCATTTCAATTGCTGCCATTGCCATTTTTTCCTCTGTTCCTCAGTAAATCACCTCTCTTTCCAAGAAATACTCCTCTGTGTTGCTCTGCATAGTAACACTAGTGCATATAAATAGAAGCCTAAAGTAACCATGGATGCACCAGTAGCTCCTGTAGCCTTGAACATTGCTCCATTAAATGCCCCTCAGAGAGAATTGGAATGGAAACCATTAGCAGACTTGGATTATCAGATATCAGAAGAAATGCTAATGCACAGCAAGTACCACATCCACCTGTTAAATGAATTGAAGATTAAACATGAGACTAGAACAGATGTATTGGGCATTTGGGATTCTTTCCTCCCTCTCTTCAAGCTCCCTCAGGTCAACCAGTTTCCTGACCTAATCCACCTATGTGCTGAATGCTATGACGCCACTCAGAGGGCTGTGATTGACCCTTCAGGCTCAATTGTTTTCTATGTCACCCCTGAAGCCATCAGAGAGATGCTGCACTTCAAAACTGAGAAGAAATTAGTCCCTTTATCACTGGCTGATCTGATAAAGCAAGGAGCCAAATTGACAGATGCCCAGGTCACCAAACTAAATCAATTGTACATTGACTCTGACAATGTGAAGTACCCTCCCATTTCTCATGTTTATCTCAACCAATTGGGCAGGGACCTTGTAGATATGATCAGTCCCATTCTGGGCTATAATTCTATTGAGTTTGTTGACAAAACTGTGCTGGTGATGATGCTCATGTTTGCCCCTGGCAAGTCTCCAATCTGCTATGACTATGCCACCTACATATCTGACAAAATACATGAGCAACTAATGAACTTGGCAAGAGAAAGGGTGTTCAGATACACCTCTTACATCTATCACTTAATTTTGTATTATCAACATGAGAAGTTTCACTTTGCTATGAAGAGAGTGGATGCACAAGGAAATCCAAGGTCAGTGGTTTATTGGTCCTCTGCCTTCCACTACAGATCTTGCTCTCCATATACTTATTGTGAGTTTATAGACCTCTTCATCCACCCAGCCATGTCTCTGCTCATGAGCTCACCTCCTCCTAGACTAACTGATGAGATGCAGAGGATTCTTCAGCTGTCCAAGGCATACAACATTGGGGATTGGTACTATTACCAACACCACACAGTCATTAGAATATATGGGTGTGAGTTGCCCCCATACAGATTGCCCAGATATGTGCCCATGAGATTATTTGCCCTTGAATACTTCAGGTAGTTTGGGAATGCTGATATACTACATTTTTCAGGGAAAGGCAAGAAGGCACAGCTCAAGGTAAGAAACCAATTAGGCCACTTCATTTACAACAAAAGGGAGGAAGGTTGGCAAGAAGCAGACAGAATGCTAGAATCCCTTGGCCTACAGACCAGTTTCCTTTGGAAACCTTATGACCCCAATCACTTCATAACTTTAAGAAGGGTCAAATATAGGCTATCCGGTTATGACCATGTAAGGTTGCCTCACATAGAAAAGTATGCAAATCAAATTAAGTGGAGGAGAGGAACCTTAGAGGAGGCTGCTACAAAAGAAGAATTAAATCAAAGAGCAGTTAAAAATCTCCAAAAGATGGCTGACTTGGAGCTTTGTTCACAGGTATTTTCTCTTCCAAGCACTCTAGTGGGAGCAGCTGCCTCATCCTCCACAGCGCATCAGCAAGCAGCCAGAACTACTGATCAAACCTCTAGCAAAGGCAAAGAGAAAGAAATGGAGCCAGAGCAGCCACCTCATGAAGAGGTGCAACAACAATAGGTACAACAGCAGGAAATACAGCAGCAACAAGAGGGGCAGCAAGAAAAATAACAGCCAGTGTGGCAAGAGCAAACATCACAGGCCCCAGAATCCACCGGGCAGCAAGCTCAGGACACCCTGCCTCCTAGGCAGGAGACAACAGTGGAGGCCTCAGTCCTCCAAACCCCACAAAAATAAGACATAAGCAGAAAGAGGGACAGAGAGACTCCCCTCACAACATCAACAACTCATGGGGAGAAAAGACATAGAATGAATCCCCTCTCAGAGGAAGAAATGCCTATAGGGAAATCTTTGGGCATGGGCCCACCTAGCATGGAGGCATCTGCAAGTTCCTTCCAGCAGGAACAAGAGAGGACAGTGGGAGGAGAAGTCAGCTCCTCAAGCCAGCAAAGAGGAGCTGAGGTGGGCATCGAGTAGCAATTCATTGACATAAAGAAGAGGAATGAGCCCATAAGAGTACATCTATATAATCATTTGTTGAAAATGGCTCCCACTAACCAGCAAAGACTAATGTCTGCATTTGATGTCCAAGAGGGCAAGATGATGATGAGCCACTTCATGCCAGCCGTATTACAGCCGCAGTCAGCTGCAGATTACATAAGGACCAACCTTGAGGTCCTTGCCAAGGACATCCACCCAATGGACAAAATCAAATTGCATAAGCAAACGGGTGAGATGGTGTATGCCTCCTTGGCAGATAAGACATTGGAGAATTACAGGCTAGAAAATAGCCTAAATAATACAACTGCCCAACTTGAGTTGGAGAGAGCATCCTCTCAAGCAAAGGACAACAGAATCAAAGCCTTGGAGGAGATAATCATAGAACTTGGGCATGATCCCAAGGACATCAAGGCTGTGCAGACATTGTTGAAATTGAGAGATGCAGATATGGCAGCATTAAGGAAAATGGTAAAAGTCCCAGCAACCATTCACCCACAAACTGGAGAAGTTGCCCAGCTGAGGCATGACCAAGACGCATCAGATATGCTGGTGTCCCTATACAAACAGCTCATCCAAACACAAGAAAAATCGGGAGAATCAGAGGCTGCACAGGCTGCACTGCAGGTAGCATTACAACAAAAAGAAGGAGGACAGACATCTCAGCCTCCTCCAGAAATAATTAACTTGGAGGAACCTCCTCAGACTACTGCTCCTCCTACTGAATAGACAACACCATCTACATCAGCAACTGCACCAACAACAGAGCAGGCTCCAAGCCTAGACATGCAGAAGCTCAAGAATGAAATCCAAGCCCTGGAAGCCCAAATGGCAGAGCTAAATGAGGCTAGGGAGAGTTTAGCCAACGTCAATGAAAGATATGATAAATCCAAGCAGACTGTGGCAGAAAAAGGAAGGGAAATCAAGGCCCTTAAGGATAAGATAAAGGAGCTGGAGAAGGAGCTCACACTTGACAAAGTGACAGCTGAGCTTAAGATAGTTTTATGGGCCAACATTGGCCAATCAATCACTGATCAATGGAAATACATTGAGACCATTCATGAGCAAATAGAGCTCATAGGAAAAGCACACAGAGAAATCTAGAGATCAAGGGCATCTCTAGGCAATATGCCTGAGGTTGCCAATAGAATGATTAATGTGCTTAATAACAGAACAAGTGCTCAGCTGGCGACAATGGGAATCACAAGCAGAACTGAGACCATCCAGCTGATAAAGAGGGTCCTTACACTGAGAAGCCTGGTACAAACGCTGGAAAGAAGAAGCCAGGACATGCAGACAGAGGTAAATAAGTTCATGGACAAGTTCACAGCACTACAGGGCAAAGGTCTTCCTAGCTTACTGAACAGCGCAGGCAGACTACTTTCACATGAGCATTATGCCAAGAGGGTCAATACATTCGCTACTAATCAGATCACTGAAAGGCCCAGTACCTCAGAAGAAACAGGACCAGCAACAGGACAAAGTCTCTACAACAGGGTAGAGAACTTATTCTTTATAATGAATGAAATTAAACATCTGTTTGAAGTGCCTCCAAACTTCTACAAATACACAGAGGCAGATGAGACTTTAGAGGCAATTCTGAGACATCAATTGCCCACACAGGAATGGTGGAATAAGGCAATACAGATGATATTATAGACAAGAATCCATTCACTAAGTTTTTCATCAAAAAATATAAGTTATCATGCACAGGAAAATTTTGATAAAATCAGCATGCATGGAGAAGAATGGGCTGAGCCAACTCAGCAAAACTATTCGGCCACCAAAGCAGCAGTGACAGTCATAGGTGACAGGGCCGAAAAGCTATAGGATGACAGAGCTACAAAGACACGTCATTCATCATTTATAACAGAGCGTTCAACCGACTCAATGGCCTCCAAAGGTCAAAAAAGTTTTCTGACAATATTAAAGAGCATTTATGTTGTATTCAAAGCTGTAATAACTTCTTATCTTCTTTCTGTACAAGTTGGTGAATGTATTTATTTCTCAGATGACTCAACGCCTCAGATATTTTGTATGACCGCTTGTATATATTCCCCCCTCGCATAAGTTTGCTGGTGGTGGTCGTTGATTTCTTTTCCAGATTTCTTATGCTGTAAACTTTCAGAGAATTAATACAAAGCTGATGGAATTTCCAAAGCTCTGCGTTATTTGATGCATTGTGGTGTTTTGCTGAATGTTACAGGATTCCTGCGTATTTCATGACTCAATAAGTTTTCTTTAAACTCTTCGTTATGTGTTTTTGTCATCTTCTCATAGCTCATTCATGTTCCGTGTTTCACAGTTAAATGGCAAGGAAAAAGAATAGTCTAGGATTTAATCACAGATTACCCTGAACTCAATCTATGCTATTATAAATGTTTTCTTCAGTTACAGTAATAAAGGTGTAATTCTTAATTGCTGCACCTCTACACTATATCTTTCACAGTGATTATTGTTTCAGGAATTCAAGTTTGTTCCTGTGCAGTATATCTCTTTCTCACACTCCCAGATTAGTGGAAAATTCTTAATTGCTTTCCACTGGTTAAACACACTTCACCATCACAATTTCAAATTTGTTTCATGAAGTATTTAAATGGCCCTGTAATTTCAGCAACTCAACTCAATATTTCAAACAACCTGTAGCCACAGACTCCATAGCCCAATGGATTAGAACTATCTGAAGGTTTCACATTAGGTACAGAAAGATATCCCTCAACCAAAACATAAAAACAAAACAAACCCTGAACTTATAACTAGCCTAAAATCTTCACAAAGACACAGACAAACCTTAAAGAGAGAGCCCTCTCTGATTACAGTTTGGCTAGAAGCTGTAATCCAAAGATTGGTTAGTGGTTACCCCGGGCGTATTCCCTTGGGAGTCAAAGGGAACAACCTGGGTGTTAACAGCTGGCACCATCATTGATGAGGGGGCATCTGTGAGTATCCTTTCCTCCACTGCTTGGAAAGCGCTTGGTTCGCCAGCGCTTTTGCCTGAAATGAGAAATCTGACAGGCTTTGATAAAGGAACCAGTCGACCTTTAGGGATCCTCCCCAATGTGCCTATCACATTGAAAGGGAAGACCGTTCAAATGAACGTGATGGTCATTCAAGGACCCTTGGATTATAACCTACTCCTTGGACGAGACTATATATATTGCATGGGAGCCATCGTCTCCTCACTCTTTAGAGTAATGTGTTTTCCGCACGAAGGAAGAGTGGTCAAGCTCATGGACCAGCTTTCATTTCCCGGATCACGCATCGCAAATAGTCATATACCATCCCTAAATGGTCTCTTCACGCAAGAAATGTCTCAACCCATGGTCCGTCCTCCCGATGAGCGCGAGTAATTCGAAAGGATATGATTGGAACCCAGGGGGCATGCGTCCTGGTCTGCTTCGGCAGGAAAACTTTGGGTATAGGGTAGGTTTCCGCAGGAGAATATGACTAGTCTGTACCCCGTCCGTCTTGGAAGTGGGGTTATTCTAGAATAAGATTCTCTTGTCAAAGTTATGTGAGTTGACAGAACTGAGTCAATCACCTTTGTCTATCTCGGTAGACGTTGCCGAAGAAGTGTTTTGTTTGAAAGATTAATAGAACAATCTTTGGGTGACCTGTAAGAGGTAGGCCTCTCTCGTTGAAACAAATGTTTTATCGGACTAAAGTAGGGGTAACCTTGAAACTCTATTTTATACCTGGGGGCATGCAAACCTTTTTGAATGCAAGCAAGGGGCGGCTATTTATTTTTTAAATTTTTAGGTCCTCCCTTTAAACCTGTAGGTCTAACCCTTTAAACTCGTAGGATTAGTCGTTTTCGAACTTGCATAAAGAAAGGATTCCAGGAGCAAAGCTTTGTAAGGCGCAAGATCCATAAAAAATGGGATCTTACATGAGACATTCTTATCATATGACTGGATTAATCGAGCAGTTTTAGCACATAGTTCATGCTCGTTAAAAAATAAACATAAGATTGAGCAGTTTTAGCACATAGTTCATGCTCGTTAAAAAATAAACATAAGACCGAGCAGTGTTTTTCCGCGTTTAAGCTCGTTAAAAAATGAACTACCCTCCGGTAAATAACCACCGTGAATGTAACATTATCAGCCACTAAAGCCTTGGTCGTGTTTGCACCGTCACCTCCACTTTTCCATTGGCCGATCATTCACCTCCATTTGATTGTTTACCCATTTTGAGGAACAGCTGCGAAGAGTGATTTCACTAGCCATCCTTGTGACACTGTCGTGATTGGAAAATTCCAACCCTTACCTGGAATCAGCTGCTAACCCGTTTTATCACTCGTTCCTCAAAAGACGAGTCTTCTTTAAGCTCTTTTCATCTGACTCGTAAAATATGAAAAGATTGCCGAGTTTTGGCCTTCCAGCTCGTTAAAGCGACCAGAAGTGCTATCCCTCCTCTAGATTTTAATCTTTTTGGACCTGAGGGATTATTGCACAAAAAGATCGAGCGCTTGTTTTGTTCGGCTCGTAAAAACTATTGAAAATTCATCCCTTCTGTATTGTTTTATACTTTTTCAGACTTAAGGGATTAGATGACGAAAAAGGACTTTTGGAGTTATCTTTACGTACCTTTTTAGAATCTCTAAAAATGAAAAGGGACCAAGTTATCTTTGTCGTTAAACTCGTTAAAAAACATTAATAGCGACAAACTTGTCTTTAGACGAGAACGAGTTTCACTATCGCTAGGCTCGTTAAAACATAGTGATGGGTTTGCCTGAAGGGCATATTATAGAACAAGCATATGTTATCCTCCTCAAGCTTGATAAAAATAAAGAGGTACTAGTCAGCAATGACTGGGGAAAAATTGGGAAGAAACTCAAAGAACTTTATTGGTAGCAAGTCGCTCTTGAACATGACACTTCCACTCCGTGCCTGAGTCGGGTTGGGTTGTTTCATTCATCGGTCACATCACCATGGTCTCGCCATACCATCCACCTTTGGGGTAAATGCTACCAATCCATCACATAAGTGTCGCTGATATGTTCAAGAGAAGTCAACCGTGTCCCATCCACTACCATACATTATCCTTCATTCTTTCATGACCACCACCCTGAACCATATATCATCAGATCGTTTTCACCTCCATCAAAATCATTTGCTCCATTCCGTGTCACTGATGTGGGATACATTAAGGCCCTCCTTTGATGGATCGCTTCTTGTCGACATCAGCTCATTATCCAAGAAGTTGATCTAGGGACACCCCCTTCAGTACTTTGAAGCTTGCATGCCTCAATGGCAAGTTTCTCACTTCCGACGACAGGTATACATCAATGACCTTCGACCGAAAGATTTTGCATGGTGTTCGATGCCAAGTCCTTTATTCACACCACGTGAATTGTACTGCAGTACCTTGAGGGTCATTATCATTATCGGTGATTCCTCTCGCGCTTGTTAACGGTTTACCTCATTGACCGGTAATCAAGCGATGTCTTTCCATGTTCGACTTCAGAACATCTCTCACATGGATCGACTTGTACTTAGAGTGAAGATCGAACGAGTTTGAAGACCCCAGATCTAGTTTCATCCATCCGGGCTGCGATATATATTCAGGAAAAATAAAGACATTGACATGTACAGCATTGCAGCACAGACAATCATCCTACCAAAGGATGATGATTCAGCAGGATCATCAGTCTATCATCAGACAATTGTCTGTCCTATGTACACAAAAATGAATTTATAAAGCTGAGCATGGGAATGCCCGCCTCAGCTAGATCATGAAAACAGTATGAAAAATAATGTATTGTATTGTATCTTATTACAGGTCTCCTCCCAGCATGGAATGAACTTCGGATCCTCCTAATAAAGCATTTCACTTGATAAACGGCCTCATACTTTAGGGGGCAACTGTTATAGACATTTTTGTGCCTTACAGCTATAAGCATGAAATGTCCATAATTCAAGGGATCCAAAGTCCCTAAAGATGTTGTTACAGCTCCTAAAGGAACAAGGTCAACCAATGACAGCTTCTCCCAGAAGTTCTCCACCAAAAACCACTCAGAAACAGTCAATTCAGGATCAATTCAGAGGCTCCACTAGCTGCCTGCATTGAAATGCAGAGACTACACTGGCTAGGTGCGCTGCAACGCAGGTGGAAGCACTACCAGGGTGCACTGAGCGAGAAATGACAAATGGCAAGCTCATTCAACGAGGTGGAAAGACCCTGGAAGCTTCCAGAATCTTCTCCAATGACACTTGCCTCAATGAATTCAACTAGTGATGAGTAAGAGGTTCTCAACCTCCAAGTGGAAGCAAGAACTGACAGAGAGAAGCCACAAGTCAAAACATAAGCTGACTCATCCTCTCTGCTTACATCTATATATGGATCTCTCACCCAGAGGTTCAGGAGGCTGGAATTTTGTACTTTGCAGAGAATTGCTGTTGGTTTGAGATTGAGATTAGTACATTGGGTGATTTATGCTTTGTTGGAGGAGAGGAAGGGATTCCTTTGTTGGGAGGTAGATGTTGGATCGGAACTCACTTGGTTGTATCTCCTCTTGGACTTTATTATCACATCAATAAACTATTTGAGTTTCTCCTACATGCTATGTACCAATGATGTTTTGTTATGCTTACATGTTTAGCTTAATCTGATCTTGAGCTTTTTATGAATGTATATCTGTATCTTCGTGTAGTTTCTCTCTCTTGTGATCTTGCAGGAATTCGGTGAAGCTGGGCCGGTGAAGGAGCAGGAAGCTGGGAGCTACTGAAGAGAGGAGTGATTTGGATCGACAAACTAGCGGAAGACATAGGTTAGTTAGATCCTTCTTCCTCATTTACATTTCATAAAGAAGAATACTCAATTAGTTTACTTTGTTTGTTGCTAAGGCACTATCACACCTTAGAGTGGGATAGGGGCATTCCGAATTGGATACTTTTCCCAACAACACTACTTCTATAATCAAACTTTGCAGAAGCTTAATCAATTTGAGCTAGATCAATCAGAACACATATAATAGACAAGAAGAAATCATACACATGAAACATAGAAGAATACTCTGGGGAAAGCCTCAGCTAAAAACCCCAATCTTTGTATTATCATACAAGTGGAAATATCTCTGGATTACATAAAGCTTTAGCTCACAAGCTATCCATCTCTTAGTACAATCCCTTTGCTGCTCATAGACAGTCAAAGGCTTCTAACAAACCTTCTCCTCTGCCCTCCAAGCCTCCTATTTCCTTGCGCAGTTTCTCTTGGGTCCTCAAGTTTCCACCTATGTGTAATAATCCCTCACACACTAATCTGACATCTGAAATAACTACACAAACCTGAAGGAGATAAATCCTTCTGCATAGATGAGTTTCCTTTATAGGAAAAATCCATCCAACTGATAGTACATTGTCCCTCCTCTTATCTCAACTGGGTCTTTCTCTGAATTGACATGCATGAGTTATTTATGAGAGAATATTTAGTTATCTAGAGAGCAGTAGTTACATGCATGCAAGCATTAACTACTTGAACTCACAATTAATTCAACAAACTGTTTGAACCAAACTAACTAGACTTGACTCAGTTAACTGCGCCAACTAATTACAACTCATATTTACAACTCATCCTTATCCTTTAACTAATGGATAAGTCCCTTAATCAAAGGAATAACTATTGCATGTCCTCACATAGACTTCATTTTTATTTTTCCTTAACTAATTAACTCAAAATGAATTAATTAATTAATTTACAAACAGCTGCTAAGATCAAATTCGAATTTTACTTCACTATTTTAGTTTAGGGACTAATTAAAATAGGAAAGCATCCTGAAATGCTATTTATAGAATGTTATTTTTAGCACTTCAATTTTGTCATCCATTGTTGCTAAGATCAACAGTGGCCGAACTGCTATTTTTAGCAATTCTATTTTTGGCATTTCTTGTTGCTATTTTCAACATAAGGTACCGAATTACAATGATTGTGCAGCTAATAAAAGTTGTTGCACCTAGATCCAAGGTTCGATAGGTTGCAGAGCTCCATTTGAGAAATGGGGAACATGGTTAGCTGGAAAATAATGAGGAAAATGATTCATTCCAATTTATAGAATATGGATTGATGAAAAAGGCACCTTGTCAGTATGGTCAAAGGATAAGTCAAATGACGTGGAAGGCATGGATCAAATGAGTGAGATGCAGATTTTCTGTTTCATGATTTTCTACGTTGTTAGAAAATCATAAATAATATTACGATATCTTATCTCTTAGAATACTTATAGCTGATGTTGATTAGAATAGGTGTAAATCTTTGAAAACATTTATTGTGTAAGGGTTTTATAGATATGCCTCTCGGCATAGCTAAAGGGGACAATAATTGTATTTGTGAAGTACTTTGTTTCTCGTAGGATGCCCCCTTGAGACAATAAGGATTTTTTTATATATTTACAATTAGTATTTCTGCATAGATTTCTTTTAGATTTTATCAATTCATTCAAGTGTTCAAGTCTTTATTTTAGATGAAAATTTGAAATTTTTTTACTAATCATTTTATCGATAAGGAAAGGAGAGACTTCAATGCATATGGATAGAGCTTAATTCAAAATAGCAGTAGGAATTTAAGTTTTATATTATAGTAGTTTTTAATCACAATTTTCATAGAAATAGATTCACTTATGAGTACAATTTAAAGCGTGATTTTATGTAAGTACAAGTGTGGGTTATGATTCTTATTCAAGAAAGTATGATTTCCATTTGAAAGTAATTTTCAAGAGTGAATTTCATTTAAGAAAGTGTGTTTGATTTTCATTACAACAGGGGTGATTTTACTTTATGCAAGTGTGTGAGTGATTTTATTTCGAACAAGTGTGAGTGTGATCTTATGAAGCAAGTTTGAAGTTTCTCTTATGTAGGATGAAATTGTTATTTAAGTAAGGAGAGAAGAATTGATTTCATTTGATATAAGAATTTTTTTTACTTATATAGCCATAGAGAAACATTTGCATCTTGATAACTCAAATTTATTTAGATATTTAATAAGTGGCAAAGACTTCTAGCACATACAGTGCACATACATTTCATCAGTTTACTAGGCATGGTTGATAATTTTATGTAAGTAATTTAACATCAATTAAATTACAAAACACCATGTATATATGAAATTTATGGTGTCCACATCCACAAGGTTTAGGTGCCTAACTCTGTCCTTGAAGTGATCAAAATTTGAGTCTAGTCTCCTTAATCCCCCTCTTTTGGGATTTGATAAGGTTGAAATATTCCCTTACTAACCAAAGGGACTTTTCCAAGATGGGTTCCATCTTACAATGATTTTATAGGAAGTTTAGCATCTCCCTCTATCATGTCCATATACATTAGACATATAGTCTTCCTTTTCTAATTTGATTGACTTAAATTTAGTTGTGAGAATATGTGGTGTTGAAAACAGTCTATGATGTCTACGTCTCCTACATTTTATAACAAGAATAACCATCCCATATGGCCTGAAGCATCCAGAGTAGTAGATTGATAGCTTGTCCAACATCGAGAGGTGATTTTTGCCACTTTTTCACTAATACATTTAGATTGTTGGAGCATAATGATGTTGTATGTTCTTTATGAATTCTTTCTTTTAGAAGCCACTACTTTCCTCGATAGCTAAGGCCCCTGATGTTCCATGAGACGAATTTCATTGGATATTTGGTGAATTAAGGATAATTCCTTTGTCATGACTATGGTTATTCCCAAGTTGACCAAAATTTCTCCTAGTTCGTAAAGCAATTAGTTGTTGGACTTCCTTCCTCTTTTATTACCTATATTAGGAGTTTTCATGGGGTCTTTGAATGAGTGGGTATGTATCCCCATATGTTGGTTATCAAAGCTAGTACATAAGGGTTCTAATGATCATTGTTGCTTGGTTTGAGAAGGGTGATTTGGATAAGCTACACATGATGCTCTAGAATAAAGTGCAAGGCTTTTCCCCACCAATCCTTCGTTATTGCTAATAGATCCAGGTCATTTGTTAGATTTTATGGGAACTAAACTTAGTACACACATAGTTACATGTCATTTTGTCACATTAGGCAAATGACCATCGTTTTGGTTCTTTCGCTATCCGTAAATGTGTCCCAAATCATTCCCTTGCAACGTTAGAATCCAAATTATCCCAAATGAAGTGGAATTCCTAGATCCCATGGTTCAAACCCCTATTTTTGGCTTCCTGTGCAGTTCCCTAGTCAATTTTTGTGCATATGTAGAAGAGTCCATTAGGAACTATGCATAAGTACACATTGTCTTCCATTGTGACCTGCGAACATGACTTAACACATGTAAAAATAAAAAGTAAAGTATATAAGCATTATTCGTCATATCTATTCCAGCTAACAAGACTTGAATGATTACCTATTCAACCAATCCCTCCCATCATGGAGCTACTCCCTCTCTTCATGGAACCAATATCCCATCATTAGTGGATCTTATCCCTTGGAAAATGGATCCCAAACTTCCCACTCTGGGCCTATAAAGCTAACATATGCCCGAGGATTGAGAAGGACTGTTGGAAGTAGGATTATGTTGTAGCAATAAGGTTGGAAGGCTATTCATTCAAGGAGAGGGTTGGAGATTGTGGGAAGGGACTTTCAACGTCATGGCTTCATGGTTGTAAGACTATTCTCCATTTTATTAATATAAAGGAAATTTTTCTTTCTCAATTACATCTTTGTTGATATAATTTGTAGGATTCCTTGATCACATACATAAATTGTGATTGAATATTGATTAGTTTATGATACATGATTGGATTAATTATTTAATTTATCTCTTATGCTAGATACTAGATGATTTGATCTCGTGTATGTTTTTATCTATGTAGATCTTTGTTAGGACAACATGGAGAATTTGTGAGATGCAATGGGAAGATCTCTAAAGAATAGATGAGGAGCGAATGATCGAAATATCTGTAAGGTTAATCAATCAATTAGATCAAACGATAAGTGGCCTCTATCATATTATTTGTTTCAGTAAATCATAGTCTAGAGAAAGGTAACAATTCCTATTTTGTTGTTACTAGATTTCTCTCGAGTCTAGGGAGATCACACTTGTTTGGAAGACGGATAAGTCCACATAACAAATTGGCGACTTCACTGGGGATTTGTCTCACTCTACATTATTTTTCTTATTTGGCCTTTAGAACCTTCTGTAGAAGCTTTCTTTGAGTCTGTGGACAATCTTAAAAATCTAGATTTTTGGTTTTATTTTACTTCTTTTTTTATTTTTTCCCAAATTTCTTGCTATGCGCACTTTAGCTTCAGCATAAAGTGCACTTTTTCACAATTTCCTTTCCACAATAGTGCATATGCACACTGGTTTCCTCTATGACCTGCACACATACCTGGAATTTTTCAAAATTCCAATTTTATCCTCATCAAGTCCATATTTTTTGGTTTTTCCTCTTTAATTACACTTGTTTTCAACTTCTTTGAGTGTCTATCAGTATGGATGAGTGTTGTGAAAATATTTGCTTGTGATTATCTTGTTTTTTCTATTTAGGGTAAATTCTCACCTGGTGCATGGTCGATCTATCAAAAGAGAGATCAATTGGTCTTGCCTTGTTGACTGTGTGTCTTTCTTCTTTCTGCTAAATCAGATTTTGAGTTTAATTTGGTCTTTTGTGAAAGATTATTTTGTGTATGTAAATCAATTATTTACAACATTGGGTATTGTTTGTGAAAAATACTTCTTATTCTAGTTTCAAAATGAAAAGTTATTTTTCCTTCTGTTGTTCAAGTGTTCATAAATTGAACTTTTTACTGCAAGTGAACTCATAACATTCAATTATGGAAAAATAATTTTTTAGTGATCATTGGTTTCTTATTGCATTTTACAAATTTCTAAGTGGTTGCATGTTTAAAGAGAAATTTCTTGATTTCTTGTGTTAATAGGAAAAGTCACATTTTGAAGTTATTTTCAATATTTGGGTAATTTGAAATTGGATATCTACATTTTAGGAAAAGCCTGATATAGTGGGATTTAGAGTTTTTGTTTACTTTTCCATTGAAAAATTGAAATACTCTTTCCTTTCTTCAGATATAAATTCATTGAAACAAAAATATAACAATTTCATTTTCGATTGCATTAGGATTTGCATCGAGTCATAATTTCATCAGTTCCATTCCATTCCCTTTAAGTAAATAACAACTCTTAAAATCAACGCTAATAAAATCAATCTAGAAATATTTTATATTTAGGACTCTTTTCCACCTACAATAGATTAGGTTGTATGTCTTTGGAATAGGGAAGTGAGTTGAATTTCCAAATATGCAAATACACATTAGCATCTTGTGATAGGGAGAAAAAATAATTTTCTACAATTTTTCTCTACGAAGTTCCCCTTACAAAGGAGTCAAGCATGAGAACGTATCAGACCCAATGAAGTGATCGAACCCACTTCATTGGCTATGGTAGAGTGATTTACATGTACTAAAACTGGTATCGAAAGGTACTTGGGAGTCACTTGGAAGTAAACCTCAGATTTACCATGTTGAGGAGCTTTCAAGGGGATTGAGCTTTGTTACTCTGCCCTTCCGTGTACGCCCGATCTACGACTGTCCCCCCAAGTTAAATTTTCTTACGTGGTAACCTTAGAGACTATAATATTAGGTATTTTACCTAAGGTGATGATGGAGGGGAAGTCTCTACTGTACCTGGAACAGACATTGACTAGACTCACTTGGAAATTTCTGGAGGGTATTCTTCAATCGAGATGGAATAAATGAATTTTACTTAAATCAGATCGTGTACATTAAGTAGGTTGTTAGTGTAACTGGTTCCACCCGCTCTATCTATATCCACTTTTAACTTTGATCTCTGTGACATTGGGTTTCATCACCAAATAGTGATTTTGCTATGAAAATCTTATTTGCAGGGTTTGAATCCTTAGATTTTTTAGCGTGTGTTAATTGTTTGGCTTTACTTTTTACACACCTTAGGTGTGGATTGTGATTTTCAATTATATATATTGATAGTAAATTTATCTAAGTTAAATCTAATGATGTCAATGACAGAAGTTAATGATAAAGACCTCCCTTTTAACGGGAACCCTGATCATCTCCCTGGTTTTTCAAATGTCGGTCCTCCTTATATGGCTACATTGTCACTTCTTGGATTCATGATAGGTTTACCGATGTGGTTGTTTTTAACTTCTTTGAGCCCCAATAACCAAACTATTCAACCTCAACCGATTTTTTCACCTTAGCTGAGTACATCATCTCAACATCACCAACCTCTTGTTGACCCTTTACTTCCTCACCCAACATGTCCTCTTATTTTTCTTCTTCTTCACTTGGTAAAAGCCTTGATGCTAGTAACCAGGTGACTAAGAAGAATAAGAAAGGGAAGAAGAAGGAGAAACAAGATAAGAAAGATGTCAACCAACCAACCATGGATGTAGGTAATGGTAATGTTTAGTAAACTTCCAGTATGCATCACAAGCCCATATACCCCTACAAGCTTTGTAAGGGTGACCACTTTCTTATTGATTGTCCTGGCATTCCTAAGGTCTTGAAAGTATGGTAAAAAATTTCTTATCAACCTAATATTAATCCATCAACCAGTGATTACGAGGTTCTTGGGCAAAAGGATAAAGTTAGGTTTCCTTGTAGGTTATGTGAAGGTATTCATCATAGTCACCTTTTCCCTCATATGGATGAGGCCTAAAAATTGTTGGAAAAACTTACTATTTCACAACAACAACTTCCAACTGGTTATAGTAAAATTTCTCTCAAACTACCATTAGTAGATGAAGTGATTGATCTAATTCCAAGAACAGTCAATCCCACTCTTACATTGGAAAGTGAAACACATATCACTCAAGTTGATGAGCCATTGGTTAATCAAGTGGTTGACCCTATTTTATCTTCACTTGATCCCACTCTCCCTTTAAAGGGTGAACTTAATACCACTCATGTTCTTTTTGTCACTTCAAAGTATTCTACACATGGGGGCATCTCACCTATTTCCATTGACCCCCCTCCAAATTATGAGGCTACTTCCTTTGATTGGAGTGGACTGACAAAGCCTTGTCTTCCTTCTTCCACCCCTTTCCAAATCATTGTGAAATATTATGGTAAGAATGTGCGATGCACAAATTTAGATGAAGGTGCTTTTGTCAGTATTTTATCCTCATCTGCTTGGAAAGATTTGGGTCCTCCTCGGCTTGTGCCTGTTACACAAAATTTTTTGGATTTTAAAAGAACCCTTAGCAAGCCTTTAGGGATCATTCCTAAGTTACATATTACTCTGGAAGGTAAATCTATCTGTATTGATCTTATGGTAGTCTAAGGTCCCTTGGATTTCAATTTTCTCCTTAGGTGAGACTATGTCTATGCCATGAAAGTTGTTTTATCGACACACTTTAGCGTGATGTATTTTCCTCACAATGGAAACATTGTGACTATTGAAAAACTTTCATTTGTTGATATTGATTCAACTACCAGACATCCGACATCCCTGAATGTTCCTTATCTGCAAGTGGTGTTTACCCCACCATGGGTTAATTATGTGGAAACTACTCCCATGTCTCTAGTTACAGATGCAAGCGAGCCCCTCATTGTTTTCTTGACTTCCTATGACTTAGATATGGTAATTGACACAGGGAACCTTATGGAGGAACTTGGAATGGATTTTATTACCCCTTATGATTATCTTCATATGTATTCCTTCCAGAGAGCTATTCTTCCTTCTGATGAAGATCTCTTGGAAGCCATGGTCGACAAACATTCCTTGGTATGTGTTTCTTCCAAATGGAAGCCATGAACAAATAATTATGAGGATGGTTCTTTTCTTATGTCAACATTATTAAAAAATGAAACAAGTTTCCAAGAGGATAGTTCTTCTACTGTGTCAACCTCATTAAAAAATGAATCAGGTTCTCATGACCATAGTTCTATTTCAAGCTCGTTAAAAAATGAAACAAATCCCTTTTAAAACTAAGTATCTTATCAA
Source organism: Pinus tabuliformis (assembly GCA_031772625.1). NCBI lineage: Eukaryota > Viridiplantae > Streptophyta > Pinopsida > Pinales > Pinaceae > Pinus > Pinus tabuliformis. The sequence goes on along the minus strand of CM062819.1, from coordinate 415,227,832 downwards.
TAAACCATTATTTGATCTGCCTATATTTATTTATTAAGAAAATCAAACAATGCTCGGGGGGCATGTGCCTCTTCAAGGGTACGCTCTAGTTATGTTTTGTGTTCAACAATTTTTTGAGCATCTTTTCACGATTATCTATTACTTTTCCTGCTTATCGTGTGTTACACTTGATTTGTAGATGTCGACGCTCCCTCAAACTTATATTGGCTTCACTGATGGCACTAGTCGTATTTCTCAAAATTTATCTTCCGTAGCATGGGTCATTTATTCGCTCATAGATGAGTTAGTTTCTATTCAATGGATATTCCTTGGTCGAACAATGAATAGTATTGCAGAGTATAACACAGTGATTGAGCTATTATCTGATGCCATTTCATTTGGCATTTGTTGATTGATTGTTAGGTTAGATTCACAACTCAAAGTATTACATTTGAATGGTTTTTATTCAGTTAGAAGTGCTTCCATGTTAAGAATGTTTTTGCAGGTTTGTGTCTTGGAAAGAGAGTTTGATTATATTGAGTATCAACATATTCTGAGAAACTTAAACACATTAACTGATGCATTATCTAATTATGTGTTAAATTGGAATTTGTAAAACATTTGTAAAGAAATCAATGCAATATTCATCCATATATTGTACAAGATAGACTAAAATAGAAGTAGTAGCTTTCATTAGATAAATGTCTGTAAAAAGTGTGGTTTTTACAAAATTGATCCAAAGACATGAGGTCCTGTGGCCTTTATTTTCCGAATATACCAGTACATCATCAAATTTTTTTTTTATAGCCCTTAGTTTAGTGACAACACATGATGATGATCATGGTAGCATACAATAACATGAGCTACTCATCGTATCAAGTGACTAATAGGTTTGGGAACCCCCACAATGTGCCTTTGATAGCGAAGAGGAAAGTCATATATCCTGACATTCGAGACGTCCAAGGTCAACCTCTCAAGATTGTGCTATAACTTAGTCAATTCATCTATTGCATTTGGTTTTGGCAATGCGAGAGCTACACGATGATCACCATGTCTATCATATCTGCGTAATCCTACCAGTCTCACGATCATTTGCGGACAATTAGTTTTGGATGCCAAAAAAAAAAAAAATCAAAAATTCAAAAACAACCAAAGTGTGAAGTTTTTACCCAGATTTCCCAATTGCATTCTACCTGGCAGCAACATATTTGGATCACCAGTGTAATCCATGCCTATGTATGGAAAATATTCAATCATGATGATTTATTTTTCCAACCACTTGAAGAAGTTAGGAGTATACCAAATCGGTGGTCCTTCGCCACCTCTTTGGCGTGAAATAAGTGTGACCCATTTTGGCATGCGAGGGTCACGAGGTCCTCCTCTCTCTATAGGTACCTGCGGAGCAAGAAGAGGGTTTTGTTATAGAGTGAATGAGATGAGAAAGGCACCATACCCAAAGTTCTTGAGTTTGCCTATTCTAACTCTGGTTAGTCGCCCTTTTGGATTGGCAACTACAACCTCACTCCAGTTGCATATAGTAGGTTGCAAACACTCTACAATGATTTGCATCTGAGTCTTTGTAAGAAAATGTAGAGCTACACTACCACATAGTCGTACAACAGTGAACTTGATATCTTTCAAAGGAAGCCTCACTATGATTTTAGTTCCAATTCATTGCTACCTATTGCAATAACCAAACTATCTCACGAATTTGGTTGAGAGCACAACAAACTAATACACTTATATTCATCTCAAATTTTGATATCAACAGACTATAACTGACTTACCATAGTTTAAATGCATTCAGATGCTCTGTCATTGAGTATCCATCTTTCATCCTCAGATTATACAACTTTTTCCGCAGGAACAATTTATTCACCAGAGACTTAGATTGGTACAAAGTCCCTAACTTGTCCCAGAAAGAATTCACCGTAGCTTCCCCTGATACATTCAACAATATTGAATCTGATACACACAATTGTATTGTGCTCTTTGCCCTCTGATCCAACTCCTTCCATTCTTCATCGGACACTCTCATTGGTTTAGTACCTAGATCTATTGCGATCCACTGATCTTTATCCACCAACAGATCCTCCATCTTGAGTTTCCACAACTCAAAACTCTGACCACTAAATTTCTTGATCTCTATCTTTCCACTGCTCGCCATCTCCTTTCACCCCCAAAATTGATCCCGCAGATCTCCCACTGAATAGGGTCTACCACAAGCCCAAGTGAAACCCCTCAATAACAAAGGCATCTCCATGAAGCCAAAACAACTCTGATACAAAATGTAGGTTTTAGCCCCATACAGAAATTACCTACATATGAATTCTAAAACACAGAAGATAAACAATGCGAGAGCATAACACATAAAACACATCTACACAGATATTTTCCCTTGGATCCCAAAACCAAGACTACTAGCTTGATTTTTCATTATGTTTCTTTCAATGTTACAATATATATTTATACATGCTGAAGCATCCAATACCATGGACCGAAAACCATCGCGTCCAAAACCATGGACCGAAAACCATCACGTCCAGAACATGTGTGAAAAACATGCACAAAACCATAGGTAGGTCTGCCCAACCTAACATAGGGTCCAAAACCAAAATTTTCCGAGGCGCTGCCCTAGACCCCATAGAGTGGGGTTACCTATACTCCTCAAACCCCCTATGACTCCCCTCGCTACACAATCAGCATAACGAAGGTGGGGCTCCGCCCCCGTTCTAACCCCTTGGTTAACTTAGTGGGCTAGTCGTGGAAAGAATATAACACAACCCAACATTCTCCCACTTGTTGTTTTCTGTCCACAGAGGGCCACAAGAGAGCTTAGTCATTTATCCAGACTTGTAATTCCCATTGTTTCTCTACGACAAAAGAACTTCTCAAATCTCATAGATTTTGTCAATGCATCTATAATATTCTTCAAAGTGTCCACCTTTACCAGCAACACCTTTTGTCTTCTATCATATCCCTCACAAAGTGATACTGAACATCAATGTGCTTTGTCTTTGAATGATATGTAGGGTTATTTGCCAATAATATTGCACTTTGGCTATCATAGTCTATCCTTATAGCTCCCTATACTAACCCCATACTTGAACACAATCTCTGCAACCAAACTAATTCCTTGCTTGCATGAGTGGCTGCCATTTATTTTGCCTCTGTAGTTGATAGTGCCACTACAGATTATTTCATACTCATCCAACTGACTTCACCTCCAAATAGGTTAAACACATACCCACTTGTAGATCTCCTCTGATCTACATCTACAGCCTAGTCTGCATCAACAAAGCCATGGATATCCAACACTCTATCCAATGCTAGTCTTCCTTGGTAGCACAAAACACAATCACTAGTGCCACAAAAATACCCGAAAACCCACTTCACTACTGTCCAGTGCTTCTTCCCTAGTTTTGACATAAGCCTTCTCAATACTCCAATTTCATGTGCAATATCTGGTATAGTACAGACCATCGCATACATCAGGCTACCGACTGCACTTGCATATGGAACATGCGACATGTCCTCTTCCTGTTCTTGTGTCTTGGGACACTGTTCAGCAGATAAATTTACACCTACAGGAATAGGAACCTTCACTGGTTTACTATCTTGCATATTAAACCTCTTCAATATTGTCTCGACATACTTCCTCTAGTTTAACTAGAGCTTCCTCTTTGTCCGGTCTCTTTTAATTTCCATGCCCAAAATATAGTTTGCAGCACCAAGATCTTTCATGTTGAATTTGGAGGATAAATGGGTCTTCAAATGCTGGATACTTTCTTTGTCATTTCCAACCAGAAACATATCATCCACATATAAGACTAGATAAATAACATGGTCACCAATTAATTTAAAATACACATAGTGATCTGCTTTGCTTCTCATGAAGCCAAGTCCCCGTATAAATGTATCAAATTTCTGATACCACATCCTTGGTGATTGTTTTACCCGATACAGAGACTTCTTTAACTTGCATACTAGTTCTTTCTTACCCTTCACCGCAAAGCCTTCAGGTTGCTTCATGTAGATCTCCTATTCCAGATCCCCGTGAAGAAACATTGTCTTCACATCCATCTATTCTACCTCAAAATCAAAAGCAGCAAAAATAGATAAAAGTAATCTAATATAAGTTACCTAGTTGGCAACAAGAGAAAAAAGATCACCAAAATCAATTCCCGGCACCTGGGAATAACCTTTTTCTACCAACCGAGCTTTGTATTTCTCCACCTTTCCTTCTGCATTTGTCATCTTCTTGAGCACCCATTTGTTGCCAGTGGGTTTCCTTCTAGCTGGAAACTCCACCAGATCCCAAGCCTCATTTTTGTGCAAAGATGCCATTTCATCAACCATGGCCTCTTTCTAGAGTTTTCCATCCTATAAATCTACTGCTTCCTTCATATTTCTAGGATCATCATCAGTAATAGATAAAGCAAAATTTGAACAGAAAGTAGATGGACTATACCTTTCTGGCTGCCTTCTTTCTCAAACTGATCTTCTCACACACGGAATTTGTGGCTCTTCATCTTCTGATTCCTCCTCTACTGTAGAGTTTGATTCTTCCTCTTTTAGCTAAAACTATTTCTTCTCGGGTTCCTTTGATTGGAATTCATGTTTAATAACATCTTTCACCTCTCTGAACACCACATCTCGGCTGTACACAACCTTCCTTGTTACTGGGTTCCAAAGCTTATAACCCTTTAAACCATCCTTATACCCAATAAAGATGCACTTTTCAGATTTACTATCCAACTTGGTTCTTTTCTCTTTTGGAACATGTACATATGCATCACATCCAAATACCCTTAGATGTGAAAGAGAGGGTTTCATACCAGTCCATACCTCTTGTGGAGTCTTATCCTCCAACACTGATGAAGGTGATCTATTGACCAAGTAACAAGTTGTCTCCACCGCCTCTGCCCAAAATTCTTGTCCTAACCCGACACCACTGAGCATGCTTCTTTCCCTTTCCATCAACGTATTGTTCATTCTTTCTGCAACTCCATTTTGCTGAGGTGTATATGGAGTAGTCTTCTGTCAAGCTATACCACACTTCTTACAGAATTCTTCAAATTCCTTACTACAAAACTCTCCACTGTTATCTGTCCTCAGCACCTTTATCTTCTTCTCTATCTGGTTTTCCACCAGAGCCTTAAATTCTTTAAACTTGTCAAAGACTTCAGATTTATTCTTAAGGAAATATATCCATGTATTCCTTGAGAAGTCATCTATAAATGATACATAGTACACAGACTTACCCAGTGATGGAACCTTCACAGGTCCAACCACATCACTATGCACAAGATCTAATATTTGTTTCGCCCTCTTACCTCCAGAGGGGAAACTCACCCAATTCTGCTTCCCATATACACAATTTTCACAGAAATCAAAATCCACAGAGCTATTAATCATACTTTCTACCATACCTTTACCATGAAGTGTTCGAAGGCCCTTCTCTCCAATATGTCCAAGCCTCTGATGCCACAGCATGGTCTTCTCTCTAGAGACCACTAGATTTTCTCCTCCACTTTCTGGAACCACGAAACTGTTGCACCCATCAACAACAATGCTATCTTGCAGCTTGTACAGAGTTCCAATTCGAACTCACCGCATCAATACCTGTGCCCCCCGAACCATCTTGTAGTTATCCTTCTTGAACACTGTTTTTACGCCTACATCATCCAACTTGCTTACAGAAATCAAATTTCTGGCTAATGTAGGAATATGGAGAATACCCAGAAGTGTTCTAACCCTTCCACTTTTCAACTTCAACTTTACTTTTCCATGACCAAAAATTATAGCCTTCCTATCATCCCCCAAGAAGATATCACCACCATCATATTTCTCGTACTCGCAGAACCACTCTCTATGGGGAGTGAAGTGAAAGGATGCACATGAGTCAATCAACCATGCCTCATGATCTACATGTGTACTTGAAGAAGCCAAGTACACATCCCCACCTTCATCTGAGGTGGTTTTCGCCTCTGTAGAAGGAGCAGCATCAAATCCCTTTCCTTTGTCGGGAGCTTTAGATACACAGTCCCTTTTGTAGTGCCCTTCCTTTCCACATTTCTAGCACACCACCTTTACAGGTTTTCCTAAAGATTTAGATCTCCCACTCGAAGACTTATTTTTGTTTCTATTCCGGGACTATCCTCGTACAGACACGACATCACTATTTTGGATCTCCATATTTTTCTGTCTCATCTCCTCTGTCAGCAAGGATGAGACTATTTCATCAAACTGCAAGGCAGTTGCATTGCTACTTATTGTAATAACTAGACTATCCCATGGATCTGGTAGAGAACACAACAAACTAATACACTTATCTTCATCTAAAATTTTGATATCCACATACTATTACTGACTTACCATAGTATTAAACGAATTCAGATGCTCTGTCACCGAGTCTCCATCTTTCATCCTCAGGTTATACAACTTTTTCGCAGGAACAATTTATTCACCAGAGACTTAGATTGGTACAATGTCCCTAACTTGTCCCACAAAGCCTTCACCATAGCTTCCCCTGATACATTCAACAATATTGAATCTGATACACACAATCATATTCTGCTCTTTGCCTTCCAATCCAACTTCTTCCATTCTTCATTGGACACTCCTGTTGGTTTAGTACCTGGATCTACTGCGATCCACTGATCTTTATCCACCAATAGATCCTCCATCTTGAGTTTCCACAACTCAAAAATCTGACCATTAAATTTCTCAATCTCTATCTTTACACTGCTCGCTATCTTCTTTCACCACCAAAATCTATCCCGCAGATCTCCCACTGAACAGGGTCTACCATAAACCTGAGCGAAACCCCTAAGCAACAAAGGCGTCCCCTTGAATCCAAAACAACTCTAATACCAAATGTAGGTTTTAATCCTGTACAAAAATTACCTGCATACGAATTCTAAAACACATAAAATAAACAATGCAAGAGCATAACACATAAAACAAATATACACAGAGATTTTCCCCTGGATCCCAAAACTGGGATACCAGCTTGATTTTTCATTATGTTCCTTTCAATGTTACAATACATATTTATACATGTCGAAGCATCCAATACCATGGACCTAAAACCATCACATCCAAAACCATGGAACGAAAACCATCGCGTCCAAAACCATGTGTGAAAAACATGCACAAAACCATAGGTAGGTCCGCCCAACCTAACACAGGGTCCAAAACCAAAATTTTCTGGGGCGCTGCCCTGGACCCCATAGAGTGGGGTTACCTGTTGATGAGCCTCATAAATGGGTAATTATATGGGCTCATTTTACCTCCTAACTTAGTCAAATCAACCATTCTCTTAACTTATTGTATGATTTTCTGATTATATTTATGCTTATAGAGTGAGTTGAGTTAGTTATTATGCCATGTGGTCTAACATGTATTTAATGTAGATTATTGATGGATTTCAAGGTCAAAGTTAAGGATATAGTGGTCAAATGGTAGCAATAACTCGAAGTGGACAAGGGAGAGGACTCATAGGAGGGAATCCCCCTCATTTATTACTCCTCACTTCGAATTCCCCTTAATTCAGCTCGGAGTACAAGCAACCGAATCATGCATTAGAAGGCAACCAAGCAAGTGGAGGATGATTGATAGTTATCTTGAGTTTTGGGATCCAAGCCTCCCTGATTTTAAGGAAGCTATTGGTAGCTTCAGATGTATTAGTAGAGAGGCCTAGGGCGTCACTAGGGTTGGATTTTTGCGTATGTAAACTCTCCTCAAATTTCGAGCTTATTATTTTGTGATAGTTTTATGTAATCTTGCTATTATTTTGACAATGAAGTTGGAATCCTTTTTGAGCTAGCACTGAGTTAGCTTAGAAGGTTGAAGCTCTTGATTTAGGGCCCAATCCAAGAAGCCAACCTCATATTTACTTGTATTTGTATGCTTTGCTTCAGTTGTAGATCAATTTGTTGTTAGATGTATTTCTTTTATGGGTAAGAATAGGTTTCTTTGATGATTTAGTAGTTTGCTTCCATTTGTGCTTTCTGTAGCAGGTTAATCAGTGATCAAGAGAAGATTCAAAAGGCTAGTAATAGTTTCTTGGCCTCTCCTCCTCCCTCTGGGACCATGATTTGAGGCAAAGACTCTCTTGCTGCCCCAAAAACACATATTTTCCTCATTCATAGGACTTCTAGTGTTTGCAGCTTTTTAGTAGGTTAATAGTCCAAATTTTCTTTGCTTCAGATCTTCCTTGTCATGTTCACTTCCTGATTTTCAATAGTCCTCTTTCATGCTTTCCTTTATTGCAACATTTCTCAACATTTCCTCTCATAGATCATAGTTTATACCATTTTAATGCAAAACTCTATTTTTCCTAAATGCACTCATTTCATTTGTTGCTTGATCCTCTTAGTTGACTGTCAGTTCCTTTGCAGCAGATCTCTTCTAGCAGTAGGCTAGCTTATCAACAATCATATCCTCTATCTGATCCATGCCCTACATGTCTCCCAAACCTCACCTCAATTCTTCCCTAGTTTCCTGCATTTTTCATAGAACTTCTTCCTCTCTCCTTGAGCAAACCCAATCATCTTTCTCTCTCTTGGCGGTTCACGGTAGACCTTAGGCACCCTAACACCTCATTGGAACCTTCATCCACCTTTTCCACCCATTCTCACACCCTCAAAATAGTGAAAATTTCTCTTGTCCTCCTCCTATAGGCCTCCTATAGTTTCCTTGTTTTCCTCTTGTAGTTTCCCTGTGTCCTCCTGTAGTTTTTCCTGTAGGATTTCTTTTGAAGGCTGAGTGTGGGAAAAGCCTCCAGAAGGCCACCTAAGACCTCCTAGGACCCATCCACATCATATTCCATCCTCCCAAGCTCTAAAACCACCCTCCAACACCACCTGTTCACTGCCACACTCACACAAAATAAATTAGATGCATGTCAAATTCACATAAAAACACATAAAAATCCAAAAATATGTTTTTTTTGCTTATTTACCTCCAGAAATAGCATGGTTAGATGTTGTTTACTTTATTGAGTAGGTAATGGCATTTCTTTCATGGTTTTCATAGTGTTTATGGCAAAATTAGAATTAGCTTGTTAATTAGGGTTATTAGGTCTTGCTTTACGTTCCAGTATTTCTCCTTTTTTGCAATTAGAATAGCATCTGTAGAGTAATCTTTCTTTTCTTTCATTATACATAGAGCTTCTTCTAAATTCTATAGAAGTTGGCTTGAGATCCGAGTGATCTTGCGCCAGCTGACCAAGTGACAACCTGCAGTGAGAACTAGTACTTGTGCATATAGCACCGACGCTTCCAAGTTTGTTACGAACTGCTGGGTTGATAAAAGTAAAGCTGGAAGCCCAGGAGTTGCAACATTCTTGCTGCAATACTGGTGCTCACCACTTTTTGGCACCATTGTTGGGGAAGTGTCAGAGTATTATGTGATTACTGCTTTCTTATATTTCTTCTTACAACATTCTGCTAATAGTTTATTTCAGCAAAAGTAGACTCGTCATTTCTTTTCTTTCAAGTTCTGCACTTCCTTGCTTTCCTTTTCAATTCTACAAATTTCCATTCAACAAGTTTATTTCAGTTAGTTGCATTTTGTTTTGTTCAATCACAATTTCAGTTTCTGCAGGTACTTTCAGTGTGGGGAAAAAGAAACAAAAACCAACCAAAAAGATTTCCTTTCATGCCTTGTAGGAATAGAGATAACTCAGGAAAATTTTTGCCCAACACCCCCATTGCTTCACACAACCAACCTTCTCTCTTCTTCGGTGGCTGCACTCAAGAAGAACCCTTAGGTGAATAGCCAGAAATATTTAAAGAATCTATAGGGGAAGAAGAAGAAGAAAACATTCCTCTTGAGCCAATGGCTGAAAACATAAATGCTAGGCGAAATGGAAAGAGAATAGAGGATACCTTTCCCATTCGGGAGACTAATGGGGACACCAAAATGAAGAATATAAGTCCTTCAGCCCTACCCCACTTCCATGGTCTGACTACAGAAGATCTTGACACCTTCTTGTTCGAGTTTGTTGTCATCTGTCGAACTTATGACTATGAAGAAGACGAGCAAAAGTTGAAATTGTTCCCTTTTACTCTCAAGGATGCAGCACTACACTGGTTCATGGGATTACCTAGCAATAGCATCACAACTTGGGCTTAGATGCACTAGGCCTTTAACAAAAAGTATCGAGACTATTGTAGGACAAAAGATACTAAAGAAGAAATCTTCCGAATGACCATGGGAAGTGATGAGTCCCTGGAAGACTATGAATAGAGGTTCAACTTAATTACAAAAGGGCTGGGTGTACACTTGATCCTGAGTCTCTGAAGTTGGTCCTACTCAGGGGAATTTGGGAAGACATTTTAGACACCCTCCATTTATTGGTCGGGGGAGACATATACCAACTATCCTATGAGGACATAAAGATTCTTTTTAGAAACCATTCTAGAGCAACCAGAAAGAAAAGTAGAGGGAGTCAACCCATAGCCAATACCTCTTCTCCCAATTCATCCACTGAAGGTGAAATTGGAACTATGCTAGAAGACTTCAAGAGTGAGATGCTGTAGACTCTTGCCATGCAAATGGATACCTTACATATCAAAAGAAAACAAGAGGAAGCAGAGAGGGCTTTGGCCATTTTTTTCCGTAGATGCACTAGGAGGCATCATAGGAATGGATGCCCATTGAACTCTATAGAGGTTTGTTCAGTCTGTGAAGAAAATCATTCTACAGATAAGTGCCTTTCCTTGCCCAAACTTAAAGCTATATACTAAGGGGCCGAAGGAGTCACTAAACAGATATATTACATGAACCAAAGGAGACCGCATGGACCTAGACCATACGAACAGGGGATGCAAGGGACATCTCAAGCATACTACAACCCCAACCAAGTCACTTCCATACCTTCTTGGGGCCTCGTGCTCATCCTTCCTAGTCCACACCTCCTCCTTGGTCCTTCACATCTCAATATCATGCCCAACCAGCCACCCATTCATTTCAATACTATGCTTAGCCGCAACTTCAGTGGAATGCACCTCATCAGGGGTGGAGGCCCCAATACAACTCTCTTCTCGCTCTTCTGCCTCCACCACTTGCCCAACCACATGTTAGGTCCCTATAATACTAGTGATTACCCAATTACTATTGTAGTTGTATCCCTTATTAATATTGTTGTGCCCCTATTATCCCCATATTGTTATTACTGTGCCCCATAGAATCCCTCTATTGTTATTTTTGTGGCTTTATATTATTATTGTTAGGTTGGCTGGGTTATATTATGACTCCTTAGACTCCTATATATAGAAAGGAGGTTTTTTCATTTGAATCATCCAAGAATTGTTCATTTATGTAATGTAAAGGAGGTTTCCCCCTCGAAGAGGCTGAATTATAAGGTGTTGATCTATCTTTTCTATCTTTTTGTGAAGCTGGTTTTATAACATTTGGTATCAAAGCTTTGGATTTTAGGGTTTCGCTGCTCCAAATAGGTCATCATGGCATTTTCACTATAACTTTTTTTTGCAAAATTTCATAAGTTAAAAAAAAAAAAACCATTTGAGATGAATTCGCATTGAACCTTGGGTTCGAATTTTAGAGCTTTTTGCACTATATTTGCGGAGATATGATCTGAGGAAGTTGGTCTTTTTGTAGAGTCCTGAATTACATTCCAAACAAGTGAACTGGGGAAAATCATCATAAATTTCTTTCTAAGCATCAGATTGAAATTTCGTAAGAAGGTACGGAAAGAGGACAAACTGTAGTTTCTTGTATATATTTTTCAAAGCCAAAGGTCGAAACAGTGACTGGTGGCACGTCGTACAAGTTCGCTCTACTGAACTAGTCTATAATCAGGTCACTGTGGGAGATTTGACATAACTCTTCCCTAGAGAATCCAATTTGGATAAGACTGGTGGCATTGGAAAGAGGACGCAAAGGGCTATTGCAGGTCACAAATTCAGAACTGGATGATCCGAAATTACAGAGACACATCAGATTCAATATCAAGATCCTACAAAGTGAAAAAAGGTGTGTACTTTTTAAATTTTTTTGCATAAGCTTGGTTTGAAAAATTAGTTTGAAGGAATCCAAAGGGCATAGTAAAGCACTATTATCGATAATTGATTCCCCAAGGAAAGAAAATGCAAACACCTAGTAAGCAACTTGAAAGCTCTAGCATGACTCATGAAGAAGAGGAAGAAATGCAACATGATATATCAAAATTACGAGACCAAATGCAACAAGTGTCACTTGCACAAAAAGTAACATAATCTAAGATGGATGGTTTAAAGAAAGATGTAGAAGCTAATATGGATGGTTTAAAGAAAGGCGTAGAAGCTAAGATGGATTGTTTAAAGAAAGACGTAGAAGCTAAGATGAATGACATGGAAGCTAAGATGGACGATTTGAAGATAGATTTGAAGACAGATTTGACAAAGTTTCTACAAGAAATGCTTACTAATGGTGAAAGGGTAGTAAAGGAAACTCATGATGAGAACAAAAGAAATGTTAATCATGATTTCATAGGCTCTAATGTTGGACCGGAGACCCACCATATTCCAAAAATTGATATGAGGAAGTTTGATGGTGTTAGCGCTTGAAATTTCACCTCAGGCTAAGAAAGGCAAACTCCAAGGCAACATCAAACCACTTAGCCTCGTAGCTAGCCCTACGGGGCAGGAGAGGGCTCTCTCCGGTATATCTCGGCAAAGATCTTAAAAGGGTGGAGATAACCAATAAAGAACACTGATTTTAGGCTAGTAAACTGATAAAAGGTTTGATTTGAGATTTTTAGGATTTTGGTGGAAAATCGGGGAAATGCAATTTTGGGTGCGGGGATTGGACACAGTTTTTGCAGGGGGTTCCTTGGGGCAAGGTAGGAGACTGTATTGATGCCTTTGAAAGAGTCAGATGGGCAAGAATGACTGGTGAGGAGCTAAGGAGAGCAAGTAAACACCTTGAGTTCTCCTTAAACAGATGAAAACATTGATATTAAGCAAACTTAAAAGCAGAGCATGGCAATCATGAATTCTACTTTAACACTTCATTTGCTTAATTTGCAAAAGGAAAAGTAAGAAGATGAATCACATAAAAAACTTATAAGTACAAAGAGAAACACACCATCAATACATGTAACCACAGGAATCCCAAAAAGGACTGCAAAACCCTGGTCTTGCTTTGCCAAAAATTGCAGAGATACAATGAGTAATACAATAGAAGCTTCTCCCTCAAGAGTCCAACCATGAAAATGACCAAGAAAGTACATAATATAGGCAATATAACATCTTTCCTTGCCTCTAGGGGTCTAGCTCACTATCCTAGGAGCTGTTTCAACCAATTCTAAACTGAGCACTGAAAATTAGGCAGTCAAAACAACTTGCCTCTATAAGCTAGGAAACTAATTCATTCATTAAATTTTTGCCTATCTCATGAATGAATCTTCTAGAAGAGATAAATGAGTGTCAAAATATCATAAAATTACATCATTTACAACAAGGAGGATCAAAATCCACTCCAAAAAGTCAAATCCAGTCAAAACTGCGTTTTGCTGAGCTGTAGGTGCATTTCTGTGAAAATTGCCCAACGCGTAGCGCCCTGATTCTTAATGCGTAGCACGCCTTTGGAGAAACTTTTGAGGCACTTCCGGGTTTCCAAATGAGGCTAAAGTGGGCTTTTTGGAAAGTTCTGGATGTCTACTTTCCAACCCAAGTGGAATTTCTGAATTTGGTGTCCATTTGCCCCTCCAAAATTGCAATCTCCCAAGACTGCTTCCTGTGTGTCAAAAAAGTGGCAGAAAGTCATTTTTTGCTTGTTTTTTGACCTTCTGGAGGCTCAAAACTTGGTGAAATTTCTTGGCAATTGCTGAGCAAGTGTATTTTTGCATGAAAAATCCAAAAATGCTGAGTTTTCCTGAAATGGAGTTGCCCATCTTAAGGGTCGCGCGCGGCGCGCTACGCGTTGGTGAAGAAAACCTGTTTTTAGCCCAAAAAATTCACAAGTGACCAAAAATGCTCAAAATTTTCTGAAATTTGTGCTGGAGTTGAGTCATTTAGCATCATGCTCCTTCAAGGAAGCCTCAGCCAAGATGTGGAGGGGATCGGGCCTTTTTCTTCGTTTTAGTGCTTTGGCCAACCGTCCTTGGAGCACCTTCATTCTCGCCTTGCATACGTGCATTCGGGCCCAATAGTGGTTCTTCATGTTCCGAAGCAGGTCCTTATCTTTGTTGGCCTTGGCCAGCAACCTCTCCAAATGAGCATTGACCCAGAGAAGCATAGCCTCTCGCTCAATGGGTACCAAATCACCGGGTCTCTTACGAGCCAAGTTGTGGTCTTCATGGATCCTCCGCAACTCATCAAGAGTGTGCTCATCTTCTAATTGCTTGTTGCACTGCTCCAAATATGTAATCGTCCATTGTGCCATCTCTAATTTTTCTTGCAACAAGCAATTTTCAGCCTCCTTTTGCTGAATGATCTCCTTTGGCTCTAGGCTAGGAGAACTAATATCGAGGTCAACAACGTCTATGCCTGGATCACCTGATGGCCCCTCATCAATCTTGGGCTGCTTGCCTCTCTCTTGTACCTGTGCTACTGTCGGAAACGAGGCCCCTTCCACCTGGTGTGGAGATAACACTCGTGGTGCTGATGAAGAAGGCGAGACCCCTTCCACCTGGTGTGGAGAAAATACTCACCGAGCTTATGCAAATAAGGCCCTGTGGCCTCTCTAATATGTGACCAATGGAGGGGAGCTGACATGTCTGGGCTCAGGGATGTCATATTGCTGTGATGGTCCTCCCTCCTCATGAACAACCTCAGGGAGTGGTGGTGCTGTGAAGAAATCTCGAGAGATGAAATCCTCCCATGGGATACCCTGCTGGGCCAACTGATGTATGACCACAAGCTTGATCAAACCATAATGATAGATGCTCCTGTGTTGCTGTGCTGGGCTCTTTCTCTGCATCAAGGGCACCATCCTCTCAATATTCCGACACATGAAAAATGGTATGTTCATCATCCGTACCGGTGTGAAATGCATCAACAAGCGGATATGGTACGAATACAAACGTGAAAATCTGCCCTCACAGGTGAAATAGCGAATGATGAGCCTCATCAAGGGAGCATACTCATCCCTCAAAAATCTGAAAGGAAATACACCAGTCATGTGCCTCATGTACACAGGTTTAATGTAGGGCTCATACTGAAATTTGTCCAACAGTTTGTGCTTGTTCCACTCTTCTCCAACATTGGGTATCCCTGTTGCTTGAGCAACAATCTCAGGTGACAATGTAAAATCCACCCCTGCAAGATTCACATGCCCGTCATGAAAATGCAAAACAAACAAGCGGACCAATTCCCTATGGTGCTGAATTTGAGAAATCCTCTCGCAAAATTCATAACATGATTGATGGCGGAAACATGTGACTGCAAGTGGACAAGCCTGTAAATAGGTCAAAGAGGTGGGCTCCTCTCTCACATGGTGACCACCCTTACCACCCCTGTGAGGCCTCCTTTGTCCCTCAACCTCTGGTGTTGACTCACGGTCATCACTTTGCTCATAGTCGGTTTCGGTTTCTGACATGGTTTCAAGAGGAAAGTGGCTGAAATGTACTGCTGCTTCTGCTCAAAAACCTGTTGTTTTAACTGTTGAAATGCTGCTTCAAGGGGACAAATAACACAAGGGAGATGTTAGGGAAGGGAGACTTTTGAGGGAACTGAGGGAAAATATAAGTAAAAGAGGATTTAGGGAAGGAATCATGACATATACAACATCATACAATTATAATTTGCAGGGGTTTTATGGGAAGTAGGGTTTAGGGTTATGTTATTGAATTTTAGGGATAGGGGTAGGGTTTTAGGGCTTTTGGTATTTTTTTTAGGGAGATTAGGTGAAAATGACAAGGGAGATGGTAATGGGATGTGGGGAAAAAAATGGGGGTGAAAAGGGATAACCTTGAGCAACAAAAGCAAAACCCTAGCCTTACTTGCACTTTGACATTTGTAAGAAAAATACACATGAACTTCTCATTTCAAAATGATGACATTTAAATGCTCATTCAAGCTTTAGAAAGCAATATACTTTGATGTTTGAAGGCCTACCTGCAACCTTGAAGAGATTTGGGGTCGATTTGAGGTTTGAAGGCAATTTTTCTGTGTGTAAACCCCAACGCGTAGCGCATGGGTCTTGATGTGTAGCGCGCGCCCAACGTGTAGCGCCTGTGTCTTTTTCCCACTGCGATGACTGCCCCGACGCGTAGCGCCTGCCCAACGCGTAGCGCGCAGGTCCTGATGTGTAGCGTGCGGGTTCTCACAGCAATTTCGCCCAGTTTTTTCACTAAGTCGCCTTTCACACTTGCTCTTGGAGTCTTGGAGGCAAATAATGATAAAATGAAGGGAGGGGGGCTTTTATAAACTTGATTTGAATTAATTTCCCCTCAAACCCACTTTCTAATGTTTATAACATGACACTTTTCAAAATTTAAATGCTGCTGACTTATGGTTTCCTTTTTGTCCTGAAATTGTTTGAAATGATGCTTTTTCTTGAAAATTTTTGCAGAGGTAGCTTCTGAGGAGTCTTGGCAAAGGGGACCAGGGCCGCATGCTGACTTCCGAAGAGTTTGAATTTTTACCAATTTTACAAAAAAATGACCTTGTCTTCAAAAACAGGGTTTTTGAATTCAAGGTAAAAATTAGCTGTAGAATATGAAATCCTTTGAAGTAATGCTTTGATAGACATCCCTCTGGCCTGCTGGGCATTTATTGACCTTAAAAACATGACCTCAAAGACAAATTGGACTAAACCTTAGACCTAGGACCTTGACTTTCAAGACAAGACAAATGACCCTGTAGAGCATTTATTGATTGAAACAACTTGAACCAGCAGTGCCAAGAGGGGAATAAAAGACACAAGCTCCTCCATCAGGGTTATGGCATGCCTAATGGAATGCAATAAGAAGACACTGATGAGACACCTACTAATGAAATGCAAAGAGTTTTGATCGCTGATGGAGGGCTACTAGACCGACTCTAACAGATGGCAAGGATCCTGTAACATGGATATTACAGATGGAGCAATTTTTCGATCTCAATAATGTGAAAAACGCACAAAAGGTACGTATTGAAACTTTATATTTGGAACCAAATCAATTTGTATGGTATCAATGGCTTTTCTCTTGTAAACAAATTATCACTTGGGCAATTTTTATGGAAGAATTGGTAGCACATTATGAGGATACAAAAAGCAACACTTTTTTTAGCCAATTGATAAGACTCAAACAAAAGGGTTCAATAATGGATCACATTGAGGAGTTCCAAAAATTGAACATAAAGGTAAAAAATATTCGAGAGGAGCATAGGATTGATCTGTTCATAGGGACTTTAAAGGATAATATCCAACATGATGTTCGCCTTTAGGAACCTGATTCATTATAGAAGGCATTCAGG
Source organism: Pinus tabuliformis (assembly GCA_031772625.1). Classification (NCBI taxonomy): domain Eukaryota; kingdom Viridiplantae; phylum Streptophyta; class Pinopsida; order Pinales; family Pinaceae; genus Pinus; species Pinus tabuliformis. The sequence continues at coordinate 415,210,439 of CM062819.1, read as the reverse complement.
TTAGCAAGAAAAATGGAAAGCAAAATTATGGCAACCAGGAAGCATACCACTCACAACTATAAAGATGGAAGTGTTGTTTCTCCTAGTCTTCCACAACCTATAAGGTTGACACCACAACAATTGAAAGAAAAAAGAGAAAAAGGGCTTTGTTACAATTGTGATAGTAAATACACTAAAGGTCATAAGTGTGTTGAGAAGAAATTATTCTACATAGATTGTGAAGAGGAAGAAGAAAAGGAGCAAGAAAGGTCAAAAGAAGAGGATATACTCCAGGAACAAAGCCTAGATAAAGAAGAAATGAATCCAACCATATATTGTAATGCATTGGCTGGAATTACCACTCCTCAAACCATTAAGATAGAAGGACAAATCAAGAAGAAAAGGTAATAGTGTTGATTGATTAAGGAAATACCCACAATTTTATTCATTGTAAGATAGCAAAAGAATTGAATTGATTCCTATATCTAGCACCAGAGTGTTAAGTGATGGCTACAAATGGAGGAACGATAAATTTCTTTGGAAAGTTCCATAATATCAAGCTATCCATGGGAGAATATGTATTGACTAGCCCAATGCTTTCCATTCCAATGGGAGGTGTTGATGTTGTACTAGGAGTCCAATGGCTACAATCCTTGGGTACAATAGCTTTTAATTTTCAAGAACTTTTCATCAAATTTTCTACGGAAGGAAAGGAAGTTGAAAGAAGGGGTATTGCAGGGAAACTAGGAAAGATAATCAGCTCTAATGGTATGATAAAGCTTCTAAAAAAGGAGCAAAGAGGTGTAATTGCACAATTATTTTCACTAGATGTTTCCACATCGGAATCATCTATTTCTCCAGATCTCCAAAAAGTCCTGGACAATAATTCCAAGGTATTTGAGACTCCCAAAGGTCTCCCACCTATGCGTGATCATGATCATGCTATTCATCTGATTCCAGGAAGTGTTCCTCCAAACATCAGGCCGTACAGATATCCCTATGTCCAAAAGAGTGAAATTGAACGTATGGTTGCAGAAATGATAGAGGTTGGTATAATTCAACCGAGTCAAAGTTCTTTCTCTGCTCCAGTAGTATTGGTGCACAAGAAGGATGGATTATGGTGCATGTGTTTGGATTATAGGGAGCTCAACAAGCTCACTATTAAAGATAAGTTTCCCATTTCGGTCATTGATGAATTACTGGATGAATTGCATGGATCAATTTACTTCACTAAGTTGATTCTTCATTCAGGATATCATCAAATCAGAATGAAGACTGAAGACATTCCAAAAACAACATTTAGAACTCATGAGGGTCATTATGAATTTTTGGTCATGCCTTTTGGCCTTACCAATGCACCTTCTACATTTCAAGGTTTGATGAATTCCATTTTAAAACCCTTAGAAAATTTGTGTTAGTATTTTTTGATGATATACTAATCTAAAACAAGTCTTGGAAGGATCATGTTGAACATGTTGATAGTGTGCTACAACTATTGGAGGAGAAACAATTATATGAAAAAAGATCCAAATGTTTCTTTGGAGTAAAAGAGGTGGAATATCTGGGTCATATTGTATGTCATGAAGGAGTTAAGGTAGACCCTATCAAAATTAAAGCCATTAAGGAATGGAAAATCCCCACATCCATAAAGCATTTGCAAGGATTTCTTGGGTTTACAGGGTATTATCGCAAGTTTGTTAAGAATAATGGGAGAATAGCAGCACATCTAACAACATTATTGAAGAAAGATGCATTTTCATGGACTCTAGAAGCAACAAAGGCCTTCGAACATCTTAAAGAGGCAATGTGCCAAGCACCAGTCTTAGCTACATCGGACTTCACAAGAACCTTTATTGTGGAATGTGATGCTTTAGGAAATGGAATTGGTGCTGTTTTAATGCAAGATGAAAGACCCATTGCTATTGAAAGTCATCCAATCAAGGGAAAGTTTTTACAAAAAGCTATTTATGAGAAGGAAATGTTGGAAATACTCCACGCACTTAAGAAATGGTGACCCTACCTAATGGGAAGACACTTCAAGGTAAAAACGGATCATGATAGCCTTAATACTTTTTAGAACAAACATTATCCTCTGAAGAGCAACAAAAGTGGGTCACAAAGATGTTGGGTTATGACTTTGAGATCATTTACAAAAAAGGGAAGCAAAATGTGGTGGTAGATGCACTCTCAAGAAAGGATGAGGATGTGGAAGCATTGTTGTGCGCCATTTCTATTATCCAACCAGATTGGATAAATGAAGTAAGGGAGGAATGGAAGAATGATGAAGAAGTGTGGGCACTTATTCAAAAGTTACAACAAGATTCCAGTACATCTGATACATTTAGCTGGAAAAATGATTCATTATGGTACAAAGATCGCTTATACCTCTGTAAGAATTCCCAACTCAAACAAAAGATTCTTATGGAATTGCACACTTCTCCCTTAGGAGGGCACTCAAGATTTTTAAAAACTTACCATAGGGTTAAGAAGGAATTTTTCTGGGATGGCCTTAAATCGGATATTCAAAAGTTTGTGGTGGAATGTTTGGTTTGCCAACAAAATAAAGTTGAAAAAATTAAGACCCCAGGTCTATTACAACCTTTATCCATTCCAAGCCAATGTTGGGAGGAGGTTTCAATGGATTTTATCACAGGTTTACCCAAGTCTGAGGGAAAGAGTGTCATCATGGTGGTAGTTGACAGACTTACCAAGTATGCACACTTTTGTACATTATCACATCCATTTAAAGCCAATACAGTTTCTACTGCATTTATGGAAACAATTCAAAAACTACATGGAAACCCAAAGATTATTGTAAGTGACAGAGATCCCATTTTAACTAGAGACTTTTGGACATAATTATTTTCTTGTCTTGGTACTCAGTTAGCTCATAGCTCATCTTATCATCCTCAATCTGATGGGAAAATTGAGATAGTAGACAAATGTTTGGAAGGATATCTTCATTGCTTTGTATTTGATAAACAGACACAATGGGTCAAATGGTTGCCTCTGGCTAAATGGTGGTATAACACTTCCTTCCATACAACAACAAAAATGACCCCATTTATGGCACTTTATGGATATTAGCCACCATCCATCACATCATATTTAAGAGAAATTTCTAAGTTTCAAGCAGTGGAACATCACATTGAACATCAACAACAAGTCCTCCAACTCTTAAAGGATAACCTCGTGTTGGCACATAATAGAATGAAACAATAGGCAGATCAACATCACAGTGAAAGAAGTTTTGATGTAGGTGATTGGGTATTCCTACGGCTACAACCATATAAACAAATGTTCCTCAAGCAAGCTAAGAAGGATAATAAATTATCACCAAATTATTATGGTCCGTACAAGGTGTTGCAAAAGATTGGTACTATGGCATACAAATTGGAGCTTCCTGCAGCTTCTTGAGTGTACCCAGTTTTCCATGTTTCATGTTTATAGAAGGTTATAGGCGACAAGCTCCCAATTCAAACAATATTTCCAGAACTTGACGAGGAAGGAAAAATTATATTGGAACCGGAAGTAGTCATAGAAACAAGAACTCGACAACTACGAAATTGATAAATTTCAGAGTATCTCATCAAGTGGAAGAACTTATCCACTGAAGATTCCACATGGGAGGATGAGACTTTTATACAAAAGCATCCATAACTACTCAAGCATTGAGGACAACACTTTTTTGAAGGAGAGGGGCATGTTAGTTCCCTATAATACTAGTGATTACCCCATTACTATTGTAGTTGTATCCCTTATTAATATTGTTGTGCCCCTATTGTCCCCATATTGTTATTACTATGCCCAATAGAATCCCTCTATTGTTATTTTTGTGGCTTTATATTATTATTGCTAGGTCGGCTGGGTTATATTGTGACTCCTTAGACTCCTATATATAGAAAGGAGGTTTTACCATTTGAATCATCCAAGAATTGTTCATTTATGTAATGTAAAGGAGGTTTCCCCCTTGAATAGGCTGAATTCTAAGGCGTTGATCTATATTTTCTATCTTTTTGTGAAGTTGGTTTCATAGCACCACAATTGTTACCTTCTGCTCCACCGAGGCAACCCCAAATGCCTGCCCATCCAAACACGAACCTGAACAATAGACAGGCTTAGCAAGTGTATAGTGGGGAACCATCATGCCCAACTTATGCTGTGGAGATTCAAGAAATTAACTTGTGATCTGGGAAAGTTCTCTCAGATAGCCAGCCTCCACCTAGGGAGGTTGAGGAAGATAAAGATGAAAGCAAACCTAAAGTAAATCGACCCTTTCCTAAGAGACTATCCATGACAACCCAGCCTATCCCAGAAGAGACTGAAATCCTGGGAGAATTGAAACATTTATGTGTGAAGATACCACTTCTCCAAGCCATAAAAGATGTGCGTATCTATAATAGGTTGATCAAAGAGAAGTGATTTAGGCATCCAGGAAGGCGCAAGAGGGATGCCCCAACCATCAATGTCATAGGACAACTGTCCGACCTGATGTTCGAGTAGATAATCTATCCAAAATATTTGGACCTTGGAAGCCCAGTAGTTGATGTCCACATCAATGGCACAATGGTCCCACATACCTTGATTGATATGGGAGCTACCATTAATGTGATGACAAAGGACACCATGCTCAAACTTAACCTCCAGGGCTTCTTGAGGAAGACCACGACAGTGCTGCAACTAGCAGACCGCTCCACCGTGACCCCTGAAGGGATTATGGAAGATGTGATGGTCTCCATTGATTCTTGGGAGTGCCCTACTGAGTTCTTGGTTCTCTAGCCAAAGGAAAATCTCACTGGGTATCCTCTCATTCTGTGAAGACCCTGGTTGGCTATAGCCAATGCCTACATTAGTTGCTGAGCTGGAAAAATGACCATAAAGAATGGGCACATGTCCAAACAATTAACCCTATATCCTCCTACCCAACCCCTGCTAGAACATGATCTACCTCCCTTGTTGGAGGAGGAGGATGAGGATGAAGTTTATTCTACACTGCTTTGTGCATTGGAAATCGCAATGGGAGGAAAACCACAAGATGAGGATGATATGATTGAAAAGTTGATTCAGAACACACCTCCTAGTGTATCACCATTAGAAGACATAGTAAGAGAAACCCAAAACAACCCCTCAACTGATCTCTGTGTGGCAGACCCTACTTATCTCCGTGTCAAAAATATAGAGTTCGGCCCAGAAAGAACATTGAAAATCAGTCCATCCGGAGCTATGCATCCTGCTGAGAAAACATCTAGATGCCTGGACCTAGAGTTATAAGGAGATGAAAGGAGTGCACCCTTCAGTATGCATTCATCATATATACATCAAGGAAGATTGCAAACCGGTCAGGAAGCCTCAAAGGAGGATGAACCCAACACTTAAAGATATTGTTAAGGAAGAACTGCAGAAATTGCTTGATGCAGGATTCATCTATCCCATTTTGGACAGTGAATGGGTCTCTCCTTTGGTGCTAGTCCCAAAGAAAAATGGTAAGTGGAGAATCTGTTTCGACTATCGAGAGTTGAACAAAGCCACTAAAAAGGACCATTTTCCTTTACCTTTCATAGATCAAGTGTTAGATGGCCTGGCAGGGAAAAAGTTTTTCTCTTTCCTAGATGGGTTTAGCGGGTACAATCAGATTCAAATCAGCTCAGAAGACCAAGATAAGACCATTTTCACTTGTCCTTGGGGTACCTTTTCATACCGGGTCCTTCCTTTTGTTTGTGCAACGCTCTAGCCACTTTCTAAATAGTGATATTGAGTATATTTTCTAAACTGGTTCATGATGCAGTAGAAATATACATGGATGATTTTACTCCTTATGGCTCTGAATTTTAGGAAGCTTTATCTAACCTAGGAAAAGTTCTAGATAAGTGTATTGAGATGAACCCATCCCTCAGTCCAGAAAAATGTGAATTCTTGATGATTGAAGGGACCGTGCTAGGTCATGCAATATCTAAACAAGGACTATAGGTGGACCCCAACAAAATTGCCATCATCCAAAGGGTCCCACCTCCTCAAAAGGTGAAAGATGTCAGAAGTTTCTTAGGCTTAGCCAGATATTACAGGAGATTCATTAAATACTTTAGCAAGATAGCCTCTCCTTTGTTTGGCCTCTTAGGCAAAGATGTTGAGTTCATATGGTCAGAAAACTGTCAAGAAGCCCTAGATACCTTGAAGAGCAAGCTAGTGACTAACCCAATTATCAGAGGCCCAAACTGGGCCCTACCCTTTCACATTCACATAGATGCCTCGAAGGCCATTGATGTAAACTTGTCGCTGGAAGTGAGAAACTTGCCATTAAGGCATGCAAGCTTCAAAGTAATGAAAGGGTTGTTCCTAAGTCGACTTCTTGGATAATGAGTTGATGTCGACAAGAAGTGATCCGTCGTAGAAGGGCCTTAATTAATCCCACATCTACGACATGGAACGGAGTAAATGATTTTTGTAGAGGTGAAAAAGATCTGATGATATAAGGTTCAGGGTGGCAGTCATGAAAGAATGGAGCGTTAAGGTATTGCAGCGGATGAGGCATTAGCTAGGTTGGTGAATTCTCTGAGTGATTTCTCTTGAACATATGGGCGACACTGAAATGGATTGGTAGTGTTAACCCTGTACGGAGGACCAATGGTGATATGAACAGAGAATGGAATAACCCAACCCGACTCAATCATGGTGACAGAGTGAAGGTGTCATGTTCAAGAGCGATCTGCTACCAATGAAGTTATTCAAGTTTTCTTACCTTTTCCCCAGTAATTGCTGACCAGTACCTCTTTATTTTTGTCAAGCTTGAGGAGGATAACATATGCTTGTTCTATAATTTGCCTTGCGAGCAAACTTGTCGCTATGTTTTAATGAGCCTAGCGATAGTGAAACTCACTCTTGTCTGCATGGACAACTTTGTCGCTATTGTTTTAACGAGTTTAATGACAAAGATAACTTGGTCCTTTTCAATTTTAGAGAGTCTAATAATAGACATAAAGGCAACTCTAGTAGTCCTTTTTCACAATATAATCCCTTAAGTCCGGAAAAGTATAAAATAATACGAAAGGGATGAATTTTCTATAGTTTTAACGAGCCGAACAAGACAAGCGCTCGATGTTTTTGTGTAATGATCCCTTAGGTCCAAAAATATTAAAATCTATAGGATGGATGTCACTTCCAATCACTTTAACAAGCTGGAGAGGCCAATTGCTCGGCAATCTTTTCATATTTTATGAGTCAGATGAAAAGCGCTTAAAGGAGACTCGTTTTTTGAGGAACGAGTGATGTTTTTAGATAGCAACTGGTTCCGGGTAAGGTTTGGAACCTTTCAATCATGGCAGTGTAAAGAAGGTGGATAATAGAATCACTCATCGCAACTGTTCCTCAAAAGGGTAAACAATCAAATGGAGGCGTATGATCGGCTAAAAAAGAGTGGAGGTGATTGTAAGAACACGACCAAGGTTCAAAAGCTGATAATTATGCGATCACAATGGTTATTTACTGAAGGTGGGTTAATTTTTTGATGAGCTTGAACTTTGGGGGAACATGTGCACATTGCTAGGTTTATTTTTTAATGAGCTTGAACTTCGCGTAAACCTTCTCATGATAGTCATATAATAAGGATGTCTCATTGATAGGTTCATTTTTTAGGGAGCTTGCCCCATTCGAAACTTTGCTCCGAGCCTTTTGTATGCAAGCTAGGAACAACCAACCTACGAGTTTAAAGGGTTGAGAGCCTACAAATTAAGAAAATAAAAGGTCGTTTTTCACTTGCATTCCAAACGGTTTGCATGCCCCTAGGTATAGAGAGATTTCCAGGTTACCATACGGAAGTTCTTGCATTAGCAAGACTGTTTCATCCGCATTTGCAGACAAAACACTTCCTTGGCTCTGCCGGGAATAGACAAAGGTGAATGGTGGGAATTTCTAATCACATAACCTTTGACGAGGGAATCCTTTTCCAGTCCAAATCCATTTTCCTAAATGGATAGGGGTATCAGACTAGTCATATTCCTACGTGGAAACCTACCTTATATCTGGGGTTTCCATGCTGAAGCAGACCAGGGTGCATGCCTCCTGGGTTTCAGTCACAATCACCGAATCATTCGCGCTCATCTGGTGTGTTACACAAAAATATTGTCACCATGATTATTTGCAGTCAGTATGGGTCTATCATCACTTGTACTGTCCTCCTAAGCAAGTCTAGGACCTCAACTCTTCAAATCAAGCTTTGGAAGTGGGAGAAAGACATTAAAAATCAATGTAACTCTGGTTTCGCACTTTCTCTCATGGTCACATGCGGTCCTGCACCTTCTGTGTACAAAAGCTACGTACCTACCCACTCTGTTCCTAACGGTGCAGGTGCGGACCCCTATGAAAGTCAAAAGGCGCAATTTTTATCTTAAAAAACTCACTTTGGGTTAATTCTAGAGTTTTCTAGAAGGAATTTTGACGTGGATTGTTCGCTCTGAGGTGGTTCATGCATCCCAAAAGAGAAGGAGCTAATCCCTTGACTAAAGGAGCTATCCCTTTGAAGGAGGGCTTTATCCCTTTGAAGGAGGACCTAGTAACTTCCCTCCATTGCACTATAAATACAGGCATTGGGGTGAGGACTAGAGAGGTTAGAAGCTGAACATTTTGAGGGTAAATGCTGGTGAAATCAAGACTCTTTGGTTGAGCTTGAGAGGAAAGATCACATACCTCTTGGTTCCATTGGAGAGTGAGTGAAGCTTGTCAAAGTAGAGGAGACATCTTGTTGGACCCTGGGAGGAGCTTGTACAGCATCAAGGAAAAGGTTGTAAAGTTCTTCTTCTTTTGAATTAATACAATCAAACTCATTTTTCTCAACAAGTATCTTATGTTATTTGTTTCATGGACTCCTTGACTTTCATGTTAAATATGTTTCATGCAATTGGTTTTTCAGGTGCTATTTAATTTGTTTGCCTTGTTTGTGTTTGCAAATTCGCGAAGAGGAGCTCATTTGGATCAAAAGAGCGAGGGCATCCACAAGCTTGCGTTGAACCAAATGTAGGCCCTAAAAACCTTTGTTTGCTATTGTTTATTGAAGCATATTTAGAGAAAGATAGTGTCTGGTTGGTTTGCTTGTCGTTAGGTCTTCTTTAGATTCTAGCAAGGTCTATCTTTTCCGCAAGATCGACTCATTCCGCACGACAGAATGGCGACTCCGCTGGGGACTTGATTGTTTTCTTTGTCTATACTTTGACCTGAGAAACTGTATTTTCTGTTTCTGTTTTTGACTTGATGATTGTGGGATTGGGTGAATTTAGTTAATTTTGAGTTAGTTTTCATTTTAAATAGTTTTGGGAGAGGTACGCACCCTCTGAGTTAAGCACAGTGCGTACTTGTACGCACTTTTGCTTTGTGCACAGAGCGTAGACACACCTGTGTAAACAGGTTGCCTACGTACCCTGTCAAAAATTTGAAGAATTTCAAATTTTCCTCTTTTTTATCAGCTTAGAATTTGTTTATAAGTTTTAGCCATTGCCCAGACCTGCTTGTTCCATGTCAAAAACTTTCCTTGGTTTAATTTCATTAGCATTAGGGTTTTAGGTGGAATTCCTAGGCATTTTGCTTGTTGGGTTTGTTTTTCGTTTTGGTTATGTAGTGGCTCTGAGCTTAGAAGCCCCAGGGACCTCAGATTAACTTGGTGTCTACTGGTCTTCTTGTGAGTCTGACCATTTATGAAATCTCCCCTTGTTGAGGAATTGGCTTTGAGTTTTCTCATTTCAAAATTTCGAAAAGCTTGTAGTTGAAAGTTTGGAATTTTCATTTTTACAAAAAGAAAACGAAAGATTGGTTGTTTTTTGACTAATTGTGATTCTGCATAAATTAGTCCTTAGCTCACATTTAGCTAAGTAAAACATCCTCAAAAAGACTTTTAGTAGGCTTTGACTTCAAGTAGCTTTTTATAGTTTGTAGCTCTCAAAGTTAGTCATTTTCATTAGTTTTGAGTGTCTTTTTTACAAAATATAAAAACAAAATCTCTTTTGGAAAAGTTTGTCTTTTGTAGTGATTGAGTGCTTTGAAAAGAAAAGGGAAATTTGTGTGAAATAGCTAGTTGTCTCGTTTTGAGTGCTTTGGAAAGGAAAAGCTCTTCTTTTAATTTGTTTAATTGAGAAAGATTTGTGTTTACAAAGTAGTTGCATTTCTCAAATTCTTTCTTAGTTTAAAAGTTCATCGAAGAGAAAAGATTGTTTAAATCATCCTAGGTGCATCTTTTTAGTGATTTTGAGTCGAGTCTTTACACCACGAGTTTCATCTCTGCCACCTCTTGACTTAAACAACAACCACTAAAATTAACGCTTAAAGTAAAATTCACCTAGTAACATTTTATTTCTAGGGCTCTGATACACCAACTTAGCTTAGGCTAGTGTCTTGGAGTAGGAGAGTAATTAACTCTCCAAGACAGTAAAAACAAACAAGTAGTTGTATCTTGTGGTAGGAAGAAATCCAATTGTTGCATTTTTGCTCTGGGAAAGCTCCTCTTAAAGGAGAAGCATGAGATCGTGTCTGAACCAGTGTGGGAATCAATTCTTCCTCATTGGGAACGACGCCAAATATTCATGTATTAAAAACGATAAACCTCGAATTAACCATTGTCGAGGAGCCTGGGGTCACTTGTTGGTAAATCTTGGATTATGTCAAGGAGCCTTCAAGGGGATTGAGCTTGCTATTCTGCCCTTGCGTGCGTATCGGATCGTAGATTGTTCCCCCAGGTGTATTTGTCTCAGTTGGTAACCTTAGTGGCCATATTCTTTAGGATTCTTCCTAAGGTGACAGTGGTGGGAAGATCCCACTGTACCTGGAGCAGACGTCGGCTAGACTCACTTGGATTTTCTGGGGGGTTCACTTCACTTGAGACGGTTAAGTGGAGGAACTTGGTCCAGTCTATTCATTAAGCAGGTTGCCAGGGTAACTGTTCCAACCGCCATTTCCATACTGAATTCTGCGACGTTGGATTTCATCACCAACTAGTGTTTTCGGTCTAGAAAGTTACTGTTCGTGTGTGTTTGATCTCTAGATTCTTTAGACATGTGATTCAAATTTGTTTGGTTATTTAGAGGCTTTAGGTGTTTTTTCATTGAGATTTTACTTTGTTTGCATGTGAAGTAGTTAAAAGTTTTTAACTGTGGTTGAATTACCAAGACAGTCCCGTAGACTTCGGGGCCAGTCTCCTAAGTTTGTAACCGTGGCTGATTTACTGAGGAAGTCCCGTAGACTTCGGGGCCAACCTCCTGAAGAAGTCCCGAGCCATCTTGAAGGCTTGAAAGTCCTCGTAACTCCTAGTGGCAGTAAAGTTGGTTCACCTGAAGAAGGAGAGTCTTCATTGGTTGTACATCCTGATTACTAAACTCTAGAAACAGGTTATAATCCTGAATCTATTTCGGTTTCCGAACTTGCTGGTAGCTTTTCATCTACTAGTGATATAGGTGAAGAACCTGAGATATCTGAACCTGTTACTCTAACATCGGGGTTTGTCTCTCCAACTTCTAGTGGTCCTAATTCACCTAGGGTAGAAAGAGTAATCACCAAAAATGTTCCTTCTGGTTTGATAGCTATTGAAGAACTTGCTTCGGAAGAAGAAGTAGGCATCCCTATCCCTGAAAATCAACTTGTTATTGATCTAAGGGAGCGTGAATCAATTTTTTACAGTCCACCTACAAGTACTACTTGGTATCTTTCTTTGACTAATTATTTGGAAAACTTAGTGTTAATTTTTTCATCACCTCGTGCTCCTTATCATCCTAGAGGTTTTTATACTCCCGTAAATATGTCAGGTCAGTTGTCCATGTTTACTCAATCGCCTGAATCTTTTTTGTACGACGGTCCTTCTGTTCTCGCTGGGTATCAGTCACTTTCTGGTACTTTTTCGAGAGCATCTCCTCAACCCATTGAACAAGGGTTATTCACTGGAAGCAATGGTGCAAAGCTGTTAAGCGTAGAAGACATTCTTATGATGTCAGGTTCTATTCCCAATTCTCAACCTCAAGGTGGCCAGTTACCGCCTGGGGGGCAGCCTCATTTAACGCCTGGGGGACAACCTCAAGGTACACAATTTACATCTGGGGGGCAACCTCAAGGTACACAATTTGCATTTGGGGGGCAACCTCAAGGACAGTACGTACCTATGGTACAATACGTTCCTCAGGGTAAACCCCAAACTCAATATGTACTCCAAGGTCAACCCCAGTATCAATTTATACCTCAAGGTCAACCCCAGTATCAGTACGTGCCTCAGGGATATCTACCCCAAGGTCAGTACTCGAACCAAGGTTTCCAACCACCCCAAGGTCAATCTTATGTTCAAGGGACGGGAAATGTACCTTTCAACTATCAAACCTACCCTCAACCCGGTTATGGTCCTCAATATTCTCAACCTATTATGGGTCAGTACCCCGGAACGAACATAGTGTGGGATCCATCGCAAACTCAACAGGTGTTGCAGCCAGGTGTACAGTTGTCATCTCAAACTGGACAACCCTTAGTTTCTGGTTCACCCCAGCAACCAGTCCAGTCTAACATTCAAACTTCTGTATCTTCAGTAGTTTCACAGTCTGGGCCTACTGTGCCTCGTACTCCATCTCAAACGACTGCTGCAACTGCTGCAACATCTGTTCCATCTACCCCACCTACTTCTGGAGTATCGATAGCTCCGGTTTCTACTGTTTCTGTATCTACTCCTTAGACATCTTTACCACCGTCTGGATCCACCATTCAAACTACGGTTCAGATGCCTGTAGGACAACCTGGTTTAAGTACGATTGTCACAAGTCAACCTCAATTCACCTATCAACCGTACCAGGGATAGTACCAATTCGGTCCTGCTGTCCAGCAGCCAATTTATCAGTATCAACCGTATCCTGGGTACACTTATCAACAACCCCAGTACGGTCCGATTAATCCTGGTTTTCCGGGAGGATACAATATCCCGAACGCGATTCCTATTCCTAGTTATCCTGGATATCCTCCTCCTGGGGCTGGTCTCATGACCCAGAGTTTTAGGGATCCTAATCGGCAGTTACCATTTATCGCAACTTTGGACTTACCAGACTTGTTGTGCCTAACGAACGATCCGATTAATTATCTTCCGTTTTGGCCGCCAATGCCGAATAAGTTGCCCAGTGACATTCCCAAGTTCGAAGGTAAATCTGGAGAGGACCCGTCGAACCATGTGATGACTTACCACCTCTTGTGTGCGTCTAACTCCATTACAGATGATTCGATCCATCTTAGACTTTTCCAGCGCACTCTAATTGGTCTCGCGGCCAAGTGGTATATTGAGTTACCGCGAGGCACTTTTTATAATTTTAGTCAGTTAGCTACCTCGTTTTTAACTCATTTCCAGTTGCCAGTTCGATATGACAATGGCACGGAATTGTTAACTTCGCTAAAACAATCGACATCCACGTATATTTCAGATCATATTCATGAGTGGAGACGTCGAGGACGTTTAGTGAAGGTATTCATTCCGGATCAAATCTTGGCTGAGTGGTTTGTAAAATCTTTGTTGCCAAGGATCACTGAAGATGTTGCTAAAACCGGACTTGTTACTGAGGAGCAAGTGATTGCTCAAGCACAGTACCTTGACTTGGTCTATACTCAGTCAGGTACGTTACACGAAAAGATCCCCAATCTTCCCAAGTCAAATCAAATCACTGCAGCTCCTTCGGGATCTCATGCCGCTGACGGTATGATTGGTACGGTTAACACTAAAAGCAAGAAGAAGCCTTCCAAGAATTCTTCTCCTATCATAACCTTGCCTGATTCCCCGATAGGAGATTCTTCTGCAAAGGTTTCCGCCGATGTTCATGTTGTAGAATCATCTACAGCTAAATCAAAATCAGGTGGGAAGAAGAAAGGAAAGAAGAAGAATAAAACGGACAAAAGTTCAAAGGAGAAACCTGAAAAGGGGGAATCTAATGATGAAAAGCGCAAACCTCGTTATCCGTGTCTCATTTGTGACGAAGAACATTTCACAAGAGACTGCCCTCATCGAGCAGAGGTTGCGAAAATCGTCAAAGGTTACCAAACTCCTGCTGTTTTGAAGGATCCATTTCCAAATCAAGATAGCAATATGATAGGTTCTTCCTTGAGTGCCAATGAAGAACCCATATTGATGATGTCCCATGTAAGGATTGCGACTCGATCGTAAGATTATGGCAGTAAAAGTCCTGTTGATGGCAAAGAAGCAGAATCTTCTCATTCTAATCCATCAACCTCAGCTCCTGGTTCCGATCCACTACAGATCGAGAAACCTAATCCAGACTTAGTAATCAAACCGCCCGCCAAGGGTGTACTTCGAAGGTCAGCTTTCAATCCACATGCGAGAGTGGCTCAGAATTATAACATTGTTGAGGATTTAGCTGTTTCACCCTCAGCAGTGTCGGCTTTGGAAGTGTTGCAATCATGCTCAGCACAACGCAAATTACTTTTGTCGGCTATAGGAGCTGTTGATGTTCAGGACCCGAACCTAATAATCTTTGATCTAGAAAATAGTACACCACATTTGCCTCATCAAATGGATTTCCAGATTCCAGTGATAGTAAAAAACAGGCCTATTCATCGGACTGTAATTGATGAGGGAGCCTCAACGTGTATTATGTCGATACAGTGTTGGAGATCGCTTGGTTCTCCTTCACTAAATCAATCCCCGACGATTCTTAAGGCCTTTGATGGCTGTGGGTTTCATCCTTTTGGCATTCTACAGGATTTTCCTATAGCGGTTGAAGGAAAAACCGTTAGTCTAGATGTGGAGGTGGTTGATGCCCCTCTAGACTACAACCTTCTCTTGGGTCGAAGTTGGTCTTACGCTATGACATCGGTCGTTTCATCGGTCTTTAGAGTCATAAAGTTTCCACATAATGGAAAGATCGTAACAATAGACGAGTTGGCTTACTTTTCATTCGACCCAGCCTCTTCGGAGAGTATTCAGCACGTCGGTAAAATGACTATCCCATATAAGGATGTTGGAGTAGGATTAGTTAAAGATGCCGGTTTACTGGGAACTTTTCCTTTTCCTCCAATCAACGGATCATCTTCATTTGCAACTATTCATATGATTACATTAGACACTATTTTTTATGACGATCCTTGGATCGTTCCTTCTGAATCTGAAATAGACTCATTTGGTAATTCCATGCCTTTGAGTCCATATGAAATTGCCTATGAAGCTGTGCAGTCTTTTGCCGACCCATGTTCAACCGAAAAAGACTTAATGAATGTGGTCCGTGAGGAATCACTTTTCACATCAACCTCAGATTTAACTACGTTTTCTGAACTTGTTCACTTTGATGAGCAAATTTGTGAAATCCTATGTGTAGATGATTTACCATGGGAAGATCTCCATCACAGATCTTCATTTTTACCTGAGGATGATTGTTTTGAAAATAATTTCTCATCAATCTTTACGACCGAATATGTCAAGGAACCTCAGAATCCAATGAAACATCCCGATTCAGAGTTAAATTTGGGAAACATCTCTCGAACTATTCCCATTGACATTTCGGTTAAGCCTGGAATTGTTGAGAACATTCATATAGGTGCCTCGTGTACAGATGACGAAATTCAATTATATAAGGCCCTATTTCAAGAATTCCGCGACGTGTTTGCCTGGTCCTATGAGGAAATGCCAGGAATTGATCCCGCAATTGTTGTTCATGAGATCAAAACTTACCCGGACGCTAAACCCGTCCGGAAACGTTTGCGTCAGATTCACCCACGAAAAGTTGCTGCAATTAAAGCAGAAGTTGAAAAATTGTTGAAAGCAGGTTTCATTTATCCGATCCCGCTAACGGATTGGGTATCGAATATTGTTCCAGTTAACAAAAAATAGGGGACAATAAGAATATGCATCGATTATAGGGACATTAATCGAGCCTGTCCAAAGGAAAATTACCCAACTCCCTATATCGATCAAATCATTGATGATTGTGCCAACAGTGAAATATTTTCCTTTATGGACGGTTTTTCCGGATACAATCAAATCAACATTCTACCTGCCGATCAACCAAAAACAGCTTTTATTTGTCCATGGGGGAAATTTGCTTATTGCAAATTACCTTTTGGGCTTAAGAATGCCGGAGCAACTTTTCAGAGGGCGATGTCTTATGCGTTTCATGACATCAAGCACATTGTGCAACCCTATCTCGATGACTTGCTTGCTCATTCACTACATCGAGCTGATCACCTCGTCCACTTACGAGAAATCTTTATGAGGTGTAGGCATTATCGTATTCGGTTGAACCCACACAAATGTGTCTTCTGTATAGAAATGGGTCGATTGCTGGTATTTGTAGTTTCGAAAACCGGCATTTGCGTTGATCCCTCGAAGGTCGAAGCTATTATCAATTTTCCTCCTCCTTCGAGTCTTCGCCAACTCCAAAGTTTGCAGGGGAAAGCAAACTTTTTACGACGATACGCCGAGGTTACAAAGGGTTTTACACGGTTGTTGAAACAAAATACTCAATTTTCTTGGGATGAGATAGCTCAGAAGTCTTTTGATGCACTCAAACACGCGTTAACCCATGCACCGTTGTTGCATCCTCCCAACTACAACCAAGATTACTTTTTGTATCTCGCTGCCTCCCATTCCACCATTGGAATGGTCTTAGTTCAGGAAGATGAATTCGGAACGGAACATGTGATATATTACCTTAGTCGCACGTTAAATCCAACTGAGCTAAAATACTTACATGTGGAGAAATTGGCATTGGCAGCCGTTCAAGCTGTCCAACGTTTTCGTCACTACATTTTACTACGTAAAACTACGGTAATTTCGGATTGCAACCCTATGATCTACATTTTGACCAAACAATTGCTAGGGGGAAAGTACTATAAATGGATCGTTATCCTACAAGAGTTCGACTTGGAGTTTGAGAAATCTAAGTCTAAGAAATCTTTAGTTTTTGCAGAGTTAATGTGTGACTTCCCGCGTGCTGACACAGAAACTGTGGCAGAGGAGCCCATTGCGGACAAATCTTTGTTTCTAATCAGCACTTTAGATCCATGGTATGGGGATATCATCGTCTAGCTCCAGACCCAATCCTTTCAGCCAGAAATTTCAAGGTCGGAACATCGGAAAATTCGCTTCCAGTCCCAACAATTCAAAATTATTGGAGATACTCTTTATCGCCGTGGGGCGGACTCTATTTTTTGACATTCCTTAACTCATGAAGAGGCTGAGAGAGTTCTAAATGACTGTCACTCTGGAGCATGTGGCGGTCATATGTCTGGGTATGCCACAACCCAAAAGATATTGCGCGCTGGCTATTTCTGGACGTCCTTGTTTAAAGATTGTATTACGGCGGTCCGAAAATGCCACAACTGCCAGATTTTTTATCGTAAGATGCGCGATCCACCTGCTCCTCTCCACCCTATAATTGCCATTGGTCCTTTTGCCAAATGGGGTATCGATTTTATTACATGTAACCCTCACTCGGCCGGGGGGCATGCGTATATCATCCTTGCGGTAGATTATTTTACTAAGTGGGCCGAGGCGATGCCTACATTCGAGGCAGACGGCAAGACAGCTGCAATTTTTGTGTTCAATCATATAATTACTAGGTTTGGTGTCCCACAAGCGATAATCACTGATTATGGGCGTCATTTTCGAAATATTATGATGGCCAAACTTACAGGCCAGCTTGGTTTACGTCACGATAGTTCAACCCCTTATTATCCACAAGAAAATGGTCTGGTTGAATCCATCAACAAAGTTTTAGTTGTCATGATCCGACGAATCATTGGGATTCATCGGTCGAATTGGCACAACATGCTATTTTCAGTGCTTTGGGCGTACCGAACTTCAGTAAAAACATCAACAGGGTTCACTCCTTTCCAACTAGTCTATAGTTTGGAAGCTGTGTTACCCATTGAGTGCGAAATCCCATCACTGCAAATGGCCATCGAGTTACTTCCAGCTACTTCCGAAGGGGAAAAGCGTTTGTTATACTTAGCTCAATTAGATGAGAATCGACGTGATGCTGCATTGGTGATCGAGACTCACGCAAAACGTATGAAAGCTCAGTATGATCGGAATGTGACCCCTCGAAATTTTTCGGAAGGAGACCTAGTGTTATTGTATGATCAAGCTAATGATAAAATAGGCGCTGGGAAATTCGTTCCTATGTGGCATGGCCCCTATATTGTTAAGCGAAAGCTAGCAAAAGGGGCCTATGAGTTGGTAGACTTTGATGGGGACTCTTTGGGTAAACCCAGAAATGGCCTTTACTTGAAGAGGTACTATGATTAAAAGAATGGGGTATGGAGATTTTTAGTTAGGATAGTTTTCTTTCTAGCTGGTGTGTTTTAGTTTAAAAACAAAAGTGTGCTTAGCTTAGAGAGTTTTTTTTGTTCTTTATTCCTACTTATCTTGGTTTTACTCTTGATATTGCAGATGTCGATGCCTCTCCAAACATACATTGGATTTGCTGATGGTGCTTGTCGTAATACACGGAACATCTCTTCCGTAGCTTGGGTTATCTATTCGCACTCTGACGAGTTAGTTTCTATGCATGGGGTGAGTCTCGATCAAACAACAAACAACATTGCAGAGTATAGTGCAGTGATTGAGTTATTATCTGAATCTATTTCATTTGGGATTCAGAGTTTGATAGTGAGGTTGGATTCTGAACTCGTTGTATTATAGCTTAATGGAGTGTATGCCATTAGAAATCCAGTGTTATTAAGATTATTTTTGAGAGTGCGTCTCTTGGAACGTGAGTTTGATTACATTGAATATCAGCATATTCCAAGGTCTTTAAATACATTAGCAGATGCAATTGCTTCTCGAATGTTAAATAGACATTTGCAATAATCATACATGTAAATTTAAAAACATTCCATGATATGATTTACAAGATAAGCCGGTAATAGTGATATATATATATATATAGGAGTGTGTCAAAAAATACATCGTCTTCGATCATAGGTTGAAAAACACCTTATGATCGGCAAAAATGATAAGTACAAAAAACAAAAATGTCACATGTGCCCACAAAAGGCGATCATCCTATCACTGGTGATGATCTCTATAAGAAACCACTGCCCGAGCCACCTTGCAAAGGAACCTCCTAAAAGGTCCCAGGACTCCAATCACATAGCGCTGAAGTTGACGAGGAATGTCGTCGATAGTGGTCTCAGGAACATCTCCTGTCAAGCGCTCAAGATGACTCTCCAACTCGGCCAAAACCTCTACTGATTCGTCCTGTGGGGCTGGCGCAGGTGCAACTGGTTGCCTCCTCTCGAAAGGCCAGAGAGCGGCTGGCCGCTGTGGACCCACATCTGCATTTGAAATTTTTACTATCAGTTTTGAGACGATGAAAAATATAAAAAAAAAAATTAAATAGGGAAATTTGAAAAGGATTTTACCTGACTCGTCCCACTGCTCTCCTGGTGGAAGAGCCATGTCTGGGTCACCACGGAAATCTATCCCAGCGTAAGGGAAATCCTGAATGCAAAAGACCTGGTTTTCCAACCATTGGAAATACTCAGGTTTGAATCGAGCAACCTCTGTCCTCTCGTCCGGGTGACGGGCCATGACTGCGACCCATCGCATCAGTTTGGGCTCTCGAGGAAGCCCAGCTCCAACAGTAAGATGTTGTGGGATCAGCATAGGAACCCTCTCCAGGCCAAAACTCACGACCAAAGCCCCATAACCAAAGGTCTTTATTCGTCCGCTCTTGGCCCTGGTCAGTTGGCCTTTCACATTGGCCAACACAGCATTGCACCAGTTGAAGATGGTGCCTTGAAAGCAATCGACTGCCATACGCATCTGGGATCCGGTGGCAACATGTAATGCGACAGCTCCGCAAAGTCTGGTGACAGTAAACGCAATCACCATGAGCTCAGGATGGGATATGGTCTTTATGTCTATCCCTTTGTCTTTAGCCTAGCTATTGCAGTACTCTAGCCGGAGGCTATCGACAGACTGGCCACCTGGCCTAGTCCCGAATAGAGTCAAGTCCTCGCCTCTCTTAGGAAAACCAGTCAAGAAATAAATGTCCTCCAGCTTGATTTCGAGCCGGTGTCCGCCAATGAAAAAGCACTGGTCCTGTACGCTCCACCTATCAACCAGCCACTGTAAGAAATCTACCTGAGCCCTCATGCCAGGAATGGTCCAGAATTTGTACAGTCCGCATGCCCTCAAAGCATCAAGTGAAGGCTGATGATTCCATGTGGCGGTATCCACGTCCTCATGCTCCCGTTCTCACCAATCTAGCATGATATATTCTCTGCATCAAGTATAAAGATTAATTAGATTGCTAGAAAACATTTTGATTGTTCCATTTTTGAGGAATTTTAGGTTCAAAACCCTTGCTGCGGGGTACGCACCCTCCACGTTAGACACAGTGCGTGGGTCCTCACTTTGTCTACATGGAAGGTGCGGACCCCGAGCTTTTTCCCAATGGAGAAAAAGTCGGGGTCCGCGGGTCCGCAATGGTAAACCTGCGGACCCCCGCACGCCGGTTTTGCGCCTAAAAACTCTCCCAAAAAACAAAATGAGGGGCTAAATCAAAAAAATAAATGGTTGAAAATGAAGAGTAGGATGATGTGGATTACCTGGAGAAGACGACGCTCGATTCCGACGGTTGGATTTTCCACAATCTTCACAGGAAGTTTTCTAAGCAAAAGCACTATTTTCTCACCCAAACTCGAACTGTAAAAATGAATTGACAAAGGCCCTTTTTATAAGTTTTTTGAGTAAATAAATCGCAAATTTGTTTATGTTTCACTTTGAAAAGGTATTTTGCAACGCTTTTATCCATTTCAAATAGGTATGAGTAATGTTTGTGTCTTTGTGCAGAATACATGATTATTCAGGCGAAATCTATCATTTTCAACGAAAAAACAAGTAGAGTCATCTTTAAGCCCTTTTATGACTCCTAAAACATGAAAAGATTGCCAAGTGTTTCTTTTACACTTGTTAAAACAGAATTAAAAGACGGTCCACTTACAACTCTTTTCCGACCGTAAAAACATGAAAAGATTGCCGGATTTTTGTCGTTTCAAATTCGATATTGGTTATAAAACGATGTGTCGTTGATCACTTTTTTACTTTTTTGGGTCAGTGACACTAATAACGAAAAGTACTCCTTGGTCGTAAAAGATCAAGCGATTCTCTCAAGTATTATTTTATACTTTTTCGGGCTTGGGAGACACAAATTTACGAAAAAGGTCAACCCTGGAGTCTTCTTAAGTTTTTTTAGACTCTCTAAAATTGAAAAACGCCAAGTTTCTCCTATACTGGACTCGTTAAAATTTCACAGTAAAGGACCTGTTCAATTACAAACAAGAACGAACCACTCCTTATTAGGGTTCGAATTTAAACTAAGTTGGACTCATCCGAAGGATGAGCTTATAATCAAGCAAATGTTATCCTCCTCAAGCTTGTCAAAAATAAAGAGGTACTTGCCAGAAATGGTGGGGGAAAAGAGAGGAAAACGAGTCGGTTTGTCATACTTTGTAACCACTCTTGAACACGACACTTTTTCACCTGGGTTGGGAAATCCTTTGCCTAACAGTTGATCAAACCACATTGAAAGTCTTCAGCCGGTTTCTGGGTATTAACTTTGGGTCAATTGTCACCAAGCCATCTGTCGTGTCGTTATGTGTTCAAGAGGTCACTGCCAATAAGCCATTCATCTGCAAAATATCTGTCATCCATCTTGACCATCCCCGAGTCAGTACTTGCAACTAAATTTCTTCAACTTGATCTATGATTTCATGTTGTGGGCTTGTCTACGACGGATCACTTTCTATCGACATCAGCTCATTATCTAGAAAGATGATCTAGAAATCATCAGTACCTTGAAATATGCATGCCTCAATGGCAGGTTTCTCGCCTTTGACGACAGTTTACATCATTGACTTTCGATCGAAGGATTTCGTGATATGTTCGACATCAACACATTTACTCACATCTCATGGATTGCACTGGGTACTTTGAGAGCCATTGACATCACTGGTGGTTTCTCTCACACTTGTTAACAGTTTACATCATTGATTGGTAATCAAGTGGTTTCTACCATGTTCGACATCGACACATTTATTCGCATGGATAGAATCGTAATATTTCGGGAAGTAGAAATGAAGACCCTGGATCTAGTTTCCACCATCAAGGCTACGAGGAATTTTGTACTCATTATGTTGTGGACTATTCATAAAAGATGGCTGCGTCCATACTGTGTTCACACGAGTCTATACTTATGATGTTTTACAAGATCATTCCTATATCAGAGCAGTAGATAGGTTTCTAGTTAGTTTTGATCTGAGTATGGGAATTCCTACCTCTGCGATGATATGATCTCATATATATATCTTGCATTGAATGTTTTTACAGGTTCTGACCGGGCTCTCCACAAGATAATCCTCGAAATTATAAAGTACTTCACTCTTCCTATATGATAAATGAAATCCTCATATACTACAGACTTTGCACTTTAGGGGGCAATCTGTTGCACAAAAACATCGTCACCATGATTATTTGCAGTCAGTATGGGTCTATCATCACTTGTACTGTCCTCCTAAGCAAGTCTAGGACCTCATCTCTTCAAATCAAGCTTTGGAAGTGGGAGAAAGACATTAAAAATCAATGTAACTCTGGTTCCGCACTTTCTCTCATGGTCACCCGCGGTCCCACACCTTCTGTGTACAAAAGCTGTGTACCTATCCGCTCTGTTCCTAACGGTGCAGGTGCGGACCCCTATGAAAGTCAAAAGGCACAATTTTTATCTTAAAAAATTCACTTTGGGTTAATTCTAGAGTTTTCTAGAAGGAATTTTGACATGGATTGTTCGCTCTGAGGTGGTTCATGCATCCCAAAAGAGAAGGAGCTAATCCCTTGACTAAAGGAGCTATCCCTTTGAAGGAGGGCTTTATCCCTTTGAAGGAGGACCTAGTAACTTCCCTCCATTGCACTATAAATACAGGCATTGGGGTGAGGACTAGAGAGGTTAGAAGTTGAACATTTTGAGGGTAAATGCTGGTGAAATCAAGACTCTTTGGTTGAGCTTGAGAGGAAAGATCACATACCTCTTGGTTCCATTGGAGAGTGAGTGAAGCTTGTCAAAGTAGAGGAGACATCTTGTTGGACCCTGGGAGGAGCTTGTACAGCGTCAAGGCAAAGGTTGTAAAGTTCTTCTTCTTTTGAATTAATAAAATTAAACTCATTTTTCTCAACAAGTATCTTATGTTATTTGTTTCATGGACTCCTTGACTTTCATGTTAAATATGTTTCATGCAATTGGTTTTTCAGGTGCTGTTTAATTTGTTTGCCTTGTTTGTGTTTGTAGATTCGCGAAGAGGAGCTCATTTGGATCAAAAGAGCAAGGGCATCCACAAGCTTGCGTTGGACCAAAGGTAGGCCCTAAAAACCTTTGTTTGCTATTGTTTATTGAATCATATTTAGAGAAAGATAGTGTCTGGTTGGTTTGCTTGTCGTTAGGTCTTCTTTAGATTCTAGGAAGGTCTATCTTGTCCACAAGATCGACTCATTCCGCGCGACAAGGTGGATGGACTGGAGATTTTTGAGACATTCCTTGTGCAAAAACACCAGTTAGGGATGGCACTTGACTAGTAGTTGTGTTTGAACCGGGGAATGAAAGTTGGTCTACGAGCTGGACCACTTTGCCTTCATGCGGGAAACACATCACTCGAAAGAGTGAGGAAACAATAGCTCACATGCTATAAATGTAGTCATGCCCAAGGAGTAGATTGTAATCTAGAGGTCCTTGGACTACCATCATGTTTAGATGAATGGTTTTCCTTCTCAAAGTTATAGGAAAATTTGGAAGGATCCCTAATGGTCGAATAGTTCCTTTGTTGAAGCCTGTTAGATTTTGAATCTCAGGCAGAAGAAATGGCGAACCAAGCGCTTTCCAAGAAGTTGAGGAAAGGATAATCACAGAGGCCCCTTTATTTATGATAGTACCAACCATGATCATTATGTAAGCTTGTAATATGATTCAGAATGGTACATTAGATGGTAGGCGGGGTCTCCCTAGAAGATTCCAATCAAAGGAAACGACTAGATTGCTTGGAGGAGGGACCGAATAAATAGCCATATAAATATTTGACGAAATTCCTTCTTATGGTAAAGGGACATGTAGATTATCCCCATGTTCATCAGATTCTATGTTAATGAAAATAATTTGAACGGTGTCATTCTCATCCTCTTTGGTGACTGTATCATCTGAAGGTGGACCTTCTGAAGACAAGACTGGGTCAACTGCTGTCTCAATCTATTGATTTTGGTCCGGTGTGGACTTAGAGGGTCTATCTTCAATGATAGGTGCTTCGATCGACAACAACAGTGTGTCAGTTGGATTTTCAACTAGTGATGGACTCGGCAAGAGTTTCTTGTATCCAAGAGGAAGTCACTGCGGTGAAGTAGGACGGTTATCCAAGACTCTTTTAGCTTCGTCTAGGAAAGGACAACGGTGGAGAGGATGATCTCCTTCACACAATCTACAAGGAAATTTAGATCTTCCTTTTTGTCCATTAGATTCATTTTCACTAGTTGATGGTGTGCTCTCAACATGATCATCAGAGGTTGAAGACACCAGATTGTGCAAGCGGGGAGACTAGTCCCTCAGGATCCGTGGGATGCAGGGACAATCTCGATGATAGTGGTCTCCCTTGCAAATGACACATGTAGATTTAGGTTTTTAAGGTGTGGTGTGTGGATTTTCACCAGATGATGCATGGTTTCCCCCTTTCGTCGTTGGATTCTTCTTCTTCTTCTTCTCCTTCCCTTTCTTCTTCTTCTCAGTTACTTGGTTTTTAGCATTACTAGCTTCACCAAGCAAAGAGGAAGAAGGAGAGGGAGAAACAAACAAAGTAGAAGGTGGGGGAGTAACTTCAGTATCATGTGGTTGCTAATTTGATTGCTGAGGAATTACGGCATTTTGAACAACAGAGGTCGAGAAAAGCCATACTGGCAGGCCAATTGTGAGTCCTGGAAGGGACATTGTAGCCATGTGTGGAGCACCAACATCTCCCTAAGAGGAGAAGGGACTAGGATTTCCCCCAAGGAGAAATCCTTGATTGGTAGACTCCATTTTCTCAACCTAAGACCAACGAGGGAACAATGACGTTATTCCAATTAAAATAAATTTTATGACGCTTTGACACAACTTGCTTTTTCAATTTTTAAGAGTCGAGAAAAAGCTAAAGATGACTCTAGTCGCCTTCGATTTTTAATGATCCTGAAGTGACAAGTGCTCAGATGGACCTTTTCTTTTAAGGAGTCTGAAAAGGAATGAAAGTGACTACTCTGGAAATCTAGACAGAGGGATTACCAGACCGATCGCAAAACTGCAGAATACTTTTTACGGTATGGCAGCCAATCTTTCTGAATGCTGTGTTCAGTGCATTGCGATCGATAGGGCAACAGACATGGCTCCTAAGGATAAAGGATGTAGCCTATTGTGGTCTCCCAATATATACTCAACGGTACGTGGGAGCATAAGTCCGTATTGGCACTTGTCATCTCAAAGAGGAGGAATCACCCAACCTACGATGAAAGCAATAGTTACTAGGCTTTACGACACCGGAATACATCTCTAGCCTAGACTTCTAAATGTTATGCATTAGGTTCCAAAGCATTTTTATGTTCATTGAATTTTGTTTTACAGTTGATCTTTCTTAAGAAGTTTGCCTTTAAGTTTCACCGCATGATGTAGATATACAATTCCTAAATATGCAATATAAGATGATAAACAATCGTTTACTCTCTTTTTGCAATGAAAATCCTAGCTACTAAGGAAAGAGAAATGAAATTATTTCAGCATAGAGCAGAGAGCATACACTAGATGCACTTTTCCTGAATCAATTTCAGCATGTAGTCTTCCTTAATGTGAGAATGACAAAAGAAAACTAAGCACAAATCTAAACTATCTTCTTTCAAAGTGACAGTACTAACAAATTTCTCTTCAAAAAACGAAAGGAAGGTTAAGATGACACTTTGTGATTTCAAATTTAAAACTGCTTTTGACACTTGAAATACTAATGATTCAAATCAAATATAATGGCAAAAGTGTAATCGACTATCTAAAAGAGGAATGCCTTACGACACTCTTTTTCTTAACTGAAAATGACGCTTGCGACACTTTCAAATCAAAATACGACAGTTCGATTAAGCTACTATTTGCAAAGGAGAACTGTAAATGATGAAAAATACATAAAAAAAATTCACAATTCGTTCTGATGGAGGCTGAAATAGTGCAAAGGAAGAAGGTTTCAATAGTGATATACTGATCATAGACAGTAAAACTACTGAATAAAGCTGAAGAGAATGAAGAAAAAACCAAAATTTGGAGGCAGAAACAGTCCTAGTCAATCATCGCACCTGTAACACAGGGAAACAGGGATGCATCTCACTTGCAACACATGGGAGGTGCGATGCATCCAGATTTCCAATGAGAGACAGTGTGATGGTCCAGGGACGAGGATGAGCTTGGTTTTCACTCAAAGTTTGCAGCTAAGTTTAGGGATTTAGGCTGAGCTAATGATAGTCAGTAAACACAAAGTATAGGGGCTGATCTAATGAGGTTATTTGAGCTACCACCAGGGCACTTAGGATGTTTTCAAGTTAGATGTTCAGTTCATAAACCAAGCTGGTTAACTGAAGCAGCATTGATCTACTTTGCAGTTGCATAGCAAAAGCAGTTCGAATGCTAGCTCGCTTAACTTCAGGCTCCATCTGTGGTTTATATTGACTGAAGCAGCGTTGATCTACTTTGTAGTTGCATAGGAAAAGCAATTCGAAGGTTAGCTGGCTTAACTTTAGGCTCTGTCTATGGTTTATAAAGCAAACAACAGTAACAAAACAAACAAACTATTTTCTCCCTAGCGGAGTCACCATTTTGTTATCGGGAAAACTAGTTTCCATTCAGAGCTGCTAGTCCCACTAAGATGGGTAGCTATCTTAGAAACAAACAAACTAAAGTTACTTGTGTTTTCCTTTATGAGAGATAGATGAGAGAGAAGCAAAGAATACCAACCTCAGTCTTTCGCTAGTCTCCTTACTTGTTTCCTCTCTCCTTTGATAGAGATTTCGCCACTCCTTTCTCACTTGTCTCGCTTCGAAGAACACCTGTAGAGTCAAAGCAGCAAAATACCATAAAAGCATAGAGATCTATAACCAAAAACAATGTAGGATCAGATGTACATTAACCATATAAATGCATACACAAATACAAGATTTAAAGATATACAAGCATATGGAGGAAAACTCAAATAGCTTTATTGATAGACGTAGTAGAAGAGAAGATTACAACCAAGCTGTCCGATCTAGCATCATCCTCCCAGCATGAAAGCCCTCTTCACCTCACACAAAGCAAGATCACCCAACAATACAATGTCTCAAAGAGAAACCAACAACACTTCCTTACAAATTATAAAATTCCAACCCCTGGATCTCTAGGATGAGGGATCCATATATAAATGTTTGTAGGAGAGTGAGTCAGCTTCTAGGATTTTGATTAGTGTCATTTCACTGATAGTTATTGGTTCCACTTGGAGATTTCATGATCTCTTACTCATCCCTGGGTGAATTCAGAGAGGCAAGTGTCATATGAGCAGTTTCTAGAAGATTCTTTGACTTTCCACCTAGCAAATTGCTTCTGCCATTTGTTTGCTCTCACTCATCACACCCTACAGAAGGGATTTTCAGTATGCATCACACCCTGCATGTGTAACAGGTGAGATGCATTGCAACCTCAGCATGGAGCAGTCTGTATGGTCCAGTTTTGACCAGTTCTGAGCAGTTTTTCAGGGAGAACTTCTGGGAAATGATGTAATCAGCTGACCTTGTTACTTTAGGGTATGAAACAACAATTTTAGGGGTTTAGAAGCCCTTGGTTTATGGACATATGTGATTGGTGTTGCAGTGCCCAAATATGTCTATAACACTTGTGGAGGTCATTTTGCAGCAAAAAGAACCACCTTCAAGATACTACAAGCAGGCTACTACTAGCCCACTCTTCATCAGGATGTGAGGAGATACACGATCCAGTGTGATTGGTGTCAGAGGCTGGGGAAACCCACTCTAAAGGATGAAATGCCCATGCAACCTCAAGTGACCTTTGAGCCATTTGAGAAGTGGGGCATGGACTTTGTGGGGCCTATCAACCCCCCTTCAAAGCAGAAGCAGTACATCATTATGTGCACCGACTACCTAACCAAGTGGGCAGAGACAAAAGAAATCAAAGCAGCAACAAAAGAAAAAGTAGCTGAGTTTTTGAGAGAAAACATATGCTACAAATTCGGGTATCTGAGAGAGTTTGTCATAGACAAAGGCAGTTAGTTCACTTCCAGCCTAATTGAAGACCTGCTCACACATCATAAGATCAAACATAGGACTTCCACCCCTTACCATCCACAAGCCAATGGGCGTTACTAAAATAGCATTGGAAGGGATCCTAACCAAGGTAGTGAGCATCAACAGAAAAGAATGGGCAGACAAATTAGTTGAGGCCACTTGGGCCTACAACACAACATGGAAGACTACCACTGGGTTCACACCCTATGAAATGGTCTATGGGAAGAAGGATTTGTTGTCAATAGAATTTGAATTCAATACCCTAAGGATGGAAGCTCAGTTGGACCTAGATCTTAGCCATGCACAAAAAGAGAGATTAATTCAGCTCTATGGATTGGATGAAGCCCTTCTCCATATAGGGGTAGTTCAGCTTCAGAGAAAGATATGGCATGACAAAAATATCAAGGAGAAGTAATTCCAAGAGGGAGATTGGGAACTACTCTATGATTTAAGATACAAAGATTTCAAAGGCAAGATGAGGAGAAGATGGCTAGGACCCTACACTATGGAGAAATGCAATGACCATGGTTCAGTTCTGATCAGAACCATTGATGATGAAGCCATCCACATGCTTTTCAATGGACATCGGTTGAAAATCTACAAGAAAACCCTATCCAAGCGAGAGTTTATTGAAGATTTGAATAAAACAATGATGGTAGTGGAGCATGTCTTAGCTTCCACTTCACCCACTCACTGTGTTAGAGTCGGTCTAGTAGCCCTCCACCAGCGATCAAAGCTCTTTGCATTTTCATAATTAGGTGTCTCATCAGTGTCATCCTATTGCATTCCGTTAGGCATGCCATAACCCTGATGGAGGAGCTGGTGTCTTTATTCCCCTCTTGGCACTGCTAGATCAGCTTGTTTCAATCATTAAACTTTGTCAAGGTTATTTGTCTTGTCTTGAGGTCAAAATTTCTAGGTCTAGGGTTTAGGTTCGGTTTGTCTTCAAGGTCATGTCTCTAAAAGTCAATAAATGCCCAGCAAGCCAGAGAGATGATTGTCAAAGTGTTTCTTTAAAAGATTTCATCTTGTACAGTTAATTTTTACCTTGGATTTAAGAACCCTGTTTTTAAAGCCAAGGTCATTTCTCAAAATTTTGTAAAAATTGTAAAACTTCAAAAATTCTTTGAAAGGCAACATGCAACCCTGGCTCC
Organism: Pinus tabuliformis; assembly: GCA_031772625.1. Classification (NCBI taxonomy): domain Eukaryota; kingdom Viridiplantae; phylum Streptophyta; class Pinopsida; order Pinales; family Pinaceae; genus Pinus; species Pinus tabuliformis. The sequence goes on along the minus strand of CM062819.1, from coordinate 415,180,985 downwards.
CTTGCCAAGATGCCTCAGAAGCTATCCCTGCAAAAATTATCAAGGAAAAACATCAAATCAATCAATTTCAGGACAAAAGGAAACCAAAAAGACAACAACATTCAAAGTTTAAAAAGTGTCATGGAAAAACATTAGAAAATGGGTTGTGACATGAAATTTATTCAAAGCCAGGCTATAAAGGCTCTATTTCCCTCCATCAAGCTCCATTGTGCATCCAAGTGATAGAGAAATCAGTTGCAAGAGCGTTTGAGTGAATTCGGTGAGTTTGGGAGGCGCGTGACCCGTCGAACCAGGCGCGCGACCCGTCAGAGGCACGCGACCTGTCAGGGCACCTCCAGCAGTGTAAAAATTACACAGGCGCGACCCGTTGAGGGCGCGCGACCCGTTGGGCAGTGCGCGCAACCCATAAGGGTTTCCTCCACAGAAAATTACCAGCAAGCTGCCAAGCGACCACAAATTGTTCAAGCTTGTCCAGTAGGCCTTCAATCATATAAATTATGGTTTGCTAAAGCTTGAGAAGATCATGATAATATTTTAAGAGCCTTCATTTGCAAGTAAAGACTCCATGTGATTTTGCTTGAAAATATCAAAGTTGCTAGGGTTTGTTTTGTTGTTTTAAGGTATTCCTTTTCATTCCTATTGTTCCTACATTTTCCCACCTCCCATTTCTTACTCCCTTATCATTGTTATTTAATTTCCCTACCAAAAATATTAAGAAATCAAAAATCAAACCCTAAACCCTACCTTCCATAACATCCTTGCAAATGAAATTGTATGATGATGTTGATGTCATGGTTCCTCTCTTTAACCCTTGTTTCATATATTTTTCCCAATTTCCCTTCCAAGTCTCCCTTCCCTAAAATTTCCCTTGTGCTACTTGTCCCCTTGAAATAGCATTTCAAAACAGTTAAAACAACAGATTTCAAAGCAGAAGCAGCAGTACATTTCAGTCACTTTGCCCCTGAAACCATGTCAGAAACCAAAACCGACTATGAGCAAAGTGATGATCGTGAGTCAACACCAGAAGTTGAGCCTGCTCCGGAACATGAAAAACCACTATTGGGCCCGAATGCACATATGCAAGGCAAAAATGAAGGTGCTCCAAAGGCGGTTGGCCAAAGCACAAAAATGAAGAAAAAGGTCTGATCCCCTCCACATCTTGGCCGAGGCTTCCTTGAAGGAGCATGGCACTAAATAGCGCAGCCCCAGCACAAATTCCAAGAAATTTTGAGCTTTTTGGGTGATTTTTGGTTTTTAAGGCAAAAAACAGGTTTTTCCGCTTGACGGGTCTCACCCCCCGCGCGACCCTTTCATTTGGCTACTCCGTTCCAAGAAAACTCAGCATTTCTGGATTTGGCATGAAACGTTACACATGCTCACCCATTTCCAAGAGATTTTATGAAGTTTTGGGCCTCCTGAAAGTCAAAAAACAAGCAAAAAATGACTTTCTGCCACATTTTTGAAACACAGAAAGAAGTCTTGGGAGATTGCAAGTTTGGAGGGGCAAATGACAACCAAATTCAGAAATTCCAGTTGGGTTGGAAATTAGACTCACAGACCTTTCCAACAAGCCTACTCTTGCCTCATTTGGACACCTGAAAGTGCCCCAAAATCGTTCTCAAATGCGCGTGACTCGTCAAGATTTGGCGCGTGACCCGTCAGGCAAATTGCTCAGGATTTCAGCCTACAGCTCAGCAAAACGCAGTTTTGACTATGTTCGACTTTTTGGAGTTGATTTTTATCCTCCTTGTTGTAAATGATGTAAGTTTATGACAATTTTACACTTATGTATCTCTTCTAGAAGATTCATTCATGAGATAGGTGAAAATTAAATGAATGAACTGGTTTCCTAGCTTATAGAGGCAAGTTGTTTTGATTGCCAAGATTTTAGTGCTCAGTTTAGAATTGGTTGAAACAGCTCCTAGAAGGATGAGCTCGACCCCTAGAGGTAAGGAAAGGTGTTAACTTGCCTATATTATGTATTTTCTTAGTCATTTTCAGGGGTTGGAGAGTTGGACTCTTGAGGGAGAAGCTCTTATTGTATTATTCACTGTATCTCTGCAATTTTTGGCAAAGGAAGACCAGGGTTTTGCAGTCCTTTTTGGGATTCTTGTGGTCACATGTATTGATGGTGTGTTTCTCTTTGTACTTGTAAGTGTATTATGTGAATCATTTCCTTATTTTTCCTTCTGCAAATTAGGTAAATGAAGTGTTAAAGTGGAATTCATGACTGTCATGCTCTACTTTTAAGTTTTCTTAATATCAATGTTTTCAACTGTTTAAGGGGAATTCAAGGTTATTGCTTGCTCTCCTTAACTCCTAACCAATCATTCTCATCCATCCATCTCCATCAAAGGCATCAATATTGTTTCCTACCTCGCCCCAAAGAACCCCCTGCGAAAACTGTGTCCAATCCCCGCACCCGAAATTGCCATTCCCCAATTTTCCACCAAAACTTTAAAAATCCCAAATCAAACCTCTTGATCAGTTTACTAGCCTAAAATCAGTGTTTCCCTATTGGTTATCTCGCCCATTGAAGATCTTTACCGAGATAAACCGGAGAGAGCCCTCTCCTGCCCCGTAGGGCTAGCTACGAGGCTAAGTGGTTTGATGTTGCCTTGGAGTTTACCTTTCTCGGCCTGAGGTGAAATTTCAAGCGCTAACATACTGGCAACCATACTGGGGAGAACAAACTAATCGTTTGCTCATTGACGTGTTATTTCATAAGTCTTAGACGGAGTCTGAAGATACGCCAGGTAGCCTTCAAAAACACTCTTGTTTTACATCAGCGTTATTAGATAAACGCTACTTCAGTCAATCTCCGTGAGCTTGTGGATACAGCACTTCATTTGCATTTTACCCCAGTACATGTATCAAGTTCAGATCTGATTGTTGATAGTGGACAACGATCAAACACTGACAAGGCTGAAGTCATTCACTGGCGACTCCTTCACTGAAAACTCCTGAGATCAATGCTTCATGGTGACTTCACAGCAGAGAGATCAGTAGCTGTGAGATTTTCAAGATGGACCGAATCAAAAGAAGATATGCTCCCTTAAGCTGAGATCACATCCCTGGTTTTCCAAATAAAATTCCAAAGGTAGATTGGTCAAGGAATCTGCCTATATTTACTGATGATGGTAAGAAGGATGCTGCTTTACATCTGGTTAGATTTCACATGCATATTCGCAAGTTGAAGGTTGATTTTCCTGAAGATTGCTTGATGAAGATATTCTTGGCCACTCTGGAAGGTAAAGACCAATCATGGTATGAAAGTTTGCCGCCTGCTTGTATTTATTGTTTAAAGGATTTTCATGCTATGTTCATTGAACGATATAAGGACTCTTATCCATCATTAAATTTAGTTCAAGACTGTTGCAAGCATGCTTATAGTTTTATTGAAATCCTTGAGAAATATTATGAAGATGATAATTTTATGGACATTGAGATTATGGAGGCTCTGTATGAGAATCCATTTCAGCAGCACACAAAAATCTTAGAGGATACTTGTCAAGATCAGCAAGCTGAAGATTTCCATATGGTTGAAAATGTGGAAAGAGCAAATGTTGTTTCAGATCTGTCTATAGAAGAAGACAACATGAAGGTAACGCAGGAAAGTAATGTTCCAATCTCAGAAAGTGATGATGATAAATCAGATCGGGAGATAAATTGTGATGAGGCAAAACATGTTGTTCCAGATCTCATAACAGAGAGTTGTATTGTCGCGGCTCCCTCAAATGAAGAAAATGGAGTAGCAGACCTAAATGCTATCATTTCACCAACACTAGATCTTCATGAGGAGGTAGTTCCTTTCCTCTGTGAAAAACAAGACAAGATCTTCGTTCAAGTAAGTGAAAAGGTTTCTCTGGATGAATCTATGATAGCTGATAGAAATGTTAGTGTTGGGTTTCACGAAACATCTGAAATTTCTTTTCTCATGATGGATGAATGTAATGAGAATCTGGCTGTCATATCATATGAGAATGACCTACCTTATATTCAAACTACAAAAGATTAGACCATTCAGGATTCCATTTCAGATTCTTCCTCATATGTCTCATGTTTTGAAATGTTATTTCAAGAGGAGATCTTCTCATCTACTTGTTCAGAATTTTTTGAAGCTTATGAGCATACTTTTACCGAAGCACATGATGAAGGAAGATCAGAATTTGAAGCAAAAGACACCTTTCTCTTTCAGCAGGAGGAAAGACTTTATGTTTTTCAAGATTCAATGGCACATCTCTTGCAGTCAACAATGAAGGTGATTATTGCAGTATTCAGTGATGAAGGAGAATATGGTCAGCTATGTTTTTGGATGCTCAGTTATAGGTTTTTACTGTTGACCAGAAGATCTGATAAGAAGAATCAATCAAGAAGGCATCTGCTTGATTGGTTGCATTGGCATTTTGAAATAGTTTGATGGTATATTGTTTTGTAAGAAACACAGGTGGTTGTCATCATGATTTTAAATCTTGATGGATTGCTGCCCTTCAATAAGCTTTGAAAAGTCTTGTTTTAAGTCAGTCATGAGTCATTTGTGTTTGGTCTGTTGAGTGAGTTTTTCAAGTTGTTTCAGTTAAGTTTCAGTCAAGTTTTCATTCAATAAATGAGTCAAAGTCTTGTATTGTTTAGCAAATAATGACTCCATCGCCCAATGGTTGAAAGCACTGGTTCGCTCTCCCAGAGGTCTGAGGTTCTTGGCACCTCCAAGGAGCTACCATCCCCATTGGAGCCAATGTTAGAGTTGGTCTAGTAGCCGTGTCTTTCGTCACAAGGAGACCGCACACCGTCGCATATCGTTCGCCCGCTCGTCGTGCACGGAGCGCCCGCTCGTTGCGTTAACCGCCCGCTCGTCGTGCATGCCTGCCCGAGTCACGTAGGCCTTACATTCTCCTCCACCTGAAATCGTTGTCGTCCTCGACAACATACCATCTCGGTAGCTCTCCACCAAGATCATCATCATTCAGGATGTCGACCTTTCTACACAAGGCAAACATCCTTGCAACATATGTAGAGACTCTTTCTCCACTATGTCTCGGCCTAGTGACCACTGCCACCAAGCTCACCATCCATGCCAAAGCATAATCATTGTAACTCCATCACTCCAAAGTGCCTCATCGATCCTCCACATCAAGTCACTCCTCCAAGCCATGCTCATACAGGTACTTTGAAAGTATGCATTCCATACTGCATCAAAGTCATCTGACTTCAGTTCCTCAATGCATCAGATCTTCTAAGTCCACCGTCCATGAAGTCCCTAAAAGTCACAACAATCTCATGTCATCATGAGCTCCATAAGCCATCCCCCAACCACACCTCAGCAAGCATACAATATGCCTCAGCTCCCCACAGCAAGCATACAATATGCCTCAGCTCCTCATGTAGTAGGAATGCTCCATAGCTGCTCACAACTCCATCCAAGTAATCAACTCTCGATGTGCCCCATTCAGGTTCATGAAGCCCTCTTCATCATCTGCAATGTGCCATCCTCAAGTCTCCATGTCTTTCAAGTCTCCAACCTGATGTCCATGACTATGTTGTCCAGGTAGTCCAACCAAGTAGACCTACCACAACAATCGGTCATCCTCACTCAAGCTGCTATCTTCGGTTTAGTGAACTCGGTCACCCAACCATCTCATCCTCATGTCATGAGTCCCTTCACCATAGCTCCTCCACCAAAGTGTCCACCAAGACTTGCTCTTGGTCTCGGCCATGAGAAGTCCACCCAAAACATCACAAGTGTGTGCCCTCCAATCTGTCCATGAGTCATGCCGGGCACTTAGCCAAAGAGGCTAAAGCATGACCCAATCCTCCACAACGATCATCAAGTTCCACCCTTGTCAAGGGCCTTTGCACCTTCAACCATAAGGTCACAAGTAGCCCCAACAAGCCCTGCAATAGTTGACAATCCTTGTTCATCATCATGAGGCTCCTCCTCATTCAACCATGTTGGCAAACTGCACGATCCTGGTTCAACTTGATCACTTTCAAGTTCATCCTCTATCGTAGTCATGTCTGCAACATCTTCCTCTATGTTCAGCTCAAGTGCACCAACCAAGTGTCCATTGACCAAGTTCATAGAACTAAACTTCCGAAAGTCCTCTGGATGTTCTCGGTAGTGAGTTCCCAACCTGTCAATGTAGTCAATCTCTTCTTGTTCAATTACAACAACCTCTTTACTGAGAAGTTTCCCCTTGATTTCGGCTTCCACTTGGTCACTTTCCTTCCTCAACCGGGCTCTTTTATCAAAGAGCTCTTGAAGACCAAGATCACCATGTCGGACTTCCTCTTCCTTGTTGGCATCAAATACAACTTGCTTCATTGCCCAACTAAGTTGGAGAAGTCCTTCGATATTCTTTCTCAAGGCTTTAAGTTCTTCACGGATTCGGGGCCTCTCTTCCTTCAACTTCTTCAACTCGTCCAAGGTAACCAAGAGCTTCCTTCTTCCTGCTTCCAAGCTTGCCATGCCTTACTGTCAATCTTCCAAGTGTTCTCACACTTGCTTCACCAGCTCCCACCGAGCTCTGATACCAACTCTGGTTATCTCGCCCATTGAAGATCTTTACCGAGATAAACCGGAGAGAGCCCTCTCCTGCCCCGTAGGGCTAGCTACGAGGCTAAGTGGTTTGATGTTGCCTTGGAGTTTACCTTTCTCAGCCTGAGGTGAAATTTCAAGCGCTTACACACTGAAGAAAAGAAAAAAATAAAAAATAAGGGCTCAAGTGAAAACCTCCATGAGGCACTTGAGTCCCATCATTGGGTTGAAAATGTCTTTTGAGGCGGCCCAGTGATATCAAAAAAAAGGGTGTTATAGACATTTTTGTGCCTTACAGCATTGAGCATGAAATGTCCATAATCCAAGGGATCCAAAGTCCCTAAAAGAGTTGTTCCTGCCCCTAAAGGAACAAGGTCAACCAATGACAGCTTCTCCCAGAAGTTCTCCACCAAAAACCACTCAGAAACAGTCAATTCAGGATCAATTCAGATGCTCTACTAGCTGCCTGCGTTGCAATGCACCCCAGTACACTAGCTAGGTGCGTTGCAACGCACCTAAATGCACTACCAGGGTGCACTGAGTGGGAAATGACAAATGGCAAGCTCATTCAACGAGGTGGAAAGACCATGGAAGCTTCCAGAATCTTCTCCAATGACACTTGCCTCAATGAATTCGACTAGTGATGAGTAAGAGGCTCTCAACCTCCAAGTGGAAGCAAGAACTGACAGAGAGAAGCCACAAGTCAAAACATAAGCTGACTCATCCTCTCTGCTTACATCTATATATGGATCCCTCATCCAAGAGATCCAGAGGCTGGAATTTTGTACTTTGCAGAGAATTGCTGTTGGTTTGAGATTGAGATTAGTACATTGGGTGATTTATGCTTTGTTGGAGGAGAGGAAGGGATTCCTTTGCTGGGAGGTAGATGCTAGATCGGGACTCACTTGGTTGTATCTCCTCTTGGACTTTCTTATCATATCAATAAAACTATTTGAGTTTCTCCTATATGCTTGTATATCAATGATGCTTTGTTATATTTGCATGTTTAGTTTATATCTGATCCTAAACTAGTTATGAATGTAAATCTATGTCTTTTGTGTAGTTTTCCTCTCTTGTGATCTTGCAGGAACTTGGTGAAGCTGGACCAGTGAGGGAGCAGGCAGCGGGAAGCAAACAAAGGAGAGAGCGATTGGATCGACAAACTAGCAGAAGACAACGGTTAGTTACATCCTTCTTCTCCATTTACATTTCATAAAGAAGAATACGAAAATAGTTTTCCTTGTTTGTTGCTAAGGCACTATCACACCTTAGAGTGGGATAGGGGCATTCCGAATGGATACTTTTCCCAACAACAAATTGGCGACTCCACTGGGGAACGTATCTTGTTAGTTTGTTTGTGTTTCTTGTATTGTTTGTTTCATAAACACAAAAGTAGCAAACGAACTGCACTTGCCATTATCAAGTACAAAGTAGCTGCTACTTCAATCCTTTCACTAGGATTTATTTATGATCTAAACAGCTGATCCACAAATGCTCTAACAGCCCTTTGTGATAGATC